>JAPQWV010000145.1:0-1290000 GCA_027422505.1 Craterostigma plantagineum
ATCAAATCACAACACTGTGGTCCAACTAATGTTTCTTCACACGGTATAATATCTGCCTTTTGCAGATTGTTGGAGGCAAACATGCGGAAGCATTCTCTGTACAACTCGTGATCCTTGCCATATGGAAGCAGGCGCTGCAAATCTGTCATACTCACGAAGCATCTGCTGGTGAAGTAAATCCTAGGTCTGCAGAAACCCATAAGGCGCAGCAGAAAATGAGCCCACAAGGCCGTCGTGATAGTGAAAACTTTCAGGGTCTTCAAGATATCAATTTGCAGGTTGAACATGCATTTCTTCGTGAAGTCCAAAGTGCTGAGGAACTTGCTCAATCGGTATTGCCCGGTATGCCCGATGTACTACTTTTTTGTGATGTTACTTTTCTCTTCCATTGAAACCTGTGTTCATTTAGCGACTGAATTTTTACCAGGAAACGTTGAAATACCAGATGCAATGGAGGTGATATATCAGTCTGCCATTGATTTGGGTAAACATGGAGCAGTAAGTATATTATTAGCAGACGATCACGCATTTCATTGCAGCAAATACCCCTAGCTGATCTTTTTTTTTTCTCCGCTTTTTTGTGCCGCTTAGGTGGATGAATATATGGGTAAAATCGAAACTGCTGTGTTGTACTATACGAAAGCAGTGAGTCTGCTTCGATTTCTTGTGGTGGAAGCGCCTTGTCTGACTTTGAATCCGCCTTTTTCTCTCACTAACGCTGACCGTTATCGCATTAAGAGTTACATTGGCGTCCTTAGTGATAGGCAACGCATTGCCGAATCTCAGCGCGCCGTCGATCAGCAGCCCATCGTCCCTTCGTAAAAAAACGGCGGCTATTATTATTATTACCTAATTCTGTATTTATAGATTGTTAAAAGTTGGTTCTTGATATTTATTTTAGATGGAGGTGATTGATGAATGGTGCTAGTTCTATCTGCTCTGCGTTTTCAAGGGTAAGTGGTATTGAAATCGCTTGTAAATATCGTGTAGTTTGTTGGGTTCTTATGAAAGGCGATGGATGTGAATGTCAACGTACAAATAATCGTGTAACGCAACTATAAATCACTACGTAACATTGAATTATCCTAGTCAAAAAAGGAACATTGTATTATCTCTTCTCTGTTCGTGAGCTTTCGAGCCCACATGATTGGGCTCGATTGGGCTCAAGCTCGAGCTTAACTGCTAATTATATCGAGCCGACTGGCTAGCTCACCTTTACCCATAGAACCTGCCGTCTGAAAGGAAAAATATTTTTGAAATTAAATAAAAATGAATATTACCATGGTAGAAAAAAAAGAGAGTTCTAATGTTCTACCACGTGTATTAAGATATTTCTTCCGCAAAATAAATGACAGCTATCTTATGCTCTCCACTCGTAAACTGTGTCGCGTGTCTCAGTTTGTCGCGACATCATAGTTTTCGAACTTCGAAAGTCCTCAGTGAGTTCAGTCAAAGAAATGTCGGACTTGATGATATTATTCTCTTGACTAATATAGCCAAGTTTGAATCTTGGATTACAGCAAAAAACGAATGAAGTCATACAGATCAAACATATATAGCTCTGAACATCGATGAGATAGACATAACAGTGGATAAATGATCTCACTGAACTCATACTAAAAATAACTCGTATAATCTTCGATCTGATCAAACTGATCCATGCTGCTACTAACCTAACGGCACGGATTATATATCAAATAAACATGGAAAAGGATGAAAAAAACTAAGAGAAAGGGCCATGATGTGAAAGCAGTTTCTTCAGTGTTTCATAGGTCATGAACACAATGCCCACACTTGGAACAACCTTGTAGTATTCTAGCATTATCCCTCTGTACAAACCATTAATAAACCCTTCCGTACGAATTATGTGCCCGAAAGTTCCCAACAAACCTGTATTGTACACTCGGGCTCTACCGCCCGCACCTTCCAACTGCATCCTCCGCCTTACAAGGTCTAATGGAAACGTCGCTGCAATAAAATTACAGAAAATTCGAACCCCACCAGAACTAATAACATGTATCAGAGATTTCCCATTTTCGCTAACTAATTAATTACCTGTCGATGAGGCAACCCCAGAAAGACTACCACAGGCAAGGCTGACTAGAACTGTAGAATCGTCGGGCCTGATAGGAAGTTGTATTAAGAGTTATTTTTACTTCAATTCAAGGAATTTTCAGGTGAACTGAAAGTAAGGTATACAAACAACTATATCTGATACCTTCTAGAAAGCCAGCGTGACCGTAAGCTTTCATAAACTGAGAAGCTTATCGCAATGCATGGTCCAACGCCCTGCAAACACAAAAGAATTTCGGAATTAATCGTCAGGAATCGACTTTGACGATCTCACGGACAGATGCAAAAGAAGGAACAATAGTTCGGTACCAATAATGTTGTCCCAAGGCCTTTGTAGAGGCCCAAGAAGCCTTCTTCTCTACAAATGGTGCGAAGTGCATGACTCATGCCTTGATAGTACATTGCATTCCTCTGTGATTATCAAGATATAAAGTTAAGACAGAGGAGGAGGAGAATGAAATGGATGTCAGGCCTCTGACAAGTAAGTGCTCGAAGGTTTAAAAAAAAACAACTTCAACATACCTGTGCTGCAAGACGTGTCCTAACAAGATCCAAGGGGTAAGTAGCAGATGCAGAAGTTATACCAGCCAAGCCACCACATACAAAATGCACTAAAGCATCTGAGCTTGAATTCCCTCCTTTTCCATCAAGACCAGGGATCGATTTCAAAATCTGCAACAAGGCAAAAAACACGAGCAGTTTGATTTGAACAAGGATTCTCTCTAATCTTCGCAAGGACAAGAATCACAAAGCGAATACTAACTCTTTTATAGTGTTCATAGGCGTAGAAGTTGACAGATGAATAAGGAAGCGGTGGACTATCGTAACCATATTTCCTTTCCAAAAAGCTCTGAAACCTTCTTCATTGACTATGCGTAGGGCTTCTCTACAGATACTGGGCCTACCAGCACTGCAACATCCGAGTGCATCCCTTGCACCTTCAAAGTAAAAAAGAAAGCAAATTTACTTAATAAAGGGACATAAATAAATGGAATCAAAGAACAAGGCTATTAGAAAGAAATAACTATCGAAAGAAAAACTAAAAATCGTTGGAGTTCCATAAAAAGATGCTAATTTGCTCGAACGCGGGATAATTGCAACAACTTTACTAAGCTCAATCCCGTCAATAACTACAAAGAGAAAAGCATACCTGAAAGAATGGTGAGCCGAGCTAGTGGAGCAGTACAAGTCTTCGCAAAGGCACCGGCAAGACCCCCGGCGAGGAGCTGCTGCACCGTTCCGATCTGAGAAACCTGTTGCGCCGGCGGCTGACGCGAGTGGTGGTGGAGAAGCTTCCTCGTAGCTGAGCCGCCGTCCATGCTTAATTTAGCTTCCATTTATTATGCAAATACAATAGAAGCTCACGCAAACATCCCAGGAAAAAGAAAGAACGAAGAAGCTTCAGGGATCATATGGTTCTCGGTTTGTGGGACCTCGAATCCATTGAAGCCTACAATTCTTACACAACCGTTAAGCAGTCGTTAGAGACGAAGCAAAGTGGATCGCGAGTGGAGAAACCCTAAATGAAACTGAGGTTTAACACGATTGCTTCTTTCCGAGGTCTTTAATTTTCTTATTAACACTGTTTTTCTTTATCGGTGATATACATAACAAAAAGCAGATGACCGAAGGCCCAATATGCCATGATCAGTATGGGCGTAAAGCCCAATTTTGGCCCATATAGGCCTTGTAATTTTAATTTGTTTTTTATGAAAAAACGTTGCTATAAGATCATTCTTTTTTTTAGGGCTTTTACAATTCAGCCCCATCATAAGTTTCATTTAGGTTTCATGCTCCTACCATAAAATTTATAGTTTTAAGGACCTGATTTCTGCAGAACCACTTCATTGTTCTGCAGTACCACCTCATTATTCTGCAGTACCACTTCATTGTTCTACAGTACCACTTCATTATTTTTAAGTACTACTTCATTGTTTTGAAATAACACAAAACGATCATCTGATACCGTATATACACTTTATAACACTTGCGTAAATTTAAGTCCGTATCTCTAACTTTTATAAAAATTGAGTCCTTTAAACAACAATTTTTTCTGATAGGATCTGAAAACATATTTTAAACTTTTGTTGGGGACTGAAACGTAATTTGCACTTCTTTTTTAAGGTCGATCACTCGTGCGCAGTGCGCACACGGACTTCTAATTAACTATGGTAGCCATCGGAATATTTATGTTGAGATACGAATGTTGACTTTGACCTTCTGTGCATTAGGGTATATACTCATATACTAGAGATGGGTTCCATTGACTAAGAAGCAACTCATGTTCATTACAAAATGCAAAAATACGAAGTTTTTGGTAGAGTATAGGACTGAATTTGTTAGACTTCGATTCCTTTTGTTTTGTTGTTACTTCGTGTTGATGATAAATCAAACATAAATGGCAATAGATTGGTAAGACTATAATATGTCTCAGGCCCATTGAATAAATTACTCTTGATGGCTAAAAAGAGCAAATATTCCTAGTTTGTAATTCAATCAATCTTAAAAAACGAGTTTGTTCCACATATTGAAGAACTAGCATCCTACTTGAAAGGCTCAAATTTACAAAAACCTACCTACAATATACTAAATGGAGAAAAAGAGCAAGTATATATTAGCAAAGACGATGAGATCTTACGAATAAGAAGCAACTCTACACAGATACCAAATTCATTTTTTGCCACAGTTTTACTTACCCGTTTTATTACTCGGCAGAAAGCAAAATTGAAACGAATTTTCCTTTTTTCACCTACGGTGTTGGCGTGCTTTGCTCTCGTTCTGTATCCTGTCGGCGTACATTGGCAGGCGAATGATCTCATTGATCTCATTCAACAATATGTCCTCTGTGATATTATCCTTTATACTTCTCATCACCTGAGATTTATTTCGATTTCCACCGTCTAAAATTGTACAACTTTGCAGCTGACACTTTGACAGTATGTGTATGAGTAGATGTATAGTACCTTTCTGTATGTGTTGAACTCATTAGGCGTTCCTTTGTCTAGTCTCACTCGCATGCACACCCACACATCTTCCTCGGAATTCCATGAACATTCAACAATCTTACCCGAGTATGCGGACGCATCATTTCCGTCTGTTGCAGATGAAAATATTAAATTAAAAGTTAAGAAAAACGACATAGGAGGGCGAAGAAGTCAGAGAAAAGGCCTCTAACCAGGGAATACAACCCTATTTCCTTCCATTAACTTTTTCTTTCCTCGCTCGTGTAAGTAGAGTAATTGCCGATCCTCAACCATCTGTTTGAATGGTGGCCGAAGAACAAAGGGTGACTAAGAAGAAATATGATGTGAAATAACCGAAAAGAAAAAATTAGGCGACCTCGAAAAGAAAATCCACGGAATTCATTTCTGGGTACTTCCACTTCAAGAGACCTTCATGGGTTCGAGGAACATAAGGATCATCCCATCCCTGAGAAACACATATGCAACAACTAATTATATAAAAGACTTAACAAGACCACTGCACAACTCGGATGGTTCTACCCTCAATTTTGAAGGAGTTATGATGCCTATAAAGAATGGCAATAAACTACTGTATTATGGTCGGAAATAAAGACGAATGCTGAATCTTATGTTGCTCAGTTATGTGTCAGAATGAAGCTATGGTTGATAATCCACGAACTATGTCCACCTGAAAAATAAGACCGTCGGCTTCGTGTGAAAGCTTTGGAATAAATCCCTTCAAAAGCTTTGTAACAGTAGAGAGCAGCCAAAATCTTTCCTCCTTACCTATCAAGTTTATGAAGCATCTCAACGAGTTCATAACCATAAAGTAGAAATATACAAAGAAACGGCACAAAAGATGTGGGATGCAAGTTTACAGATGACATACCCTGAAAGGCTCCAAATCATATCTATAATAAGATTTTGACTCTGATATATATGCTGTCTTTCAACGTTGCGAGGTTCAATCACTTCTCTTTCAAGCATTTTCCAGCGTTCATAAAATGGCCTCTGCAGTAAAAGAGACAGATCAATGGAACAATTTACTAAAGAATTATATAGCAACGAAAAACACGCAAATAATTTGCAAATCTCTCACCTCGACTATGGACATCTGATTAATAGCCATCATATCATAGATAAGATACCTCCGTTCCTGCTTATTCGAGTCAGGTAGAGTGTCGATTACCATCTCCCCATCAAGCAATGTAAAATGATGATACATTGTCTCAGCCCCTCCTTTCTACATAGACACCACCAAAGTCAAAGTTTATATATGCACAAAACCAATAAAGTCTAGAAATTGAGATGTCCCAGATACATACTTCATTATTACGGCAAGGAAACCGCATCTGGACCCTCCGAAAATTAAAATGCCTATCTACCAAGTAACAGCCATCTACAGTGATTAACATCATATATCTTGTTCCATCAGCTTTCCATGTAGCATAATAATACCGTTGCCTCAGCAATTGCAAGTTATCCCTGTACGTAGATGCCAAATCAGTCACTGCGATCATACAGCTGTCCAGAAAATAAATATTACGCAACAGATAGTGGCCTTCAAATACCCTTGAATATAAATAGAATCACATGGAGCATCAACATAGATAGAATGGGCATTACTAGCTGGAAAAGTCAACCCCACCCAAAACCAAGTAATCAAACAAACATTGTCAGTTAAGACTTGAGAATGACCTGTTGAGAGATACTGGATGCGACCCGGGAAATTGCTGTGGTCCTCTCACCTGTTAATCAAATTAACAAACTATTACGAACAAAGAGAATTTAACAGAGCTAGATGCATCACTACAAATTAGTATAACAAGATACAACCACATTGTCAGAAATCTTCATACAGAAGCAGTAAAATCCACCGTTAATCGATAACATACCCCAGCAGGCAACTTCAAAGACTGGTAGCAGAACTGTCGAAATGCGATCTCCTGGTCAACAGGTATTTTGTCTCCCAAAACATCATCGTTAGTCATGACTAACTGTGTCTCCTGAGCTGACTGCACGATTGCAAGGAGAATTTGATGATCGTGATGACGATCTCAAATAGGATACATTAATATAAGGCACATGGTTGAGTTTCATAAAAGCATTTCAAGAAAAAAAAGGACCAATCCACGAGTCCACAAACATGACTTAAGACTTGAATGAACTCATACATCTGCAGGAGTAACAGAATCTCCATCGTCATCATCATCATCTGGAACTGCATCACCATTGAGATCAAGTTCAGAAGACCTTTTCCACTCAGGAGTTGGGGGACAAACAACCATATCCGGCTTCTTCTCATGATAGAAATTATACAGAGCATCAATATAATCCGGTTTATATATACCAGGTGGACGTGCATCCGAAAATATTTTGATTGCCTGAAAAGAACTACCGAGAAATGATATATCGCACAAAGGCAAATGGAACTAATGAATACATGATGACAGACGTGATCACCTGAGTGACAGACATAAACAGTGTTCGCATAAGATAGTGGACAATCATATATCCTGTACGATTATGCCCATGCGTGCAATGGACGAGGACATACTTCTTTGGAGATCTCTGCCGGGACAGAAACTGCAATACCTGGCAAATCATACTCATCGTCTTTAGATATTTCAAATACAGATTAGCATAAGGAAATGTCAAGAGAAAAATTTGACGTATAGATATAGAATGACAAAACCAACAAGTGTAGGATTTAACTGCATGCATAAATTATGTAAAACCACCTGGGAATGCATCTGGATCCAAGACAATAAAAAGCAAAACTCAAATAATCTCAAATCGAGTTAGCATTAACCATCAACCATAACAGGAACATTTAGGAATCACAGATGTGTCCTTCAACATGTTTTCTTACCAAACATACAACTATAATCACAAAACATTGGAACATAAATTGACCAGGACAACAAGGGCTTCAGAACGTCAATTTTCTGGTTGAAAAGAATAACAGTATGTAACACAAATAAATAAATTCTAAGATAGTCAATCCAAAGAATTAAGTTACATACCTCATAAACAAACTTATTTACATCCTCATTTTCAGGCACTGAGTCACGCCCCTTGCAAGCAATCTATTTAGAAAGAAGATGATCAGAAACCAACAAACAATTTTTTGTTACATAATCGAAGTAGAAGGCATATCCGATCACACACCTTGACATGCTTAATACCTTCTTTCTTCCAATCATTCAGATTATAATATCTGCTTGAATTTGTAAGATCAATCACCACACTGAGCTGGAAATATTCAGAAGAAAGACGAATCATGAGACAATAAGATTAAGTGTATCTGGCAAGTGAAAAAAAACATTAAGAGTTCAACAGCTTCAGGATTAGAAGATATCCAGCCATAGATAGGTAAAGAAAAAAACTATCACATGATATTTCAAAACCAATCGAGGTTTAGAAACCAGCATGTCTTAAGAAGCGGGTTATAGAGACCGCAAATACTGTCGAACAAAATCAACAGTTACGTCACCATCTTAATAAATGTTCAACCAACCAAACCACCACCAAACGTTTCCTAATAAAATTACAAAACGTAAAAACTTTGCTAGCGCAACAAATAGCTTTACCTTTCTACCTAACACTCTCTGTTGATGGATCACCTGCCTATATGAATACCGTTTACCCGGGGAATAAGATCATTGAATGCTTCCCCTAAAGGAACTTTTGAAGGGATCAGCCCATTTATTTCCTGGCCAACAGCAGGGCAGTCCAACCAACCTGAATCATAAGAACATTGCATCAGCGCTAAGACGGGGAAAAGACTCACACAGATTTGTAAAGAAATATTAAATGTTATGGACCCTCCCAAATGTTTCCATCGACCTGCACGAAGAATTATTTATGAAGCAAATGACAATTAGCCCAACAACAAAATAACCAAATAACCACCACCTTTTCTCCAACCCCAGCATCCTCCCACATGTTATTAGACATTTTCACGGAAGACGATGGATATTTATGACCAAAGGAGTTTCCAAATAGGGATTTAAGAAATATTTCAACAAAAAGATGTTTCAACGACAATTAATATTGAATCTCGTCTGCACATGAACACGTGTGACGTGCAATTGATCCAATGACGCATCAACCGACAATTCGTACCAGGAGGAAGCCGACGACCATCTGATCGCTGTCTCTTCACTTGATGATACCCATCATCCCGCTGAAATCCAGAGTTTGGCCTATCGTCGTTACGTTGTCGTCGCATCCGCTGAATTCTTTCGTCGCGCTCCTGGTGAAAACAAAAAAATAAATCCATAAATGCATAACGCGGAAAGGGAGCCTATTAAGCGGGTAAAGGATTTAAGGACATCATGTCACAAGCATGCAGAAAATCCATAAGGGGCTGTATATCATAGCTAGATGTACCAAGAACATGAAGCAGCGTGATTTCGAGAATGCTAAACTAGGTCTAATAAAATTATTTAGAGAAAGTAGCACACACGTAGAAAAGATCCATGGATACTTCAGTTCTCCCAAATTATAGATATCAGGGACAAAATAAACTTCATCAAGATACTTTATTTTGGGTAACGATCATATTGTTGCGTAATCTCTCCATCATCGCACCATTAGACATATAGTGGTCGAAGTATTTGCATATTCATATCTCGAACTAGCTGAGTCCAATGAAATATTATGCTCACAACACATGAAAACGCGAAAAGAAAACAGATAACGACAAGAAATGATAATATGTCGAGTTTGACTTTTCTCTTTCTCTTCAAGTAAGTTGAACCATGGAGCAACAAAAGAAAAAATAAGTACCCTCCGCGAAAGCTCAACAGCACTCTCTTCACGGGCATGGGCATGGGCATTGTAGTGAACATGTTCTTCTTCTTCTGGCACATTATCTTCTTCTGACTGCTGTCCAGGGTACACTTCATCTTCTTCTGGTTCAGGAATTGCATTCAAATCCATGCTGCAACCATATCATTCCAATCAGAAAATTTCATCACCCATCGAAGTAGATTACAAACAACGACATAACAATTCACCAAAAACGATACAATTAGAGTTACTTCAATCAGCTTAATCCACCTTGATCAGCGCCAAGGGTTTCGCGTCCCCAATCGCAAGTTCGCCGATTCGAGGAGAAAGGGGCCTCGCCGGATACAATTGAGTGAACACTTTTCAGTATAAGCAGTCTTCACTGTGACGGCGTAGTGGTGGAGCTGTGACGTCACGGCGGTACGGCGGTGGTAGGTCACCTGGTTTAGCTGTTGGAACCGCGACGATAGGGCTTTTCTCTTTTGATGTGTAATTTTAGTTTTTCTCCTCTCTCGTAATTGTTGACTGTATAAATGTAAACTATTTTTTCTACAATCTTTTTGTAATCTTATTATCATCATTTTTCATTTGATCCGATGCACAATATTAGATTATATATCTCTACTATTTTACTCTTTTTAGCTTTGAATTGAATATGGGATAAATCTTTTGCTATTTAATACGTTGGCAAACAACCAATATATTCAACAATTACGAAAGTAAAGAATCCCCAAATTAGTTAAGTCATAATATGTAGGATTGTATTTAAATGGGCTCAATATTTTTTCCCAATGGGCTGAAGGTGGCCCAAAATTAATTCCAACGATCCATCTTTGCGTTTCTCTCGTTCAACTTTGAGATGTATTTCATATGCATATATAGTACAATAATTATATTGTATGGATATGTATGTAAATGTGTGTATGTAATGATGTTTTATGCGATCTGAATGATCTGATATTAACCATCCTACAATACAAACTGTAGGAAATATATAAATATTTTCATTTTCCAATCCCAAAAAATACCTCAAATCATGAGGCTGTTTTTGTTTGAATGATTTTTAGTAACATGTCAAAAGCTTTTATTCTCTCTCGGGATTCCTTCACTCCGCTTTATCGAGATTATTCAAATTACAATTTTACCTCATGCGACTTTGCATGTGCTAAAAGACAATATTTAAGAATAATTAAGGGTAGGTAATTAGAAGCTAAAATCTAGTATACACTCACAATGGAACTAATCATTAGGTGTAGTAATCTTGGGCTCAACCGCAAGTAATACAACTAATAGTACTATTTTTAATTTATTCATTTTTAGATAGGAATACGTTTTCATTATGGAATAATTTAGTTAATTTTATAGGACAGATATTATGACACGCGTGCTTTGTGCTATTATTGCTTAATAACTCCCCCATTAATGCAAAATGCATTATTGCCCGCTAGTAACACTAGGTCAGTTGACTCCTTGTAGAAACCTCTAAGCCAATAACTACTACATCCAAAATCCAAATACATTATATTTATACGTTATATATCGTAATAATACATAAGCAGTAGTGATATTACATCAATTTATTTTAAAAACACACTCACACACCCACATATGCGCGTGCGGAAGAGCATAGCATAGATATGGATTTGGGGACCCAAAGAAAGATTTACAAACCAGATACTCATAATCTCATAATATTATAAAATACTAATTAAACTGCATGAAAAGACAAAAGCCATCATCGAGGATGTAAAGACAATAATTAAAGATTTTTAACATTAAATTCCATAAAAAAAATGATTGCAAGATAATAAAAAATTGAATAAATAGAAAGATAGATAGATTCCGTTAATAGATAGATAGCTGTGGAAGTGCAAACTCATGCACACATTTATGCTTTGTCTATGTTTTTCTCGGGTCATACATATTTAATGGGCCCCGTGATTTTACCCGTGACCCGGCGGTGGGTCACGGCCCATTTACCACTTAATATACCCTTTTTCGTAATTTTCTTTTACTTAATTTCGTAAAGTTTTTTGCTGGTAATTATTATTATTATTATTATTATTATTATTATTATTATTATTATTATTTTCCCCAGAAAATAGGTTGCGGTGACTTCCATGACTGTAGTAAATCTTTCGATGACGTCAATGAAAATTAATACCGGCAAAAGGCTATAAGCGTACGTGTACACTCATGCAGTAATTAGTGAGTTCAAAACAATAAGGTGTAGATGATGATTATTTCACTAGAGTACGGACCACAAACGAAACTATATAAACTAATTATATATATAAGATTAATATTTTGTAGGAGAAATATATAATGTAATAGTATCGATCGAAGAGAGGTAGCAGAATATTGCATGGTCATTTCTTTTTCTGGCCAACTCCCCAATTAGAAACACTGCTTGGACTTATTAGGACATGTTCCCACTTCCTTAGCTCATTCTTTCGTTCTCAATCTCACAATGTCTTCCCTTTATTTATTTATTTAATATTTAAGATTGTCAATAATGTGGATTTCCAAATATGGCGTGACAAGTCTTGAATGAATTGTGTAATGACGAGACTCGAAATATGGATTAGCGAGATGGAAATGAAGATAAATCGGGGAATAATTGGAAAAGAAAACACACAAGAAACAAAAAAGTAATCCCAATCCAGGAAAAAAAAAAAAAAAAAGCAGGAAAAAAAATAATTAAAAAGAAAAGGGGAGAAAGCGATGTGAGAAGGCAACGCATTTCAGAGAGAGAGAGAGAGAGAGAGAGAGAGAGATGAGGCGTGATTTGCTTTTTCTTTTTCTCCGACAGGAATCTTTGAAAATCAAAAGTACCCTCCGAAAAAACAAAAATAAAAAGGAGAACAAAAACAAAAATAAAAAGGTAGAACAAAAACAATATATCATGCAACTAAATTCAAAACTAGCGTATAATTAATTTTGATATTAACTAGGCGAGGCAAATGTGTCGTCAGCTAGCGTTCGGAATTCTATTCATTCACTTCCTCGGTTTTAATATTATACTCTTATATGAAGAGTCTAGATCGATAAAAACCATATATTGTTATGTTAAAATTGACCAATCAAATTTTATACTTCAATGACTATTAAAAAATAGACCTTTAAATTATAATAACCTTATTCTATTTTTAATATATCAATTATTAAATAAAAAATTTATTAAACCGTGCTGCTTTAAAACTTATAATAACCACCTCATTCTATTTTTAATATATAATATATTAAATTCATTCACTAATCATTAATTTTATATTTTTGCACACACATAAGATGGGCTAAAAGTACTACTTACCAATATCAAATAAACAACTTATCTACCTACCAAGGTTAGGATAGAACCCTCAAATCTCAATTTCTAACTGATATCACAACAGTGCTATCAGAGTGCTGGAACCCATGATTGTCAAGTGGTCGTGTCTTAACATCTTTAGGTGTGGTAATGATTTCAATTTCACGTGAAATCAGTGACTATTACAATTCGTGTGAACTTGAAACGAGACACCCAAGATAGGAAGGTTAGTTGTGCTAAATTTCGTGATTGTTCCACGGTCGACAATGAGGTTCAAATTCACGCTAAATTTCTGACATGAAAATTGAGTTGAGGCAAAAAGACAATTTTGGGACACTTTATTTTACTTATCTATACTCAGCATGAGTTAACAACAGCTCAATTTGGTGTATCAATCGACCAATCAGAATTTTTCTCAAATTAATAATTAACGTAAAATAAAAAATAGGAAATCACCCACTCCCTTGTATTTATATATTGTTACATTTATCATTATGTTCTTAGTAAAACACGGATATGAGTGTGAAATTTAGACTATTCCACTTATGCGCCGTTGTAAATTAATTTTTTGTTTATAACGTTTAATTGCTTCTAATAATGTGGCAAATTTATTCAAAGTTGGGTAGGTAGTTTTTCAAGCAAGAAACAAATTGAGTTACAAACCCAAGGAAGGGTCAAAAAGGACAAATCATTCACAAGACACCAAAGTGTGAACTTCTTTCACATTGTCTTCCTCGTTTCGATTAATCCTCGTTTTGCTCTCTTTTACAACGTTCCATTTCCTTCCCTTTGAGAAACCAAGAACAATAGAAAAGAAAAAAAAAGGGAGGAAAAAAAGAAAGACGAAGAAGAAGAAAGCACATTGCCCAGAAAATACTATTAAGCTCAAGGTAGAAATAATTCCTCAACATTTAACCCAACAACAATGGCGTTTTCACCCCAAGCGTTAGCATGAAATCTTTCGCGGAATTCAACGCCCAAAATCACCCGAAAAGGCTATGAATAGCCACGGCCACGTCACTTCATCGGACCCAACAGCTCCGCCGCCGCAACCGCCGCCGCACCAGCCGCCGAGGTCCTCCTTCAGCTGCGACCGCCACCCTCAAGAGCAGTTCACAGGGTTTTGCCCTTCTTGCCTCTGCGAACGCCTCACAACGCTCGATCACTCCTCAAACGGCAACACTCCTTCCTCCTCCCGCCGGCCCTCGTCGGCTTCCACCGCAATCAAAGCCCTCTTCGCCGCCAAGCCGCCGGCGCTTCAGATTCCAAAGCTCTCCAACCCGAAACCCTCGACGTCGTTTCCGCCCGAGCTGAGGAGATCCAAGTCGTTCTCCGCTTCCAAGAACGAGGTTTTGTACGGCGGTCCCGGCGCCGGCGCCGGCGGATTTGGGTTCGAACCGCAGAGGAAGAGCTGCGACGTTAGAGTGAGAAGCACTCTGTGGTCGCTGTTCGAGCAAGAAGAGAACAAAAGGAGCAATCTTGGTGGGATTTCTGCAAATTGCGACAAAGCTTCTGAATATTCTAACCCCATCGTTGAAGAAACTGAAAACTTGGGCGGCGAGGATTTCGTCCAACCGTGTAATGACGAGGAAAGCGATGATGTCGTAGACGAAATTAGGCCCGTGAGAGAGACTAATTTGGGGATTTCAGCTGGCGAATTAGGGTTCCATAAGAACAGTAGCAGCGAAATCGTCGAAGAAGAAGTAGTAATAGGCGTAAGCGATCTGAAACCTACGAAGCACAACAATCATTACATGGAAGGAGAAGAAGAAGACAACCTCGGAGAAACCCGAACCAAAAAGTTTCGGGAGGAGGGTTTTGGTCAGCAGCTTCGGTCTTCAGCAAGAAATGGCAAAAGTGGAGGCAGAAGCAAAAGGCGAAGAAGACGAAGAGAAACGCAGACACAGAGAGCCTAACTACGACTCTCCCCTTAGAGAAGCCAATTTCCCGACAGTACAGAGAAACCCAATCGGAAATCGCCGATTACGCCTTTGGTCGAAGGTCTTGCGACACGGATCCTAGGTTTTCCCTCGACGCCGCAAGAATCAGCTTCGAAGATCAAAGGTATTCCTTCGACGAGCCAAGAGCTTCGTGGGACGGTTACTTGACGATGGGAAGAAGCTTCCCAAGAATGGGCCCAGCCGCCCCGCCCATGGTCTCCGTGTTAGAAGACGACGGCCCACAACCGCCCATTCGTCCAGACATGCAAATCCCAGTCGAAGAAGAAATGGGAAGTAACGAAACCTTCGAAATCCCAGGCGGGTCGATTCAGACGAAGGAATACTACAACGATTGCTCGTCTAGGAGAAGGAAGAGCCTCGATAGGTCGAACTCAATTCGAAGAACAGCAGCTTCAGTCGTGGCTGAGATCGACGAGCTGAAAATGGCTTCTTCGAACGCAAAGGTTTTGGTTAACAACGCAAATGGGGGCTTCAGCGATTTGAGCTCACATTCGCTGAGGGAAGACAGCTCTGTAATAACGGGCCTTGGGGAGAGGAAAGAGCCCAAGAAATCGAAGAAGTGGGGCTGGAAATTATGGGGATTTATGCACCGAAGAAGCAAGGATGAGAACGAAGAGGAAAAGAGCATCGCCAAAGGGAGGAGATCGCTGTCCGAATCTTGGCAGGATTTAAGGAACGGTGGGCCCAGAAATGGAGAAAACGGTAATAAAAATTGCGCCTTTAACGGTAATATCTCGAGAAGCAACAGCAGCGTGAGCTGGCGAAACTCGAATCAAATTGGGAGTTCTTTCAGCAGTGGGAGGAAATCGAGCGTCGAGCTCAATGGGTATTCGAGGAGTAAGAGGAGGGAAGAGTTTGGGCTTGAGAGGAATAGAAGCGCAAGGTATTCTTCGCCTAATCATATCGAAAACAATGGGCTTCTAAGGTTTTATTTAACTCCCACGGGCGGCGGGGGCAGTAGTAGCAGAAGGGGTTTTACGACGGGGAAAGCGAAGGGCGGCGGTAATAATTATAACGGTAATAATAATTCGCAGTCGATCGCAAGAAGCGTGCTGAGGCTTTACTGAAGTTAGATTGTTAGGCGGAGAATTGCATTGAGGGGTTAAATGGGGTTGGGTGATTTTCATTGGTATACTGAATAAAAATGGAAGGGTTGATTAGCTGATGAACTTAATGTGTATCTTCTTCTTCAATGTGAACTTTTATCTGGCTTTTAGTGTATAATATCTTTGGACTTGCCTTGTAATGAAGATTAGATAGATTTGGCAATTTTAAGGTTTCTTTCTTGAAGTTAGAATTAATAAAACCTTAATGTGCTTTCTTATGTTAAGTACTCTGTATGTATATAGCAAAGCACAGAGCCAAGTGTTGCCTCTGTGTTCTCAGAAATGATTCTCTGTTCAGTCCTTATCATTTTAAACAGAGCAAAGTGGTATAACCACTAAAAAAATAAAAATGAAAAAGGAAGAATAAAAACATGGCAATGCAATAATGTGGTCTGTGAAAGACTGAAAATGAACACAAGCGACTGATGATCTGACTAAGTTCAAAGAGAATGTCACACTACTTACTCTCTTACATCCTCTGCTTTTCTTCTTTTCCTTTTTTTCCCTGTAAGGAGACACATCACTTTGTCTATTTCTCTTTTCCCATTAACCCCCAAACTCCATCCAATTTCAGTACGGAACTTAAAAACTTAACTAGTCATTTTTTCGACCCCAACTTTCAGCAGGACTAATCCCAAAGCCTACTATGAGAACACTATATTCAAGAATGCAATTTCATCAGTTTCATTGCCAATCATCATATCGCATCAGATATGAGACAGTGAATGCTTAGACAATGTGAAACCTGGGAAGAAAACTGAGGGCTTTATCGCAACACGAAAAAAAAAATTATTACGTTGGACGAGGAACCTTAAACGCGCGCCTGAAAACCCACTGAAAAGGCCTCAAGAACTGAGCCCTCTTCTTCCTCCAAAACCATATAGCAGCGTCGTACTGCTCGTTCCTAATCTTCTTCGTCGCTGCCCGCCAATCGTACTTCTCCATTTCTGCCCGGCAGCTTTCCCTATATGCTCTCTTAGCCCTCGGTCAGCCAAAAGGGGCCTAAGCTTGCCCAGGCAATCCTCGAGATTTCCCGGGCAGTAGAGGTAGCCCGTCTGACCGTCGTGCTCGGGCGGGATTATATCGGGGATGCCCCCGCCCGGGCAGCTATCACGGGCAGGCCCGAGGACATGGCTTCTAATACTACAAAGCCTAGTGTTTCGGATTCTGAAGGGGTGATGAAAACGTCCCCGCTGGCGTACGCTTGGGAGAGTTCTTCTCCTTGGAGCATGCCAGTGAATACTGCTCCCTTGCCTTTGAACATTTGCTCTAATTCTTCCCTGGCGAGGATTTTAGACTACGTATAAAAAAAAGCGACTTTTTTTGGAAAGAATTTGGACTGTGTTAGTTGTTATTTACAGTACCTGTAAGGACCGTCGCCGACGAAGGCGATCCGAGCTTCGGGGAGTTGATCCATTACACTGTAAGAAATGGTTTTTTTTTTCAGCAGAAAGATGGTGAATTCGCTGAAACGCTGTAAGGATGTGAAGTTTTTTTTGTACCGTTTGAGGAAATCCAAGCTCTTTTCTACGCCGAGGCGTCCCACGTGGACGATCAGTGGCTTCTCGGGCTCTCCATTGCTGGTTCAGTTGAATTTCGTAAAATCCAATAAAAAAAGGGGAAAAAAAGCGATGAAAGTTTCCGGGGGAAAACCTTAATCTCAGTCTCATTTCGTGGGAGCGAAACCTTGGATGGAAGCTCTCGGAATCAACTCCTTTGTTCCATAAGCGTATACGATTGGCTGCTAGCAAAACAAAAAAAAAAATTGAGAAAAGACACGGCGAAATGTGGCGAAGAACAGAGAAAAAGAACGAACGAAGTAATTAACCTGCAGTGACTCGAGCAGCTTCGAGGTCCTTTGCAATAGCAGCAGAAGGCACAAGCGTAAGGTCGGCAGCTCTATGCAAGAATTCTGCCCCAACAAAAAAAAAAAAAAAAAGAAAAAAACACAAATTTTTATGTCTAAGAGTCGAAATTTGGAATTAAAATATCCGAAAAAAGGGACTGTTTGATA
Organism: Craterostigma plantagineum; assembly: GCA_027422505.1. Lineage (NCBI taxonomy): Eukaryota > Viridiplantae > Streptophyta > Magnoliopsida > Lamiales > Linderniaceae > Craterostigma > Craterostigma plantagineum. Next base: position 18,225 of record JAPQWV010000145.1, read on the forward strand.
TATACTTAGTATCAACCACATGGGCTTCACCAGCCAACTGAATGTGTATCTGGGAATATATCTGAAAGAAAAGAGAAACAAAATCGAAGTTACGATCAAATACTAACTGCAAAAGAAGCTCTGAATTGTCGAACTTACACGGGGACGTGGGTATGGTAAGACATTACGATTGGCACGGATAGAAGTTTTGCAATAATGAGTGCGCCGAAAACCTTAAAAGAAAAAAAGAATGAATGAAAGCGTAAGTAGGCAACAAAAGAACAGTCTTCAAAGCACAAAGCAAAGGCGTACATACCATAATTCCTGGAGACGATGCATGGATTATGTCGGGCTTGAACTGAGCAACGGCTGAGATTATTCGCGGGCTTAGCGCTAGCGAAAGGGGCACTTTTTGGTACCAAGGACAAGGGAAACTGCAGATTATCATGATTTCATAGGATCGATGATTACAAAAGTCAATAGCAATATGTTCACCCGTAAAAGGTGTCTCCTGTATGAAGAATGCGAATAATTACGATCGTTTTTTAATAGAAAAACAATTAACAAACCTCCTTGAGCCGATTAATTTCGCTCCATAGAACTCTTGTGGCACTCCTTCGTGGGTCGTCACGACCATGACCTGCGCCAAAATGAGACAATTATATTACGTTGTGCTCACAATAATACGAAAGAATTCGAATTCGCTGTAAGAAGTATCTATTTCAGTTGGTTAATGGTGGATAGGATATACATACCTCGTCGCCCATTTCACGAAGGTACCTGATGAAATTCTGGAACCTGTTCTTATAACCAGAGATATAACTGCGCATAATCGAAGACATATATGAGCTACAATGGGAAATAATTCAATATGGACAAGAATCAAGAGTTTGATTAGTTATCAGAATATTAACATTTCCACACCGATCGCTTCGATAAGGCATCAACAAGCTTTCAGTAAATACCACAAATGCACGAATTCAACGCAAATGAGGAAATGACATTTTGTCAAACAGCTAGTAAACCAAACGCAGAGACACTAGAAATTGGGCGAGTTACGAAAATCCCAATGTAATTTGAAGTATCAAGCAAGATTTTACGAAAATGGAGATGGCTCGACAAAGAGGGCAATCCTCCTCGGCCGAGAATTCGTCTCGTTTTCAGACAGGAGAGGAGGGTTTTCATCTTCTTCTTCCTTATCTTTCGCATGCTCCGTAACGTTCAGACTGCTGCTTGAGCAACCTGCGACGAAGGGCCTCGCTCTAACCCTTCCGTTTAGCCTCTGACGCCTCAAAAGTTCAACCTTTGAACATTTTAGACTAATGGGCTCTGCCATTCTCGACTTAGTGAAGCAAGAAACCCTGGGAACAAACGCGGACGAAGAAGATGATGAAGTGGATGGACACAAACATGGGCTGATAGGGAGAGAAGACGTGGACATTGTCCAACGATTGTTGGAGCTCAGACAAGAGTAAGTGAAGATGTAGTTATATCTTCTTTGCAAGAGATGTCAGAAAGATATACACTTCTTGATTCCAACGCCTTATGAGGTTCATTGGTGTTTTGATACTTTGATTGATATCAGCGTAGATATTAATGTGTTCGTTATATCATATAAAAATCATGAATGAGGTGATGACCCAGGAAAAAAAAATCAAACGGGCCATGGAATGATTCAAATGGATATTCCTCTCTTCAGCATTTGAGTTCAGGGGAATAATTGTAGCTGATGAAAGTATATCCGTTTTCATTTTCTTTATGGTAAATTGTTTGCAAAACTTTGTACACTTTCGTACGATTTGAGTTCATACATGAATGAATACTCTAGTTTGTTCCTCGTCAGTCGTCACTACTTACTACAGCTATGAGCTGCATCAAATGGAACATGAGAATTTATGGAGAAATACAACAGAAGTCTGAAGATGACCATATTGTTTAATCTCAGCAGAAGAAAAAAAGAGTACTCAAATCTCATCATCATCTCTAGCCACTCACAGACTTTCACAAGATGAAATCAGTAAATGACCTTAATATAATAGCCCTTCACCTGCATATATACTTCAACTTCAAGCCACGATTAGTCGTATGGTATCTGAATATACGCCGCATCGCACACAAACGGTATATCAGCGTACATTCCCGTCAAGGCACACCTCACACACTCGATCACCGTAAACAGATAAGCAAAAGCCACGGCGGTCCAAAAATGCATACCGATCTTACCCCAATACACGGCGAGTGGCATCCAACGGCTCACGGTACCAATCACCTGTAAAGCAATCTCAAGAAGCATTCCCATCACAACGTGGAACCTGAAGAAATGAGGCCATTCCTTTCTCCTCACAACGCCGAGGTAGGCGACGAAGAAATAAGCCATTAGAAACCAGCTAGGCAACCTCCCCAATGATCCCAGAAAGGGGTAAGTCAAGAACTCGAAATCTTCCAAGAATGGGTGTAAGTGGTACGCTGTTTCGGCGTACATCCATGTCTCGTGGAAGGGCATTAGGTATGGGAGGCAGGCGAGGGTCCTCCAAAACCACCGAGGCTTTGTGGTCATGGCGGGGTATCTGTAGCTCGTCGGGACATCCTTGGATGCTCTGACTGAGAACTGGGATTTGTTCTTACGCTTGGGTGGTTTGAGGGCAGTGGTGAGAGGGAATACAGTGAAAAGAAAAGGGTTGTGGTTGCCTGGAATTTGTAATACAAGAATGAAAATTTGAGGGAGAAGGGAAACACGGGTAATAATAGCAAAGCAAATAAGTTGAGTTTATTACAAGCGAATCAGAGGAAGATTAATATGTTCTTCAGAAGGGAATCTGAGAATCTTACTGATGATTCTAAGCACATTGAATTACATAGAAGCTACCTACACGTTCCAAAAAGTATTCAATTCATTTTACAAAAGCTGTAGTAAATGTTAAACGCAATTGCAAGCAAAGACCTACCAAAGGAAGCAGCAGGTTTCAGTTCGTTGAGAGGTTGCCAAGAATTTCTACATCTACTCCATTGAATGGCAGCCGTAGAAACTATAGAGGATTGTGACCTGGAGCTGAATGGCTTCTTGGACTGAGGAAGCAGCAAACCAGAACTCAACGTGCACCCATTGAGAATCATACCTGGCCAAGTTTGAGCTCCAAAACTGCAGAAGTAAAAGAACAATGGGCCAATTTGCGGCATACACAATGGCGATTGAAGAATTAACACCAGAACACAAAAACTTATTGGGCAATTGGCACAAAAGGAAACGCGAAAATTAGGTGCGTAGAGCTGCATGCTACTACAACATTTCCCTGCAACTAATATGACTACAAAATGAAATGCAGTACAAGACTCAAGTTTCAATCTATCAAAACCCATCAGCCGTCTGAAGAAACGCCTAACGCAGATCTCACCAGCTACAGTCAGGAAGAGTAATTGCCGAAATGAACAATCGAAAGGCAAAATCCCAAACGAAAATCAATCGAAACGTAAAAGCTCATTAAGCTCGAAATACTCACCTTTACACAGCATGAAAATCAATTTAACAGAGACTGCATACCTTCCTTAGACAAAATACGAAAGAAGAACAAAGAGCCTGGAGCTGAGTTGCTCTCTAAAGAAGAGGCATTGAGACGACGAAGACGACGATGAGAAACGTCGGATGATGATAACGTTTCGGCTTATTAGGTTCATTCTTTCCTACTTAAATAGAAGCCCAAAATACCCTCAAAGCTCATTACTAAAGCATAATCCCATTCGGCCCAAATAATGAAATATTTGGTCTAAATCGTAAACTCGGACCACATGACTAGGCAGGCCCATTCTATTCTTTACAAAGTTATTTAGAGGAGATATTATATGAATGACAAATAGTGTATTATATATATATATATACATATCTAATATATAATCAATGAAATGAGATGTACTTTGCTTCTACTTGCAACAGTGTCCATTTTCATTATATTAAATAAATAAAAAATAATGAAAAAACTGCCCATTAACAAAGTGGGAAACACTTTATTTTCATGTTCACTTATATTATTATTGTTATATAAGAATCTTTTGCTATATTTTTTGGAATTTATAAGAATGCTATATTAATTACAAATATTTTACACATTCGGTGACATCATATCATACCTGCACCCCCGATGTGGGTGCGAGCAGTTATTATTATTTAATTATGCGGCAATTATAAAATAGAAAAGACTGACCAATTCAAATATGTAAAAGCGGCAGTTTCTATTCTATACGGACCAATTCCAATACTTAAATGCAGCAGTTTTTTACTCACTGAATTATGACATTTTGACAGACCAAATTAATTGATTTCGTGGCAGTTTAAGCAAAGCCCTCACCATTAATAAAAGAGAATAGATATGAAATACCCACGATTGCATGTATAATAATCATTCGTGAAATGATCAACGAGTATATTTCTATCGATCCTTTCATATTGATATGGGCTGTGGGTCGCCCCATTTGCTTCATTAAAATTTAAATGTCTCGTGGGAAGCGTCATGTTTCATGTATAAATTATTGATTAATTCCCTCCAAAAAAACGTGGTATTTTATACGTATAATGGGCTCAGTAATTGTTCTGATATAAACGGTTGGGCAAAAAATTAATGGGCCTACCTAAGCCCAACAAAAGCCCATTCAAACCAAAACAATTTCCATCATAGAAACATACCAAGCAACATCCACACATAAAATTCTTAATTCACTGCATGAGTTTTCCCCAGGGATTCAATGAGAATAATCACATTCACAAATTAGGTGATCATTGACAACCCAATAAGCTCGGAATTTCGACACTTCAACGATAGAATAACCGAAAGGGAGAACAGGGATCGAAGTTTGTTTTATTACCAGCAAGTACCTCAAGGATGTACATCTTCATACCATTCTCCTATTGCCAGAAAACTCCATGAGGTATTTCTTTCCTCATGCGTCATCGCCGTCACTCTCAGCCTCCATCTGCAAGTCTTGGGCGATCGAATAGGTGCTTCCATTTGGGCCCAACACTTTAAACCTTCCCAACAAGAAATATAAGAAGGAAGATCGATACGTACATTCGAAGAACTTAAGTGTCAAGAGTATAGCAAGAAATGGCGCAGGTTTTGGGCATGGTAGTAAACCTCTCGAGGATGAATTTTCCTTCTTTGTACTTTTGGCTCTTATCGTGAGCAGTTTCCTGGCATTGGCATATGAGATTGAGTAGCATTTCTGCAAAGGGCGAAAGTTTGTCTAAATGAAGAAGAAAAAATGGCTCACGTATTTCCATCCTAAGATAGAGCCACACCCCACGCAGAAAATGTCCATGACAGTGTGCAGTCCAGTTATCATCATCCGATCTTCTTTCTTCCCAACGGTTACGTTCACGCTGTCGTACATAAAACATAGGATAAGAAGGCATCGAGTCAAGGCTAAGCACCTTTCTGCGCCTTCGAATCAGCAGAACTTGTAATAACAATTAAGTAAAAAGATGTAACTTATTCTCTCACCAACAGTTTCAAACATAAAGCAAATAAGTTGGGGTCTTCACTGATGATAATAACAGGGTTCTTATCTTACGAAGATGATTGATAGTAAGAGTTGAAGCACTTACACTTTATCGAACAGATAAGCCTTTCCATACCTGCAGTGAAAATGCTGAAAACAGAGAGGTTGGTTCTCAGGACAACATTCATTCAAATGATTAGGACAAATGCTTAAACACGGAGAAAGTTCAAACAGATCGCACAATTGAGTAAAGTAACCAATGATATCGAAGTGGAAGTGTTTTCCTGATTCAGGTGTATTGAAGCCCATTCATACAGAAAATCGAATGGACATGGGATGAATAGATCAGTGGTACCTTAGTCACCATTTCACCAAATTCCAAAGAGAAATTGTCCTTTTATCTTGCATTCTAAGCTCTATCATTCATCATGGCACAGCAGAATACATTGAAATCAGAGCTAGAAAACAAAAATAGTTAAAATCCATGGCATAGCTCAACATTTCACAGATTATATACTCAGGCTAAAAACCTCGAAGGAGCTTATCCAGCGGTTTTCACTTCACCATCACGCATTCACCCACGATCGAAACACGAAAAATTCGAGATTGCTTTTCTCATATAATAAGTACTAAGATCGTCAGATGAGAGATTGAAGATTAAACCTTAGACATGACATGGCTGGCGAGGCCCAGGTCCGCGCGGCAGTGCTTGCAAGAGTACTTATTCCCATCCAATTGCACCAAAAAAATCCTTCCCATGACCGATTTCCAGTCCCTAAAAACGATTAAACACAGAACAAATAATAATCATCATCGTCAAGACACAATGCAGGAAAAAAAAAGATTACGAGATGATCACGAATAAAGACGTACGATTAATCAATCGGAAGACGACGATCTCACCTTAGGATAGGGTGCGAAAAAAATTGAATCGCAGAGAGGGAGAGAGAAGGGAAAGGGCCCAAATCAGGTGAGATGAGGCAGACAGGTGTGTTACTGTGTTGTTCGATCCTCCCTTTACATACAACAAAGTAAGAACACTGTGAGAGGAGAGAGAAAACAACACGCGCTCTATTTTTAAAGCCGATGTACCGTACGGAAAAATAATGCTTTTATTAAAATCGTGTAATGAATCAATAAAAGAATACTTTAAATCGTTGAATTAATTAATTTAAGAGCCAATGTCCCTTCAATTTTCGTTGATGCTAATTTCACCATTCAATTAAATTTATAATAACTCTTTATGTAGTAAATTTAAATATCAAGTAATGTTTATGTATTATACTTCAGTGCAGCATGGGAATGTGCATAGGATATTACTACTAGTACTTTCGCACTGTCAAATATCTATATAATTGTATTCTTTTTAATTATCTCTCTATATTTATTAAGCTTTCTGCCCTTCCATTAATCAATATGCGTGTCAAATTATTATTATTGACATTCCTATTTTTCAATATTTACTATTATATCCCCAAACCAATCTCTTTTTTCTTTATATATATTACAACCAAAATAATAAAAACAGAAAAAATGATTTATTTAGAAATGACATAAATATAAACTAATCTTCCTATATTTATATACTGCACATGCATGGAATTAAATACTAGTTGGTGTAATTGATCGATAAATTTGGTAATTCTATCTGGTTTCACCGATTATAATATTTAAGAATAGATTCTTGAATCTTGGCCAACACGCTCTAATTTCGAATTGTTTGGTTGTATATATACCAGTGTTTTAAAAAGCGAGGAAAAACGCGCTCTGAGGCGCGCTATAGCGTAATTTTGCTGAAAAACGCTCTGTAGCGTACTGTTAATCGCGTTTTACCCGAAAAGCGTACGCTTTATATGATGTGTCACGCTTTATCACATATTTAGCGCGCTATAATAGCTTATAATACCCACGCTTTTTGATCATATATGAATTCAATAAAATTTAGGGTGTAACATAAATTAATAAAATCCAGGGGTGTAATTTGTAAATAGCATACTTATATTCAATTGAATCTAGTGCTTCTGTAGATGAAAGATGGGCTCCACAACTTCACCATCCCCTTCATGCAGCTGGATATTATTTGAATCCACAATTGCATTATGAAGATTCATTTTGCAATAGTACGGAAGTTAAAGACGGTCTATATGCTTGTATGGAGCGAATGTTGTCACCTGGTGATTGTCTTCAAGCCGATATCCAGTTGGATTTTTATGACAGAGCTGGAGGAGAATTTGGAAGTCCAATTGCAAAAAAATCAAGAATGTTGAGATCCCTAGGTATGGTGTTTATTCTTTAGACTTATTTTTTCATACATTTTTTTCCAGCCATGTAAGAATGGAATTGTTTGTCTGTTTCTAGCAAAATGGTAACGGTTTGGAAGCAAAACACCCGAGCTTATGAGATTTGCTATCCAAGTTCTTAGTCTTACTTGTAGCGCTTCGGGGTGTGAAGAAATTGGAGCACTTTTGAGTCGGTAATTACTTTCTTTTTATGCTTAAATGTTTAATGCTTTTTATTATTCTGTAGCTTCAATGTTCAAAACTGCTTAGCAGAAGGCTTAGTAGAAAATGCATGTTTCTCAGATACACACAAAGAAGAGGAATAGACCTCAACATTCAATATTGAATGCTTTGGTCTTTGTGAAGTATAACTACAAGTTAAGGGAGATGAGCATTAGAAGAAGAGACAATGGATCCAATTATTGTTGATGAAATTGATTCTGATGATGAATGGATAGTAGAGATAGAAGATCCAACACTACCTAACAATGCTAATTGGCTTCTTGATGTGAGCTATTTGAAGGGGATCCTATTGTGAGTGTTCCACCATGTCACTTTGACAACCTTCTCGATTCGGATAAGCGAGTTGAAATTGATCTTGAAAATGAAAATCAAAATCCTTCTCCCATTGTAAAGAAGAAAAGAGTTGGTGAAATCTCAAGTAAGTAAATGACTGATTTAATTTGGTAAGTATAATCTACTACTAATTTTTTAATCTACATGTGCAAACAAGGATCTCACCAACATTCATGACGATGTGGAGCTGCAAGAATTTGGCGAAGTCGCTGAATCTTTGATAGTGGAATATCCCTAAACTTCGATAGTATTGACGATGATCGTCAAATACAATTGGATGACACCTATTATTTGTAGATTTGAGCTTTTGAATATTGTGACTTTGAATTGTTTGTAACAATTAATATCGGTATGCTATTTTGTATATTAGGTGTGTACTTTTATGATTGAAGATAGTTTCAAATTAGTCTGTCTAATTGTGTGGTTATATATTATATTTTCTAGCATTATAATTTTTTTGTTCGAAAAACTCGCGCGATACGCTACGCTATTTATGCTTTACGCTATAGGAACAAAAACGCGACACACTGCGCTATACGCTTTTTAAAACATTGATATATACAGAATCAAATATATTTTCAATCAAACGAAGAACCAATGAGCACAATAGAAAAATTACTAACATCCATATATATATATATATATATATACACAAAATAAATAAATTAATTTTCAACGAAAATGTGAATCGTAAGAAGCAACCATCGTAGGATCTGCAAGAAGCAGAGGCAGCTTGTCTATGTACATAAACAACCTCTTTCCATCTTCCATCGAAATCGCCGACATCTCCACCACGTCGCCGCCGCTCGTGTATATCCAAAGCTCGCCGGAGTTCAGCCGCTTCAGGCTTCCCCGACAGAACGGACACGACTGAGATCTCGCCCGCCTTGCAATAGATCGAACGACGACAACGATCCAGGAGAAAGATCAGCCCACGGCGCAATTAGGGTTTGAGAGAGAGAGAGAGAGAGAGAGAGAGATAACTCACCAGTCTCTGAAGCACTTCATGCACATGGAATGGCTGCAGCTGGGAAGAACGACCTTGGTATCAACTTCCAAGCAGATACCGCATTCTTCTTCCCTTTCGACGTCGATTTCGGACAGCTTTTTGCCCTTGGCGTCGCTGTCGTCCTTCTCTTGTACTTTGCCAAGCAGATCTCTCTCTGTTTCCTATCTTCCGTGTCGGTGATTCCTCTATGGAGCTGCACCAACGAAGGGAATATCACGCCTGAAAGCCCAAGGAAGAAAACGAGCGTTAACTGTGGCGGATTGTTGATTTAGGTCGCTTTCAATGATGGAACTCAGCTCAGTCAGCTCAACTCACCATAAAAGTCCCTCAAGCTAGCTTTCCTTTCGTAAACAGACATGCTTGTTTTACCATCCTTAAACGTCTGCGATTTGTGGTCAAATTCGTAACCCTAGGGATTTGATTCAGTACGAATTTCATGGAAGGAAACACAGAATCAACAAACCTTGTGGATGAGGATTCTGATTAGCCCTAGAGCGCCTGCTAGGTGACAATCGGTCCATCGAAAGAGGAAGAGAAGCGCGTGGGCGCACGGACTGTATGATAATCTCATCTGAAGGTAGGAACCATCGTAATCAACTGGATAATCGGAAGCACTGCGTGAGATTAACAAAAAAGAATGCATCGTTAACTTCACAGCGAAACGAAAAGCAAAGCAAAGCAAAGGAATAGCACAAACAGAGCAAGCCGTACAGTGTGTTGGCGTGCTGAATATCTGCTTCGAGCGCTTTCAAGGAGTCCTTGAAGGATTTCCTCATCCTCGCCGTTTTAGCTTCAGATTTGCAGTTCTTCAATCAAATCCATATAATTCTTCAATCGTTGCTCTCGCCTTCGATCCTCAAAACCAGTGACGTATATCACAAAAGCTCGTTGTTTAACTCTTCTTCGTCTTCCCTAGAAAGGATTGAAGCTTTGCTAAAAATTAGAGGAAATTTGTTCTCGCGATCACCACATCACAATGGACTGCAACACTCTTTGGGGTGCTCGCTTGGAATACACGTTTCACCTCTCTCTCTCTCTCTCTCTCTCTCTCTCTCTCTCTCTCTCTCTATATATATATATATATATATATATATTGTAATATCTCTATGCAAGTTTTGTGATTGTATAAAACCTTTCGTTATTGTTTATCGAATCACTGTACTAAATATATATTTTTATCCATAGATAGATGGGATTTGCCTTGCCGTGCCGTGACGGCCTTTCTCTGATTTTATTTCCTTTGAGAATGATATTTGGATTATTTCTCTATCGAGAATATGAATGTAAAACAGTGGTACAGTCGGATCAATTTCTGAATGAAGGGAGCAAATTATTCATTAGCGTTCATAATAAAGGCTTTAACATAATAACATAATAACAGTAGTAGATATAAATATAAGACAACTCAACCACCGATGACGATGTGCTCTTTTAAACTGTACAAACGTCACCACCGTCACCATGCAATTATATATACTAAAACTATAATAAAAAAATAGAAAATAAATGAATGTGGCCAAGTAATTGTTTTCGAACAAAGGATCTAACACGTAGGAACCAAAAAAAGAATACTCAATAGATTCATTTACAATTTGGGAAAAAAAATAGATTCATTTACAACGTATCTTCACATTAGCCACAATTTCAGTCGAAAACCTCGCTATCAAACGATCGACTACAAAGAATTCATCAAATATATATAGCTAGCACAATCACCCATTTATTTCAAACAACGATATATGTAAATATATATTTGGTTTTGAAGACTCACGAGGTAATATTATATGACAAGGACATGTTATCTATATAGTATTTTGGAGTAAGATGACCAACCAGTAATTAATAAAGTAATGCAGCAGCCGTAGAGTGTTAGCCAACCACTTGCAACAAGCAATTTCACGGAAAGATGCAATGCAATGTATCTCTTCGTTAGGAATATGTTTATTCAAAATTCAGACTCTATGAGCTCAGTGACAATAACTAGCAATCAATAGTTCGATGAGACCAGTTGTAACTTGTAAGCTATGAAATGCTTCAAAACTTCAGCCTTTCTTTTCCATGAATAAAGAACAAATACACTGATGGCTGACTAGACAAGACATGCACTTTGTTGGGGATAGTACAAGACATAGTGAGCCATGAAAAATGAATGATTTGGAAAAGAAATATGATACGCATGTTGTTACATGGAGATGAGGCCATCTTCGATTTCATATAAGGTTTCCCATATAAGATCACTCGCCATATACAATACATCAAAAGGGAGTATCACTTCACCCAACCTCTCAGTAAGTTAGATAATGAATGAGGAAATGGTACAAAATAATCACACAACTCACATACATGAAGACAAGCCGCAATCAAAATAGCTTCAGTGACTTAACTCATCTGCGAACCGCAGATCCCCGTGAGAGAGACTATAAGAGCGTTTTCAAGCAACAAATGGTGATTACGACGAAAGCTGGAATCTTCCGCTAGGCTTTTTTCTTTTCCATCCCTGCAAAAGTTCAAGACATTGAGCTCATAAAATAATCCATGTGTGAATTCAGAAATATTAATGGTAGAGAGAGAGAACTTACAAAAGCTGCATAATATACGAATGTAAGCCCAGCTAGAACGATGAATACTATCTGAAAGACATTGTACCTGGAAACAGCGGAATTATGTTTATGAGAATGAAACTCAGTTCCAAGTGAAACTTAAATTAGTATGTATTGTGAGATGATGCTGACTTGTATAGATATTTAATTCCTCGAAGAGATTGCAAGGTGTGGCCAAATATTTCTTGTGCTGCGGTAGCTTGAGCATAATATGCAAATGCAGTGGCACAGAACTGAATCACGCTGTACAATAGGATGATCATATGTGATTATTACGAAAGCAAACACGACGCAGAGTCGAGGACTAAAGGATGCAGAGTAAAATAAGACATCATACCTGATCGAACAAAGTAGAATTAGGCCCACATTAAAAAGAAAAGAGTTCATAAGAGTGGCCCCCCATCTGTGAACAGAACTTACAATGTGAGGTGCTGAAAATGGAATGCATGAAGTAAATGAAAGGGTTGAACAAGAAATGTTCAACTAGAACTTGATGTCTCAAACGGAAAGGAATGATGAAGCAACGCACTTCATTGGATGTATAGTGATGAAAACCAATTTCATGCCAAGCATCATCGCCCCGGCAATCACTGAAAGGAGGAGATAGAAGCAGAAGAATGCAAATGCTACAGTTCCAAGCAAACCTAGAGGTAGACAAATGAATATAAGAGTCAAATATGTGTCTAAGATCACGAAAGGAGAAACAGAATACTAGTACAACTTCAGTACTTACCCCAAACATCATCCAATTTAATAAAGACATCATTTAGAAATGGCGATAGAGGAGGATCAATTAGCAAATATATAACAATATGAGCAATCCATGCCACTGAAACAATCAACCTGGTCAAGAGAATGGAAACTTTTAGCAATATTTGCTTTAAACAAGCAAGACGTTCAGGGAAGGACGAGGTCTAAACTGGCCATCATATGCAGAATGTCTTTATATAAGAATTAAAAGATAACATGTCAAGAAACAAGAACATACCCTATAACACCAAGTACCAGTTTGGCGAGATAGCCAAGAACAGTCATGGCCCAAGCTGTTTCAGCCTGAAAAAAATTAACCCACATCATCATGTTTTTTGCTTTTTTTGATTTAGCTTGATCCCGCAGGTATAATGAGTTAGTAGTGTGAATCAAGCAGCACCATCATAACATCCTAAATGATAAAGACGCTTCACAATCCTCATATAGACATAAATTACCTGTTCGCCTTGAGGATACATCTCCTCCAGGGCCTTCACATCTTCTTCCAGAAGAAGTATCTCCTGCAAGTGACATAAAGTAAACCATTATCGGAATCTGACATAAAGGAATCCATGGACATGAAGGAAGATAATAGGTCAACAGGGTATAGGGATGATAAAAACAAATATTAGCCGAAGACATTTGGAAATGTATGCTATAAGATTCCACTTCAACATGTCAAGAATCTGTACAACCTACCTATAAACACAACATAAAGGTGTACATGCATAAGAAAATCAAAAATCATCCTGCCAAGCATCTTCATGTGTAAGAGGAAGACGTCAAATAAGACTACTGACTAAAGTAGGAGAGCCAATGTGAAGAACACCACAAATATAAGCACGAAAAATAAATCCAACCTTTTCAACAGATTTCACATTTTTCCGCCACTTACGACCCTTATTGCCATTTCTTTCTTCTTGATGAAGTGCATCAGCTGCCTTCTTAAGTTCTTTAGCTTTCTTTCCCAGTTCCGTTGCTTCCTACATAGGTCAAATCCACAACTTCTATGTAGAAAGACTAAATTTCACAAAAGTTATGTCCTAAAGTTGTCAGAAAGAAAGGAATACCTTGATATACTGTGAGCGAGTAATAACAGCCTTTGGCCGCCTGATAAAAGAAAATATCAAACCCAACGGAAGGCAAGCAATACCGACACCACCAAAAATCTGAAGATAGCAATGTGAAAAATCTTGAGCACAAGAAAGTACGGTCATAATCTTCACGAAATAGATAAAAAGACTCTTATCAGAAATTTGCATGGGTTACATACAGTGAAGAGAACAGATCCAACAATTGTAGCAAGTGCAACAACATATTCTGGAAAGGTAGTACGCATTGTCCATGTTGTCTCAGATGAAGCATTGGCAGAATATGCTGAGCACTGATAACAGATAAAAAATTATTTAGTGACTAGTGAGTATCGGCAGGGACTTAACAAGCAGCAAAGAGAAATCACTTTTAACCTGTTTGTTTCCATTTGCATTCCCATTATTAATGCACTGTTGACTATTGGAGAAACTCCATGATGTTGGCGAAGGAAAGGACGTAGTTGAGGAGGAGAGGTGCCTCACGGTAAAATCAACCTTTCCGACAAGCCCTGCATTTGCAGTAGAAAAAAGAACATTCATAACTGTGGGCCCATATAATTTGCTCGACCAAGTTTGCTTTGCGATCCTCAGCCTAGCATTGAAATAGGGAAAAATAAACGACACAATTCTCATGCTCATGTTTAGTGGCATGCAACTGAAGTACACGCACACGCAAGCCAGACCGAAAAAATTGCAAAAAGTTCAGTTACAAATTATTTACCATATAGAACTTAAAAAAAAAGAGCATAACCTTATTAAGTTGCAACAAGAATTTGACATTATTGAGCAGGTGATATCACTAAGCCCAAAAGCCTGCTAAGTTCCAACTCAAACGCAATACAAATTCATATTGACCGCATCAAGGAAAAATGGACGTGTCATAAAGCCCAATTCCTCGAAATACCAGTACCGAAATACCAAAGTAAACACACGTCACAAGTTTTACGATTACGAGATTCCCATAATAATGCTATTTGCCACGCAAGAAACTGAGAGTTACCTATCAAGACTAAACAAACAATTTAACTTCTACATTTCAGGTAGGGGTTCCAGAAATATTACGGGCAAGCGTTCACGAAGAATAGCTCACTCGAACTGTATATTCAGCAAGCATAAAAGAAAAAAGAAAAGCTCACCCAACTACCTAAGCAAACAGGCGGACACATACCGTACAAAATCCCTAGTAGAAGTGCACAAACAATTGCCGTAACAACTACCCAGGCCAATGCGCTTCTCACCCTCTTCCAAACACTCCTGAGAACAAAAACAGCAACAGAAGTCAACCCACAAAAAAAAAAAGCAAATTCAAAAATGCAAGTCAAATAAAATGGAGAGATCCCAACTTGTCCTGGTCCCCTTCGTAATAAAACATCGCAAACGGAATCACGAAAAACACCAGTATCGCGTCCGCGATGTAGACCGCGAGCCACAGATCCTTCATCGGGAGCGTGAGGCTGCACGCGCCGTTGTAGATCGCGTGACGACACGCCTGCCTGTTCGCCACGTCGGCCGGGAGCATAAGGATCGAAATCGCCGCAATCGATAGCCCCAAAACGACGACGAATTTCGGAAAATACGCCTGGTTCTTATCATCGGGATGCTGGTAATTGACGAGGAGATACACGTTGAACAACAGCACAAGCACAGAAACGACGATCGCCACTATCACGAGAGCTAAATTGAAGTCCCCCATTTTTGCTTTTCGTCCCTGACAATGATGAGGCTTGTGTTCTGCTCTGCCTCCAAACAGCGTTTGATTTGGGGGAGGGGAATACAACCTGGCGCGTGGTGGGGATCAAAAGCGAAATTACGATTTTGGGCTTTTTATAATATTAATAATTACCAATATTCGAGTCATTACGGTGAGGTGGCGTCGAAACGACATCGTTCGGGCTGCTGTCAAAACTACATCGTTTCAAGTGCTTTGTGTTGTCTCTGACAAGTAACGTTACATTACATGTACACAAACACGAAGATAGCCATCTCTAAAATTTCGTGCAATTCTTTCAATTCCTTCGTGTGAAAATTCACACTTTGTTGCCTCAGATCGAAAGATGGCTTCGGTTTCTTCGAGCCCAAGAGCTGTAGAGGAGATCTATAAGGATTATAGTGCTCGTCGAGCTGGAATAGTTCGTGCTTTAACCCAAGGTAACCATGTGAAATTGTTAATTTTTTTTTTTGGAAGAATTGATAAGCTTATCGTCTCTTTTGTTTGTTCTTCTTTCTCCTTTTATTCTTGGGTTTACAGATGTGGATGAGTTTTTCGGGCTCTGCGACCCAGGTGAGTTAGTTTAGATCCAGTTTTCTTTACGACATTTTATGTTCACTTTTTTGGTCGATTCGCATAGTATCTGAGGTTTTGGCTTGCGTCTTAATGTGTGACTGGGAAATTTTCATGCTTCTGTTATCTATATCTTATCAGGATGTTTTATTTTTAATAATTTTGAAGTTTAATCTTGTCGATTCGAGGTATATATAAATGATGACAATTCAAAGTTTTGCAGCCATCTTTTTCCTCTTTTCTTTTTGGCTTGAAGATGTTGGACTTTGGAAGGAACTCATATAAGATTTCAGTTGGCATCTTTTTGGTTTTAGATGCTTTTCGCTCAACATATAGCCCAAAATATCAATTTTACAGCTTTAACTGACTTTTTTCGGTTTAAATGTTCATATTCTTCGTCGGCCTCACAATTTCAGCCACTTGTTCCACATCTCTTTTCTTTATCTTGTTTTGCCGAACTTCAAAAAGGTCCTTTCGTTGTGGTTTCTGACTGCAATCGTGGACATAAGATGATATATATCAGTGCTAGTTGATCAATAACCTCTCAAGGAAAAAGCAAAACCCACTGATCAATCTTAAGAGTTTAAGAATGACGCCCATTTTCTAAGTTCATAATCATAAATTCCCCTTTGTGTTATGCTCCTTCACCCACCAATGTCTACTTTCTCATTATAGAAAAGGAGAACTTGTGTCTGTATGGTCATCCAAACGAAAGCTGGGAAGTAACTTTACCAGCCGAGGAAGTGCCACCCGAACTTCCCGAGCCAGCTCTCGGGATCAACTTTGCCCGAGATGGGATGGATCGAAGAGATTGGCTTTCACTCATTGCCGTGCACAGCGATAGCTGGCTGCTCTCAGTGGCTTTTTACCTTGGAGCTAGGCTGAACCGCAACGAACGGTAGCACCTAATTATGATTTTTCACCAAGTTATTAATGGACCCTATGCCTCTACATTTCATGTTCATCACTATTTCCTTAATTCTAAGTGCTTTCTCAGATCTTATGGTTGTTTATCGTCTCTATTGACTTGATCCTTCTGGAAATTTGCATTTGCAAGACGGAGATCGAGTTCCCTTTTCATTTGTTTATAATATTGCCAACTTATGCGATTCGCTGCAAAATGAATTATCCCTTCGACTGCACCGAGCTTTCTTTTCTATTCTTCTCTTTGTTGGGTTCCAAAGTATAAGGTTTTTGGATGATAATAAACAGCTCTGTAATAAACATTCTCCCGTGTGCTCATAGGAAGCGACTGTTTAGTATGATCAACGACCTCCCAACGGTATTCGAAGTGGTAACAGAGCGCAATCCTCCTAGAGAGAAGTCCAACGCTGATAATGGAAACAAGTCCCGCGGCGCTACAAAGGTGTATTATTATTACATGTTAATATCATACTGTCTTGAATCGTTTTGGCTTATAACAAAGTAACCTAATCTTCTTCAGAGGTCAAGCGATGGCCAAGCCAAGAACAGCCCAAAAGAAGAGAGCGAGGAAGAAGATGAAGGAGAACACGGAGAAACGCTGTGTGGAATCTGTAAAGGAATCTACAACGCCGACGAGTTTTGGATTTGCTGCGATCTCTGCGAGCGATGGTATCACGGGAAATGCGTTAAGATAACTCCCGCTAAAGCCGAGGGCATCAAGCAGTATAAATGCCCTCTGTGTGCCAAGAAAAGCAAGCAATAGTGAGTGCTTACGCAGCGAAAGAAAACTGATAATACTTTTTCGTCGCCTTTTTCTGTTCCTTGTTTGTTTGGGATTGCCTTTTTTTTTTTTCCGTTTCCGACTAGATTGCTTGTAACATATTATGGGCTTTTGCTGCTGCTCCTCCTTTTTGATGTACTAAGAAATCAACTGTCTGAACTAACTTTGTATGCGATTTGTTGTCGTTAGCGCAATGCTGTTAGAATGGTGACTAGAACATCATGCATGCATTCCTATGTAATAGTTTTTCAGAGTTGGACTGTTAACACAAATTTTAATTCTACTATTCTTGTTACTATTTTTTGTTCGCTGAGCAGTTCTGTCAAAGATTGATTTAAGCTCGGTTAAAATCGAGCCGAGCTAGAGCTAACTTGTTGGCAATTGAGCCGAGCTTCGAGTCTAATGCATGCTGGGCTCGTGGCTCGTCGAGCTCTTATCGAGCCGACAATTTATTGTTTAATATATTAAACATTTTATATTCAAATACCCCGGGTTACACTAAATTTTTTGAGCCGAGCCGAGCTTTGATGTTTTTAACCGAGCCGATCTCGAACCAAAATTTCTCGACCTCGAGCCCACTAAAACTTAATAGATCTTATCTGAATTGGGCTTTTGAAGCCCAATTACGAATCCACCACCAAGTTGCTGAGGTAGGCACGTGCGAGATTTTGATTTGAAAATGAAGGGGGGAGCTTTTATTAGGGTTTGAAAGGGTCAAGCTCAGCTCAGCAATTTGAGTCGGGGCAGAGAAATCGAATTAACTTTAAAAGCTTTCAACGTTACTCAGTCCCGCTTGTTCATTCCCATTCGAACGAAACATCTGTCTTCTCTGTCTCTCTCTCTCTGCTCTGCTACTCGCATAAGCAGCGACGTGCCTGAAGATTTCGTGTTCGATTGATAATCGTACGTGTAGATACTGAATAATCTGCCACCGATTCGAAACAGAAGCTTGGGGAGCTTCTGCAGCTGAATTTCAAGGCGGTTTTTGTCGCTCGCTTGTTGAGGTAGTATTAGTAGTGAGGCTCAGATCTGTTTATAGTTTAATTAAGCGCGTCGACTTGCTGGAAGACGTTTGATTGGCTTTCTGCTTTATGTTTATGTGCGTTTCAACCTTCGTTGTCTTTTCGCGGCTGGAATTGTTGATATTTTTAAGAGTTGGGCACATTATTGTGGCGCCTTTGTTCTGGGATTATTTTGAAAATGGACGGCGGTTATATAGTTTAGTGTCAATTTTATACACTGATGTTGCTGTTATGAATATATTTTGCTGGATCTTTCTTCCTTAACTGTAAATGCTAAAATCAACTTTTCCGTAACTCCATTGATATATTATTCGTTCAATTTCAGTGGATTACCTCAGTATCCTATCCTCTAATTGATATGTTTTGCTGCAGGACGAAGAAAATATGGCGTTAGAGATTACCCAGTATTTACTGGCTGCTCAATCGCAGGATGCTAAAATTCGAAATGAGGCGGAGAATGCCCTGGGGCAGTTTCAGGTGCAGAACTTACCGGGATATCTGTTGTCGTTATCTGTTGAACTCTCAAATGACGGCAAGCCTACAGAGTCTCGTAGGCTTGCGGGAATCGTATTGAAGAACTCGTTAGATGCTAAAGAATCCGCAACAAAGGATGTGCTTGTCCAGCAATGGGTGGCAATCGACATTTCCTTTAAGTCGCAGATAAAAAACTCTCTTCTGAGCACCCTTGGATCTTCTGTTCGTGAGGCAACGCATACTGCTGCTCAAGTCATTGCTAAGATAGCTTCGATTGAAATTCCTCGGAAGGAATGGCCAGAACTTGTTGCGTTATTGCTTGCAAATATGTCCCAGCCGGATAAACCCGCCAGCGTGAAGCAGGCTACTCTTGAAACGCTCGGCTATGTGTGCGAGGAGATATCTAATGAAGATCTTGTGCAAGAGGAAGTCAATGCTATTCTTACAGCAGTTGTCCAAGGAATGAATGCCTCCGAACTGAACTCTGGCGTACGGCTGGCTGCAATTCGGGCTCTATACAATGCCCTTGATTTTGCTCGAACTAACTTTGAGAATGAGATGGAGAGGAACTATATAATGAAGGTGATTTGCGACGCGGCATTGGCGAAAGAGACAGAGATTAGGCAGGCTGCTTATGAGTGCTTGGTTTCTATTGCTTCGACATACTACGAGGTGCTTGAACCGTACATGCAGAGAATCTTTGAGCTTACGTCTAACGCCGTCAGAGCAGATGAGGAAGCAGTTGCGCTTCAAGCAGTAGAATTTTGGAGTTCGATATGCGACGAAGAGTTGGAGCTTCAAGACTATGAGGTTCTTGAGACGGCTGATTCAGATGCTCCGCATTCTAGATTTATTCAAAAGGCCCTCCCAACGCTGTTGCCTCTGCTTTTGGAGACTCTTCTCAAACAAGACGAAGATCAAGACCAAGACGATGGCATATGGAATCTGGCGATGGCAGGTGGCACATGTCTCGGTCTTGTCGCTAGGACTGTTGGAGATTCAGTTGTCGAACCCGTCATGCAGTTTGTGACGAGCAAAATTGCGTTGCCCGATTGGAGATCTAGGGAAGCAGCAACATTTGCCTTTGGTTCTATCCTAGAAGGACCGAGCCTCCAAAAGTTGTCTCCTTTGGTGACTTCTGCCTTGGATTTCCTGCTCAATGCGATGAGCGACGAAAACAGCCATGTTAAGGATACGACTGCATGGACTCTCAGTCGCATATTTGAGCTGCTGCATTCTCCGGCGACTGGTTTCTCTGTAGTTACACCGGCGAACCTGGAAAGAATCTTGAGGGTCTTATTGGAGAGCATAAAAGATGCTCCTCATGTTGCTGAAAAGATATGTGGGGCTATATATTTCCTCGCTCAAGGATATGAGGATGCCAGCCCTAGCTCTTTTATGCTGACACCTTTCCTTCCAGAAATTTTGAACAGTTTAGTTAATACCGCCGAACGAACTGATGGCAGCGACTCTAAGTTAAGGACATCTGCGTATGAAACCCTAAACGAGGTTGTCAGGTGTTCGAATATATCCGAGACGTCTCAGATAATTACCAAACTTCTCCCTGTTGTCATGTCTAAGTTGGGCCAAACTTTTACCCTCCCGATAGTATCTTCTGACGACAGGGAAAAGCAAGGAGATCTTCAAGCCTCGCTCTGCGGTGTGCTTCAGGTCATTATTCAAAAATTTAGCAGCGGCGATGAAACAAGGCCAATAATCATGCAGGCAGCCGACGAAATCATGGTGCTTTTCCTCAAAGTGTTTGCTTGTCATAGCTCTTCGGTTCATGAAGAAGCCATGCTTGCTATTGGTTCGTTAGCCTATGCCACTGGTCCGAATTTCGCCAAATACATGCCTCAGTTCTACAATTATCTAAAAACGGGCTTGCAGAACTTTAGTGAACATCAAGTTTGCGCCATCTCAGTTGGGGTGGTCGGTGACATTTGCCGCGCTTTAGAAGAACAGATTTTACCGTACTGCGACGACATTATGACCCAGCTCCTCACTGATCTATCCAGCAATGAGCTTCACCGCTCCGTTAAGCCTCCCATATTCTCCTGCTTTGGAGACATTTCCCTTGCGATTGGCGAACATTTTGAGAAGTACAAAGACTCTGCCTTGTCGATGATGCAAAGCGCGGCCCAAGTGTGCGCGCATGTCGACAGCAGCGACGAGGACATGATGGACTACGCTAACCAGCTAAGGAGAAGCATATTCGAGGCTTATTCTGGCATCCTTCAAGGGTTCAAGAACTCAAGAGCGAGTTGATGCTACCCATGCTCTTCAATTCATGCAGTTCACAGAAATTGTTACCCAAGACTCACAAAGGTTTGCTATTTACTCTACCTCTCATCTATCTTAATTAAAACATGGGATTTCGTGACGTAGTCTCATACGACTGATTTCATGACATATATTTTTTTTTTTTTTTTCTACAGGGACGACAGTGTAACCAGGGCATTAGTGGCGGCTTTGGGTGATTTAGCAGATGCTCTTGGTTTGAACATAAAGGCACTGCTAAGCGAACGTCAATTCTGGGTTGAGTTGCTAAGGGAATGTGTCGAATCAGAAGACGAACAGCTGAAAGAAACCGCTACATGGACCCAGGCAATGATTTCACGCTTATTTTCTTCGGGTGGCTAACCATTTTATTTATATCTTCTGAATATCTTTTGTCTTGGTTTTGTAAAACGCTGTCTGTCTGAGTCTTGAAATCACATTCATTGCCGTGAAAGGTCGACACTACGCCTTTGTATCCTGTGAGGTCTTATAGGGTATGGTCGGGTTTTGTGCATTGCGGTTCACGGGGGGAACGATTTGTGGGATGAAAAAAAAAAACCTTTGTCATTGATCTGCAGATTGCTGCTATTACAAAGTTTTGTTTACATTATGGTCATCCATCGTAGTTTCAACTTTCAATGGCCTTTCTTGTATTTCTATTTTGTGGTTGGTAAATCAAGTGTTTTTATTACCATGACAGAAAGGTGCTCAACCAACTCATTTCCAGCGTTACATATAATCTTTGTGTTTTTTAGTAATGTTTCCGTTTGAATGGCTTCAAATATGCAATGTAGTGATATTTGGTGGTTGGCTTCACTTGCCGTAAATCCTGGAGGCATAATGTAACAATGATTTCGTATTTTTTGCTTTTAATCCTTAGTTTTAGGCCCATCGATGAAAATGGAGACATGGGATGATTAGTAGAATTTGTTGCTTGCATTTGCATATGGAGCACGTTGCGTTAGTTAAGATATTTTTTGCAATCACTTCAACTGTTGGCTGCTCCGTACTATGAAACGACGACGTATATCTAATCATTCATGGGTTAGCAAAGGAATGGACAAGACACATACATGTGATTAGTAGTGATGGGAAGAAAAATGGACCATGGGCATCAAATTATATGTTCGTCTATTAAAGTGGACGTCAAAGTCGTTGGCTGCAAAAGATGAAATCAATCATTGTAATGTACTGTAGTAAAAAAAAAAAAAGATGCCCTTGGCAGTGACATTGCAATACGTATTAACACGGCTCAAAATGGACTTTTACAATGGGCTAAAGATCTCATGAGATATCTCTGTTGTTAACATTTGAGCGTATAAAACTCTCTTAAGTCGAGAAATGAACCATAAAAACGTCTCTGTAATAGATATGCAATCTATCAGTAAAGAAAGGGATGTGATATGATTGGAGGAGTCGACTACAAACAGAAAGCAACTGACACAAAAACCAAAAACAACCGTTTGACCATGGCCCCCATTCATTTTTTATTAATTTAATTTCTATTTCATATCACCCATCTGTCGTATGCGTATCTCGGACTAACGTAAGTATGTCAGAGACATTTTTATATAATCGCAAGATTCACGAGAAAATCTTCTGTTCACATCATTTTTATTTGATTCATGTGTTTATATATCTTTATTACCTCTCTCCTTTTATTTGTTGTCTATCTTTTCCTCCGTCGGTTGCTTTTTTTTTTTCTTTAGATCCAATTTTTTCCCCTTTCTTTTAAAATGACCGATGAATAATGGATCAACTTTTCACTTCACACACACATATATATACTAGATTAAATAGCCCGCCGCTATGCTCGTCAACCAGCTCAATCAAGCTCAAAGATGAATCAACTTCCATCAAGTAAATATGAACGGTCATTGTACTTCATAGCGAGG
This sequence comes from Craterostigma plantagineum, assembly GCA_027422505.1. Lineage (NCBI taxonomy): Eukaryota > Viridiplantae > Streptophyta > Magnoliopsida > Lamiales > Linderniaceae > Craterostigma > Craterostigma plantagineum. The sequence continues at coordinate 41,653 of JAPQWV010000145.1, forward strand.
GACAATTTTCAAGCACCTTTGGGACAATTTTCGAGCATTTTGGGACAATTTTCAAACACTTGGGAGTAATCAATATTAGGCCACATCTTAATCTCATAGCCGTATTTCACACCGAGAGACAATTTTCAAGCACTTGGGAGTAATACAAATTATTAGGCCACAGCTTACGGCTAAGAAAACAGTCAAAGCTCAGAGATGAACTAACTTCCATCAAGTAAATATGAACGATCATCTCATAAGCCATAATTCACAGCAGGGGACAATTTTCAAGCAACTTGGGACAATTTTCGAACACTTGGGACTAATCAAATGATTAGGCCAAAAAGCTTGACATAAGCACTTTGGGTCAATTCTCGAGTATTGTGGGACTCATTCAAATGAACTGGGCTAAACAGCTTGCCGTAGTGAAGCGTCTCGAACGTCCATTAATCTTTGATCATGTCACAATAGTTATGTTCTCGCTTTGGGACGATTTTGGGGCAAGCTCAAGCAACCAAGCTTAGAGATGAATCAAATTCCATAGGTAAATATGGTCGATCATCTCGATCACTTTGACAATTTTCGAGCCCTGTGGGACTCCTCAGATTTTGTTTCTCTCTTTGGGACGATGAGCATATCGAACAGTCGAGCTTAGAGATGAATCAACTCCCATCAAGTGATTGATCATTTCACAGTTTGGGATTTCGAGCACTGTGGGACTCGTCATATGAATTACACTAAACAGCTGGCCATTAAGCTCATCAAGCCATCTCGGAACAGTCAAGCTAAGATACGAGTCAGTTTCCATCATGTAGTTGATCATCTCAGTAGTTATATTCCCTCTCTTTGGGACAATTTCGGAGCAAGCATCTCAAACAGTCGAGCTTAGTGATGAACCAACTTCCATCACGTAAATATGATTGATCATATGTCATAAGCCGTATTTCACAGTTGGGACAATTTCGGAGCAGTCTGGGACGATTTTCGAGTAAGGTGGGACTCGAGACTAAACAGCTTGCCATAGAGCTCACCAAGAATCTCGAATAATCAAGTTACTATGTGTGTCAGTTTCCCTCTGATAAATGTCACAGTAGTTATGTTTCTCTGGGACAATTTTGGTGCAGGCATCTTTAACAAGCAAGCTTAGAGATTATTAGGCCAAACAGCTTGTCGTAAGCTCTTCGGGACAAATTTTGAGCACTGTGGGACAATTTTCAAACACTTGCCAAAATTTTCGAGCACTTAGGGACAATTTTCCAATTTGGGACTAATCATATGATTAGGCCAAACAGCTTGCCATAAGCACTTTGGGACGACTTTCGAGCACTGTGGGACAATTTTCGAACACTTGGACAATTTTCAAGAACTTTGGGACGAATCATATGATTAGGCCAAACAGCTTGCCGTAAGCACTTTGGGACGAATTTTTTAGCACTATGGGATAATTTTCAAACACTCGAGACAATTTTCGAGCACTTTGGGATAATTTTCCAACACTTGGAACTAATCAAATGATTAGACCAAACAGCTTGCCATAAGCACTTTGGTACAATTTTGAGCATATGAGGGACAATTTTAAACACGTGGGACAATTTTCGAGCACTTTGGGAGAATTTTCCAACACGTGGAAAATCAAGGGATTAGGCCAAACAGCTTGCCATAAGCACTTCGGTAAAATTTTCGAGCATCTGTGGGACAATTTTTAAACAATTGGGACAATTTTCGAGCACTTCGGGACAATTTTCGAGCACTTTGGGACAATTTCCAACACTTGGAACTAATCAAATGATTAGACCAAGCAGCATAAACACTTTGGGACAATTTTCGAGCATCTGCGGGACAATTTTTAAACACTTGGGACAATTTTCGAGCACTTTGGGACAATTTTCCAATTTGGAAATAATCATATGATTAGGCCAAACAGCCTGCCATAAGCACTTTGGGACGATTTTTTAGCACTGTGGGATAATTTTCAAACACTTGGGACAATTTTCGAGCACTTTGTGACAATTTTCCAACATTTGGAACTAATCAAATGATTAGACCACAGCTTGCCATAAGCACTTTGGGACAATTTTTTAGCACTGTGGGATAATTTTCAAACACTTGGGACAATTGTCGAGCACTTTGGGACAATTTTCCAACACGTGGAACTAATCAAGGGATTAGGCCAAACAGCTTGCCATAAGCACTTTGGTAAAATTTCCGAGCATCTGTGGGACAATTTTTAAACAATTGGGACAATTTTCGAGCACTTCGGGACAATTTTCGAGCACTTTGGGACAATTTCCAACACTTGGAACTAATCAAATGATTAGACCAAACAGCATAAACACTTCGGGACAATTTTCGAGCATCTGTGGGATAATTTTTAAACACTTGGGACAATTTACTTAGAGACAACTTAAAGCAGAGACAGGTCCATACCAGTGGGTTCGATCGACCTTTGGGCAATCTGTCGAGCAGTTTGCGAGCACTGTGGGACTCAGAATTAGATGCGAAGCAAGCATTGGGCAACATAATACCTTGATAACCGTTGAAGAATCTAGCGTCCTTCCTCATTAAGCAGTGCCCGCAAACATAAGTAAAGCAACATTCGGTTAACCCGAAAACCAATTCGACGCCAGACCTTTGATCATTTTCCGAACCCTTGAACGAACTTCAATCGTTAATCCCCGTTTAGGCAATTAGATAGGACCATCAACCACGCACGCATCAATACAAGACCATTGATCAATGCCCGAACCTAGGGTTCATCCCTAGGCAAGAACTGAAACAGATTCGACGCACGATAAGAACCCATCGAAGGTTAAGCGCGCACGATTGATCGATTCCCGAACATTAGGGTTCATTCATCCCCAGCCAGACGTTAAGCACACACCGATTAATCCAAGACCTTGATCGATATTGAAATCCTTCAAGAACCAACTAGGGCTCGCCCTTTATCCTCCCTCATTAATCACAGTATTGTACTAACTCTTGGCATAGGATTTGCTTCGTTTGATCATCTATATATATGTATATATATATTATATATATATATATATATATATATATATATATTGTATTTGAAGTATCTCATTGCACCGTTAAGTTCCATATAAGGTATGGAGCCGTTTATTGTTAACGTTATTAATTTTATATTTATTCGAAATCTAATCCGTACCCCACTGATTAACTCATAATGACCGTTATACATACACCTACATTACATATAAATCATATCACTACAAAATACCATAATAACTAAACTTTCTAATCTCGAAATATTAATGGTATCGATGGTATCCCACTGATTAACTCACAATGACCGTACACATACACTACATTGTAAATCAAATCACTACAAAATATACTATAATAACTAAACTATGTAATCTCTAAATATTAATGGTATCGATGGTACAATATATAAAACTCACCCATAGTTATTTCCTCTTTTTTCACCATTTACTTGGTACGAAACTTACTACGGCAAAATCTCTGCTGTGAACAATAGGGGAAGAAGGAAGACCTTATATTCATCAGTTTCATTGCATTTTCAAAATTCAAGTACAGCTTTTCTCCATCAGAGACACGATGTTGATGCAATAATCAGTGCGAAATTGTACTCATTTGCATCAAAATTAACTCGTTTGAGAGTTCTTCGTTAACTTTCTGTAGCAGCCTTTGGGTTACCTCTGGCAATGGCTATCTGTAGAAAAAGCAAAAGAGCAGCTCAAAAAAGTAATTCGATATTACAAGTTTTATTTTCTTCGGGTGGCTTGTTAATTAGTTGTTTCAGAATTAGCCAAGTTAGTTTTCTTTGTGTCAGTTATAGTTTTTAAAGTATAGGACAGTTAGAGAAGTTTTTTACTTTTGCTGTATTTTAAAGAAGCTGTGTGTGTTTGTAAAAGCATTATGGTTTTCCTCTAAAAAAAAATACATTCTTCTTCGACCAAAAATCAACAATTGGTATCAGAGCATTCATCTTAAGGGACCTGTGAAGATCATGGAAGCCGAAACAAATTTCTCGACGATTGCTCCGGCGGTGTTCGATGGCGAAAACTACCAGCACTGGGCAGTACGCATGCAGACGTATTTGAAGGCTCTCGATCTCTGAGAAGCAGTGGAAGTAGACTACGAAATTCCCGAACTTCCCAACAATCCCACGATGGCTCAACTAAAAGCGCACAAAGAGAAGAAGACAAGGAAATCGAAGACGAAGGCATGTTTATTTGCCGCAGTTTCGTCCACCATTTTCTCTCGGATAATGTCTCTAAAATCCGCAAAAGAGATATGGGACTATCTGAAGAAGGAATATGAAGGTGATGAACGAATCAAAGGAATGCAGATCTTGAATCTTATAAGAGAATTCGAACTCCAACGAATGGAGGATTCTCAGACGATCAAGGAGTATTCCGACAAGCTGCTTGCGATCGCTAATAAGGTGAGACTTTACGGTTCTGAATTTACTGATTCAAGAATTGTCGAAAAAATTCTCGTTACAGTTCCTGAACGGTACAAGGCAACCATCATTACCTTAGAAAATACCAAGGATATGTCAAAAATTCCTTTGTCCGAGTTACTTAGTGCCATGCAAGCACAAAAGCAACGGAGAATGATGAGAGAAAACACACCAATAGAAGGAGCGTTGGCAGCGAATGCGCATCTCACGTCGAAAGCTAACTGGAAGAAGAAGTTGCGAAGGTTCTAGCGACAAAACACGAGAATGTCTAAAGGGGGTACGAAAATCAGAAAAAATCGTATCCACCTTGCGAGCATTGCGGGAAGAAGGGTCATCCACCTTTTAGATGTTGAAGAAGGCCCGACGCCAAGTGCACTATATGCCATCAAAAAGGACACGAGCATGTGATCTGTAGAAACAAAAATCAGCAGCAACACGAAATCGCAAAAGCTGTTGATACTCAGCCGACTGATCGAGAGGAGGAGGATTATCTCTTTGCTGCTACGTATGTCTCGAGCATAGATTCATGCGACGAGTGGCTCATCGACAGCGGGTGTACTAATCACATGACGTATAATAAGTCGCTGTTTCGAGATCTGAGGAGCGACACTACTTTGAAAATTCGAGTTGGAGATGGCAAATACATACCGGTTCACGGAAAGGGACCGTTGCAATCTCAACCAATTCAGGTACCAAGTAAATCTCTGATGTGTTATATGTTCCTGATATTCATCAAAATCTGTTGAGTATCGGACAACTTATGGAAAAGGGCTTCAAAGTCCACTTCGAGGATTACTACTGCATGATTAAAAATGCAAGCGGCCATGATATAGTCAAAGTGAAAATGAGATGGCGAAGTTTTTGTCTAAATCCGTCGAATGAGGAGTTGATTGCCTCAACTGACAAACAGAATACAAAAGAATTTGATGCTCCTACTAGTGAAGTATATGGCAAGCCGGTTTATTCAGACGAGCCGCTGAATGATGAAGATTCAGGTCTGAAATCTGCTACTTTGGAAAATTATGTCTCCAACAAGTCCGATCAGACCAATGCTGTGAAGATGAAGAAGAAACAAGTCAAGATGAACTACCAACAGTTCTGCAAAGACCGCATGCAAGAATATTATGATGCGAGAAATACTGAGGTTGGTCCATCTTATGTGGAGGGAAATGGGCAGAACATGAAGTTTCTGTATTCGAGAACTCATTTTCGGCAGCGTAATCTGGGTTTCAGAACAGATTAAGAAGATTGAAGATCCTAAAACAAGGAGGAGTGCTAATTAGTTGTTTTAGGATTAGCCAAGATAGTTTTCTTTGTGTCAGTTATAGTTTTTAAAGTATAGGGCAGTTAGGGAAGTTTTTTACTTTTGCTGTATTTTAAAGAACGGCGGTGTGTGTTTGTAAAAGCATTATGGTTTTCCTCTAAGAAAAAATACATTCTTCTTCGACCAAAAATCAACATGGCTAACCATTTTATTTATATCTTCTGAATATCTTTTGTCTTGGTTTTGTAAAACGCTGTCTGTCTGAGTCTTGAAATCACATTCATTGGCGTGAAAGGTCGACACTACTACGCCTTTGTGTGTCTGTGAGGTCTTAGATATGGTCTGGTTTTGTGCATTGCGGTTCACGGGGGAATGATTTATGTGATGAAAAAAAAAAAAAAACCTTTGTCATTGATCTGCAGATTGCTGCTATTACAAAGTTTTGCTTACATTATGGTCATCCATCGTAGTTTCAACTTTCAATGGCCTTATTGTATTTCTATTTGGTGGTTGGTAATCAAGTGTTTTTATTACCATGACAAAAAGGTGCTCAACTCATTTCCAGTGTTACATACAATATTTGTGTGTTTTTAATAATGTTTCCGTTTGAATGGCTTCAAATATGCAATGTAGTGATATTTGGTGGTTGGCTTCACTTGCCGTAAATCATGGAGGTATAATGTAATAATGATTTCGTATTTTTTGCTTTTAACCCTTAGTTTTAGGCCCATCGACGAAAATGGAGACATGGGATGATTAGTAGAATTTGTTGCTTGCATTTGCATATGGAGCACGTTGCGTTAGTTAAGATATTTTTTGCAATCAATTCAACTGTTGGCGGCTCCGTACTATGAAACGACGACGTATATCTAATCATTCATGGGTTAGCAAAGGAATGGACAAGACACATACATGTGATTAGTAGTGATGGGAAGAAAAATGGACCATGGTCATCAAATTATATGTTCATCTATTGAAGTGGACGTCAAAGTCGTTGGCTGCAAAAGATGAAATCAATCAACAATCTTTGTAATGTACTGTAGTAAAAAAAAAAGATGCCATTGGCAGTGACATTGCAATACGTATTAACACGGCTCAAAATGGACTTTTACAATGGGCTAAAGATCTCATGAGATATATCTCTGGCAAGGTTTGAGCGTATAAACTCTATTATAAGTAGAGAAATGAACCATAAACACGTCTCTGTAATATACTTTTTTGTATTAGTCAAGAAAGGGATATGATATGATTGGAGGAGTCGACTACAAACAGAAAGCAACTGACACAAAAACCAAAAACAACCGTTTGACCATGGCCCCCATTTATTTTTCATTAATTTAATTTCTTATTTCATATGACCCATCTGTAGTGTGCGTATCTCGGAGTCGGACTAACGTAAGTATGTCAGAGATATTTTTATATAATCGCAAGATCACGAGAAAATCTTCTGTTCACATCATTTTTATTTGATTCATGTGTTCAACTCTTATGTATCTTTATTACCTCTCTCCTTCCATTTGTTGTCTATCTTTTCCTCTGTCGGTTGCTTTTTGTTCTTTAGATACAATTGTTTTCCCTTTTCTTTTTCAATGACTGATGAAGAATGAATCAAATGTTCATGTATATATATATAAGCTCAAGAATCAATATATCATCAGCATCCATGGAACTAAAGACGAGAAAGACACTCATAAGCTCCATGATGAATCCCAGGCGTCAATCTAAAGGTAAAAACAGAAACATTGCAGATTCTTTCTGAACCCTATCCCATAACTAATTATTCTTGAAGAAAAACATCTGTTTATTACAGCGAAAAGTCAAGGCCTAGTGAACCTATACAAAGACATGGAGGCATTAGCCCAAGAATACGAAGACATACAAGTCATGTGGGATATGATACATCAATCTTCTTCTTCTTCTTCTCAGCAGAAAACAGTTAGCAGAAACAACAAAGGCAAGAGAACCAACAAGTTCTTGAGATTCTGCTTCAGACATCTCTGAGACAAACTTACATACTATTTGATTTTGTATAGATTTTCTTGAGTTTCGAAAAAAAGGGGTACGAGTTTTAGTCATTACATACAGAGGACATCCCTTTTGGTTAGAACTTATCCACAGCAATCCCATCTCTGACGAACTCGTAAGCATCTCTGTTCCTCGTTTTCCTCATTCCAATGGAGAAGTACAGCTGCGAATCGTCTGAAGAAATGCAGCTAACCTTAAGCCATACGATCACCTTCGTCTTAATCCCTTCTATGTCAGAAAGCTTTCCCTTTTCCAGGCAAGCAGTGACAGTGTTGGAAAATCGAAGCATCGAAGAATCCCTGTAAGTGACTTCGCATATGGATGGGATTTGAACGGTGAGCTTTTTCGTGTTTTCGTCGAATTCGTAGTTTGTTGCTTCGCGGGGAAATAGGCCTATCGCCAGGTCGTGTTCTTTGAGTAGCTCGGGCAATGGCTTCTGCGTTTTTCCTATAAAAAATTGTAAGAGAATTGGTTTGAATTTCGTTTTCATGTTTGTAATAACATTAGGTTGCGACGACGACGATGATCGAAAGGTGAAACCTTTTATCTTGTTTACGACCCATTTCGCTCCTCCTTCGATGCTCGTCGAAATGGACTAACAAAAGCCATGAAAAATAAACAGGGGAAGAACATCAGATTCTTTTCTTCTTTATTTTTTTACATTTTTTTGTTTGAGTTTTGCTTTGTCAATCTTTGCATTCCCAGGCAAACAAACATTATTAAAAAGCAAAATGCATACCAAGAAAGGAAGAAATGAAAATCTGGGGAAATGAAAATGGTCTTACATTGATCTCATCTGTAACAGAAGATAGTTCCTTGCTGGCCTTTTGGCCCATCATGTAAGAACCAACCTTGCCGAAAACTAGATCCATTATTGTTCATTCACAGGTACAGAAGCCAAAAAAAAAAAGATATGTAATTTGAAGTCTTCTATTGAATTCTATCACAAATATTCAGACAAAGAAAGGTTCTCCCTCAGCTTGCCAATTAGCTCTGTTTATCTTCCCAACCGAGAGAGATGATGAAAGAAAAAGGTCTTATTTTTATCTTTCTTTTCCTTCTACAAATTCAGTCCCACAGTTAATAAATCACCAGACATTGTACGGAAATCATGGAAGAGTTACAACACCCACAAAGCTTATGACCTCAAAAAAAAATAAAAAAAAAAGCTTCAAATTCATTCCTTTATTCCCAAAAAAACATACATATAGATTGGTGGAGAAAACTATATACTTACATTGTAAGAAATCAACACCAAAGAATAACCAATCAATCAAGAAAAACACCCTAGAAAAAAATGCATCAAACAAATCAAAGAATACCGTATAATAAATACCAATATAACCATTCTTCCAATCAATCAATTCCTTCTCTGCTCTATGATGACTTACCCAGCTACAGTTCCTTCATCCTTAGCAGTAGCAGCAGAAGCAGAAACAGCAGTTTCGGGCTTAATCTCCTCGAGCCTAAGCAACACCTCGCGGGCTTCGGGCCTAGCCGAGGGCGAAGGATCGACGCAGTGAAGCGCGAGCTTCAAAGCATCGAGCAGCTCGTCTCCATCGTTCGAAGCGCCGTCCCTCATAATCTCAACGTCGAACACCTCGTTCGTCCACTCTTCCTTGACGATCGAAGACACCCACTGAGGCAAGTCGAGCCCTTCCATGGCCTCGCTCGTCGGCGATTTCCCAGTCAAAAGCTCCAAGATTATAACCCCGAGGCTGAAAACGTCTGCCTTCGTGGTTGCGCTCTTCGCCTTCCCAAGAAGCTCGGGCGCTCTGTACCCTGTTTTTCCAGCTGTTGCCCCTACGTTCGCATTCGCCGAGCTCGTCATTAGCTTAGAAAGGCCAACGTCGGCGATCTTAGGTTGGGTTTTTTCGTCGAGGAGGACGTTGCTCGACGTTAGGTTCCCGTGCGTGATCTTCTCCTCTCCGTGGAGGTAGCTTAATCCCCGAGCCACTCCCATGGCTATGCTCATCCTCGTCGTCCACGTTATGCTCGTCTCGGGCCCTCTAGCTGTTGAAGAAAAGAAAGAAAATAGTTACAAAAAAAAGAGGGAGTAAACGACGAATTTTGTTGCTTAAACTATGGCCTATGCCTCACTTTTGGTGCTCAAATTTTGAAAAATGTGATGTTGGTGCTCAAACTCTTAAAAATGCGTTGTAATCTCAATCCTGATGCTCAAGCTTTAAAACGCGTCGTTTTGGTTCCTAAACTAAGCAAAATCGTTCCTTTTTGTTCTTTTAAATGTCCCGTTTCGGCGAACGAGGACGTAATAAAAATAGCAGCTAACTATCACTAATTTTCGACGTACCGTGGAGGAAAGAAGCGAGGCTTCCGTTGGGCATGTAGTCGTAGACCAAAAGCTTCTCGCCTTTGGGTCCCATGTAATAAGCCCTCAGCGCCAATATGTTCCTATGTCTGATTTTCCCGAGCTCGGCGACCTCACCCTCGAACTCTTTCTGCGGTTTCGTGATCTTCTCCCTGAGCCTCTTAACCGCAACTTGGTTCCCATCTTCGAGCGTTGCCTTGTACGCAGTTCCATAGCTTCCCTTTCCCATAATCTCGGCGGTGGCACAAAGAAGGTCGTCGGCGGTGAAAACGAACGGCCCGTCGAAGTGCACTAATTTCCCGCCCGCCTCGTTTCCCTGCTCGACTTCGGCGACGGGAATCGCCTTGCTGGCGGCACCTTCCGTCGATTTACCGTTTCGCCCCTTTCGCTGCGAAGATCTTTTCTTGATTAAGCAGCAGATTAACACACAGCAGAGGATTAGCAAAACGATCAGAAGGCAGCCCGCTGATATCAGTATGATGTCTTTCGTGCTCAGCTTTCGACCTTGTCCGTGCTTAGCTGGCGCCGAGCCATTCGTCGATTGGTTAGCCGTCTGTGGTGCTTGAGAGGCGGTACATGGGCTCGAGCCACTGTAGCCGCATAGCTGAACGTTGCCCACGAACGAAGTAGAGTTGAACTTCTTCGCTAGGGACGGCGGGACTTGGCCCGAGAGATCGTTGTAAGAAACGTCCAAGAACGAAAGATTCGTAGGGTTCGATAAAGATTCAGGGATTTCCCCGGTGAAGTTGTTTTCGGACATGTCGAGGAGGGTAAGGGAAGACAAGTTGCCCATGGAGTTGGGAATCTTGCCCGAAAATTTGTTGTCAGCCAAGTTCAGGACAGAGAGGTTCTTCAAACTCTCCATGGATTGAGGGATTTCGCCTTCGAGATTGTTGCTCCTGAGATTGACCGACGAAAGGGAAGAGAGGGAGTACAAGCTCTTCGGGACGGTCCCATTTATGTCGTTGTTCGAAAGATCGATCGAAGACAACCTCGAAAAGCTGGTAAAGAGCCCGTCGGGCAATGGCCCTTCGATCTGATTGTGGCTCAAATCTAAGTATTCTAACATGGTCAGCTTCATCAGAGAAGACGGGATTTCGCCGGAGAACAGATTATTACCGAGCGACAAAGATCGAAGGGTGAAATTACTACCTTTATCGCCTCCTCCCCAAGAGTTGGGTATGGAGCCAGACAAGTTATTGTGCTGAAGGGCAAGAAAAGTAAGGGACTTTAAACGAGTTAAGCTCACAGGGATTTCCCCAGAGATTCCATTGTAGCTGAGATTGAGCCTGTACAGCCTGGCCGAGCTCGCCGCCCCGAGGGTCGCCGGAACCGCGCCGGCGAGGCGGTTGTTGCTGAGATCTAGGGCTTGGAGCGCCGAGCAGTTTGCAATCGAAGGTGGGATGGCGCCGGCGAGCTGATTGTTGAAGAGGTAGACGCCTCTGAGGTTGGGGAGGAACCCTAGGGAATTAGGGATGGGGCCCACAAGGGAGTTGTCGTGGAGGCTGATTCGCCGGAGGGATTTGAGCCGTCCGATTGCCTCCGAGATTCGGCCGCCCAGCCCCTTCCATGGGAGCTGAACGGAGACGACTTGGCCGTTCACGCACTTGATTCCGGCCCAGCTTCTTTCCTCCGAGCAGGCGGCGGCGGCGGAGCCGTTCCAGGTACTAAGGACGCCCCTGGGGTCGGCGAAGCTTTGCTTCAGGGCGGCTAGGGCTTGGCCGTCGGACTGGGCGAGGACCACGGCGTTGGCGTCGCCGGCGGCCCATTTCTTACCTGAAACAAGATGGAGATTGAAGAGGATTAGCGATGAAAGAAGGGAAAATAAAAAGTGGGCTCGATGATTCGCTCTTCCTCTTTTTCTTCTATCGACTTGACGATGATCATCATTGTCCATGAAAAAGAGTGTAATAATTGCTGAGGTAGAAGAGCTATGAGTGAGGTCTATGGTGGAGGTTTCAGCTTTATTACAGAAGTTGATGATTGATTTGTTGGACAAGAACGGGTTTTTAGTAGATGTGGAGGAAATTTGGAAGCTCGCGAGAGAGTGAGACTTATGTGGACTGAGCTGAAGCTGAGGTTAGTAGAGAGTCTTAATCTACAACGGCTAGTTTTTGCTGAGTACTGGTCAGAAAGTCGTCAGTGTACGTTGAGAAGAGCAGCTGCTAATTGTTTCAGGCGACAAGGGAACAACCCCGTGTTCGACGCGGGACAAGCTTACAACGGCTATATTTGGGAGGTTTGGGTGACGTCACACGCACCTGAGACTGGACGACCGTTAACGACTTTGACCACTTCTTTTTTTCTTTTCTTTTAACTGATAATTTTCGACTTGCTTATTCTCTTTTCCGAATAGCCCTATAACGTATATAATTAAAAAAGTGTTGCACCCCAAGTCTCAGGCCCAAATAGCCCATTTACCATTTTATCAATGGCTCGTAGTCTAATTTAGAGCCTCGATGCATTTGCCACGCAGAATTCGTGTGAAATAGACGACAGGAAACTAGGTCGATTAGGTTAGGAATATGATACTTTTTGCTTCGACTCTTAACCTTCACTACGTTTTTTGTTTTCTTTTCCTAATTGAATTATGCAAACAAAACGCACTCTAAACAACACTGTAAGAATCTGTGAATTGCGATGTCCTTATCAGTCGGCTAGAGAGCGGGGCTATTCTTCCGGGGAGACGAAGTAGTCCCTTCTAACCGTCCACTCAAGGCACGCGCCCCTAAGGCTGCGTTTGGTATGCGGAATTCGATGTGGAAAAGCAATGAAAATGAATTACGATCCATCAGACGAAACTTAACGTACAATGATCTGATGCGTATCATTACGTTTCCCTTTTCCTTTTTTCGCATACCAAACGCAGCCAAAAAGACGAGGTCGATTAGGGCTAATTCCCATTCCGATGAACACTTACCGGGGAAATTCCACCATCCAAAAGCAAAACATGTATGTTAATATTGAGATGCAAAATCATCACATTCACATTCACTACAATATTGTATATCGGATTAAAACAAAAGGATTGTCAAGAAAGAACTCAGCTATATCGAAGCTAAGGAACAAAACCAAGCAATCATCCCACACAGTTCAACATATCTATGAACATCATACAACTCGAAATTATCCAGAAAAAGAAAAAGAAACGAAAACTGATGAGGGTATTGATCAACATATAGATCTGATTTTTAGCTAACAACGTACCTAAATTTCATTTTATTTTCAGGGAATCTTTTGAAGCATTTTTGAACGGATCTTAACAGTGAAGATCATCAAACCCTATTTCCGATGACGTTGCCCGCCTGTGCAAAGTTAGCCACCGCCGCATTGCCGCCGGTGAAGAAGGAGAGAAGGCCAACGACGCCGGACTGCTGTTCCTGCTCGTCCAAGAAGAGATCCTCCGGCGCCCTAAACGCTCCGTGGAGGCAGACGATTCCGACGCCGACGAGGAGGGCGGAGACCAACACAGATCCGACGCTGGTCATGAATACCACGATGGCCGACAGCACAAGGAGGACGACGAGCGTCTCGAAGTCCGTGAACTGCCGGCCTAGGATCACCACCGGCGGATCCGACGGCTGGCGGAAGAGGTACAGGAACATCCACGCCGCGGTGAGCGCCGCGAGGAAGACGAAGGAGATAGGGTTCGTAATCAGCGAAATCCCCAAAACGAGGGTGATGATCGCCAGGTAATTGACGCGGAAATAGGCGTAGTTCTTGCGGATCCGAAGGGTGGCTTCGGAGAGGGATTCGGGCTTGGACAGGGCGGATCGATCGAGGAGCTCCGACCACGGGCGGCCGCTGGAGAGGGTGGCGCGCGCGTTGGAGACGCTGGAGGAGAGGAAATTGCGGACGGCGGAGACGGTGGACGGCGGCTGATGGGGCTGGGAGGCGGCGGTGGTGATGGCGGATGGATCGGATGTGGGGAGGGGCTGAGGGGTGGTGATCGGGAGGACCGCGGGGGAAGAGGATTTCGCGGCGGACATTTTTGTAAGCAGTTTTTTTCTTTTTCTGTCTATTTTTACTTTTTCTGTTTGTGATTTTGCTGTTATATAGATAGTGGGTGGGATTTGACTGGTTTCGCTTACAATGGAAGAAATAAGTAAATATATTTATATATTTGGAAAATAAAAATACTGTGTCGGTGGATCTACGTCACTGCGAGGGATGACGTTGACTTCCTAACATATATAACGCGCTTTGCTTCTTAACTGAAATAACTCAAGATGGGATTTGTAATAAATTTTTAAGGCCCAATAATATTCCGAAGCCCAATTAGATATAAATTACCAACGAGGAAGGAAATCCGTTTGTCACCTATTTGTCTTCAGTGGTCGACTGGTCGGTCAGCACTCCTCAGCTCGGAGTTTCAGTTCCAAGTGAAATTATCAGTCGCCGCTCTACAGATTTGTCATGGAAATTAGCGAGGTAAAAATACGATCAATTTCCTGTAATTGTGTGTTCGAATTCCTTTCCGTGTTTTGTCTTAGCTGCGTTTTTGTGTTTTCTTGATTTAAGTGTGGGAAGAATGTTCTGAAGTTTAATGCTTTGTGACAGCATGACGAGGGCGAGTTTGACTTGGTGCTTGAACTTTCAGAAAGTGACCCTTTATATGCTAAAAAGAAGGTATGGTGTTTTCTAGTCTGAAGGTTTTTACTCATTTTTCACCTTTCCGAAGCTGGAACTCATTGTTATATCATGATAGAAATTGTTCGACGATATGGGCTTCAATAGTGATGTCTGTATCAAAAGCTCGTATACTGAAGATCAGCTGAGGGATTTACTTCATGGGTTGATTCAGCGGTCAAGAATCATTAGCTTAGACGAGGTAATTATTATGTCCTCTCCTCCTTACATATGTTTGTGGTTCAAATTTGGAGCCTTTCTTGTGTTCTAGTTTTTGCAAGAGAAAGATGTTTGTGCCTCTCTAATGCCGTCTAACTTCGTAGATGAATAAAGCCGCTTCTTAGATCTTGCGTGGTTTCCATTGCATTACAGTCACAAACAACTCAAATGGTGAATGGCGGTATGTTTCAGGTGGAAATATATTTTGACGGAAATATCAGTAGCCTTGGAGGCTGTATTAGTCCGAGAAACGAACTTGAAGCCATACATTCTATACTTAAAGTCGTTGATAAGTTGTCGCTCATAAAGAACGACACGGCGGACAACGTACTACAATTTTTACGTGAAGAACTTATTTGCATGATCGATAAGGTTGGGATGAGATTTTCTGAAGAGACAAAAGTAGTTCAAGAACGCATATGTGACAATGAGAGGTTTCTAATAGATTGGGGTCTTCAATGTGGCGTAAAGACAAAGCTAGATATAGCTTGTAATATTCCATAAGTCACAGATTCTTATGCTTGATTCAGCCGAAAGAAGCAATGTTTTGATTTCTTGAATAACAGATATTGAAGGAGCAGGAAGAGGGTTAATTGCGAGAAATGACCTGAAAGTTGGAGATATTGCTCTGGAAATCCCTGAATCTATTATCATATCATCGCAGCTCTTGTCTGAATCCGACATGGTAATTCGCCGTTTAGAATTTGATAGATGTATAAGATGGTTTTTAACTGTCTTGTTGTTCTACTTACGTTTTACTTCGTTTCAATAAGCTTTGAGTGAACTTCACTTGATTCCCTTGAAATGTAGCTTCCTATTCTTGAAACGGTTGAGGGAATTTCAGAGGAGACAATGTTGCTTTTGTGGAGCATGAAGGAGAAGCACAATAGCAGTTCGAGATTTAAGTTTTATTTCAACTCTCTACCACAAACGTTTAACACAGGTATGATACATGTGATTAAGCCTTAGAACTCCAATTTATTAACGAATTCAGAAAATTTTCTCAGGATTGAGCTTTGGAATTGATGCCATCATGGCTTTGGATGGAACCTTGTTATTAGAAGAGATTGCACAAGCCAAAGAGGTATATCATTCAATATAATATCGTAGCGTTCGTAGCGCGGATATTTTTCATTGAAGCTTTGAAATGCGTCACCGCGATAATTAGTCTTTTCTAGCTTCAAGTTCTTGCATCTTTTCTTTTCTTCTACATTTTCTGTTTTAACTTTGGTCTTGTCATTGCATCTCCTTTTTCATCACAGCACCTACGACTTCAGTACGATGACTTGTTTCCTTCACTGAGCAATAGCAATCCTGATATTTTCCCATCCGAGTTTTTTACGTGGGAGCAATTCTTATGGGCTTGCGAGCTATGGTACTCGAATAGCATGAAAGTCGTCTTCCCAAATGGAAAGCTCAGGACATGCTTGATACCAATAGCTGGATTTCTCAATCACTCGGTAATTTTATTCCCATATGTGTTTATGTATACAGAGCAAGAAAAAGATATTTATGCTAGTATCGGCGTATCGCCGCCTATAATTTTTCCCGACGTCCATAACTAAAGCTTCATTTGCTGAATCCTTTCTTTCCTGTTATTACAGACATGTCCACACGTAATGCACTATGGTAGAATCGATTCAACCACAAATTCGCTGAAGTTTCCTCTGTCAAGACTATGCAACCTGGGAGAACAATGCTTTCTCAGTTATGGAAAGTTATCCACTTCTCACCTTCTAACCTTCTACGGCTTCATACCTAAGCGAGACAATCCATACGATATCATCCCACTAGGTATCTCTATCTCTGAAAAACATCTGCTTCTATCTCAACAGTGTTAGATTTTTTACACATTTCATCTTTTTATGGCAGACATTGACGCAGACGTAACTGAAGAAGGCATGAACGACCATCAGACTGACTTGTCTTCGAGCTCTCACATGGTTCGTGGAACATGGCTATCCAAAAACCAGCATACATTCCCTTATGGGTTGCCATCTATATTGATAGATCATCTAAGGAGAGCTTCAAACCCAACCTTGGAAATAAACATCCCAGTAAAAATAAGCATCACCCTTTTTCTTTCTCTCGAAACTGTACAAACATACATTCCCTTCCCTTACGGTATATGTGTTGCTTTCTCAGACACGAGAAGTGTTAGAAACGGAACTGGACGTGCTTATGTATCTGAATTCCACCTTCGAGGCCATGCTGACGGCCCTCGGCGACGAAACACTAGAAAAAAGGTAATTCTTCGCCGCCTTTTTCTGTATTTGACGTTGGAAGTCGCTTTAAGTTGTGAAGATTGATACTTTGGAGTCGTGCTATTGTTAGGGACAATGCTACCTGGGATTTAGAGCTTGCAATGGATTTTAAGCAGTTGCAGAGGAGGATATTATCAACTATCTTAACTTCGTGCGGCGCTTGCTGTAAGGAATTAGAATCCCAACTGCAAAAAGAAGCCTAACCAGGAGAATGGAAATAGGTTATCTTGTCTCTCTTTTGATTTTGCTTACGAGTCATCTCATCCCTCTCTTTTCTGTTCTAATTTACGCCATGTCATAACTATCAAGTGTCAATCCTTTTCATTGAGGGGTAACTCAATCTTGGATACTTCAAAAGAGTTCCATAATAGGAAATTATTATCTGGGGAATAGCAACAATAAGAAGACATCACCGTACAAAGAAAGAGAAGGAAAAAAACATAAAAAGCTCTTACAATACATCTGTATCTATGCATATATAGGAACATAGCAAGCACTATGCACTCATCATGTTCTCTGCTGAAATGATTTTCAGGTCAAATTTACAACTCTTCTTCGCGGCCGTGACCCATGACCTTATCCTTAAGATCCTTGGACTTCTCCGTACCAGCCCCAACTTTACCCTTCACAGAGTCGATAGTCTCCCCTGTTTTCTCCTTAATAGTCTCATAACCTTCCCTAGCCATCTCCTTAACCCTATTCATCTCCTCCCAACTCTCTTCCTCCACTTTCTTCCCCATCTCCGCCGCCCTCTCCTTCGCCTCCCTCGACTTGTCCGAAACAGTCCTCTTCACACCCTCAGCCGTCTCCGTAACCTTATGCGTCGCCCCTTCAGAAGCCTCATAAGCCTTGTTGCCCATCTTCTTAGCATCCTCTGTTCTCTCCGAGGCCTTATGTTTAGCCCCTTCAGAAGTTTCATAAGCTGCCTTCTTTGCATCCTCTGTTTTTTCCGCAGCCTTATGCTTCGCATCGTAGGCCTTGTCATTAGCCTCAGAAGCCTTCCCAGATGCATAGTCCTTCGCACCTGCAACATTCAAAGAAAGAGATGCCATGTAAGTAGAAGATTACAGAGCCCTATGTAAGTTAAGTAGCAGATGATGTGTAATAATGGCTAACCGCCGGCGGTTTCAGTGGCTTTGTCCTTGGCCGTCTTGGCCCCATCGATGGAAGAATCTTTAGTGTGCTTAGCTTCTTTGGCACCAAAGCCAAGACCTTCGGAAATCTTCTCCTTAGCCCACTCAGTCCATGACTCTGTGCTTCCCTTAACGTCCTTTGCAGCTTCTGTAGCTTTGTGGTGTGCGGCCTCTATGTACTGGTCGTCTCTGCCGTCGTCGGCGTTGGTGGTGGTGGTGGTCAGCTTGCAGTTGACGGCGACCACCGCCGTGAGTATGAGCATGGCTGCTAGGCAAGCTTTCATCTTCATGGCTCCTTTCTTCTGTGTGCTGAAATAGGTCTTAATAGGCTATGATTATTCAAGAATTCTTTGACGTGAAATGATCAAATGAAGTATATGATTGTTTTAGCAGGTGAAGGTGATTCTTGCTTGTGTATATATAGGGATTATCTTTTTTGAAATGTGAGGGGTTAAAAGGGACATGTGTGTAATTTAAGACATGAAAAAAGGTTGTACGGCTTAGGAGGTGACGAGTGGCAATTTGTTGAGGTAAATACTTAACACGTATGTCGAATTTTTGTGTTAATCAAATCAGTTGCCTTCAAGATAGTTCTACATGAGCCGACACGTATTTGGATGAATAGAATAAATAAAAAGAAATCCTTGGGGGAGACAACGTGGCGTATTGTCTCTATATCGTGTAATAATTTTGAGATAAAAAGGATTTGTTGAAGATATGTACATATCGAGGACAATTTGGAAATTTAGATATGATACAGAAAAACTTTAATTAAAGCGGAATTGAAGGTTAATTGTCAAATGCAATCCACCCTTTTAATATGCGTCATCACGTCATCAACTAATGTCGCTCAACCAAGATGGCTAACTCAAAGTGTCATAATTTTCCTTTTTGGTATGTCTAAATCTTAGTACTCTTTCTTTGTCCTTGATTTAGTAGAGGATTTGAGGCATAATCGTAACTGTACTCTTATCCCCTCACCAAAGATTCAAATTTCAATCATACGAGAAAAAAAACACTAGTTGATAATGTTTAGTATATACTCTCATAGAAAAAGGTGGAGGAGGAATGAGGAGTAATGTTAGAGTGAAATGGTGTAAACACTATCTTTTCATCTAAGACAACTACGCTTTATCATAAACTCACTAGTCTTATAGACAGAAAAACTACTGATTTTGTTTATTCTTTTCTGCGAATCGCTTTTACCATTGTTTTGTTTTGTTGGGCATTTTCCTTTTTCCCTCAATATTTTAAGCCCTATGATCATAGTAATTTTCGAACATGCAAATATCATACAGAAAGAAGCCTTCTCTGCTGTTACTTTTTGAATTATTACATCACCAGCATCATTCATCATTCATACAGAAGGGAAGCCAAGCAACCTTGTGCTGGGACTAGGAAGTGAACTCACACTAGAAAAGATCGAAAGATATTTTCGTTTCGTTTCGTCGATTTTTCATTCACACAGTGTAATGCTGCTGCATGTTTTCGATGTCCAGCCCTTTGAGCTTCACGACCGACTCTACGTGCCCCTTCAGCGTATGCAGTTCACGGAGCCTAAAAAAAATACAAGCAAAATAGGCGTAAACGATCCCTTTTTTTACTGCGCAAAATACGCCTTCGTATTTATACGTGTTACGTGTCAAACCCAAGTCCCACATCAGATAATTAGAAAGATTATGATTGGCTTATAAGTGTGTGGGTTAACTCCCTATTGCCAATTGGTTTAGAGAGGAATCCACAAACTTATATGATTTCGAACTTGGGCTGGAATTGGATCGAATAAACCACTACAATACGGTTTATTATATATAAGCGCATGCATGGCTCACTTATCGGTAGTACTAACCTTGCAATCTCGGCCCTTCGTTTAGCTTGCTCGGCGATTTCGTTCAGTTCTCTGTAACTGCTCTTTTCGTTGACGATGTTAGCAGTGTCGGACGTCTGAAGGCCGTGCAACGTCCTCTGCGCTAGGGCCCACTGAGCCTCCCTCTCTTCTCTGCCGTAATCTTTCTTCGTCGTGAAAGCCGTCTGTTTTTTTTCTTTCCGCGTTATTACGAAAGAAGACGAAAAAAGCGCATGCGTACGAACGGACGAGCGAAAGGCGAAAGAACTTACCTTGTTATCGTACAAATTCTTCCACGCATTTCCGCTCAGAATGTAGCGAACGGCGAACTTAATAAAGTCGAGGGGGACATAGAAGACGACGCTGTATAGCCATATGACGCCCGCCCATCCCCAGCCGCAACCTTTGATCCTTGCAAATCCCCAGTTTGCGTACACGGCTATCAGAGTCGCCACCTAATTATTCGACAAAAAAAAACATACGTAATTAGCGAGGATGTTTTATTTTCGTTTTTGGTTTTGCTGTCCCGAGGTATCCCGCTCGATCTGGCTATGGGATATCCCCTACATACATGGGTGGACTTGCACAACATATTCCAATGGTGGAACTAATTCACGGGGTCAGATGTATACGTTCCAAACCTGACAACGATAGTCATATGATGACATCTCACGGGAACTCTTTGAGAAATTGTGTGAGAGGGAATTCGATCCCACGATCTAAAATCCACAAGTACTTAAGGATTCCACCATGACCATGCCTCGTTGGTAATTAGCGAGGAGATAGAGGTAAGAAAAAAAGGAGGGTTCGTTGATTTACCAGCTGTGCGATGACGAAGGCGGTCATAAGTAGAAGCCCTGGGCGTTCGACGAACGACCAGCTTCGAGACCTCGTGACGAAGATAAGCGCTTGGCTTACGATACTGACTTGTAAGTAGAGGGCGGCCATCATTTCGTCTTCGCGATCTCTTATGTTGCGTACGCCGAATTTTTCCTGAGAGAAAAACGAATCAACTTACGCCTTTTCTTTTTGGGGAATCGAGGGAAAAAGAAAAGCGTCGGGATTTTTTGCTGTTTGGACTTACGGGGAAGAAGTTCGTCTTGTGCATTATCCAGAAGAATATTACGGTCATGACGGCGAGGTAAGTACCGAGGAAAACGCCCGTTGTGAATATCTCCTTTAATTTCCAGCTGTCGGGCAACGGGGACGGCTTCACTCTATCCTTTGAAATCGTCATAATCGTACCTAAAAAAAAGCGAAACGAATTTAGCGCTTTTTTATTTGTTTCCTCCGAACTTTGAAGATTTGTAAGCTCTAATAATGCTTTTACCATCATTGAGTATGGCGATGATCAGAACCATGAAAGGCGAGAAGTCGAATTTCCATATCAGAGCGATTAGCAAGAAACCGAGCTGCGAAAAGAAAATCGATACGCATCAGAAATCGAATAATGAAAAAAAAGGCAGCGTAAACCGCGGAAGGCGTACATACCACTATACGAATGGTGATGGAGACCGCATAAATCTGCAAAAAAAACGAAGAAATTCGTTTTTTCTTTAAATTATATTCTGAAGCGCGTCGACATAGAAACCAACGATAAAAGTACAGCTAAAAACAAACCGTATAGTTCTTCATCCTCTGAAAAATGGCTCTACTCGTTAAAACAGCGCTAATAATGACGCTGAGGCCGGGCTCTGTAAGAACGATGTCCGAAGCACCCCTCGCGGCGTCCGTAGCATCGGCCACCGCTATGCCAATATCCGCCTTTTTGAGCGCCGGCGCGTCGTTTACGCCGTCGCCCGTCATTCCGACTATGTGCTTGCTTTCCTGGAGCTTCTTCACTATTTCGTACTTGTGCTCTGCTCGCGTTTTTTTTTTAGAAAAAGATAGGGAAAATGTTGAGCGCCTTTTCTTTTCATATATAAACGGTAAAAAAAAATATTGCAAACCTGGGAAGACTCCGGCGAAACCGTCGGCTTTCTCGATGAGTTCCTCAACGGGCAGGCTGGCTATGGTTTCGTCCTTGTGCTGGCCGAGGAGAGAAGCCGAAGGGTACATGTTGACTCCCATCCCGAGCCTACGGCCCGTCTCCTTAGCAATGGCGAGCTGATCGCCTATTTGTTGATATTTTGAGGATTAAGAAAACAGTCGTTAGAAAATCGACGTTAAAAGAAGGTTCGAGTAATTAATTACCAGTGATCATCTTCACGTTTACGCCGAGGTGAAGCGCTCGTCGGATCGTCTCTCCGCTGTCGTGCCTCGGAGGGTCGAAGAGGGACAGAAGCCCGACGAACTCCCACGGACCGCCGGGGCTTTCCTTGCTCTTCGCCGGCACTTGCTGAAGAAAAAAAAAGGAACGGTGTTCGGCGACGGAGCTTATTCGTCTTATTGCAAAATACGTAAGATGTCGAAAAGAGTATAAACGAACCTGTCTGGCGACGGCCAAAGATCGAAGGCCGCGTTCGGCGAACTTATCTATGACGGAGTGAACCTTCTTCTTCAGGTCTTCTCGGCAGCCGCAAAGCGTCAAGATCTGATATTTTTTATTTTTATTTTTCGTTAGACGAAGAACCTAATTGGCGCTCGAAACTCGAAGGAACGAGAAAATACCTGCTCGGGAGCTCCCTTACTAGCCCTATGCCAGTCGCCCCTTTCGTCGATGTAAGTCAGGGCGGTCCTCTTGTCAACGGGATTGAAGGGGAAGAAATGAACCTCCCTTATTCCCGCCCGCGCCTAATAATAAATCAAAATCTCCATATTCGTCGCCTTGCTCGAACACAGAAGTCGAAAACGTCATAGCGATGGTAAGAAAAGACAATGAATGAAGGAACAAACCTCTTTAGGATCAGCGAGAGTGCCGACGATGGCGGCGTCGATAGCGTCTTGATTCTCCGTCCTCGAAGCACGAGCTGCCAAGAGCAGCACATGGTCGGGATCGACCCCCCTCGTGAAGACCTGGTTGGAAATATAACATATAAAATTAAAATATAGTATGTAAAACAAAAAATAAAAATGATACACTCCCCATGAACTGACCTCGATCAAGGACTTGTCGACAGTCAACTTGTTGAGCGTCAACGTCCCCGTCTTGTCGCTGCACAGCACGTCCATCCCGGCCATCTCCTCGATGGCGGTCATCCTCTTTGTGATCGCCCCCTGCTGGGAGAGCCTGTGGGACCCGATGGCCATGGTCACCGAGAGCACCGTCGGCATGGCGATGGGTATCCCCCCGATGAGCAGGACGAGCAAGTTGTCGATCCCTTGCCTGTACTTCCTGCGCTGTATGGGGTACATGACTATGATCTCGACGAGCATCCCCAATGCGATGGAGCATATGCAGAAGTTCCCGATGGCCGTCAGGACCTTCTGGAAGTGCCCCACCTGGTGGGTGCTGTCCACCAGGTGGGCCGCCTTTCCGAAGAAGGTGTGGACCCCAGTGGCTATCACGACCGCGTCGATCTCCCCCTGCTTGCACGTCGACCCCGAGAAGACCTCGTCGTACGGGTTCTTGGTGACGGGCAAGGATTCGCCAGTCAGGGCCGACTGGTCGACCTTCAGTGGGTCCCCCTCGAGGAGTCGGGCGTCGGCTGGGATTATGTCGCCGAGCTTTATGCTTATGATGTCCCCCGGGACTAGGATCGCCGCCTCCTGCTCGCTCCACCGCCCGTCCCTTAGAACCTTCCGATCGAAATATACGATTTTATTTTAGATAATTTGACGCAGTAATAAAGTGGATCATTTTGTTATGGGTAAGACTGCCCTGTGCTTTTTTTTTTAAATTGCGTGAAGCTGTTAAGAATAAGAGAAGCCTAATAAGTCACATGTATCCTACATCGGTTAATTGAGAAGAGATTGACTAGCTTATAAGTTGATCAATAAGTCCATCTATCACCGGTTTGGTTTTAGGGTGTAATCGCATAAGGTTATGCATCAAACTCTTCTCATGCGTGGGCCCATGGGTATAGGCTTGATAAGGCCCACTTACGATGTTTAACAGAAACTCCCTTATTTTTTTACGATACGGGTGATGTTTAAAATCTTAGTACTGTATCCGGACTTAAGGGGTGAAAATTGCAAAAAAGTGCATGATTAAGTATACCACGAGGTTTCTACGCAATTTTCAAATTATAGAGATTTTGTTATTCTTTTTACCTTGGTTTTCGGGGCGAGGCCCGCCATGAGGGCGGCGGCGGCGTTGCCTGCGTTGTTCTCTTCGATGAAACTGATGGTTGAGTTGATGACCAAAAGGGCGAAGATTCCGACAAAGTCTTGCCAGTCGGGCGGTTTTCCGCCGCCGTTGGCCAAGGCAATGGCCATTATGGCGGCGGCTTCCATGACCCATGAGAGTGGGTTCCACATGAAGCCTAGGAACTTTAGGATTTTGCTTTCCTGAAAAAATATTAATATTTTAAATATGTAAATCACTGATTCAATTATTATTAGAATAAAACACTTAATATGAAATATGATTTGGATATTTATTTGGAGAGAGCGTACCTTCTTTTCTTCGAGCTTGTTGAGGCCGAAGATGCCGATCCTGGTGGCTCCTTCGTCGGAGCTCAGCCCCTCGCGCGTGCATTTCAACTGCTCGAAGACTTCGTCTATGGGGGCTTTTTCCTGTTTTTTATTATTAATAGGAATTATTAATCGATGAGGACATATATCTTTGTATATTTAAATACTGTACTCTAATCTAGATTCTTATTTCACAGTTACGTCGACATTTATTTATTCAGACAGAGAGAGATTCATCTCGTCTTCTTCCTCATAGCAAGAGTTGACCGTGATGAAACACCGCATCAAAAATGAAATACAATTGAAAAGTTTGAATCTTATCATGCTATGATAAAAGTTTATCATATTCTCTCGCTGGTTTATTCGTGCTTTTTCTTTTCCTTTTTCTTCGTTTTCATCTAGTAGTTGATAATACAGAGTTGACTTTTTAGTTCTTAACGGCTAGAAGAGGCCCACCATGACTATACTCTAAGATCCTTACAACGTATGACTTTTAGACTTCGCATAAATCAGAAAAGAAAAAGGCACAAGAAACTCGAAGTTGAACAGACATTGAAGCTAAAAATTCTAATATCCTCACAACATGCATGGACATAAACTTGATTCTATTTTTCCGCGTTGACTTTTGATACCAAACACAACAAACTAAGGAAATTAACCATGAAAAGCGAAACTGAAACAATGAAGAACAATAAACAATGTTGAGCAGGTTTATATTTTACCAGATCAATAGTCTCATTCTTGATCTGTTCAAGGCTTAACGCCATGGCTGAGTTTTTGGATCGAAGAGCTTCTCTTCTATTTCTTACGAAAACAGTACTCTTTTCTCCTAAGAGAGAAGACTAGAAAAGAAAGAGAAATGAAGATGCAAGAGTGATTTCAAAGTGACACACATTTTGTTATATACTATTGGTTGGAAGGATGATGCCTGCCGTATGTTACGCTATTATATGACTCTCAAACTCAACTCAAATTCAATTCAACTCAAAACTCCCTCAACTAGCCGTCCTTTCAAGATCACTAATGAATAATTACTTATCCATTAATTGTAATAAAAATATGGGTTTTTTTGTTAGTTTTGGATAAAGAATATATTTTGTTCTCTAGCCCGAGAGAAAGATAATAAATAGTTGGGTTTTTACCAATTCGCATGGGGTGCATGAATCAGTATTATTATTACGAAAGCAGCCTTTTCATTTTTCCAAGCTATAAAATTAGTTCCAAGTGGCTGTTATGGGTTAGTTTTTATCGTTGGAGAGTCTTCTTTGATGTTGATCTATTGTTAAATGTAATATGTATATATATACATATAAATTAAATGATCTTGATGATCTTCCGACCTAGAAATTGTGGAAGTATTTAATAAAAGGTTTCTGATGCACCTGCAGCACAGACTCGGATTAAGTGAAACCTTGCAATATTTGCTTGAAATTGTGATCAAATTAAATATTTCTACACAAAGATCGATGCTTAGATTGAAATTGGCTTCATGTGGCGGTTGATATAACTACAAAGATATATATTTATTTATTTCATGAAATCTCACTTATGAAATGTGGAAGGATATACTTTATTATCGTTTTGAGTAAAAAGTAACTGTAGCATAGATATTCATTAATTTAATTTTTGGCCCCTACGAACAAGATTAACAGCTCTTGTCTAGTGATGCTTTTCTGTTTTCTTCTGCTAAGTCAACGGACAAAAGCAAGAACTTATATATTTAACTAAACCATTATTCTCTTATAATATCAACGATTATGACTAAATGACAAAACAACTTTGGAAAAAAACGGAATCTCGTCACTTGTTTGAGAGTTAATAATGCACAATAACGATGTCTATAATCCACTTGTATCTGTACGTAGCGGCTACTAATTATTTTTCAGTTTTATTTCAAATATTAAAGTTCTAATGGTAACGTCCATAAATTATAAATATTCTTTTAACAACTATATATATGTATGTGTGTGTTTGTAAACCGATGGGATTCTATCGTATATGCAACGTGCAAAAGTCAAATAAAAAGAGTTCCATAACATATATCCATTTGTACAAGTCAAAAGGCCATCGAAAATAACATTTATCTACTAACAATCTACGGTGAGCCCTAATAGAAAAATATCTTAGTTCATATAATCTTAACTTTTCACCATCAAATTTCTAATTCGTATCAACGTAATAGATATTCTTTTATTTTTTTAATGATTGAAAAGGCGTATGTAATACAGAGATTTTACACAAATGTAGGCATGGATCAGTGTCGTCTCTATTTATCATATATGCCTCGCGATATTTACATAATACGGTGATATATCTAATTAATTAATTACAATTTAAACTCTGCTGAAGTCAAAGCATGCATTATTGTACATTTTTTAATAGGTAATCGAGACCGTTGCTGTCGTCATTGCTGACGATCAATAATTAATAAGATGGTACGCTGTAATAAATTTGCTACTATATTCCATAATGCATTTCTTAAATATAAAACCTGCCCTTTGGTATCTATCTATCCATATGTGAAGAAGAAATCATATCTACTGCCCTGACCCATCAGCTTGGGTCAAATAATAAACTAGTTCAATAATGCAAGGGGTTATCTTATATCATAGATTCATAATACTGATGTGAATGGAAGAGAATATTATTATAGTTGAGTTATTACATAACACCTTCCCTCGAGATGTTTGTGTCACCTAGGTATTTGAGAATCATCGACTTGTTTTCATCTATTTTCGTTGACTATGTGTATCTGTGAAATCATGTTGGCACGTTTCTCTTTTTTATTTCTTAAGTGGTATATGTAATGTATGGTACCCTACAAAATATCTTCAAGAATGAAGACGGAAACTAAGTTACATTTAAAGATAGAAATTGAATTATAATATGTGATTCTTACATGCATATGCATGCACGCCTGGTAATCAATTCTACTCAAATAGAGACATCAAGTTTTATTACGTAGACTCATGTAGGGTTGTTAACGAGCCGAGCTCGGCTCATTTTCTGGGCTTGAGCTCGAGCTCGTCGAGCTTTTCAGCTCACGGCTCGAGCTCGAGCTCGTTTACAGCCAGATGAGCTCGAACTCGAGCTCGAGCTCACGAAGCTCATCGAGCATCGAGTTTTTAATAAAAAATTAATAAATTAATAAAAATAATATAAATTGATATAAAAATATAAAAATTTTAAAAATATTTTAAAAAATCCGAGATTTTAATAAAAATATTTTAAAAAATTAGAAAAAGTAATATAAATATAAAAAAATATACTAAAAAAATTAAAAAAAAAAGCTCGCAAGCATGTTCGCGAGCTTTCGAGCCACTATATCCAGGCTCAAGCTCGAGCTTGACATAAACGAGCTCGAGCTCATTTATATCGAGCTCGAGTCGAGCTTTTGCCGAGCCGGCTCGTGAGCTCGACGAGCCGGCTCGACTCATCTTTCACCCCTACACTGATGCCAGAAAAGGATCTTTACGCAATTGTTGGAAAACAACTGCGTAATTTAAATAAAATAAAACCAAAACAAAACCGGGTAATAAAAAATGAATTTTAGCATTTTTATTCTTGATTGAGAAATAAATAAATAAATACATAAAAAGCAATACACACAGCAATTTGCTTGAAAGCACACACACACGCACACCACCCTTTAGTGGCTTAGCAAATAAAAGAGGACTTGTTTCGACTTCACTGTACACCTCCATAAGCATACAGCACTCTCAGAAAACACAAAGCAGAAGGGGCAAAAAAAAAAAGAGGGAAAAAATATTCCAAGCCACGAACAAAACAAATACAGAAAAAAAATCGAAAAATTCCTCTTATAATTAAAACTCATCACTCATCAGAGTTTGATCTCCATATCTCATATGATATAATAAATTTTTGCATGGCTTCAAAGGGAATGGAAGCAGCTAAAAAATCCACTGACGTTGTTTCCCCCCTCCACAGATGTAACAGCAATTTTCGATCTTTAGAACAACTGAAGAGACATCTTAAGCTTGTTCTGCTTCCATTTGGGCAACTTTTTGAAGACATCCTTAGTCATCCCAAACTTCTCCTTAAACTCTTGCGCAGATAAGTACGTCTGCGAAAAAAGATAAACGAGGCACACAAATAATACGAATCTGCAAAAAAGAAAAATGCTTCATAGCAGTAGGAAAAAGATCCAATTCTAACCTCACGCTTCGTTACATCGATATCTGAAACTGGGTCTGAAGAGGTCGTCTTAAGACGTTCGTATGGATATATCAAAAGCCCTTCCTCATCCTCGACTTCGTTCTCTTTTACGTCCTCTTTGATGGTCTCTGGCTTAGGCTTCGATTCTTCTACCGAGATTTGCTTAGGCAAAGGCTCGCTTTTCGCTCTGGCTAACTCGGGGCTCACTTCAGCCATGCATCGTTTGCACAAGTATTTCAATAAGTTTTATAAGCAGGCTTAACTAATTTTTCAGTCCCGTATTTTAGGTGGGAGTGTAGCATTACAGGGACAACGAATTTAAGAAATGACATTATAGGGACAATAACTTCTAAAGTTAAGCAATTTAGGGACATTATACACTGGAACCCTTGAATTTACCCCAAATTCTAGGATTCGGGCTTAACTAATTTTTCAGTCCCGTTTTTTAGGTGGGAGTGTAGCATTACAAGGACAACGAATTTAAGAAATGACATTCTAGGGACAATAACTTCTAAAGTTAAGCAATCTACGGATATTATACACTAGAACCCTTGAATTTGCCCCAAATTCTAGGATTCGGGCAAATTTAGATGGTGCTTTATACCAACAACAAATTATTGGGACAATCTAGGATTCCCCCGTATAATATCCTTAAATATAATGACATCCCAAATTACGGTACTGAAAAATAATCAACCCCTATCAGTACGAGCAATTTATCTCATAAGTCGTTAGATAAAAATCGTACCTTTCACCGAACGAGGGATAATGAACTCACGTGCAGGCGATGGCTTCTCGAAAGTCGAGCTCAAGGCCGTTATAGAAGCAGATCTTGGAGCCAATTTAGCCGAGTCGGGCATCACCGACTTGGGATAAATATTCTTTCTCGCGATGGGCGGAGGAGTCGATAGGTTTCTTGCGTTGGGATTCTCAAAATTTGCCGCCAAAGCGTTGAAGGCCGGCGATCTTCCTCTTACACGAACCCTGTCTGGGCTGAAAGACATGCTTCTAGAACGTTGGGACGATTTGTCTGGCACGGCCGATCGCCCAGTGTGCGTAGATGGGGATCTCCTTTTAGGTTTCTATCGAATATTATATCGACATCTTTTTCAAGAATTTGAATTCTGAACGAAATTCTTGAAATGTAAGGGAATGAATTTGACTTACATCCATTGAAGGGCGGCGGCCGTGCTTGAGGATAGACAGTTTTCTCTCGAAGGAGTTGCCGCGCATCTGAAAATCGATTTCGTAAGTATTGTTTAAGCCTCAAAAGTACTCTCACTAGTAGTAACGTATGGAACTTACGAAAGATTTTGACGAGTCCCAAGAGAAGAAGCGAGTAAAAAACGTGGGCTCGTTTCCTTCTGTGACGACGTAAGTTGGTGTGTGAGGAGATAGTTTCTCGCCGAGGAAATCTTTCTCCAGAAATTTCTGTCCAAACGGTGATTAGTATATTGCGTAGAATTATGTTTCTTTTAGTGAATATGAGGAGACGTCTTAACATTCCAATTTATATGGTTTCATACCTCTCCAATACTTAAAGCGTTCATCTTAGTCTTAGAATCGACTTGTTGCCCAACCCAAATGTAAATATCCGAGTGGCAATCGAGGATGAAAATATCTTCGGTCATCAAATCGTCTTGACTAAAGTTGTACACCTCTGTCACCTGCAATATGGTGATTTTAAGACAAAAACGTACTTCCTTTATTGATGAAAAGAAGGTAGTAATGCAATTGTACTATTCCTTCATAGAATGTAGAAAGGGTACCTTGAGATCTCCTGATAATCAGCACGCCGTGGTAATTATTATGAATAGAGACAAATCGAATAGAAGTTTAGGCAAAAAATTCAAAATACGACGAAACATTTTAGAAAAATGAAGATGTCGAACCTTTTGAAAATGTGCAAGAGAATAAATGGGGATCATTCTCAGCTAATC
This sequence comes from Craterostigma plantagineum, assembly GCA_027422505.1. NCBI lineage: Eukaryota > Viridiplantae > Streptophyta > Magnoliopsida > Lamiales > Linderniaceae > Craterostigma > Craterostigma plantagineum. The sequence goes on from JAPQWV010000145.1 coordinate 72,419, forward strand.
TTGCTATTTTCTGACTGGGGTACTCAGATTTTCCACCCAACAAATCCCAAAACTGCTCAGATTCTGAGCCTTCCTTCAACAGTTTGGACTGAACATTGGGCTGCAAACAAACGAGCGAAGCGCAATTCAAGCACAAAAAAACTGCAAATTTTCAAGAAAAACGAAATATTTGAGAAGAAAAAGAAAACCTTTATAATGTCGAGCTGCCTTTCAACAAGTTCTTGGTCTTGAGGTGAAGTGAGATTCCCCGACCAAGAAAAGACTGTTGCACCACTTTGTACGATGTAACAATACGATGAGTTCAACGATGATGCAACCTAAATTTGTTTCGAATTGAATGAGAGGCTTAAAAAAGAAAAGTAAATTGAGATAAAAACGAGGATTGAAAGTATGTGAGATAGAGATGAGACTCGCCGGTTCTACTTGAATTGCTTGCATATTTTCTGGCCCACTTCCCTGAACCCGAAATAGTGCCAGTCCATCGTCTGAATATGTATTATTCGGTACTTCGGTTTCATCTATGTGCTTTTTATAACCCTCACTAACGCCGCCCTGAAGACAAGTACAGAAGAAACTCGAAGGAAAATTTCTAATATCTGATCAATAGATCGATACTACTGCCAATTCAATGACTGTGGAAGATCTTTTTCTGTTACCTTGAAAACGATAAAGCACTGGAAAATGGCGAAGAATTGGATCGGTTCATATCCCTCGTAAATAGAAGCCTACAAAAATAGACGATCACTGTAATGATTAATAAAAGAGAGAGAAAAAGAAAGGGTAAGACGTTGAAAAGGTAAAATAGAACAACAATGGCTTTGCAAGGAACGAAATATGCCTGAGTTGGTGAGAACTTCTGTGATTCGACCATCTTAGTTGCCAACGAGGTCGCAGTAACTCTGTCTTCCTACAAAACACGATTATCATGTAATTGATCCATTATAACGCACATATTTTGAATCCATAATTGTTAACATTATTAAAATATTCAGGAGAATCTTCTTACCTGAACACTTTGCTTCCCAAACCACGTTCCAATAAGCTGTTCATCCTTTTCTTCTCCAGGGTAAGAATATTGAAAAATATAGCAGTCCCCACTGTAGAACTTAGACTGATCGGGCCCTTGAAGAATAGTCTTCTGTTGACCGTCTACTCGCCATACCTAGAAATTAAGAAAGTGAAGAACTGTAATAAATCACGTGAAAAGCTTCTACCATAGCAGAAAGCGCATACGCTTTGTTGTCAGAAACTAAGGGTACAAGTACGAAATCTAACCAGCATGGCCAACTATTTCATTCATTTGAGCATTTTCTTTGCACACAAACCTAAACAGCGTTTTTGTTTTGACATATAATGGACCGTACTTTCAACGTCACCTGTAAATCTCCTGTACAATCGATGTATAGAGGAACATCTTCCTTGGGCGTTTCTGCTTTGAGAAGGCCCTTCACATTGAGCCCTTGGCGTTTTAGGAGTGCTAAAGAAGCATTAATGTAAAGATGAGAAAACACAGAAATCTATGTAGTTGCATGTGATATATATATGTTTGAGAACACACAAAACACATACCTGCGACCTTTCCTCTACCATCTTCAGTCACAGAAACATTGTTTGACTGCGGCGGCCATGACTCAAACTTCGAACGAAAATTAACCGTCTCAAATCCTTCGATCAAACGGATAATATGGCATTTGGCTCTCTCGGGGCTAGTCAGGAACTCCTATAAGAGGAAGTGGAAAACTAAGCCGACTAAGATGTTAAAAGGCAGAGAATTCAGAAGGTCAATGATAACGAAGCTCATAAAAACGGTGGACTTTACATCAGCTAAGGTGCTGGCAGCTTTCCTTTGATCGAGAGAAGTGTTCCTTCCCATCCAAACGAAGATTTCAGTCCCCGAATCGAGTATATAGCATTTGTACGTGTCTAAAAGTTCCCTTGTCAGAGAATCAGCCTCAATAGGTATAGTCTCTTCCTTATCAACTCTGTCAACATAGTTTCATTCGATTAACTACAGTTTTGTTGCAAGAGTCATATGTTAATTCACACAGTCAATTGAACGATGGCCTAGAGACACAAAGGTTCGAATAGAAGAGTACGATTACCTGAATAGCTTGGAAGAGCCAACGTCAGTAATTTTGGGTTCATCAGATGTTTTCCTTGGAAGAGGTGCAAATCCACCAAAGAAACCCCAAAATTCACCAGTCTCAGCATCTGCCATTAACTTTCCATCCTCTGATTACAAAAAAAAAAAAAAGTAATCACCACACACATCAACCACTTAGATGTGTAGACATCTGACTACAGTTGCAAAAGCTTACCAACTGCTGCAATTTCGCATTTTCCGTCGTGATAAGTATCTTTGATGTACTGAACAACCTCAAGCGCTTTGGCCCTCTCTTGAATACACGAATTCGAACCGTTGAATTGAAAGATCTTTGACTTCGTATCAAGGATGAATATGTCGTCATGATTGAGAGAGGTTCTAGCGAATGGAACCTAATTTGTTCAGAAAAGTAAAAGTATTAAAAAACCACATTGAAAGTACAAGAGAGAGCAAAATAAGATAACTTGCCTCTTTCACGTGAACGACGTGCTTTCCTCTACATACGAACAAACGGGTTTGGTGTTCTTCAGCCTCGACATGGTTAAAGCCAGATGAAACTCCACCTTTTTGAGGCAATATGCAAGGCTTAAAATAAGAAAGGAACTTCTCTGTTTCTTGGCCTTGTACTTCGCGGTACTGAACAGCACGCCCACCAAGTGCAGCGTCGAGTTCTACTGTTTTTATAGCTGCAGCGCCAGCTTCATCCTAAAAAGAAATGAAAATTTTACAAATCATCGAAAAAATTTGATAAGAAGAGTGAAATACGACTGCCCAAAAAGACTTGCCTGGCTTGTATCTTTCCCGAGCCAGTAATGAATATCATGACGAAGGACACCGTTTTTTAAGGCAGTGGTCTGCATAAAGGAGAACTAAATGTCAAGCTGATCTCTTCCACGTCAGGAGTAGAAGCTCGGGCAAATTCCCAGCAAACAACACTAAATAGCTTAAATTGAACTCTAGAGAAACAAAATCTGAGCAATCTTCAATGTCGTTATTCGCATGACATCAAGAAACAAACTTTTTCTAATTGAGTTCCAAATCTTTTTTGCAGATACATGATCAGATAATAGAGACAATCCACTATTGTTCTTCAGACCATCTATTATCATCCCCCTCACCAAACAAATGATCTATCAAATTCTCCATTTCATCCTCTTACTGTAGTCCATAAGTTAATATAAGAACAGAAACGAGGAACTCCAAGACTGTTACCTTTAGAATAATATAAGAATCTCCAGTGAAAAATTTCCCATGCGACGAACTTGGGACTGGTACTGGGTTGAAGTTTTCGATTCTCCAAATCTCAATACCACTGAACCGTGTTAAAGAATGAACAGTAGTGCACCGCAGAGAATTCAAAAGCTAGAGAAAGCTGCTCACTCCATAGGTTTCAATTAAAAAAAAGAACAAAAAAGTCATTTTTGACACATTTATGATAGGCGAATGAACATATGAAGCCCAAGGATACGCCTTCTGACCAGCCACTTGAAAAGCTGGATCCAAGTTTCTCATTGAAACAGCCATTCTAACTCTTTTATTGCAAAACGGTCACTTGGAACCTGAAAACAGACAATCAAAAATTAACTAATGCCAGGAAACAAAATGGCAAGTTACAAACATGAACAATGCTTGGCTCGTTCACATCCTACACCTAAGCTTTCGTTTATCTAAAATCGTTTAGAGGTCTACTTCATAAGACCAATGGCTATTGAATAAGTGCAAGATGAACTTAAGCTTATTTGCAACAAAATATTTGGAGCACACAAGCAAATTTTTAGCAGATCAGCTGCTACATTGCTAAATAAACTAGAATTCTCCAATCACATTTAGGCGGCCATTGATCTTGAAACTCTCAAATCTCATTCTAAAACTCAAATTAAGTAAGGCGACATTGTTTAGCATACTAAAGACGATTGACCAAAAAACAGAAAAACGCACAGTCCCGAAAATGTTTCGGTAAAAGGGATGGAAATTGATCTCTCTCCATATCATCAAGACTCAAATTTAAACATAAAAAGAGACCAAGCCCAAACAAATGGACGTCCCAGATCCCAAAATGAGATTAAAAAAAAACTATAATTCTATAATCAAACCAACTCGGTAATCAGCAAAAACACAGTCGACATAGAAGAGAACTTACTTTTGTCCCCCCCTTTCCACTGTACAAATCAAAAGACCACTTCAACACAGATCAAATAGATCGAAGCTATCAACTCCACCCCCAGCCTTGATTGAAAAACTCCTAGCCCAGAATCAACAAAAAGACGGGCTTTGCAACAAGAAAAAGTAACAAAACCCAGAAAAATTACGAGGAGATTGATAGTCCTCGGATTACAAAAACAAAGGTGCGTTTTAGACAGAGAACGACGCAGTGATGGAGGGAGGGAATGATGATGAGTTGCCAAAGAAAAGGCGTGCGTGCCTATCACTAAACGGCAGCTAAAGACTAGCAAGAAACTAAAAGAATACTCTTTGATAAAGACACAGAATGGTCAGTGATGAACTGTAAAGACTTAATTATCCATTATTTAAACCAACGTAAACATATGCCTCTAATCATTATTACAGTGGATATTGTACAGTCAAGAGATAGCAAATGTGACTTAATACTTGGTTTACTAACGAAGTAAAATAAAGGCAGCTTAAGAGTCCATATATTATTGTATTGATACATTATTCTGAGTATGTAAAATGATTACGGTTTTGTAGTCAATTTTCGAATTAATGTCGAAGTAGGAAGATAAATCTAAATCCACCAACGAATTGGCGTAACATAAATTAATAAAAAGGGCTTACGATTTTTCCTTTAACCAAATATAGTGAATATAGAGGAATTTTATGGTGCTCACCTTATGTGAGCAACTTATGTAGGCACCTGTTGATGTGGCACCGATTCGTGCCATTTCAACATCTCACATCGACATCTAAGGTTATGTTGTCTTAATTAGCACCTTATACGAGCCATTAACTGACATTTCGGACGCTGATTTGGCATATCGACGCCTTATATAACATATTTCGTGCCAACGAAAAATATCGCGTAGAATATTGCACATCAGCATTCGAAATGTCGATTAGTAGCACCTATAAGGTGTTAATTAAAACCAGTTGTCGATGTGAGACGGTGAAATGGCACGAATCGGTGTCACATCAACAGGTATCCACATAAGGTGCTCACAATAAAATTCCTCTAGTGAATACATTTCTAAAAAACATTTACAGCAATGTATTGCAAGCAAGTAGGTACGAATTTTAACATGGCTGATATTTAGTAGTCGCCTCGCACTTGCGTACAAGTCGATGCCAAAACAAGATACAAAAATCAATTACATACTATATAATGTCCCATTAATTATTTACATATAAATTTACTAATTGAAGAAATAAAAAAAAAAGGGAAAGAAAAAGGAAAAAGAGTTTATGAATTATGAGTTGGTGATCGGCTACGGATTTGTGGAAGACCACGAATGAAATACATGCTATTCTTGCCGTTGCTTGATTGAACTTCCTCAAACCAGGAAATCAATAAACTTGTAGTCGAAAATTACTAGTGCTCTCGGAAGAAAGAGTGGATGTATTTGAATAGGCAATAGCATCTATTTGCAGTACATCATTCCCCATTTCTTCGAGCTGTTCCCGTGCTATTTCCTTAGCAGATTTAACAGCTGAGTCGGGACAACCCTGCAATTCAATTGATCTGAGCGATGCTATGTCTCCAATATCTGAAGATATCCTTTCCAATCCAGACATTGCGTATAGCCGGAGGATTTCGAGGCTACAAAAGTGACCTTCATCTGCTGTAAAACATTCGAGTTCTTCACACGCAAAGAGCGTCAAGCATTTTAAACTGATAAAGTTTCCTTCGACGAGATTCCACTGAAGTCCCGGGCAATCAAGCAGCCAAAGTTCTTCGAGTCTTGGTAAGGAGCCTATCTTAGTCGTCACATCTTCCCAGAGAAGGTGACTAATACGCAGCTCCTTAAGTGAATGCGGGAATTTAATATTTGCCAGCATATGATCTACCGTCGTCATGGATTGCACGTAAAATTTGCATTCAAGTGATTCAAGCTTTTCAAGTTGATCAATGTTGACAAGAGTGTAGTTGCGTTCCTTGGATCCCTCAGCGACTTCATTAAAGCATACCACCTTCAATTCACGGATATTGGGAATTCTTCGGACGGAATCTTCACTGAAACTGAAGTTTTGTAATCTCATAGCCGATTGTAGCTTCATCAAGATACCATTGCTTTCGACTGGGGGATCGGGAAGTCTGAGATACGTTATATCAATATGCCTAAGTTGGGTCATTTCCCAGATTTCGAGCGGGGCTACAACGTTACTTTCTGAAACTATAACTAATGATTGTAGGTTCCAGAGGGAAAGAAATGATGAAGGAAATTCTCTGGGTCTTATCTGCACACTCCCTAGGAACCGTAAGTTAATTAGGGTAGGAACATCTTTCTCCAAGGTCTTTTGCTTGATTTCCAAGGACCCCTCGACCGAACACAGCACTCGTAGCGTCTTATAATAAACTTTTGAAGGTAACTTACCATTGATTATCAGGGTACGAAGGTCTTTTGGAGATCGGAGAACACCACCAATGCCATAAATATAGTTAGTCACCTTTGATGAGCTCGGATGGACAACTACCCGACGTTCGTTGCTCGATACTTTCATAATGCCGGGCCACCGCCTACGTACTTTGCAGAAGAAATTCTTATTCAAAGCTTCTTTTAAGCATAAATCCCTCAAAAGATCATGGATCCTGCAATATGTTATATCTTCGAGATCAGACAATCGAGAAGCTAAAATGAGATTTCTACCGATAAGATCTTTGATATAATCCTTGGCAGCATCTTCGTGGCTCTTGCCGCTTATTGGCTTCAGAAATCCTTCGGCCACCCATAATTTTACAAGTAGAGAAATCGCAATCTCCTTGTCTTCAGGAAATATTCCCATGTACATAAAACAAGGTTTCAAATGTACAGGTAAGTGATTGTAGCTCAAGGATAAAATTTTGAGGCAATACTCATCGTTTTCGGCATTCACAACCGAACTTAAATTTTCCGCAACGTATTCCCAATACTTTGTTGTTCGAGGAGATTTTGCTAGGTGGCCTCCGATTACTGTGAGCGACAGAGGAAGCCCTCTACATTTTTTTGCTATATTTCTTCCAATATCCTCTAGTTCTAGCGGACAACTTTCTTTCCCAAATACTTTCTCGCGAAACAAATCCCAACTGTTACGCTCGTCTAAGAAGTCCACAAGAAACTTATGCGTGCCAATCGAAGCAACCGACGCTTCCCTAGTTGTTATTACTATTCCACTGCCTTTGCTGCTTGGAAAGAAGCGTCTTACTTGTTCCCATGCCTCGACGTCCCACACGTCGTCCACTATAACTAAATACCTTCTATCAAACAAAGACTTGTGCAGTAAAACACTCAATTCGGATTCGCTCTTTTCACTCAGACTTTCCTTCCCGCCCTCCTTATTCAAAGAATCAATTAATTCCACGAGACTCCTACGCCTATCGTAGTCTTTCGATATCGTAGCCCAACCAAAAGTATCAAAGTAACTCCGAACATTTGTATCATTATAAATCTTACGAGCAAGTGTTGTCTTACCGATTCCGCCCATACCTGTTATCGAGAACAACTGAGGCCCAGACTCTGGGTTTCGAGTGAGCTTGTCCACGATTTTGAGTGTTGCATCTTCAATGCCAACCACGACGTCCTCGACAGTAGCAGCAGAAAGGGACGGTTGTGATGATCCGAGGTGTTGAGTGGGTTGATTGTTTTTCCGAGTTAGCTTTTTTGTGATTTTTGTTATTATGCCTTTGAAGGGACCACCGAGCTTCACGCCCGAGGAAATGGAAGAAGGTGCTGAGTGCGATTGTGCTGACGCGAGAGGCACAGAACGATTGCCTTCACGTTGCTCGGTCGTCCTACTCATCTTCATCGTCACCTCTTTCTGGAGAAGGTCCAAGCCCTGGCTCACTTCTTGAAGGCTTCCATTGAATTCGTTGTGATCTTTGATTCGATCGGCTATATGATTCTCGATTAGGTCTTCTGCAGCATGTGCTGCATCAGCCATCAGAATCTCAAATCCGTGATCGACTGCGTTGTGATGTTCTTCGAGGAAGCTTTGGAAGAAGGAGATGTTTGAGCTGAGAGAATCAAAGTGTTCATCGTCGAGCTTAATGGGAGGGTTTGGGTGTTCGCGGAGATCCTCAATGAGATGCATAAGTGAAGTAAAAGCTGCATACGCTGTGGCCATTTCTAATCAAGTTCAAGGTTTTGCTGTTGCTTTCAATTTTCAAGTATTCGACTATTCTCTCGCTCTTATCAATAGAGAAGAGACTTTTGTGTTTCTTCGGCCTCAGTGTCGTCCACTGGTGTAATAAAAAAAGTCGAGTTTTTTTTTGTGAAGTTTTGCGTATGTTAGTTACTACGCTGCTGCCAGAATAATAAAAGTGTAATTTTTTCAGGGCAGGCCAATAAAGCTAAATTTTCCATGGCTGTCTTCCACGAAGTCATTGTATTATATTGTTTAATTTTCCTTTTTCCTGTGAAATAGCTCCAAAAACCCGACTTCACTGATGAGGTCATTGTTTGTTTAGTGATAATTATCCCATTCAACGAAAACTAAGCAACGCGCAAATGCATTAATATATATTGACCAGTTGGCCGAGCAGCTTTGTCCATACCATAGCTGTCTTCAACGAAGCCATTGATTGTTATATTTTTTAGTTTTTCTCTTTTCCTGTGAAATAAGCTCCAAAGACTTCACTGAGGTCGTTGTTTAGTAATATTTATCCCTTTCAACGAAAACTAAGCAACACACACACTGAGCAGCTCAATTCACGACGCGTAAGCCAATAACAATACAGTGGCCATGTGAAGGGTCTGAGTTAAAGCTAAGCTCGCAAAAAGTTGAAATTATTCATTTCTTTCTTTGATTTACGAATTATGATTTTATAATCGTAATTGGATTGGATTTGTTGAAAATAATGTCAAATTAACTAATGGTCCGTTGGGAAACATACGAAGCTCGATTTTGATTTCATCCCTATGGGAGATTAATTTAATGGGCAAAAACATCAAATAGTCCACAATGTATACCCTCTGGACCAATTTAGTCCCTCATGTTTTGCGACGACCAATTTAATCCGATGTCATTGAATTTGAACCAAATTGGTCCCCGCCGTTAATTTGGATGAAACTTCTCGTGCCACTGTTTCGGCGCTTGCTTAAGCCCATATAGTAACTTTACAAATCGGCACACTTTATTTTCCTGCTCGAGTACAATAAACCCTTCGGGTTGCTTCATATATATATTTCTTTCTTGAGTTCCCCGTTTAGAAAGGCCATCGTAATCCTTGTCACGGGTGAGTAGATATGGAAGAAATCGTAACCTTCCTTCTGATTAAACCCTTTAATTACTAAACAAGTTTGCAAGTTTTTATTCATCAACAGGGGTTTTGATTGACGGGTTAAATGTGTCTGAGTGTATGATTACTTTAATGACTGTTGCGCACCTCTGACCTTAGCATGCGATAGCTTTGCAGTACGACCAACTATTCCAGTTGTGTTATATTGATTAAGAAAGGCTTACAGCAGTTTTTTGGTCGGGAATTTGCAATTATAGAGCAGTTTTTTGGTTTGTATAAAAGATGGCGTGCTGCCACAGCACGGGAGTTCGCCAGTGTCTGAAATAATTAACAGGAAATAATGAGAGATATGTTATATTTGTTGGGGTCTTTACATATTATTTAATGTAAATAATGTGTTTATTTTCAAATTATATGTTCAACTTGCTGCTCAAACCCCTGATTTCTGGTTGTGATATTACATCGATAATTATTAGGTCTTAGGGACGATCTGCGATGAGCTTCCTTCTGATGGCGTTCTGTTAAAATGTATATTTCAGTTTCAGGTATAACTAATATATGAGTATGTTCTTTATGTTCTCCTTAAAGTAACATATTGTATCAAACTCAAACGCGTTAAATGTCTATATTTAAAGGAAGCAGTGCACAAGCAGAATCATCACCTCGTGGTGGCACTTGGCGACCTTGTTAATGTTAGTATTGTGATCAAGAAGCCAACATTTATATTGTTGCGTTTTCTTTATTTTCACGAATTGAATGATTTATATCATTTTGTTCCTTGAGTAAATTAATTATTTATGGATCATTTAAGTCAATTAATTAGATAGAATTCCATATTGAATTAAATAATATTTACTCTAAATTATCCTTAATCTTGTTTTTAGCATGGAACACTGATTATCAGTTCAAGATTAATGTGTGGATTAAATGATAGTTATATTCTGCAAACTATTTGATAAAGAGTTATCAATTTAATCACACAGATATATAATGGAGATTATGATATCGGATAGACACGAAATGAAACATATTATGGATTGTGTTTGTGTCATTAGTGTTTCATACGTGTCTTGAATTCCATAATATGTGATGTCCATTTTTCAACACTAGAAGTGCGTGTCTGTTAATATCGCTCAACGTTAGCCGTAAAAGGTAACCATACGGGTGGTGTTACGACAAGCGTGAATAGTGCAGTGAATTGCGTTCATCGAGAATATTTTGTCCCTCATATTTTAAGAGTAATAATATCCACGGGCCCCTTGATAAAGGTAATATCGTAATGCATGCAATGTGATTAAGAGTAATCATATTTACGATAGAACTTTTGGAATCAAGAAATAAATAAGTTGCGAGGATGACACATTCCTACCTCGAACTTATTCAGGATATTATGCGACAAGGAATTGACACGGGCAATTGCTGCTTAAGGATGATGGTTCGTATTTGAGATACTTATTATCTATGTCACTTGGGTAATCTTAATACATTTGCTAGGTGCTAATTATCATTTATAGATTTAGAACGGGTTTTAATTCTATTGCCAATGTGACATGGATCCTACTGGGTCACACCGAAAAGAAAAAGATCAAAGTGATTAAATTTTGTATGTTACATGGAGTGATGACAAATTAATTATAAGATAATTTATTTGATTATCATATGATACAAAATCATTGAGACTCGTATAATATATGATGAATTTGTATTAAATATATATTTGATATATATTTTGAATATTAATTTATAGATGGAAAGGATTGAGTGGTAGGAGTTCGGCTTCTAAAATCTCGCAATAGAACATGCAAGGAAATTATCATTATTAAATGGGATTTGATCCCACGTTATGTTGCCATAATAGTGAGGGTTGATTACACTAACTATGGAATATAATAATGTTATGATCTTTTCTTAATATAATAAAGATATTAGAAGATCTTATCCTATGGTTGATAGGTGTATAAAATCGGGAGCCGAGACCCTACAAAAAAGATCGCCCCTTTTTCTTTAATAGTTACGAGCTCTTGGGTATTAGTGAATTAAGATACATCGTTCGAGTATTTTCTAGCCGGAGAAAGGACGATTCTTTGATCAAGTTCTTGGTGGATATCGGTAGAGATACCATACGTTTGGTGTTTAGCTACGTAGTCGTCTCAAGATAATATCAGGTATGATCTCTACGAACTGGTTAGGCTTTAATTCGCATGGATCCTGTCGGAATCGGTTGATATGTTGATATAAAAAAAATTTTAATTTCCGCTGCGTGTAATATGTGATTATGTGCACCGATTCCTTACAGTTAAGGGCTTTCAGTTACATTCTATCAGCTTATAAAAGAATTGAACGATTGCGAACACGATCTTTTAACGTGGTTCGGATATGAAGATCCTACATCCACGATCGAACTAGTCGACGATTTTATTGATTGCTGATGAATACAGATTACAAGGAAAATAGGGTTTCATCAATCACCCAACTGAGAACTGAGAGGAACTATATAGAAGAAGATGATCTAACAGAATTAAGCAAAAAAAGCGTTTAAAGCTCCTTTTTGCCTTTTTGTACTGTTATTTCCCGCGTTATGATAAAACGCCCTTGGCACCCGCGATCTCTTCCATTCTCTAAATAATGAAGAATGCGCTCTTATAAGTGAGAACACGCTTTTATTCAAAAGGACCCGCGAACCCTTTTAAATGCTTCAGACTTCAATCCAACAGTGACCTGTTTCTTCTTCAGTGATGATCAAGTCAGCTCGTCTCTTTTCCAGCTTGAGGCAGTCTTGATTTCAACATCCCCCCGCAAGATGGATGATGTGGGTTCACAACAGACATCTTGTTTAAGAACTGTCTCAGTAATGGTCCTGATAGAGGCTTTGTAAGGATGTCTGCTAATTGACTCTCTGATCTTACGGGCAGAAGCTTGATTGTCCCAGTAGAAACATGGTGTCGAATGAAATGGCAGTCTATCTCTATATGCTTTGACCTCTCATGGAACTTGGGGTTTGAGGCTAGCATAAGAGCCGACTGATTATCGCAATATACGACTGGTTTTCTTTTTATATCAATGTTAAGCTCTTCCAATAGGTGTCTGACCCATAGTACTTCTGCTACTGCTGAGCCCATAGCTCTGTACTCTGCCTCGGTAGATGAGCGCGACACAGTCGGCTGTTTCTTCGATTTCCAGGTGACCAAAGTGTCACCCAAGAACGTGCAAAATCCTGTAACAGATTTTCTTGTGTCCCTGCAGCCTGCCCAATCCGCGTCCGAGAAGGCCTTTAGGTCTAGATTCTGATCGCAGCTCATGTGTATTCCTTGTCCTGGCGAGCTCTTAAGGTACCTTAGCAAGTGATGCGTTGCCATCAGGTGATTTGTTCTTGGCGCAGCAACATATTGACTTAGTTTGTGCACCGAATAAGCGATATCGGGCCTGGTAAATGTGAGGTATAGCAGCCTTCCTATCATCCTTCTGTATTGGAAAGGATCTGGTAATAAGGTGCCCTCCTCAGCTGTGAGCTTTTCAGCTGGATTGATGGGAGTTGATGCTGGTTTTGCATTAATGTAGCCGCTGTCTTCTAATAGTTGAAGCGCATACTGCTTCTGGGAGATGAAAATTCCATGTTCATCCCTTGATACTTCGATGCCCAAGAAGTATCTAAGCTGCCCCAAATCCTTGATTTTGAAGCATGTGTTGAGGAAGGCCTTGGTCTGGTTTATTGCTTCATCAGATGGTCCCCCTATGATTATGTCATCTACATACACTAGAAGAACCACCAAGTGATCACCTTTGCCCTTTAAAAAGAGTGTATGATCAGTTTGAGTTTGTTTGAAACCAAACTCCTTCACTGCTTCAGAAAATTTTTGATTCCATGTTCTCGAGGCTTGCTTTAAGCCATATATAGACTTGTGTAACTTGCAAACTAGGTGACCTTGCCTTGGATTACCATTCTTGAATAGACCTTGAGGTGGCTCCATATAAACCTCTTCGGTTAACTCTCCATTTAAGAATGCATTACTAACATCCATCTGTGCTAGATTCCACCCGAGTTTGGCAGCTAAAGTAAGTATTATTCTGATGGTATTGGGTTTTGCAACTGGAGCAAAAGTATCTATGAAATCAATACCTTCTCTTTGATCATATCCTTTTGCAACGAGTCGGGCCTTGTGCTTTTCTACCTTGCCATCCGAGTTGTATTTTAACTTGTATACCCATCTACTCCCCACTGCTTTCTTTCCTTGTGGTAATGGTACAATGGACCAAGTTTTATTCTCCTCTAAGGCTCTTAGTTCCTCATCCATTGCTGTTTGCCAGTCCCTTGACCTCGCAGCTTGAGCATATGTCTGAGGCTCTCCTGACATGGATGCTCTGGTAAAGAATGCCTGTGATTGCTGAGATAGGTTGCCTTGTGCTAAGACTTCTGAGATTGGGTACAGTATCTTTCTGCCTTTGACATTGTTGCACAGATAATCCTTCAAATATGCGGGTCTCCTTGGTTCCCTTCTTGGCCTACCTTCCCCTTCATTTGCAGCACTTCCTTGTCCTCCATTTGCAGCAGGATTCTGATTTTCTGACATGTCTTGGGCTTCTTCACCCACTTCTGATGTCCCATCCTGATCATTGGCATCACCCTGTATGGATGCATTTGTTTGATCATCATGCATTTCATCAGCTAATGGTGGCTGCCCATTCATGTGAGGCTCTTGCAGATGGGCTCGGGGCAATACCAAGTTTGAAAAGGGATCATCCGAGACTGCCTGATGAACACCATTCTTGAAAGGCATGTCTCTTTCCCTGAATCTGACATCTCTGGAAATCAGTATTTCCTTAGTTGCTAGATCCATTACTTTATAACCCTTTATGCCACTTGGATAGCCTAGGAACACACACTCTCTAGCTCTTGGATCGAACTTTCTTCTACCCGCAGCCAAGGTCGAACAGAAACAAAGGCACCCGAAAACTCTGAGGGAATCATAGTCGACTGCTTTCTGGAAAACCAGCTCATAGGGTGATCTGTTGGCTAGATTGACTGAGGGTGTTCTGTTGATAATGTAAGTGGCAGTGAGAACACATTCAGACCAGTATTTTATGGGGATTCCAGACTGAAAATACAAAGCTCGTGCCACGTTGAGTAAGTGTTGATGTTTTCTTTCTACCACGGAGTTTTGTTGCGGCGTCTGTACACATGAAAAGTGATGCATAATACCCTTTTCCTTGAGCAGATCATCTAGATAAAACTCCTTTGCATTATCTGATCTTAGGGTCTTTACTTTATGCCCAAACTGCGTCTCTGCTAAAGCTAAAAAATGTGAGATCACAGACTTTACTTCTGATTTCTGTTTTATCATGAATACCCATGTGAATCTAGAGTGATCATCCACTATGGTTACGAAGTATTGGTGGCCTAGGTGTGATGGAACATGAAACGGGCCCCAAACATCACAGTGTATGAGATCAAGAACAGAGCAAACAGATCTGTTTTCATTTGGAAAAGGTAACCTCTTTTGCTTAGCTATGGGACAGATTTTGCAGAATGAATCCATTGAACTGTCAGAATGTTTTAAAGTAGACTTCAAAATATCTAAAACCTTGTCTGAGGGATGACCCAACCTGTTGTGCCATAGATCTACGGACAATTTATTCAAGTAAACTGGACTATCAATATAACTATCAGCTAAGGAGTGCTCGAGATCAGATTCTGCCTTCATGGCATACAGCCCCGCTTTGTGTCTACCCCTGCCAATCATTTGCATAGCTCGATCCTGTATCATGAATCCATTGGCATCAAATATGAAGCTACAATCCCTACCTCTGGACAGATAGCTAACAGACAGGAGGTTAAAACAGAATTGAGGTACATATAACACCTCAGTAAGAGTGATGAACTTATTAAGTGTATAGGAACCTGCTTTGTTAACCTTTATTACCGAGTTGTCTGGCAAGATAACCCTCGATTCTTCTATCTTATGGACATTTGACAGCAAGCTCAGATTGCTACAAACGTGCCTCGTTGCACCAGAATCGACCAGCCAAACACTAGTGTCTGTCAGTAAAGGCAAGTTAAAAGAGAAGCAAGTACCTGTTCCCTTTTCATCTATCTGCGCCTGGTCCATACTGTCCTGCTTCAGGCTTGACGCTGATTGGTTCACCAATGCTTGGAGACTCTGCAGCTGAAGGGGTGTCAGCTGAATCTGCACAAGTGATTCTTTTGGAGGAACATACCCAAGATTGGTCTGAAATCCTGAACTAGCAGTTCTGATCCCTCCATCAGCCTGATTGAATCTTGTTCCTTTGTAGCGTGGATTCTGCTTAAAGCCCGGCGGAAAACCATGAATCTGATAGCAAGAATCAATCGTGTGACCCCTTTTATTGCAATGTGTGCATACTGCCTTGACATTTTCCCTCTTATCTCTGTTAAAACCTTTCTTGCCCGGCTCTTGATCATTTCTTGCAGCCATCATTGCCATGCTTGTGGTCCTTTCTTCACTGAGCTTCCCTTGCCCTGAAGACATTGCCCTCTGCTTCTCCTCTTGCACCAATAGCGAGAACACTTTGTTTATAGGAGGTGTAGGATCCATCAAAAGTATCTGACCTCGAATTTGGGAGTAGTCCTCATTTAATCCCATCAAGAAGGATAACACATACTCTTCATCCAAGTGATCTTTGATGCCTTTCATTCCCCCACATGTGCACTGGCAGATAGGTCGATAACTAGCCAACTCGTCCCAAAGAGTTTTTAGTTTAGTGAAGTAAACTGTCACAGAATTGGTACCTTGGGCAAGGTTCATTAGCTCCTTCTTGAGTTGAAAAATCCGAGGTTTATTGGTTTGCCCAAAACGTTCTTGCAAATCCATCCACACATCTTTCGCTAAAGAACTGTACAAGATACTTGCAGAGATCTCCTTCGAGACGGAATTGAGAATCCACGAAATGATAACATTGTTGTTTCGCTTCCAGGCATTCATTCTGCCCAAGTCTGTCGCCGGTGGCTGAACAATCTCGCCAGTAATAAAACCCTCCTTATTTCTTCCGATCAATGCGATCATCATGGCTCTGCTCCAGGTGGCGTAATTATCGCCATTGAGCTGCTCATGGACCAATAATTGGCCTGAGGTGTCATTCCCACTCAAAAAGAATGGATCATTGATCAGCGAGAGGGCATTAGCTGCAGGTATATTCTGCTCCTGCCTTTCCTGATTGTTGCCCTGATTACCGACTTGATCATTATCTTGATTGTCATTCTCCATCTTCCAAACAGCAATCTTGCGCAGCTAAAAACGATTGCTCTGATACCATAAAAGAATTGAACGATTGCGAACACGATCTTTTAACGTGGTTCGGATATGAAGATCCTACATCCACGATCGAACTAGTCGACGATTTTATTGATTGCTGATGAATACAGATTACAAGGAAAATAGGGTTTCATCAATCACCCAACTGAGAACTGAGAGGAACTATATAGAAGAAGATGATCTAACAGAATTAAGCAAAAAAAGCGTTTAAAGCTCCTTTTTGCCTTTTTGTGCTGTTATTTCCCGCGTTATGATAAAACGCCCTTGGCACCCGCGATCTCTTCCATTCTCTAAATAATGAAGAATGCGCTCTTATAAGTGAGAACACGCTTTTATTCAAAAGGACCCGCGAACCCTTTTAAATGCTTCAGACTTCAATCCAACAGTGACCTGTTTCTTCTTCAGTGATGATCAAGTCAGCTCGTCTCTTTTCCAGCTTGAGGCAGTCTTGATTTCAACAGCTTAGATTCGCTTTCGGCTAACCTCATTAGCACCGACTATGACGTTCGGCATTCCGTTTCTGACGGTGAATGCTTGCAAATTGGACACCAAGGACAAAGAGGTGTGTAATATTTGTGAAGTGCTATTATTGGAAACCTATCTAGATTCAGAGACTGTAGTTTAGAAGTTGAACTCTTTGTCGATTGCCTGCTCGATTATGTTATGCGCTCCAATAATATTTAGCAGATGAAGAATAAAATGACAAATATTTCTTTTTAATTACCCACACGCTCACTGAACTCAAATAAGGAGGAATGTTTTTTCTTTTTTTTTTACTAACTCAATTCAATCGACACATACACACTGTATCTCTCTCTCTCACACCTGTAGCATATATTTCATCAGTTTGCTCTTCCTACTCTCTCACATATTAAACCACATGTACCATGCTTTTTATAGTACAAGCTAGACACTAGAAGACAAATGGATAAAACATACAATTCTAACTTCTCTTCCAAGCATGTTTCCTTGTCGTCCGCTCCTTGTTTTTCTTTCGTCTATTTTTGACTTCTCATTGTTGAATGTTTGTTGGCTTTTGGGTGTTGTTTACTTTTTTTTATCCCATTCTTTATTTTATATTTGTTTTAGTTTTTATCTTTGAGCTTATCAACAAATTCCCCCCTTAAGCTCAAAGCATTTGGGTCTTTCATCGCTCTTTAAATTTAACTCGCTTTCGTCTGTCGTACGTCGCGGCTCGCCACTTGCTGTCTCTAAATGCCTTCGAGCACTTCGCTTCAATACTTACTTTTCGAGCCGCCTTATACGCTTTTTTACCGTCACTACGTTCTTTCGTTGTCCCTCTGCTTTTCCGACCTTGCTCGATCGTCAATTTTTCTTCTTGGACCAGCTTCGTCTTTTGGCTAGTTTCTTCTAACGTGTTCTTCTTTTCGAACAGTTCATCGATCTTATTGACGACCACCTCCACGACTTCATTGCGGTTTTCGTCGATCTCTTTTTCCTTCGGATTTTGGTTCTCGTCCACCGCCTCGAGGGTCTCCTTGGTCGTCGTCGCGATCTCGTCCTTCTCGTTTGCTTCTAATATTTCGGCGAGCTTATACTTCTCGTTGCTTCGAGTTTTCAAGATATTCATGTATTTTTCGAGGTTGTTCCTCGCCTCGACCCATTCTTTCACCTTCTTGTTTTTCTCGCGTAGTTTTTCTTCGTCAACGCGTTCTTTCTCGTTAAGACTGGCCTCCGTAGGTTCTCCAGTCTTCTGTGTCGTGACTTTGCCGACAATATGTCGCATGGCCTCCGTCGTGGCTGCGCCGGTCGTCTCTTTCACGCCGCGCTCCTGGTTCTCTCTTCGCATGGCTTCTTCAGCCTGCTGGGATGTCAACTTCTCTCTCGTCTCTTTGTCGGCATAATCGCCTTTCTTTGACACAGTCTCTATAGCTTTTACGCATGTCTGGTAGGCATTATCTTTAGCCTTCTTCGACGACGTGTGCATGGCATCGTCGACCTTGTTTTTCATCTCATCGGTATTTTCCGATGTCCTAACGTCGATCTCCTCGACTTTCTCGGGTGGTTGTCGAGGCGGCGTCTCTTCAATCGCCTCCTCTTTCTCGAGCTTTGAGGGATCCTCCTCATAGGGCGGTTCCGTTGGTAGAGTGGTGGTGGAAACTTCACGAGTGATATTTTCTTTTCTCACTTCAACCGCTGCTTCAACCTTTTTTCCTTCTTTCACGGCCTCTTCAGCCTTTAGAGATTTTTCCTCCTTTTCTGTGGCTTCATCGGCGTCTTTCTTTGACGCTTCGCCTTCGTTTTCCTTCTCAGCGATAACCGGTGGATCATCTTTCTTTTTTGCATCCACCAGCTTAGGCTTATGAGTGTAGTCTCCGTCACGCTTTCTCTCCACGCCGCGAGGTACGTCTTCTTGTACGGGTTCGCCCTCAACGTTCTTCTCGTCCTCATTCATCGTCTCAAGTTTGATCAAAAGATTTTGTGGCTGAATCTGATCCAATTGAGCAGCGTCTTTGTACGCTTTCTCTAGCGTATCCCAGATTTCCTTCGCGTTCATCGCCCTGGTTATTTTTCGGTTACCGATCTCATGTACGGCTTCATAGATGATGCATTGTGCGATTATATTTTGCGTGTAGAAGTTCCTCCACGTCCTTAACTGGGCCGTCGTGAGTCCCGTCGTAGTTTTGGGCTTGTTGTACCCGATTTCAACTATTTCCCAAAGACCTTGCGAGCTAAGCAGAGCTTTCATCAGGATGCTCCACTTCACATAATTTCTTTCAGTGAGCTGCGGGATTGGCATTTGGCCTCCCAATGCTTCCACCGTAATCATCGGCGTTTCCACGGTTGACATTTCCTCTGTCACCATCTGCTCTGACGCTGGCTCCATCGGCTCTGGTGACACCATCGACTCCATTGACACCATCAGCTCTGTCGGCTCCGTTGCCACCTTCGGCTCTTTTGACACCATCGGCTCTGATACCAATTTGTAGTTTAGAAGTTGAACTCTTTGTCGATTGCCTGCTCGATTATGTTATGCGCTCCAATAATATTTAGCAGATGAAGAATAAAATGACAAATATTTCTTTTTAATTACCCACACGCTCACTGAACTCAAATAAGGAGGAATGTTTTTTCTTTTTTTTTTACTAACTCAATTCAATCGACACATACACACTGTATCTCTCTCTCTCACACCTGTAGCATATATTTCATCAGTTTGCTCTTCCTACTCTCTCACATATTAAACCACATGTACCATGCTTTTTATAGTACAAGCTAGACACTAGAAGACAAATGGATAAAACATACAATTCTAACTTCTCTTCCAAGCATGTTTCCTTGTCGTCCGCTCCTTGTTTTTCTTTCGTCTATTTTTGACTTCTCATTGTTGAATGTTTGTTGGCTTTTGGGTGTTGTTTACTTTTTTTTTATCCCATTCTTTATTTTATATTTGTTTTAGTTTTTATCTTTGAGCTTATCAACAGAGACAGCTTGTAGTTGAATGAAACATTATGGTTTTAGAACATATATTTCGGTTTTAACATGTTATAAGAGGGTTTGTGTGCACATATATCTTCATCATAAAAATTTAAAATCATGCTATCATGATGAGAAATGCCAAGATTTCCATCACGCGAAGGAAAAAAAATATAAATTCCACCAAGGTTTTGCATTGATATAGGCGGGTTTAATATGAAACCAAGTTGCATTGGATACGTAGCCCAGAATACTACTTCAACAAAGATCAAATAGATCGAAGAACTCCGAGCCCAGAATCAAGAAAAAGACGGGCTTTGGAGGATTCAATAAAAAGCAACAAAAACACAGAAAAATTACAGAGGAGATTGATGGTTCTCGGATCGTAGAACGACGCAGTGATGTAGGGAAGGAATGATGATGAGTTGCGAAAGAAAACGCGTGCGTGTCTATCACTAAACGGCAGCTAAAGACTACCAAGAAAACTAAAAGAATAATACTCTTTGATAAAGACACAGAATGGTCAGAACTGTAGACTTAATTATCCATTATTTATTTAAACCAACGTAAACAACATATGCTGCCTCAAATCATTATTACAGTGGATATTTTACAGTCAGTCAAGAGAGCAAATTTGACTTAACACTTGGATTACTAACAAAGTAAAATAAAGGAAGCTTAAAGAGTCCATATATTATTGTATTGATGCATTCTTCTGAGTATGTAAAATGATTACGGTTTGTAGTCAATTTTCGAATTAATGTCGAAGTAGGAAGATAAATCTAAATCCAATCCAACGAAATTGGCGTAACAGAAATTAATAAAAAGCTTACGATTTTTCCTTCAACCAAATATAGCGAACACATTTTAGAAACATTTACAGCAATGTATTGCAAGCAAGTAGGTACGAATTTTAACATGGCTGATATTTAGTAGTCGCCTGGCACTTGTGTGTGCACAAGTCGATGCAAAAACAAGATACAAAATCAATTACATACTATATAATGTCCCATTAATTATTTACAAATTTACTAGTTGAAGAAAGGAAAGAAAAAGAAAAAAAGAGTTTATGAGTTGGTGATCGGCTATGATTTGTGGAACGCCACGAAAAGGCGAATGAAATACATGCTATTCTTGCCGTTGCTTGGTTGAACTTATTACTATAAGCTATACATAGAATAATATACTTCCTAAATTCAATGTGCCGTCTTCAATCTCCGAAACTTCCTCAAACCAGGAAAATCATTCAACTCGAAGTCGAAAATTACTAGTGCTCTCGGAAGAAAGAGCGGATTTACCTGAATAGGCAATAGCATCTATTTGCAGTACTTCATTCCCCATTTCGTCGAGCTGTTCTCGTGCTATTTCCTTAGCAGATTTAACAGCTGAGTCGGGACAACGATATAATAGAATTGATCTGAGCGATGCTATGTCTCCAATATCTGAAGATATCCTTTCCAATCCAGACGCAAGCCATAGCCGGAGGATTTCGAGGCTACAAAAGTGACTGTCATCTGCTGTAAAACATTCGAGTTCTTCACATGCAGAGAGCCTCAAGAATTTTAAACTGATAAAATTTCCTTCGACGAGATTCCACTGACGTCCTCGGCAATGACGCAGCTCAAGTACTTCGAGTCTTGGTAAGGAGCCTATCTTAGTCGTCACATCTTCCCAGCGAAGGTCACTAATATGCAGCTCCTTAAGTGAATGCGGGAATTTAATATTTGCCAGCATCATCCTACTCATGGATTGCACGTAAAATAAGCATTGAAGTGATTCAAGCTTTTCAAGTTGATCAATGTTGTCAAGAGCGACTTCATTATCATAGTGCACCTTTAATTCACAGATATTGGGAATTCTTCGGACGGAATCTTCACTAAAACTGAAGTCATGTAATGTCATAGCCGATTGAAGCTTCATCAAGATACCATTGCTTTCGACTGGAGGATTAGGAAGTCTGAGATGCTCTATATCAATATGCCTAAGTTGGGTCATTTCCCAGATTTCGAGCGGGGCTATAACGGTACTTTTTTCTATAAGTAATGATTGTAGGTTCCACAGGGAAACAAATGATGAAAGAAGTTTGGCGGTCTCTCCCCACATTGCTGAGAGGAACCGTAAGTTAATTAGGGTAGGAAAATCTTTCTCGAAGATTTCCAGGCACCCCCCCGACCGAACACAGCACTCGTAACGTCTTATAATAAAATTTTGAAGGTAACGTACCATCGATTATCAGGGTACGAAGGTCTTTCGGAGATCGGAGGACACCACACTTCCAATAGATACAATTGATCACGCATGATGTCATCGGATGGACAACTATCCGACGTTCGTTGCTCGATACTTTCATAATGCCGGGCCACCGCCTACGTACTTTGCAGAAGAAATTCTTTTTCAAAGCTTCTTTTAAGCATAAATCCCTCAAAAGATCATGGATCCTGCAATGTGTTACATCTCAGAGATCAGACAATCGAGAAGCTAAAATGAGATTTCTACCGATAAGATCTTTAATATAATCCTCTGCAGCATCTTCGTGGCTCTTGCAGCTTATTGGCTTCAGAAATCCTTCGGCCACCCATAATTTTATAAGTAGAGAAATCTTTATCTCCTCGTCTTCAGGAAATATTCCCATGTACATAAAACAAGGTTTCAAATGTACAGGTAAGTGATTGTAGCTCAAGGATAAAATTTTGAGGCAATACTCATCGTTTTCGGCATTCACAACCGAACTCAAATTTTGCGCAACGTATTCCCAATACTTTTTTGTTCGAAGAGATTTTGCTAGGTGGCCTCCGATTACTGTGAGCGACAGAGGAAGCCCTCCACATTTTTTTGCTATATTTCTTCCAATATCCTCTAGTTCTAGCGGGCAACTTTCTTTCCCAAATACTTTCTCGCGAAATAAATCCCAACTGTTACGCTCGTCTAAGAAGTCCACAGGAAAATTATGCATGCCAATCGAAGCAACCGACGCCTCCCTAGTTGTTATTACTATTCCACTGCCTTTGCTGCTTGGAAAGAAGCGTCTTAATTCCTCCCATGCCTCGACGTCCCACACGTCGTCCACTATAACTAAATACCTTCTATCAAACAAAGACTTGTGCAGTAAAACACTCAATTCGGATTCGCTCTTTTCACTCAGACTTTCCTTGCCGCCGCCCTCCTTATTCAAAGAATCGATTAGTTCCACGAGACTCCTACGACTATCGTAGTCTTTCGATATCGTAGCCCAACCAAAAGTATCAAAGTAACTCCGAACAATTGGATGATCATAAATCTTACGAGCGAGTGTTGTCTTACCGATTCCCCCCATACCTGTTATCGAGAATAACTGAGGCCCAGATTTTGGCTTCGAGGTGAGCTTGTCGACGATTTTGAGCGTTGTGTCTTCCATGCCAACCACGACCTCCTCGACGGTAGTTGCAGCAGAAAGGGACGGTTGTGATGATCCGAGATGTTGCGTGGGTTGATTGTTTTTTCGAGTTAGCTTGTCTTTGATTTTTGTTATTATGCCTTTGAAGGGACCACCGAGCTTCACGCCCGAGGAAATGGAAGAAGGTGCTGAGTGCGATTGCGCTAACGCGAGAGGCACAGAACGTTTGCCTTCACATTGCTCGGTCGTCCAATTCATCTTCATCACCTCTTTTTGTAGAAGGTCCAAGCCTTCGATCGCTTTTTGAAGGCTTCCATTTAATTCGTTGTGATCTTTGATTCGATCGGCTATGTGATTCTCGATTAGGTCTTCTGCAGTATGTGCTGCATCAGCCATCAGAATCTCCCATCCGTGATCGACTGTGCTGTGATGTTTTTCGAGGAAGCTTTGGAAGAAAGAGATGTTTGAGCTGAGAGAATCAAAGTGTTCATCATCGAGCTTAATGGGAGGTTTTGGGTGTTCGCGGAGATCCTCGATGAGATGCATAAGAGAAGTAAAAGCTGCATACGCTGTCGCCATTTCTAATCAAGATTTTGCTTCTGCTTTCGATTTTTCGACGAACTCGTCGTCTATCTCTCTCTTATCAATACAGAAGAGATTTTAGGTTTTCGTCTACTTGTGTGTAATAAAAGTCTTGGCCTTCTTGATCTGCCGAATAATAAAATGTTATTTCCTGGGCAGACCACGTGGTAACAAAATTAAATTTGCCATAGCTGTCTTCAACGAAGCCATTGATTGTTTGTTATATTTTTTAGTTTTTCTTTTTTCCCGTGAAATATAGCTTCAAAGACTTCAGTGAGGTCATTGTTTATTAATAGTTACCCCTTTCAACGAAAACTAAGAAGGAACAGACAAATATATTAATATATATTGACTAGTTGACTTGATAGAGAAGCTCAATTCACGCGTAAGCCAATAAGAATACAGATGGCCATGATGGGGATGGCCGTGAAGGCAATCGATCTCTAAAGTTTAACACGGACCAATTTATAGTAGTTTTTTGGTCGGGAATTTGCAATTACAGAGCAGTTTTTTGGTTTGTGTAAAAGATGGAGTTCGCCAGTTTCTGAAATAATTAACATGAGATATATTTGTTAATGTAAATAATGTTTTTTTTTTCTTCAAATTATATGTTGATGATTGATCATACATCATTGAGTTAATTGTTCGTATCCTTGCTTTCAGGAAACTGATTTTAAAGAATGGAAGCTTACAGTTTCCCGTGTGCTGCCACTGCAGAGATGTTTTATTGTGCAGTTACCATCCAAATGAGGTTTGGCTCTTACACGTTGTTGTTCTCCGACATAGAGAATGTCCTTCCTTACTAATACTAATATACATCTTACAGAATTTGGAGGTTCATAATTTCACATTTATGCCCGTATATTTCTTTTCAGGTGAAGTTTTCTGAATTTACTATCCATACGTTACGTGTGCTACAATGTTTAGAATGGGGAACTAGTGGATCAAACTCAAACGTGTTAAATGTCTAAATGGATAGTTTGTATATGCTCGCGGACACATCTTCCATCGCCTTCTGTAACCCTCCAACACTCCTCTCTAACCTTTCGACTCGCTGTTCTGATGGCGTTCTGTTAATTTATATTTCAGCTTCAGGTATAACTAATATATGATGAGTATGTTCTTTTTGTTCTCGTTAAAGTAACATATTGTATCAAACTCAAACGCGTTAAATGTCGACATATAAAGGAAGCAGTGCACAAGCAGAATCATCACCTCGTGCTGGCACTTGAAGACATATAAAGGGCTTTCAGTTACATTCTATCAGCTCAGATTCGCATTCGGCTAACCCCCCCATTAGCACCGATTATGACGTTCGGCATTCTGTTTCTGACGGTGAATGCTTACAAATTGGACACCAAGGACAAAGAGGTGTGTAATATTTGTGATGCAATTATTGAAAACCTATCTAGATCCAGAGACAGCTTGTATTTGAATGAAACGTTATGGTTTTAGAACATATATTTCGGTTTTAACATGTTACAGAGGGTTTGTGTGCATATATGTCTTTTCTCTGAACTGACGTGAGATTTAGTTGCCAAATGTTGGATCTCTTTCAGTATTGCTTAAGATTACCAAAGCACAAGAGGCTTATTAGCTTGTCCCTGTTAGGTGAACATCGACAGTTTGATCTACAAGGGTGATTTGCTTCCTACTGATATTTTTATGTGTTTTCAGCCAGGGATGAACTGCATGCATATATCCGTCTGATATATTGCCCTTTTCTTAATCATTGACAGCGAAAGCAGTAAAGCTTTCAAGGCATGCCTTCTTATTATCCTCAATGCTCCTCTATTTTAGTCTCAGTATTGGTGCCTAGAAAAGGATCAAATCGCTCATTGCTTTTATTTGATATTCTAGAAAACAATCTATAAACTATGCATCGACAGGTCATCAGCGGCTCAGAGAAAGGAGAAACAATCGCTATGCTTTTATCCCCAGCAACTTCATTGCCTTTCCCAGCTATGGAATCCCCTCGCCAGCCTAGTGGAAGCTTGTTCACTAGTTTTCTAAACAGCCCCTCTACAGTCGTTCGTTTCTTCTCTTGCTTGGATTTAGTGGAAACGACGTTGAAAAGGTTCGTTTTTGCATCTCACAAGGCTTGATGATATGCCTATTTTGCCTGTCATATTTATTAGGATATGCCCAAATTTACAGCCGTATCAGAGCATATTCAATTTATGTATATCAAATCTGACTTGATATATCAGAGAGAATACTCCAAACATAACTGATCCTGATATTTAGTGTGCTTTTTATAACCCTCGCTAATGCCGCCCTGAAATCAAGTACAGAAGAAACTCGAAGGAAAATTTCTAATATCTGATCAATGGATCGATACTACTGCCAATTCAATGACTGTGGAAGATCTTTTTCTGTTACCTTGAAAACGATAAAGCACTGGAAAATGGCGAAGAATTGGGTCGGTTCATATCCCTCGTAAATAGAAGCCTACAAAAATAGACGATCACTGTAATGATTAATGAAAGAGAGAGATAAAGAAAGGGTAAGACGTTGAAAAGTTAAAATAGAACAACAATGGCTTTGCAAGGGACGAAATATGCCTGAGTTGGTGAGAACTTCTGTGATTCGACCATCTTAGTCGCTAACGAGGTCGCAATAACTCTGTCTTCCTAAATACACGATTATCATGGTGATTGATCCATTACACGCCAATATTTCGAATTCATAATTATTTACACTATTAAAATATTCAGGAGAATCTTCTTACCTGAACACTTTGCTTCCCAAACCAAGTTCCAATAAGCTGTTCATCCTTTTCTTCTCCAGGGTAAGAATATTGAAAAATATAGCAGTCCCCACTGTAGAACTTTGACTGATCGGACCCTTGAAGAATAGTCTTCTGTTGACCGTCTACTCGCCATACCTAAAATTAAGAAAGTGAAGAACTGTAATAAATCACGTCGAAAGCTTCTACCATAGCAGAAGCACATATGCTTTCTTGTCAGAAACTAACGGTACAAGTACGAAATCTAACCAGCATCGCCAACTATTTCATTCATTTGAGCATTTTCTTTGCATATAAACCTAAACAGCGTTTTTGTTCCGACATATAATGGACCATACATTCAACGTCACCTGTAAATCTCCTGTACAATCGATGTATAGAATTGTTGGTACCGGTGTTGAGCGTCTGGTCGGTGGCTCCCGTAAAACTCGGACGGAGTTTCGGCTTACTACGTGGAATAGGCACGTACGTCGTACGATTTCCGTAAGACGTTATTACCCCGTATTTCAGTGCCTCGGATTGTCGGAATACGTCCCGAAGATACAACGACTTCAGGAATTTGGAAACGTCGCACACCGTAACGAAATTATCGAACGAATCTACTAAAGACTCGAGCCTTTTTTGCTTTTCTATTACTTTATTATGCCTAAGGAGATGCTGTCAACTTTTTAGGAAATGTTGGGAGTGAATTAATGAATTTCTATTCTACCAGGGGACCTATATATACTTTCTGAAAAGCTGCAGGGGTCAATTCGTGAAAAGTCATAACTTCTTAGTTTGACCTCATTTAACTGGATCGAACTGCAAATAGACACGATCTTGCAAATAGACACGACCTTTAACCAGGGATCAATTTGGGAATAGTCGCAACTCTTGGACTAATATCCAATACCCCTTCAGCCAACCACATCACACACCCTGTCAGCGCCAAATCAGAGCCACGTCAGCCCGCGTGTCAGTGACACGTCATCAGCCGCCACGTCATCAATTTTTTTATTTTGGACTGGCTTTACTAATTAATTTCTCATTCACCTGATATCGATTTTGAGCAAATTAATATTCGTTAGATTCGTCTCGAGACGTAGATTCGTAATCTTTCAACGGTTCTCGTTTCGATGACTGACGTCCTCGATTTAATAAAATCGTTTCAGATCTTCTCTTATTGGGCTAATTACACACACTTGGGGCCAATGCCTATTTGGGCTTAAAACCCAACAATCCCCCACACGAATGGAAATTACTGTAAATGCAATGCATGCTGATTCTTGCAAGAAAGTCCCGACGACCCATCACTGCATCGGGATAGGTAGCTTGTGGCTTTGAACCTTTCCTAGTGAAATACTATCGGATTTACTCGCTGCTCACTGAACGTGATGTCTTGAACTGGCGGATTTTACTGATCAACGAGTTTCTTATCTAACTTTAACAAATACGATGGTTGCTTGGCGATCCCTGTGATATGTTTCTTTGAGGTTCTGTTCTTGAAATAGTTATCCTCGTGAAAATGGTTCACGACTTGATTTGAAGATGTTGATCTCTCTTATGGTTTGTCCCCTAGTATACATCATAGCTCGAGTCGAAGATATGAAGAATGATTGTGTAGGAACGTTGATTCTTGAATAAAAATAAGTGACAAGTTTTAATCCTGACATGCTTGACCAATAGCTTGAATGTTCATTTTGTCTACTATCATTGATTTTTAGTTAGCATGGCTCTGGAATAAGAATGTTGATAATTATTTCTTCTTGGTGATACTACTGCCAATTCAATGATAAAGAAGCTATCAGAAAAGGTGGAGTTCACATCAGCTAAGGTGCTTGCAGATTTCCTTCCCATCCAAACGAAGATTTCAGTCCCCGAATCGAGTATATAGCACTTGTACGTGTCTAGAAGTTCCCTTGTCAGAGAATCAGCCTCAATTGGTATTGTCTCTTCCTTGTCAGCTCTGTCAACATAGTTTCATTCGATTAACTACAGTTTTCCTTGCATGAACCACGTGTTAATTCACAGTCAATTGAATGATGGCCTCATAAGAGACAACAAAGGGTTCGAATAGAAGTATATAAGTACCTGAATAGCTTAGAAGAGCCAACATCAGTAATCTTGGCTTCATCAGTTGTTGTTTTCCTTGGAAGAGGTGCAAATCCACCGAAGAAACCCCAAAATTCACCAGTCTCAGCATCTGCCATTAACTTTCCATCCTCTGATTACGAAAAAAAAAAAAAAAACACGTAATCTCACCACACACATCGATCACTTGGATGTGTAGGTAGACATCCGATTACAGTTGCAAAAGCTTACCAACTGCTGCAATTTCGCATTTCCCGTCGTGATAAGTATCTTTGATGTACTGAACAACCTCAAGCGCTTTGGCCCTCTCTTGAATGCATGAGTTTGAACCGTTGAATTGAAAGATCTTTGACTTCGTATCGAGGATAAATATGTCGTCATGATTGAGAGAGGTTCGAGCGAATGGAACCTAATTTGTTCAGAAAAGTAAAGGGACTCAAAAACCACATTGAAAGTACAAGAGAGAGAGAGCAAAATATGTTAAAACTTGCCTCTTTCACGTGAACGACGTGCTTTCCTCTACATACGAACAAACGAGTTTGGTGTTCTTCAGCCTCGACATGGTTAAAGCCCGACGAAATTCCACCTTTTTGAGGCAATATGCAAGGCTTAAAATAAGAAAGGAATTTCTCTGTTTCTTGGCCTTGTACTTCACGGTACTGAACAGCACGCCCACCAAGTGCAGCGTCGAGTTCTACTGTTTTTATGGCTGCAGCGCCAGCTTCGTCCTCAAAAAATGCAAATTTTATAAATCATGGAAAACACTTGATAAGAAGAGTGAAATACGACTGCCCCAAAAGACTTGCCTGGCTTGTATCTTTCCCGAGCCAGTAATGAATATCATGACGAAGGACGCCATTTTTTAAGGCAGTGGTCTGCATAAATGAGAACTAAACGTCAAGCTGATCTCTTCAACATGCTTACATCATTGGACATGTTAATAGGAGTATAAGCTCGGGCAAATTCCCAGCAAACAACACTAAATAGCTTAATTGAGCTCTAGAGATACGAAATCTTAGCAATCTTCAATGTCGTTATTTGCATGACATCAAGAAACGAACTTTTTCTAATTGAGTTCCAAATCTTCTTACAGATACATGATCAGATAATGTGAGAGAAAATCGACTAATGTTCTTCAGCCCATCTATTATCACCCCCTTCACCAAACAAATGATATTCTCTATTTCATCCTCTTACTGTAGTAGTCCATACATTAATATAAGAACAGAAACGAGGACTGTTACCTTTAGAATAATATAAGAATCTCCAGTGAAAAATTTCCCATGCAACGAACTTGGGACTGGTACTGGGTTGAAGTTTTCGATTCTCCAAATCTCAATACCACTGAACCGTGTTAAAGAACGAACAGTAGTGCACCGTAGAGAATTCAAAATCTAGAGAAAGCTGCTTATTCCAAAGGTTTCAGTTAAAAAAAAAGAACAAAAAGTCATTTTTGACACAATTATATTAGGGGAATGAATATATGCAGCCCAAGGATACGCCTTCTGACCAGCCACTTGAAAAGCTGGATCCAAGTTTCTCATTGAAACAGCCATTCTAACTCTTTTATTGCAAAACGGTCACTTCGAACCTAAAAACAGACAATCACATATTAACTAATGCCAGGAAACAAAATGGCAAATTACAAACATTAACAATGCTTGGCTCGTTCACATCCTATACACCTACGCTTTCGTTTATCCAAAATCGTTTAGAGGTCTACTTCATAAGACCAATGGCTATTGATTAAGTGCAAGATCACATAAGCAAATTTTTAGCAGATCAGCTGTTACATTGCTAAATAAACTAGAATTCTGCAATCCCAATTTAGGCGGCCATTAATCTTGAAACTCTCAAATCTCATTCTTAAAGTCAAATTAAGTAAGACGGCATTTAGCATACTAAAGACGATTGACCAAAACAGAAAAACACACACAGTTCTCGAAAATGTTTCGGTAAAAGCGATGATCTCTCTCCATATCATCAAGACTCGAATTTAAACATAAAAACAGACAAAGCCCAAAGAAATGGAACGTCCCAGATCCCAACATGCGAAAAAAAAAACTGTAATTCTATAATCAAACCAACTCGTTAATCAGCGAAAACACAGTCGACATCGAAGAAAATTAACCTTTGTCCCCCCCTTTCCACTGTACAAATCAAAAGACCACTTCAACACAGATCAAATAGATCGAAGCTATCAACTCCACCCCCAGCCTTTATTGAAAAACTCCTAGCCCAGAATCAAGAAAAAGACGGGCTTTGGAGGATTCAAGAAAAAGCAACAAAAACACAAGTTACGAGGAGATAGATAGTTCTCGGATTAAAAAAAATGACGGAGAACGACGCAGTGATGGAGGGAAGGAATGATGACGAGTTGCCGAAGAAAAGGCGTGCGTGCCTATCACTAAACGGCAGCTAAAGACTACCAAGAAACTAAAAGAATACTCTTTGATAAAGACACAGGATGGTCAGTGATGAACTGTAAAGACTTAACTATCCATAAATTTATTTAAACCAACGTAAACATATGCCTCTAATCATTATTACAGTGGATATTGGACAGTTTTTTTTTTTTCAAAGGCGATAACTTTCATTTCACAAGAACAAGCAAAATACAGCAGAAAAATTCCACACACAGTTCCCCTGACTGAAGCGAACAGGTGGGCAGAAAACCCAAGCACATGGCAAAAGCTAAAAAAGAAAAAAGAAAAAACAACACCCTTCGATGGCAAAGAAACTCTCCAAATTGGACATTTGATACTACACATTGTGAAAACATGAAAATCCAAACAAAACGAAAGAAAGAGCTGGACCAAAAGACGCTGTAGGAGATCCTCTCATCCCGACTTCTTCCAAAGGATGCCGATTCGCACGCCAGGCACTGTCCCGTCCGTGAAGAAGACCTACCTTCAACATGTATTTTCGAAATATCCTTTTTGAAATGAGAATTTCAAGCCACCAAGGGAACAGAACACCCACAAAGGGGAAGAAAATCCCAATAAATGGGAAATAAACTCCCATGAAGGGAGACTGCAAGCTCCCACGAGGAGAGACTAAGACCAAAAGAAGAGAGCAAAAGAAAAGGCAAGCAACAACAAAAAAGAAAGGAAAGTTGGGCTCCCCCTAACTCCCCCTAACTTGGATTACTAACAAAGTAAAATAAAGGCAGCTTAAGAGTCCGTATATTATTGTACGGGATAAAACCTAAAATGGTCCCCGATGTTTACCCTATGAACCAATTTAGTCCCCGGCGTGAACCAATTTAGTCCCCGATGTTATTGAAAATGAACCAAATTGGTCCCTCCGTCAAGTCGTCCGTCAATTTAGACGGAGATTGCATTTGCGACGGCTTTAGCGACGGAAATTCCGTCGCTAACTGAAAATTTAAAAAATGATAAATTAAATATTAAAAATGAGGAAAAATGCAAAAAAAAGGAAAAAAATTCAAAAAATACAGTAAACAATTAAAAAAAAAAGAGAGAATATTACCAAAAATTAACTAAAAATAAATAATAATAAAAAATAAAAAATAATAAAATTAAAATAAAAACTAAATTTAAAATAGAAAAGTGATAAATTAAACATTAAAAATGAGGAAAAAAATACAAAAAAGGAATAAAAATTCAAAAAATAGAGTAAAAAATTGAAAAAAGAAGAGAATATTACCAAAAACTAAATAAAAATAAATAAAATAAAAATTAGAAAATAATAAAAGTAAAGTAAAAACTAAATTTAAAAGAGGAATGATAAATTAAACATTACAAATGAGGAAAAAATCCAAAAAAAGGAAAAAAAATTCAAAAAATAGAATAAAAATTCAGAAAAACTAATAAATTAAAAAATAAATAATAATAGAAAGATGATAATTATTAAATATGATTTAAAAATAAAAAATAAAATACGTTAATTTATTATTATTTATTTTTATTATTATTTTGTTATTTTTTTTTATTATTTATTTTTTAATTTATTAGTGACATTCTCTTATTTTGAATTTTTACTTTTTTTGATCCTTTTTGGATTTTTTCCTCATTTTTAAGGTTAAATTTATCATTTTCTATTTTAAATTATTTTACTATTATTACTTTTTATTTTTTATTATTATTTATTTTTATTTAGTTTTTGGTAATATTGTCTCCTTTTTTTGAATTTTCTTTTTTGAATTTGTTACTCTATTTTTTGAATTTTTATTCCTTTTTTAGTATTTTTTCCTCATTTTTAATGTTTAATTTGTCATTTTCTATTTTAAATTTAGTTTTTATTTTACTTTTATTATTTTTTACTTTTTATTATTATTTATTTTTTATTTAATTTTTTGGTAATATTCTCTCTTTTTTTAGTTTTTACTGTATTTTTTGAATTTTTTTCCTTTTTTTTTTGCATTTTTTCCTCATTTTTAATATTTAATTTATTATTTTTTAAAATTTTCAGTTAGCGACGGAAATTCCGTCGCTAAAGCCATCGCAAATGCAATCTCCGTCTAAATTGACGGACGAATTGACTGAGGGACCAATTTGGTTCATTTTCGATAACATCGGGGACTAAATTGGTTCATGCGAAACATCGGGGACTAAATTGGTTCATAGGGTAAACATCGGGGACCATTTTAGGTTTTACCCCATTATTGTACTTTGATATATTCTTCTGAGTATGTAAAATGATTACGGTTTGGAGTCAATTTTCGAATTAATGTCGAAGTAGGAAGATAAATCTAAATCCAATCCAACGAATTGGCGTAACAAAAATTAATAAAAAAGCTTACGATTTTTCCTTCAACCAAATATAGTGAATACATTTTTAAAAACATTTACAGGAATGTATTGCAAGTAGGTACGAATTTTAACACGGCTGATATTTAGTAGTCGCCTCGCACTTGTGTACAAGTCGATGCGAAAACAAGATACAAAATCAATTACATACTATATAATGTTCCATTAGTTATTTACAAATTTACTAACTGAAGAAATAAAAAAAGGAAAGAAAAAAGAAAGAGTTTATGAGTCGGTGATCGGCCATGATTTGTGGAGGCCACGAAAAGGCCAATGAAATAATGTGCTGTCTTCAATCTCCGAAAATCTTGGTCGCGCCAAAACTTCCTCCGACCAGGAAAATCATTCAACTCGTAGTCGAAAATTACTAGTGCTCTCGGAAGAAAGAGCGGATTGAAATGAAAAGACATGAACATCTATTTGCAGTACATCATTATCCATTTCGTCGAGCTGTACTCGTGCTATTTCCTTAGCAGATTTAACAGCTGAGTCGGGACAATCAAATAATTCAATTGATCTGAGCGATGCTATGTCTCCAATAACTGAAGATATCCTTTCCAATCCAAACATTGCGTATAGCTGGAGGATTTCGAGGCTACAAAAGTGACCTTCATCTGCTGTAAAACATTCGAGTTCTTCACAGTCAAAGAGCGTCAAGCACTTTAAACTGATAAATTTTCCTTCGACGAGATTCCACTGACGTCCCCGGCAATGACGCAGCTCAAGTACTTCGAGTCTTGGTAAGGAGCCTATCTTAGTCGTCACATCTTCCCAGCGAAGGTTACCAATACGCAGCTCCTTAAGCGAATGCGGGAATTTAATATTCGTCAGCATATGATCTACCGTCGTCATGGATTGCACAACGTAAAATAAGCATACAAGCGATTCAAGCTTTTCAAGTCGATCAATGTTGTCAAGAGTGTACTTGCGTTTCTTGAATCCCTTAACGACTTTTTTATTGTAAGTCACCTTTAATTCACGGATATTGGGAATTCTTCGGACGGAATCTTCACTAAAACTGAAGTTTTGTACTCTCATAGCCGATTGCAGCTTCATCAAGATACCATTGCTTTCGACTGGGGGATCGGGAAGTATGAGATACTCTACATCAATATGCCTAAGTTGGGTCATTTCCCAGATTTCGAGCGGGGCTATAACTTTACCTCTTATAAGTAATGAGTGTAGGTTCCACACGGAAACAAATGATGAAGGAAATTCGAGGGGTCTTCTCCATATTGCTGAGAAACTAAGGAATTGTAAGTTAATTAGGGTAGGGACGTCTTTCTCCCAGGTCTTTTGCTTGATTTCCAGGGACCCCTCGACCGGACACAACACTCGTAGCGTCTTATAATAAACTTTTGAAGGTAACATACCATTGATTATCAGGGTACGAAGGTCTTTCGGAGATCGGAGGACACCACCAATGCCATAAATATAGTTGGTCACCTTTGATGAGCTCGGATGAACAACTATCCGACGTTCGTTGCTCGATACTTTCATAATGCCGGGCCACCGCCTACGTACTTTGCAGAAGAAATTCTTATTCAAAGCTTCTTTTAAGCATAAATCCCTCAAAAGATCATGGATCCTGCAATGTGTTATATCTCTGAGTTCAGACAATCGAGAAGCTAAAATGAGATTTCTACCGATAAGATCTTTAATATAATCCTTTGCAGCATCTTCCTGACTCTTGCCGCTTATTGGCTTCAGAAATCCTTCGGCCACCCATAATTTTACAAGTAGAGAAATCTCAATCTCCTTGTCTTCAGGAAATATTGCCATGTACATAAAACAAGGTTTCAAATGTACAGGTAAGTGATTATAGCTCAAGGATAAAATTTTGAGGCAATACTCATCGTTTTCGGCATTCACAACCGTACTCAAATTTTCCGCAACGTATTCCCAATACTTTCTTGTTCGACGAGAATTTGCTAGGTGGCCTCCGATTACTGCGAGCGACAGAGGAAGCCCTCCGCATTTTTTTGCTATATTTCTTCCGATATCCTCTACTTCTAGCGGACAACTTTCTTTCCCAAATACTTTCTCGCGGAATAAATCCCAACTGTCACGCTCGTCTAAGAAGTCCACAGGAAAATTATGCGTGCCAATCGAAGCAACCGATGCTTCCCTAGTTGTTATTACTATTCCACCGCCTTTGCTGCATGGAAAGAAGCGTCTTAGTTCTTCCCATGCCTCGACGTCCCACACGTCGTCCACTATAACTAAATACCTTCTACCAAACAAAGACTTGTGCAGCAAAACACTCAATTCGGATTCGCTCTTTCCACTCAGACTTTCATTGCCGCCCTCCTTGTTCAAACAATCAGTTAGTTCCGTGAGACTCTTACGCCTATCGTAGTCTTTCGATATCGTAGCCCAAGCAAAAGTATCAAAGTAACTCCGAACAATTGGATGATTATAAATCTTACGAGCGAGTGTTGTCTTACCGATTCCGCCCATACCTGTTATCGAGAATAACTGAGGCCCAGATTTTGGGTTTGAGGTGAGCTTGTCCACGATTTTGAGTGTTGCGTCTTCAATGCCAACCACGACGTCCTCGACGGTAGCAGCAGAAAGGGACGGTTTTGATGATCCGAGACGTTGCGTGGGTTGTTGATTGTTTTTCCGAGTTAGCTTGTCTTTGATTTTTGTTATTATGCCTTTGAAGGGACCACCGAGCTTCACGCCCGAGGAAATGGAAGAAGGTGCTGAGTGCGATTGCGCTGACGCGAGAGGCACAGAACGTTTGCCTTCACGTTGCTCGGTCGTCCAATTCATGTTCATCGCCTCTTTTTGGAGAAGGTCCAAGCCTTCGATTGCTTTTTGAAGGCTTCCATTGAATTCGTTGTGATCTTTGATTCGATCGGCTATATGATTCTCGATTAGGTCTTCTGCAGTATGTGCTGCATCAGCCATCAGAATCTCCCATCCGTGATCGATTGAGTTGTGATGTTTTTCGAGGAAGTTTTGGAAGAAGGAGATGTTTGAGCTGAGAGAATCAAAGTGTTCATCGTCGAGCTTAATGGGAGGGTTTGGGTGTTCGCGGAGATCCTCGATGAGATGCATAAGAGAAGTAAAAGCTGCATACGCTGTCGCCATTTCTGATCAAGTTCAAGGTTTTTTTTCTTTTGACGTTTCGCGTATGTACGCTGCTGCCAGAATAATCAAGTGTAATTTTCAGGGCAGGCCAATAAAGCTAAATTTTCCATAGCTGTCTTCCACGAAGTCATTGTATTATATTGTTTAATTTTCCTTTTTCCTGTGAAATAGCTCCAAAAAACCCGACTTCACTGATGAGGTCATTGTTTGTTTAGTAATAATTATCCCATTCAACGAAAACTAAGCAACGCTCAAATGCATTAAAATATATTGACCAGTTGGCCTTGGCCGAGCAGCTTTGTCCATACCATAGCTGTCTTCAACGAAGTCATTGTTTATTATGGGTTATTAGTTTTTCTTTTCCCTGTGATGAAAGCTCCAAAGACTTCAATGAGGTCATTGTTTTTGTTTATAGTAATATTTATCCCTTTCAACGAAAACTAAGCAACACACACATGCATTAATATATATAGACTAGTTGACTGAGCAGCTCATTTCACGACGCGTAAGCCAATGACAATACAGTGGCCATGTGAAGGGTCTAAGTTAAGCTAAGCTCGCAAAAAGTTAGAGATTATTCATTTCTTTCTTTGATTTACGAATATGATATTATAATCCTAATTGGATTGGATTTGTTGATAATAATGTCAAATTAACTAATGGTCCGTCGGGAAACATACGAAGTTCGATTTCGATTTCATCCCTATCGGAGATTAATTTAATGGGCAAAAACCTAAAATAGTCCACAATGTAAACACTCTGGACCAATTTAGTACTCGATGTTTCACGATGACCAATTTAATTCGAAGTCATTGAATTTGAACCAAATTGGTTCTCGCCGTAAATAGCCGTTAATTTGGATGAAAGTTGACACGTGTCGACGTGCGATTGGCCAGTCTAATAATAAATTAAACTCCAAAAAGGGCAAAAAAATCAAAAAATAGAGTAAAAGCCAAAAAAAAAAGAGAAAATTACTAATAAATACAACAAAAAATAAAATAAATTATTAAATAATAAATTAAAATCAAATAAAAAAGAAAGAGAGTACAAAAGTATATTAAATAAATTAAAACTTAAAAAAGAGAAAAAAAACAGATAAAGGAAAAAATTTTAAAAAAAAAAGAAAAGAAAACACCTATAAATAAATTCAATTAAAAATAGAATGATAATAAAAATGTATTAAAATAATTTATTAAAATAGAGAAAAAATACAAAAATTAAATTATTTAAGTAAAAAATAAACAAAAAAGAGAGGTGTTAAAACTAAAAAATAATAAATATAAAAATAAATAATAAAAAAATATTTATTTATTAAAAACTAAAAACAATTGAAAAAGTAAAATAGGATAAAAATCTCAATGCAAGTTGAGGAGAATTCCCGATTTCGTCTCTGTCCTGTTTACGGGGATGCAATCGTCACAATATATTTGTTAATAAAAATTCGATAAATGGGACTATTATGTCATCATTAACTTGGCAGGGACGTCTTCGTACAACTTCTTAAAATATTATAAAAATAATAAATAAATATATTTTTTATTGTTTTACTTTTTTTAATCTTACATTTTTATTTATCATTTTATATTTTATTTTGCTCTCCCTATTTATTTTTTATTTTTCTCTTGTATCTTTTTGTTTGTGTAAGTTATTATTTTTAATATATTTCATTCTCTCTTTCATTTTTATTTAATTTTAATTTATTATTTTTATATTTTATTTTCATTTTTTTATTTTTTATTAATTTATCTCTTTTTTGAATTTGTTACTCTATTTTTTTTTTTAATTTTTTCCTTTTTATTTTTCCCCTTTTATAATGTATAATTTATGATTTTTTAAGTCTGGCCAATCGCATGTCGACACGTGTCAACTTCCATCCAAATTGATCATCGCGAAACATCGGAGACTAAATTGGTCCAAGGGACAAACATTGGTGATCATTTTAGGTTTTTATCCTTAATTTAATCGTTCATTATTTGTCGGGTTTGAAATTCCATGACAAATGACTCATTTTAGAAATCTAAAGCCGGACTCGTAATAAGTTTCCGTAATAATACTAATAAAATAATATTAATAATAATAATGATATAACAATAGTAATAATAATATTAATAATAATAATACTAATAATAATAACAATTAAGGTGATCGATGAGTCGAGCTGGCTCGCGAGTTCGATGGCGGTTTGAGCTCGAGCTCACTCGTGTGTACTCGAAAGCTCATAAGCGGGCTAATGAACTTGTCTTTTTTATTATTTTCATTTTAGTTCTACTTTTAAATTTATTTAATAAAAAAGTTAGAACTAGAGGTCGAGCTGTATTTTGAAATTTGAATTTTGGAATTCCAGCGTTTGCCAAACAATGTATTTCGATTTGAAATTATGATTTTGAAATTCACAATTTAAAATCAAGTGAATTCGTTCAAATACACAATTCCAAACACATTATAACTAACATCTTAGCAAACTATATTTAAACTCTGAGAGGATATCAATTGAAAAACTTCGAAAAGTACTTATTGGAAATTCAGCCTACCCTAGAAGTAGAGCCAAGAATCTACAACTGGTCAGAAAATGGGTGGCCACCATCATCTGTGGGGCCCGCAGAGGATTTCATTGTTAGGATAAGTTTGTAACATGTTCTAGAGTTATCAAGGTAAAAGAAAATAATATTACTTATACTATTTTAAAAGTATGAAAGTAGTAAGAGCATCTCCAATG
This sequence comes from Craterostigma plantagineum, assembly GCA_027422505.1. Classification (NCBI taxonomy): domain Eukaryota; kingdom Viridiplantae; phylum Streptophyta; class Magnoliopsida; order Lamiales; family Linderniaceae; genus Craterostigma; species Craterostigma plantagineum. Next base: position 111,998 of record JAPQWV010000145.1, read on the forward strand.
CAACGCATAAAAATACAGGTAATTTTACACAATAATACAGTTGCTACAGTGCTTTTACTCCAACCCATAAACTCTATTTTCTACACTAGTTTTCACTCCAACCCATGAACTCTATTTTTACACTAAAAATCAAATTCCTATATTTAACTATCATAATTAACTTATTAAACTTTATTATATAAAATTAAAAATTCAATGTATTTTAATTACAAATATTTAAAAATTACATAAATGATAAAATTAGCTTATTTAAATTTAATTTTATTATATAAATAAAATTTATTATTTTTAGTTTTATTTGTATTATAATAGTGTATCAAATATTTAAATATAATACAATATGTATTACTAAATAAATATAATAAATACAAATTGAAACTCTATTTTTGTGTTAAAGATTGTGCGTACTCTAGATGTAGAGTTTCTCTGCTGATCAACACAATATTTGTGTTAAATATAGAGTCCCATTGGAGTAGAATCGTACTCTATTTTTGTGTTTTACACGAAAATAAAGTACCCGTTGGAGATGCTCTAAGAGGTGTTTCGTCCTATTTGTTAACTGACTTATTTTCCCTTTCCATATTGAGATTATAAATATTTTAATTTGCGCATAAATTTGCAGCCACAGTAGATGTATTTTAATTTGCGCTTAAACTTGCATTATTGAATTATTATTTTCAAATACGATAAAACATCATTATATAATTATTTTCAAATACGATTAGAAGTATTTAATTCTGAAGGCGGTCCCGTACACAATGGATGTAAATAGCTAAATAAAATACTGATGTTGGACACGATGTTAGGCTAACACTCGTTCTTACTCTCTTGTACACACAGCGGAAAAACGAAACGAACACACGATGAATTGTGCAGCAAGTCAAATAACTTGCTGCGAGACCCAAAGGGTAAAGATCCACTAGAAAGATGGATTACAAAAAACTACCGAAAAAGATAGTCAAAAGCTAGTCTAGCCAAAACCTACGAATCACTAAAGAATTCAGCAACAACTAGACTGAAAAGAAAACTCTTTCAAGAAACTAAACTCGCTCAAAGACGCTCTGTTTTTCGCTCGTGTTCGTCGTGCATCGAAATGATTAAGTCTTCGACTTATATAAGTCTTCACTCGTAAAAGACTTGTCCAAAGAACTTGGTAACTCCCCACAACGTCCACTAACGTCCACTAAGCGTATTTGGACAGTTAGTGACCGTTGGAACTTGACTTGATCAGCTCGGATTGCTCGATCTTCACTTGAGCTCCAAGTCGCCTATTTTTAGTATGCTGTTTTCCGATTTTTGCTCTAACTCATATACGCTTCTTCCACGCGGTTTGATCCGTTCCAGTCCTAGAATAAGTCCTACACAATACTGTAAAACTGCCACGTCATTAATAAAATTAGTTTTGGGCATGAAAGATAAAACTGAGAAAGGGAACATTCTCGGCCAACAAATGTTGGCTAGAATGTTACCCCAACATTGTCAATGCTGAATGCTCAACATTAACAATCTCCCCCTTTTTATCTTTCTTCCCAAAACCAATGCAGAAGTCATCCTTGGCAAAGCTCCCCCTAAAGGCAACATCAACTCAACCACAAAACAGAAAAATGGTTAGAGGTAGACGACAACGGAATAGTACTACTAATACTATTCAAAGTACTAAAATTAGTACAAGCCGTAAGGGTTCCTGAAACATCTGCAAAAAACAAAAAACGACATGGTCCATATCAAACAAATCATGCGCACACAAATCAGAATGCAAAGCATGCATGCTAACAAAAAGCACCCAAGCGCAACATGCTTCTTCACTCCTTAGCTTGCTCTCCCCCTTGATCTTCTGTTCCTTGATCCGCCTCATGACTTTGCTCTCCCCCTGAATTTTCTGTCCCATCTTTCCTGCTTGGCTCAGCTTTATCTCCTGCTTCTGCTGTCGCAGGTACTTCTGCCTCTCCCCCTTTTTGGGAAGAACGCAACTCCTTTAGAGTAACAAGCTGGGTCGTCAAAAAGGCAATGGTGTCTTCCAGACATTGAATCTGGCGATCTAATCCAGTCTGGGCAGTTGATGTTGACGCAACATGTTGCTCAGCATTCTTGTCGGGGGCTCGCCACGGCAGATCAATCACTTTGTTCGGCCCTGCTAGATGCATGTATGAGACTGGATATGTCACCTTCAACGTAGTTACCACATCTTTTCGAGTCGGCTTAAAGCCTCCCCGCAGCAGCATTCCATAGATCAATGATGGAAATGGCAGAATTCCCGTCGACACTTTCTCAGCCTCCCTGGCCACTTGATCTAACACCAACTCTCCTAAATTAATAGGCAGATTCTTTCCAAGAGCATAGAGTATATGAGCCATACTCTCTGCTACACGGGTCTCGTTAGCAGTTGGCCACCAATTGTAAATGCCAATTTTGAAAAGTACCGAGTATAGAGAAGTTAGGAAGCTACAAGAAAAGTTGCCATCCCACTCCTTAATTCTGCCCCCCGTCAAAAAAGACACCACCTCATTGTTATCATACTCTTCATTCATATCAACACTAGGTGTCCCCAAAAACTCGTTAATAGCCCCAGCTGAAAATTCATACACCCTCCCCCTCAAGAAAAGTTTTCCATACCTACTAGAACTAGGATCATTAACTCTTGGGGAAAGATTAGAATATACCTCCCGGACTACTGTATCGCAGTAAGTCCCAAACCTCGTCACCGTCTTGTCAAATCTTCTTGACTCCAAGAACTCCAAGATTCCATATCGGCGGAAACTAGCTTCGTCAGCAGTTCTTTCTACTCGCAGCACTCTCTGGCTGAAGTGAGGCCAAAGCTCTTCATTGAGCGGGGCACAGAACTTCCCTCGAGGCAAAGACGTTTCCCAGTCTGATTCCGATGTTGAGTCAACATCTGTCTCAACATCTTCATCGTCGCTGGGCACTAGGGACTGGCGGGGACTGCTGGCTGCTCTCTGTGAGGACTCCGATGTTCGAGCCTTCTTAGATGATCTGGTCTCAGCACCCATTGGCCTCTTTCCCGCTTTCTTCTGCAGTTTAGCCCTCCAAGCAGCCAAGGTTTCCGCAGCTCCAAATTCATCATCTTCGCTGGCAGAGGTTGAAGAGGATGAATCCACAGACGGCTGACCTCCCCCTGGACTCACTGCCGTAGTCTCCACCTGATCATAGGTAGTGCAGTCGATGATCTCCTCGGTGGACGCCTTTTCTGGTGGTGAGGACACCTTCGCCTCTCTTTTTTCGGGTGAAGGCGGAGGCACCTGAGCAGGGGAACTGTGAGATGGAGCAGGGGCACTTGTCTCCCCCTGAACTGGATGTTCTTCCGTCATCTTGGGTGGTTCTTCCTCAGAAGTGTCAGTTTCCCACTCCGAAGACGAGCTCGACAGGGTGATCGGCTTATCTGCCGTCGATTTTGGCCCTTTAGAAAGTCGAGCTTGTTTTAGGCGGTTACTTTGACGCGTCTTAGGGGCAGTTTTGGACGGTGGAGGCTTGGGCGCTGTCGTCTTCTTCTTCGTCGGCTTTTTGACTGATTTCTTTGACGACTTGGGCGCTGGAACAGGGGTGGTAGAGACTGGAGCCGGAATGTTAATTGCGCCGCCGACAAGCGTCGTCTGGACTGGACGAGGTTGCGACGCTGCCGATCCAAAGGGGACATCGGCGAAGTTGAAAATGGGCGCTGGAATACTCTGAAGTGGGGCAACATCGAGCACAGTGTCGCTCAATGTTGGGCTGGCATCTAGGGTCTCTGCGTTTCTAGGTGAGTTCGACATTTTGGAGGCAGAAAAACGACTGATTTGGGGAAGCAATTCAACCGGAAAAATCAATTCTCAGAGAGAAACAGTAAAGAGCTTGAAAGAGACGAAGTAGAAGTGTGCTTAGGGTTTGTGAATAAAGAATGATTAATCAGTCAAATCATCAGATAAAGCAAGTTTTTAGCAGTTACAGACTCAACACACTACTCATAAAAAATAGCAGAAAGTGGATTAAATGAAACTGCTAATTGTAACCGTTGCATACATATGAAAAAACTGATAAATTCAAAATAAATTCACAAATTCCTAATGAACTTGGATGATCAAAAATAGCATGTGAGCACATAGAGGCAAAGACGGGATTAAAACATGATGCTAAACATAGTAAAAAGACTAATTCATCATGCGAGCACCAGAAGAAATTGTTTGAAGACCAAGTCATGCGAGTAATCGGAAGCACTTCGAATCGTGATTCAACCAAAAAAACATAAATCAAAAGTCAAGGTAGAATCAAGATATACTAACCGTTTGAGCAACGTCGATGAACACATAGAGACAGGTGTAAAGAGCCGTTCTTCGAGAGTTTCTAATGTAATTCTGAGAGATAACTAACCTAGACACACAGGACTCACAAAAAACAGTACTAAAGACAGACACACATAAAACGAAAGCACACGAAAGCACACAAAAGAATAGCAATATCGAACTAATAGTCACATGTTGCCACAACATTTGACTCAACATTCTAATTTCGTAATCCTAGACTTATCTGCTTAATCCTTCTCAAAATCAGTTCCCTTTATTTCTACCCTTTCACCTCACATATCCAACCGAAATTATGCACTGCCCTTATACTCCCTTGCCTCAAGGATCGGCTTTTTGTCGCATAGTATACATCGTCACCGCGAATGCCGTGTACCTAAGGAATTTTATTACCGAGAGCCTATATCTAGCAGAGAGTTTATAAGCATGCTTAACACAAAAAGGATTGGTTTTTAGTCGCAAAGAGTACATCGTCACAGCGAAAGCCGTGTACCTAGGGACGTATTACCAAGAGCCTATAAAAGAGGGATCGGGTTCATTTAGGGACCAATCAAGAAGAATCAAGTCATTTCACAGGAAACCAGAACAGAATATTAAACCAAACATTAAAGCAGTAACTATCAAAATCGACATATGCTATGTTGATCCAAATGTTGGACCAACATCTATACTAACATGTGCAATCCTATGGATTTCTTCAGGTCCGAGAACCTTTCAAAATCCAATGCCTTCGTAAAAATGTCTGCTAACTGATTCTTAGTGTCTATATGCTCAATGCGTACTAACTCTTTTTCGACCATATCTCTCAGAAAATGATGCCTAATATCTATATGCTTTGTACGAGAATGCTGGATGGGATTCCTAGATATGTTAATGGCACTAAGGTTATCACAATACATAAGCACAGATTCGCAGTCTAACCCATAGTCACATAACATGCTATTCAACCACAGTAATTGCGTGCAACAACTACCCGCCGCAACATATTCGGACTCAGCAGTAGATAAAGACACACAATTTTGTTTCTTACTATACCATGCAACTAAGTTATTACCTAGGAAGAAACAGCCACCACTTGTACTCTTGCGATCATCTTCGTCGCCCGCCCAGTCAGCATCGCTATAGCCTACAAGACTCAAATTAGTATCTTTGGAAAACCATAATCCAAGGCTACACGATCCACTCACATAACGTAGTATTCTCTTAACAGCATTAAGATGCGACACCTTAGGTTCAGATTGATATCTAGCGCATACGCACACACTATACATGATATCAGGTCTACTCGCAGATAAGTACAATAAACTGCCAATCATAGAACGGTACAATGTTGGGTCAACATTTGGTCCAACATTGTCTTTACTTACCTTCTGCGAGGAACCCATGGGCGTTTTCATTACCTTTGCAGTGTCCAATCCGAACTTCTTGACAGTGTTCTTAGCGTATTTTTCTTGGGACATAAAGATCCCGTCACTGCTTTGCTTAATCTGTAAACCTAGAAAATAGGTTAGTTCGCCTATCATCGACATTTCAAAGGTAGTGTTCATTGCCTGCACAAACTGATCTAACAAAGATTGTGAGCTTGAACCAAAAACAATGTCATCAACATATACTTGAGCAATCAAAATGTCGGATCCAACCCTCTTAACAAAAAGAGTGCGATCCGCCTCACCTCGTGTGAAACCGAACTCAAGTAAGAATGTTGCTAACCTTGCATACCAAGCTCGAGGCGCTTGCTTCAACCCGTACAATGCTTTCTGCAGCTTAAACACATGGTTAGGATAATGGGGATCTTCAAACCCTTTAGGTTGTTCGACATAGATTTCCTTATCAATATACCCATTCAAGAAAGCACCCTTAACATCCATTTGATGTAATGTAATGTTAAGCCAACATGCAATCGCTAACAAAAGCCTAATCGATTCTAACCTAGCAACGGGAGCAAACGTCTCATCAAAGTCTATACCTTCTACTTGCGTGTAACCCTGAGCTACTAAACGTGCCTTGTTCCTAACAACCCTACCAAGTTCATCAGATTTATTCTTAAAAATCCACTTCGTGCCTATGACATTAATGTCTTTCGGCCGTGGGACAAGTGTCCAAACTTGGTTTTTCTCGAATTGCAAGAGTTCCTCTTGCATCGCATTTATCCAACAATTATCCTTGAGAGCTTCAAGGACATTCTTGGGTTCTATCTCAGAAACAAAGCAATTAAAACGTACCTCAGCGTATAGCGAATTCATACACGCATTTCTCACCATAGACTTATAGTCCTTCCGTGGTTTGCCTCTGGTCTTTCTTCCTTCGTGTACATCTCCAATAATCAGATCAGTGGGATGATCTTTCTGGATCTTAGCTGGCGGATCACGTCGAACTTCGCTGGGACCAGCTTTTTGGTTCTGTTCTGGCTCAGATGTTGAGTCCAATGTTGGCTCAACATTGTCATCCGCAGACTCCTCTGATTCGTTTCTTGCTTGTATAACATCTGCAATGTCAACTTGAGGAGGCAAGTTGCTAAGATCAGTAGCATCATCAAACACGACGTTCACTGATTCTTGAACAGATTTCAAACGCAAGTTGTAAACAATTCATACGGGGTTTTCTTTGTACCATGCCTAAAAAATACACGATTCGAAATGTGACATGCTGTATGCAAAGCTTCAGCCCAAAAACGTTTAGACACATTCTTAGATAGTAGCATAACCCTAGCCATTTCTTGCAAAGTCCTATTCTTCCTTTCGGCAACCCCATTTTGTTGGGGTGTCTTAGGAGACGAATACTCATGCACAATTCCTTTCTTATCACAGAATTCATCAAAAAATTGATTCTCAAACTCTCTACCATGATCAGACCTAATGCGAAAAATAGTAGCACTGAAATTGTTTCGGATCATAGCACAGAATTTTTTGAAAAAATCGACCGATTCTGATTTTTCCCTAAGAAAGAAAATCCATGCATATCTAGAAAAATCATCCACGAGCACATATGCATACTTTCTACCCCCTATGCTATCAACTTCCATAGGACCCATCAAATCCATGTGAATCAACTGAAAACAATGAGCAGTTTTAAAATGTTGGGCAGCTTGTTGGTCAACATTGTGACTAACATGTGTTTGCTTACCCTTCAAACACGACTCACATACAACCTTACCAAACTCCTTAAGCTTAGGAATGCCTCTGATTGCGTCATGTTTGATAAGTTGCTCCAATGTTCTGTAATTAACGTGGCCCAATTTGTAATGCCAAAGAACAACATCATCCTCGGCCTTTGAAAGCTGGCACACGTCTTTCTCACTAGTTTTGTCACCAACTAGGTAACAATTGTCACTAGATCTCTTTCCTGCCATCACTAAAACAGAATTTCGATTAAACACTTCACAACACTCCTTATTAAATCTTACCTCAAGGTCATCATCGCACAGCTGACTTATGCTGATCAGATTCGCGACAAGACCTTCTACATGAAGTACGTTGCTGAGCTTGGGAAAGTCAGGGACATTGAGTCTGCCTCGGCCGAGAATTCGACCTTTGGAACCACCACCGAAAGTCACAGATCCACTCCTTAAAGGCGTGTAATCACTGAGATACTGTTTGGTACCCGTCATATGTCGGGAACACCCGCTATCGAAGTACCATGAACCTGTAACGTTAGCTCGCAAAGAGGTGTACACAACAAGACTTTTATCCCCTGATTTCCTAATCCAAGCTTTCTTAGAAGATTTAACCACATTCTGTTTACTAGAATTCGAAGACGCGCCGGCTGATTTTTCTCCAGACACATCTTTCAACACTGATTTCTCAATGTTGACCGATATGTTGGGTAACATCTCAGCTGACATCGATTTCTTAGCAGAAATCTCTCTCTTCAATTTCCAGCAGTATGATTTTAAGTGACCTGATTTCTTACAGTGTTCACACAAAAAGGATTTATCATGAGTTTTTGGGGTTACATGCTCGGGACTATCCTTAAGATTCGAAACTTCATCATTCATGGATTGAGCTTTAACAAAGACAATCTTAGACTTCTCAAGAGTCAAGGGCTTTGTACTATCATGAGCAGATTGACAGTTATAACCTAGACCTTGTTTATCAGTAACACCAATAGATAGTACCTCTTCATGGCTAGTTTTGCTCCTATTCCATTTTGCAAAAGTTCTGTCGGCATCATTGAGTCGTTTTTGAAGCGAGTCGATCTCCCTGTCCTTTCGCGTCAAAGCAGCTTCCAACTTGTTCATACCATCCATCAGACCTTCAATGACCTTCTCGTTTTTCTCATTTTCCTCGGCCAGTAGTTTCACAGCGGCACGAAGTTGTGAGTTGATCGTCTTTTCTACTTCATGTTGTGAGATCAATTGCTTAAAGGCTTCTTCACCACTCTCTGTCTCAGTTTCTGTATCATCACAACTCAAAAGACCATCAAGACAGTTTGAATCATCATAATCAAAAATGATATGTTTTACTGATGTTGAGTCAGATGTTGGCTCAACATCCGTTACCGCAGTAAGACCGATCTGATTGTCTTCATCTTCTTCGTCGTCAGAAAATGACTGGATGATTACGGATGATTGCTTAGGCTCTTCCTCTTCATCTTCCTCTTCCTCGTCTGACAAATCAATCCACATGACCTTACCACCACGCTTGCGAATGGTGTTAGCACATTCGTTGGCAAAATGGCCCCAACCTTGGCATTCAAAACACCGAACTGCCTCATAGTTGATATTCTTCTTTGGCTTTCCATCTAGCCTCCCAAAAGGTTTCCGTTTAGGGAACGGAGGAGCTGAAGATGGTTCTGCCTTGGCATTCTGGCCTTTTCTGAATGTTGGGCCAACATTTTGCACAACATTCTTCTTCTTGAAGAACTTGGCGAATTTCTTTACCACCATGGCCATGTCTTCAGCGTTTCTAGGGTCGACATCGATCAGTTCATCAGATGGCTGGGTGACTAGTGCGAGGCTCTTTCCACGAGAGGCCCTCTTTTGGACTTCAAGATTGGTTTCATAATTTTTCAAGATGTTCATCAACACGTTGAAGTCCATGGTAGCTAGATTGTGAGACTCCTCGATCGCTGACACCTTCATATTAAATTTTTCTGTTAGTGTACGAATTGCTTTTGAATTTAATACCTTGTTTGACAGAGGATCTCCTAGGCTGGCACACTCGCTGGAGATGGTCAGAAGCTTCCCAAAGTACGTTGTAATATCCTCGTCTTCCTTCATTCTGATATTCTCGAATTGGCTTAAGAGGAGGCGTAGTTTGGTTTCTCGCACCGTTGTATCACCTTCACAGTACCTCTCGAGCAGATCCCACGCATTCTTGGCCGTTGTACAGTTCTGAATTATCTTAAACATGAAGATATCCACCGTGGAGAAAATGGCGTTGAGAGCCTTGTCATTGAATTCAGCTAGACTTCGCTCGGCTGCCGTCCATAGTTCGACCGGTTTGTCGACAACCTCGCCATCTGCATCAGGTTCTGTCCTTGGTGGGGTATACCCGTGAAGTACTGCTTCCCATGATCGCACGTCGATTGACTTGATACACTGACGAACTCGGACCTTCCAATACGCATAGTTGGTGCCGTCAAGAACAGGGACTTTGCCGATATTGTTTGAACTGGTAATATCCATTGTAGAGGATGTTAAGCGCTTAGTGACGTCAAGCGTTGGCTCTGATACCACTTTGAAGGCGGTCCCGTACACAATGGATGTAAATAGCTAAATAAAATACTGATGTTGGACACGATGTTAGGCTAACACTCGTTCTTACTCTCTTGTACACACAGCGGAAAAACGAAACGAACACACGATGAATTGTGCAGCAAGTCAAATAACTTGCTGCGAGACCCAAAGGGTAAAGATCCACTAGAAAGATGGATTACAAAAAACTACCGAAAAAGATAGTCAAAAGCTAGTCTAGCCAAAACCTACGAATCACTAAAGAATTCAGCAACAACTAGACTGAAAAGAAAACTCTTTCAAGAAACTAAACTCGCTCAAAGACGCTCTGTTTTTCGCTCGTGTTCGTCATGCATCGAAATGATTAAGTCTTCGACTTATATAAGTCTTCACTCGTAAAAGACTTGTCCAAAGAACTTGGTAACTCCCCACAACGTCCACTAACGTCCACTAAGCGTATTTGGACAGTTAGTGACCGTTGGAACTTGACTTGATCAGCTCGGATTGCTCGATCTTCACTTGAGCTCCAAGTCGCCTATTTTTAGTATGCTGTTTTCCGATTTTTGCTCTAACTCATATACGCTTCTTCCACGCGGTTTGATCCGTTCCAGTCCTAGAATAAGTCCTACACAATACTGTAAAACTGCCACGTCATTAATAAAATTAGTTTTGGGCATGAAAGATAAAACTGAGAAAGGGAACATTCTCGGCCAACAAATGTTGGCTAGAATGTTACCCCAACATTGTCAATGCTGAATGCTCAACATTAACAAATTCTTTTTCAAATACGATTAAATCATCATTCCCATCATTATTTAATTAATTTCCCAAAAACGTACTTTGTGTCTTCGGAACATACTCTGATTGAGTGAAGATTCATGTTCCAAAAACGTACTTTGTGTATTTGGAACGTAATTTCGAAGTCATTCTGCTTCTTCGCCGACTTTATCTAGTTGGATGAACTCCGACTCCATCGTGGATGGAGCTATGCACGTTTGTTTGGAGAACTTCCAAGAAACTGTTCCTCCACCGATGGTAAATATATAGCCACTCGTGGATTTGGAGACTTTACTATCAGATATTCAATTCGCATCGCAATACACTTCTAGTACCGCGGAATATCTCGTGCATAATATGCCGTGGTTAATAGTGTGCGTAAGATATCTTAGACTCTTCTTAGTGCTCAACCCAGTGGCTATTACTCGTAAACATACTTAGTTTACTAATTGAGTACGCTCTGTCAGGTCGAGTGCAATTAGACAAATACATCAGACTGCTAATCACCCAGTGACACTTTTAGTCCCCAATGTTATCATTTTTGCAGTTTTGCTCCCTCGATATATTTAATCGCTAATTTAGACGAAATTTAACACGTGAGACTACATGATTCCTTTTTACTCGAAGTTAAACCTCATAACACATCTTCTTCTTCGATTTAAATACACATGAACATCATTATACATCACATTTTAGGAAATGATCGACAATCTTGAAAATGAGTTAAATGTGATACGTAATGATGCTCACGTGCGTTTAAGTCGAAGAAGATGCGTTATGAGGTTTTACGTCGAGTAAAAGGAGATCATATGCTCTCACATGTTAAATTTTGTCTAAATTAGAGACTAAATTAATCGAGGGACAAAAACCGTCCAAAATCGGTAACATTAGGGGACTAAAAGTGTCACTTCGGAGGGACCAGAAACGCCCATTCCCCAAACATTGGGGACTAAAAATGTCGTTCGCTCTAGTGTTAGCCAACTGAGTCACAACGAGTTTAAAATACGATAATCAATGTAGCATTACTCAAATATCCATTATGCTCTTCGAAAGACTATAGTTGGGAATAGTATATTGTATCAATTGTAAACCCTCAACAAGTCTGGAAAGTCTCTATTATTCCCAGCTAAATAATGCATTGGGCTTAAAACTCATACTAAATATTTGGCCATCATAGCCCCCGAAATCCCCCAGTCTTCCCAGTAGTAAATAATTCTACGAATGTGATTTGCTCTAAATAATGCATGTATCCGAAGCAATTAAAATGCTATAGTAATGGCTTTGTAGCTCATTCTCCAAAATTTCAACTAGTAATAATAGTAGACTACATTCACATAACGCCAATATAAATATGGGGCATGCATGAGTGCAATGAAGAACATACATACTAATTTGCAGTTAACACATCTTATTATTCCAAGCATGCTTCTAGCTGCTCAAATTTGCTCTTCACTGCTCTAAAAATATCAGCAGCTCTCTCGCGCTCCTCGTGTTTCCCAATGTTTCGCTTGTTAAAGGACGTTCATCTTCAGCTTTCGACGACGAAAACGAGACAGACAAGCTAGAATTGCTTTCGTTCAAGTTAGCTATAACCGAAGATCCTTTCGAGGTATTGAGTTCTTGGAACCATTCATCCCACTTTTGTTATTGGGTCGGCGTCCGCTGTGATTCTAAGTCTCGGAGAGTTACATCTTTAAGCCTCAGCAAGAGAGAACCTCGTTGGGGCGCTTTTCGCCTCATTTGGGAAATATTTCCTTTCTCGAGATCGTTGATCTGTCGAAAAATTTCCTCCAACGTGAGATTCCAATTGGAATCGCTAGCCTTCGAATGCTAAGGACGTTGACCCTCGAAGGTAAGATTCCTAGGGAGCTTTCGAACTGTTTGAGGCTCATAAACTTGGACTTGCTTATAAATAATTTTACGGGGAAATATTCCGTATGAACTAGGATTGTTATCTGAGCTTCGAACAATGAACCTTGGGGTGATCAATAATTTACATGGTAACAATACCACCTTCTCTTGGAAACTTAACGAACCTACACGATTTAGGTTTGGCGTACGATTCGTTTTACGGCAAAGTTCCGAGGACATTATTTCACTTGAAGCGTCTGAAAGTCCTTTATCTGACATCAAATAATCTGTATGGTGAATTTCCTCCTTCGCTCTATAATATTTCTTCGCTCGAAGAAATATCCTAGGGCTATAAATCGCTTCGCCGGCCGTCTAAAAGGGACGAGATCGGCTTTTCCTTTTCCCAATCTTAGATCTCTATTTTTGGATGGAAACTTTTTTTAATGGGTATATTCCTGAGTCATTATCGAATGCCTCAAAACTCGAGGTTATCGACTTCACCAGCAATAAATTTATCGGAAAGGTACCGTCGAATCTCGGGAATCTTAAATATATAAAAGCATTTCGCGCACAGAACAACAGTCTCGGAAGAGGTCAATAAGATGATTTGGACTTCATCACCTCCTTGACAAACTGCAGCAACTTGGAGAGCCTTCGACTTGATTACGATCTGTTTGGAGGGTTATTTCCAGTCTCCATAACTAATCTTTCCACAAAGATGGTAATTCTCTCGTTGGCAAACAACTTTATCAGTGGAAACATACCAAGAGAGATTTCTACTCTCCGCAGCTTGTCTACTATTTACGTTCATAGGAACAATCTAAACGGCACCGTGCCAGAATCACTCGGTACGCTTGACTTGCTATCTCTTAATTTAGGTAGCAATCGACTGAGAGGAAAAATCTAACTAGCTTAGGAATGCATCTCGACTAATTCGTTATATTTGTACGATAATATGTTAGAAGGAGAGATTCCCACATCCCTGGCTAATTGTGACAAATTGGTTTACTTCCATGTAGGTCTGAACAATCTCAATCGCTTTTAGGGGTTAGTTTGTCGCATAACTCTTCGACGGGTCCCATATTCCTGAAAATATAGGGAACATGAGCTCACTTTTGCTTATTGATCTCTCTCATAACAAGCTCTCTGGTAAGATTCCGAATGCCGTTGGGAATTTGCTTCAACCTCAACGTTATTTTCTTGCAAGGGAGTAAGTTAGATGGAAATATTCCAGACTTGAAATCCACTGAATACCTTACTTCTATGGATCTGTCAAACAATTATATCTCTGGAAATATTCCCTTTTCCTTGTCGCGCATTGCCATTTTTAAAACACTTAAATCTATCTTTCAACGATTTACAGGGTGAGGTGCCCTCGACGGGAATATTTTCTAGCATCACAGGTATCGTTGGTCGGGGATGTTGTTTTTCGATGGGATGAACACTCAAATATTGCTTAAGAGTATAACAATAGAATGAAGCTCTCTGATGCTTTTTTTTATTTTTTTATCTACTCACTTATTAAGAGAAATGATGGGAGGAGATTAACTATACTTGCTTTTCTTTTTTTTTCTTCTCATTATTTATTACATTGAGTCATGCACGTATTTATAATGCAATAACATACAAGTAGTACTAAGCTTTTCAAGGTCAAAAGCTCATATTATTTCCTTGCCTGTTTTACTCCATTTTTCTTGCATTTTCTTCTTTAGTTCCTCAAAACATGGCTTGATTTTCATCCTTGTCTTCTCCATGATTTATGGTCTTTTGATCCCTTGTTTTCTTCCTTAAATTATGGTGTTGTGTCTTCTTGTTTTTTTATGCATTGAAATTACTTAACAAATTCCTCCCTTAAGTTCAATGCCTTCGGTCTTTCATCCCGAGCATCTGCTTCAAATTCTCGAACGTACTTTTTTGTAACGGCTTTGTGAAAATATCTGCAACCTGATCCGAACTCGCGACGTGTACCATCTTCACTGCTCCATTTTTTACGTGCTCTCGAATAAAATGAAAACGAGTATCAATATGCTTGCTTCTCTCATGATGAACCGGATTTTTCGCCAACTCGATCGCTGACTTATTATCGACTCGAATTTCGGTTGGCTCATCTTGTCGAAGATTCAACTCGAGCAGTAAATTTCTCAGCCATATTGCGTGACAGACACACCACGATGCTGCCACATACTCCGCTTCACAGGTTGATAGAGTCACGATCGGTTGCTTCTTTGACAGCCATGTGAACGCCGTACTTCCTAGATAAAATACGTAGCCACCCGTGCTTTTGCGATCATCGATATCGCCGCACCAATCACTGTCCGAATATCCGATCAGTTTGCCGTCGCTCGCCTTTGAATAAAATAGACCTAATGATTGTGTTCCTCGAACGTATCGAAGAATTCTCTTGATCGCCTTTAGATGTGACTGCCTCGGGTCTTCCATATAGCGGCTAACGACTCCAACGCTATAAGCGATGTCGGGTCTCGTGCAAGTTAAGTAGCGCAAACTTCCCACGAGACTACGATATTCGGTTGCGTTTACTCCTTGTCCTCCCTCAAACTTGGATAATTTTGTTCCAAGTTCCATCGGTGTAGCTACTGGCTTGCTTTCCTCCATTTTATTTTTCTTTAATATATCCTTCGCATACGCTTCTTGTGACACGAATATTCCCGTACTTCTTTGCTCGACTTCAAGACCAAGAAAATATTTCATTAGCCCCAAGTCCGTCATCTCGAACTCCTTCGTCATTGCCTTTTTGAAGTCGTTGATTACTTTCTCGCTGCTCCCCATGAAAATGAGATCATCGACATAGAGAGCGACGATGATCATTTCACCTCCTTCTCTTTTGATGTATAATGCATGCTCGAACGGACATTGCTCGAATTTGTTCCTTTTGAAGTACCCATCAATCCGAGTGTTCCAAGCTCGCGGCGCTTGCTTCAGCCCATAAAGCGCTTTCTTTAATTTTAGCACTTTGTCTTCTTCTCCCGATTTTGAATATCCCGGCGGTTGTTCCACGTAGACTTCTTCCTCAAGCTCGCCATTTAGAAATGCGGACTTCACGTCCATTTGATAGATCGGCCAACTAAGTTGTGCAGCTTGGGCAAGGAGCAGACGAATTGTTTCCATTCTTGCAACGGGAGCGAAGACTTCATCGTAGTCGATTCCTGCTCGTTGTCTGTAGCCCTTCGCCACCAATCTTGCCTTGTAACGTTCGATTTTTCCTTGAGCGTTGATTTTCTTTTTATAAACCCATTTTACTCCTATGGGTTTATGCCCGTGTGGCAATTCCACCAGCTTCCAAGTGTCATTCTTTTCAATCGCCTTGATCTCCTCGTCCATCGCCGTTTTCCATCTCTTGTCTCTTACGGCTTCTTCGAAACTGATTTGTTCCGAGTCGGCCAGTAAACAGACTAGGTGAACCTGTTCGGTTGTTTCGTACAGGTCCTGCATGCTTCGCATCCTGGGCTGTCTTGGTTCGTCCTCCTCGATATTTTCTTGAGATGAAACTGAGACGGGCGTTGGTGCAACACTCAATGGTTCTCCAGGCGTTGTGTTTTCTTCAACGTTCCAGCTCCACGAATTTTCTTCGTCTACTCGAACATCTCGACTTACTATCACCTTTTTATTTTCTGGATCATACAGCCGGTACGCCTTCGTCTTCTCATCGTACCCAATAAAAACAAGCTTTCTACTTTTGTCGTCGAGCTTGGTTCTTTTCTGGTCGGGCACATGCGCATAGGCCACACTTCCAAAAATTTTGAAGTGCGCCACGGTCGGTTTCTGTCCACTCCATGCTTCTTGTGGTGTTCGATTCTCGAGGCTGTGATGTGGGCATCGATTCTGAATATACACAGCACATTGTACCGCCTCGCCCCAGAACTCCTTTGGCATCTCTTTGCTTTTTAACATTGATCGAACCATGTCGAGTATGGTACGATTTTTCCTTTCAGCCACGCCGTTTTGTTGAGGCGAATACGGCGCAGTGAGGAATCTCCTAACGCCCTGATCCTCGCAAAAAGATACAAAAGCACCCGACATGTATTCTCCACCTCGGTCTGAACGGAGCGCCTTGATTTTTGAACTTGTCGCATTCTCGACCAAGGTCTTGAATTTTTTAAATGTTTCCAGCGCCTCAGATTTTTCCTTCAAGAAATACACCCACGTTTTCCGTGAGTAATCGTCGATGAATGTGATGAAATATCTTTTTTCGCTAAATGATGCCGGCGTGATAGGTCCGCATATATCGGTGTGTATAAGCTCGAGCGGTTTAGTTGCTCGATATCCTGCATGCTTCTGAAACGACGTTCGCGCCTGTTTGCCAATCACGCAACTTTCGCAAAGCTTCTTTCCTTCCTCTATCATCGGCATTCCGTGCACCATGCCGCGCTTGGAGAGCTCTTTTAGGCCTCCGTAGTGTAGATGTCCGAATCGCATATGCCACAAGTGACCTTTATCATCTAAGTTAACTTGCAAGCATCTTTCTTGAATTGTCATCAGGTTGAGTTTGAACATTCGGTTCCTTTCCATCTCGACCCGTGCAATTATTCGACCATATTTGTTTCGAAGTTGTAGTGAGCGATCCTTCATGAACACCGAGCATCCATTTTCAAGCAACTGCCCCATGCTTAAAATGTTGGCTTTTAGATCTGGTACAAAGTAGACATCCTCGACCGATCCTTGTTTGCCATCATTTTGAGTGAAAAATATTTTTCCTCGGCCTTTGACTTCTATCTTCGATGCGTCTCCAAAAGACACGTGGCCATCCTCGATCTTCTTCAGATCCGTGAAGAGATGTTTGTGCCCGCTCATGTGATTGCTAGCACCGGTGTCAAGGTATCACACCATGTCGCTACCGGGACTTTTATCTTCCAGCGCCATTAAGAGAACGCCATCGTCTTTTGGATCTTCTTGTGCGACTAGGTTCGCATTTTCTTCCACCTTCTTGTTGGACCAACAGTCCTTCGCAAAGTGCCCGAACTTTCCGCAATTGTAACATTCTACGCTCGGTCGGTTTGAGCGGCCGCCACGTCCTCGTGCTCGACCTCGTCCTCTCCAATTTTGATTGTTGTTTTGTCCTTCTTTTTCATTATTGTAGCCTCGTCCTCGGCCCGTGCTATGACCGAAACCACGTCCTCGTTGGCCACGTCCTCTTCCTCGACTGTGGTGTGTATACAGCGCCTTGTCGTCATTAATGGACAATTTTGTCTGTAGGGCCTCGTCTAAAGACTCCTGCTTCTTCTTTTTCTTTCGCTGCTCGTGAGCTTCGAGCGAACCAGAGAGTTCATCGACCGTCATTTTTTCAAGGTCTTTGGATTCTTCAATTGCGCACACCACGTTCTCGTACTCGTTCGTCAGGGATCGCAAGATTTTCTCGACGACTCGGGCATCAGTTAGGACCTCGCCATTTCTCTTCAGCTGGTTGGTGATGGTTTGCACTCTCGTTATATACTCGGACACGCCTTCGCCCTCCTTCATTTTCGTCATTTCGAACTCGCCACGAAGAGTCTGCAACCGTACTTGCTTTACTCGATCGGCACCTTTATATGCTTTTTCAAGCGTCTCCCATGCATCCTTCGATTTTTCGGCCTCGGCTATTTTTTCGAAACCGGCCTCGTCTAAAGATTGGTAGATGGTATAAAGTGCAAACTTATCTTGTTTGCGGGATTCCTTCAGCGTCTTTAGTTGGGCTGCTGTGTATCCGTCGGTATTTTCGGGTTTGGTGTATCCGTTCGCGACGATCTCCCACGTATCTTGAGATTGGAGTAGCACTTTCATTTGAATGCTCCACTTGTCGTAGTTGAATTTGGTGAGCTTCGGGATCGGCATTTGGCCAGCTGTTGCTCCGACTATCGACATGGCTCTGATACCAATTTGTTGTTTTTCGATGGGATGAACACTCAAATATTGCTTAAGAGTATAACAATAGAATGAAGCTCTCTGATGCTTTTTTTTATTTTTTTATCTACTCACTTATTAAGAGAAATGATGGGAGGAGATTAACTATACTTGCTTTTCTTTTTTTTTCTTCTCATTATTTATTACATTGAGTCATGCACGTATTTATAATGCAATAACATACAAGTAGTACTAAGCTTTTCAAGGTCAAAAGCTCATATTATTTCCTTGCCTGTTTTACTCCATTTGTCTTGCATTTTCTTCTTTAGTTCCTCAAAACATGGCTTGATTTTCATCCTTGTCTTCTCCATGATTTATGGTCTTTTGATCCCTTGTTTTCTTCCTTAAATTATGGTGTTGTGTCTTCTTGTTTTTTTATGCATTGAAATTACTTAACAGGGGAAACCCTAGACTGTGTGGAGGGATCCCTGTACTTCACTTGTCCGCATGCCACACTAAGGAACAACCTGAGAAACCAAACACTGATAAAACGAGACCAAAGTCCATGCGCTTAATAATGATAATTGTCCTCCCCGCTTCAGTTGCTGCTCTTTTACTATTTCTTTTCGCGATTTACCTTGCGAGGAAGAAATTTAAGAAACCTCCAAGTTCGTCGTCGTCAAGATCCTTGAACTTCTACCCCAAGATTTCTTGAGCTTGTGCGAGCTACTTGTGGATTTTTTTCAGAAAACCTGGTCGGTTCGGGAAGTTTTGGAACAGTCTACAGGGGTGCTCTTACCCCAGATGGTGAAGAAATAATCGCAGTTAAAGTTCTAAACCTCGACAGAGAAGGAGCCTCCAAAAGCTTCTATGGCTGAGTGGGAAGCGTTGAAGAATATATGCCACTACAACCTCGTCAAGGTGATCACCGCTTGTTCAAGCATCAAGGAAAAGAGTTCAAAGCTCTAGTGTATCAGTTTATGCCAAAAGGGAACTTACATGATTGGTTGCATCCCGAAGAAGAAGAAGAAGGCGAAGAAAATGGGAGCAAAAAAAGGTTAAACATCCTCCAAAGAATTGGAATAGCATTAGACGTCGCTTCCGCGCTAGAGGATCTACATCATCAGTGCGAGACGCCCATAACTCACTGCGATCTTAAGCCACACAACATACTCCTCGACGACGATACGACAGCTCATGTGGGTGATTTTGGTTTGGCTGCGTCGTAGCGCTCGCTTTGGGCGCTAAGTACGCAAACTCGGTGAAGTCGATCACTTTAGTAGCGCCCGTACGTGCTTTTTTTGTTGGTTGTTTTCCTTTTATACGAAGGCTGAGTTTGCTCTTTTGTAAAGATGTGTTGATTGAATTTTCGATTTTCAGCCTTATTTTTCGGCTGAGAATGACGAGGATTCGAGCTTGGTGGCGCTCGAGAAGCTCGCGGCGAGGAAGGTATGGCCGCCGTTGGCGTTCGGGCCGGCGTTCATGTCGTGGTACGAGCATTTGGGCAGATGCATTTGCTTCTTTTTATGCAGAAATCATGAAACGTGGGAGTGGATTCTGAAGAAACTCACAAGAAAAAGGTAGTCCTTTTTTTTTATTCTTCTTGGTATTTAAGATTAACTAGTTTTTTCGTCGCGTAAGTTTCGTAGGCAGTATATTTAGGACGACATTCAAATTATCGGTTGTAATTGAAGAACGCTAACTTGCGAAATTGAAGCAATTTGAGGAGACGTGCGTCGGAAGCATTACTGCGTTCGTAACATGCTTCAATTTTCAAAGTTAGTGTTCTTAAATTACAACCATGTGACTTGCATGTCGTGAAATGTTATATCCCGCCGCGCCGGGATTCATCGCGAGCTATATGGCGTGCGCAAATCGCGCGTCGAACTTTCGGGTAAAGCAAGTTGTTTCCGATCATTCTTAATTTTTTTTTTCCGACCTTTTCATCGTCGTCTAATTTGCACTGCAGCGAACTCCACTTTGCGATAACGGACATGACTCGCCACACGCACCACTTGGCCTGGCACACGATGCACAACATCATTTTCGGGCGAGCACTTGACCGCATTACTGTGTGGCGCTCAGGCGAAGGTGTGCGTGGTTCAAGGGACGGAGGATATGGTCGTGCCCTTGGAGTGTAGCTACAATATGAAGTTGAATCACTGTGAGATTGAGCTTGAGATAATTGCTTGTGCTGATCATAATACTGTGATAAAAAACAAAGGTGCGTTTCAGACAGAGTTCGACGCAGTGATGGAGGGAGGGAATGATGATGATGGGTTGCCAAAGAAAAGGCGTGCGTGCCTATCACTAAACGGCAGCTAAAGAATACCAAGAAACTAAAAGAATACTCTTTGATAAAGACACAGAAACGTCAGTGATGAACTGTAAAGACTTAATTATCCATTACAGTGGATATTGTACAGTCAGTCATGAGAGAGCAAATTTGACTTAATACTTGGATTACTAACAAAGTAAAATAAAGGCAGCTCTAGAGTCCATATATTTTTGTATTGATATATTCTTCTGAGTATGTAAAATGATTACGGTTTTGTAGTCAATTTTCGAATTAATGTCGAAGTAGGAAGATAAATCTAAATCCAATCCAACGAATTGGCGTAACAAAAATTAATAAAAAAGCTTACGATTTTTCCTTTAACCAAATATAGTGAATACATTTTAAAAAAACATTTACAGCAATGTATTGCAAGTAGGTACGAATTTTAACATGGCTGATATTTAGTAGTCGCCTCGCACTTGTGTACAAGTCGATGCCAAAACAAGAGTACAAAATCGATTACATACTTTATAATGTCCCCATTAATTATTTACAAATTTACTAATTGAAGAAATAAAAAAAGGAAAGAAAAAGAAAAAAAGAGTTTGGTGATCGGCCATGATTTGTGAAATGCCACGAAAAGGCGAATGAAATACATGCTATTCTTGCCGTTGCTGGGTTGAACAGAATAATATATTTCCTAAATTCAATGTGCTGTCTTCAATCTCCGAAAAGCTTGGTCGCGCCAAAACTTCCTCAAACCAAGAAAATCATTTAACTTGTAGTCGAAAATTACTAGTGCTCTCGGAAGAAAGAGCGGATGCATCTGAAAAGACATGAGCATCTATTTGCAGTACATCATTCCCCATTACGTCGAGCTGTTCTCGTGCTATTTCCTTAGCAGATTTAACAGCTAAATCGGGACAACCAAATAATATAATTGATCTGAGCGATGCTATGTCTCCAATATCTGAAGATATCCTTTCCAATACAGACATTGCCATTAGTTCGAGGATCTCGAGGCTACAAAAGTGGCTGTCATCTGCTGTAGGGGTGTAAGGTGAGCCGAGCCGGCTCATGAGCTCGATGAGCCGGCTCGACAAAAGCTCAGCTCGAACTCGAGACAGATGAGCTCGAGCTCATTTCTGTCGAGCTCGAGCTCGAGCTTTTTTTAACGAGCTCGAGCTCGAGCTCCATCAACGTTGTTCAAAAGCTCACGAACAAGCTCGTGAGCTTTTTATTATTATTATTATTTTTTAATTTTATTAGTTTGAAAAATAAAATATATATTAAATTTAATCATCCTCCCTTAGAAAACCCTAGGGACTTTAAATATTTTGCAGCCGCCATTACTCCACTCCACCATCACCGTTCAGGCTTCAGTCCATAATCGCCTCTCCTCTTTTCACACCCACCCAAGAAATAAACAAAATCTGATGTCGATATTCCCCGACCCAGCTTCAACAATAGCAGAAATCGCCAAAAATAGCAGAAATCCGTTATTAGCTTTTGTCAGCAGAAGTTGCGGAGATTCAAAGCCTTTTGGAGAAGGTGAGACGTAGATAAGGCTTAGTGCTCAAATGGGTCCTTTTAAGTGAACTTTATGTTACAGATCCCATCATCTTTCACAATCCCGTTTGTTGTGATGAATGAATTCTTGTTTTTTTCAGCGGTGCTATTTTTTTTTTATTGCTCAGGCTCATGAGCCGAGCTCGAGCTCCACGAGCAATCGAGCTCACGAGCCGAGCTGGAGCTCAATTGTTCACTGTCGAGCTCGAGCTCGAGCTCGGAACTATAGAGCTTGTCGAGCTCGAGCTCGAGCTCGAGCCTAGCACTAATGAGTCGAGCTCGAGCTCGAGCCTGAAAAATGAGCCGAGCTCGGCTCGAGCTCGACTCATTTACACCCCTAATCTGCTGTAAAACATTCGAGTTCTTCACACCGAAAGAGCTTCAAGCGTTTTAAACTGATAAATTTTCCTTCGACGAGATTCCACTGACGTCCTGAGCAAAAATCCAGGTCAAGTTCTTCGAGTCTTGGTAAGGAGCCTATCTTAGTCGTCACATCTTCCCAACGAAGGTTACTAATATGCAGCACCTTAAGTGAATGCGGGAATTTAATGTTTGCCAGCATATGATTTACGGTCGACTGCACACCGAAGCATTGAAGTGATTCAAGCTTTTCAAGTCGATCAATGTTGTCAAGAGTGTACTTGCGTTTCTTGATTCCCTCAACGACTTCAATATTGTATTCCACCTTTAATTCACGGATATTGGGAATTCTTCGGACGGAATCTTCACTAAAACTGAAGTTTTGTAATCTCATAGCCGATTGCAGCTTCATCAAGATACCATTGCTTTCGACTGGGGGACGGGGAAGTATGAGATACCATATATCAATATGCCTAAGTTGGGTCATTTCCCAGATTTCGAGCGGGGCTTTAACGATACTATCTATAACTAATGATTGAAGGTTCCACAGGGAAACAAATGATGAAGGAAATTCGACGGATCTTATCCGCACACTCCCTAGGAACCGTAAGTTAATTAGGGTAGGAACATCTTTCTCCCAGGTCTTTCGCTTGATTTCCAGGGACCCCTCGACAGAACACAACACTCGTAGCGTCTTATAATAAACTTTTGAAGGTAACATACCATTGATTATCAGGGTACGGAGGTCTTTCGGAGATCGGAGGACACCACCAATGCCATAGATATAATTGATCGCCTTTGATGAGCTCGGATGGACAACCATCCGACGTTCGTTGCTCGATACTTTCATAATGCCGGGCCACCGCCTACGTACTTTGCAGAAGAAATTCTTATTCAAAGCTTCTTTTAAGCATAAATCCCTCAAAAGATCATGGATCCTGCAATGTGTTATATCTCCGAGATCGGACAATCGAGAAGCTAAAATGAGATTTCTACCGATAAGATCTTTAATATAATCCTTTGCAGCATCTTCGTGGCTCTTGCCGATTATTGGCTTCAGAAATCCTTCGGCCACCCATAATTAGAGAAATCTCAATCTCCTTGTCTTCAGGAAATATTCCCATGTACATAAAACACGGTTTCAAATGTACAGGTAAGTGATTGTAGCTCAAGGATAAAATTTTGAGGCAATACTCATCGTTTTCGGCATTCACAACCGAACTTAAATTTTCCGCAACGTATTCCCAATACTTTTTCGTTCGAGGAGATTTTGCTAGGTGGCCTCCGATTACTGCGAGCGACAGAGGTAGCCCTCCACATTTTTTTGCTATATTTCTTCCAATATCCTCTAGTTCTAGCGGACAACTTTCTTTCCCAAATACTTTCTCGCGAAATAAATCCCAACTGTTACGCTCGTCTAAGAAGTCGACAAGAAAATTATGCGTGCCGATCGAAGCAACCGACGCTTCCCTAGTTGTTATTACTATTCCACCGCCTTTGCTGCATGGAAAGAAGCGTCTTAGTTCTTCCCATGCCTCGACGTCCCACACGTCGTCCACTATAACTAAATACCTTCTACCAAACAAAGACTTGTGCAGTAAAACTCTCAATTCGGATTCGCTCTTTCCACTCGGACTTTCCTTGCCGCCCTCCTTATTCAAAGAATCAATCAGTTCCACGAGACTCCTACGCCTGTCGTAGTCTTTCGATATCGTAGCCCAAGCAAAAGTATCAAAGTAACTCCGAACAATTGGATGATTATAAATCTTATGAGCAAGTGTTGTCTTACCGATTCCGCCCATACCTGTTATCGAGAATAACTGAGGCCCAGATTTTGGCTTTGAGGTGAGCTTGTCCACGATTTTGAGTGTCGTGCCTTCAATGCCAACCACGACGTCCTCGACGGTAGCAGCAGAAAGGGAGCGTTTTGATGATCCGAGATGTTGCCTGGGTTGATTGTTTTTGCGAGTTAGCTTGTCTTTGATTTTTGTTACTATGCCTTTGAAGGGACCACCGAGCTTCACGCCCGACGAAATGGAAGGTGCTGAGTGCGATTGCGCTGACGCGAGAGGCACAGAACGATTGCCTTCACATTGCTCGGTCGTCCAATTCATCTTCATCACCTTCTGTTGGAGAAGGTTTAAGCCTTCGATCGCTTTTTGAAGCCTTCCATTGAATTCATCGTGATCTTTGATTCGATCGGCTATATAAGTCTCGATTAGGTCTTCTGCAGTCTGTGCTGCATCAGCCATCAGAATCTCCAATCCGTGATCGACTGCGTTGTGATGTTTTTCGAGGAAGCTTTGGAAGAAAGAGATGTTTGAGCTGAGAGAATCAAAGTGTTCATCGTCGAGCTTAATGGGAGGGTTTGGGTGTTCGCGGAGATCCTCGATGAGATGCATAAGAGAAGTAAAAGCTGCATACGCTGTCGCCATTTCTAATCAAATTCAAGGTTTTGCTTTCAAGTTTTCGACGACTCGTCTATCTCTCTCTTATCAATACAGAAGATATATTTGGTTTTCGTCCACTTGTGTAATAAAAGTCTTGGTTTTCTTGCTTGACCTTCTGGTCATTGTTTATTAATAATTATCCCTTTCAACGAACACTAAGAAGGAACAGACAAATACATTAATATATATTGACTAGTTGACTTGACAGAGAAGCTCAATTCACGCGTAAGCCAATAACAATACAGATGGCCGTGAAGGCAATCGATCTCTAATGTTTAACACGGACCAATTTATAGTAGTTTTTTGGTCGGGAATTTGCAATTACAGAGCAGTTTTAGAGCTATCTCCAACCAAACATCAAAACCCAAAATTTGAGGTAAATTTACTCTAATCGAACCCCAAAACTAAACCCAAAATGCGTTCGGTACAGTCTCTCTCCTGGTTTGGACGCATCCTTGCGTTTTAAAAAGTTAGGATGCGTATGATATTTAATAAGGGGGAATTTTATGTCAGGCCCCACTAATTTTTCAATTTACTTGTCAGGCCCTATTACATAAATAATAAGTTTAAAGGACCTACTTTATGTAAAATTCGAGTTAAAGGACCAAAAATTATGATTTTACGAAAACACCTTACTAAAATGCTCTTTTTTATGTTACTCAGTTACAGTATATTGTTACTTTAGGAAACGGACACGTTATTTTTCAATAATATTATGTTACTCAGTTACAGAATATTGTTACTTTAGGGAACAGACACGTTATTTCTCAATAATATTGTGTTATGTTACAGAATATTTTTCTTACACAGAAACGAGCACAAAAAAATTGGTGCCCCATCCAACCGATTTCGACATGTCATGTTGGATTCACTATGATATTGACGAGGCACGAGGTAGAATTTCCTTGTCTAATTAGGGTGCAAATTCGAGAATATAATGGTAAATCAAATCTAGATTTCGACATAAATTGCAAGTAATCGGTATAAATTCGAGGTACCCATGAGAAATTGAGGTCTATTTTACATTATTGAGTCAATAACGACGTGATTTATGCAGTTTTCATCTGTTTTTTAGTGTCGTTTGTG
Source organism: Craterostigma plantagineum (assembly GCA_027422505.1). Classification (NCBI taxonomy): domain Eukaryota; kingdom Viridiplantae; phylum Streptophyta; class Magnoliopsida; order Lamiales; family Linderniaceae; genus Craterostigma; species Craterostigma plantagineum. The sequence goes on from JAPQWV010000145.1 coordinate 138,170, forward strand.
ATTTTTCGTTCTTTTCTCCCGATCCATTATATATACAGAATGTGTTATTTACGACAGACAAGGTGTTATTACCTTTAAGCGACGTGTTATTTACAGAATGTGTTATTTACGACAAACAATGCGTTATTACTTTTCAGCGAGGTGTTACTTCTAAGTCAACATTTGTTATTAACCAAAAGACATATGTTATGTTTTGCTATGTTATAAGTATTTCTTTTTTACACGATTTAGGAAAAATATAATATCCGTTTCTTGCAAGTAATCGGTATAAATTCGAGGTACCCATGAGAAATTGAGGTCTATTTTACATTATTAAGTCAATAACGACGTGATTTATGCAGTTTTCATTTGTTTTTTAGTGTCGTTTGTGATTTTTATTCTATTCCTCTCGATCCGTTACTTGTTACAGAATGTGTTATTGATGACAAACAAAGTTTTTAGCTTTCAGTGATGTGTTATTCTGAGTCAATATTTGTTATTATGCATAAGACATTTGTTATTTTTTACTATATTCGTTATTTCTGACGATTAAAGCTGTAAATTAGCAATACAAATCATACCCACAATCAAATTAACAATAATTTCAACATATTAGGTCATGAACTTTGATATTTTCGGCTACAATCTCAACGATTTTTGTGATTTATGTTTATCATTTTTTTCTGTAATTAGCATCCATAGATGCCTCGGTTATAAGACATATTAGGATTAACGAGTTATGCAACATCAAATTGACATCGATTCCTCCTTATTCGATCTACAACACAGTATTTTACCCAAGTTTTAATAGATCTGCGTTTTCAGTGGGATGTTGAAGACGATGGCATTTTCAGCGTAATTGTGGCAAAATTAAGAGGGTGAATATGTCATTTCACGTCTAAATGGTTTTTTTCTCTAACTATTTCAAAAAGTTGGTCCTTATCAGCAACCCAAACGTAAATAGGGCCTGGATCCAATTTAAAAGTATAAATAGGGCCTGACCCTAAATTAACCCATTTAATAATTGCATTAAAAGCCTTATTTTTCTTATCTCTCATGTTATATCTCATATTACCGTGTGCACAAGGCCAACAGGTCACCTTTTTTGGGACTAAGTATTACAAACATCTGCCAATGTCAGAGATAAGACCTATTAATTGGACCGAATCTGCCAACATATAGTAGAGACAAAAGAATTCAAGAGACAACTATTATTACATATCCACCAAACACCACATTTTGTGTTTGTATGTCTAACATCTGCTTCTCTCTCTCACTCACTCACATTAATAAATGCTTTGTATACGGGTACTTTATTATTAAGTTTACTCCATTTTTTTATTATATCTAAAGTAGTATTTGAGTTTAATTTGTAAAATTGTAAAATATGTGGGTTATATTAAAATTTGTAATAATTGGTATGGAAGTGAATATTACAATATAGTCTTTTGAGTTTGAGAATGAGTTGAACGATTGGAGAAGAATTACTGCATTTGCATTTTGAGTTTGAGAATGAGTTTACGTTTGATTTTAAAAATGTCAGAGCTTATATCTTGAGGGACTTGTGAGTTATAAACACACACACACACACACACCGTAGAAGAAAGTGACGAAGATGGCAAGCAACTCTCTAAGCACCGGGCCTCCGGTTTTCAATGGCGAAAATATCACATATGGGCGATCAGGATGAAGGCATATTTGAAAGCGCTATGCCTATGGAATGTGGTGGAAAGTGATGAAGAACCACCGGCATTACGAGCTAACCCGACGATCGCTCAAATGAAGAAGCACGAAGAAGACGTCGCCAAAAAACCAAGAGCTCTCACATGTTTACACTCGGCTCTCTCCGATACAATCTTCACAAGAATCATGACTTGTGAAAATCCGAAAGAAGCTTGGGATAAGTTGAAGGAAGAGTTTGAAGGAAGCGAACGAGTGAAGAGCATCAAACTCTTAACTTTAAAAAGAGAGTTTGAAATGTTATAGATGATGGATGGAGACTCGGTGAAAGAGTATTCGTCCAAGCTTTTAGACCTCGTTAACAAAATAAGGTTGACGGGAGAAGAGTTCAACGATGCAAAGGTGGTGGAAAAGATGATGATAAGTCTACCTTCAAAATTTGAGGCGAAATTTCGGCTATCGAAGAATCATGCGACCTCAAGACTCTATCCGTTGCCGAGCTCATTAGCAAGCTTCAAACTCAAGAGCAACGAGCAAACATGAGAGAAGAAGATGCCACCGAAGGAGCTTTTTCGGCCCTTAAAGAGAGGATGAAAGGAAAACAACATACAAAAGAAGGCACAAGCCAAAATGAAGGCAAGGATGATGAAGATCAAGGTGCTCAAACCTTCAAATACAAAGCAAAGCCGGCTCGATCGTGCAAAATATGCTTTCGAAACAACCACATCGAAAGTGATTGTTGGTACAAAGAAAAAGGCGCAATCCGTTGCAACCATTGTAAGAAAATGAGGCATGTTGAAAGGAATTGTCGGCTAAAGAAACAAGCCAACATTCAACCACAACAAGCCAACGTTTCCGATGATCAAGAAGAGGCTAAAGAATACCTTTTTATGGCGATGCTCGAAGCAAAAGATGAGCAAGCTTGGCTCATTGATAGTGGTTGCACGAGCCACATGAGTAAAGACGAAAGGATTTTTCGAGCTTGAACAAATCCATCAAGAGTAAGGTTCGACTCGGAGATGGTAAAGTTATTCAAGCTGAAGGAAAAGGTTCGATACCGGTCAACACGAAGCGAGGTACAAAGTAGATTACCGACGTTCTCTTTGTTCCTCATTTAACTCGAAATCTTTTGAGCGTTGCAAGAATTGTTGAAAGAGGATACTCTCTTTTGTTTAAAGACAATGCATGTATTGTCTACGATCCGAATGATGTGATGTTGACGAAGGCGTCAATGATTGAAAATTGTTTCTCTTTGAAGTTCAATGAGAAACATGAAGGTGCTTGCTATGTTTTGAATGATGATGATTCACCTCTCGTCTCATCTATGTCGAAAGCGAAGCCTGTGACGACGATGGATGAAAGATGCATGTATCTTAAGTTAGAACCTTCCTCGGTAGAAGTAATGAACAATGAACAGACAATCACATATTAACTAATGTCAGGAAACAAAATGGCAAATTACAAACATGAACAATGCTTGGCTCGTTCACATCCTACACCTAAGCTTTTCGTTTATCTAAAATCGTTTAGCGGTCTACTTCATATGACCAAAAGATGAACTTAAACTTATTTGCAACAAAATATTTTGAGCACACACGCAAATTTTTAGCAGATCAGCTGTTACATTGCTAAATAAAGGCGGCCATTAATCTTGAAACTCTCAAATCTCATTCTAAAAGTCCAATTAAGTAAGATGACATTGTTTAGCATACTAAAGACGATTGACCAAAACAGAAAAACACACACTGTTCCCGAAAATGTTTCGGTAAAAGGGATGAAAATTGATCTCTCTCTCTCCATATCATCAAGACTCAAATTTAAACATAAAAACAGACCAAGCCCAAACAAATGGAACGTCCCAGATCCCAAAATGAGATATTAAAAAAAAAAAAACTGTAATTCTATAAATCAAACCAACTCGGTAATCAGCAAAAAACATTCGACATCGAAGAAAACTTACCTTTGTCCCCCCTTTCCACTGTACAAACCAAAAGACCACTTCAACACAGATCAAATAGATCGAAGCTATCAACTCCAACCCCAACCTTGATTGAAAAACTCCTAGCCCAGAATCAACAAAAAGACGGGCTTTGCAACAGAAAAAGTAACAAAAACCCAGAAAAAAATTACGAGGAGATTGATAGTTCTCGGATTACAAAAACAAAGGTGCGTTTTAGACAGAGTTCGACGCAGTGATGGAGGGAAGGATGATGATGAGCTGCCAAAGAAAAGGCGTGCGTGCCTATCACTAAACGGCAGCTAAAGACTACCAAGAAACTAAAAGAATACTCTTTGATAAAGACACAGAATGCCCCTAATCATTCTTACAGTGGATATTGGACAGTCAAGAGAGAGCAAATTTGACTTAATACTTGGATTACTAACAAAGTAAAATAAAGGCAGCTTAAGAGTCCATATTATTATTGTGTTGATATATTCTTCTGAGTATGTAAAATGATTACGGTTTGTAGTCAATTTTCGAATTAATGTCGAAGTAGGAAGATAAATCTAAATACAATCCAACGAATTGGCGTAACAAAATTAATAAAAAGCTTACGATTTTTCCTTTAACCAAATATAGTGAATACATTTTTAAGAACCAGCAACGTAGTGCAAGTAGGTACGAATTTTAACATGGCTAATATTTAGTAGTCGCCTCGCACTTGTGTACAAGTCGATGCCAAAACAAGATACAAAAATCAATTACATACTATATAATGTCCCATTAATTATTTACAAATTTACAATAAAAAAAAGGAAAGAAAAAGAAAAAAAAAAAAAAAGAGTTTATGAGTTGGGATCGGCCATGATCTGTGGAAGGCCAAGAAAAGGCGAATGAAATACATGTCCGAAAATCTTGGTTGCACCAAAACTTCCTCAAACATTGCGTATCAAATAAATCGTAGTCGAAAATTACTAGTGCTCTCGGAAGAAAGAGCGGATTCACTTGAAAAGACATGAGCATCTATTTGCAGTACATCATTCCCCATTACGTCGAGCTGTTCTCGTGCTATTTCCTTAGCAGATTTAACAGCTGAGTCGGGACAACTATCTAGTTCAATTGATCTGAGAGATGCTATGTCTCCAATATCTGAAGATATCCTTTCCAATCCAGGCATAAGCGTTAGCTGGAGGATTTCGAGGCTACAAAAGTGGCTGTCATCTGCTGTAAAACATTCGAGTTCTACACACAAAAAGAGCATCAAGCATTTTAAACTGATAAATTTTCCTTCGACGAGATTCCACTGACGTCCCGGGCAACGACGCAGCTCAAGTTCTTCGAGTCTTGGTAAGGAGCCTATCTTAGTCGTCACATCTTCCCAGCGAAGGTCACTAATATGCAGCTCCTTAAGTGAATGCGGGAATTTAATATTTGCCAGCATATGATCTACCGTCGTCATGGATTGCACATCGTAAAAATAGTATTCAAGTGATTCAAGCTTTTCAAGTCGATCAATGTTGTCAAGAGTGTACTTGTGTTTCTCGAATCCCTCAACGACTTGATTATTGTATTCCACCTTTAATTCACGGATATTGGGAATTCTTCTGACGGAATCTTCACTAAAACTGAAGTTTTCTAATCTCATAGCCGATTGCAGCTTCATAAAGATACCATTGCTTTCGACTGGGGGATCGGGAAGTCTGAGATACCATATATCAATATGCCTAAGTTGGGTCATTTCCCAGATTTCGAGCGGGGCTATAACGGTAGTTTCTTCTATAAGTAACGATTGTAGGTTCCACATGGAAACAAATGATGAAGGAAGTTCGACGGGTCTCATCCACGTTGCATAGAAACTAAGGAACCGTAAGTTAATTAGGGTAGGAACATCTTTCTCCCAGGTCTTTTGCTTGATTTCCAGGGGCGGCCACTCGACCGAACACAACACTCGTAGCGTCTTATAATAAACTTTTGAAGGTAACATACCATTGATTATCAGGGTACGAAGGTCCTTCGGAGATCGGAGGACACCACCAATGCCATAAATATAGTTAGTCACCTTTGATGAGCTCGGATGGACAACTATCCGACGTTCGTTGCTCGATACTTTCTTAATGCCGGGCCACCGCCTACGTACTTTGCAGAAGAAATTCTTGTTCAAAGCTTCTTTTAAGCATAAATCTCTCAAAAGATCATGGATCCTGCAATGTGTTATATCTCCGAGATCAGACAATCGAGAAGCTAAAATGAGGTTTCTACCGACAAGATCTTTAATATAATCCTTTGCTGCATCTTCCTGGCTCTTGCCGCTTATTGGCTTCAGAAATCCTTCGGCCACCCATAATTTTACAAGTAGAGAAATCCCAATCTCCTCGTCTTGAGGAAATATTCCCATGTACATAAAACAAGGTTTCAAATGTACGGGTAAGTGATTGTAGCTCAAGGATAAAATTTTGAGGCAATACTCATCGTTTTCGGCATTCACAACCGAACTTAAATTTTCCGCAATGTATTCCCAATACTTTTTTGTTCGAGGAGATTTTGCTAGGTGGCCTCCGATTACTACGAGCGACAGAGGAAGCCCTCCACATTTTTTTGCTATATTTCTTCCAATATCCTCTAGTTCTCTCGGACAACTTTCTTTCCCAAATACATTCTCGTGAAATAAATCCCAACTGTAACGCTCGTCTAAGAAGTTCACAGGAAAATTATGCGTGGCAATCGGAGCAACCGATGCTTCCCTAGTTGTTATTACTATTCCACTGCCTTTGCTGCTTGGAAAGAAGCGTCTTACTTCTTCCCATGCCTCGCGTCCCACACGTCGTCCACTATAACTAAATACCTTCTACCAAACAAAGACTTGTGCAGCAAAACACTCAATTCGGATTCGCTCTTTCCACTCAGACTTTCCTTGCCGCCCTCCTTATTCAAACAATCAATTAGTTCCACGAGACTCTTACACGCATCGTAGTCTTTCGATATCGTAGCCCAAGCAAAAGTATCAAAGTAACTCCGAACAATTGGATGATTATAAACCTTACGAGCAAGTGTTGTCTTACCGATTCCGCCCATACCTGTTATCGAGAATAACTGAGGCCCAGATTTTGGGTTTGAGGTGAGCTTGTCCACGATTTTGAGTGTTGCGTCTTCAATGCCAACCACGACGTCCTCGACAGTAGCAGCAGAAAGGGACGGTTGTGATGATCCGAGATGTTGCGTGGGCTGTTGATTGTTTTTCCGAGTTAGCTTGTCTTTGATTTTTGTTATTATGCCTTTGAAGGGACCACCGAGCTTCACGTCCGAGAAAATGGAAGGTGCTGAGTGCGATTGCGCTGACGCGAGAGGCACAGAACGATTGCCTTCACGTTGCTCGGTCGTCCAACTCATCTTCATCACCTCTTCTTGGAGAAGGTTTAAGCCTTCGATCGCTTTTTGAAGCCTTCTATTGAATTTGTTGTGATCTTTGGTTCGATCGGCTATATGAGTCTCGATTAGGTCTTCTGCACCATGTGCTGCATCAGCCATCAGAATCTCCAATCCGTGATCGACTGCGTTGTGATGTTTTTCGAGGAAGCTTTGGAAGAAAGAGATGTTTGAGCTGAGAGAATCAAAGTGTTCATCGTCGAGCTTAATGGGAGGTTTTGGGTGTTCGCGGAGATCCTCGATGAGATGCATAAGAGAAGTAAAAGCTGCATACGCTGTCGCCATTTCTACTCAAGTTCAAGGTTTTGCTTTCAAGTTTTCGACGACTCGTCTATCTCTCTCTTATCAATACAGAAGATATATCTGGTTTTCGTCCACTTGTGTAATAAAAGTCTTGGTTTTCTTGCTTGACCTTCTGGTCATTGTTTATTAATAATTATCCCTTTCAACGAAAACTAAGAAGGAACAGACAAATACATTAATATATATTGACTAGTTGACTTGACAGAGAAGCTCAATTCACGCGTAAGCCAATAACAATACAGATGGCCGTGAAGGCAATCGATCTCTAATGTTTAACACGGACCAATTTATAGTAGTTTTTTGGTCGGGAATTTGCAATTACAGAGCAGTTTTTTGGTTTGTGTAAACGATGGAGTTCGCCAGTGTCTGAAATAATTAACATGAAATATTGAGATATATATTTGTTGATGTAAATAATGTTTTTTTTTTCAAATTATATGTTGATGATTGATCATACATCATTGAGTTAATTGTTCGTATCCTTGCTTTCAGGAAACTGACTTTTAAAGAATGGAAGCTTAGAGCTATCTCCAACCAAACATCAAAACCCAAAATTTGAGGTAAATTTACTCTAATCGAACCCCAAAACTAAACCCAAAATGCGTTCGGTACAATCTCTCTCCTGGTTTGGACGCATCCTTGCGTTTTAAAAAGTTAGGATGCGTATGATATTTAATAAGGGGGAATTTTATGTCAGGCCCCACTAATTTTTCAATTTACTTGTCAGGCCCTATTACATAAATAATAAGTTTAAAGGACCTACTTTATGTAAAATTCGAGTTAAAGGACCAAAAATTATGATTTTACGAAAACACCTTACTAAAATGCTCTTTTTTATGTTACTCAGTTACAGTATATTGTTACTTTAGGAAACGGACACGTTATTTTTCAATAATATTATGTTACTCAGTTACAGAATATTGTTACTTTAGGGAACAGACACGTTATTTCTCAATAATATTGTGTTATGTTACAGAATATTTTTCTTACACAGAAACGAGCACAAAAAAATTGGTGCCCCATCCAACCGATTTCGACATGTCATGTTGGATTCACTATGATATTGACGAGGCACGAGGTAGAATTTGCTTGTCTAATTAGGGTGCAAATTCGAGAATATAATGGTAAATCAAATCTAGATTTCGACATAAATTGCAAGTAATCGGTATAAATTCGAGGTACCCATGAGAAATTGAGGTCTATTTTACATTATTGAGTCAATAACGACGTGATTTATGCAGTTTTCATCTGTTTTTTAGTGTCGTTTGTGATTTTTCGTTCTTTTCTCCCGATCCATTATATATACAGAATGTGTTATTTACGACAGACAAGGTGTTATTACCTTTAAGCGACGTGTTATTTACAGAATGTGTTATTTACGACAAACAATGCGTTATTACTTTTCAGCGAGGTGTTACTTCTAAGTCAACATTTGTTATTAACCAAAAGACATATGTTATGTTTTGCTATGTTATAAGTATTTCTTTTTTACACGATTTAGGAAAAATATAATATCCGTTTCTTGCAAGTAATCGGTATAAATTCGAGGTACCCATGAGAAATTGAGGTCTATTTTACATTATTAAGTCAATAACGACGTGATTTATGCAGTTTTCATCTGTTTTTAGTGTCGTTTGTGATTTTTATTCTATTCCTCTCGATCCGTTACTTGTTACAGAATGTGTTATTGATGACAAACAAAGTTTTTAGCTTTCAGTGATGTGTTATTCTGAGTCAATATTTGTTATTATGCATAAGACATTTGTTATTTTTTACTATATTCGTTATTTCTGACGATTAAAGCTGCAAATTAGCAATACAAATCATACCCACAATCAAATTAACAATAATTTCAACATATTAGGTCATGAACTTTGATATTTTCGGCTACCATCTCAACGATTTTTGTGATTTATGTTTATCATTTTTTTCTGTAATTAGCATCCATAGATGCCTCGGTTTATAAGACATATTAGGATTAACGAGTTATGCAACATCAAATTGACATCGATTCCTCCTTATTCGATCTACAACACAGTATTTTACCCAAGTTTAATAGATCTGCGTTTTCAGTGGGATGTTGAAGACGATGGCATTTTCAGCGTAATTGTGGCAAAATTAAGAGGGTGAATATGTCATTTCACGTCTAAATGGTTTTTTTCTCTAACTATTTCAAAAAGTTGGTCCTTATCAGCAACCCAAACGTAAATAGGGCCTGGATCCAATTTAAAAGTATAAATAGGGCCTGACCCTAAATTAACCCATTTAATAATTGCATTAAAAGCCTTATTTTTCTTATCTCTCATGTTATATCTCATATTACCGTGTGCACAAGGCCAACAGGTCACCTTTTTTGGGACTAAGTATTACAAACATCTGCCAATGTCAGTGATAAGACCTATTAATTGGACCGAATCTGCCAACATATAGTAGAGACAAAAGAATTCAAGAGACAACTATTATTACATATCCACCAAACACCACATTTTGTGTTTGTATGTCTAACATCTGCTTCTCTCTCTCACTCACTCACATTAATAAATGCTTTGTATACGGGTACTTTATTATTAAGTTTACTCCATTTTTTTTATTATATCTAAAGTAGTATTTGAGTTTAATTTGTAAAATTGTAAAATATGTGGGTTATATTAAAATTTGTAATAATTGGTATGGAAGTGAATATTACAATATAGTCTTTTGAGTTTGAGAATGAGTTGAACGATTGGAGAAGAATTACTGTATTTGCATTTTGAGTTTGCGAATGAGTTTACGTTTGATTTTAAAAATGTCAGAGCTTATATCTTGAGGGATGTTATAAACACACACACACACCGTAGAAGAAAGTGACGAAGATGGCAAGCAACTCTCTAAGCACCGGGCCTCCGGTTTTCAATGGCGAAAATATCACATATGGGCGAAGGATGAAGGCATATTTGAAAGCGCTATGCCTATGGAATGTAGTGGAAAGTGATGAAGAACCACCGGCATTACGAGCTAACCCGACGATCGCTCAAATGAAGAAGCACGAAGAAGACGTCGCCAAAAAACCAAGAGCTCTCACATGTTTACACTCGGCTCTCTCCGATACAATCTTCACAAGAATCATGACTTGTGAAAATCCGAAAGAAGCTTGGGATAAGTTGAAGGAAGAGTTTGAAGGAAGCGAACGAGTGAAGAGCATCAAACTCTTAACTTTAAAAAGAGAGTTTGAAATGTTATAGATGATGGATGGAGACTCGGTGAAAGAGTATTCGTCCAAGCTTTTAGACCTCGTTAACAATTGGATGATGATAAGTCTACCTTCAAAATTTGAGGCGAAAATTTCGGCTATCGAAGAATCATGCGACCTCAAGACTCTATCCGTTGCCGAGCTCATTAGCAAGCTTCAAACTCAAGAGCAACGAGCAAACATGAGAGAAGAAGATGCCACCGAAGGAGCTTTTTCGGCCCTTAAAGAGAGGATGAAAGGAAAACAACATACAAAAGAAGGCACAAGCCAAAATGAAGGCAAGGATGATGAAGATCAAGGTGCTCAAACCTTCAAATACAAAGCAAAGCCGGCTCGATCGTGCAAAATATGCTTTCGAAACAACCACATCGAAAGTGATTGTTGGTACAAAGAAAAAGGCGCAATCCGTTGCAACCATTGTAAGAAAATGAGGCATGTTGAAAGGAATTGTCGGCTAAAGAAACAAGCCAACATTCAACCACAACAAGCCAACGTTTCCGATGATCAAGAAGAGGCTAAAGAATACCTTTTTATGGCGATGCTCGAAGCAAAAGATGAGCAAGCTTGGCTCATTGATAGTGGTTGCACGAGCCACATGAGTAAAGACGAAAGGATTTTTCGAGCTTGAACAAATCCATCAAGAGTAAGGTTCGACCCGGAGATGGTAAAGTTATTCAAGCTGAAGGAAAAGGTTCGATACCGGTCAACACGAAGCGAGGTACAAAGTAGATTACCGACGTTCTCTCTGTTCCTCATTTAACTCGAAATCTTTTGAGCGTTGCAAGAATTGTTGAAAGAGGATACTCTCTTTTGTTTAAAGACAATGCATGTATTGTCTACGATCCGAATGATGTGATGTTGACGAAGGCGTCAATGATTGAAAATTGTTTCTCTTTGAAGTTCAATGAGAAACATGAAGGTGCTTGCTATGTTTTGAATGATGATGATTCACCTCTCGTCTCATCTATGTCGAAAGCGAAGCCTGTGACGACGATGGATGAAAGATGCATGTATCTTAAGTTAGAACCTTCCTCGGTAGAAGTAATGAACAATGAACAGACAATCACATATTAACTAATGTCAGGAAACAAAATGGCAAATTACAAACATGAACAATGCTTGGCTCGTTCACATCCTACACCTAAGCTTTTCGTTTATCTAAAATCGTTTAGCGGTCTACTTCATATGACCAAAAGATGAACTTAAACTTATTTGCAACAAAATATTTTGAGCACACACGCAAATTTTTAGCAGATCAGCTGTTACATTGCTAAATAAAGGCGGCCATTAATCTTGAAACTCTCAAATCTCATTCTAAAAGTCCAATTAAGTAAGATGACATTGTTTAGCATACTAAAGACGATTGACCAAAACAGAAAAACACACACAGTTCCCGAAAATGTTTCGGTAAAAGGGATGAAAATTGATCTCTCTCTCTCCATATCATCAAGACTCAAATTTAAACATAAAAACAGACCAAGCCTGTTGGAATTAATTCTCATGCATTGGTGAAACGTATGAACATGAATTGTAACATACATCTTTATTATTCATCTTGCTTAATAAAGGCAATTGATGAAACTAAAGAATGATGTTATGAGTTGCACATTAAATAGTAATTAATATTATGAGATGTGTTATGAGCATGACCCATACGTAAACCATTCTATAAATTCTCCTCCTCTCCTGCTCCAATCGAAAAAAACACACATATGCTTACGATTGAAGATCTAGTTGTACCCTGGGAAGCTACTTGATTAATATCTTGAAATAGCTTTTTAGGGCAATGCTTCATGCATGCCTCTAGATTATTTCGTGTTCTTAAGTTTATTTGCTTTCTTCATCTGTGTGGTTCCTACAATCTAAAAAGCTATTTCCCAATGGAGGATGCTCAAGGGAATTTTCAATATGAAGGTTTCATCAACGACCATGACGGTGACAACGCCCAAGAACAAAATGAAGTTCCAAGTGATACGCCTATCAACGAAACAATGAGTCAAACCGGAGATGGGTTGAATCCGGGTAATCCATTCAATAATCCTCCTTTTCAACCATTCAATCCTACCATGATGAAGTATCCCGACACGTCTCGTGTTGAGGAATTCTCGGGAACTAATTTCAAGCGGTGGAAGGAGAGAGTTTATACTTTACTTGACATGCATGGGATGTCATGGGTCCTAGATAATCCTCTTAATGAAGGGATGAATATTGTTGGGTGGGAACAAGCAAACAAAGTATGTCGAGGAACCATCCTTTCGACTTTGTCAAATACTCTATTTGATGTGTATGTGGGGTACTCAAATGCTAAGGAGATTTGGGACTCCATGAGTCAAAAGTATACAGCCGAGGATTCTGTGAAACAGAAATTTGCTTGCTCCGGCTTCAATCGATGGGAAATGGTCGAGGGAACAAGTGTGCGTGATCAAATAAATGATTATTTGCACTTATTGGAAGGTCTCAAGGGTGAAAAAATTAATCTTCCCTTGGAGTATGTTGCAGAGACTCTTATTGACAAGTTACCTCCATCTTGGAGTGACTATAAGCAACAACTCAAACACAAGAATAAAAAAATGGATTTGGATGAGGTGATGAAGCATATCATCATCGAAGAGCAAAATAGAAAACAAATCTCATTGGTGGCCAAGGATTTCAAATCTAAGGCAAATCTTGTGATGGAAAGGGGAAAAGGAGTGGATGCGTCGAAAAAGGGACCTTATAATTACAAAGGTGACAAGTACTTGAAACATAAGCCGACTTTTATTAATAAAAAGAAAGGGTCTTGTTTTGTGTGCGGAAAACTGGGACATCATGCTGCCCAATGCCGAAGGAGAATATTCAACAATGATGACAAAAGAAATTTTAAGAAACAAGCAAATGTTGTTCAAGGAGGGGATGACAACGTGGTGGCCGTAACCACCGAAATTAACATGGTCTCAACCATAAAGAAAGATGTTTGGTTGGTTGACTCTGGTGCAACCAAACATATCGCAAAAAATAGAGGGGATTTTGTCCAATATGTCGAGACAAATGAAGGTGAAGTCTTCCTTGGAGACTCTCATGCAACGGCCGTCAAAGGGAAGGGAGATGTGGAGTTAATATTAACTTCAGGAAAGACTCTTACCTTGAAGAATGTCCTCCATGTCCCAGCTATAAGAGCAAACCTGGTTTCGGCTTCCTTGTTGGACGATGCAGGCGTCAAAGTCACTATTGAGAGTGGGAAACTTATTCTCACAAAGAATAATAAATTTGTAGGCAAAGGCTATAAGACCAATGGTCTCTTTGTACTTAATGTGGACTCTATCATGAATGGAATAAATTCTTCAGCTTACCTTGTGAGTTCTTTTGATTTATGGCATGAAAGACTGGGTCATGTAAACAAAAATTACATGAAAAAAATGATGGCTGAGGGAATAATTCCTAAAATGGATTCAAATAATGCAAAGAAATGTGAAATATGTGTTGAATCTAAACTCGTAAAAAAGACGTGTTATAGCGTGAAAAGATCAACACAACTACTTGATCTGATCCATAGTGATCTTGGAGATATGAAAAATTGTGAATCAAGAGGAGGGAACAAATATTATATCACATTTATTGATGATTGTTCTAGATTTGCAAGATTATATCTTTTAAATCAGAAGAGCGAAGCCTTTTCTAAGTTTGTTATCTACAAACAAGAGGTTGAAAATCAACTTGGGAGGAAAATAAAAAGATTAAAATCCGACCGAGGAGGAGAGTATCTTTCGGTTGATAATTTTTGCGAAGATCATGGAATTATTCATGAAACTACTCCACCGTATTCACCTGAATCTAATGGGGTAGCTGAAAGAAAAAGTAGAACTCTCAAAGAAATGATGAATTCTATGCTTATAAATTCAGGAGCACCTGGTGAATGGTGGGGGGAAGCGATTTTAACATCTTGCTTCTTACAAAATCGAGTACCACATAAAAGAATAGGTAAAACCCCGTATGAGATTTGGAAAGGTTATGCTCCAAACCTAAAATATCTTAGAGTATGGGGTTGTCTTGCAAAAGTATTATTAACTGAACCAAAGAAACGAAAAATTGGTTCAAGGACATCTGACTGTTTATTTGTGGGATATGCTGAAAAATCGGCAGCATATAGATTTCTTGTGTTAAAGTCAGAAGAAATTGACGAAGGTTCAATTATTGAATCTAAAAATGCTGAATTTTTTGAGTCAAATTTTCCACTAAAACAATTAGCTGAGGCTGAACGAAATCCACCTAAGGAGCTTGAATCTCAAGACCTCATCGAGAATCAAGTAATCGGAAAAAGGAGAAGAACTCAAAATATTATGGGAGGAGACTACTATTTTTTATTTAGTAGAGCAAGGTCCTAAAACCTATCACGATGCGATCTCCTGTAAGGAAGCTGAAAATTGGAAAGAAAGTATAAAATCTGAGCTTTCTTCCATTTTAAAAAATAATACTTGGGAATTGGTTGACCTACCTCGAGGGTGTAAGCCAATTACAAGTAAGTGGGTGTTTAATAAAAAACTCTTACCTAATGGGAGTGTGGAAAAATATAAATCTAGATTGGTTGCAAGAGGCTTCACTCAACAAGAGAATTTAGATTATTTCGACACCTTTGCACCGGTAACAAGGATATCTTCTATTCGAATGCTAATAAGCTTGGCGGCCATTCACAATTTGGTTATACATCAAATGGATGTTAAAACAGCATTCTTGAATGGAGATCTTGAAGAAGAAATTTACATGTTGCAACCAGAGGGTTATAAAGTGCAGGGTCAAGAGAAGAAAGTATGCAAACTTAAAAAATCCTTGTATGGATTAAAACAAGCCCCAAAACAATGGCATGAGAAAATTGACAGCACTTTAGAAAACCAAGGTTTTATACACTCTTCAGTTGATCGATGTGTTTACATCAAAAAAGATCTGGAGCAAATGGTTATAATTGCTATATATGTAGATGACTTGTTAATATTTGGAACAAATATTAATATTGTTGAAGAAACAAAAGTTGTGCTTTCCAATACCTTTGATATGAAGGATTTAGGGGAAGCAAACGTAATGCTTGGAGTTAAAATATTGAGGACAAATGGGGGTATCATGTTACTACAAGACCACTACATAGAAAAGGTCCTCAAACGATTTGGTTATTATGACGTCAAACCCGTTAGTACACCATTTAATGCAAATGAGGCATTATTTAAAAATAAAGGAGAACCCCAAGATCAAACAACATATGCTCAAATACTGGGATGCTTACTTCATTTATCAAATTATACGAGGCCCGACATATCTTATGCGATTGGAAGATTAAGTCGGTATACGAAAAGTCCCAATGGTTCCCATTGGATGGCCCTTATTAGAGTATTAAAATATCTCAAAGGGACAATGAGTTATGGTATTTTTTATAGTGGACATCCTCAAATTATTGAGGGTTATACAGATGCAAATTGGATATCGGATTCTAGTGACACAAGGTCTACTAGTGGCTATGTGTTCCTAATGGGAGGAGGGGCTGTGTCATGGAAGTCAACAAAGCAAACGTTGATAGCACGCTCTACAATGGATTCCGAATTCATTGCTTTAGAATTAGCTTGTGTGGAAGCTGAATATCTAAGGAATTTTTTGTTAGACATTGCGATTGATAAGAGTTTGATCACCTCAATATCAATCCATTGTGACAACAAGGCTGCAATTTGTGTTGCGAAAAATAAAACTTATAATGGGAAAAATCGCCACATTCGTTTGAGACGTAATGTGGTAAAACAAATGATAAAAGATGGAATAATCTCAATAGATTATGTAAAGTCTGAGGGGAACACGGCCGATCCCTTGACAAAACCTTTAGGGAGGTTTTTAGTTGAAAAGACCACGAGAGAAATGGGAATTATGGCCCTTGATGTCTAGGACTTGTGAAAACCCTACCCATTGCTCAACTAACATGAGCAATTGGTTCATAAGGGTAAAAACAAAACAAGAACTAAGACCCGAAGCAATTTCCCTAATTATTCTCATTTCTATGGTTAGAGATTGCTTAAAGATAATCAGAGGATGGAATATTATTTCCTTAATAAACTAGACAAGTGTACGATGGAACACTAGTCAAAAGTTTACCTATGTGAGAGTTGGGTGTGGCCGCCCATATGAGAGATTTGGCTAATCTTTCTAAAGCACTCACGGATTTACTTTAACAGGGAAGCACATGGCCGAAGAGAGGTGCTCAACCGCGTTGAGAAGAGGAGAAAAGAAAATGTTGTGGAAATAAGATCACTATCCTACAAAAGAAATATAAGTTCATAAGATTCGTTCTACTTATTTTTCTGTGGACTTAAATCTTATTGCCTAAAGTCGTGGTTCATAGTTTCATCGTGGAAACACCACAATCTATGCGGCATTTTTCAGAGAATTATACCATGAAATAAAAACTTGGGAACAAGTTTTCATTTGGTGGGGGATTGTTGGAATTAATTCTCATGCATTGGTGAAACGTATGAACATGAATTGTAACATACATCTTTATTATTCATCTTGCTTAATAAAGGCAATTGATGAAACTAAAGAATGATGTTATGAGTTGCACATTAAATAGTAATTAATATTATGAGATGTGTTATGAGCATGACCCATACGTAAACCATTCTATAAATTCTCCTCCTCTCCTGCTCCAATCGAAAAAAACACACATATGCTTACGATTGAAGATCTAGTTGTACCCTGGGAAGCTACTTGATTAATATCTTGAAATAGCTTTTTAGGGCAATGCTTCATGCATGCCTCTAGATTATTTCGTGTTCTTAAGTTTATTTGCTTTCTTCATCTGTGTGGTTCCTACAAAGCCCAAACAAATGGAACGTCCCAGATCCCAAAATGAGATATTAAAAAAAAACTGTAATTCTATAATCAAACCAACTCGGTAATCAGCAAAAAACATTCGACATCGAAGAAAACTTACCTTTGTCCCCCCTTTCCACTGTACAAACCAAAAGACCACTTCAACACAGATCAAATAGATCGAAGCTATCAACTCCAACCCCAGCCTTGATTGAAAAACTCCTAGCCCAGAATCAACAAAAATACGGGCTTTGCAACAAGAAAAAGTAACAAAAACCCAGAAAAAAATTACGAGGAGATTGATAGTTCTCGGATTACAAAAACAAAGGTGCGTTTTAGACAGAGTTCGACGCAGTGATGGAGGGAAGGATGATGATGAGCTGCCAAAGAAAAGGCGTGCGTGCCTATCACTAAACGGCAGCTAAAGACTACCAAGAAACTAAAAGAATACTCTTTGATAAAGACACAGAAGCCCCTAATCATTATTACAGTGGATATTGGACAGTCAAGAGAGAGCAAATTTGACTTAATACTTGGATTACTAACAAAGTAAAATAAAGGAAGCTTAAGAGTCCATATTATTATTGTGTTGATATATTCTTCTGAGTATGTAAAATGATTACGGTTTGTAGTCAATTTTCGAATTAATGTCGAAGTAGGAAGATAAATCTAAATACAATCCAACGAATTGGCGTAACAAAATTAATAAAAAGCTTACGATTTTTCCTTTAACCAAATATAGTGAATACATTTTTAAGAACCAGCAACGTAGTGCAAGTAGGTACGAATTTTAACATGGCTAATATTTAGTAGTCGCCTCGCACTTGTGTACAAGTCGATGCCAAAACAAGATACAAAAATCAATTACATACTATATAATGTCCCATTAATTATTTACAAATTTACAATAAAAAAAGGAAAGAAAAAGAAAAAAAAAAAAAAAGAGTTTATGAGTTGGGATCGGCCATGATCTGTGGAAGGCCAAGAAAAGGCGAATGAAATACATGTCCGAAAATCTTGGTTGCACCAAAACTTCCTCAAACATTGCGTATCAAATAAATCGTAGTCGAAAATTACTAGTGCTCTCGGAAGAAAGAGCGGATTCACTTGAAAAGACATGAGCATCTATTTGCAGTACATCATTCCCCATTACGTCGAGCTGTTCTCGTGCTATTTCCTTAGCAGATTTAACAGCTGAGTCGGGACAACTATCTAGTTCAATTGATCTGAGAGATGCTATGTCTCCAATATCTGAAGATATCCTTTCCAATCCAGGCATAAGCGTTAGCTGGAGGATTTCGAGGCTACAAAAGTGGCTGTCATCTGCTGTAAAACATTCGAGTTCTACACACAAAAAGAGCATCAAGCATTTTAAACTGATAAATTTTCCTTCGACGAGATTCCACTGACGTCCCGGGCAACGACGCAGCTCAAGTTCTTCGAGTCTTGGTAAGGAGCCTATCTTAGTCGTCACATCTTCCCAGCGAAGGTCACTAATATGCAGCTCCTTAAGTGAATGCGGGAATTTAATATTTGCCAGCATATGATCTACCGTCGTCATGGATTGCACATCGTAAAAATAGTATTCAAGTGATTCAAGCTTTTCAAGTCGATCAATGTTGTCAAGAGTGTACTTGTGTTTCTCGAATCCCTCAACGACTTGATTATTGTATTCCACCTTTAATTCACGGATATTGGGAATTCTTCTGACGGAATCTTCACTAAAACTGAAGTTTTGTAATCTCATAGCCGATTGCAGCTTCATAAAGATACCATTGCTTTCGACTGGGGGATCGGGAAGTCTGAGATACCATATATCAATATGCCTAAGTTGGGTCATTTCCCAGATTTCGAGCGGGGCTATAACGGTAGTTTCTTCTATAAGTAACGATTGTAGGTTCCACATGGAAACAAATGATGAAGGAAGTTCGGCGGGTCTCATCCACGTTGCATAGAAACTAAGGAACCGTAAGTTAATTAGGGTAGGAACATCTTTCTCCCAGGTCTTTTGCTTGATTTCCAGGGGCGGCCACTCGACCGAACACAACACTCGTAGCGTCTTATAATAAACTTTTGAAGGTAACATACCATTGATTATCAGGGTACGGAGGTCTTTCGGAGATCGGAGGACACCACCAATGCCATAGATATAATTGATCGCCTTTGATGAGCTCGGATGGACAACCATCCGACGTTCGTTGCTCGATACTTTCATAATGCCGGGCCACCGCCTACGTACTTTGCAGAAGAAATTCTTATTCAAAGCTTCTTTTAAGCATAAATCCCTCAAAAGATCATGGATCCTGCAATGTGTTATATCTCCGAGATCGGACAATCGAGAAGCTAAAATGAGATTTCTACCGACAAGATCTTTAATATAATCCTTTGCTGCATCTTCCTGGCTCTTGCCGCTTATTGGCTTCAGAAATCCTTCGGCCACCCATAATTTTATAAGTAGAGAAATCCCAATCTCCTCGTCTTCAGGAAATATTCCCATGTACATAAAACAAGGTTTCAAATGTACAGGTAAGTGATTGTAGCTCAAGGATAAAATTTTGAAGCAATACTCATCGTTTTCGGCATTCACAACCGAACTTAAATTTTCCGCAACGTATTCCCAATACTTCTTTGTTCGAGGAGATTTTGCTAGGTGGCCTCCGATTACTGCAAGCGACAGAGGAAGCCCTCCACATTTTTTTGCTATATTTCTTCCAATATCCTCTAGTTCAAATGGGCAACTTTCTTTCCCAAATACTTTATCGCGGAATAAATCCCAACTGTTACGCTCGTCTAAGAAGTCCACAGGAAAATTATGCGTGCCAATCGAAGCAACCGATGCTTCCCTAGTTGTTATTACTATTCCACTTCCTTTGCTGCTTGGAAAGAAGCGTCTTACTTCTTCCCATGACTCGACGTCCCACACGTCGTCCACTATAACTAAATAACTTCTATCAAACAAAGACTTGTGCAGTAGAACACTCAATTCGGATACGCTCTTTCCACTCAGACTTTCCTTGTCGCCATTCAAACAACCAATCAGTTCCACGAGACTCTTACGCGTATCGTAGTCTTTCGATATCGTAGCCCAAGCAAAAGTATCAAAGTAACTCCGACCATATGGATGACTGTAAATTTTACGAGCAAGTGTTGTCTTACCGATTCCGCCCATACCTGTTATCGAGAATAACTGAGGCCCAGATTCTGGCTTTGAGGTGAGCTTGTCCACGATTTTGAGTGTTGCGTCTTCAATGCCAACCACGACGTCCTCGCCGGTAGTAGCAGAAAGGGACGGTTGTGATGATCCGAGATGTTGCGTGGGCTGTTGATTGTTTTTCCGAGTTAGCTTGTCTTTGATTTTTGTTATTATGCCTTTGAAGGGACCACCGAGCTTCACGTCCGAGAAAATGGAAGGTGCTGAGTGCGATTGCGCTGACGCGAGAGGCACAGAACGATTGCCTTCACGTTGCTCGGTCGTCCAACTCATCTTCATCACCTCTTCTTGGAGAAGGTTTAAGCCTTCGATCGCTTTTTGAAGCCTTCTATTGAATTTGTTGTGATCTTTGGTTCGATCGGCTATATGAGTCTCGATTAGGTCTTCTGCACCATGTGCTGCATCAGCCATCAGAATCTCCAATCCGTGATCGACTGCGTTGTGATGTTTTTCGAGGAAGCTTTGGAAGAAAGAGATGTTTGAGCTGAGAGAATCAAAGTGTTCATCGTCGAGCTTAATGGGAGGTTTTGGGTGTTCGCGGAGATCCTCGATGAGATGCATAAGAGAAGTAAAAGCTGCATACGCTGTCGCCATTTCTACTCAAGTTCAAGGTTTTGCTTTTGCTTTCAATTTTCAAGTATTCGACTGTTCTCTCGCTCCTATCAATAGAGAAGAGACTTTTGTGTTTCTTCGGCCTCGGTGTCGTCCACTTGTGTAATAAAAAAAGTCTTCGGTTTTTTTTTCTTTGACGTTTTGCGTATATAGTTACTACGCTGCTGCCGAATAATAAAGTGTAATTTTCAGGGCAGGCCAATAAAGCTAAATTTTCCATAGCTGTCTTCCACGAAAGTCATTGTATTATATTGTTTAATTTTCCTTTTTCCTGTGAAATAGCTCCAAAAAACCGACGTCACTGATGAGGTCATTGTTTGTTTAGTAATAATTATCCCATTCAACGAAAACTAAGCAACGCGCAAATGCATTAATATATATTGACCAGTTGGCCGTCCATACCATAGCTGCCTTCAACGAAGTCATTGTTTATTATGGTTTTTAGTTTCCCTTTTCCCTGTGATAAAAGCTCCAAAGACTTCACTGAGGTCATTGTTTAGTAATATTTATCCCTTTCAACGAAAACTAAGCAACGCGCAAATGCATTAATATATATTGACCAGTTGACTGAGCAGCTCATTTCACGACGCGTAAGCCAATAACAATACAGTGGCCATGTGAAGGGTCTGACTTAAGCTAAGCTCGCAAAAGTTGAAATTATCATTTCTTTCTTTGATTTACGAATTATGATTTTATAATCGTAATTGGATTGGATTTGTTGATAATAATGTCAAATTAACTAATGGTCCGTCAGGAAACATACGAAGTTCGATTTTGATTTCATCCCTATCCGAGATTAATTTAATGGGCAAAAACATAAAATAGTCCCAGCGTATACCCTCCGGGGAAAAGGATGTTCAACAAAAATTAACAAAAATTTTGGTTTATTAAGAATTAATACTAATAAAAGTAGTGTTTCTTTTCTAAAAGGAATGTAAGCAACAAAAATGAGGAACGCCCTTTTATTAATATTGTTCGTTTTGCTAATAAAAAGTCTTATTCTTATCCTATGAATCGGAAAATACTATGTTATTTCTTTTACTTGCATTAGTCCTATTTACTTTGTTTGTCGATGTTTCGCGAGGACCAATTTAAACCGATGTCATTGAATTTGAATCAAATTGGTTCCCGCCGTTAATTTGGATGAAAGTTGATACGTGTCGACATGCGATTGACCAGACTAATCATAAATTAAACTCCAAAAAGGGAAAAAAAATAAAAAAAATAGAGTAAAAGTCAAAAAAGAGAAAATTACTGATAAATAAAACAAAAAATAAACAAAAAAAAAATAAATTATAAAATATAATAAATTAAAATTAAATAAAAAAGAAAGAGAGAACAAAAATATATTAAAATAATAAATTAAAACTTAAAAAAGAGAAAAAAAAACCCAGATAAATGAAAAAATTAAAAAAAAAAAGAAAAGAAGAAATCATAAATTAGAAAATCCAGAGAAAAAGAAAAAAATGTAAAAAAAAAAGAAAACACCAATAAATTAAATTCAATTAAAAATAAAGTGATCATAAAAATGAATTAAAATAATAAATTAAAATAGAGAAAAAGTACAAATTGACTTAAGTAAAAAATAAACAAAAAAAAAGAGAGGAGAAAATGTTAAAACTAAAAAATAATAAATAATAACAATAAATAATAAAAAATATTTATTTATTAAAAACTAAAAAGAATTGAAAAAGTAAAATAGGATGAGGAGAATTCCCGATCTCGTCTCTTTCCAGTTTACGGGGGTGCAATCGTCCCATTATATTTATTAATAAAAAAATTCAAGAAATGGGACTATTACGTCATCATTAACTTGGCAGGGACGTCTTCGTGTAACTTTTAGAGGCATTTTTTATCCCTATTTTTGTTTTTCCTTTTTGTTTAGTTTTTCATAAATAAATATATTTTTATTTTTTACTTTTTTTTAAATCTTAAATTTTTATTTATCATTTTATATTTTAATTTGCTCTGCCTATTTTTTTTATTTTTCACTTGTCTTTTTATTTGTTTAAGTTATTATTTTTTATATATTTCATTCTCTCTTTCCTTTTTATTTGATTTTAATTTATTATTTTAAATTATGTTATTTATATTTTTATTTAATATTAGTTTTTCTCTTTTTCTTTGAAATTTTTACTCTATTTTTTGAATTTTTTTTCTTTTTTATTTCCTCCCTTTTTAATGTTTAATTTATGATTTTTAAGTCTGGCCAATCGCATGTCGACACGTGTCATCTTCCATCCAAATTAACGGCTATGGACCACTTTGGTTCAAATTCGATAATATCGGAGACTAAATTGATCGTCGCTAAACATCGGTGACTAAATTGGTCCAGGTGATAAACATTGGGGACCATTTTAGGTTTTTACCCTTAATTTAATCGTTCATTATTTGTCGGATTTGAAATTCCATGATAAATGACCCGTTCTAGAAATCTAAAGCCGGACTCGTAGTAAGTTTCCGTAGTAATACTAATAAATAATAATAGTAACAATAATAGTAATACTAATAATAATAATTAAGATGATCGATGAGTCGAGCCGGCTCGTGACTTCGATGAGCCTGCTTGAGCTCGAGGTCACTCGTGTGTACTCGAAAGCTCATAGCGAGCTCATGAACTTGTCTTTTTTATTATTTTCATTTTACCTCTACTTTTATATTTCTTTAATAAGAAAGTTAGATGTAGAAGTCAAGCTCTATTTTTAAATTTGAATTTCGGAATTCTATCGTTTGCTAAACAATGGATTTCGATTTGAAATTATGATTTTGAAATTCACAATTTAAAATAAAGTGAATTCGTTCAAATAAGCAATTCCAAACACATTCTAACTAACATCTTGGCAAACGATATTTAAACTCTGAGAGGATGCATCAATAGAAAAACTTGGAAAAGTATTTATTGAAAATTCGGCCTACCTCATAAGTAGAGCCCAGAACGGTCGGAAAATGGGTGGGCCACCATCATCCGTGGGGCCCGCAGAGATTTCATTGTTGGATAAGTTTGTAACATGTTCTAGAGTTACCAAGGTAAAAAACATAATATTACCTATACTATTTTAAGAGTGTAAAAGTAGTAAAAGGTGTTTCGTCCTATTTGTTAACTGAGTTATTGCCCTTTATTGCCCTTTCCATATTGAGATTATAAATATTGTAATTTGCGCTTAAACTTGCATTTGCCACAGCAGATGTATTTTAATTTGCGCTTAAATTTGCATTATTGAATTATTTTTTCAAATACGATCAACATCATTATATAATATTTTTCAAATACAATTAAAAGTATTTACTTATTTTTTTCAAATACAATCAAATCATCATTCCCACCATTATTTAATTAATTTCCCAAAAAACGTACTTTGTCTCTTCGGAACATACTCTGATTGAGTGAAGATTCATGTTCCAAAAACGTACTTTATGTCTTTGGAACGTAATTTCGAAGTCATTCTGCTTCTTCGCCGGCTTTATCTCGTTGGATGAACTCTGACTCCATCGTAGATGGAGCTATGCACGTTTGTTTGGAGGACTTCCAAGAAACTGCTCCTCCACCGATGGTAAATATATAGCCACTCGTGGATTTGGAGTCTTTACTATCAGATATCCAATTCGCATCGCAATACACTTCTAGTACCGCGGGATATCTCGTGTATAATATGACGTGATTAATAGTGTGCTTCAGATATCTTAGCACTCTTCTTAGTGCTACCCAGTGGCTATTACTCGTAAACATACTTAGTTTACTAATTGAGTACGCTATGTCAGGTCGAGTGCAGTTAGGCAAATACATCAGACTGCTAATCACCCAGTGACATTTTTAGTCCCCAATGTTACCGATTTTGGACGACTTTGGTCCCTCGATCTATTTAATCGCTAATTTAGACGAAATTTAACACGTGAGACCACATGATCTCCTTTTATTCGAAGTAAAGCCTCATAACACATCTCTTCTTCGACTTAAACACACATGAACATCATTATACATCACATTTAGGAAATGATTGACAATCTTGAAAATGAGCTAAATGTGATACGTAATGATGCTGGCGTGCGCTTAAGTCGAAGAAGATACGTTATGAGGTTTTACGTCGAGTAAAAGGAAATCGTAGGCTCTCACGTGTTAAATTTTGTCTAAATTGGAGACTAAATTATTCGAGGGACCAAAACCGTCCAAAATCGGTAACATTAGGGAACTAAAAGTGTCACCTCGGAGGGACCAGAAACGCCCATTCCCCAAACATCGGGGACTAAAAATGTCGTTCGCTCTAGTATTAGCCAACCGCGTCACAACGAGTTTAAAATACGATAATCAATATAGCATTACTCAAATATCCATTATGCTCTTCGAAAGACTATAGTTGGGAATAGTATATTGTATCAATTGTAAACCCTCAACAAGTCTGGAAAGTCTCTATTATCCCAGCTAAATAATGCATTGGGCTTAAAACTCATACTAAATATTTGGCCATCATAGCCCCCGAAATCCCAAAGTCTTCCCAGTAGTAAATAATTCTACGA
The DNA here is from genome assembly GCA_027422505.1 of Craterostigma plantagineum. Lineage (NCBI taxonomy): Eukaryota > Viridiplantae > Streptophyta > Magnoliopsida > Lamiales > Linderniaceae > Craterostigma > Craterostigma plantagineum. Next base: position 163,883 of record JAPQWV010000145.1, read on the forward strand.
ATGTGATTTGCTCTAAATAATGCATGTATCCGAAGCAATTAAAATGCTATAGTAATGGCTTTGTAGCTCATTCTCCAAAATTTCAACTAGTAATGATAGTAGACTACATTCACATAACGCCAATATAAATATGGGGCATGCATGAGTGCAATGAAGAACATACATACTAATTTGCAGTTAACATATCTTAAATTATTCCAAGCATGCTTCTTAGCTGCTCAAATTTGCTCTTCACTGCTCTAAAAATATCAGCAGCTCTCTCGCGCTCCTCGTGTTTCCCAATGTTTCGCTTGTTAAAGGACGTTCATCTTCAGCTTTCGACGACGAAAACGAGATAGACAAGCTAGAATTGCTTTCGTTCAAGTTAGGTATAACCGAAGATCCTTTCGAGGTATTGAGTTCTTGGAACCATTCATCCCACTTTTGCTATTGGGTCGGCGTCCGCTGTGATTCTAAGTCTCGGAGAGTTACATCTTTAAGCCTCAGCAGGAGAGAACCTCGTTGGGATGCTTTTCGCCTCATTTGGGAAATATTTCCTTTCCCGAGATCGTTGATCTGTCGAAAAATTTCCTCCAACGTGAGATTCCAATTGGAATCGCTAGCCTTCGAAGGCTAAGGACGTTGACCCTCGAAGGTAAGATTCCTAGGGAGCTTTCGAACTGTTCGAGGCTCATAAACTTGGACTTGCTTATAAATATAATTTTACGGGAAATATTCCGTATGAACTAGGATTGTTATCTGAGCTTCGAACAATGAACCTTGGGGTCAATAATTTACATGGTAACAATACCACCTTCTCTTGGAAACTTAACGAACCTACACGAGTTAGGTTTGGCGTACTATTCGTTTTACAGCGAAGTTCCGAGGACATTATTTCATTTGAAGCGTCTGAAAGTCCTTTATTTGAAGTCAAATAATCTGTATGGTGAGTTTCCTCCTTCGCTCTATAATTTGTCTTCGCTCGGAGAAATATCCTTGGGCTATAAATCGCTTCGCCGGCCGTCTAAGGGACGAGATCGGCTTTTCCCTTCCCAATCTTTAGATCTCTATTTTTGGATAGAAACCTTTTTTAATGGGTATATTCCCGAGTCATTATCGAATGCCTCAAAACTCGAGGTTATCGACTTCACCAGTAATAAATTTATCGGGAAGGTACCGTCTAATCTCGGGAATCTTAAAAATTTAATGGCATTTCGCACGCAGAACAACAGTCTCGGAAGAGGTCAATCAGATGATTTGGACTTCATCACCTCCTTAACAAACTACAGCAACTTGGAGAGCCTTCGACTTGATTACGATCTGTTTGGAGGGTTATTTCAAGTCTCTATAACTAATCTTTCCACAAATATGGTAATTCTCTCGTTGGCAAACAACTTTATCAGTGGAAACATACCAAGAGAGATTTCTAATCTCCGTGGGTTGTCTACAATTTACGTTCATAGGAACGATCTAAACGGTAAAGTGCCAGAATCACTCGGTACGCTTGACTTGCTATCTCTTAATTTAGGTAGCAATCGACTGAGAGGAAAATCCCAGCTAGCTTAGAGAATGCATCTCGACTAATGTCGTTATATTTGTACGATAATATGTTAGAAGGAGAGATTCCCACATCCCTGATAAAAAGAGACCAAAATCCATGCGCCTAATACTGATAAGTGTCCTCTCTGCTTCAGTTGCTGCTCTTTCACTATTTCTTCTCGTGATTTACCTTGCGAGGAAGAAATTTAAGAAACCTCCAAGTTCGTCGTCGTCAAGATCCTTGAACTTCTACCCCAAGATTTCTTACCATGAGCTTGCGCGAGCTACTGGTGGATTTTCTTCAGAAAACCTGGTCGGTTCGGGAAGTTTTGGAACGGTCTACAAGGGTGCTCTTACTCCAGATGGTGAAGAAATAATAGCAGATAAAGTTCTAAACCTCGAAAGAGAAGGAGCCTCCAAAAGCTTTTATGGCTTCCCCCCCCCCCCCCCCCCCCCCAAAAAAAAAACTTTTATGGCTGAGTGCGAAGCGTTGAAGAATATACGCGACTACAACCTCTCGTCAAGGTAATCACCGCTTGTTCAAGCATCAAGGAAAAGAGTTCAAAGCTCTAGTGTATCAGTTTATGCCAAACGGTAACTTACACGATTGGCTGCATCCCAAGAAGAAGAAAGGCGACGAAAATGGGAGCAAAAAAAGGTTAAACATCCTGCAAAGAATTGGAATAGCATTAGATGTCGCTTCCGCGCTAGAGTATCTACATCGTCAGTGCGCGAGACTTGCCCGCGTGACTTGGCCGCTGGCATCCACGCCCACCAGCCTCGCCAGGATTGCTCCGCTCTTGGTCGATCTCCTAACTGGTCTGCGTGCGTACCTTAATGGTGCGGCCGGGTCTCGCCGTCCGACCATGGTCCGGCTGCTTTCGGGTTCAGCCGATCAATCCTTCCCGGCGACTCTCGCTCGCCGGCCCCGGCCGGTACTTCTCCGGCCACCGTTAACGCCGTGCCGTGTCAACGATTAATGCCGGTCAACCTCGTAACAGTCCTCCCCACCTGATTCATTGACGATCTCGCCGATGCACCCGGAGCTTGAGACTTACGACATTCGCCTGCCTCGTCTCTTGACTGCCTCGCGTTGACGCTCTTCCCCAATGCCGATTTGGCCTCCTCATTGACAGGCCTAACGTACGTGGGATACTTGTTCCTCGCCGTCCGCTGCTTCCCCAGGCCGATACCGTTCGAGCCTACGAATTTCTGAACTTCAGACTTTGTCAAATCTATCGTTTCCTTCCGCGTGTTCGATCCACGCTCACCGCACCATTTTCTGGGAAATTCATGGAGATTCGACAAAGCAGAAAGTAGACGAACGAAGAACACGGGAATTTAACGTGGTTCGTATTCAATGTGAATCCTGCGTCCACGGGAGACACGCCGCTTGTATTGATCGTTTCAGAGACTACACACTCACTCTCTTGATCTTCCTCTCTCGATTACAAGATCAAAACCTACCGAGTCTTCTCTCTATTTTTCACTCTCGATACAAGCTCTCCATCTCTCTCAACTGCTCTAGACGACAATAATGATATATGAAGAACTTCCCACGTTGTGTAGTGTAACCTCTCCTCATTCCAAAATATAAACTGCCGATGACAAATTTAATTTTGACTCTACAAGATTCCAGATGAAGATTTTCCCTCTACAACGAAGATGAGGAAGAAAGGTGGAGAAGGTTCGTTTTTTGTCGACAAGATAGAAAAATTCCATCAAGAAAGATAATTGCAGGTAATAAAAACGGCTGAGGAAAGAAAAGAACCATTGAAAGTTACGTGCTTTTTCTATTACACGACCAATGATAACGGGTTTGGAATTTTCAATTTCTTCGTCGTCCTTTTCTTTCTTAAATTGGAGTGTTTAGGACCAAAGACGTGGCCAAATAAGGACCCCTTCATCTCGTCTGCATTTTCATATAATATTTATTTAGCTTTCAACCATTTTCAATAAACACCCAAAATTTCTGACACAGAAGATAAACCTGTGCAACAAATGTCGAGGCGCCGCCACCCTTCGTTTCGCGCATTAGAATGGGTTTCGAAGCTTTCGAAGATCTCAATTTCGGTAATCAGCGTACTAATCTTCTTCATCCTCGACATCATGGACGTAATCATGTGCCATATCTTCAGCGCCGCCGACCAATTCTTGGAAGGCAAAGAAGCCTCGCCGTGTTACTGCATTCCAGAAAAGCCCAGCCCATCAGAATCGAAGAAACACGACGAGCTGGGGGCGGCGGCGGCGGAGATCTCCCAGAGCCTCCGTCGGAGAAGAAACGCGTTTAGGGACATGGGTTTGCTCAGCGCTTTCCACAGAAGTCGTCGTCATGGTAAAGACGAAAGCGCATTTCGTGCTGAGAAGGAGAAGAGCAGGTGGTCCGATTGTGGGTGCGATTCTTGCGTTTCTTGGATGAACAGTGGAAGCGATCGAAGGCTCTACGTGGAAGTAAAAGACCCACAAATAGGTATGATAGTTAAAAATCATTCCTTTCTTCAGCCCATATTACAGATTCTTGATCTGTGTAATAATCTGTATCTATCGACAGCTGATTCCGAAGAGAAGGCAGTGGCGAACGTAATATTCATACACGGTTTCCTCTCATCTTCCTCGCTATGGAAAGAAACAGTGTTCAAAAACCTCTCTTCACAGCACAAAACACATCCATACAAACTCTTCGCAGTCGACCTCTTAGGCTTCGGCAGAAGCCCAAAGCCAAGCAATTGCCTCTACACTATGAAGGACCACGTAAGAGCAATCGAAGAATCGGTGATCGTCCCAAATGAGATGAACTCTTTCCACGTAGTGGCGCACTCCATGGGCTGCGTCGTAGCGCTCGCTTTGGGCGCTAAGTACGCAAACTCGGTGAAGTCGATCACTTTAGTAGCCCCCGTGCGTGCTTTTCTTGTCGGTCGATTTCTTTTTCATATGAAGGCTAAGTTTGCTCTTTTTGTAGGGATTTATTGATTGAATTTTCGATTTTCAGCCTTACTTTTCGGCTGAGAATGGCGAGGATTTGAGCTTGGTGGCGCTCGAGAAGCTCGCGGAGAGGAAAGTATGGCCTCCGTTGGCGTTCGGGTCGGCGTTCATGTCGTGGTACGAGCATTTGGGCAGATGTTTTTGCTTCTTTTTGTGCAGAAATCATGAAATGTGGGAGTGGATTCTGAAGAAAATCACCAGAAAAAGGTAGTCATTTTTTCTTCTTGTTTTTTGAGATTAACTAGTTTCTTCGTCGCGTAAGTTTAGGAGGCGGTATATTTAGGACGTCATTCGACTTATGGGTTGTAATTTAAGAACGCTAACTCGCGAAATTGAAGCAGTTTGAGGGGATGGCGCGACGGATGCATTACTGTGTATGTGTTCGTACACATGCTTCAATTTTCCAAAGTTAGTGTTCTTAAATTACAACCATATGACTTGTATGTCATGAAATGTTTTATCCCACCGCGTAGGGATTCATCTCAAGTTACATGGTGTGCGAACCGTCGAACTTTCTTGGAAAAAAATTAGTTTCGATGCGCAGTGTCTTCAAACTGCTTCATTTTTTAAATTTGTTGACTTTAAATCGTACCTCCATGAATTGGGTGTTCTAAACTCCATTGTGAAATTTATCCCTGCAGCTATGGCAAAGTTTATTGTGTCTGCCCTTAAATTGCTTCAGTTTTGAAATTTAATTAGTACTGTCAAAACGGGCCGGCGGGGCGGGCGCGGGTAAGCCCGCCGCCGTTTGCCGGGCCTCGAAAATGAAGGCCCGCACCGCTCGAATTAAATTTGAGTAAATTAAAAATCGGAGCTACAAAATACTAAAATACCTATATAATTAATTTATATATCAATTTTTAATAAAAAAAAACATATTATAATTTCTGGCGGGCCTGGTGGCGGAGCTGGCGGGTGGCTGGCCCAATTGACGGTACTAAATTTAATATCCTTAAATTGCAACCTCATGAGTTTAGCATCCCGAAATTGCCACCCATGACTTACTCGACCGACTTACTCGACGAAAAAAAAAGCAGTTGACCATGTTGTTTCCGATCATTCTTTTCCACTGCAGCGAACTCCACTTTGCGGTGACGGACATGACACGCCACACGCACCACTCGGCTTGGCACACGATGCACAACGTAATATGCGGTGGGGCCCGATTTTCGGACGAGCACTTGACCGCCTTGCTGAGGGGCGCTCGGGCGAAGGTGTGCGTGGTTCAAGGAACGGAGGATAGCATCGTGCCTTTGGAGTGTAGCTACAATATGAAGTTGAATTACCCTGAGATTGAGCTTGAGATAATTGCTTGTGCTGATCATAATACTGTGATTCTAGGTAGGGAGGATGAGTTTACCAACAAGTTGGTGAGTGTTTGGGAACAATCCCTTTGTGTTGTTGAGAAATCATGAATTGGGTGTTAGAAATCTTGTTTGTTGTATCCAATTAGAGAATGAAATGATTATGGTTTTATCTATTTTATTTTACTAAACATCAAAAGAGTGGTTATAATCTGCCCCTTGCTATCGGTTTAAATCATATGTTCCACAATCATGTTTCATTGCATGTCCCACTTTGTTAAATAATGATTCTTATGATTATCGAAAAATATATGATATTAATATCAAATTGATCATCATAAAACAAGGATTGGATATGTTTAATTATTTTTATCATATAAATCACATGATATAACGATGATTTTATGATTTGATAGAATATATGATTAAACGAGTTAATAAATAAAAAAGATTTTGTGCGACCACATAATTTAAAATTCAACGTATCTGATCTTTTGGGACATATAGGAGACATAATTTGTGGGGCAGATCCGTTGAATTTTAAATCTTGTGGTTCATAAATTTTGTCTTTTTTATTTCTTAGTTCTTCTATCCCATATTCCATCAAATCATAAAATCATCGTTATTTCATGTGATTTATATGATCATATCCATAGTATTTATTTTTCGATAATCATAATAATAATTTTTAATAAAGTGAGACAAGAAATGTGACAAGAATTGTAGTACGTATTATTTCAACAGTGCAAAAAGTACTTGATGATATATAAATCATAAGAGTCATTCAATTATTCAAAAATCTATATCACATCCGATTACCATATAGTTTGATATTGGTGGGTTGGGCTAGTTTACAGACAGACTCTTGCGTAGGTTTTAAGCCCATTTCAATATTTAATACTATATTCTTAATTTCTTCACGTGCAATGGTGAAGTAATAATATTCGACTTTAGTTAAAAAATGTGTAGTAGTTTGATAAGTCATGAGATATTAAAGAAATCTGACAGGCCCGATGCATCGATTTGATCTTATACTAACAAGATCCGAAGAAAACTCTCTACATAATGTTTACAGTGAAAAAAAATATCAAAAGAGAAGTTGTATGCAACATAATTATATTTGGAGGTGGGAAGCTTTTCATTTCATTTATCAAAGTCAATGTATATATAATATAAACATTTGTTTCAAGTTGTAATAAACTGTTCTAGTCTATGCTTTATCATACGCCATTAATACCATTGCGTCTCTTCTACATTTCTCAGTAAAACTAGAATATTCAATTGTGTGTGGGTTTCTCTCTCTCTCTCTCTCTCTCTCTAGCAATTTCTTTTTTTTTTATTTTGCTCACACATATACAATTTTCCATCGAGTTTGAGCTCAGGTTTTTTGAAGCAAGGGGCATCTGGGTTTCTCTTTTTAGTATTTTCATTACGAACAAATGCTGGAAATTCTCTAGCTACATGCAAACCCAAATCTGAAGTGTAAAAAAGAGATCTTTTTTCTTTGCTGGCTCTTCTCCTCGAGTTCGCAGGTGAGTGTGCTTTCTCACTGTTTTGATTGATTCCCCTAATTTGGAATCTTACACTCGCTTTAATTCTCCCATGCATTTTGGATCTATTCGATCCGATCCATAGCTTGTTAAGCTCCAAAAAAGAATTCATCTCTATGGCATTTTCCATCATAATGTGCCCTTAGGTTTCGTGGGAATTTATTAATTTATTTAGTTTGGGTTCGAATCGTTTGATTGTACATCGAACTGACACTGAGCCTTGAATTGATTTGTTTCTTTGCTGATGATGAACTGTTTTAGGGCTGATTCGCTGTGTTTGGGCTACTGATTTACACTGAGAGGAGCTTCAATCTCACACACTCCCCATCACCCAATTTAGGGCTAGAAAGCCATCGAATGGTGTGCAGCAAACCGTGAAACTCAAAATATGGGATCTCAGGGAGACAACAATGGTAACCCCAGCAACCCCACACGGCCGACCCACGACCCGGACCCAAAACCCGGAACCAACCCGCCGGGCCGACAATGTTCGTCGTCCCTCTACAGCCTAACCCTCGACGAGGTCCAAAATCAGCTCTTGGGAGGTTTAGGCAAACCCCTGAGCAGCATGAACCTCGACGAGCTCCTCAAGAGCGTGTGGCTAGCCGAGGGCAATAACAGCCAAGACGGGCTCAATTTCGGGCCAAGCCCGCCGCCACAGCCCGCCCGAGCGCCTTCTTTGGATCTGAGCAAGAAAACGGTTGACGAAGTTTGGCAAGACATACAGCACGGGCAAAAGAAGGGAACCCTCGATAGGAACGCAACCCTCGGGGAAATGACTCTGGAGGATTTCTTGGTCAAGGCTGGCGTGGTGGCCGAGCCGTCGGCTCAGTGGGCCGTGAATTATACGGCTCCTTCGATAATGCCCGTCTACGCGCCGGTGGTTGCACCGTACGGCGACGGTCAGGCGAATTTTGCGGTTTCTTCGCCCGGGATGGGCGGCGGCGGAGGTGGTGGTGGTTTTTCGGACGCCCAGCAGGCGCCGAGGAGGAAGAGGGTGGGGCCCGAGGACGTGGCGGAGAGGAGCGTGGAGAGGAGGCAAAAGAGGATGATTAAGAATAGGGAGTCTGCTGCTCGATCGAGGGCGAGGAAGCAGGTCGAGATGTGTATATATATATATATATATGTGTGTATATGTAGGGTAGATTATTTTTTTAGTCATGTAATTTAGGGTGGGTGGCCTTAAAAGGATAAGTAATTGAAGGGGGGTTAACATTATACGGATAGTAACTTTCAAAATTGAGCAGTTTGGAGACAGTATACTTTGGAAACTTAGATTTTGCCCCCAAAATCTAGAGTTTTAGCATATAATCTAGGTTTACGACGAATTTAAGGTGTTGCATTTCGGATGAATTTAGTAGGGTGTTTTCGACGTATAATGTCTCTAAATTGCTTAATTTTGAAAAGTTATTATCCATATCATATCACCTCCTAAACTTGTTGTCCTTATAATGTCACCCCCACCCCAAATTCTAGATTTCCGGCTTATAATTTAGGTTTCCGACGAATTCTGGGGTTGCGTTATACGAACAATTTAAGCAGTTTTGGGAGATAAAGTCTGGGAGTCCGGCGTATAGTGCCACTAGAATGCTTAAATTTGAAGTATTGTCCGTATAATGCCACTCCATACATTTTATGTCCCTATAATGCCACTCCTTCAATTACAGGACCGAAAAAGTGATTAATCGACATATATGTATGCCGTGTGCTTTTTTTGTCTTCTTTATCTTTCGCCTGAGAACTCTGCGATGATCTGTTCTTCGATATGCAGGCGTACACTCATGAGCTGGAGAATAAGATATCTCGCCTCGAGGAGGAGAATGAGAGGCTTAGAAGACAACACGTTAGGCCCTTTTTTTTCCTGCTGTCGTCTTTCTCTTACACACGCGTTGGTGTTTTTTTTTATCATGCGTTTGTATTGTGTCTTAAACCTCATACGATGTTTGCTTCATAGGAATGGGAGAAGGTTCTGCCTACCATCCCACCACCGCCCGAGCCAAAGCATAGGCTGCGCCGAACGAGCTCAGCGTCGTTCTGAGGTTCATGTTAGAGGATTATTATTAATCTTGTTTTTTCGTCTGGGTTCGAGTTAATTTAGTGTTAGATTTGTCCATCCCTTTTTTTATTTATTTCTCTTTCTTGATCTTAGAGGAGACTGATGTTATGATTTAGGACAGCCTAGGAACAACAGCCATTAGCTTTCTTTCTTTCTTTCTCAGAGTTGGGCTGTCTTTAAGCTTTAGAAGAATCACCTTATCGTATGTGTATGTATAAACTGCCCATCGCATTATGAAGTATTTGTCTTGTTCAAACGAAAATATCTCACTAATCTCGGTTCTCACAGATCTTTCCCAGCTTTGATATACTGTGGTTGTGCCATTGTGTTGATATTACACTTGGCCTGGCTAATATACGGTAACTTCATCAGCGCCTATGCAGCATTGTTCTACAGCTCCATATATAAAGATATGTTGTCTGAATTTAGATAAAGCATGCAAAAAACTGAGATCAGAGAAAACAATCGTTTGTTGTTCTAAAAATCGAAGTAAAGAGCTCATCACGAATTCTCATCAGATGTTTTCGAGAGAATAGGGAGAATTCTCTCCAAAAACATGGTGTATTGAAAGTCCATGAGAGAAAAATATTTATATGCCGAAGTAAACATTGGCTTATTTACGTAAGGACTGTAAGTTGCCTGCTTAATTACTGGCAATTCACTTGTAAGCTTTCATCATAATCAAGAATACAATCTACCAATGGCAGATTGAGAAATACAACCCTTACCTAAGCCGTTTTACTTGTACATGTTGAAATATCAAATCCAAAAATTCGACCTAGTTTAACACAAATTTTAAAAAAAGTAACAAGAAAAAACTAAAGAAACAGAATTTTAAATTAAAATTAGAAAAAAAAACGTAGCAGTTATCAACATAATTAAGAGACAATTAAGTTTTCTAAATAACAAAAGTCTCAAGACATAATTAAATATTAAGTTATTTCTAGTCATCAAGTATCAACCGAAGCAGATCATATTTGACTCGAACTTTCAATCATAGTCTCTTCCGTTTAGGGATAGAGAATTGGGGTTAGGTTAGAATTTTTCCTTTTATTTTAAGGATATATTTTAATAATTTAGATTATTCGGCTAAATGAGTGATAAGCGGATTGATTTCAAGTTGATTTCGGGTTGAAAAATCGAACCATAACCCGACCACCTTAATAATTGGGTTGAATTTAGGTTTACTCGTTTACATGTAAAAAATGCTAACTCAACCCTGCTATTTTATTAAAAACATGCAACCCTTTCCAAGGGGCCTACTAATTGGGCTTTATTATGGGCCTACATCGTTTACCCTTTTAAAACAATTGTTTGATTGTTGCAATTTAACCCCTTTCTTTCTTTTATTGTTATTTTACACCCTCCCATTTCACTTGCGCGCCTTGGTAAATCATCCATCTTCCCTCGGCTCGAGGGTTTTTATACGTTTAAGTTCTTCCTTGATACTTGAACACGCTTACAATTGAACCTGGGCTTTTGCATTTTTTGGTACACAGGTTCGTAAATTGAAATTAGTTGTATTTTTAATGACGAAGCCACTTGTTTGTTTTCGCTTGTTGGTTTTTGTTTCGCCGGATGTCTATTTTTATTTTTTTTTTTTTCTGTTTGTGTGTTTCTATTCAGGGTTAGCTCCGGGAACCAGCTAATTTGAAGCGTTCGGAAGTTTTTTTTTGGGGTAAGATTATTTGTTTATTTATTCCTTGGTGATGCTTAGCTCTAAGACATAAATTTTATATTTCTGCATATTGATTTGTTGAATGGGGGATTCACTATTTTGTGGCTCTATGATCGTTAACTTGATATCGTTTACATTTCAGTAGCCTGGATAGATTGGTATTTGGTAGATAGTCATTTCGCTGTATCTGTATCAAATTATAGATACCATTTTGTACTCGACCTATTCTTTTTCGCTTTTGTTGGTGTGTTTGAGAATGTTGGTATGTAAGCACTAGGGGTGAAAGATGAGCCAAGCCGGCTTGGATGAAAGCTCGGCTTGACCTCGTGGCAATCGAACTTTCAAGCAAGCTTGCGGGTTTTCCAAAAAAAAAATTTGTATTGTTTTTAATTTTCTATATTGTATTGTTTTCTTGATAAATAGCTCCATGTTGAGCCAAGTAAATGATCCAAGCTCGGCTCATTTACAGCCCCTACTTAGCATGATCAGGAATTGATTAATCGCTCAAGTTTAGAAATTTAGAAACGAAGCATCTATTGTTCAACTGGTGTTTTCGTAACACGTTGTGTTCTATAATAGTGTGGTTAGTGTCAATATTTGTTAGTTATGTACCCTAACCTAGAAAATGTCTATCCGAGTCAAATGTTCTATTGTGATTGCTGAACATGGACCAATTAAGAAAATACATGGATCATGATGCACTTTTGTTTGTTGAGTCCGTTTTCAATTAACCATTGTTTCGTCGGTGACTTCCTCATTCTTACTTTCGTTACCTGCATAGTTGTTTTAATATGTCATTGTCTTTTTAATAGACCATCATATATTACATAGAAGAGAAAGAGAAAAACTCCTATGATTTGCCCCCACGAACGTTTGATCTCTTTCTCTTGTCTTGTGGGATTTGATGTAAGTGCACTCTTGCAGGGGCTCCTATGCGTTAGATAGCATTCGTGTGACACAATGGGTGATGAGAGTTTCAATGAGAAGATACTGGGAGAAAAATTAGCGAAACTGAACAATTCTCAGCAGAGCATTGAGTGTATCCTTTCTTTTTGGGACAACATTCCGCGAACTACTCTTTTTCTGGATTGTTTCTTAAGAAATATGGAAATACCCAAGAACCAAATATTTGTTAATATCCGTCTTATTTACCTTTTGGTAATATTGCAGGGAAATTTGTACTTGATATTTCAAGATCGATTTCATCCTATTATACTCTGGTGTTCTCCTTTAACATGTGATCAGCTTTATCTAAGTGGTGTGTAAACCACCGTAAAAAGGCTAAACAAGTTGTTGAAACATGGGAGAAGTCATTCAAGTCTACAAGTCGAGACCGGAAGATTTCTCTTTTATACCTATCTAATGATATTCTGCAAAATAGCAGACGTAAAGGCAGTGAATTTGTGAACGAATTCTGGAAAGTTCTTCCTGCAGCTCTCAAGGATATTTATGATAGCGGTGATGAAAATTGCAGAAAAGTTGCTTCTAGACTGGTAATTGATTCGACCTTGATATAGTTTGACATTAGTTTATGAACGGAAGTAAATGGACTTTAAAAGCATGGCTTATGTAGTCATGATATATTTAGGGATCAAGTGAAATCGTGATGCATCCTTATCTCCTTGCATCCAGTAGTGATTCTTGTGTAGATTACATACCTGTGTCTGGATTGACAAATAAATAATGACAGTTGTGGTTAAAAAATTCTATCACATGAGGTGGAAATTGCTTTATCTCAGATATAGAAAAAATTTGTTGAATATATTTCCATGTACAAATATAGGAGCTACATTACATAAGATTAAAAGCCCTTTAAACTATCTTCTGCTGAAAAATGGATAGTGGTGTCTTTTATAAACATTTCTGAAATTTTTCTGTACACAATTTGAGTTCTTGAGAGACTTCCTATTGTCAATGTACTTAGGTTTTTGCTTGTCTCTGTAAGCTGTCAGTTTCTCTATTAAGACTTTGTCTATACGCTTAAGTGCATGGTGCCTTATTATGAGCCTTCTTATCGTCAGCCTATTCTTGTCTTGTTACTATTTTATGTATTATCCGTATCTCAACATAATTTGTTGGGTGGTGGCCGGATACGTTTTATTTCAGATTGAAATATGGGAAGAAAGGAAAGTTTTTGGATCAAGGGGCCAAAATCTAAAAAGCGAAGTTATGGGCCATACTCCAACTCCAGTCACCGCTGTTAGAACTCCTAATTTGATCAAGATTGTCAAGAGAGATGCCAACTCCATTAGACTTGTAAGTACTTATCACTTCTCTTATGTGTTTGATATTTCAATTCGAATTTAATTTCTATATTTTTAAATATGGATTTCTGTTGTTCTCTTTCTCTACTATGAACGCAGAAACTGTCCGTTGGAAGTTTGCCGGAAAAGATTATGACTGCTATGCATACAGTGCATGATGAAGTTGCTAACGAAGAAACAGCCGTGGACAAGTGTCATAATGCCATATCTTCTATACAAGAAATAGAGAAAGATGCTATGAATGCTTCTTCTCAAGGTTTGAGATGGATTCTTCTCATTTAGGACTTTTAATGGTAGTATTGTTTCCTTGGTTATAAATGTCCAAGCAGTCTTACAAGCAATGTTAAAAGGAGCTCCTCATCTTCTCATTGGTCTAAAATCTTGTGCATGTTGAAGTTTTTACATTCTTCTACACTTCCATTATCAACATCGATTTTTAATCTTCTTCAGGAAAGTTGAACAGCTCGGATGTTGTAGATCAATTGCAGAAGCAGGAAGATGCCATTCAACAAGCCTTGATTCAGTTTCAGAAATCTGAAGAAAACAGAATTTCATTGATTTCCCAGCTTAGAGAGGCACTTCAGGATGAAGTATGTTTCATTTTACGTCTACCTCACTGTTCACATGTGACCTATTTTATTCTACGCCACACAAATCCACCTTCAAAAAACCCCTCCCTTACTTCTATATGGTTTGGGAAACATCCAAGCATCCCGTATAGGTGGACAATAGTTTTCCCGTGTGATTCTGTTGGTTTTAACCCTGAGATTATTTTTTGTGGTAGAGATGTATTTAATTTGATATATAATTTATGCACGTGCCTTAGCTCATTCGAAGTTAACTATCACATGTTAGTCCTTTATATAATTACTTAATTTTATACAATTAGGAGGGACATTCGTGTTGAGTAATGTATTTATGTACCAATTCTTTTACATTGCAGGAATCAAAATTGGAAGCATTGCGAAGCGAGCAACTTGTATGGGCTCCTCGCTCTCTCTACATACATACATATCTATTTTTCCATTCCTTATTTTCATCAATATCTCAACTCTTACATCGACAAATTTTCGCTTGCAGGCCGCCCAGTCTCAAATCGAGCACGTAGCAAACATTAAACTCCGTGTAACATCATCATCGTACGCACCACAAACTGCGAACCATTCAACACCGCAGCCCAGCACAATCATGTCTCCGCCCACCACCAATTCCAATCAAGAAGACAGCAAAAAAGCTCTAGCAGCTTCAATGGCAGCCAAGCTTGCAGCTTCAACATCTTCTGCTCAGGTGCTCTCATCTATCCTCTCTTCCCTCGCAGCTGAAGCAGCTGCTTCTAAAAGGGCGAAGACAGATCACCACCCTCAATTCTCCGACGCCCAAATTATCTCCGAGGGGTCGAATAACTCAACCTATTTCTTCTCATCTCAACAAATGGCAACTAACCCACCTTCGTTTCAAACTAGTTCGTCGTCATCGACCCAACTTCATCCACCTTTCCTCGCACCACCACAAACCGTATTACAGCCAATTGGGAATCAGCAGATTCAACTTCAACCTAATAACATGATGGGCGGTCTACCTTACAGCAACTATGGTGCAACTGCAAGCAACTTATATCCACCGCCTTCTTCCACCATGGGATTTGCTAGGCCGAACGTGCCACCTCAGCAGCAGCAGCAGCCGGCGAGTGGCGTTGGTGGGTATTTGGGAGGTGGTGTAGGCGTTGGATTTTCGGGGCAAAATCACCAGCCATCGACGCCCCCCATACACAGACAGTAAGTTTTTTTGCAAGTCGATTTTAGGCGCGATGCGAATACTATACGCTTTATCGAGCATTGTATATTGTCTTTATGTGTACTATAGACGCCTGTTGTTGAGAGATTATGGGCATCTGCTGCTGATGTGTTTTGGTTGAGCTTGTAGTAAAATGTATGGTTTCTTCTGCTAAATGTTGGATTTAGCTCAGTGCAGATTGCTAAGGCAAGGCAAGATCTTACATACAAGTAGGATTCGGTTTAGTATGTTCTTTGACTGTTGATTTTATCTGGATTTTAAGTTAACTGTTTCTGGAGTATTTTAGTGTTTGTTTACTAATTTTATAATTCGAAATAAACATATATTTACGGTAGTTAGGTTAATATTCTTGGCAAATGTGTTACGTCTCAAGTCCAAACATATATAGATTTTAAGAGCCTATTGAATTCATGACTTTCTTTGGCAGAGGCAGTTATGTGCTGGTGGGGTTGAAAAGGAAATATTTTTACGAAACAAAGTTGAAAATTATGTATGTTATTTAACATAATCAGGAGGTTGTATAAATAAATTGGAGTTTGTTGAGAGATAGAAAAAAGAAAAGATTTTTGCAACAAAACTATTGAAAATATTGAGACGAAAAATTTAGTTAATTTTTACTTTGTATAACCATTTTGGAGATCAATCGGAAGCACTTACTCGGACAAATGTCACAAATCTAATTAATTATAAATTGTAATAAAAAACTAAAGTTGAAAGTGCTTTAACTTTAGGTTTTATTTGCATCGCATTTCCAATTGTCTGCAACTTTTCTTTCCTTTATATTCAGTTATCATCGATCAGTTTCATAACAAGTATTAGTTAATATGATGCTGCTTAATAATCACTCGCATGACATAAATATTCGAATACTGGTTAGTTAGTAGCATAGAAATTCACACATTTTGTTGATGTTTCTCGATTTGAATTTCAATAATACATTGTACACGAGAGAGAGAGAGAGAGAGAGAGAGAGAGAGAGAGAGAGCATTTCTCTGTTTTTTGTCCTGCTTTTTGGGTTAAAGCTCCCACGCCGTCCTTCCTCCAATACCTCTTCTGTGTGAAATGTGGGATTGAAAGCTGCGATTGAGGGGATGAAGTTTTAATTGAAGAAATCGTCCATGCACTTCTGCACTTTGATATAAGTTGGAAGCTGGTACGGTAAGCTCCCCTTTGTATAATGTCGCCATCTACCTGTTTATTTTCGATTTTAATGCGGTGTGTAGCTTCTTGTTTATTGTCTTTTTCTCCTTTCAGATCAATCGTGTTGGCGATTTTCTCGTCCCAGCTATTGTACTGACGTGATTTTTAGCTGTGAATTTGCCGCCACGATCGTTGGGTCACAGTACCATAGATTGGAGCTAAATGAGAAAAGGTGCGATGTACGCAACCACGAACTGTTTCAGGTTATTTTGCGATCACCCATTCATTATGGCTATGCTGTGTATCTTAATATTGCTGCACAGAGCTTCTCCTTTTTTCATTTCCCTGTTGGTTTCTGCCTCGCCTGTTATCGTTTGTACTTTCCTGTTGCTTGGTACACTATTAAGTTACGGGCAGCTGAATATTCCCGAAATCGATGTAGAGGAAAAATCCACTCATGAAACCGTATCACTTAGAACCGGGGAATCGAAAGGTGTTGCATCTAGTGAAGACAATAGCTTGTGTGTTAATAGATACAGTGAAACTAAAACAAGCGAAGCAGAAGAAAGTAAGCTTTCTGAAGCTCGTTTGGATGGCAGTACCAATAACTCCGCTCCTTCGATGGGCAAAAGATCTGTCGAAATTGAATCAGACATCGAAGAAACCTGGGGAAATATTTTAAATTATGACGGATATAAGCATAAGAGTGAACGGAACAAAGAGGGTCTTATCGATCTAGCAATCGCGGAGAATTGGCTGGTAGGGAGTCTTAAGATCTAGGACGAGCATTCGAAATCAGAAACTGAGAAATCAGAAGTGGATTTTTTCGGCTCGGAAAGGGTCAATGTGGATTTGCTTGGCTCTCCTCCTCAATCACCTTGGAGACGTGTTCGAGTCCATGATGACCATGCTTTAGATTCTGATTCAGATGTGGGTGAGAGTTCATCTTCCGATGCTTCAATGGCCGACATAATGCCGATGCTTGATGAGCTTCACCCACTTTTGGTTTCGGATGAAGAAAATGCACAACCCATTCAGTTTTCACAAGGTGGCTCAGATGCAAGGTCTGAGATGTCGTCAAAATCCAGGTCAAGTAGCAGTAAATTGGATGGTGAGGATGATACTGAGAATGATGTGTATGATGAAGTAGCAGAGGATGATAATGGTGGCGGTGAAGACGAAGAAGAAGTTCAAGACGACGAACAAAATGGAAATAAATCCGTCATTAAATGGACTGAGGAGGATCAAAAGAATCTCATGGATCTGGGTAGTTCTGAACTCGAAAGAAACAAGAGGCTGGAGAGTTTGATTCTGAGGAGGCGAGCTCGTAAAAACTTGAGTATGATTCCTGACAGAGATTTGATAGACTTTGAAAGTGATGATTTTCCATTTCACGTCAAGCCTATTACCGCAATAATAAGACATAATCCATTTGATCTTCCTAACGAAGCACATTCATCCTATGCTGGGCTGCCTCCGATACCTGGTTCAGCTCCTTCTGTTCTGATACCAAGAAGGAACCCTTTTGATATTCCTTATGAGGAGAACCCAAATTTAAGTAATGATGGGTTTCGAGAGGAGTTTGCGACACTTCAATCTAGAGAAACATTCTTTAGCCGAAATGAAACCTTCAATGTTGGGCCATCGACTTTTTCACATGGAAGGCAAGGTGTCAATCCATACTTCGTTTCAGATCGTTCGATTTCAGAGGAATCAAACTATTCTCCATACCAACGGTATTCGAGCGAACTTAGCGATTCCAAGGCGAGTTCTGTTCCTGAAAGAGAATCCGTTGGTTCAGTTGAGAATCTGGAAAATCGAAAATTTACTGAAGAAAATAAACATGAGTTGCGGGAGGATTTCCATGCCCCTGAGGAAGAAGAAGAGTTCTATGACTGTGAGGAGACAGACTTGATGATTACTGAAGCAGATACAATATCCAAGACCGAGCATGTTTCTGCAGATGAGAGACATGGAAGACAATCTTCAAAAGAAGAAGAAAAAGAAAAGGAGTCCTCACAGTATTCAAATGTGTCTGCTTCTGCTATGCACACTGATTGTGGAGGAGAAAGTTCATCTACAGCTCATTATTCCGTAAGTACTTCGATGGAAACTGTTTCTACCGATCAAGAAACATTTCAAGATGGGATACTTGAACATGTCTATGTATCAGATAAGGAGGATAAAACAGAGAACCATGCAAATAGAAGTGTGATAAGCTCCAACTCCATCCATGATATGCAAATTACTGAAGTTAGACCAGTGGAAGATGATAGCACTGAGAGATATCAACCTCCCAATTCAGGCGAGCAGATTCACCATGAGGGATATTCCCGAAAAGTGCAGTCAACTTCGGAATCAGATGATGATGAGAACGTTGAATCAAAGGCAGATTTACCAAGTTCATCGGTGCGCATAAGCCTCGTTGTTACTGAAACGTCGACCCGTGGAGTAAGAATATCGCACTTGACTAAATATTATAAAGGGAAACATTTTGAAAGCTCGAGTTCGAGTTCTAGCTTGAGTTCTGAGTCGAGTTTGAGCGACGACTCGGAATGAGAATACAAGCATACTATAGGTTATACTAACACGTGTTTATTTTAGGACCCGCTTCATTTCTTGCAAGAAAACTAGTTTTTGGCATCTTTAGTTTTGTAACAGTTATATATTCTCAATCTCATATATAAGTAATCCAATCCCTTCAGAAATATCCATAAAAAAACCAACTATAGAGATATCTCTTAAAAATATATTCACAGTTATTCCTCTCTCTTCTATAGCCAAAACACTACCAAATTCCATTGCAAACATTCCTTCCCCATTCCTCCAAACTCCATCCCACACAAATCTCCAAATTTCAAACCCCTTCAATGAAGCACCGCTGACGAAGTCCTCCTCGAGCTACGATCATCATCGTCATCATCATCATCATTTTCCCCACCACCATCATTATCATCATGATCGAAGAACACAATACTATGATCGAGCACCACATTCCCGCCCCCTCGATCCTTCTTCAAGCTCTCATCAATCCCACTGTAATCCAAATTCGCAAGAACGTCGGGCATCTGCTTCCCCACCACCTTCAGCACCATCTCCCCGCCGGAGAATTTTCCGGCGACCGACTCCTCCCCCTCGTCCTCCTCATCTTCATCCACGACCTCCCGGAAATTCACCAGAGAAGGCGGCGTCCCGCCGAAGAGGATCTCCCTAAGATTCCCAAGGATTCCTCTGTTGAAGGGATTCTCGCTCTTGTCGTAACGGTAGCGAAAATTCTCGTAGGTGGTTTGGTTCGTGCACATGAGGTAGAGGTGGAACGCGCTTAGCCCGCCCACGAACCACACGGCTATGAAGCAGTAGATTGCAAGGGCTAATGAGAGGATGTCCTTGGTCCACGCCCCCGCGGGCCCCTCGATTAGGTTCAGTAGGGAGAAAGTGAACACGTAGAGGCACAGGGCCGTCGACGTCGTTATGAAGAGGATGAACGTCCTGTAGTTGCGCTGCAATAAGGTACATGCACAAGAACCAAAACGTTTATATCGGAAGTTAGCGGGAGAAAACCAGAACGGTTACCAATATTTACTATGCTGACCAATTTAGTCTACGATGTTTTTTATACAGTTCCCAATGTTGTCGATTTTGGAACATTTTGGTCATTCTGTCACGATTACTGTCAGTTTTAACGGGAATCTTGCACGATAGGCTTTGCGGGTTCGCATTATATTCTTCTATTGTTAATCGAGCTAGATGATCTAGAGAAACTCTCCAGTTTCGTACCCTAAGTTCACGCAATTTAGCCAAATTATAATGGAGAAGGAGGCCAGCACGTGCGAGATTCCCAAAAATTGGCGTTCACTGCGACAAAAAGGATCAAATTGTTCCAAAATCGACAACATCGGAGACTAAAGTCTGTTTTGACGAACAAACGGAAATGTAATGGCATTTTTTCACATCTATTCCAAACCAACCGATTTACTGTCTATAATTTGGTTGACTAATCATTCAAGCGTTTTGGTACTTCTCATTTGGTTTAGACAAAACATCGAAGACAAAATTTGTTCAAAGATAAATGTTTAGCATCATTTTTTTTTTTTTGTTTCTTCCCAAAATTGGCCATAAATGGATGCTTCTCCTTCGTCAGGCCAAGCGAAAATAGTATTATAGAAGAAGGAAAGGGGATTTGTTCGACTTACAGCACCTACGCACTGGCCAACCCATGGGCAATGGTGATCGAACCTCTGTACGCAGTTGTTGCAGATGGAGCAATGGGAGACGCGCGGCGGACGGTAAAGGAGACACGTGTCGCAGTACTTCACCTTCACCGTGTGTCCGTTGACGAATACGTCCTTCGTCCTCGGAATCCTCAGGTCCGGCGGCGTCGCTCCGCCGCCTCCGTTGTTGTTGATCCAATCCAGCGACGCCAGCGAATTCGTCGCCGTGATGTCTTCTTCCGGCGGTCGCCTGTTCCTAGGGATTATCCCGGGATTTCTCATCGACGTCATGTACAGAAAGTTCAAAACCTTCGAACGCACAAACAATATCAGATTGAGGATTAATCGAAGGAGAAATTAGGGTTTGGCAGATCACTCACGAAGAAGGTTAGGAGGATTCCGACGATTAACACGATTTGGCCGTCCGACGAATCGGATTCGGCGATTTTCAGAAGCGTCTTGATGCAGAACGTTATTGCAGGTCCGCCGATGAGGAACGTGGTGAGGATGAGCGAAGATGCGTCGGGGCCCAGCACCAGCGTGCCTCCGCACAAGAATTTCTGGGGAAAATCAGTCATGAAATGAAGAAATTAAGGGAATTAAGGTAAGAAACGTGTGAAAGAAAAAAAAAAAAAAAAAAAGAGGCTGACATTGCGTCCTTTCCATGCTTGATAAAGCCTCTTCTTCTTCGTCTTCTTCTTCTCCGAAGATGGATCGACGACGACGACGGCAAGATCATGGCCACCCATTCATGCATGCATCAAACGGCGCCTTTATTATATATCAAAAAAGTTGATTGATATTGTCAATCAATGTTAATTGTGTAATTTATTTACAGGCAGTGGTTATTTACAATGAGATGATGATCTCCTTTGGCAGGAGAGAAGAGAAGATCAAAGGATTTGAGGAATGGGGCTCGTTGCTGATGATGCATGAAAGAAGAGGGAAAGAAGAATAACATATATTTTCCGATATAAAAAGTTTCTTTGGTTTATTACTCTCCCCCTCTTTCTGCCCTCTCCCCCTCTCTCTATTTGCGCGTATATTTATCGTTTTATTCAAAGATAATAAATAGTAAGCCCAATTCGAGCACATGACCTAACTAGCTATGAGAGATGAGACAGCTTAGTTGGAGTTGTTTTTTAAGGATTAAAACGTCGGAAAACCAAGTTATCAAAGATCGGAAAATGTCAACGAAACTTTCACAGAATATATCTGAGATGGGGTATGACAAAAACTTGGAAGTTTAATTCCATCATTACACGAATTCCATTACAAACAGCACAAACTAAAGAAAGAAGTTCCTACGACCAAGGAAAGGTTCTGCACTGCGTTACTACAGTATAAGCAGCAACGATGGACAGACTTGAAAACTTTAATTCTACAGTATCTTCATAGAGCGGCACAGACTAAAGAAAACTAACAAGTTCAAGGCCGAGCTCTATCGTACATGCCGAGGCTCGATCTGCAAAGAAAAATAAGATAATGAAGGTTGAATCATAAATGGTGCGAATCCATTTCACGACCAAGAATGTGCACGCAAGCTTGATGAAAGCAACTGTAAGGAAATACCATCGACACTCAGTCTAAAACACTAATTGCCAACTCGTTGTTGAGAAAACCTAGTCAAACAACAGCAAAGATGGAGTCGGTTTCTAATGAAGACCAAACAACGTACGGGAAAAACAAATTACCTTTGTGGACTGTGGTGTCATCCATAGAAGTACCCTTTGCACTTGGGAGTTCCACAAAAGCACTTCTTTCTCCCCCTCTCACCAGCAGAAATACCATAATCGAATGTCAGCTCTTGCATAGGTGGAATGTGCATCGCAGCAAAAAAGGCAATGTGAAGATAAACATCGTTGTTACTCTCTCGCAAGACTGGCATCCAATAAACATTAGGAGAACAGCTGTGGTTCATGAAACGAGCTACATTTCCATTATGCTTAGCGCTCACAACGAGTGGGTAAGGAGTCATTTCGTAACCGTTAGAATCATCGTTGAGAGGTCCCAAAGATGGATACTTGCGAGTCGAGTCAAAGATGAACTCATCGCCATCGTAATGGAGATCAGAACCTTTGATGACATCGCCAGCATATTCGCAGATGAAATTGCCCGAACGAATCGGGTCCCACGACCTAAGCCCCCAACCTCGATTCTTTGTCTTAAAAACCTCGAGCCTTACCTTAATCCCTGCTTGGGTCATGCGATTCCTACAAGTCGGAGGGCAGCCACAGTACGCTCCACACTCGTATACCAATGGCTTATCCGTCAGAAGGACGCCCAGAGAAGAATAGGGAAGGAACCCGTCGTTTTTCCTTACACAGGGGCAAGAAGTGTCGCCAGGCTGGCATCCACCCGTGCAA
This sequence comes from Craterostigma plantagineum, assembly GCA_027422505.1. Classification (NCBI taxonomy): domain Eukaryota; kingdom Viridiplantae; phylum Streptophyta; class Magnoliopsida; order Lamiales; family Linderniaceae; genus Craterostigma; species Craterostigma plantagineum. The sequence goes on from JAPQWV010000145.1 coordinate 186,746, forward strand.
CGACATGGCATTGAAGGGTCAGATGTGGAGAAGGGTTGCGAGTACATAAGGCTTCGAATATAGGTGAAGTGGGCGGGCCCTCTTTCTCCGTCGACGTCGTTCACAAGAACGACGGGCTGGGGCTCGCCGCCCGAAGTTAGGTCGGGCAGAATGATTCCTGGACGGGCCATTGTTCCATCTCTCCACTGCTGAATAGTTTTCCACAGCGAGAAGGCTTCTTGTTGGCCCGGGATTCTAATGAATTTGTACTTGAAAACGTTGCAGCCCGTCTTACTCTTTTCGACCCACGACTCTTGAATCTTGTACAGACCGTCGTAGATGTATATCTTACACGTGGAAACGATAGGGTCTTTTATGCCTCTGAGGACTCGAACTTCGTTACCACGCTTGACACTCTTTTCGAGGGCAAGATTTCCCCTTTCGAGCTTCTGATCGAAAACTTGCCCATCTCTCCTCTGAACTCCACCCTGACCGCTGTATATTATCACATTGCTATCGTCTCCATCGTCGTCGTATCCACCAGAGGAGACTACGCTCACCGCCAAAGGTTCTTCGTCTGCTGTAACTTTGACACCCATATAATCTATGCCAGCCATGCTTGGAGCGTGTAACCCTACTAAGCACAACTCCATTCTGAAGAAGAAGATATCCCCAATTTCAACGCCTGGCACCTGCCCGATCCTCTTTGCTTGATTCGTTCGGGCGCCGTTTTTCATCATGAGGTTAGTTGCTTTTAAATCCGGGCGCTTCAAACCTCCCGATGCACCCTTTACGTCCTCTATCTGAGTAATTTTTCTCCTCATCAAATTAAAGACCAACAGTATGGCTGCAACCACATCTTTATCCCCATTAGATCTTCTAAAATCGTCGAGTTCTTTAAGCTTAAACAACGTCAAGTAGCTATTAACTAGAGAATCATCGTCATTATCTCCATCATTCCCCAGGCTCGACCTGCCCCTTCTTTTCCCTGATCTAACAACACTAACACCTTCGCCATCATCAAACTCACCTGGCGACTCGTTATACCCATCGTCTTCTACAGCATCTTTAGAAGCCGCCTTCTTTCCCTTACCACCGCGCTTTTTGGCAGGCGTTGGCGTTCGATATGAGTTCAATGGAACTGGGGCCGGTATGCTGTTATTGAACCCAAAATTTACAGGCTGCTGTGGAGCACTGTTTGTGGTTTGGTTCGTACTATTCGGAGCCACGAAAGGGTAAAATGGCTGCACGCCCGAAGGAAAAGGACCAGTCGGTGGAACACAAGCGAATGGTGTGGGCTGTGGGGTTGCAACCGAAGACATTCCCGCCGCACCTGGAAAAACAGGGACAAGACATCGAAGTGGTTTCACGTCTAACACCCTCGACTTGTCGATTGGCCCTGGGCGAACATTTGGGTCTGTGCCTACGTTTTGCTCCATTTGAGGATGGCCAAATTATCTGAAGCTACGAGGAACCTAAATCAGACAAAGTAAATAGCAGGGAAGAGATGAAATTCTTAGCTGATGAAGTTAGCACAAGCACTCCATTCCTGAAATGGTAAGGAAGCCAAAACCAAATTATAAACAGAGGGGACGATCTACAAGCACGACATGCAACGAGGAGTAAGCTACCTACGACAAACAACAAAACGCCATGTAAGCAAGAAATCTCGTATCAAATCTTAGAAAGAAGAGAAACCCTAATTTTAGCACAGCATGACGATCTTCACAAATACGTCTGAGAAAGAAGAGAACCCCTAATTTTAGCTAAAAACCTTGGAACGTTCATCAACGCAATTACTACGAGAACGAATTTTTCACCAGGAGAAAAAACAAAAGGCGGAGAGATATATGCCGATACGAGATTCAATAGCGAGAAACGAAAAACAACTCAGAAATTTCTTTCGCAAAAGGATAGATCGGATCGGAGCTGAAATGAAAATGGATCTTGAAAAGAGCAAATTACCGAGAGAGAGAGAGAGAGAGACCTGACTAAGTGATGAATTCCTTGGTCACACTCACTCCTTTGTTTCCTTTCATTTCGTCTGTTTTTAAGAAAAATAAAATTAGAATACAAGGGAAATAATCGCGATTTCTCCTTCACATTTCTTGAGTAATTATACTCCATCTGTTTAAAAAACACGTCGTTTAAGGAAAATGCATACCTATTAATGAAGAAAAAATACGTGATACTCTTATTAATTGTTTGATCATGTTTAATTGTTTTTTATGGCGAAGATTTTGTGTTTTTATTTATAGGGATGGAGATATTAATATTTTTTATTGAAGAAATTAAAATGTCTTTTAAAAAAAAGAATAAAAAAATCCTAAAGCGAATTTTATTAAATGAAAGACTGAGGGAGTATATGATTATGATCCATGTAAAATTAATAAGGCCGCTACATTCACACCCCCTCCACATTCAATTTACACCCCAAACACCTGAAATTTGCAAATATTAATTTACCTAATCACATGGATACAACAAAAAAATTTATAATTTTTTAATTCAACAACATTTACATGAGTAATATTTATAAATTTATTTTTTTATATAATTCAACAGCAATAATTTTTTATAAATTTATTTTTACATTAATAGATACAATTTTATATGAACATTAAAAATATTACTTTTATTAATTTATCAATAGTAATATTAAATTTAATCCATAAACATAAATACTTCTTGTTCATATAAGAACTTAAATAAACACAGTAATATAAACATATGAATAGGAATATATTGTTCAAGAATATTATCAATTATCTTTATCATATGTGGAAGTCTAATATCGACAATGGAAGGAGACAAACATGATAAAGCATTAATTAGTGAATACAGTTTAAATTCGACGATATTACTTTAATCCTAAATGGTAAGTATTCATGATTTAGAATTTGAAATTATTCGATGATTTCGAATAAATTTTTTATAATTGGTAAGTATTTATTAGTTTACCTGACATATTATTAACAAGGGGGTGTAAATAGAAAAGATAAAGTACCAATAGAATTTTACCCACCTAATAATTTATATTGATCTCCTCATTCCAATAATAAAGCATCAAATAGGCTAGTTTTTTTTTCCTTTTATTATATTACGTCCCATAAAATTGCTCGTTCAGCCAATTTGTGTATCAGTTGGAAACAAACATCATCAAATCTCCCAAATATCCAATTATGGTAAGTGGGAATTATCATTTATCAGAACATAACCTAAAATCGGAAATTACAAAACTCCCCAACCTCCATCTTCATCCCAACGCAAGCTAGCTACAGCACAAACTAACAAGTTAATTTCATTTACTAATATTGATAGTTTAGTCTCTTTCGAAGCATTTTCCTAAATTTCCATCTAATTTCAAGAAACAGATCAGTGCAAGCAAGTCAAATAATGGTTTTTCTTTTGTATAATTAATTTTTTATTAACACGAAAGCGACATCAATGTAAGCCTTCAACGTCTACTCTACCCAACAAATAGATAGAGATATAAGCGGATAATAATGTAATACTAATGATAAGTGGGGCCGTGGAAGAAACTTTCAAGGAAGAACTGAACAGATCTTAAAAGCACAGACAAATCTAAACTTCAGGCCCTCAAGCAAAAGACTCTCCCTTTTTTCGGAATTCGATTAGAATAATGGAAAATCAGTTGGTTAAAGATACGGTAACTAACTATCTTTCCTCCATTCCATCTTATATATATGTTCGTCGCCTTTATTTCTTATCAAGAACTGTTTTTGGCTGGTCTACGATTCAGAGCTGCCTTCAGTTTGTTAGTTCAATCTCAGTTATGTCTTAACTGGCTGATGACATCAGTTTGTTTTAGCTCGTCTCTTTTGCCCACTTCCCCGCCGCCATTTTTCTATCTCTTTATATCTTCATCGTTTGTTTATCTCTCATTCTAATCTGCAGAAAGAGATGGGCTCGTCAAAATCTACTTCTTGTAAAATAGCAGTGCTTTCACTGCTCTTAACTCTAAGCATATCCATCGCATTGTACCAATGCAGAGCGGCCGATTCAGACCAAATCGTAACCTTGCTCGTGAACGCTTCGTCGGGAATTTCGTCGAAAAAGATATCTGAATCCATGTTCGGGATATCGTTCGAGGTTTGTCGTTTTCTCACAACTTTCTCACAACGATTCGTTCCGACAACGGTGTTGCGTATATCAAACTTACGTTCCATATTGGTTGTACATTTGAGAACTGTTTATAAGACTGTTACGCACTCCCTCTATTGTCAATTGGTTTGAGTTGATGGGCTCATGAGTTTATGCTTCTGTGTTTGGGCTAAATGGTTCCCGACTAATGGAAACTATTCTCAAAATGGTACTTAGTATGAGATACGCTTTTCTTCCAGGAGATAAACCACTCGGGCGCTGGCGGGCTATGGGCCGAGCTCGTCAGCAACAGAGGGTTCGAGGCGGGCGGTCAGAATACGCCGTCGAATATTAGCCCGTGGGCCGTAATCGGCGACGAATCGACGATAACCGTTTTGACTGATCGTTCGTCGCCCTTCGAGAAGAACGTCGTCGCCCTTCGAATGGAGGTCTATTGCGATTCCGAGGGCGAAAAGATATGCCCGAACGGTGGCGTTGGAGTTTACAACCCTGGATTCTGGGGCATGGTAATAACAAGTATAAACATTCCTAAAGGTGCATTTGGTATAAGGATTTCTATACAAAAAAGGCGTAACAATACTTTTTTTTTATGCCAAGCTTAGCTTTCTTTATGTTTTATCCTCGGACGAATTCTGCACGTCAAACGCACCCCAAAACTAGTTATGTTATCATATCTTGTTTGATCCATACTAATAATTGTTTTTGCTTTTTTTTCGCAAGAATATCGAGCAAGGGAAGACGTATAAAGCGACCCTATACGTTCGCTCCCAAGAACCGATCGAATTAACCGTATCTTTCGTCGGTGCCGACGGACTTCGGACATTGGCGAAGACCGATATAACGTGCTTATCGATTATTTTACGTCACATCTTTTATTTTTCCATATCTTTTAGAAATTCATGGATTCGTTCTTCGCAGAGACTCTGACGTTAAGAACTGGACGAAAAAGGATATTCTGTTGCAAGCGCAAGCAACAGATCATAACTCGAGGCTACAGCTGACGACGACCAAGAAAGGCGTAATATGGCTCGACCAAGTTTCGGCCGTACCTTTAGATACACACAAGGTATGTCTAATCTATCTAGAGCTGTCAATCGGGGCCGCGGCCGGTCCACCAACTTATTTAATTAGATATTATATAATATGTATTATATGAAAAATAAATATTAAATGATTAGTAATTTAATTAATTATGTCTAGTTAATGTCATAATATTAATCAACACATAACTAATGACATGTTTATATGTAATTTTTTTAATAAATACCATAATTAATAAAAAATTATTGGCAAATTTGAAATTGAACTAAATAAAATTTCATTTTTCCTAAGTTGGCGGGCCCGCCAAATTGACAACACTAAATCTATCTAAACATCATTTCCTTCTAGTATAATAAATCCCTCGTAAATTCTTCGTAAAACAACTTCGAGAAAGAAAAGGAAGATATATTGTTTAGGGACACGGATTTCGCGAGGATCTCTTCAACATGCTTCGCCGATTTGAAGCCAGGATTCCTAAGATTTCCAGGTAAAAATAGCCCTATAAAAGTTACTTCGACTTTGAACTTTTGTTATACTACCTCCGTCCCGTTATTTTTATCACATATGTTGGTGGGCACGGATATTAAGGTGGTATTATTATAATAATATAGTACAATGAAAAGGTAATAAAGTGTATATTTTGACACGTCTTTTAAGAATATTTAATATTATTATATTGATTCTTTGTGATAGTTTTTTTGCTAAATAAGGAAATGTGATAAAATTAGTGGGACGCCTGGCAAAATGTGATAAAATTAGTGGGACGAAGGTAGTATATATTTATGTATCAGAGGTGTTTTATGTGCTTATTCTCCAGGCGGTTCGTACGTCCAAGGAGAGTACTTAATAAACGCCTTTCGATGGAAGCAAACGGTAGGCCCATGGGAGGAGAGGCCGGGCCATTTCAACGACGTATGGCAATATTGGACCGACGATGGGCTAGGTTTCTTCGAGTACCTCGAAGTAATTACGTTGAAATTTTGTTCGCCTTCGAGCATTTTTTTCCATCGTCCGGCTTTTACGTTTTCTTCGTTATGTTTTTAGCTTGCGGAGGACTTGGGTGCAAAGCCCGTGTGGGTCTTCAACGGCGGTAAAAAATAGCGAGCTTACTGTCGATTACGTCATCGCCGTAATAATATTTGGTCGCTAACATACTAATTTTTCGACGCTTGTTAAAGGGATGAGCATTAACGATCAAGTCGATTCGCCCGTCTTCATGCCCTTCGTTCAAGTAACGCGCTTTTCTCTATTTCGCGCTTTTTGGGGCGGGGTTTATTTCGACTTTCTTGATTGGACGTTTTTATTACAGGACGTCCTCGACGCATTAGAATTTGCGAAGGGAGGCTCGAACTCGGCTTGGGGCGCCGTAAGGGCTCAGATGGGCCGCTCTCAGCCGTTCGATCTTCAGTACGTCGCCGTTGGGAATCAAGATTGTGGAAATAAAAATTATCGAGGTACTTATGTATGGTAATTAATCACTTTAAATTTGACGACTTCTCGACAAAATAAATCGTTGTGGTTTAGGGAATTACATGAAGTTCCACGATGCCATAAAAAGGGCCTACCCAGACGTCAAGATCGTATCGAACTGCGACGGGTCAGCTCAAGCCTTGGATCATCCAGCGGATTTGTACGACGTTCATGTAAGAATTTATCGAAATTGAAAGTTTTAATTCGATTTAGATTTCTATTAATCTGCGCCGAACGATGACGGTGCAGGTTTATACGAATGCGAACTCGATGTTCTCGACGGGCCAAAGCTTCAATCGAGCCCCACGGAACGGGCCGAAGGTAAGCGCATCAGTGCGCATCACAATGTTTTTTGCAATGAAAGAAATCGATCTACGTTTCTTTCTGTAGGCTTTCGTAAGTGAGTACGCCGTGACGGGGAGCGATGCTGGCAAGGGAAGCCTTTTGAAAGCGCTGGCCGAAGCCGGCTTACTCGTTGCCCTCGAAAAAAACGGGTATTTTTCCGCCCCTTTGTCTTGTCTATGTCTAAATTAGTCCAGTATATTCACACCCTTTAGCACAAGTAGTCCTTAACTTTCCAACATGGTTTAAACGCTTGGATCGAGGAAAGTATGATTGATTTAACGAGACCGCTAATTATATTTTTACAGCTCGAATTAAATTTTAAAAGCCCAACCTAGTTAGCTGAGTCGAAAAATTGGTCGGAAATTCGCTAAAAAGACTATTCATGACAAATAGGGGAGAAACCGTAAAAAGGTTTCCGGTGTTCATCATAAAGACCATCTAACGGGAACTAAATCGTGGACTAAGTTGGTTCACGTAAAACACGGGAACTAAATTAGTCCATGTGGTAAACGTTGAGGACTATTTAAGTTTTTTCCTGCCTAATACTGGATGTCGTGGACGAGTCAGACGACGAAAATCGAATTTTGCAAAAGTTATATGACTAAAATTACAGCTACTCCGACCAGTAACGGAACAAAAAACAAACTTTTCGACGCAGCGATGCAGTCGAGATGGCCAGCAATGCGCCGTTATTTGCGAACGCGAACGACATGAGGTTCGTGCCTGACGCCATACTCTTCGATTCCTCGAAGGCGTACGGAACGCCGGGCTACTACATGCAGCTGTTATTCAAAGAATCGAATGGCGCAGTTCTCCTCGACTCGTCGTTACAACCTACGAATCCAAATTTTCTCACTGCATCGGCAATTTCCTGGACGAACACCACCGACGGCAAGAATTACATAAGGATAAAGGTCGGCACAAATGAACGATCTTTTCGAGTTATAAGACGATTATATTCGTGCTATTTTTTTTTCAGGTTGTGAATATAGGGGGCAAAAGGGTGAATCTGAGTATATCGGTTAATGGGTTGGATAAGAGCTCTGTAGATCCGTCGGGGTCGACGATGACTACGCTGACGTCGGGGAGTGCGATGGATGAGAATTCTTTCGACGAGCCGAAGAAGGTAGTGCCGAGGAGGAGCGGTTATGGAAAAGCTGGTAATAAGATGAGTGTATCTCTGTCTCCTTATTCTTTGATCTCCATTGATTTGTTATTGAGAAAATCCAGTGTTTTGGAGGTAATTGATGATGATGTAACTACTATTTGATTGATGTAATATAAATAATATGTAATATTACTTTTATTTTAATTTTTTATTATTTAAAATGTTTAATGGAGTGTATATATGATGACGAAAGGTCCTTTCTAAAATCTCTCGGTTATAGGAGGAGATAGTCTTCGTTTATATTAAACGAGTGGAGAGCGTGAATTATCGGATGCCAAAGTTTATAATCTCAGCAAAATATACAGAAGAAAATTAATTCTTGAGGATATAATGCTAATAAATTAAAGTTAAAATTTCTAACTAATCTATTAAAATAAATAATAATAAAATAAAAGTGTAGAACAATCATAAATTTTTTTTTTCAAACGAAAGCTTGCTATCTCATTCATCAAAAGGATAATTACATAGGCTAAACAGCCGAAATGGGTTCCTCTGGTGACAAGTATTTCCCAGTAGGAATGAGGGCTCGCATGAAGAGCATAAACATCGAAACAGCAACTAAAGCAAAGACAAAAGGAAACGTTGGGAAAAAAGAGGAGACAACTAATGTAATCAGACTAGAAGACCACACCAGCACACATCAAAAAGTCACCACTGGATATAATTCCCTAGCAACACCCCAATGTGAGCAAGAAGCATGACCAACCAACTTATGCACAAGCAGGCTAATCGAAGCAGAAGAATGGGTGGATTATGAACTGATCTCCATAGGGGCCCTACACATTCCACCCGAACTGCAGCCTTCAAACCCAAAAACAGCAGCCATCACACCCAACATCAGCATCATCATCATTTTAAGACAAAGCCAAGAACTCGTACCATTCATCCATTGCCAGACGAACATATCGAGCTCTGATTTCCATTCCTTTTCGAAGATCCACAGATTCCTCGTCTTCCAGAGCATCCATAAGATATATACTGACAGTTGGATACGGTCTATAAAACATTTTTCTTGAGGACCTGCACAAATTTCTTGCCACCAATGTCTGAACGTCATTTCGCTGCTCTGAATTCCGCTCCAATCAATGGGGGACAGTTTCCAAACTCTTCTAGCTCTTTGACAATTGAAAAAAAGGTGCTCTAGATCCTCGGGAAATTCCCCACAACAGCAGCAGATTGGGTCGACTTCAATACCTTTTTTCCTCAAGTTAATCTTAGAAGGGAGGATATTGTGGATGGCTCTCCAAAGAAAGTGCTTTAGCTTATTCTTGACCTTGAGTTTCCAGATTGAAAGCCACATCCTTCTTTGTGTCCTTCCTCTATCGCTGCCCTCTATCATTCCTTCCTGACAACATTGCGTCGCTTGAATGGCCTTGTAAGCGGATTTGACACTGAAATTCCCATTCTTTTCAAGACTCCAAATTAAGAGGTCTCTAGATCCAGGGTTCTTGAGAGGAACCTTATCAATGATATCGGCCACCTCTTTAGAAACCAGTGATCTGATGAGAGTTGTGTTCCAGCTGATACCATCCTCGTTGATTAGCTCGCTGACCCATGTGACTGAATAAGATCCTCGATCAATTGGCGAAGGGATGAATCCACGGACATTATCTAGCCATGGAGACCTCCAAACCTTGACTCCTTTGCCGTCACGCGTCACCAATTCGATACCTCGCCCCAATCTTGAGAACAGCCAGGGCCTGAAACCAAGACATCCAAAGCCAAGAGGCCGACGCGGGGCAGGAGGCCTGAAAGAGACTAGTCGAAGGAAAATATCTAGCCTTAACCACTTTAGACATTAAAATGTTAGGATGAGTAATAAGCCTCCACAATTGTTTTCCAATAAGAGCGTCGTTGAAATTTTGAAGCTCATGGAATCCCATCCCTCCTTGAGATTTAGGCAGAGCCATCTTACTCCAAGCTTTTCAGTGGGTTTTGGGGCAATCGACCCCATTTGAACCCCACCAAAAGTTTGAAGAGACAGACGCAATCTTTTTACAAATACCAATTGGAATCTTGAAGCACGACATAGCAAAAACTGGAAGAGCATTAATAACAGCTTTCAATAAAACTTCTTTACCCGCGTTGTTGAGGAAGATGTTCTTCCAGGATTCAATCTGCTCTGAACCGCTTCAAGGATATAATGAAAAGTCTCTGCCTTGGATCTTCCAATCCCCAAGGGAAGGCCAAGATATCTGGATCTGGACTGAGCTTTGCTTCCCGGAAGAACTTGGCTAATGCCCGCTCTAATTTCTGCAGCTGTGTTCTTACTGAAGAAGACCGAAGACTTCTCAAGATTTACTAGTTGACCCGAGGCAGAGCCATAAGTCTCTAGTAGATCTTTGATAGTCTGCGCCTGTTGGATGGTAGCTTCACAGAAGAGTAGCGAATCATCAGCAATCAGCAAATAAAAGGTGAGTGATAAGAGGGCCTCCTCTAGATAACTTGAGACCTTTATAACTCCCGTACCCAGACGCTTGTGAAATAAAATTGACCATATCAAATTTTGGTATAGATATTCCTTCATGAAATAAAACTTTCTTTTCTAAAACTATTTCCCCCCGATAAATGACAGAAATTAGAAAATATGTATATCTTATTTTTCTCAGAAATAATCTCAAATTTCATATTATACAAATAATTGGAAAAAAGAGAAGGAAATTATTAGAAAAAAGTCTGGTAGTAAAAGAAAACCAGCGATTAAGATTAACAGCATTTCAAAATGACGGAATAGCCCTTGAAGATTCATATAAATGAGCTAACCCTACCTTCTTCCCTTGCTCGTCAATGTCAATCCGAGATCTGCCGTAACTCTCAGTTTAGCGCAGCTTTGAGCAGTGAGTGTCATCTTCTACACGGATTTCTTCTTCACGATCTTACCAGCCATACAGTATATATATACCTTTGAGAAGATGGCGGAAGAGGAAAATGCAGCTCCGTCGCCGATATTCAGAGACATTAGAAGATATTACTGCGAGTTCTGTGGGATTTGCCGATCTAAGAAGGCGTTGATTGCCTCTCACGTGCAAACTCATCATCAGGTTTTCGTTTGCTCCCATTTTATGTTCTATGTAACTTTACCGCGTTTCTTTTTTGTTTGTTTCTTGCTGGGTTTTTTAAGTGGACTAAATCAGTTGATGACTTTCAGGAAGAATTGAAGGAGAAGGAGCTTCGCGATACGAAAGAAAATGCGAGTAAATCGAATATTTGTGAGGATTGTGGTGCAAATTTTCAGAAGCCAGCTCACTTGAAGCAGCATATGCAAAGTCATTCTCTTGAGGTTTACCGCCTGTTCCAAACTTCCTTGATTTTAGCTGCTATGTTCGAATTGCTATTGTTTTCATCATATTTGATCTGTAACCAGACTTTGACCAGACTGCTAATTAACGGGGTGTTTTCAAAGCTTATTTTAGTTTGAAATTGTCCAACAAAAGTTTCATTTCTATTATATTTTCATTGAAGTTGAATGGTTATGCAGAGTGATTTTGTTCTTGGCTGGGTGTGAGGCATTGGATCCCAATTGAACTCCAAAATGCGAGAGGCAACATTAGTCTTGACTGGATCAGTATCAGGTGGGTGACCATCTGAGAAGCTCCATCAAGTGAGCCTCGGTCACGCTCGTCGCATTCCTGAGGTTTGAAGATTCTGTTGAGCATCTCCTTAACTAAAGCATGAAGTTGTTCATTGGAGAGGTTTATAGCCTAACTTCAAGTTATTCTTTAACAGAGGCCCTTCGAGTGTACCGTAGATGATTGCCAGTCCAGCTTCAGAAGGAAGGACCACTTGACCAGGCACATGCTTCAGCATCAAGGAAAGTTGTTCGAATGTCCCATTGAGGATTGCAAGTCGAGATTTACGGTGCAAGGTAATATGTCACGACATGTGAAAGAACTCCACGGTGAACATGAATCTGCATCTGTTCAAGATAACCATCCCAAAGAACATGTATGTACTGAGCCAGGTTGCGGAAAGGTGTTCAAGTATCTGTCCAAACTTCGCACTCATGAGGAATCTCATGGTCAGTTTCTATTCTGATACTATGATTTTTTTTTTCTATCGGGCTCTGGCATAACTTCAGAAAATTTCACATTTTATCGACCGTGACGATGTCTATACAGTCAGGTTGGATTCGGGGGAGGCAATCTGCGCTGAACCAGGCTGTATGAAATACTTCAGCAATGAGAAATGCCTCAAGGAACATATACTGTCCTGCCATCAGTACATTGTCTGCGATAAATGTGGTACAAAGCAGCTCAAGAAGAATATAAAGCGGCACATGCGAACACATGAAGCAGAGTGCTCGTCTCACAGCAGAATCAAGTGTAGTTTTGAAGGATGCTCTCTAACATTTTCAACGGTAACCCCTTGTACCTCCTTTGTTCATATTTAGGACAATATCTGATAGACGCCGATTACTCATTCTCTTCGTTTTCTCAGGCATCAAATCTAAAACAGCACATCAAAGCAGTTCACATGGAACTGAAACCATTTGCATGCAGCTTCCGCGGCTGTGGTATGAGATTCGCATTCAAACACGTCAGGGACCATCACGAAAATTCTGGGTGCCACTCTTACACACTGGTAAGAGATTTGTCCATTTTCTTTTCCTTTTCTTCCCTTCTTACCTGATACATTTGATCTCCTTTATGGTAATGATCGATTACTTGTTCGGTGAATTGCAGGGAGACTTCGAAGAGTCGGACGAGCAGTTTCTGTCGAGGCCTCGAGGCGGAAGGAAAAGGAAGTTACCGACGATCGATAGCTTGACGAGGAAAAGGGTCGTCCCTTTTAGCGAATCAGATGTTGAATTGAATTATGAGGCTAGCAATGACCGCCCATCATGGCTGCATAATGACTCTTCTGCTGATGATTAGCCATCAGAATTTTCTTTCTTTTTCTTTATTGTGAGTGGTTGATTGATATAGTCATGTACAAACGCCTATCGATACAAAAGGTATTTTATATGTAATGTAATATATGTGACGTTTTTCTATTGTTGGACCTTGAATATCGTAGGAACGGTGAATGAAGTGAGTAATAAATCATATTGAATGATCAAAGGATACCCTCCGCGATTTCCCTCATAAGAAAATCTACAGTAGCTGACATTGAACATGTTGGTAGGTGTAAATGAGATTAGTGACAGATATCATATTTGGTGAATCTTCACAAAAGGTTATGTGTTTGATTCAAGTCATTGAGATTTTGTTGTCGGTGTCAACTGAGATGAGAGTTATGAGCCAAAAGAATTAAGCTCAATTTAGACTGAACTTAAAATCGTCGACACTAATATCTAGGATACCTTAATTTTGGAAAAAGAAAAAAAAAAAACACCCAGAAACAATTAAAAACTATTCCATTAAAGATTCCATCTTGATGGGACTGTTCTTTATTCTCTGTGGATCAAAAGGCATTGACTTTTTACTGCTTCTCTCCTTTTCCACTTTCTTTCCTTATATTTCTTGGTCTTTCCACTCTCGAGTTCGAACTGTTGCTGCCTGTGTTCCCTTCTTCAGGTATGAGAATTTTCTGAATTTTTCAGATCTCATAGCTATGTGCAATTGTACTCGTGAAAATGGTGAATCTTTACCCAGAATTCTATTACATTGGTCAATTACTGAATTTGGCTTTACACTAGTGGAAAATCCATGCGTTTCGTTTCTTCATGGCTTAACATACTCGAGAAATACATATTCCTCAGCAGTGAACGACAACTGATATTCTCTGTTCTGTGAGAGCCGTAGCATCGATTCCCGAATCGAATCGGTATTATCAATCGATAGGTTTTGCAGATAAAGATGTTACTACATGGGATTTAGTCATAAATCTGCGCTTTTTAGTTGTGGAAATTTTATTCAATTTCACTTGGTTAGCTTCTCAGCTGCATCGTTGACTACAGATTTTAGTGTCTTTTTTGACTTTTTACAGAAGCTAGAAAATGCCTACTCATCGATGCATCACTTGTAAGAAAGTAGAGGTGTTCAGACGGTTTGAAAAACCGTAACCAAACCGTAACCGAACCGTCGGTCAACGGTTCGGTTAACCGTGGTCAACGGTTACGGTTCAAACCGTAACCGAACCGTAAATTATGAAGGTTCGGTTACGGTTCTTCATTTTCCTAACCGTAAACCGGCGGTTATAACCGGCGGTTAACCGTCTTTAAATAATAATTAAATATATAATTTTATTGCTCTTATCATAATATCCAATGATAATTTATTCAATTTATTTTAATTTTGTCAAATATCATAAAATTAAGTTTAGAAAACATAGACGAATATTGAGTGATAAACATGGTATTTAGAACTAAATGCCTATGACGAATATCCAATCGAAGAATGAATGTTAATCATAATAATGTTTAATATTTAAGCTGTAATTTATTTTTCAAATGTTGAAGGTTATTATATAAATTCTAACTTGGAATGGAAATTTCTTTTTTTACATTTTATAAAAAAATATCAAAGTTTTTTACTATATATTTAAATTATTATAAAGAAAGAAAATTCTAAAAAAGAACTAGAAAAAAAACCGTAAACCGGCGGTTCAAAACCGTAACCGTAACCGGCTTGGCCGGTTCAAAACCGTAACCGTAACCGTGATTACCACGGTTCGGTTACGGTTAGACGTTTTTATTAACCGTAAACCGGCGGTTCATAACCGTGAACCGTAACCGTAACCGTATGAACACGTCTATAAGAAAGCAGTGAATCTTCTTACAAGAAGTTCTCCATGTCCAAACTGCGGCGAAGAACTCAAAAACAACAACAACAATGCATCGATCGCCAGAGAACTCAACCAAAGTCCCGCCTTCATGGAAGCAGTCTCCAACTTCCTCAGACGACAATCTGCTCGTGGAAGAGCATTCGATCCGTTGATAGGCAACTCATGGAAATCCTACCTCGTCTTCAGCGGTGAAATGCCGGGCCCCACGACCACAAACGGGGCGGGCTCGTCGATTTCCTCAACGAAACCCTAGGATTCAGGCGGGAAAACGGAGGGGATTACTTCATAGGCCCGGGCGTCGAAGAGTTCTTCGAACACGCCGTTCGAAGCAACCTCTGCGTTCCCCCGCCAGCTTCGAAATCGTCGATCGATTCGTTACCTTCGATCAAGATTCTGAAAAAGCATGTCCGCGCTGATTCGATCTGCGCTGTTTGTAAGGAGAGGTTCGAATTGGGCTCAATAGCGTGTGGATTGCACTGCAGCCATTTGTACCACAAGGATTGCATTGTGCCGTGGTTAGAGCAACACGGTAATTGCCCTGTTTGCAGAGAGCAGATAAACAGTCGAAGATTCTCAAATAGGATGATGAAGAAGAAGAAATGGCCTTTCTTGTGGCCTTTTGGCTCGGGTCATTCCGTTTGGTAAGTACAAGACAATCTATGTATGATCTCAGTTTATTCGGTTACTCTGTGTAAGCTAATAAAATTCTGTTGAGAGGGCAAACGGTGGCTATGAAAGCGTTTTACTTTACTCAAATGGAACATAATTTTTACAGTATCAAAACCAACACAAGAACATAATTTTTACAGTATCAAAACCAACAAAAGCCTATTGAATGATCGAAATACTCGACTAGTTGACAAGATGAGAAGCAGTTGATGCCTTAAAAGGAAGCACGCATGAATATGTAACGTACTTGATGCTGTCGATCAACACCACGACGAAGACCTTTGAGATGGATTTTGTTCCCATTACGCCGTCGAGCCCAGCGTCATTCATCTCTTTAGGGTCTATTAGCACGGATACCACCATTGGAGGAAGAGAGCTGTTACCGTTTAGTTTCTCTTTTTGTTCATTTCTCTGTGTTGAAAGGTTGTGGTGAGATGATTCTGCGAGCGGAACGGGTATATTGCGGAGTATTCTTCTATTTCTTCGGTTACTGGGAAGGTGGGTTGAGTTTTGTTCGGAAATATTCCTTGTGACCATTGAAGTAGCGGGAATTATGGCTCCATTTGTTGAAGCTGTTGATACATCGAACTGGAAAACTTCGGTGCACATGCCTGATCTCAACATTGGACCTGAATAACATCATACATAAGCATATATGAATTATGAAGCATGAATATCAAGTATATCGTGGTACATTAGAGACGAAGAGATCAAACATCACGGAATTTGAAGCATGCCAAATTGTTCTACATGAGAAACTATAATGGCCCCTGACACAACTAGCTCCCCAGTACATTAAATTGTTGATACAGGGTAAAGTTTGTCCAACATATAAAGGTTATCCTTACAGTTCAATGGCCGTAGTTCCCTTTAAGGGCATACTGAAACATTCCACATTGTTAATCACTATGATAATTGATAACAGCACAGAAAGACTACAGTACATCACTTCATCAAACATAAAAGATATCATGGATACATGAGAAAGCAATATATTACCAGCGAGTCCTTCAAGGAACCATTGCTGAAGAGGACCATCCGTTAACTTCTTCACATTAATTCCATCATTCCTTCCAGGGATTGCGGGAGCCAAATCTCCAGGACGAGCCAGACCATTCTCACCATTTATCATAATATGAGATGATATTGCTTTCTCGCTGGCCAACACTGAGTGAATGATCAAATTTCCATCTATCTTCACAAGTTTGTTATTCCTAGGAACATATAAAGATGCAACGAGAGATTCGTTTTCATTCTTGTGTCCGTAAAATTCATCCATGATACCCTTCCCTCTACTTGCAAGACCACAATGTACACTGTCCTTCCCACTTCGATTATTTAAGCTGGTTCCATTCACCATCAACACCCTTCCATGATGTCTCTCATCAAACGTAGCTCCGATATAATCGCCTCCATCACTGAGGGACTCCCTTACTTCGCCATGCCTCACATTAACCATCGGAATCAACACTCCAAACAGCATAATAAAGAATAACAAACCAAGAATACTTACACCTGCAACCTTTTTCGTCCTTTTCCCAACATTCTTTCTATTGTCCTCCTTCACTCGTCCATGTGGCTTCAGCTTTGGAATTGGCAACAAAGGCACTTGTGACCCTTGTTTTACCACATAAGGTGGTGCAGCATATGGCATCCATGGATACATCATACCAAAATATGGATGCATCCCAGGAGGTGTTTGCAATGGTAAATAAGGATTTGGAACAGTGCTACTACCACCACTCAATTGTTGCCGTAAAGCAGCATTTTCCGCAATGATCTGTGAAACCTTCACATTCAATTCCTGGATAGTTGAGTGCATCGTCTCAACTTTACCCTCCAACTCCTCGACATAATGCTTCTTCCTCTGCCTCGACAACTGGGCACTCTCCCTATTCCTCATCAACCTAACCTTTTTTCTCTCCTTATCGTCAATCAATCCATCCCTCTCATTACTATTACCCCCTTCGCCAAAGTTGGATTTTCTACACTTATCATCGATCCCACAAAAGCCATCGAAATTCTTTTTCCTCTTCAATGAAGAACCACCAACTGCGTTATTCTTCACCTTCTGATCGATAAAAACTTCACTCGCAAACGAACAGTCGTTCGAATTCGATGAATTGCAGTTAGATTGGGGCAAATCGCAATTCAGAATCTTTTCATCACTTGCAGACCGAAAAGAGGAAGAATTTAGAGGGTTCACCTCGTCCCGACCGTTACCATCGGAAACGCCTACGTTGTCAGAAAAATCAGATCCTTGATTGCCCAAAAACTCCACATCGCCGCGCAATTCAGACGAAAGCGATTCAACCATGGCGTCGATTTCACCTAAGTCAGCCTCGGATAAGGCGTGCGAATCAACAAGAGATAGCAGCTCGTCCAAGTCGTCGATGTTGAAATCGCGATCAAAGTCAAAATCAAGATCTCCATCGACTCCTCCGTTACGGCAAAAGACATCCATGTCGAGAGGCGGAACGGCAAGGCAGAAACCTTCATCCCCGTCGGATGTCGGCGGTAGAGGTGGCTGATTGGCGTCGATCGTCGCCGCGTTTGCCATTGTTTAATTTTCTTTTCCTATTTTCTCTACTTTTCTTCGTCTTTATATACGTCGCTTCCGTAATTAAATATTAATACTGTCTGTACGCTTGTGCTTAAATATAATTGGTTTAATTTTAGTTTTGACATTTATAATTTATGTTTAGTAGATGAATATAACTTTTATATATATAAAAGGAAATAATGATTAGGGTATACGTATTGAGGGATTAAATGTTATAATAATATAATTAATGAATTAAAAATAGATAAGTTAAATTGTAAATATTTTACAGACCAAATTAGCAGTTAATAACTACCATCACCCTTAATATAATAGTATAGATATGGCCTCTTTTGTGAAGTCAATAAATTTGGGGAATTCACTTTTTACCTTTGAAGTTAAAAAGTCATGTTATAACATCTTGAATCATTTCTTCATATTTAGTACTATGTAAAAAAGTTCGGTATCTAATACCTCAAATAGTGAAGGGACGAAAATACCATTTTTAAATCAAAATTTGACATTATACCATGGTTTGATTGTTATACCAACTGTTATAGCTAATCATACCAATAAATAACGTGATTATAATTTTGTTATAGATGGAAAATTGAACAGTTGATACACTGTCCAGTTTTGTTGGTATATTCTTATTTATAATCGCGTTATTTATTGGTATACTAGCGACAACAATTGGTATAATGTCCCGTTTTGTTGATAGAGAATCCTAATTACGTTAATTCTTGATATAATGGATCAGAATGAGCTTCATGTCCTGACCTAATTGGTATAGTGAAACTGTTGGTCTAACTCCTACACTCTAGTATAATTTTATTTTGTCGGTATAATAATGATTTTTGTTTGTATAGTTCATGCGATTATGACTTATGAGCTTTTTCATAGTTTTTCAACTCATACAACATGGTTATTTTGTCTTCATCGCCAAAAAGGTATTGAACAAGAAGAATTTTCAAATCCGTACTGAACGGGAAGAAAATTTTGAGGTTTATTCAGAAATTTTAAAATCTGAAGGGTACTGAAATGGCATTTTTTTGTAAATTTGGATGACGTCATAATTAATAGGAACGATATATTAAGGGCAATTTTCATTTCAGGCCCCTCCATATGTATAATTTAGGATTCAGACCCTCTTCGAAAAATATTTAGTTTTAAGGACCCATTTTTATGCAGTACCACTTTATTGCTCTTACATACCAGTATGTTGAAATTCTGTACCACAAAATCATAATCCGGTACCAGTTTATGATCATCTGATACCAGTTTATTTTCTGCAGTATCAATTTATTGCTCTGACATACTAGTATGTTGAAAGTTTATAACACAAAACAATCATTCTATACCAGTTCATATATTTTTCATCACTTTTTTAAACCACACAAAATGAGTCATTTAACCTAAAAAATTCTTAAATAGGGCCTGAATTCGAAATCAAACCCTTAAAAGGGCCTGATTTCGAATTGACCCATATATTAACGGAATGTCATTTTGCGATAAACGCTTATCGACTTTAGTGAAAAGAGAACCAGTCAACCAATTTCTAAGGCTACGTAGATTGACGGCATTCATTTGCACGCTTACCTTTGTTTATCGTCCTTTGGATTCTCGAAAAAGGGATTTTTTTTTATTACCAATATTGGGTGGGTTAGAAAATATCTGCAAACCATGTTATTGCATGGTCGCCCTTAAATTTTTGTAATCATGCCCAACTACTCAATGACGATGATTAATTCGTCTCTTCTAGCCAATCTGCACGGACAATAATATTTCATTCTTTCCTATATGATATATTATAGTTTATCTTATATCGTAGTCTATTTGAGATTTAGGCCAC
Source organism: Craterostigma plantagineum (assembly GCA_027422505.1). Lineage (NCBI taxonomy): Eukaryota > Viridiplantae > Streptophyta > Magnoliopsida > Lamiales > Linderniaceae > Craterostigma > Craterostigma plantagineum. The sequence goes on from JAPQWV010000145.1 coordinate 206,663, forward strand.
TTCATTATTTTCCTAAAGTTAGCGATAATCACTTCATTATATATATATATATATATATATATATATATATATAGGTTTGCTATGGTGCCCACCTACCGTGAGCAACCACCGTGGGCACCATAAGCAAATCTCTATATTGTTTGCATTTTTTCGATTCCCAGCAACGCCAACACCTCCGTAGACACTCTAATATCCATTGGTAACCTAAATCGTCATTTCTAACACGTTAATTTTTAAGAAAATCATCTGCTTATTATTCACATGTGGGCGACATATCCATGTGATGATTTTCTTAAATTAACGTGTTAGAAATGGCGATTTAGGTTACCAATGGATATTAGAGTGTCTACGGAGGTGTTGGCGTTGCTGGGAATCGAAAAAATGCAAACAATATAGAGATTTGCTTATGGTGCCCACGGTGGTTGCTCACGGTAGGTGGGCACCATAGCAATGCTATGGTGCCCACCTACCGTGAGCAACCACCGTGGGCACCATAAGCAAATCTCTATATTGTTTGCATTTTTTCGATTCCCAGCAACGCCAACACCTCCGTAGACACTCTAATATCCATTGGTAACCTAAATCGCCATTTCTAACACGTTAATTTTAAGAAAATCATCACATGGATATGTCGCCCACATGTGAATAATAAGCAGATGATTTTCTTAAAAATTAACGTGTTAGAAATGACGATTTAGGTTACCAATGGATATTAGAGTGTCTACGGAGGTGTTGGCGTTGCTGGGAATCGAAAAAATGCAAACAATATAGAGATTTGCTTATGGTGCCCACGGTGGTTGCTCACGGTAGGTGGGCACCATATCAAACCTCTATATATATATATATATATATAACGGACCACTTCAATATCTTTTCGGTATATGTAAAGCAATGAAGAATATATACCGTGGGAATATAACTTTTAATCTTGGGACGAGAATAAATTCCCACATCCATCACTAATAAAGATATACTTTTTTGAACGGTGCAATGAACCGTAGAATGTGAAACGTGTACATTGTGTATGTGTACTGCGTGTTTTTCAACTCACTCGTCGAAGTCCCATTCATGCAAATTAAACATATAATGACATGTTTATCTAAAATTAGAATATTATTAGCAGCGTACAGCATTATAAGTTCTTCTCCATCACTGATCTGATGTAATGATGATTAGAGACTAATTGACGAAAATGAATTACGAGAAACATATGTAGGCGAGCAAATTCAAGTATGATGAAGTCATGTTTAACATTTGATAGCTTGATCACTGCCTACCTTTACCTACTTAAATGGCTAAGATATAATTGAGATGTAACTCTTCGCGGTATTTTATTTTGTTTTTTTCTACTTACATTACGCTCAAGTGAACCTATATATATGTTCAATGTTAAAACTATTATACATAAGACCAGTCAAACCTAAATAATATTACATAAATTAAAATGGGTAGTTAGTTTTGGTGGTTTATAGATGTTTGCTTGCTCATTGAAGTATCATAATGAAAAAGAAACTCGTCTATCTCTTTCTCTCTTATCTTATCATAAGTCTCAACCAGGACAGGCTTAGATGGCTACTTGTCCAATCCCCACCACCATTATTATCAATTAATCGTCAATTAATTTATTTAAACGTTCATTAAAAAAAAAAAGAAAAAGAAAATCAATCAAGACAACAACGCTACTTCAATCGTTTACTGTACAATGTAATGAAAGATCGAACCGCAATGCAAGAAAGAAAGGAAAAGCTAAGTGGGAAACATATTTAAATGAGTAGCAGTAGCACCCAAGAAAATGGAAATAGTAAATATTTGAAAAAAGCAAAGAAAAAGAGGTTGGGGTTGTTTTCGTTTTTCATTTTTAGCTTCTCTTTAGCTCGTGGCCTCACTGCAGGCATCTTGACTATACCTTTTGTCTATGCTCTTATATATATTTTTTTCATCTCAGTCCCATCGTTTTACCATATTTCCTTTCTTCCTTTCGCCTTTGTGGTTTTATATACCTCAAACTTTTTGTCTTTCCAAGTTCAGACTTGAAGAAAAGTATATCTATCTTCTGCTCAGCTGAAGTCACTTGTTCCTCAGATTCGTCTTCCTAAACGTTAAGTATCTAATTCATATTCAAAAAGGTTTATTGCATCATACCTCTCTTTCCCCGCAAATTCTGTTGAACGTTGATCTAATTAAGTTTTCTTGGCAAAGACCAACTTTTTACCAGAATTTTTTTGTGTGCCTCCTCTTAGTTCCTTGGAATGGTTTGCTTGCCCAGAGAACCAAAGTCTCGAAATTAGCCTTTCTCTCATTTTATTGAAACATGGGACTATGTCATGGAAAACCCATTGAAGAATCTCCTCAAAACCTTTCAGAAAACCCAACAATCGCCGCTGAGAGCAACGATCCTCCATTGACTTCGTCGAATTTCTGGAAAACGCCAAAGTTCTCCTCGCTATTCAGCCCAAGTCCACTGCCAAGTGCATTCAAGAACTCGCCTGCTCACTCTAATAGCGTCACTTCAACACCTTTGAGATTTCTCACACGTCGACCATTTCCACCGCCGTCGCCCGCCAAGCACATCAAGGCCTTGCTCGCTCGAAGGCACGGCTCGGTGAAGCCTAACGAAGCCACCATACCCGAAGGAAGCGAGTGTGAAATCGTGGGCCTCGACAAGAATTTCGGGTTTTCGACGAATTTCGATAGCTGCTATGAGGTCGGGGAAGAGGTGGGCCAGGGACATTTTGGGTATACCTGCACTGCGAAAGGGAAAAAAGGGAGCTTGAAAGGGCATGATGTTGCTGTAAAGATCATTCCCAAGTCAAAGGTCTTTCCCTTGTATGGCTCTGTTACTACAAGATGGTCATCAATGTAGTCAGTAGAAGATTGGTTAAAAAAATTGTTACCTTTTTTCTGCAGATGACCACAGCGATAGCCATAGAAGACACCAGGAGAGAAGTGAAGATGCTTCGTGCGCTAACGGGGCATAAGAATCTGATCCAATTCTACGACGCATATGAAGACAAAGAGAATGTCTACGTAGTTATGGAGTAAGTTCGGTCTTTAGACTGAGTTAGTTCCTTACGCAGTGAACTATGAGTTTGTCCGATTTTCCAGGTTATGCAAAGGAGGAGAACTGCTCGACCGTATTCTTTCAAGGTACATACATACTGTTAGGCATTTCTATACCTCGGTTTTGTCCTCCATAGTCTCACCTCTATTCAATGTCCAGGGGCGGGAAATACTCGGAAGAAGATTATGGTACAGATTCTAAATGTTGTCGCCTACTGTCATCTCCAAGGCGTTGTTCACCGTGACCTTAAACCCGAGGTAAAAACCCAATTTGATGCCTAAGTTGTTCCGTCGACGCTTACGTCACCCATTTTGCCATATAATTTTCTCTTTACTTCCAAAGACGAGCATTCAACTTTGAAGGCGATTGATTTTGGGCTCTCCGACTATGTAAAGCCAAGTAAAATTTTCTAACTCCTTGATTTTCTTTCTTTCCGAAGGCATTCTGATACTATCAGTCACTTCGTATCATATGCAGATGAAAGGCTGTTCGACGTTGTAGGGAGCGCTTACTATGTGGCGCCTGAGGTTTTGCACAGATCTTACGGAAAAGAAGCCGATATGTGGAGTATTGGTGTGATAGCTTACATACTTCTCTGTGGAAGCCGGCCGTTTTGGGCTAGGACAGAGTCGGGAATATTCCGGTCTGTTCTAAAGGCCGACCCTAACTTTGATGAAGAGCCTTGGCCTTGTTTGTCGCCCGAAGCCATAGATTTCGTGAAAGGCTTACTGAACAAAGATTACCGTAAAAGGCCAACCGCTGCTCAAGCCCTTTGTAAGTACTCTGATTGCTGGTAAAAGACTAACCTCTTTCTTTTTCAGCTCATAGCGAAATATTGTGATGGGTTTTGTGACCTTTAAGGTCACCCTTGGCTCGCTGGTCGGCACGAGGTGAAGATTCCCATAGATCTGATGGTATACAAGCTCGTCAATGGTTACATATGTTCTTCGCCGCTGAGAAAGGCTGCTCTGAGGGTATTCACGTTTTCTCTTACGTCCTTATGGTGGTAACATCATAGATTACCTATTGACTCTGCCGCTTTGAGAATTCATCTGCTAATTCAGTCTCGTTTTGCTAAACAGGCTCTTGCAAAAACATTGACAGTAACTCAGTTAGCTTATCTCAGAGAGCAGTTTGCACTGCTGGGCCCAAGCAAAAATGGGATATCGATGCAGAACTTCAAATCAGTCAGATCTCTCTCTCTCTCTCTCTCTCTCTCTCTCTCTCTCTCTCTCTGGTAATAAAAAATCAGCCAATTTAACTACCGTAGTCTGCAGGCAATTGCCCAGAACTCAACCGATGCCATGAAGGATTCTAGGGTTCTAGACTATGCGAACACAGTTAGTAACTGAGATAAGCATTTCCAAAATTTACCTTATGTGCTCGACGTTAAAATTCGTCTTTCGTTGCAGGTTGGTTCTCTTCAGTACCGTAAGATGGACTTCGAAGAGTTCTGCGCAGCATCGATAAGCGTATATCAGCTAGAGGCAACAGAGACCTGGGAACAGCACGCCCACCTTGCTTACGATTTGTTTGAAGACGAAGGAAACAGAGCCATCATGATCGACGAGCTCGCTTCAGTACGATTGATCATCTCCTTCAATCTTTTTATTATGCCAGAATAAAAGTGTAAGAAATCATATAAATGGTTTTCGATCTTTACCTGGGCAGGAACTCGGGCTTAGTCCATCTGTCCCAGTCCACGTGGTTCTCCAAGATTGGATCAGACACTCTGATGGGAAACTTAGTTTCACGGGATTCGTTAGGCTCCTCCATGGCATTTCGACCCAGGCGTTTCAAAAGGCTCGGGCGACATAGAATCCTGCCCGACTATATTTTAGTCAATAGGAGGCTGTATGCTCTCGAAAAATCATGAACCATACAGAAACTTTTGGCCTGAAAAATGATCTCCATATGATCTCATTTGTTTACTTCAAATAATTTACTGCAATTAGAGCAGATCTAATTCTGTTACCTGGTCGTAGTCTCGATTCTTCATGTCTCATTTGAAGTTTTCGATTTACCCAGAAAAAGTGAGATTGTCTCCTGCTTCATTCTGGGCTCTAATTCAGATCCCACGATTTCGATAAGCATTTTCGCTGTCTCGATTTTGGCAACCTAGTAGAGAAAGAAGGCTTAGCAACATAGGATTAGACAAAATAAACAAATAGCATGAATCTAAGTCAATTCGAGCTTCAGGGAATAAAAGGTGGATTGCATAATTTGAGTCAGCAGCTGCAATTGAATAGCTTGCGGTAATTATTCGAAAAGTCGTAAGGAAGAGACGCTTTGCTGCTTTTGCACCTTCATCTGTGACGCGCATACGGAGAATGAGCATGCGAAAACAAAATGTGGAAGCAAACGCAGAAATCGAAGAATCTGAATTAATCTTTTTCATTCCACCCAAACAAACGACGGGGAATGTCATCGTCGACATTTGCAAAGTTAAAGAACCTGGATTTCCAGCAGCTGAGCTAGGTGAGCCATCGACAACATTGAAAGAGTTCTTGAGAATATCAGACGACGGAATGTTGCTATGTTGAGATTTCGGCCTTAGCTCGCCAGCCTAAACCTCGCTGTAATCATCGCCGCCGAACGACCCGTGAGACTGACGCGGAGAGTAAGGAGATTCGAAGGAAGGAATCCCAGCCACGTATGAACTATGACGTGTTTGAAAGAGAAGATGTAGTGAAATGCAATTACACATAGTCTATTTCCCATTTCACAATTATACATAAATAAAGGGTGCAATTGGATGAATTATCGCGATCCCAATTCCCAATCCCAAGTGAACCCAAAGAAAACAGATGTAGTGAAATTGCATATTCACATAGTATATACCCCATTTTGCAATAATTATCAACTAAAGGGTGCAAATTGAATATATTTCAGCAGCCGAAATAAACCCATGTCTAGGGTTTTAGAAACACACAGTACTCTACACTAACGTCTTCGAGGTATCAGTCAGTTCGCTCTATTGAACTCTGAAAGATTCTTGTGGTGCCATGTTGACGCTTCGAAGAGCTTCCATCCAGCTCAAGTAATGACATTTCTCTATGAAATGATGGTTTTTTTTTTTTTTTGTATTTTCGATCCCAACAGGATTTGCGAAATAGAACCTGTGTGATTTTACGAAGTGGTGTTTATGAAATTTTAATGTCTCTGTATGTTGCTTATTCTAAAGATTCGGCAATCTGTATCGATGATTGCTTGGCCGTTTTGATTCTTATTGAAAACACAGAAATTTTGAGGAAAAGAGTATCTGAGATTGGTATCTGTTGTTTATCTGAGACTGCAGAATCTCATCTAGAAATGTTTACACTTCGATTTTCCCAGCTTATGGTACGATAGTTTACGCCCTCATTAACTTTCTAAAGGAGTCGAGGATCAACTTAATTTTTGGAAAGGGTTTTTATTTGGATCTTCCTCTTTTATCTCGTTGGTTACAGTTATATTATTGTACGCAATTGTTCTTATTGTGCTGTTTTCATAAACGGAATGTTTTGTGTATGTGTCTCCTTTCCCAGGAATCAAAGATTAAGTCTCCTAGCCACTCAACTTCTCAATGTGAACTCGGAGTTTGGAAGTGGTTTTCTGGAAAATCACGGCCTCACTACAATTGGGCAACGAGGAGAACTGTTTAGCAGTTTTTCCTCGCTGACTAAATCCTACAACATATCTAATTCTTCATGGTTGCACATGGGATTAAATTTCTCTTCGCAAGCTGGTGCTAACCCTGGAGAGGAAGACGATGACTTGGGAGACGCCTTTTCTGAGCTCGAAGCTCCAAGTGAGAAAGATGATGATTCAATCTCTGAGCCTGATTTGTCTGAAAACGAAGGTGTTGAAGATGATCTGATTGATGAGTCGGAGGTTTTAGAATCTCCGATAAAATCTCCCAGAGCTGCTAAGATGTCAGGCATTGCTAAAGCTATATTTGAGGCTCGTTCATCTTCGGTGGGCAGTGTTATGGATAAATGGATTGAAGAGGGAAACGAGGTGACCCAAGAGGAAGCATCATTAGCCATGCAATATCTTCGTAGGCGGCGGTTGTTTGTGAAGGCCTTGCAGGTTGAGTAATCTGATTCCTTTTATTACCTTTGTAATGATTTCGTTTAGAATTCTTTCTCAATCTGCTGCAAGCATGGGTAGATACAATAATGACAGTGATGCTCGGCTGAATCTCTATTGTTTATTTATATGAGTAACGATGACTGAGGTAGTTGTCGCTCGGTAAACTTTAATGATATTTTATGGAATTCGTTATGGAGGGCTCTTCGATAAACGGATGTACTTAAAATATCTTTTCTCAACCAACCAATGTTAATTGGTCTTTTGTGTATAAGTGATAAGGAGTTCACATTTCCGTTTTCTTTTTTTTCCCCGCAGCTATCAGAATGGTTGGGAACAACAAAGAAATTTGAGTTTGGTGAAAGTAACTATGCTTCCCACCTTGATTTAATAGCCAAAGTGCGCGGCATCGTGCAGGCAGAAATTTACCTAAAGAAAATTCCCCAGTCTTTTAAAACCGAACTCGTCTACCGTACGCTACTGGCCAATTGTGTAGCTGCAGTCCATATAAAGAAAGCTGAGGAGGTGTTCAATAAAATGAAGGATTTAGGATTACCCTTGACCTGTTTTACTTGCAACCAGCTAATACTTCTGTACAAGAGGGTTGATAGGAAGAAAATAGCAGATGTTTTGTTGTTGATGGAGAAAGAAAACATTAAGCCAACTATATTCACCTACTGGCTCTTGATTGACGTGAAAGGGCTGGCGAAAGATGTTAGTGGGATGGAACAAATTGTTGAGACAATGAAATCCGAAGGACTCGAACCCAACACCCAAGTTCAGACTGCCCTGGCACGACACTACGTTGCTGCTGGGCTCAACGATAAAGCCGAGAACATACTGAAAGAGTTGGAAGGTAGCGACTTAGAAAAAAAACGCTGGGTCTACAAATTAGTGCTTCCCATATACGCTTCCCTTAAGAAGGAAGAGGAAGTTTCAAGAATCTGGAAACTGTTAGAGTCTGATGCACGGCTAGACGAGTGCTCTGCTGCTATCGGAGCCTGGGGACAGTTGGGCAAAATCGATAACGCTGAAGCAGCTTTCGAAAAACTCCTAAAGAGGGCTCCAAAGCCCCATCCTAGGCTATACACTCCCATGCTCTACGTCTACGCTGACCACAAATTGTTGACCAAAGGTAAGGATCTCATGAGGCGGATGATGGAACGTGGCTGTAGAGTTAGCGCCCTAACATGGGATGCTCTTGTGAAGCTCTACGTATCAGCTGGAGAAGTAGAGAAAGCCAATTCCATGCTAGAGAAAGCACTTAAAGAGAAAGGCAAGAACAAACCTTTGTTTTCTACGTTCTTCACTGTCTTGGAACAATTCGGTAACAGGGGAGACGTTCGCAATGCTGAGGAAGTTTTCCTGAAAATGAGACGAGCTGGTTATGCCTCGAGGCTTAGACCCTATGAGCACTTGCTTAACGCATATATAAATGCTAAAGTCCCTGCATATGGCTTCAGAGAGAGGATGAAGGCTGATAATGTGTTTCCGAACAAATTCACGACCAATCTATTGGCTAAAGCAGACAAGCTTAGGAATTCGCCAGCCGCCGATTTGCTGGAGTAAGGTAGAGACCTGCTTGGTTACTTTGGGTTTGGAAAATAATGTTGTAGCACTTTTGAGGTTTATGGTTCTCAAATCATCTTATAACGTGTTACTTTATCTTTTTCTGTGAGAATTTTAAGGATCCCTTTGTCAAACACTTTCTAGTTTGCAGATGATTGTTGTTTCAATGTGTTGGAGAAGAAAAGGAAAAAAAGCTCATGGTTAGATTCTCATGCTGCTTATGCTTTCATATTTCTTGGAGAATGTTAATTATCTGTTCTGCCTATTTTATTTAATGAGTCGAGTGACCAAAAATGGTATTAATCCCACAATAAAGGGCAATTCCATGGCGAAAGACGAATATAAAAGATTTTCACAGGAACTATAACATACGTTCTACAGAGTAGCTTATCAGATGCATACAACAACCACACAATACGAAAAAACACTTCGCTGGAACGAATCGTACAGAAGAAATATGAAGACGATATGAGCTTAATAATCTACACTGCTGAAGCTTTTTTCATGTTTCACTAACAAACCATTTGCTTCATTTGTTTGCAGAAAAGGGCTGTTTGGTCATAGGAATCGACCAATCAGAAAACTCACCAATCAATCATTCATTCCCTCGGCCTAGCGAGCCACAGAGAACTAAGTGCTCTCAGCCTCGAGAAATAATCATGTACGAGCAAAAGGGCGCGAGCGGATTGCCTTGTAGTAAGCGTTCGATGCATTTGTTGCAGCGTTTGTTGACGCAGATTATCAGCCTAAATCATCGACAGAAAAAAAAATATTGCCAAAAAAAAAAAAAATTCATTGAAATAATATAGGGAGAACGAAAGGGAAACCAAACAAGAACTCACCTGTCGAAGGAAACCTTCTAAAGTTCCCAACTTCCCCATGGCCATAGCCATCTGACCCATGTAGTTAGCCGTCGAAGACGAGCCCTCGGGCCCCGCCGACGAGCCGCTGGCTAACGTCTCGGCTAGAGATTGCTGCAACGCTTCCATGCCCTGAGAAAGAGCGTCCTCGGCTTGGTGGGACGATTGCTGCAAATTGTATATCTCCGACAACTGCTGTTCGGTTAAAGGTTCGAGTTGGCTCACGAGGAGCTGCATTTTTCAATTTTCCAACTTAGGTTCCCAGGTATAAAAAAGATGGGATTTTAAACTAAACAAAAAAAATGATGATGGGCGGGGAATACCTTGAGAAGTTCAGACGGGCGAAAACCGCCGATCCACATAAAGCACCTCTCAGCTGGGGTTTTCCACATCCCAGACAAGACGTGGAAGACGTCAGCCTTAGCAGCGTTGCCTTTGATCCTAAATACGTCGTTGAACTGCGTAATAACGTTGTCGATGACTGTTTTTAGCTCTACGTCGCTGGCGTGTGCGTTCACTGCTAATCTCAGCTCGTTTACGCGCTTGTTGAGCTCTTCCATCCAACGTGCATATTCGACGTCGAATGCCAAGGCATCTACTAAGAAATCTAGTACGTTAGTAGAAGGAAAAGAAAGGACATTCAGTCATATGATGTTAGAGAGGAAACAAATTGCAAACCATTGCCGTTTCCACCATTAGATTGATCTCCGGCGCTCGAAATAAATACGCCCTGCTGGCGTGCCCTTTGCAGCTCTTGTTCGAGTTGGGTCAGCTTAAGACGGCTGTTCTCTAGCTGCTGCACGTAGGCCTGAGAAGAGTGCTTTTTTGAATTAGCTTCAAGATTCTTACGCCGAACATAATAGGATTATTTGTATGAATAATAAACCTACTTTCTTCCTCAGTCTGCTTTTTCTAGCTGCTTCACGGTTTTGGGCAAGCCTTCTAACCGTCTGCAATTCATTGCATAGAGGAAAGGATTCGAGAAAACTGTTGATGAAGTCTGAAATCAAATTAACATTCAAGAACTCGACCTTTTGATCTTGAGCTTTCTCCTTCGATTTATCACTGGAATCAGAGGCCAAGACGGCAGTAGATTGACCCCTCTCCAACTGTGCATGGAAAATGAACAGATGCGATTCGAAACGTACAACTATGGCGGGACAAAGAAACCAACTTACGGCAGAAGAAAAAAGACAAATTCGAACAACTTACTCTTTGAGTTCTTTCGTCAGGATCAACATCGCCTGAAGTATCCGTACGCGAACTTGACTCTGCCATGTTAGATTCTCCCCAGTTCTCATGTTGCTGACCTCTTTGCAAGCCTAATGTAGTTGCATTGTATCCCTGAAAAGAGAAACGTATAGTTTTGAGAAAGATTTTCGAGTAAGTAGATGAAAAAGATAGCTAAACACATGATATGCACCTTATTTAATGCGCTCGCCTGCAAATCAGTGACCGCCGTTTGGCCATTTATGGTAGGATGTAGTACCGAACCTGAGCCAGATATAGGTGTGGGGGGCGAACGAGGGAAAACGAGCTCAATTTAATAGTATTAAACATGGCACATTTTCAACAGTTTAGATCGTAAAAATGGCAACATCAGTGTCTCAGTTATTTGAAAGGGCTGCAAAGCTCAGGGCTTATTCCAAGTGAAGTTTAGGATAAGCCCTTCGAACAACATATGCTCATGCAATAGTTCTTTCAAACTTACTGCAAACAAGATTTAGAGAGATAGAAGCAGAATCTCTTACTCTTGTTAGCGTTACTAGACTCTCCAATTCGATAGCCAAGATATTGCTCTAGGACGCGGAAATCAGATAATTGAGAAGATTGTCTTGCATTTGCATCGGTGCCCCTGCAATAAGTCAAGGGATTTGCTTTTACCATCAGATATCACAACTCAAAAAAACATCTCCATGTTACGATTTGCTGAGAGTATAGACTAATGTTTCAAATACGATACGAAGGCTGGGATAAAAATCAATAAATCACAGTTCAGCTGTAAGGAATCCAAAACTTGTTTGTTACAAGATAACTAAACACAGATTGCAGAGGACGATAAAAGTATGCAACAGAAAGAATATGATATTTTTCTTATGTCAGCGAATGAGATCTTTGTCTAAGAACACAAAAGTATCAACTACACGAATAATTAAAACTTGCAAAGCGTGATATCGATTAGAACAAATTATTACATGGGGGTAGAAGGCTGTGTCTGAGAACTGAAGCTGGGCATCACAGAAGCAACTCTTGTATTATCTTTAGCACCAATTCTCACACCATGATCATTCACCATACAGTCCAAGAAGAGGAAAAAGGAAACGAAATCTCAAATCTCTTTGGTCAACTCAACAATACCAAAAGGTCAACACAAGCTCAGCTAACAAAAAGCAAAGCTTTACAAAGAAAAACTCTGAAACCCAGTGAAGACACGGATCAAACACGTGAAGGGCAGCAGCCCTTTTTTTCAATCAACACAGAACCTTCCCCTTCACGGAAACATATGGAGAACAAAGAAGAACAAAACTTTCAACTGCTGAAACTTCAGTCAAAGTTCAAACAGAATGAATGATTTTCAATGGTAAAACGGCATAAAAGTTGGAGCTTTTGACTCAAGTGGCGCCCCATATTATGAGAGGGGAAACAACCGAACTCATTCATGTATAGAACTGTGGACTTCCGATTATTGTTGTGATCACTATTATTACAATATAGAGACGTGACGTTCAGATCCTTCCAAGAATAGCGTCATTCTCTCATATTGAGCATTCATTTTCCACTATCGATTACTTTTTCTTTGCTTTTATGCTTTTCTTTTTTGTATGTATAGGTGTTTTATTACAGTGAAAGCCCCTCTCTTTTCTGATATATGCTTTACTGCAATAATTTGATGAATCACATCACATGTCTTTTCCTATTATCATCAAAGTAATATTTCGAACATACAAATAAATTTCCGTTACAGCTTCGAAAACAATAATAAGTGATGGAATCAAAGAAACCGACTAATAAAAATTTCCACAAATATATAATTAATCTAAAAATAGATAATACTATTAAAATAAGTCTAAAACTGTTCAACGCTTTTCTTTCTTGTATGAGTAATCGAGAGACTTGAGAGGTAAAAGAAGAAGAAAAAAAATTTGTGGTACTAATGATATCTTGGAATATAATATGGGGTTTCTAAGAATTAAAAATATCTTGATGACCGAAAAGCAATTTAGCTTTTCCTTCCGCCGCCTTCTAGAATAGTTGACATGCAAACTTCTTGTTCTTGCAATGACCCTTCTCTCCTTAATTATTATTACTGAAATATCATTACATATTAATGCTAATTCCACCCCATTGATTCAGTTCGCATCTTCACATGAAGAATCTAAGCAAAAATTATATCCATCTTGTTAAAATCAGTCTAGTTTCCCAAATCCACAAAACTAGAAAAAAAATAAGAATAGAAAACAGCGCAGTAATGGTCAACTTTCTTAATCAACTATCTAAAACTGAAGATAGATCAATAATGCCTCTCTCTAATCATAAGATGAATCAGAAAAACCTTTCTTCGGCAATGTGCAGATCATACCATCTGCATACCAATTCGAAAATCCATTTTCGAGGGCTTCCCTCATCCAAGAGTGCCTACAGCATTCAATAGCTTCGCTAATCGTCAGCCAACTTCTTTGTCTGTGGCTTTTCTCGGGCCAAGAATCGAGTTCTTCGTTCACGTGCAAGGCGTACATGGCAGCTCTGCAAAGGCCTTGTGGGCTATATTCGTCTTGGAGCGTTTTGCTCTTGAAAGAATAGTATCCAAGAAGATGCTGCGACCCAAAAAAAGGGCGAAAAGGCAATGAAATGTAATAGCTGCTGAGTCGCAGAGCATGATTAAGGGATTGGGATACACTGCAAAGAGTTTATGTCCACTAAAGCACTGAATATATTTATTAACCCAGGCACTTTTTCAGACATATAGCATATATGGTAAGAGTAAACCGGGCAAAAGAAAACATAAATAAATGGTTTGTACCATACCACTAAGTCCCCACGAACCCCCGCCTCTTCAATAGCTTCTCTTGCAGCTGCCTCCTCGGCTGTTTCATCATTCTCCCACCCACCCTACAAGGTATGTAAAAAATAAGTATGAAAAAAGGAGTAATCTTTCGAATTAAAATTATTTTATAGAACTTGTTTCCAAAGTTTGGTAAAGTGCCCGTTTAGGTTGTTTACTATGTTCTATCGAAGCTTAGAAACTTTTCAGAATGCCCCATAAGCATGTAACATATTGGAGAGATGGGATGTGTTCATATATCCTAACACTGTTCCTAAATGCTTATTTTAGGCTCATTAAGTTTCGTAAGCAAAACAATTATTCCAAATCTACTTTTTGTTGCATTGCCTTGCATGTTCCAAGTAATGGAAACCAAAGTTTATGGGATAAGTGATATAGCGAATCAATTATGGAGAATGTGAACAAGAAAAAAAGCCACAAACAATTTGCCAGTTCACAGAAGCAGATCACAGCACGACTCTCACCTTTGGGAAGAGAAGGCCAGGTCCACTATTAGAGTTTATCATCAGCACTTCCACTATCTTATTAGATGCATCATCACCAGTTTGATCCCTATATCTGAAGGGAATACACCTGGAAAATATAACCGTCAGAACATATGAGTATCAAATACATTTTTCTTAATAGTAATATATCTTCTTAGAAGCTACTGAATAGAAGGCCAAGAAGTAAGACATAGGGCTGCAATCCAGATTTTTCAGACAAGCTATTATCAATATATACATATACAAACAGATGGTAAAATCTGAAAATCCCAAGAGTTATCGTGAACGACCAAACATGTATCGAGGTGTACAACAAAATGATCAACATATCTATGTCAAAGCTAAAGAGGCAGGACATGGCTGTGTTTCAGCTCCAAGATATGTCATTTTTTCTCACACACCAAAACTCGTTTTTTTCAGTCCAATATTCCAGAAATTTGTTAAGGAACCCAAAGTGACTTGACGAACGATCACACGAGCCAAACTAAGGAGCTCATGTGTTACATTTATCTAATAGCTATTGCAAGTCGAGGTTTACTAGCAGGATTAAAATAGTGAATGCCTTAGGAAATCACAGACATGGAAGGCCAGAAAAAGAAACTCACTTAATAAGTTCAAGAAATAAATCCACAATACATCCTAAGTTCCTCTCTTTTCTATCTTATTAACACAAAGCCCATTACTTCCAGTTCCACACGCAATGGCACAAAACAGACAAGCAGAAAATTCAAAACCCTAAATTCAAATTGACCCTAATCACAAGAAGACCGACGAATTCCAACCCAAGTAAAACACCCAGTTCAACAGCACATCGAACAATCTGCTCCAAATTTCCATTCATTACTCCAAAATGCACACCCGCCTATGCAGTGTAAGTAACAACGAATAAACACAATCATACAAACACTACAAACATACCCGGCAATGAGACGATAACCACCCTCGTAGCGCTGCTGATGCCGACCCGTACGGGCCACCAATTCAGACATTTTTTTATAAAAAATTTAAAAAAATTGTGAAAAAGGCCCGCAGAGTTCGATTTAGATTGTGAAAGGCAATGCCACAACCACCCTCGGGAAAGCTGACCGATGATGAAACCAAAGCATTAATGACGAAAAATCGTTTCTTCTATTGGGAAGCTGCATTTTTGTTACTAAATTGTTCCTTGGTTTTCGTCTGTCTTCAAATATAAAGGGTCGCATCGCACACTATACTGGGCATTCGGAATCAGTTTCCCGGCCTGAACCGACCCGACCCGACAAATTAGCCCAATTCCATTAAAAACGTGACTGGGCCCAAAATAGTGGTAATAAAGCCTTACTAAGCACAAGCCGTTTATTACATTCCACCAAAATTTCACTCGCTTGGCTTGTCGCGTTTCGTCCACGCTCTTTAAACCAGGAATTCGAACATCCCATATGCAGTCACAGAAGACTTTGAAGTCAAGGAAGATCGAGAACAACTACATCTGTTACCCTCGGGATTATCAGCTAGCGGTAAAACAACCCGCGGTTGGAAATGACCCGCGTGAGGAGAGGCGGGAGAGAAGGAGCGTTGAAACCCGAGCAACCCCGGCGAGAGCAGGGAGAGTCCTCCCGCGTCGGGAGATCTAGAGAGGCCCGAGGGAGTGGATCAGGGTGATCCGGTCCGAGCCCTGAAAGTGGCAGATAGCCCGAATAACTTGGGCCCGAGGGGATCAGAGCCCGACAACGTAACAAACCCGACCAGAGAAGATCAGGATAGTAAGAAAGAATCGTGGAAAGAAGATGAGAAAGGAAGAACGTGGGTTGAGTGGGACGACCACGATCTCACACGACGCCCGCTAAAAACGCGGGTGGGGGGAAGATTAGGTCATGGCGATGAAATCCAGAATCAGTATAAAAGGTAACGGTGGGATTATTCCCAGGTATGTACACTTAAGCCAAAACTACTTTCACTAAGCCTAGCACCTATCTTGCTCCTTTAAAAGCCAAAAAACTAACTTAAGCATCGGAGGGGCGTCGCCGGCAACCACACCGGCCCCCTCTAACGTGTTTTTCTGGTTTTTCGAGTGTTAGGTTCACAGCGTTCGTTGTTGGTTCGAAGAAGGCGTGCCGTCCCAGTGTCAAGCCAAGGTCGTTTTCAACAGAACACATCATTGGCGCCGTCTGTGGGAACGTATATTCCTATAAAAATTCATGATGGATTCTGAAAACGACCCCCATTCACCACCTACAGAGGAGGTACTCACGGCGAAGGAAATTGAGAGAAGGCTGAGAGAATCGTTTGACGCGGAACTTGGAAAGTTAAGAGCAGAGGTTGAGATGTTGAGGGCGGAGAAAACCCGAAAAACCCGCTGTAATTCGCCACCACGTGACGAAACGGAAGAAGAGGAGGCCGAACGATTGAGGAAGGAAAAGGAGGTTCCACACACTGATGAGCAAGATAAAGAAGCCGAGGAGAGAACGCTGAGGGCAGAGATCGACGCCCTCCGAGCAGAAAAAAGAAAGAGAACGGCGGAACAGCTGGCCGAGTGGGAGCGTATGAAGGACGAAATCCGAACCCTGAAGGAACTGGCCGTCCCAAAGATACCCCTTCCAGTACAAAGGGGATCCCCCTTTTCAGATGAAGTTTCTCAGGCTCCTTTGCCGAGTAACTTTCGTTTTCCCGACATGAGCAAATACGATGGCTCGGGACCACCTGAGGACCACTTAGCCAGTTTTGAGGGTAATGCTGCGCTGTATCAGTTAGGAGACGAAATCAAATGCCGAGTCTTCGCCACCACGCTAGCCCGGGGAGCCCAGCAATGGTTCACCATGCTACCTGCAGGAGAAATCCGAAACTTCGCAGACTTTACCCGTTCTTTCCTCCGACAGTTCTCGAGCAGTCGAAGAAGGCCCTGCTCTGCCGTGAACCTGTTAAACATGCGACAAGGTGATCAGGAGAATCTACGAGACTATTTGAAAAGATTTAACAAGGTCATGATGGAAGTACCTTCGGCCACTCCCGATCTGCTGATCGGAGCCTTTCATAACGGGCTGAAAGAGGGAGATCTCTTCAGGTCGTTAGTGAAGAAGTATCCGACCACCGTGGAAGAGCTGATAGTCCGAGTAGAAAAATACGTGCGGGTGGAAGAGGCGCACGGCTTCAAAAAGGCCGATAAAAAGAGGGCAATTGGGACGGTGGATATCGCCCCCGAGTTAACCCGCCCGCAAAACCTTAAGGAAGATAACCCCAGACGGGAAGCACCGAGACATGTCCCGACCAACAATACCCGATGGAAAATGAGCAAAGCAAGGGCATTGGAGATGTGCGAAGGACGATATT
Organism: Craterostigma plantagineum; assembly: GCA_027422505.1. Taxonomy (NCBI): domain Eukaryota; kingdom Viridiplantae; phylum Streptophyta; class Magnoliopsida; order Lamiales; family Linderniaceae; genus Craterostigma; species Craterostigma plantagineum. The sequence goes on from JAPQWV010000145.1 coordinate 224,078, forward strand.
TCTTGAAAAGGCCCTTTTCGAGTCGAGAGGGACCGAAGAATCCCGCATCCGGGGAATACTGCGAGTTTCACCGAGAGTACGGCCATACCGCAGAAGGCTGTCTCCACCTGAACGATGAACTCGAGAAATTGGTGGAAACCAACCCCGAGGCCCGGGCGGAATTCGTGGAAGGAGGGGGAGGAAGCGCACCCCACAAACATCCCCGAAGAGAATTTAAAAGGGAGATGAACAGGATACCACCCTGGGTGAATGCTAGACGCCATGAGAGATACCAACGGCCCTCGGGACGATATCAAAGATCTCCCGAGCGGAGGGAGGCCGAGCCACGGAAGGAAGCCAAAGTTGAGCGGGCGCGAGACGACCGCCGGCAAGCTCACGGGCGCGATCGTACGCCGGAGAAACCTTACGTGCCACCTCGTCGGATTAACATGATATCAGGTGGACCTGCGATAGGGGACTCAAATAGGGCCCGGAAAGCTGAGGCGAGGAAGTTGGAAAACTGGGAAATAACTCCAAGGAAAGTGCGGTCGGGACCAACCATATCATTCGGCCCAGAAGACTTCCATGGCGGAGACAACACCCATGAAGATGCCCTGGTCGTCCGGGCCGAAATAGCCAATCACGACGTAGGGAGAGTATTCGTAGATAATGGGAGCTCAGTGAACATCATATTCAAGGAAACGATGAATCAAATGGAGTTAGGAGAATATCACATGGATGTAGTAGAAACAGCTTTGTTCGGATTCACCGGACACGCCATCGAAGCTGTAGGACTAATACGACTACCCCTGACCCTCGGGTCGGGAAAATTGAAGAAAACTAGGATCACCTCTTTTTTGGTGGTTGACATGTCCTCCTCTTACAACGCCATATTAGGCCGACCAGCCTTGAGCTCGTTCGCAGCTGTGGCCTCAGCCCTTCACCAAAAAATGAAATTCCCTGTTGGAGATCAAGTAGGGGAAGTTCTCGGGGACAGAAAGATAGCGCGCAAATGCTATGTGGAAGAAGTGAGGATTGAATTGAAATCCCTTAAGAGCCGCCGAAACAGTCACCCCCGCAACCATGGAACCTCTTTCGTCATACACGCGGCTCAGGGGTTGGTAGCGGAGGAGGAAATCGAAGAAGTCATGATTCGACCCCCATCGGGCGTGGTAAAGATAGCCCGAGATTTACCTCCCGGGTTGAAGGAGGATCTTGTCGCGCAGCTAAAGAAGAACCAAGATGTGTTCGCATGGGGCGCAAATGAACTAACAGTTATACCCCGAGAGGTGATGGAACACCGACTAAATATCTCCCACACCATCCGACCCGTCTTCCAGAAGAAGAGACATCTGGGCGCTCAGAAAGACGCGATAGTGAAAGAGCAAGTGGGAGATCTCCTTAAGGCAGGATACATTCAGGAGATCCAATTCCCGACTTGGCTTTCGAACGTCGTTTTAGTCCCCAAGCCGGGAGGGAAGTGGCGGATGTGCGTAGATTTCAGAGACTTAAATAAGGCATGCCCAAAGGATTGCTATCCCCTGCCACGGATCGACCAATTGGTGGATTCCACAGCCGAACATGAATTGCTATGCTTCCTCGATGCCTTCCAGGGTTATCATCAAATCGGGTTGGCCGAAGAGGATCAGCCTAAAGTCAGCTTCATCACGTCGGAGGGAACTTTCTGCTATGTGGTTATGCCGTTCGGGCTAAAAAATGCGGGAGCTACGTACCAAAGGCTGATGGACCGAGTGTTTAAAGACCAGATCGGAAGAAATGTGGAGGTTTACGTGGATGATATCTTGATAAAATCCAAAACACAGAGCAGCTTTCCCGCAGACATCCGCGAAACCTTCTCCACAGCCCGAAGGTACGGGTTGAAGCTGAATCCAGCCAAGTGCACATTCGGGGTTAGATCCGGAAAGTTTCTGGGATACATGGTAACTAGATCGGGAATTGAGGCCAATCCCGACAAGGTGAAAGCCATTGCAGATATGACGTCCCCGAAAACTCTCAACGACGTTCAACGTCTGACCGGGAGGATCACGGCGTTATCCCGATTTATCTCACGATCGGCCGAACGAAGCATGCCATTCTTCAAAGTGTTAAGAAAGGTGAAGAACTTTGAGTGGACGCCCGACTGCGAAAAAGCTTTTCAGGAATTGAAGGAGTATTTGAAGGAGCTACCAGTACTGAACAAACCCAAGCCCGCAGAAGAACTCACAGTATATCTATCTACTACTCCTCGGGCGGTCAGCTCGGTACTGGTGCGGGAAGAAGACAAGGTACAGAAACCGGTCTATTTCGTTAGCCACATCTTGAAGGGAGCAGAAGCCCGATATTCTTCTCAGGAAAGGCTACTCTTAGCATTGGTGATCACGGCGCGAAAGTTAAGGCCGTATTTCCTCTCGCATCCGATAGTGGTGTTAACGAATAGCCCATTGGGAACGATCGTAACCCGGCCAGATGTATCAGGAAGGTCGATCAAGTGGGTGACTGAGCTCGGTGAGTACGATATACAGTTCAAACCTCGAGTGGCTATTAAAGCCCAAGCCTTGGCAGATTTTATCGTAGAGATGGTGGAAGAAGGACCAGCGGAGATGTGGAAGATCTACGTGGACGGATCCTCTTGCCAGCAGGGGAACGGCGTGGGACTTGTGATTATATCGCCCTGGGGAGAGGAAACCAGCTTGGGCGTGAGACTAGACTTCCGAGCATCTAACAATGAGGCCGAGTATGAAGCATTGCTCCTCGGGATGAGGACGGCCGGCAGAATGGGACTGACTCGAGTGACATTTTATTCTGATTCGCAACTGGTGGTCCAACAAACGGAGGGAAGTTTTGCCATCAAGGAGGGAAGGTTGGCCGAGTACGCAAAGGCTTTCCACAAGCTGAAGGAAAAGTTCGAGGAATTCAAGTTAGTGCTTATCAACCGAAGGGAGAACGAGAAGGCGGATCGACTCGCCAAGTGGGCTAGTGCGCTGAACCCACCCGAGGAAGGAGTTAGGACCGAACGAGCTCCGCAAATTCATCAAATAGAAGCAAGGGAGAAAATAGATCCCGGGGACTGGCGATATGACATCTACCGATACTTGGATGAAAAAATACTTCCAGAAGATGACACCCGAGCCCGGGTGACTCATAAGAGAGCAAGCCGTTTCACGCTTGTAGACGGAATCTTATTCAAAAGATCTTACGCGGGCCCCCTATTGAGGTGCCTATCTAAGGAAGAATCCGAGGAGGTCTTGGTAGACATCCACGAAGGAACCTGCGGGAGCCACATCGGGGGAATGGCGCTAGCGCGCAAGGCCACGCTGGCGGGGTTCTTCTGGCCGACTATGAAAGCAGACTCGATCAGGACAGTGAGAGGCTGTCATCGATGCCAAAAGCATGCAAATCTACAAAGGGCTCCCGCGGAGATGATGAAGTCAATCGTGTCATCCTGCCCGTTCGATCAATGGGGTTTAGATATAGTCGGGCCGTTCGAAGGAAACGCTACACAGAAAAGATTCCTCCTGGTAGCTGTTGATTATTTCTCCAAATGGGTCGAAGCTGAAGCATTGGTTCGAATTACGGAAGCAGCAGTCATCTCTTTTCTCTGGAAAAATATTCTATGTCGATTTGGCATCCCACGAAGGCTGATAAGCGACAACGGAAGACAATTCAGTGGTCGCAAGTTAAAAGAGTGGTGCGCCGGCTATGGAATCGAGCAAGCATTCACCTCAGTGGCTCATCCTCAGAGCAATGGCCAAGTGGAAGTAACGAATCGGACCATTGTGCAGGCACTAAAAGTCCGATTGGATGGGTTGAAAAGAGCCTGGTTCAACGAATTGCAAAGCGTGCTCTGGTCCTATAGAACGACACCCCGAGTAGGAACCCGGGAGACCCCGTTCAGCTTAGTGTACGGGAGTGAAGCGGTGTTGCCAGTTGAAGTATGGCAAGGAAGTGCTCGGGTTATGGGATATTCAGAAGAAGAGAACAACCGACTCCGCGCCGATGAACTCGACCTGATCGAGGAAGAAAGGGAGAAGGCTGCTCTGAAGATGGCGGCGTACCAAAGGAAGATTACTCGCGCGTATAATCGAAAGGTATGCCTGAAAAGGTTCGAAGAAGGTGACCTCGTCATGAAGGAAATACAACATAAAGGGGAGAGGGGGAAGCTCGATCCGAAGTATGAAGGACCTTATAAGGTAATCAGGAAGATTGGAGAAGCCGCTTATTACCTAGAAGACATGGAGGGGAAGAAGTTAGAAGGACCGCATAATGCTCGGCACTTAAGGAGATATTATCCTTGAGAGACCGAGCGCCTATCCTACTATATTACACTTTATTTGCTTTGCTTTTCAGTTCGTGCAATTCTGTTATTTACGTTGTTTTTCAGTTCGCGTGATTCTGTTTGATTGCTTATTCTCGAACATGTCAAGAGAATGAAGATTATCCGTTTTTTGTGAAATATAAGTCAAGACCATGGACATAACGAGTTTGATTTTGTCGAGTGAAAATTCTCCATCGAGAAACATCTCGATCAAGGCCTTGGATGAAACAAGGTTAGCGTGAAATCTCCATCGAGAAACATCTCGATCAAGGCCTTGGATGAAACAAGGTTAGCGTGAAATCTCCATCGAGAAACATCTCGATCAAGGCCTTGGATGAAACAAGGTTAGCGTGAAATCTCCATCGAGAAACATCTCGATCAAGGCCTTGGATGAAACAAGGTTAGCGTGAATTCTCCATCGAGAAACATCTCGATCAAGGCCTTGGATGAAACAAGGTTAGCGTGAATTCTCCATCGAGAAACATCTCGATCAAGGCCTTGGATGAAACAAGGTTAGCGTGAAATCTCCATCGAGAAACATCTCGATCAAGGCCTTGGATGAAACAAGGTTAGCGTGAAATCTCCATCGAGAAACATCTCGATCAAGGCCTTGGATGAAACAAGGTTAGCGTGAAATCTCCATCGAGAAACATCTCGATCAAGGCCTTGGATGAAACAAGGTTAGCGTGAATTCTCCATCGAGAAACATCTCGATCAAGGCCTTGGATGAAACAAGGTTAGCGTGAAATCTCCATCGAGAAACATCTCGATCAAGGCCTTGGATGAAACAAGGTTAGCGTGAAATCTCCATCGAGAAACATCTCGATCAAGGCCTTGGATGAAACAAGGTTAGCGTGAAATCTCCATCGAGAAACATCTCGATCAAGGCCTTGGATGAAACAAGGTTAGCGTGAATTCTCCATCGAGAAACATCTCGATCAAGGCCTTGGATGAAACAAGGTTAGCGTGAAATCTCCATCGAGAAACATCTCGATCAAGGCCTTGGATGAAACAAGGTTAGCGTGAAATCTCCATCGAGAAACATCTCGATCAAGGCCTTGGATGAAACAAGGTTAGCGTGAAATCTCCATCGAGAAACATCTCGATCAAGGCCTTGGATGAAACAAGGTTAGCGTGAAATCTCCATCGAGAAACATCTCGATCAAGGCCTTGGATGAAACAAGGTTAGCGTGAAATCTCCATCGAGAAACATCTCGATCAAGGCCTTGGATGAAACAAGGTTAGCGTGAAATCTCCATCGAGAAACATCTCGATCAAGGCCTTGGATGAAACAAGGTTAGCGTGAAATCTCCATCGAGAAACATCTCGATCAAGGCCTTGGATGAAACAAGGTTAGCGTGAAATCTCCATCGAGAAACATCTCGATCAAGGCCTTGGATGAAACAAGGTTAGCGTGAAATCTCCATCGAGAAACATCTCGATCAAGGCCTTGGGTGAAACAAGGTTAGTGAGAATTCTCCATCGAGAAACATCTCGATCAAGGCCTTGGATGAAACAAGGTTATCGAAAAATCTCCATCGAGAAAGATCTCGATCAAGACCTTGAACAAAACAAGGATAGAGGAAAATTCCCATCAAGAAGAGATCTGAACGAAAACAAACTTCGACCAAGTCGAGGGGTTTGAATAAATAACTTCGGCGCTAGGGAAACGGCATGGTTGACACTTTAGTAATAACAAAAGATAATCTTAATGAAAAAGCAAAATTAACATCATCCATTGCAAAGAAAAGAGAAACGACCAGGAATGCCGAAGAAAGAGAATGACAGAGACTGACAAATTCTCTCGACCCACAAAGCCACTAAGGAAAAACATATAATACAAGAAATTCACGGCCTCGGCTCCCGAGCATAAGGAGTGCCTAAATGCCTCATGCGAGAAGGGGTAAAAGCTCCTTGAACGCCAGGGGTTTTTCGCTGTCGTGCCCCCGAAATCCCACCCATGAAAGGGGAAAAAACTCGCCGTGCATGCCTCGAGACTCTTGCCCGGGTCCCTTCACAGCCGGATCCCGAGCGAAGTTCCTCAACTTCGGTTCGAGAATTAGCTAAAGACACTTTCAACCTAGCAATCTCCCGATCTTTTTCATTTAAAAAGGTTGTCAATCGGGTGCAGGCATCCTCGTAGTATTTAAGCAGATCACATTGTCGGGTGTAGCGCCGAAGTCCCTCGCAAGAGAGTGAATAGGACTAATGAAGGAAGTCAGGAAAAGATAAAATAAGAGATGAACGAAAAAGGGATGATCGGCGCGACTGACCCGACTCTCGCTTAAAGCCCACCAATCCCAAAAATCCGAGTCCGAAAACCTCGCCAGACGTCGCTTCTCGTCAGGCTCCAAAAAACCCTCCATGAATTGACGGGAGGAGGTACCATCGGCCTCCAAAAGAAAACGAGGGGTTGGGCGAAGTCTTTCCAAGGAGGGGACCGCAAGGACCTGGCCTTCCCGGTGCGGAAAATCCGCGTTCTCGTTTGGAGCAAAGCCCGCCGCCTCCTCCCATAAATCCCAAAGTGGGCGGGGCGGAGGATTTGAAGGGAGGTTCCTCCTAAGCTGGGAGTGTGCCATCCTTGAGGACATGAGCAAGTTGGACAAAATAGGCGGAGTACGGAAGGTAAGGAAAAAGCGAGGATGTAAACTGTGAAGAAAAAAGAAAGTAAAATCTCAAGCTGGATAGATGAAATAACCTGAAGGAAGTAGGTTTAATAAGCCTTGAGAAGAGAAGAAGGACTAACCAAAGCCGATTTTATAAGGAAGATAAACCCGTATAAGGCGGACAGTTATAAGGATTGGGTCTTAAGGGAATTCAAAAGTTTAAATGAAGGAACGTGGAATACAGGAGTAAATAGGACCGTTGGCTAACGTTCGGAAAGATGCTTAAACAAATAACGGGACATCCGAAGACGGTGCCCGAGGAGAACGATGACAACACGACTATAAGGATGTTCGGCAGAACATTAACGCGAGGAAGATTTTGGATTACATGACCCTTTCATCTTATGAGTGGAAGAAAGTGGAGAAAAGGAAAAAACGAAGAGGAGTTACAAATACACTTGGAAAAGATTTTGGTACAGAATCTAAGGATAACGGTAACAAATATGATAAGCCGAGCAAAAACATTCGATTAAGATAATAGAGTCAGAAAGGAAAGGACATACTACAATATTGTTCAATAAAGAAAAGACATAGTAATAAAGCTTACAAAATAAAAGGAAAATGATTCAAGAAAACAGAGGAAAACTTTTAAGGGGGAGCGGCCAAGCCGGCCTGATTTAACTCCCCGACACCTGCTTCGGTCTCAGCAACTACCGACCCGACCACGGAGGCAAGATGCTCTTCTTCCTGTGAGGTAGTTCTAGGAACCTCCTCGGCCGCTTCACTCGAGATCACCTTCTCGGGCGCGGGCGGAGGATCCTCGGCAACGGGCTCGGAAATCTTTTCGGAAGGTTCGGGAGCATCCTCATTCTCCTCACTCGAGGGAGTAGATATCATCTCCTCCAAGGCGATGTCGGTGGAAGTTCCTCGAGCTATGGGGTCGGGTGGGTACCCTCCTGGGGGGCACTCAGCAAGAGCCCGATCGACGTCTAGCCAATCGAGCTTCCATTTGTAGCCTATACCAGCCACTCGAAGCTGGTGAACACATCCCCAAAAGCCGTGATGGAAATACTCGACCACCTGCTTCCCGTAAGAAGTCCGGGGCAAATAGTCCCGAGCGAGGCTTTCCTCCAACTCGCGGAAATTGTTCTCCGCCTCCTCCCGAGCCTTTTTCTCTTTGAGCAAGTCCCTCTTCACCTTCTCTGACCCTGTGCGAGCCTCTCTAGACACTTTCTTCAATTCCTCCTCTTTGCGTTTAAGCTCCTCTTCAAGCTGGGCTACTTTCTCTTTGAGCTTCGCCTCCGACTGGGTGAGCTCGGTACAATCCTCATGCATAAAGAGCATCATTTCCAAGGCCTCCGCGGCGCAAGCAAAGCCCTGGCATGGAGACAGCGAAAGTGAGGGAGGAAAGTAAAATAAAAAAAAAGAGAAAAAGGAAAAACCATACCTGACCTATGTGTTGGGCAAAGAGTGGGAAAAACTCTCGGGGCTGCAACTCCGAAAGATGTGAGCGGTTGGCCTCCGAACGAAAGCCCCGCATGAATTCTACGCAATGAGCCCCGCGGGGGCGATGAAAGTAGTCGGGCTGCTCGACGGGATCGCCAGAAGAAGGAGAGCCCTCGCCAACGTCCGCGCTCACCTTAGAACTAGCTTTGGTCTTTTTGCTGGAAGGGTTGGCAGATGATGCAGGCGCCTTCCTCTTCGGGGCCACTTTCGGCGACCCCGAGGAGCTGGTAGAAGCTTTACCCTTGCCCTTATTCAGGGCCCGAGTGACAGAAGCTGAGGGAGGCGCTTGGGAAGGATCACCCTTCTTCATCTGCTCTGAGATCTTGAGTAAATCAGCAAGGTCCATGCGTGAATCTAGTACGGGGAGGAGAGAAATATCGTCAGGAATAGAGAAGGCGAGAAAGAGAATTTAGGAAACATACCTAAGTCTTCTATTATTGCCCCTTTAGAGCAAAAGTCGAAATGACAGAGTAGATCGTCCTTTACGAGCTCGGGAGCACTGAACTTGCGAGACCCGAGAGCCCTTTGGAAGGCTTCCATCTCTAATTCGGAGACAGGAGGAAGGGGGGAAGAAATAGACACTGCCTTAGGCCAGTGGAAAACGGTGTCGTTTTCGGGGCTACCCTCGGGAGACCGAACGTAGAAAAATTTACTCATCCACCCTTTGTGAGAAGTAGGATTCACGAGGAGGAACTCCTCAGGGGCGGTGGAAGAGAAAAAGAACTTACCCGGCTCCTTCTGGTTTATCTTGAGAAAGGACAAAAGAAGGGAGAGGGAGAATGGGATACGGAAGTACCCGATGAGGATAGACACGGAAAGGAGGAGGCTGTAAGAATTGGGAGTAAGTTGGCTCGGAGATATTTGGAAATGATTACAGAGATCGGCTAAGAACTGGGGAAGGGGCAGACGGAGACCCATATCGAGCTGGTCAAGGTAAAAGGTGCGGAAGCCCTCGGGAGGTCCACTGGCTACCTCCCGAGGACCAGGGATTCTGACCTCAAAATCAGGGGTTAGGCCAGCCCGATCAACGATGATCGGGATATGGGATGCGCGAAGAGTAGACACGTTCACTTCGTGCCAAGGAAGTTTGACACGCTCGCGAAACTTCTCCATTTGAGAAGCCCAGACGGCTAAAGCTTGAAGATGCTCCTTTTCGCTGGAGTATCCTATAATCTGGGGGGGATTGAAAATATCTAGATCAGGGAAGTCGTTTAGGGTTTGAATCGCGTCTAAAAAGGAGTCCAGAAAATCAAAAGGGGGGAAGAATCCGGAAAAAGTCCGACCCAAAACAGAAAGAGGGCGATAAGAAGAGACACCGTTCGTAATCAAGGGACACATCAACCCTAAAAAGACCTAAACAATCAAAGGCGAAAACAGGAAAGAATCGAATAAGAGGCGAAATAAGAACTGTGTTCATGGCCGAAAATCGAAGAACTCAGGAACGAAAAGAAAATATGAACTAAAATAAAATTACGATTAACGAAATAAAAGAGAGAGAAGGGAGAGAAGATTTACCGATCTTGGTGACGAAGAAAGAAGGAGGTCTGGAAGGTAGGACGTCGAAGTTGGGGGAAAGCCGCCGCGCCTTCAAGGATTCTGGGAAAGAAGACAGTGGAGATGAATAGTGAGGGTTTTGAGGAGAAGACGGTGGAGAATGTAAATAAAATAAAAAGAAGGGAAGGGGAAATGATAGGACCTGCGATGGTGGACACGTGGAGATCGATCTGACATCGATGTGATAGGGCGGCCTTTTTCCCGCCAAAGGACGGCACATGGGAACAGATCCCGAGGCTATAACGAGGAGGAGTAGATAACAGCCCGAGAAGGTTCACCGAGGGGAATGAGAAAGCAAACAAGCCAGTTATTTTACCGCTAGCACACGCCCAAAACTCACTACTCTCGCTTTGGACTATTTTAGGGGGGGACTATTGTTACCCTCGGGATTATCAGCTAGCGGTAAAACAACCCGCAGTTGGAAATGACCCGCGTGAGGAGAGGCGGGAGAGAAGGAGCGTTGAAACCCGAGCAACCCCGGCGAGAGCAGGGAGAGTCCTCCCGCGTCGGGAGATCTAGAGAGGCCCGAGGGAGTGGATCAGGGTGATCCGGTCCGAGCCCTGAAAGTGGCAGATAGCCCGAATAACTTGGGCCCGAGGGGATCAGAGCCCGACAACGTAACAAACCCGACCAGAGAAGATCAGGATAGTAAGAAAGAATCGTGGAAAGAAGATGAGAAAGGAAGAACGTGGGTTGAGTGGGACGACCACGATCTCACACGACGCCCGCTAAAAACGCGGGTGGGGGGAAGATTAGGTCATGGCGATGAAATCCAGAATCAGTATAAAAGGTAACGGTGGGATTATTCCCAGGTATGTACACTTAAGCCAAAACTACTTTCACTAAGCCTAGCACCTATCTTGCTCCTTTAAAAGCCAAAAAACTAACTTAAGCATCGGAGGGGCGTCGCCGGCAACCACACCGGCCCCCTCTAACGTGTTTTTCTGGTTTTTCGAGTGTTAGGTTCACAGCGTTCGTTGTTGGTTCGAAGAAGGCGTGCCGTCCCAGTGTCAAGCCAAGGTCGTTTTCAACAGAACACATCAGCATCTTTACGTGCTTGATTTTCGTTCTGTTAAAATTTCGTTCTGCTGTCAAGGTTTTGTAGTAAAAATCCACTTTTGGTTATGTTTGATTTTGGGCATTACATTGTGGTTCCCATGCTCTAAATTTGTGTGCCTCAACATGTCCTTTGAGCTGTGATTCGTCTTTGTTTTAGAAACTGATATCGTTAAGTTGAAGAAAACGTCGTGCATCGAATTCGTGGTTCAGATTTTGTCTTGGTTACATTGCTGCAATGTCCTAACCGAATTGAAAACTTCAAAACTTTGCTAGTTCATAGATTAACTGCTGTTCTGTTCTATCAATAACATGGCTTTGAAAGTCCCTGATACGTTTTGTTTGTGAAGGATTTTCATCGAAGTTCTGTAATATGAGTGAAACTGGCGGTAGTACTGCAGTTAATGGTGGCTTCGATGCTAATCGAATTGCAGAAGTAAAATCATGGCTTGTTTCCCAATTCGACGCAGCTGTTAAAGATGTTCCCAATTTCGAGTACACACCTAAGAGCATCGCTTACCTGCACAATGTCTCCACCTTATCCCAAGCTAAAACTCAAGCCGCCGCCATAGTTGCTAACGACTTTCGTCAAAAGGCGGCAGAGTATCGTTCACAAGGTCGTACAACTTACCCTTGCATTCTGTTGAACTGCGTTGTTATTCTTTTGTTCACGAAGGTGAAATGGTGAATGGGGTTTTGAGTGGTGTTGCTTTTGCTCTGTTAAAATTCCATTCTTTGCAGCTGCTAGGATAACAGAGATGTTGGATCATGTGGGATTGGGGCAAGATAGTTTACTTTACCATCAAATGCGGTTTCTTCTTCACAAGTTCTTGGGAGTGTCGCAAATCTGTTGAATGTCAGAGATACGGAATTAAGTAGGTGGGTGATGGACCTTTTTTCTGTTCTATAGATGGTTTTAGTTGAGCCACTTGGGAGAAACGCTTATTGCTAAGAGAGATGAGTGTTTCAGTATCCTTGTAGCAATGGCCGATCTGTTAAATTCCTTGGATGTTGATGGGTGATAATGTGACGATACAGTAGGTGATAATGTTGGAGATGGAATAACCGAGGATAAGTTCTAAGCTCTGTTTTCCTTAACCGATTCAAAAAAAAAAAATCACATAATAATATTACAGCTTCAGAATGAGACCAATTGGGCTATGATCACTTCCTCCTACATCAGGGAGAACGTAAGAATCATACACTCGATCGGCAATCTGCTGAGAAGCAAGGAAGTAATCGAGCCTCCACCCTAATTCATAAAGTTCGATCAATAAATTAGTAAAAAGTTATATAGACAGCATCAAGGCATGGGATAATGATAAGGACAGAACCTTTATTCGTTTTCCGTCCGCCGTGGCGATAACCCCAATACGTATATGCAACAACGTTTGGGTGCTGTTTCCTGAAAGTATCCACAAAGCCCTTATCCAAGAAGTTCTTCTGAAACGATTCTCTCTCTTCGACAGTAAAGCCCGCACTTCTTTTGTTTCCCTGAAAAAATGAAGATGCAAGAGCATCACTAGGCCTGATGAGTAGATACAATAACTGCAATGGAACGTTAATTCTTGTGATGCAATGGTTTTATGGTTTTTACGCACCGCTGGATTATAGATATCTATTTCTTGATGAGCACAGTTCAAATCACCCGTCAGAATGACTGGCTTTGCCCGTTCAAGATCCTGCGATAAGGTAAAACCGAGTTTCAACTGATTTTCCCGCAATTGATAGATGGGGTCCAAAAGTTGATAGTAGTGAAAGTGATAGCGATTTAGACGTGAAGTGATGCGTACTTTCATGTAGTCACTGAGAGAAGTATCCCACTGAGTTATCCTGTACGACTAAGGCGCAACGTCGTTTTGCATAAGTTTCTGTAATGTTGAAACGAGAGAAATGGAATTTGTGCAAAAGAGCCTTACCAGTCGTCGAAGACCGTCGCCAGAATTTGGGACGTAGCTATTCAACAAATAGAAGTCATTGAATTCGACTGTCAAGAGGCGGCCTTCACTATCGTGATCAGCTATGCCTAAGCCATACCTCACCGAGAGGGGTTTTATCTGAACATGGGAAACGAAGATTTGAGTAAAGAGGTTTCTGAGCAAACTGATTGTTGGAATAGTCTAAATAACATAAACTAATGTACCCGTGAAATGATAGCAGTCCCTGAATATCCTAGTTTTGAGACACTACATGTCCAATAGCAATTGTCATAACCTTCAAGAAGGTTGTGCCTGATCGCTTCAACGTCTTTTTCCTGCTTGAGGGAATCAAAATAATACATATGAAATAGTTGATAGTAGCAACTTTAAGATTGTATAAACCCAGAAAGTCATGCAATTTTGAATATGAAGTTAAGTTTTTCTTTCTTAATCAACGGCCTAACTCCATAATGATTCATAGGCCTACTACAGTGTGACCACAGAATACCATAAATGTCATGCCTGTAGTTTCGTTTCTTGTAAGCACAGCACATCAAAATTTTCTCTTTGTTGCAATGCCGAAAAGGTCTTCAGTTTTAGCAACGCTCTTAGGCCATTAACATTCCAAGACATCAATTTAATATTGGGTGAATCAGCAGTTATTGATGGTGGCCTCATGTTTTGCGGATTGTAGGCAATCCAATCTTTTTGAGGCTTCTTGTGAGTAAGTACTGTCCAAGGTTCCTCTATGGAAGGGTTTTTGGTGGCGTGAGCTACAACACCAGAGATCGTGACACTCGAAGATACTTTCTTCTCTGTTTTTGAAGACTTTTCATCTGCGATCATCGATGCATCATACGCAAAATACAATTCATGAATTAAATACAGATACTGAAAACTCACGGAGGTAGAAAAACGTAGTTGGAAACCTTCTGCGAAATTGACAATTCACGGAGATTTCTATTTGTTTTATTACCTTCAGTGGCTACTAGACTATTTGTTTCAGATTCAGATACTCTTCCAGCCTTTCTTCTCGAATAAGTTCTTACAGTTTGTTCCACTTCGGAGCCCGTTTCATCTCGAGCTGAAGAATTTTCTGCTGTGCCACAAAATAAGATGTATAACCATCAGAGACGTCTACCTTGCATTTGAAAGACGGTTATCACAATTCCAAAAATGATCGTTGTTTATCAGAAACAATATGGTAATGTTTACCATCCATGTGAGTGTTCATGAAATTCTTCAAGGCAGAAACAAGTTCTTGCTTAACGCCTCTGGCAGGAATTCCAAGGTTCCTACATGTTCAACATCCAAATACAAACTCATACCTCAAATTCCCCGATACAAACGACTCATCTAGTTAATTATTAAAAATACAAAAACACGTCAACCCACAACGTATCGTGAAATCCGGACGAATAGTGTCAGGAAATTTTCTACAATCATGTATTTTCTATCTCTAAATACTCTAGGTATCTATGAAGCAAGCATGATTTCCAAGTATTTCTGAATACAAGAAGAGGCAGCGTAAGGTCACGCGCATAAAAGATAACTTCCTCCGATCATCTTCCAATAACCAAAAACCACAACTCTCAACCATGTACAGCTAACAAGCCAAACTACAAAACAATTACCTCAGTCTCAATTTCAGTTGCTGAACAGTCATTTTCTCTATATCCTCATCCTTAAGGTTAAGACTCCCATTTGCGACAACAATTTCCTAAGTACCAAACACAAAACCCAATAAGCCTCGACCCACGATAACTCAGAAAATGTAATATTTTACGCGTCGATAAGCGCTAAAAAATGAGACCTTTGGAGTCTTCTTTTGTGATGCCAAGGCCTTGCCACTTGTTACACTCTCCATTTCCTCAGCAGTCGAACTGACACGGCGTCGTTTCGTACTCATCCTCAAGTTTAAATCAAACCGAGAGTTAAATCCACGGTTTCCGCAGACTACTGCATAAAAACTGCGAAAAATTAATCCGTCAATAAAAAAAGCTCGTTTCTCGTTATAATTCCTTTTCCAATCCATACGCACCGCAAATGAGAACAACGAAACCCTAATTTCCCAGCTTGAAGCATCGCCCGCAGTTCGCACAGTTCAACGAGCGGCGCAGTTTCGGGCGGTGGTGCCACGTCAGCACTTCTATTACGGGAAAATGGAAAAATAAAATAAAAGGGCAAAAAATAGGAGGAAAATGGCGCGAATTGTATTGAACCCAAAAAGCGTTGGGCCTTGGGCTCAGTTAGTACGGTGAAGGCCCAATATCTAATAGGGTTAAATTTGTCAATATAGCAATATTATGATGCTTTGTCCTTTTCCTTTTCCTTTTTTCCTTTTTTCTTTTTACAGCGCTATGCTATTTGTATCGATTTCATAGGGAAACCGGAAAAACCAAAGGAGGAAAGTAGAAGATGGAAAAGAGAAGAAAATGCAGGCTATGGTGGCCAAGTAATCTCACCTCGCGAACTCTAGAACATTCTCAGCTACTGTTCGGATGGTTTATTTCATCTTCCGAATCATCATCGTCTTCGTTGGATGTTGTGGTAGCTTATGCTTGCGACGAGGGCACGTTGTCTGGCACAGTCAACGACTACTCTGATCTCCGAGTAATTCAATCTGTTCTCCTTGTGTTTCCTCTTATTTGAGCGCTAGAGACACTTTCTTATGCTGAGTTTGACCCCTCAAACGAAAGCAAATAATTTGAATAGTTGAACTTACTATGTGTTATAAACTTCGCTGCTGACTGAGTCTCCTTTCTTCTGGAGTATGATGTTACTATGTATGAGATGAGAGTCTGTGTCATTTTACGATTTTGATGGTGCTTGGAGAATAACACCTTTGACTTCTATCAAGAAAGTAATGCGCATTAGTTAATTAGGCTGGATAACATTATTAGTTTACTTGTGATGCTATACACCTGTGCTCATTGGAAATCATCTCTTTGAGGATCTTCATTGAATTGATTCATATGCTTTTTCAGAACTATTTGCCGGCATCCGTTTCTTTATTAGTGTATTCGGTGTAACTTTTCGTTGTGGTTGTATATAGTAGGAAAGCAGAAGTAGGATGATGGGTCAAATCCCATTCAATATTCATCAGCAATCACCACATTTATTGTTCAACTTCTCATATCAATTTTACTTGTTTTCTTTTGTAGGGAATCCTTCGGAAGACAAGTATGATCATCCCTGCAAGTCTTAAAGATAAATGTGAATTCTCTGTGCTGGGGACCATAGATGCTGAACTAGACATCAATGGCCAGTCATGCGGATATGAAGATGGTGAAAATCGATACACATATCTTGCCAGTGATAAAGAACATTTAGACACATGTATGGGTGATCGAAGGAGCTGGAAATGTGGATGCACCAATCTTGAAGGGTTTTCACATCCAAGAAGTTCCAATGATCCAGATATTACGCGGCTTAAGCTTTTTTATGGTTCTAAGATTGTGGGCGGAGAAGTCTGTCCGCTCCCTGGATCAGGTCTCCTACATTTGGATAGGGAGACAATTATACCACTCCATCTTCACGTATGTAAGTCATGCATGTTTTTAAGGTGTCCTTTATTTTGTTTCAATCTGCTCTTATTGACGCACGATTCTTGCATCCTGATAGGTAATAGTTTATGAAACACCTGCCTTTGGTCTCCACCATTATTCTCTGGGCCCTCGACATTCATTCAACTCACAGATATCTCATGTCAAGAAACCAAGCTGGTTTGAAGACCTGCATAAAAGAGATACGAACTTTGAATTGGTATATATTATTTGCTTTAATTCTTTCACATATTAGTTAATGGTTTTAATGATTTATTTTTAATAACTTTTACACCAGAGTACTATCATTCAGGCCATGAACTGTGCTAAAGCTTCCTATGCGGTATTTAATGAGTATCATCGTTCAAAGTCAAGCCCTACCCTTCACATTGTTTTCATGTAACCTCCTGCCTGTTATCTTACTTTTTCCACTTCTCTACTTAAACGTGAACGTGTTTACAAATGGCTTAATCTCACAGCTTCTATAACTTGGGATGGAAGATATTTGGGGTGTCTGTTGCTTCGCTTTCAGCAACTATCTACAGTATTCTGCAATCTTCTCGTATACTTTTCAGATGGTTTTCCTCATCATATTTATACTTACTCCTGGAAAGAGTATTTAACAACACATTCCAGAATATCTACTTCCGCTGCTGTCACTTTTTGTATTGGCCAGTCGTTCTACATAATCAGAGTACGAGGTATCATCTGGTTTACTTCCAAGTTTTGCAGCTAATTATGCATCACTGCTTATTTTCATCATAATTTATTGGTGGTAATACAAACACATCATATATCATTCAGCTTCTATACATTCATATTCCGTCCATCGTAGATTTACTTACGTGAATGATAGTAATCTCGCCATGCCCATCTATAGATATAAAGGTTAAAAGGCGCCTGCTTATGCAGTGTAACACAATCTCATTGGGTTTTAAGGTCATTTATTTTTCAGAAGTTGTGCAGTCACACCTATTTACTGCGGTTATTTAAGGATCTATTACCTGATAAACAGTAAAAAGTCTCTGCTTTCAGCTTGAGTAACTGATGCCATCACATTCTTCCTTTCACATCTTAAATCTAGTCATGCTTCCATATATCTCCTATTGTTTTTCTGACGAATATTATTTAACCATAAGTTGCTCGTGCAGATCTCATTCGTGCGTGGAGTTTGCAGAAAAGGTTGCGCTCACCAAGCATATGCTGTGGTCTAACATATTTGTAGACATTCTTCTCGGAAATTTGTTTGGAATGGCCTTGTGGCATAAAGCAGAACCAACTAGCCTGTGGTTTTCAAATTTTGCCGATGACTTCACAGACAATTGGCTTCGTACTGGCTGTGTATGGCTAATGGGCAACCCAGCAGGCTTTAAGTTGAACACTGAGCTTGCAGGAGTTCTTGGCATGTTTTCCCTAAATGCAGTTCAGATTTGGTCAACTATGTGGATTTTTTTCGGTTCTTTCGTTGTACAATTAACCAAAGGTGTCGCTCTTTGTGGGATTCTTTTCGGTCTAACTACATTAACCGCTCTACTAATTGATATAACCTCACTAGTAACAATGCATATTTTGGCTCTTCATTCATTTCTGGCGATTCTGTATTCAATTCAGTTACAGGCAATTACAGCATTATGGCGCCTTTTCAGGTAAAACGCCGCTCTTTGTTCTTAGAAAAGAAATGAATGCGCTTGGATTGGTTCTTGATTTTGCTTTTGAGTGTTACCAAAACCACATGATATCTAACTTGTTTGCAGGGGCAAGAAAATGAATCCTCTACGCCACAGATTAGACAGCTATGACTACACTGTAGAGCAACATGTTGTTGGCACTCTCCTATTTACTCCAATTTTACTTCTATTACCTACCACTTCAGCATTCTACATTTTCTTCACCATTTTGTACACGACTGTGAGGTTTATGTCTGTGGTCTTATTGGGCTTGGCATCGTTCATACATTCTACCCCATTTGCTAAAATCTACGTTTGGTCAAAGTCGAGGAAGAGATTTCCCTCTGGCATATGGTTTGAAATTGTTTCCTATCAACACTGTGAGTCTGAAGACAGAGGGGGTAGTTCAGCTCATTCAAGCAGCGGAAATTCCCCTACATTGGTTTCATTTCTCCGCAGCAACTATATGACCTTAGGTGAGTGTGGCCTTAATTGACTTATTTTGTGTCCACTGAATGAACAAACGTAGGAATGAGATACAGGAATTCTCCATTATATCTTCCTTTTACCACATTTCACTATTAAGCTCATTCTCGTTCGTAATAACGTATCTTTCAGGTGAAGTTGTTGGGCCGCATTACAGTCACTTCTATTCAATCTTCTCCAAGTCAGCTATTAGCTCATTAGCTTACAGACTTCTAACCGGAAAAAGGTAATATTCATTTTCTGCACCAAAAGAAAAATCATCAGCTTTCATTTTCGATTCATTTTATACCTCTGCTTTATTTTGCAGCATTGCACGTTCGCCTGATATTATCGTCCCACTAAAATTTCCTTGGATGGCTATCAACGTGAAAGAATATTGGCTCCTCTGCTACAATTCTGTGTATGCTTGCAGAAAAAATGCTTTATGATTCATGACATGGTTAATATCGTTGGTGATAGAGAACTATAGACGATATCAGTGATAACCGAAGAGTGCGAAGGAAACAAGACTGATTGGGGTCATTTTTTGGTAGATTGTTCCATCGATTTTGTCTGTATTAAACATTTCTTCTATAATTGCTTGAGGTTTAGACCCAATGCAATACCAGAATTAGCTTCATGCCATTGGAACAACTTTGATAGATATACTCTTCAGTCTTTCCAGCGTAGTGCTTAGTAAGTAAAGCTATACCTTTCAGAATTAGCTTCATGCCATTGGAACAACTTTGATAGGCCATTGAACATCGTATGTTTCTCTGAAAGTGTCTGAAAATAATGGATTCTTTCTGGGAGACAAATTGAGAAAAAGTGAATAAGGTTTTTCAACTGCTCAACAACTAAACCCCTCAATGCTCATCCCTCGCCTGAGACACCTCAAAGCCACCGTCTTTTGCGCCGCCGTCAACAACCGCAGATACGCCGCCGTGACTGCCCATCTTTCCTCCGATATATCCTCTCCCCACCGCCCACAAGTCGAAGCCCTCACCGCACCAGCTCTTAAATCCCTAATTTTGTCGCAATTCAAAAACCCCAAATTCCGAAACCTCCTCCGAAACGTCGTCGCTTCGCCGTCCTTTCTACTCACTGCTTGCCAGAACCTCTCACGGCCCACCTCAAACTCGCCGCCGCGGCTCAGCCTCGATCAAGTTTCGACCCACTTCTTCGACCTCCAAGAACTCTCCTTTGAACTCCTCAGCGGCAAGTTCGACGCAGCACTGTTATGTTCTCCTATTCATTCAGTTGTTGATAATAAGCACCACAAGCCTCTACTGGTCCCTACCTTGCAGCTCAAAGTCGTGATTGAGGCGCTTAGGATTGTGCTTGAGGTGATTTACGACGATAGGTCCTCGACGTTTTCCTACGGCGCCCGTGTAAATGCTGGGCGACACAGTGCTGTTCGTTATCTGAAGAACGGCGTGGAAAATCCCAGTTGGTGGTTTTCTGTTAAGTTTGGTGAGGGTTTTGCTTTTTGCGATAAGCATGTCGAGCTGATGTGCTTAATGTTAGGTGAGAAGATTGAGGACGAGGAATTCGTCGATTTGATAAGGAATTTGTTTCGGTGCGGTGTTATTACAATTGATCTCAGTGGGACTGTTTTGGGCAGAGGATTCCCTCAAGAATGTGGGCTGAGTTCGATTTTGCTGAACGTATATTTCAATGCTTTCGATAGAGAAGTTCAAGAATGGAGGCTGAGAGTGAGTGAGAAGAGAAGTTCGACGACGACGAGCTCGTAATAACAGGCAAGTCGAGGGAAGACAGTAACGTCTTTTACAAACCGTTGAGGATTTACGCTGTTCGATATTTGGACGAGATATTGATCATTACGTCTGGGTCGAAGAAGTTAGCCCTGGACTTGAAGAACAGTGCAGTGAAGTTCTTGGAAGAAAATCTGCAGATAAGGGTAGACAAACAGAAAACTGCAGTTCACAGCGCAACTTCTGAGAAGATCGACTTCATGGGCATGGAACTTCAAGCCGTTGCTCCTTCGATTTTGCGTCCAACGATGTCTGAAAAGGCGATTAGGGCACGTAAGAAGTATCTCAGACAGAAAGAAGTTAGGCTCTTAGAGCTGAGAAACCGAAGAGAAAGGAATCGGAAGGTTTTGGGGATGAAACTGTTCTCCCACGTATTCAAAAAATGGAAGCGAAGCAACGGTTTGAAATTGGAGTTTAACATAGACGGAGAAGTGAGACAGATCTTCAGCTCGTGGGGCGACGAAGTAGTCGACGAGTACTTCAAATCTCCCGACGAATTTAGGGAATGGCATCGGAAGCTATCAGCGGGCGATTTCCTCTCTCTGAGGAAGATCAGAGATCAGCTTCCTCAAGAACTCGTCGATGCCTACGATAACTTCCAAGAACAAGTCGAAAAGTACTTGAATCCCGCGAAAGCCATGGAAGAACTTGTTGTTTTATACGTTATAAAGGAAGGAGTGTTTGGTACGTTGATGTGTGAGAGTATGAAAAATATTTTTTCTTATCTGATAATATAACTCAGCTCTCTTCTCTTTCGTATGCACTATGCACTCTTTTTTATTGTAATACATGCACACACACGTAACCCTTCTAGCTCTTTCTCTTACTTGCTTTTCCTCTCCACTCAATCTTTCGTACATGCAACACACATATATATAGTAAATACTAGATAAGATAAGATAAAGACAACATATCTCTGCATATCTCTATTTGTTGAATTTAGGAAGAGTGCACCATTCGTCCATCTCATTTTTCTTCTCCTGTGTGCTCCCTTTTGTTTTTTTTCTTTCCATTTTTCTTGTTCAAAGATTTTGCTGCTCTTTTTGATTCTTCAAATATTTTCTTGACTTCTTTTATTATTTTATTTTCTTTTCTTTTGATTGAGCTTAAACAACAAATTCCTCCCTTAAGCTCAATCTCTTTTTTCTTTCATTCCGAGCATCTTTTTTAGGTTTTCGAATGTGCTTCTCGATAACGGCTTCGTGAAAATATCCGCAACTTGATTCGAACTCGCGACGTGCACCATCTTCACTGTTCCATTTTTTACGTGCTCCCTAATAAAATGAAACCGTGCATCAATATGCTTGCTTCTCTCGTGATGAACTGGATTTTTCGCCAACTCGATCGCTGACTTATTATCTACTCGAATTTCGGTTGGCTCATCTTGTCGAAGATTCAGCTCGAACAGTAAGTTCCTCAGCCAGATTGCGTGACACACACACCACGATGCTGCCACGTATTCCGCTTCGCAGGTTGATAGAGTCACGATCGGTTGCTTTTTAGATAACCAAGTGAATGCCGTATTTCCGAGATAAAATACGTAGCCGCCAGTGCTTTTTCGATCATCGATATCCCCGCACCAATCGCTGTCAGAATATCCAACTAATTTGCAGTCGCTCGCCTTTGAATAAAATAGACCTAATGATTGTGTTCCTCGAATGTATCGAAGAATTCTCTTGATCGCTTTTAGATGTGATTGCCTCGGGTCTTCCATATAGCGGCTAACGACCCCGACGCTATAAGCGATGTCGGGTCTCGTGCAGGTCAAGTATCGCAGACTGCCCACGAGACTTCGATAATCGGTCGCATTCACTCCTTGTCCTCCCTCAAACTTGGACAGTTTTGTTCCAAGTTCCATAGGTGTCGCTACCGGGTTGCTTTCCTCCATTTTATTTTTCTTCAATATAGCCTTCGCGTATGCTTCTTGCGACACAAAAATTCCCGTGCTTCTTTGCTCGACTTCGAGACCGAGAAAATATTTCATCAGTCCCAAGTCCGTCATCTCGAATTCCTTCGTCATCGCCTTCTTGAAGTCGTTGACTATTTTCTCACTGCTTCCCATGAAAATAAGGTCATCGACATAGAGAGCGACGATGATCATTTCCTCTCCTTCTCTTTTAACGTAGAGAGCGTGCTCGAACGGACATTGCTCGAACTTGTTCTTCTTGAAGTATCCGTCGATCCGGGTGTTCCATGCTCGAGGCGCTTGCTTTAACCCGTAAAGCGCCTTTTTTAATTTCAGCACTTTACCTTCTTCTCCTGATTTTGAATATCCCAAGGGCTGCTCCACGTAGACTTCTTCCTCGAGTTCCCCGTTTAGAAAAGCAGACTTCACGTCCATCTGGTAGATTGGCCAATTGAGTTGTGCAGCTTGAGCCAGGAGCAAACGAATTGTCTCCATTCTTGCAACGGGAGCAAAAACTTCGTCGTAGTCTATTCCCGCTTGTTGTCGATAGCCCTTCGCCACCAGTCTCGCCTTGTAACGCTCAATTTTTCCTTGAGCATTTATCTTCTTCTTATAAACCCATTTGACTCCGATGGGTTTATGCCCGTTTGGCAATTCCACGAGTTTCCATGTGTCGTTCTTTTCGATCGCTTTTATTTCCTCGTCCATCGCCATTTTCCATCTCTTGTCTCTTATGGCTTCTTCGAAACTAATTTGTTCCGAGTCGGCCAATAAGCAGACTAGGTGAACCTGTTCGGTTGATCGGTACAGGTCCTGCATGCTTCGCATTTTCGGCTGTCTTGGTTCGTCCTCCTCGTCATTTTCTTGAGACGAAATCGGAACAGGTATTGGTGCAACGATCAGTGGTTCTTCAGGCGTTGTGTTTTCTTCAACGTTCCAGCCCCACGAACTTTCTTCATCAACCCGAACATCGCGACTTACTATCACCTTTTTATTTTCAGGGTCATAGAGCCGGTACGCCTTCGTTTTCTCGTCATACCCAATAAACACGAGCTTTTTGCTTTTGTCGTCGAGCTTGGCTCTTCTTTGATCGGGCACATGTGCATACGCCACGCTTCCAAATATTTTGAAGTGCGCCACCGTCGGTTTTCGGCCGGTCCATGCTTCCTGTGGTGTTCGATTCTCGAGGCTGTGATGTGGACATCGATTCTGAATATATATAGCACATCGTACCGCTTCGGCCCAGAATTCCTTTGGCATGTCCTTGCTTTTTAACATTGATCGAACCATATCAAGAATGGTTCGGTTCTTCCTTTCAGTACGCCGTTCTGTTGTGGTGAATAAGGTGCGGTGAGGAACCTCCTGACGCCTTGTTCTTCGCAAAAATTAACGAAAGCACCTGACATGTATTCGCCACCTCTGTCTGATCGGAGCGCCTTGACGTTTGAGCTTGTCGCCTTTTCGACCATAGCCTTGAATTTTTTAAACGTCTCGAACGCTTCTGATTTTTCCTTTAGAAAATACACCCACGTCTTTCTTGAGTAGTCGTCGATGAAGGTGATGAAGTATCTCTTTCCACCGAATGATCCTGGGGTGATCGGTCCACATATATCGGTGTGAATGAGCTCAAGAGGGTTGCGCGCTCGATATTCCGCCTGCTTCTGGAACGACGTCCTTGAATGTTTCCCGATTACGCAGCTTTCGCAAAGTTTCTTTTCACCCTCGATCACTGGCATTCCGTGCACCATGCCTCGTTTGGAGAGCTCCTTTAGGCCTCCGTAGTGTAAATGTCCGAAACGCATATGCCACAAGTGGTATTTGTCCTCTACGTCAACTTGCAAGCATCGCTCTTGAATCGCCTTCAGGTTGAGTTTGAACATTCTGTTCCTTTCCATCTCGACCCGAGCGATCATTCTTCCGTCTTTGTTTCTTAGTTGCAACGAGCGGTCCTTCATGAATACCGAACATCCTTTTTCAAGCAATTGCCCCATGCTTAAGATGTTCGTCTTCAAGTCGGGTACGAAGTAGACGTCCTCGATCGATCCTTGTCTGTCGTCGTTTTGAGAGAAGCATATTTTCCCTCGGCCTTTGACTTGAATTTTCGATGCGTCTCCAAAGGATACATGGCCATCCTCGATCTTCTTTAGATCCGTAAAGAGATGTTTATGCCCGCTCATATGATTGCTGGCACCAGTGTCAAGATACCACACCATATCGTTGCCTGGACTCGTATCCTCGAGCGCCATTAGAAGAACGCCTTCGTCTTTTGGATCCTCTTGTGCGACTAGGTTCGCATTTTCTTCCACCTTTTTGTCGGCCCAGCAGTCTTTTGCGAAGTGCCCGAACTTGCCGCAATTGTAGCACTCAACGTTCGGTCGATTTGAGTGACCGCCTCGTCCTTGAGCTCGACCTCGTCCTCTCCAATTTTGATTGCTCGTTTGTCGTTGTTCCGGATTATATCCTCGTCCTCGGCCTGGATTTTGGCCGAAACCTCATCCTCGTTGACCTCGTCCTCGACCTCGGCCGTGATGCGTATCTAGCGCCTTGTCATCTTTCAACGATAACTTCGTCTGCAGGGCCTCGTCCAGCGATTCCTGCTTCTTCTTTTTCTTCCGTTGCTCGTGAGCTTCGAGCGAACCGGAGAGTTCATCGACCGTCATTTCTTCGAGATTTTTGGATTCCTCGATTGCACATACCACGTTCTCGTACTCGTCCGTCAGGGAGCGGAGAATTTTCTCGACGACCCGGGCTTCCGTTAGAGCCTCGCCGTTTCTCTTCAACTGATTCGAGATGGTTTGTACTCTCGTTATATAATCGGATACGCCTTCGCCGTTCTTCATTCTTGTCGTTTCGAATTCGCCACGAAGCGTTTGCAGCCGTACTTGTTTTACTCGGTCGGTGCCTTTGTACGATTTCTCCAGTTTTTCCCATGCTTCCTTCGAATTTTTCGCGCCTGCTATCTTTTCGAGGCCGGGATCGTCTAACGCTTGGTGGATGAGGTTGAGCGCGGTGTTGTCTAGTTGGCGAGATTCTTCCGACGCCTTACTTTCAGCCGCGTCGTCCGTTTTTTTTCGGTTCGGTGTACCCTTTTTCTACGATATTCCATACGCCTCGCGACCCGAGTAGTACCTTCATTCGGATAACCCAACTATCATAGTTGAATTTTGTGAGGCGTGGGACGGGCATGACTTCAAATGACATGGCTCTGATACCAATTTGTTGTTTTATACGTTATAAAGGAAGGAGTGTTTGGTACGTTGATGTGTGAGAGTATGAAAAATATTTTTTCTTATCTGATAATATAACTCAGCTCTCTTCTCTTTCGTATGCACTATGCACTCTTTTTTATTGTAATACATGCACACACACGTAACCCTTCTAGCTCTTTCTCTTACTTGCTTTTCCTCTCCACTCAATCTTTCGTACATGCAACACACATATATATAGTAAATACTAGATAAGATAAGATAAAGACAACATATCTCTGCATATCTCTATTTGTTGAATTTAGGAAGAGTGCACCATTCGTCCATCTCATTTTTCTTCTCCTGTGTGCTCCCTTTTGTTTTTTTTCTTTCCATTTTTCTTGTTCAAAGATTTTGCTGCTCTTTTTGATTCTTCAAATATTTTCTTGACTTCTTTTATTATTTTATTTTCTTTTCTTTTGATTGAGCTTAAACAACAGAACTCAATCTGAAACTGAAGAGAAAAGAAGAGGAAGAAGAAGAGAAGTACCGTACGAAGACCATCGACGACTTATCGAAGCGCTGCATAAAAGTCGAAGCGCCCTTAGATCTCCTAAAGAAGGCCGTTAGAATAGTGGGATTCACCAACAACATGGGCCGGCCGAGGCCCGTCAGCTTACTTACAGCACTCGAAGATTCAGACATCATAAAGTGGTACGCTGGCGTGGGAAGAAGATGGCTCGACTACTTCAACTGCTGCCACAATTTCAAGAAAGTCAAAGTCATGGTCACTTACCATCTCAGATTCTCTTGCATATTAACCCTCGCAGAAAAGCACGAGGCAACTAAGAAGGAAACGCTCGGGCATTTCACCAAGGACTTGATAGCCTCGGGCCAAGCCTATTTTCCCACGGAGAGAGAGGTGAGAGCGATGGGAGACAAGAATCTGTTAGATCCCAAGCCAGTCGACGGCGTTCTTACGCTGGCCTTGGTGAGGTTAGCCCTTCAAGAACCCTCTTACAAACGATGCATCGCACATTTCTGCGTAAGAAACGACGCAGAGACCTATCGAATACATCTGCTGCAGAGGCATTTGGACGTAAGTTCGTTAGATTCGAACGAATGGGTTCGTGGGATGGGTTCGATCTTCGATGGCATTCATGGAAAGTGTGCGCCTTTGTGTAAGGACCATGCGAGCGAGCTGTACATGGGAAGGTTGACTTTGCAAGATGTTGATTGCTCTGCTTTTGTGGATGTTTGACTGATTGTTGTATAGTTAGTTCAATTCCTTTGTTTTGTAAAAAGTCGTTCTCCACTAATGCATGTTTTCTTTCGAGGTTTCACGGTGGTTTTTGCCTTTTGTTCGGATGGTGTGGACGTTAGAGCTGTGTAATTATATAGAAATAATGTTGGAATTTTTTTTTTTTTGTTGGGTCCGAGTCCCACAAGTAGAGGTATCTCCACCAGCCTTGCAAATTAACCGAACAGAATCGAATATTTGTATTTTTTATTCGTATACGTTATTGATATCCGTATTCGATTATGATTTGATTCGATTTGATAATGATTCGAAACGATTCACGAATATTCGGATGTTTTTTTAAAAAAAAATTTCGAAATACCTATTAATTCTAAAAATACAAAATATTCGAAGATAGAGTTATTTTGTATGTAACAAAATTCTCGTTGGGTCTAATATGTAATGGGCCTAAATAGTATTTATGTATATATAATATATTATTCTGCATCATATAATTCAAATCGAATCAAATATTCAATAACTATACGAATCGAATACCGATATATTCGTATTCATATTCGGTAACTATTCGAATCGAAAAAAGTATTTGTATACGTAGTGGTATTCAATATTCGAATAATCGAATTCGAATCTTAAAATTCTGAATCGAATCGCGAATCGGATAAAAAAAAAGTTTGGTTCTTCTGCAATCTTAATCTCCGCACCGTAGTCCGCACATTCCGACTAAGTTTGATCTGATTCGAAACCAAATGTCGTCATCGGCTATGGGACGATCACGACTTCCAGCGGGACTAATTCTCCATGCTATATGAAACTCACCCAAGATTCCACTAACAACGATAATCAAAGTTCATGATGGATAAAATACCACCTAACCATGGATCCGTTCAACGCTATGACCATCGAACACTTGTGATCCGAAAAGATATGAAATGAAGTATTCTGTTGCGAAATTTAAGGCTATGTTTGGTTTACAGATTTGAACGTGGAAAAATAAAAGGAAAATCTAATAGTATCTCGCGTGAAGGGTAATGTACCGTGATTAGATTAGATGTGTAATATCATTGGGTTGGCTAATATATTATCGGCAATATCTTGGGCCTACAATTCGTTTCTAAAGACCGATTTCCATCTTTATCCCTCTCCCAATAACAAGCCTGCGTTGGACTTGGACCTTAGCTTCCGATGACAGCTTCCTTTGACTTTCTAGAAATTATCTTTAGTGGGAAATGTAGAGTTTCGAGGCCACATAAAAAAAACATTACATGTCGATGACATAAATCAATCGATGGTGCAAGAAAACAAAGGCAAAGAAACAAAAGTCCACTGAAGATATATGAATATAATAACGGACGTCATCTTCAATGGAGAAAAAAGACGAAGCTGTCATACTCAATCTCCTTTCTGGCATCATCACAGAGCATGGATATAGGGCGGTAATAAGCCTCATCCATCGTCGACCAACATTTTTCTTTCACCTCAAAATAAAAAGAGCAAAATGAGAACACGGTAAGCCGAGAAAAGGAAGTGATATAGATGGCGAATAAGACAACAAAAGCCGCCGTCGTCGTCGTGCCGCTCACGGCGCAGGGCCATCTGAATCAGCTCCTCCACTTCTCCCGCCTCGTCGCCGCCGGCTACGGCTTGCCGGTCCACTTCCTAAGCACCAAAACCCACGTTCTTCAGGCCAAGACACGTGTCCAAGGATGGGACCCTCTGTCCGTTTCGAACATACACTTTCAAGGGTTCGAAATAGCCGCCGCCGGCAACCCACCGCCGGCGCCAGACTCCAAGGAGGGTAAATTCCCATCTCAGCTCATCCCATCCATGAAGGCCTCCATAACCCTCCTCAGAGAGCCCGTCTACGCCTTCGTGCGGCGGATTTCGCCGGACTTCGACAGAGTCGTCGTCGTCTACGATTCCATGATGGCCCACACGGTGCAAGACGTCGGCGGCGTACCAAACGCGGAGGCATACTGCTTTCAGAGCATATCGGCGTTTTCCCTGTACTCCTTCTAGTGGGAATTCGCCGGAAAGCCCGACAATCTACCGCCCGAGGCGGAGGTTGTAAGAGAAGTTCCGTCAAGGGAGGGATGCTTCGACGCTGAATTCGAGCAGATCGATCAAGCTTAATACAAGAAGCTCCAAAACATAACTATGGCGACATTTACAACACTTCGAGGGTAATCGAGGGTTTATACCTCGATTTGCTCGCCAAAGAAAAGGTCAGCGGGCGAGACAAGATATGGGCCGTCGGCCCTTTCAACCCCCTTTCGCCGTCGCCGGCCGGAAAACAGTCAGAGGAAAGGGACGCGTGCTTGAAGTGGCTCGACGAGCAAGAGCCAGACTCAGTCGTCTACGTTGCTTTTGGCTCGACGACTTCTCTGACCGGCGAAGAGATTAAAGAAATAGCCCACGGATTGGAAAGGAGCGGGCATAGGTTCATATGGGTTCTGAGAGAAGCTGACAGAGGAGACGTCTTCGCCGGCGCCGGCGAAGAAGAAATCGAAAGGGATTTATCACTTCCACAGGGTTTCGAGCAAAGGGTCGAAGGAAGAGGGCTTGTTGTAAGAGGCTGGGCCCCACAGCTGGAGATTCTTGGACACACTTCGACGGGCGGGTTTATGAGCCACTGTGGTTGGAATTCTTGCGTGGAGAGCATAAGCAAGGGCGTGCCCATGGCTACTTGGCCCATGCACTCTGACCAGCCGAGGAACGCCGTGTTGGTCACTAGGGTTTTGAAGATTGGTTTTCAGTTGAGGGAATGGAATCTTCGAGGAGACAATGGAGGTTTTGTATTAGTTACGTCTAAGAAGATTGACGAGGTTGTAAGGAGATTGATGGGTTCGAAGGAAGGAGAAGAAGTGAGGCGTAGGGCGAAGGAGTTGGCGAGCGAAGTTAAGCTGTCTTTCATGGAGGATGGGGTTAGTAGGTTGGAGATGGACTCGTTTGTACGACACATTTGCAGATAGATTTATGCCGTACCTATCTTTTACATAATGCCTCGTACGTTTATTGATGAAATAGTAATATACCTTTGTTGGGACTTGGGAGATTGTGCGTAGTAATATCAAAACGGACGGGCCCGTAGCCCGCCAGCCACGGGCATGCCGGCGGGCCTAAAAATTTACAGCCCAGCCCGCCACTTTGGCAGGGCGGGGCGGCCGGGCCCGTTTGACAGCTTTAATTGTGCGTATAGTTGAAAATATGGCGGCCGACCCGCCCAACTAGGATTTAGCGGGGCGCACGATCTTTTACGGTCGGGTCATGTCGAAATTTTTGGGCCGAAAGAACCTAGGCCCGTGCCTGCAAAGCCATGAGCCGGCCTCGAACCCATTGGCCCTATTTTAATTTTTAATTTTTAAAAAATCTTTATTAGTTCATTTTTAATTATCAATTATACCTCTAGGAAAATAATTCTAAATATATATATATATATATTCATAAATATGTAATATAATGGGAATCAACACATAAACACCTAATGGAAAACTTAAAAGCCTAATCAGTCCCGTGCCAGAAATATTTTTAAGCTAGGCACCTATTTCAGTAAAATTTTACAGATAGGTACCTGACCCCCTAAGATTATCAATTTACCCTTATTAAATGATTTTACAATTTCATTTTACATTTTTTTCTCTACAATTAAAAAATCGAGCTTCATCACGCCTGACCAAATTTCGAGCTCCATCTCTGCAATTGAAGACCGCCTTCCGCTCGTGATGGCGTCGGACGACGAGCGACGAGCCTATTCGACGTTGGGTTTCTCGGTAGCTGGGATTTGGAAAAAATAATATTATTTTTTTAATTTTTCGTGGAGACTAGTAATCATACACACGAGGGTGTGTTAATTTAATTATTAATGTAAGAATCTTCTCCATGGAGAAGACGTAGCGAAGCCATTCTTTGCCTCAGAGTCCATTAAGACAGTGATCAGTTTTGTTTGTTTATGAGATGTGCATGCGCTGTAATTCTTTGACCGTTGATTCGTGTGGTTCTCATTTAGCGGCACAAGATAACAACGCTCGATTTACTTTTGGTCCTTCAGCTTGCCCCTTTCTGTTAATATATATACATACAATACAAGTCCCAAGTATATATTATATACACACACAACGTTATTAACCATGGGAGAAGAAGCAAACCCCAAAGGCGGCGGCGGCGTCGCCGTCGTCATTGTCCCCTTTTTGGCCCACAGCCACCTCAACCAACTCCTACAACTCTCATGCCTCATCGTATCCTCCTACCCATCCATCATCTCCGTCCACTACGCCAGCTCATCGATCCACGTCAGACAAGTCAAATCCCGAGCCCACCACCACGGCTTCGACCCGTCCCACATAGCCACGGTTCGCTTCGTCGAGCTCCCCATGGACCGCTTCGAGTCACCCCCGCCCGACCCCAACTCGCCGGAGACGTTCCCCGTTCAGCTCCAGCCCTCGTGGACCGCCTCGTTGAGCCTGAAACATCCCTTCTCTGACTACCTCCGGCGAATCTCCGGCGAGTTCCGGCGAGTCGTGGTTGTCCACGACTTCCTCATGTCGGCGATCGTCCGAGACGCCGTCGGCTCGATATCCAATGCGGAGTCGTACGTGTTCAACCCGATCTCCTCGTTCGGCATGGCTTTACTCAGGCTCGGGCAGTCGGGGCAGAGCCTAAAATTAGAGTGCTCGAAGCAGCCGCCGTCCCTGGACGACTGCCAGCCGCCCGACATGTGGGATTTCCTTGCCCTTCACGACGAGGCGAGCGAGTGCAGGTCGGGCGACCTGTTCAACACGGTTCGATCGGTGGAATCGCCCTTCCTCGATGCTTTATCGCGCCGAGGAATCTCCGAGGGCCGAAAGATATGGTCGGTCGGGCCCATGCTCCCCGACGTCGCTAGCCGGCCCGGTCCGACACGATGGGACGGGTGCTTGAGGTGGCTCGACGGGCACGAGCCGGGATCGGTGGTCTACGTGTCGTTCGGGACCACCATGTCGTTGTCCGACGACTCGATAAGGGAACTGGCGTTGGGCCTGGAGCTCAGCGGATCGAAGTTTCTCTGGGTACTGAGGGACGCGGACAGGGGAAACGTGTTCGACGGAGGGGACGTTAGGAGATTCGAGCTCCCCCCAGGGTTCGAGGAGAGGACCCAAGGGGTCGGGATTGTGGTCAGGGAGTGGGCCCCGCAGCTCGGGATATTGGCCCACGGTTCGACGGGCGGGTTCGTTTCGCACTGCGGTTGGAATTCGGTCCTGGAGAGCCTGACGATGGGCGTGCCGCTGGCGGCCTGGCCGATGCAAGGGGACCAGCCGAGCAACGCCTACCTCGTGACGGAGTTCCTCGGGGTCGGGATTGTGGCGAGGGATTGGGCGCACAGAAAGGAAGTCGTCAAGGCGTCGGCGATCGCCGAGGTTGTTAGGAGGTTGATGGGGTCCGAAGAGGGGCGGGCGGTTAGGGAGAGGGCGAAGGAGTTGAGTGAGGTTATGAGGCGGGCGACGGAGGAAGGCGGGGAATCGAAGGTCGAAATGGATTCCTTTGTGGCGCATATCACTAGAGATTGATGAGGAATTTTTACTTTTGCCATGTAGTGGTTCGATGTATTAATAATGCCTTCTTTAGGATGAATAAAATGTTTGGTGATGATGTGTTCGGTGCTTTAATGAATCCCGTGAACATGATAACTTCGTACTCCCTCCCTCCCAAAAGTTTTTGTAAAATCAGGCGTTTGAGCTTTTAGTAGCTTCATTGCTTGCTTCGTGTTGAAATTAGGGTTAGGTTTTCCCCTTTTGTAGAATTGTCCACCTTGCAAATGGTGGTTTGAATGATCTATTCTACTTGGGATATTGTGATTTCTGTTTCTGTTGTGTAGTTGAATCTTTTCACCATCTGAATTGAATTTGGGATAATCTTCAAACACATTGCGTCACTAAAAGAAAGGAAAACAAACTAACAATCACTGTGTTTTGCAAATCAGAGATGCAGCTTTTTTATACAGGGATACAAGAAATTAGAAAAACGATGAGTGTCAGTGGTTGTAATATAGTTTCCAATCCTGGGAATATAGTGTTGATTTTTCAACAAGGAAAAGAAAGCAAAGGTGTTCAATTTGGATTTGTTCTCTAAGGAGCTATGCAATGACGTTTTGTTCTCCTTAATGGCCTATGTATAGGCTTGTTAGCTCATTGTAATCTACACGCCAAATTGAGAGAAAGAGAGCGAGTGAGAGGTGAGGGAAAATGAGAGGGAAAAGAGAAAAAATCTTGTCCGGGCGGATAAGGGTAAGAGCGGGTACAGTTTTACTAGGTAGTTGGGAGTGGATAAGGGGTCTCGGGTTTTTGGGTTTAAACACGAGCGTTATTTTGTACGGTGTAATATTCTCCAATATAGTAAAACTATTGTCTCTCCGTGGATGTAGGCGGTATTGGCCGAACCACGTAAAAATCTCGGTGTTCTCTCTGTGTCATTTTGACTTTAATTAATATCCCGATAAATTGTCGCGGGTCCAAATACAACTACCGCTGGCCCGAAATTAAATATTTACCGCTCAAACCCAACAAGTGGTATCAGAGCCAAACCCTGCTGGTATTCTAAGTATGCTTTGTGGTTGCAGCTGTGTCTGAACTTCCACATCAGAAAAGATATCAGAAGGGAACATCGATCGGGGGGAGCCAGTGTCAGAGCGAGGTTCAACGAGGTGATGCCTTGTACTGAAGAAATGGTGGTACAAGATGGTTGTCGTTGATGGTATGCTCGGTGTCGGGCGGAGCTTGTGCGGCGGTGGAGTTTTGGCGAGTTATGGCAATAGTACTGTGTCGCTAGCTGTTGCTGGGAATTATCTGATCAGTACTATTTGGGCCGGGCTGTTGAATCTCTGCAAGGATAATAACGACGGATGACAGCAAAGTGCGACAATGTGCTGGTGCGGGAGGTTTCACTCTGCGGCTGAGAAGAGTGAAGGTTGTACTCGTTTGTCAAGGCTGGGCGATAAGCTTTGATGGGAGACGAGGAAAAGTCGGAGTAAATGACGGAAACTTTTGGGTCAAGATGTGTCGAAAGAGGAAGAAGTAAGGCCCTTTTACTTCTTACATCGCTTCCTGATTCGGATGATAATTTGATCACAACCATCTGGTACGAGGCAGTGAAGGCAGTGGATGGTGGAGTCAACTCTTTTGGAGAGGAGGCGGCCAAATTATGGTGATAGTCTGGCGTTGGCTATACACGGAGAGAGTCGTAGAGGAAGGTGACGTGCCAGGGGATTTGGAGACAGCAGCAGGTCCAAATCCAGGTGGCGAGAAGGGCATGTGATGCTACAAGTGTGGTGAGCCGGGACACATCGGAGAAATGGTCCGACTTGGAGGAAGAAGGACAAGCGGCTAGGAAAATTCCACATGAGGGTAGCACACGGTTTATCTTAGAGACATTCTCACAGTCTCTAATGATGGCGCTCGTTCTCAGGAAGAAGGATATTAAATTCGGTTTGCTCCAAGAGAATATTTTGATGCGTTCTGGAAAATGCGAACGGGTTTTTTCGATCTTCACGGGATGATGGATATCGTTGTTTTCTTCGGTGTGTTGGAACGGGGAAGATCAAAATGGTTGGTGGAGCGGTGCGCATTTTGGGTGGTGTGACGTTGTCCCAAAGTTGCGTAGTTTTTAATATTCTTGAGCCAGTCAGATTCCAGGGCTATGGGGTTTCATAGCAGGGGGAGTCTGGGAAATCACACATAGGCGGAAATGGTCCTACCAAAGGGAAAAGAGTGCAAAGGTTTGTATCGTCTGGACGTGAGTATGGTATATAATACTCAGACTTCGATGGGTTCACGAAAATCGCGCGCGTGGTATAAAGGCAGACGATGGTGAGAAGGAAAGTCCTGCTGGTGAAGGGGTCGCATCGAAGTTTCTCTTCGGGAATCGACGGGTCGAGTCGATTTAACATAGCTGCACATAAGATTGGCTGTTAAATGAATCAAGTGGGTAGGACTGAAACTCTTGATTCAGATTATGTGTAGGTGCTACAAAGGAAGGCCAATGGACGTTTGTGGTATTTACGAACGGGTTATTCTCATTCTCGGGTTCACTCGAGTGCTCTCTAAAGAAGACGCATATGTTGAAAAGGGGGAGAATTGTTGATTTTTCAACAAGGAAAAGAAAGCAAAGGTGTTCAATTTGGATTTGTTCTCTAATGAGCTATGCAATGACGTTTTGTTCTCCTTAATGGCCTATATATAGGCTTGTTAGCTCATTGTAATCTACACACCAAATTGAGAGAAAGAGAGCGAGTGAGAGGTGAGTTAATGAGAGGGAAAAGAAAAAAAAATCTTGTCCGGGCGGATAAGGGTAAGAGCGGGTACAGTTTTACTGTGGTAATAGAGAGTGGGTACAAAAACATTACCCGGGTAGGTAAGGGGTCTCGGGTTTTTTGGATTTAAACACGAGCGTTATTTTGTACGGTGTAATATTCTCCAATATAGTAAACTATTGTCTCTCCGTGGATGTAGGCGGTATTGGCCGGACCACGTAAAAATCTCGGTGTTCTCTCTGTGTCATTTCGACTTTAATTAATATCCCGATAAATTGTCGCGGGTCCAAATACAACTACCGCTGGCCCGAAATTAAATATTTACCGCTCAAACCCAACATATAGCTCAAGGTGACTCCTTTGCCAGTTTCTGTGCGCTCATGAGGCTCTTTGTGAGCCATATAGCTGTTTCTCTCGACGATACAGCATCTTCTCCGAAATGTTTTAGGACAGCGCAGAGCTCGTCATCCTCCTTGAGCAAGCGTGCGCACAGCTCAAGCAAAGGCTCCAATGCGTCTGACCTCTGCAATCCGAGAGTAGAAGCTGTGAGGAGATTGATGGGTTCGAAGGAAGGGGAAGAAGTGAGGCGTAGGGCGAAGGAGCTAACGAGCGAAGTTAAGCTGTCTTTCATGGAGGATGGGGTTAGTAGGTTGGAGATGGACTCGTTTGTACAACACATTTGCAGATAGATTTATGCCGTACCTATCTGAATTACTATTCACCGCCCCCTTTTTCCTAATCACCGCCTCCTAAAGAGCTATAAAAAGACGCTTTGCCCTTATAATATTTAAATTAATTTAAAAAGAAAAAACTAACTATAATTTCGGTACGAAATACTGAACGAATTTATTTGTGTATGTAGTTTTCAGCATTTCGTACCGAAATTATATATTTAGTTAGTTTTTTTTTCTTTTTAAATTAATTTAAATATCATAAGGGCAAAAATATCTTTGTATAGCCCTTTAGGGGACGGTGACTAGGAAAAAGAGGGCGGTGAATAGTGATTCAATTTACATAATGGGCCCATTTGCTGTCCCCGTAAGCCCATGTAATATAAATAATACTAACTAATATAGTGTTTGGTTTTTGAATTGCAGCTTGAAATATGGGCCCGATATTAAATTCATATCGGGCCCGAAATAGATAAACCATGTGACTTGACTAGGCTCCGATAACAAATTATACTACGCTTGGGCTTTTATACGACACTTACAACCAAACAGGTTGAACGCCTCGAACATTTACAGATGAAGTAGTAATGCCATGTTGGGAGATCACGCCTATAGATGAAATATGGCGGCCCCGCCCACCCAACCCGGATTTAGCAGGCGCACGATATTTTACGGGTCGGGTCGGGCCGTGCCGAAATTGTACGGGCCGAAGGAACCTAGGCTCGTGCCCGCAGTGCCATGTGTTGGGCCTACTTGGCCCGAGCCCATATTTTTTAATTTTTAAAAAAAATTTACTAGTTCATTTTTAATTATCAGTTATACCTTATAATTCTAAAAACATAATTTTAAATATGTATTCATAAATATATAAATATAATAGTTTTTGTTTATAAACTTAAATCTTGTAACATATGATATATAACAATTATTACGAAAAATTTATAAAAATAATAAAATTTTACCGGGACTATTTTGGCCCGCGGCCCGTCGGTTTTTTCGACCCGCGGGCTGATAAGCCTGTTTTGATTCTGGTCTTAAAAATTTGGCATCAAGGCCTGTTTTTAGGCAGGGCCGGTCCATGGGCTTGGGCCCAAATTTTCAGCTCTAATTCTGCGTTTAGATAGACGTCATTCTGCGATTGACTGTTGGGTTCAAGAAGTGACATATGCTTGCTTGATCGATTATAGTTGGGATTTGAAAAGAGATAATATTATTTTTTACGTGCAAATTACGAGTCAGGCCCCAAAAGATATTTTAAATTAGGTTTCAGACCCTTATCAGAAAATTTATGGTTTTAAGGAGGGTCTGTTTTTAAAAATGGCATTTGACTAGGTCAGCTTTAAAAAAATATCCCGTCGATTCTACCTTTAAAAAATAGCCTTCAATTTAAGGGTATTTTCGTGTTTTTACAAAATCTGTTTTTTATATATAGCATGGAGACCCCATGGATGTCATGCTTGTATGGGTCCCATGGAGCACGAGACCTCTACTGTAAAGCATGAGACCCCCATGGGTCTCATGCTTTATAGTAGAGGTCGGACCTCTACTATAAAGCATGAGACGGGACCTCTACTATAAAGCATGAGATCAATGCTATATATAAAAAAATATATTAAAAAAAAAAGTGGTGCTGTAGATCCATGAAATACTGTACACCCATGAAGTGATACTGGTGGACAGTGAAGTGGTACTGTATACCCATGAAATGGTACTGGTGAACAAGTGGTGCTGTAGACCCATGAAATATAGTTAGAGCTGGCAATATTACACGCGGCCCCGCCCCGCTAAAGGGGCGGGGCGAGCTCTGATTTTTCAGGCCCGCCAGGAGACCGCGCGGGCCGCGGGCTTTGGCGTGGCGGGGAGGGCCCACCAATAATAAATAATATATATTAATTGATAAATATATATTTATATATAAACTATATAATTTTTATATAAATTATATAACTTTTTGTATTTTTTGGTAAGATTTTATAATTTATAAAATTAAAAGATAAATTAATTAATATTTTCTGAAGTTGAAATATATTAAATATATATTTTTATTTATTTTTTTTATTTTCAGATTTTTTTATTTTTTTAATTTATGCGGGCTAAGCCCGTCGGGCCGCGGCCCACCAGTTGGTGGGCGCGGGCTTAGCTTTATTAAGCCCGCCGGTTGGTGGGCTAGCCCGCCCCGCCCTGCCACTAGGCGGGCTTAAGTGTTTCTGCGGAAATCGAGTTCTTAAAACTATGAATTTTCTGACATGGTCCGAAAATCAAATAAAACTTATGTTGGGGCTGAACTTTAAAACCCCCTTTTTTAATTCCTCGTGGAGACCAATCATACACACGAGGATGTGTTAATTTAATTATTAAAGTAAGAGTCTTCTCCATCGAAGCCATTCTTTGCCTCAGATCGGAAGTCCATTAAGACAGTGATCAGTTTTGTTTGTTTATGTGATGTACGACTGATTCGTGTGGTTCTCATTTAGCGGCACAAGATAACAGATGTAAAAAGTGGATGCCAATAATGTAGGACATAATTCTTGCAAATTTTGCATAGTTTCCTTTTGGTCCTTCAGATTGCCCCTTTCTTAAAATTGTTCTATAACTTCTATGAATGGTATGTATAAGTATAAGTTAACTGCACTAATCTTGTACGCCGACAAGTTACATAATGAAAAGCGAACTTCCTTAAAGTTAACGGGCTATTTTTGGACGGATACAAATTTAAGGACAAAGATTGAAATACATAAAAGCTATAGGACCAATATTCATTTACTCGCATGAACTTGTAGTTTTGATGGGGGAAACAAAAGCAAATAATAACCCACCGACGAATTTGACTTAGAGAGGTAGTAAAAGAAAGTTCTAAACATCATTACCAAGACAATACTCTACTTATCACAATATATAACACACACAAGTCTCATATACCAATCTTTCGCAAGAAAGGGGCATATTTTATATACACACACACAACGTTATTTCTTTTCCCAATGCAAGAACAAGCAAACCCCAACGGCGACGGCGTCGCCGTCGTCATGGTCCCCTTCTTAGCCCACAGCCACCTCAACCAACTCCTACAACTCTCATGCCTCATCGCATCCTCCTACCCATCCATCGCCTCCGTCCACTACGCCAGCTCATCGATCCACGTCAGACAAGTCAAATCCCGAGCCCACCACCACGGCTTCGACCCGTCCCACATAGCCGCGGTTCGCTTCGTCGAGCTACCCATGGACCGCTTCAAGTCACCCCCGCCCGACCCCGACTCGCCGGTGACGTTCCCCGTTCAGCTCCAGCCATCGTGGACCGCCTCGTTGAGCCTTAAAGAGCCCTTCTCCGACTACCTCCGGAGAATCTCCGACGAGTTCCGGCGAGTTGTGGTGGTCCACGACTTCCTCACGTCGGCGGTCGTCCGAGACGCCGTCGGCTCGATACCCAATGCGGAGTCGTACGTGTTCAACCCGATCTCCTCGATCGGCGTGGCTTTATTCAAGCTCGGGCAGTCGGGCAGAGTCTTAAATTAGAGTGCTCGAAGCAGCCGCCGTCCCTGGATGACTGTCGGCCGCCCGACTTGTTGGATTTCATTGCCCTTCACGACGAGGCGAGCAAGTGCAGGTCGGGCGATCTGTTCAACACGGTTCGATCGGTGGAATCGCCCTTCCTCGATGCTTTATCGCGCCGAGGAATCTCCGAGGGCCGAAAGATATGGTCGGTCGGGCCCATGCTCCCCGACGTCGCTAGCCGGCCCGGTCCGACACGAGGGGACGAGTGCTTGAGGTGGCTCGACGGGCACGAGCCGGGATCGGTGGTCTACGTGTCGTTCGGGACCACCACGTCGTTGTCCGACGACTCGATAAGGGAACTGGCGTTGGGCCTGGAGCTCAGCGGATCGAAGTTTCTCTGGGTACTGAGGGACGCGGACAGGGGAAACGTGTTCGACGGAGGGGACGTTAGGAGATTCGAGCTCCCCCCAGGGTTCGAGGAGAGGACCCAAGGGGTCGGGATTGTGGTCAGGGAGTGGGCCCCGCAGCTCGGGATATTGGCCCACGGTTCGACTGGCGGGTTCGTTTCACACTGCGGTTGGAATTCGGTCCTGGAGAGCCTGACGATGGGCGTGCCGCTGGCGGCCTGGCCGATGCAAGGGGACCAGCCGAGCAACGCCTACCTCGTGACGGAGTTCCTCGGGGTCGGGATTGTGGCGAGGGATTGGGCGCAGAGGAGGGAAGTCGTGAAGGCGTCAGCGATCGCCGAGGTTGTTAGGAGGTTGATGGGGTCCGAAGAGGGGCGGGCGGTTAGGGAGAGGGCGAAGGAGTTGAGTGAGGTTATGTGGCGGGCGACGGAGGAAGGCGGGGAATCGAAGGTCGAAATGGATTCCTTTGTGGCGCATATCACTAGAGATTGATGAGGAATTTTTACTTTTGCCATGTAGTGGTTTGATGTATTATTAATGCCTTCTTTAGCATGAATAAAATGTTTGGTGATGATGTGTTTGGTGCTTTAATGAATCCCGTGAACAGGATAACTTGTACTCCTTCCGTCCCAAAAGTTTTGTACATTTTACTAAATCGGGCGTTTGAGCTTTTAGTAGCTTCATTGCTTGCTTCGTGTTGAAATTAGGGTTATGTTTTCTCCTTTTGTAGAATTGTCCACCTTGCAAATGGTGGGTTTGAATGATCTATTCTACTTGGGATATTGTGATTTCTGTTTCTGTTGTGTAGTTGAATCTTTTCACCATCTGAATTGAATTTGGGATAATCTTCAAACACATTGCGTCACTGGAAAGGAAAACAAACTAACAATCACTGTGTTTTGCAAATCAGAGATGCAGCTTTTTTATACAGGGATACAAGAAATTAGAAAAACGATGAGTGTCCGTGGTTATAATATAGTTTCCAATCCTGGGAATATAGCTCAAGGTGACTCCTTTGCCAGTTTCTGTGCGCTCATGAGGCTCTTTGTGAGCCATATAGCTGTTTCTCTCGACGATACAGCATCTTCTCCGAAATGTTTTAGGACAGCGCAGAGCTCGACATCCTCCTTGAGCAAGCGTGCGCACAGCTCAAGCAAAGACTCCAATGCGTCTGACCTCTGCAATCCGAGAGTAGAAGCTGTGAGGAGATTGATGGGTTCGAAGGAAGGGGAAGAAGTGAGGCGTAGGGCGAAGGAGCTGGCGAGCGAAGTTAAGCTGTCTTTCATGGAGGATGGGGTTAGTAGGTTGGAGATGGACTCGTTTGTACAACACATTTGCAGATAGATTTATGCCGCTATCTGAATTACTA
Source organism: Craterostigma plantagineum (assembly GCA_027422505.1). NCBI lineage: Eukaryota > Viridiplantae > Streptophyta > Magnoliopsida > Lamiales > Linderniaceae > Craterostigma > Craterostigma plantagineum. Next base: position 265,039 of record JAPQWV010000145.1, read on the forward strand.
TTCACCACCCACTTTTTTCCTAATCACCGCCTCCTAAAGAGCTATAAAAAGATGCTTTTGTCCTTATAATATTTAAATTAATTTAAAAAGAAAAAACTAACTAAATATATAATTTCGGTACGAAATACTGAACGAATTTATTTGTGTATGTAGTTTTCAGCATTCCGTACCGAAATTATATATTTAGTTAGTTTTTTCTTTTTAAATTAATTTAAATATCATAGGGGCAAAAATATCTTTTTATAGCCCTTTAGGGGACGGTGACTAGGAAAAAGAGGGCGGTGAATAGTAATTCAATTTACATAATGGGCCCGTTTGCTGTCCCCGTAAGCCCATGTAATATAAATAATACTAACTAATATAGTGTTTGGTTTTTGAATTGCAGCTTGAAATATGGGCCCGATATTAAATTAATATCGGGTCCGGAATAGATAAACCATGTGACTTGACTAGGCTCCGATAACAAATTATACTACGCTTGGGCTTTTATACGACACTTACAACCAAACGGGTTGAACGCCTCGAACGTTTACAGATGAAGTAGTAATGCCATGTTGGGAGATCACGCGTATAGATGACATATGGCGGCCCCGCCCACCCAACCCGGATTTAGCAGGCGCACGATATTTTACGGGCCGGGTCGGGCCGTGCCGAAATTGTACGGGCCGAAGGAACCTAGGCTCGTGCCCGCAGTGCCATGTGTTGGGCCTACTTGGCCCGAGCCCATATTTTTTAATTTTTAATTTTTAAAAAAATTTACTAGTTCATTTTTAATTATCAGTTATACCTTATAATTCTAAAAACATAATTTTAAATATGTATTCATAAATATATAAATATAATAGTTTTTGTTTATAAACTTAAATCTTGTAACATATGATATATAACAATTATTACGAAAAATTTATAAAAATAATAAAATTTTATCGGGACTATTTTGGCCCGCGGCCCGTCGGGTTTTTCGACCCGCGGGCTGATAAGCCTGCTTTGGCATCAAGGCCTGTTTTTAGGCATGGCCGGTCCATGGGCTTGGGCCCAAATTTTCAGCTCTAATTCTGCGTTTAGATAGACGTCATTCTGCAATTGACTGTTGGGTTCAAGAAGTGACATATGCTTGCTTGATTGATTATAGTTGGGATTTGAAAAGAGATAATATTATTTTTTACGTGCAAATTACGAGTCAGGCCCCAAAAGATATTTTAAATTAGGTTTCAGACCCTTATCAGCAAATTTATGGTTTTAAGGAGGGTCTTTTTTTAAAATGGCCTTTGACTAGGTCAGCTTTAAAAAAATAGCCCCGTCGATTCTACCTTTTAAAAAATAGCCTTCAATTTAAGGGTATTTTCGTCTTTTTACAAAATTTGTTTTTTATATATAGCACGGAGACCCCATGGATCTCATGCTGTAGTATGGGTCCCATGGAGCACGAGACCTTTACTGTAAAGCATGAGACCCCCATGGGTCTCATGCTTTATAGTAGAGGTCCCAGGACCTCTACTATAAAGCATGAGACGGGACCTCTACTATAAAGCATGAGATCCATGCTATATATAAAAAAATATATTAAAAAAAAGTATGTTGTAGATCCATGAAATACTGTACAACCATGAAGTGATACTGGTGGACAGTGAAGTGGTACTGTATACCCATGAAATGCTACTGGTGAACAAGTGGTGTTTTAGACCCATGAAATATAGTTAGAGCTGTCAATATTACACGCGGCGCGGCCCCGCCCCGCTAAAGGGGCGGGGCGGGCTCTGATTTTTCAGGCCCGCCAGGAGACCGCGCGGGCCACGGGCTTTGGCGTGGCGGGGAGGGCCCACCAATAATAAATAATATATATTAATTGATAAATATATATTTATATATAAACTATATAATTTTTATATAAATTATATAACTTTTTGTATTTTTTTGGTAAGATTTTATAATTTATAAACTTAAAAGATAAATTAATTAATATTTTCTGAAGTTGAAATATATTAAATATATTTTTTTATTTATTTTTTAATTTTCAGATTTTTTTTATTTTTTTAATTTATGCGGGCTAAGCCCGTCGGGCTGCGGCCCGCCAGTTGGTGGGCGCGGGCTTAGCTTTATTAAGCCCGCCGGTTGGTGGGCTAGCCCGCCCCGCCCTGCCACTAGGCGGGCTTAAGTGTTTCTGCGGAATCGAGTTCTTAAAACTATGAATTTTCTGACATGGTCCGAAAATCTAAATGAAACTTATGTTGGGGCTGAACTTTAAAAGCCCCTTTTTTAATTCCTCGTGGAGACCAATCATACACACGAGGATGTGTTAATTTAATTATTAAAGTCAGAGTCTTCTCCATCGAAGCCATTCTTTGCCTCAGATCGGAAGTCCATTAAGACAGTGATCAGTTTTGTTTGTTTATGTGATGTACGACTGATTCGTGTGGTTCTCATTTAGCGGCACAAGATAACAGATGTAAAAAATGGATGCCAATAATGTAGGACATAATTCTTGCAAATTTTGCATAATTTCCTTTTGGTCCTTCATATTGCCCCTTTCTAAAAATTGTTCTATAACTTCTATGAATGGTATGTATAACTGCACTAATCTTGTACGCCGACAAGTTACATAATGAAAAGCAAACTTCCTTAAAGTTAACGGGCTATTTTTGGACGGATACAAACTTAAGGACAAAGATCGAAATACATAAAAGCTATAGGACCAATATTCATTTACTCGCATGAACTTGTAGTTTTGATGGGGGAAACAAAAGCAAATAATAACCCACCGACGAATTTGACTTAGAGAGGTAGTAAAAGAAAGTTCTAAACATCATTACCAAGACAATACTCTACTTATCACAATATATAACACACACAAGTCTCATATACCAATCTTTCGCAAGAAAGGGGCATATTTTATATACACACACACAACGTTATTTCTTTTCCCAATGCAAGAACAAGCAAACCCCAACGGCGACGGCGTCGCCGTCGTCATGGTCCCCTTCTTAGCCCACAGCCACCTCAACCAACTCCTACAACTCTCATGCCTCATCGCATCCTCCTACCCATCCATCGCCTCCGTCCACTACGCCAGCTCATCGATCCACGTCAGACAAGTCAAATCCCGAGCCCACCACCACGGCTTCGACCCGTCCCACATAGCCGCGGTTCGCTTCGTCGAGCTACCCATGGACCGCTTCAAGTCACCCCCGCCCGACCCCGACTCGCCGGTGACGTTCCCCTTTCAGCTCCAGCCATCGTGGACCGCCTCGTTGAGCCTTAAAGAGCCCTTCTCCGACTACCTCCGGAGAATCTCCGACGAGTTCCGGCGAGTTGTGGTGGTCCACGACTTCCTCACGTCGGCGGTCGTCCGAGACGCCGTCGGCTCGATACCCAATGCGGAGTCGTACGTGTTCAACCCGATCTCCTCGATCGGCGTGGCTTTATTCAAGCTCGGGCAGTCGGGGCAGAGTCTTAAATTAGAGTGCTCGAAGCAGCCGCCGTCCCTGGATGACTGTCGGCCGCCCGACTTGTTGGATTTCATTGCCCTTCACGACGAGGCGAGCAAGTGCAGGTCGGGCGATCTGTTCAACACGGTTCGATCGGTGGAATCGCCCTTCCTCGATGCTTTATCGCGCCGAGGAATCTCCGAGGGCCGAAAGATATGGTCGGTCGGGCCCATGCTCCCCGACGTCGCTAGCCGGCCCGGTCCGACACGAGGGGACGAGTGCTTGAGGTGGCTCGACGGGCACGAGCCGGGATCGGTGGTCTACGTGTCGTTCGGGACCACCACGTCGTTGTCCGACGACTCGATAAGGGAACTGGCGTTGGGCCTGGAGCTCAGCGGATCGAAGTTTCTCTGGGTACTGAGGGACGCGGACAGGGGAAACGTGTTCGACGGAGGGGACGTTAGGAGATTCGAGCTCCCCCCAGGGTTCGAGGAGAGGACCCAAGGGGTCGGGATTGTGGTCAGGGAGTGGGCCCCGCAGCTCGGGATATTGGCCCACGGTTCGACTGGCGGGTTCGTTTCACACTGCGGTTGGAATTCGGTCCTGGAGAGCCTGACGATGGGCGTGCCGCTGGCGGCCTGGCCGATGCACGGGGACCAGCCGAGCAACGCCTACCTCGTGACGGAGTTCCTCGGGGTCGGGATTGTGGCGAGGGATTGGGTGCAGAGGAGGGAAGTCGTGAAGGCGTCGGCGATCGCCGAGGTTGTTAGGAGGTTGATGGGGTCCGAAGAGGGGCGGGCGGTTAGGGAGAGGGCGAAGGAGTTGAGTGAGGTTATGAGGCGGGCGACGGAGGAAGGCGGGGAATCGAAGGTCGAAATGGATTCCTTTGTGGCGCATATCACTAGAGATTGATGAGGAATTTTTACTTTTGCCATGTAGTGGTTCGATGTATTAATAATGCCTTCTGGACCCGGATTTCCTGTCCCACCTTTTTGTGCCACTTTTTGTGCCACTTTTCTGAAACATCATTAAACATTGTTCCGATTTGTGTTAAAAACACCCGTAAATGATATTATATCATAACTACTATTATACCAAATGCTAAAACACAAAAAAATAATTATATAACGCCTATAATTATGATAGAAACAAATATATGATATATTGAGAAGTATGATAGAAAAATGTAGATTATATTAATTTTTTTGTGTTTTAGCATTTGGTATAATAGTAGTTATGATATAATATCATTTACGGGTGTTTTAACACAAATCGGAACAATGTTTAATGATGTTTTAGAAAAGTGGCACAAAAAGTGGCACAAAAAAGTGGGACAGGAAATCCGGGTCCATGCCTTCTTTAGGATGAATAAAATGTTTGGTGATGATGTGTTTGGTGCTTTAATGAATCCCGTGAACATGATAACTTGTATGTAGTAAGATTTCCTATATATAATGGTCACATGACAATTGACATATTCATCTTAAATTTATGGCTATTTCACAAGTAGTTAAGGTGGTTAATTTTAATAATTTTGTTAGTCAGATGCTATTTTTGAAAGAACCCAATAGTGCGGTATCATTTATTTATTTGGTGTTATTATTAATATTAGTTAATATATATATATATATATCTTATATAATTATAGAATTGTAGGTGCCTAATATGTCATGTGATATTTAAAAATAAATTTAAAAATTAAAGAAAATCCCACTAACATATGTTAATTACGTATTAACTAATAACTACTCACTATCAAATATAAATTTAATAATTTTATTAATATATAATAATTATAAAAAGGTAATACCACGTGTAAAATACTATATTATCATGTAGGGACAATATTATCTGTAACTATAATATAGTAATTAATCACATTAGTAAATGCAAGCTGCGATACCGGAGCACGTTACTAGAAGTTAATGTAATGTCAAGCAAACCCCTTCCCATCTGTCGACCTATACTCCGAAATTGAAAGCAACTTTGGGGGAATCATTATCTTTTTCTTCTGTGTAAATCATTGAACTGAAGCTAGTTTCAGTACGCCATTGATTTCGGCAGCAGAGTCTGTGTCATTTTAGGCGTGTTCTCTTTATATGGCTATCGCGGCGGCAATTGTTATTTTGCCTTTGGGCATTCTCTTTTTCGCGTCTGGCCTTGTAGTTAATTTAATCCAGGTATTTTTGTTTTCGGAATGAAAATCAACGATGAATACTGTTTATTCTTCGGTGCTTTTATTCGTATTCTCTCGTCGTGTGTTGCTGCTGACGAGGGCAAGAGTGGACTTCGACGAAGTTTAGCTGTATTTCCTTTCTGCATAATCTAGCTACTTGTTTAGAAACTCGGTAGCTGAGTTGATAATGATTGCTTACTCATTTGGTGATTCCAAGTTCTATGCTTTTTTAATGCGATCGTCTGAAGTTTTTGCCTTCCGTTTTTCTTTTTTCGCAGGCAATATGTTTTGTGTTGGTAAGGCCAATATCTAAGAACACTTACAGAAGGATTAATAGACAGATCGCTGAATTCTTGTGGCTAGAGCTTGTATGGATCGTAGATTGGTGGGCTCATGTGAAGGTGAGTGTTCTCCAAGTTGGGTGGGTGGGTTCAATAATATGCTCTGGATTATCTGTGATACGGCTCGGCATGAATTAATGATAGTTGAATCCAAGTCAAAGGGACAAAAACGAATCAGAACTTAGAATTTGAGCTGTTGTTGGATTTTTATTCTCAGCTTCATAGTCGGATGGTTAACTTTCATGATTGTTACATTGCAGATTGAGTTGTACACGGATTCTGAGACATTTAAACTTATGGGTAACGATAGTGTATCTTTGTTATCATACTCTTCTCAGTGTAAAATTAAATATTGCTAGGCAAGCTTCACTTAGTGGATACACATTCAACATTCTTTCAGGTAAAGAACATGCACTTGTCATATCCAACCACAGAAGTGATATTGATTGGCTCGTTGGATGGGTTTTGGCTCAGGTTGTGATAATCTTCCTGCTGCTCAATAGCTTCATTATTAGATTACCATTTTGTTGAAGATTTTTTTTAACTGTGGGGTCCAGCGATCAGGTTGCCTTGGAAGCACACTAGCTGTCATGAAAAAATCCTCCAAGTTCCTTCCCGTAAGTACCGCATATGAAAATTGTTTCCATAAATTGAAGCCTTTTCAAATCTTAGCTGCAGTGTTGCATTGGTGTTGATATTTTATCTGTTGCAATGATGTAACAGATAAAATATGTCACCGATGAAGAGTCATTTAGTGATCATGATTTCCTCTTGATCTTGTGCACTTCTATTAAGTCTGCCATTTTGTGCAGAGTGAGCCACTACTCATCAAAGAAATTATGATGTCTGTGCAGGTGATTGGATGGTCGATGTGGTTTTCCGAATATCTCTTTCTCGAAAGAAGTTGGGCCAAGGATGAAAACACATTAAAGGTACTTAATTTGCATGAAATCATGATTCACCATTAAACTAGTAGATGACGAGGCTTTTTTTCAAGCTTTCCCATTCCCCTTTTCTTATGCTCATATTTCCATGGAAACTTAGTTTACATCTTTTGCAGTCAGGACTTCTAAATCTGAGGGATTTCCCTCGCCCGTTCTGGTTAGCACTTTTTGTCGAGGGTACTAGATTCACCCAGGCAAAACTTCTAGCAGCTAAAGAATATGCAACGTCGACTGGGTTACCCGTGCCAAGAAATGTTCTGATTCCCCGAACAAAGGTGTCATATATGAACTTCTAGTGAAACTGCTACCCAATATTTTTTTAGCAATTTTCCAAAGGCGTATGAGAAATACTTAATCGTTTGTCCTAACTTTCGATAGTTCTATATGAAAGCTTAACGTTTTCCTTTGCTTAATTTGTGCGCCTATGGCAATCTTCAGGGATTTGTTACAGCAGTGAGTCATATGCGCTCATTTGTCCCAGCCATTTATGATGTAACTGTTACTATCCCGAAGTCCTCACCTCCACCAACCATGCTAAGACTATTTAAAGGGCAGCCTTCTATCGTAAGTTCTCTCTTTCACTTCCCAGATTGTCCTGTAATACGTAGTATAATCAATTGTTGTCATGTTCACTCTTTTAAATATGGAGAACCCTTTGCGTGACAAATGTAGGCAGTACTATTTTCCTTACCCAACATCTTTGAGCTGGCAAAATATGTCTTTTCTTTACCAGGTTCACGTCCACCTCAAACGACACTTGATGAACGATTTGCCCGAAACAGACGATGGAGTTGCTCAATGGTGCAGGGATGCCTTTGTAGCTAAGGTGAATTACGTCTAATTCATAATTTGCTACGTTAACCTGCCAAGAGTAACAAACGCTGCTTCTCTAATAAAAAACAGGACAAGTTATTGGACAAACACATAGCCGATGATTCCTTTGGCGAACAACTGCAAGACACTGGCCGACCGGTGAAGTCCCTTCTGGTAATTTCACTCTTAACTCGATTCAGAATCTTCTTTTCGGACGAACAATCCTCAACTTCCCTTCACAATATAAACAGGTGACCACTTCTTGGGTAATGTTAATGACATTGGGAGCCATGAAAGTTGTCCGATGGTTCTCTCTTTTCTCATCATGGAAAGGCATCGCCTTTTCTGCTATTGGTTTGGGTATTGTGACTGTACTTATGCAGATTTTGATCAAATTTTCTCAATCTGAGAGATCAACGCCTGCCAAAGTTGTGCCAGCCAAGCCTAAGAACGGCAACGGTGTGGCCTCTTCAAGCACGTGATTAGAGTTTCTCGTCTCTGTTAATCCATGGTAAGAGCAAGTTATTGTGCTTGTGTTTAGTATTGAACGTGGCTTTTGTTGCATATGGTGATGACTGAAAACAGCAAAAAGAGAAAAAATTATTTATTTGCTTCCTTTGTGGACTTTGGTGGATTAATTTTCCAAGCCTTAGTTTTTCTTTTTTAATTCATCTGTGATGCGAGTGAAATGAAAGAAGAGAAAAATGACGTAAGAACAGAGCTTGTTTTGATCATATTAACACGAAGAAACAGCAAGGAATTGAAGTGTCCTATATTTTATATTTGTAAATATACTCCCTCCATCCCATTAATTTATAGATGGGATATGACACGGACTGAATATTTTAATAATAATAATAATAATATAGTACAATTAAAAGGTGAAAAGGTGTATATTTTGACATGTCTTTTAAGAATATTTAATATTATTATTTGATTGTTTGTGATAGTTTTTTGCTAAAAAAAGAAGTACAAAAGCTAGTGGGACGTCCCATATAGTAAAATGTACAAAAACTAATGAGACGGATGGAGTATAATATATTATGAGTTCAAATTTAAATCATGCTGAATTTTGTTGAGGGGCTATATGGAATTCCGGAAGAAAAAAGAAGATAGTCTTATTATGTCATCTAAACTATTATCTTAAGTGTGATGGTGGCTATTGATTGCTAATTTGGTTGTAAAATATTTACAATTTAAACCCCTCTATTTCTAATTTCATCAATTAAATAATTATCACATTTAGTCCCTTAATTTTTAGTTATTTTACTTATACCCCTAATCATTATTTTCCTTTTTTATATATAAAAATCATATTTCAGCTCTTAAACATAAATTATAATTTCAAACTAAAACTAAAACAATTATATTTTAAGCACACTCATAGAGTGCGCAGATAGTACTAATGTATATTATGAGTGGTGACGATTAAATTAAAGGGTAGTATGATAGTAATTTTAGGAGAATAAGGTTCAAAATTGAAACAAAATGAGCATAACTAAATTGAAGATTTCAGTTTGGGACAATAAGGTTTAAACCTGAATTAGTTTGAGGATATTTTTAAACTTATTGTCCTCAAATTTCTAAAATCTTCTAATTGTTCTCAAATTATTTCGAGTTTGAAACTTATGATATTAAAGTTACAATTTTATCATCTAATTGTACTCAAGTTGTTTCAAGTTTGAAACTATTAAAATTACAACATTTAACTTTAATATCCTCAAATTACTACAATTTTCAAGATAAACTGTCTTGAAATTATAATCCCTAACTCATGTGTCCCTAAAATCTCACTACTCATAAAAATATAGAGGACCAAGAGAATAATTAATTCAATGAGAGTCGAGACGGCATCTGTTTGCTAGGGATCGTCTAGATTTACAATACTTCACATCCGTAGATTTATTTTAATCAACGGTCAAATTTACGGCATCAAATGAAGGAGATTCTCATCTTCAGCCGTCGATTAATCGATCCAATCTAACGCTCAGAAACTACTCATTTCCCTCCATATAACGCCTCTCATCTCAGCGTAATCTAATTATTACAACTCAACTGAAAACACTACAATCAAAGCACAAGAGACGAAAAATCAATCATGTCTGGGAGGGGCAAAGGAGGAAAGGGATTGGGGAAAGGAGGAGCAAAACGACACCGTAAGGTGCTTCGTGACAACATTCAGGGCATAACCAAGCCTGCCATTCGCCGTCTTGCTCGGCGGGGCGGAGTCAAGCGTATCAGCGGTCTCATCTACGAGGAGACGCGCGGCGTGCTGAAGATCTTCCTTGAGAACGTCATCCGCGACGCCGTCACCTACACCGAGCACGCTCGGAGGAAGACCGTCACGGCGATGGACGTCGTCTACGCTCTCAAGAGGCAGGGAAGGACTCTGTATGGGTTCGGCGGTTGAGCTTTTAGTAGCTTGATTGCTTGATTGGTGTTGAAATTAGGGTTAGGTTTTCTCCTGCTGTAGGATTTTCCACCTTGCAGATGGTGTGCTTGAATGATCTATTTTACTTGGGATACTGTGATTTCTGTTTCTGTTGTGTAATTGAATCTTTTCACGATCTGAATTGAATTTGGGATAATCTTCAAACCCATTGCGTCACTAAAAGAAAGGAAAACAAACTAACAATCACTGGGTTTTGCAAATCAGAGACGCAGCTTGTTTCTACAGGGACAACAAATTAGAAATAACGACGAATGTCCGTGGTTGTAATATAGTTTCCAATCCTGGGAATAACTCAAGGTGACTCCTTTGCCAGTTTCTGTGCGCTCATGAGGCTCTTTGTGAGCCATATAGCTGTTTCTCTCGACGATACAGCATCTTCCCCGAAAGGTTTTAGGACAGCGCAGAGCTCGTCGACTTTATCCTCCTTGAGCAAGCGTGCGCACAGCTCAAGCAAAGACTCCAATGCATCTGCCCTCTGCAATCCGAGAGTAGAAGCTGCTGCTGAATGCGATGCTAATGCTGCCTTCAGCGAAAGGATTCGAACATCAGCTTCGCCCACTGTATCTTTACTGGTATGAGTTTTATCACTATCTGTTTGGTGTGGACTGTTGTTGATATTCTCTTCGTAGGTAACTGTTCTGCGTTCCGCATCTTCAGGTCTTATAGTCGTTTTAACCGCATCAGATCTTACCCTTTCTTCAGCTGATTGAGAATTTTCTTCGAAAGGAGATGACTTGCCGCTAAAAACTGTATTAAGTGCTATTTTGGGCTCCTCTGCTTCAACGTGCTTTGCAGCTTCGTTGTCTGGTGAATCTTCAGACAACAATTGACCTGATGTGTTGTCGTCTGTGTTCTTTTTAGGGCATGATGAAGCATCCAAATTGTCCTGATCGCAGGCGAGCGTATCGCAGCTCGTGCCACCGCTCTTTGAGTCTTCGCTGTCGTTCGAGATTATCCCAGAGTAGCTTGTGGGGTCCACCCTTTTGGTCACGAGCTCGTCTTCGATCAGAGATTCGTCGAGATCACATAGATTCTGATAATGTGCCTTGCTGCTTTCCTCGAACAATGGGAGAAGATCCTTTTGTTTGAGCGTCTTCTCTTTTGCTGTGCCACTGCTATTAGGCGACGGTTTCTTGGCTTTCTCTTTTGGATAGTGTGCCTTGCTGCTTTCCTCGAACAATGGAAGAAGCTCCTTTTGTTTAGGTGTCCTCTCTTTCTTCTCTTTCGCAGCACCACTGGGCGACGTTTTCTTGGCTTTCTCTTTCGAACTGTTGGGAGATGGAGACTTCACTGGCAGGAAAACAGCAGAAAGGTTCTGACATTGAAGGAGAAAGGGTTGCAGATGTGGGTGTCTTAAGAGCTCTGCAGCCTATGAATTTTACAAAGTGTAGGAAGATCAGCACGAATTTAAATCAAGAGAAGAAAGAAGAAAATAAATAAGAGCTACGATGAGAGCTCACTGTCGGTCTTTTCTCGGGGCTAGTTCTCAGCATGGTCTTAATGATTTGTTTCCTGATATTACAGAATCGGTTACACAGCTGTTGCTAGAAACTCTTCGATCATTGGGAATATGAAGATACTTACAGGTTTGCAGAGTACACTATTGGAAATGGAGAGATCAAATTCTTGTTTATCTTGCTGATAAGTCCCGCCATATCCTGGTTTCATTACACATTTCTTGGATATCCCCTTACAATACGATCGAATGTAGAAATTTAATTGTTTTCTTACCGGCGCTCGAAATGCTTGGTGATGTGCAGCGATCTCGAACATACAGCAACCTGGGAAATCGAACCACATAGCACAAAGTGTCAAGAGGTGAATTTTTTAGTACTTTTGAAGGTAACTTTTCGACACTTCTTCTTTCGTTACCTAGCGACCATATGTCTGATTTATAGCCGTAAGGTATGTTTGCAAGAAGCTCGGGGCACATGTAGTTGGGAGTTCCGACAACCTGGTTCAGGGCGCAGAATCGCTGAAATCGATTTTTTTGGTAATATAAAATTGGCATTGTTTGTAAGATGGATAATCACAAACGACTCTTACTGTGGAGGCAAGGCTTTCCTCGTCGAGGAGCTTCGCTAGTCCGAAATCACCTGCAAATGTTCGCCTGGTGAGTTTTTGAAGGCGACTATGAATTGAGTTTTTCGATTAAAATCTCAGGATGATTTCTCACCAAGACGCGCGTCGTTTTCTTTCGTGATGAATATGTTGGATAACTTGAATATGATAAACCCAGAAAAAAGTTACGAAAGAAGATTGAAAGAAGAATGTTTGATCGAATCGAACATCTGTAGTCGAACCTTAAGGTTCCTATGAAGAATGCGGTTTGAATGAAGATAGTCTATGGCCAATAACAGCTGAGTCAGCCACTTGCAGATTTTCTGGGGAAGAAACATTCAGAATAAGATCGAAGAGCTGACATGAAAGGTCGTAAGAAAAAAATCAAGTCCTTCGAATACCTCCTCTGGAAAATACGATCCTCTTGCTTTCCTTATGGTTTGAGAACTGCACGATAGTTAATGATAAAAGGCTTTCTTATGAAATAGCTTGAGTTTCGATATATACTCACATGTCGCCATTTTCGCAGTAATTCGTGATAATGCATACGCAGCAGTTTCCCTGTCGAAGCGATGAAAGGAACAAAGTTTCAAACATTAAGGAAAAGAGCTCAAGCATTCGTCTACGATGATATACCTTCTCAACCCAAGCATCTTTGAACTCAACTATGTAAGGATGGCGCAGTTTTGAGATTAAGTTCATCTGCAAACAAGGAAACGTGGATCTTAGAAGGCCAAACACATATTGAAAATTGCCCAGAATACGAAAGGAACATCGAAGGTGATAGCATCAAACTGAGGATAGTCCAACGTGGAACAGAGAAGGGAATAGCTTTTGCAAGAGAGTGTTCAATACGAACATATCCGTTCTATTACAACGAACCTCTTGTTCAGCTGTTCGCCTGAACTTCTCCGTTTGTTTAGAGAGGCGAATTTTCTTCATAACATACCTGGTTAGGAAGTATATACGACAGCAAATGTAAATGAACCGAGCAATAATTATGATGAAATTAGCAAATGCCCTTATTCTTTACAAGCACTAAAATCACTTGCTCCGTTGTTACAAGCTGCTGATGTTCTTGCATCAAGGTCATTTTAAAGAACACTGCCTATTTCATTCAATTAAAAACGTTCAACTCTCTCTCTCTCTCTCTCTCTCTCTCTCTCTCTCACAGATGTAAAAGGAGAGAAGATTCAACCAAAACAGTAAAATCGAGAATCATATATAAGCATGCAAAATCAATCGGCAATAGGAATAAAACAGAGACGCTTACTTTCGATTCTCAGTTTTGTGAAGGGCTATAAATGCAGCTCCAAAAGAACCTCTGCCAATCTCTCCGATCACTTCGTAATAATCTCCCATCTTCGAAGAGGAATCATCGTTAACAGTATCCATCATACAACCTGCGAAGACCAGAAAAAAAAAAAAAAAAAAAAAAACCCACTATGAAAAAAGAAAAAAAGAAAAACTAATCCTTTTTCAGATGGGCCGACAAAAATTCCACCAAAGATCGAATCTTTAAGAAACCCAATTCGGTTATAATTACCACTCATTCACCCACCACACCAGCAGCAAAAGGTCAGATTTTACACCTCACCTCTAATGAAAAAGCAAATCTTGGTTTTCTCTCTTTCCTTTTCTCTGTGTTTTTTTTCTTTTTTCTTTGCTTTCTTCCACGCAACAGTCTTCAAGCTTAAGACCCTTCAAAGCATGAATATTTATTACAAATATCTGACGCCCTAACAGAAACTGTCGTGAGTTATAACGTAAATTATATAAGCACTGAGCTACCAAAGAAGGCGAGTTTGTGTTGTGTGTGTGTGTGTGTGTGTGTGTGTGTGAGCCTTCGGTTGGTGGTGTTTATATGTAATATTCTATATTTACGAAATCGCCGAGTTGGGGTCATTGTAATGATAAATATTAGGCTAGCCCAAAAAGTCATAATTGGAAGATTAACGACAGCCAACAGTATTATTACATTCTTGATAAGTATTATGTATTTGTGGGCCCACTTTGGTTTTCAATTCTTAATGATAATTACTTAATTATACGGTGGGGCGTGACAAAAATTGGAAAAAAAAAAATGAAAATAAAATAGATAAAGAATGTGGAATTGATTTTTCTCTCGAGGTCCTCGTTGTACTTTTGATTTAGGTGGAATTTCGAATCGAGTGAATTTGATTTATGGAGAGTGAGGGGCACACACGTTTTGATTGAGTGTCGTGTCATCTACGAAGTGCCACTACATGGAATAATTCATTAATTAGTTTAAATTGAGAATTGTGGTTCATATTTATTGTGCTATTTTGTTGAATATCAACTTATAACTTTCGGCTGTTATGTCAATGAAGGGGTATGAATAAAAGAATTTTTCCTCATGAATATTATTATTCTAGAAATATATATAACTATGCACTTAATTTCGAATCGATAATGCAAAAAAATAATGATTGTGATATACTAAATATTAGTGTTAGATCGTTTTGTGTGTTTAAATATGGGTGAATAAACACTTTTTAAAGTTTTTAAAATACTTGAGTTGCAATAACTCGAGCTCTTGGAAATATTTGAGCATCGAGAAATTAAGCGAGTTTTGACTTTAAACCAAGCGGAAAATTAAATCAGTTTTACGAAAGCTTCTTTAAAAATAGTTTAAAATAATGCAAGTTGACCACCGATTTTGGTTGAAGCATTTTATCGAACACCTAAATTGCTTCAATAATGCACATGCTAAATATGTATGAATGCAATGCATGGGACTCGATTTGTTATGGAAGTTTGAGTCTCAATACTCCTACATCTTCCCCTTTCCCCGCAAGGAAGGCTCTCACTAGAAGACTCGGTTTACATACTACAATGTACAACCTTCCATAGCTAGACTTACACAATATAACCTCCTAAGCTATTGCGCTAACTAAGCTTCCTAGTACTCAACCACCAGCAGTCTCTAAGATTCCACCGTAATCGGCCACTATTAGTCATCCGGAACGCCTCTCCTCGTTAGCTTTTTAAAGTCCATCGGTAGAGTTATTTCGCTCTATGATTCGTAGGTCGCGACCCTACGAAAGACACTTCTTTTACGTCTATGTGCAAAGACTACAAACACATAGTTTTACGCTTTTGTGCATAGACTCTCACTCAACTAATCTACTTAAGCCCGTCTCTCTTTTGTGTGAGTGAGGTGTGTGGGTTTGAACACTGTAGCCCTATCTTTTGTAATCCACACACTTGAGAAGAACTCTCTTGATTTTGTGCTCTTAGCTCTTGTTTCTCTCTTGAATGTGTGCTTATTTGCTCTAAGATCCTTGTATTTTTCTGAGTGTATTTATAGCCTCTCGAACTTGATATAGATGTTAGACACATTAAACTAGCCATTGGAAGCTTTTGTCTTCATATGGTCAATGCTGTCAGTTTCAGTCGCTTGTAACTCAGTGCAGTAGTTGACCAGTCAATTCAGTCATAGATCGGATCATTATGAGATCGGAACAATTTGATACCGGACAGTCCAGATCGAGACCGGCCAGTCCAGTCTTAGATCGACCCGTCCGTCTGAGATCGGCCAGTCCAGTCCAGTCTCAGGCCGACCAGTCCAGATCGAAATCGGACCAGTCCCGTACTGACTGAGACCGACCAGTCCAGATCGAGACCGGTCAGTCCACTCCATTCTGAGACTCGAACAATCAGTTGACCACGTTGACCAGTGTTGACCGACCCGATTTTTCACCCTTAGCTCATATGTGATATCTGTTTTTCGAATCGAGCTCATCTACACACTTAATTAAATATGTTAGTAACACAATAGCAAGTTTTGTGTTCATCAAAATTAAATTGCTAGATATTGCAATTAACAATTAGAATAAGGTGAAAGCTTTGAATGTTTAATGCTCTTTCATTCTGATCGACTTAGTATCGTATAGGCTTGAATGGAATTTAATAGTTACAGAAAATGGAAGCAATTGATGGATAAAAATCACATATTTATATTATAACCTTGAAAGTTAAGACCCCCTTATTTTAACAAACGTCACGTGTTATAACTACACACGTGCATAAGCGTGAAAGGGATATAAAAGTATTGTAAGTGAGACGAAATTAAGAATCCAATAATTCCTAGATAGATATGATAATCTTGCTATTTATATTTATTTTTTATTTTGTTCCAATGAATTTTATTTGAGGCACAAGGATAAGTACATCAACAACTAGTGCCGACGATCACGGTGAAAAAAAAAATCTACACTGATGAAAAAATAAAAAAGCTGTAGAAAATTGGATTTATCGAAGTTTGGTGTGTTGGTGGGACAACATAATGTCCTTGACTACAACAAATATATAACTTTTAATTTGGTGTATCAATCTCTTTACAAAGTCAATTGTCGTAATCTTATAAAAGAAAATAAAATAAGAAAAATATTGCTTTGTCGGTAGGATCAATAATGGCTATGGTCAGTTCATATATTATTTAACTATTTATTTTTTACATTAACAGTTCGGTGCATCTTCCTCCCATTCCTTAATTCGTTATAAATGTCTCTATAAATATATATATGTATATATATATTATATATATATATATATATATCAGACCAATGTAATGGAAGTATTGAATACGAACATTAATCATTGTCATAAGAGCCTTGTGCATGCTCAGAATTATTGCAGCCATTTATGAATTATATAATCCAAAAGGATAAGTTGATGTTCCTCGCTTTGTAGTTTTGCTGACCAACTTTTTTGATGTAATCATTAGGAAAAAAAAAAACTCAACAGCATAACCTTTTTGTATGAGGCTACAATTCATGCATTGGATTTTAGCAATTGAATAATTATTTCGAATCGAATTTCAGTGACGCAGATTTTACAACCCAGTAGATGAAATTAATGACATGGAGGGCTTCATTCCCATGGGCTTACTAGCCCATATCGATATAAAAGATTAATTTTATTTTTTTTTCATCTAGACAAAAGTAACATTATATGTAGTAATATTTGATGTTGGCTAAAAAATCGGTTACCTCTAATAACGGCGTATGACGAAGAAGAAATTTTATTAAATATTTTGTTTGGGGTTTTAAAAGAAAAACTGTGTAATGCAGATCCAAAACTAGGGGTGTAAGATGAGTCGAGCCGGCTCGACAAAAGCTCAGCTCAAGCTCGTTAAAGTTGAGCTCGAGCTCGAGCTCGAGCTCAATCCACGTTGTTCAAAATCTCACGAGCGCTCGTGAGCTTTCTATTTATTTATTTTTTTATTTATATATTTCTATTTTAAGGCAAAACAATTTAACTTCGAATTTATTTAAATGGCCCAATAGTAAAATATCCCTAACAAACAATTCTAAAGCCCAACAAACCATTCCAAAACCCTACCCTGCGTCACCACCATTACCAAACATCAAATCCCAAACAGTGTCCATCTTCTTCTACTACCTCGCGACACCATACACCAAAAAACCCCTAATTACAGGAGAGAAAATTTCGGCCATTGTTGAGAAACAGCGTAGAAGCTAAGGCACTGCTGAGGAAAAGGAGGGCCATATCTAGCGCTAGATCGAGTGGGAACAAACTGTTGAGGGATGGAAAATCTGCAGAGGCGTGCGTTGCTTACACAGAAGGGTTAGCTGATTTTTGTAGTTTTTTTATATAGATTTAGGCTCGAGCTCGAGCTCGAGCTTGGAACCGTAAAGCTCATCGAGCTCGAGCTCCGAGCCTAATGCTGCTGAGTCGAGCTCGAGCTCGAGCCCGGAAAATGAGCCGAGCTCGGCTCGAGCTCGACTCATTTACATCCTTATCCAAAACTATGAGCTAGCTGGCCATCAAAGTCATATTTATTAGATAATGGACAATAATTTGAGAGGTACGCAAAATGGTAGACAGCTGGCTATCAAATCAACTATTTAATTAATCAGTGAAAAATAGGTAACTCCATGAAAAAATTCATTTTCTATGGTTAATATTTTAATTTTTTTTGGTAAAATAATATTTTGAATTTTATCTGGTATGAAAGCGTTCATATATATTTTATCGCGATATTTTTTAACAAAATTCATATGTAATAAAATTGTAGGATACGTAGTATTGAGATTGAGAAAAGGGTTCGTCATTTATAGTTGATTTACAAAAACAAAATACCCAAATTGTGCAAATCATTTATATTTTCTTCTCCATCGAAGTTTCCCAGTAAATAATACAAAATGCAAAATATGAATTCTTTGATAAGAAAATCAGACGCCTCTCTACTCTCTTTCTGACCTGCTTCTTTGCTCCGCCCTCCAATTGCTTTGATTTTTATCGGTTAATTAAGGTACAGCTCAACGACTTATTGCTGTGTAATTCTAGGTTATCCCATGAAAATTTGAGTCTGATTGTCTTTTTGTACGATAGGTGCGTCAGATGCAAACCCTTATTATCTCTTTAGTTGAAGTTTGTTTTTTGGTCGTCCAAAAGTCATTTTGTAGTCTTGATTTTCTTGGGTTCTTTGTTTTTGCTTTGACTGAAACCCATTTATGTCAACTTTAAACCTTGCAATGCAATCGCGTGTCTTGCAAGCATTTGCATCTATGATCGTGTCATGAATCTGTCGTTTTTTAAAAGACTCGTGTGTTTGTGATGACCAAAGGTTTGGTTTGGATCCCTTTATCATTAACGAGGGACAGAAAAAAAGATTTGGAACTTCATTCATACCTGATGGTTATGATTTGCACGCTGCAACGAACTGCGTGTAATTGCACCTTTGTTCTTTTACCATCAGTTGCTGGAGTGTTGTGTGACCTTGAATAATGCAGGGTTTTTCTGTAGTAGAAATGGATCGTTTTCCAAGGACCAGGCCTATGTAGAACTTTTAAGCCTAATTCCATTTCCTTGGCTAGTGTTCGCTTCATAGTTTCATAACAGTGATACATTGCCAACCATTGAACAATATAACAGAGTTCTTGTGCTCCCAAAGAGACAGGTTTGCAAGCAGCAGAAGTTCCCACACTGTGCATCAACAACTGTGGCTTCTTCGGCAGCTCGAAATGCCACAAGGATACGATACTAACGAGCAACAAGCTTCCTCCATCGAAAGCATAGTCAATGTTGGCTCGACCAAGAAAGAATTCAAGCCCACGATTGTCGGAACGGTGGAGCCATCTCACGAGCCGAAACCCGAGCCGCCCCAGCCGGGCCCTGGCGTGGCCTCGGGCCGGAGTTCTGGCACGAAGCCCAATGAAGGGCCTAACAGGTGCAGTTCTTGCCGAAAGCGAGTGGGGTTGACGGGGTTTAGCTGCAGGTGTGGGGAACTCTTCTGTTCGAACCATCGTTATTCGGACAAACACGAGTGTTCGTTCGATTTCAGAGGTGCTGCTCGTGATTCAACATCGAAGGCGAATCCCGTCGAGCAGACAAGCTTGGCAAGATTTAGGGGACTTAAGTGTGGCCATGATGGATTGAAACTCTATGCTCTGTTTTTCTCTTATCTCTACGTTGTATCTTTGTGCTTTCTTCCTTTGTTTGCATAAGTTGTAGCCAATTGTATGTATTTTGCTTGGATGAGGCTTCTCTACTCTCGGTAATTATGATGAATTATGGAATGGAAATTGTCATCTCTACTATTGCTGCTCTTCTACTTTTGGAAAAATGGATAAACGTCATTGCCCGTGGCGATTTTAGCACCTTGGCTTAAATCAAAGAGTGGCATATCCTATTTTCGTTCTTCTTTCTTCACTCTCAGCTTCGATCAAAATGGCGGTTTTCAAACCCTTCGCCGCATCGCTGGCCACCGTCCGAGCTCGATTGGGCCAATCCGTACGCAATCGTGGAGGAGGACACGGCGGCGGTCCGAGTCGTTGGTCGAGCCCAGGGCACGAGGAGCGGCCCAAGGGGTTCGCCTTCAGCCGTACCCCGCCTCCGCCGGGAGAATCGCGCAATTGGGAGGATTGGGAGCTTCCGTGCTACGTCACAAGCTTCCTCGCGATCGTCATCCTAGGCGTGGGTCTCAACGCTAAGCCCGATCTGACCATCGAGACCTGGGCACACCAGAAGGCTCTCGAGAGGCTGCAATTGGAATCGCCGTCGTCGGAATCCGACTAGACGCAGATCTTCAATCCGCCGGTATGAATCATGGTATGAATCATGGTATGAATCGTGTCGTGTTTGAAATTTCCTCGTTTTAAGGATTAATAAGATCTCATCTGACTTGTGATGTTTATTGCTGATCTCTGTGGCCCATTCGTTGATTGAGCTGATTTTTTTATTTTGTCCGAGTTTTTTGGTTTGTTGAATGCTAATAAGGTTTGTTCTTGGTGGTAAACACACCCTGAGGTTGTTCTTTGCTTTTTCCCCTTTATGATTCTTTCCTCGCCAAGGGCACAAATCGCAGAGCTGAAAAAACAGTTCAGATTGAGTATCAACAGCTTGCCTTTATATTGGCTGACTAAGGCAATAATCAACTCAACATTAAGATTAGTATATATTAATCTACGGATTCTCCTCAGATCTGACTTGCTCTCTAAAGGTCAACATAACCTCTCCTGTACTTCCATCTATTCTATACTATATATATGTATATATATTCTAACATATCTACTGCCGATATTATGGCTTGCTCCAAGAACAATCAATGCTTCACAGCTCCATCTTCAGCCGATTTGAATGTAATGTAGCTGCAGAATGAATGCAAGTTAGTGAAAAACCAATATCGTCTGCAACCCGTAAAAAGGTTGGTTACGATCTTGCTAGATCAATAACCAACTCACCTGAATTGTCTGGAGAATCGTAGCTTATAAGTGAGGTGTCTTGATTAACAAAGTTAGACTCGTCTTCTTCTCTGCTGCACCACGTCGGCTGCTGCTGATGATGAAGCTCTTCATGACTCCATGGCAGTAATAGTTGTTGTCCCTCGTGCCATACTGACGAAGTAAACATGCTTGGGTAGCAATTATCCATCATGGATCCTTGCTGTAAAAATTTGCAAAATACGGAACAAGAATAGATAAGAGTTCAAAATATCAAATCATTACAAGGCAATTGTAAGTTAAGCGGCAGAACGAACACTCTTAAAATTGTAGCACTTACATCTGAAAGCAAGAGGGCGTCAAGGTTGACGTCGATTCTTGGGCTAACAGTGGCAAGTCTCATGGATAGAAACTGAAATCATACGAAAGACAGAATCAAAATAATATGTTTTGTGAGTGTATGCGTGTGTTTCTGGAATGGGATATCGTGTTCTAACATGTGTTACACACTAAAGACCTACTCAAACTAGCACAAAGCATCAGGCTGAGAGTCTAGGATTAAACATAGTAACAACAACTGTATACAGAGACTGAACTGACCTCCACTTGTCTTTGAAGTGCTTGGACATGATTTATTATTTCATCTAGCACCATTGCCGTACCTGAAATCTGTTTAAGGAGGAAATAGATTTGATAAATTAAGACGGCATTAACTAGCTTAGATGTTAAATGAAAAATGGAATACATAAGCATCATCTGTCATACGTGTACTAAACCTACAAGACAAAGGCTATTATCTTCTAAAAGGGATACACATTTGACCAAGAAACAGCCAGAAATACTGCTATAATAATGGTGCCGACCAGACCTGACAAACAATTTTCACCATCTTCTTGACACACGGCAAAGGCTGGACAGCATTTATATCAGTTTTCAGGCAATAACAGAGCACCATTTCTTAGTAGTGTAGAAGGAGATTGCATCCCTTTACATCCCATCCTTTCAGCCATAAGATATAACCAAGGTTTCTCATATTGTGTTGTCAATTAACTCTGGACATTCTCTCATCAATACTAATAGTATATATGGAGAGTGGTCCAATATGTCAGTGATAAATGGCAAGGTCTGCAGTGCAATTTAATGTGACAGATGAACTCAATTTACACAATCCACATCCTAAACTTTGTTTAACGACACCATAGCGTTTCTACATGATATCTAAAAGGTAGAAAAATGATTTAAATCATCAAGAAATAAAGTTGAGGAAATGCCTGGGATCTAAACTCTACAACTCCCCAGAACCAATTTCTAAGGATACTCAAGGCTCAAGCTAAGATCCAGGTATCAAGCGATTCCACATAAATAATTTGAAAAAGAAAGAGAACAGAGTATTTGTAAGGTCCCAAGTTCCCTTCACGGAACAAAATCGTTTTGGTCAAATAACCTTATTCAGAAGGAAAAGTTAAGGAAGCCAGTAAAAAAACGCGAAAACATGCAAGAATTATGAGAGGGACATTTCAGCAGCGGCCCTCCCCACTTTTCTCGGTGACCAAAAGACATTAAAAAGTTGATAGCGACGCCTTATATTGTCATCATTACTAATACGGGAAAATGATAATAAATGAAAGAAACAGTTTCACCACCATCACTGACCACAGGCAACATTAATCATCGTGTAAAAAGCTCTGATCTCACAAAAGACCCGTAACATTAAACAATCGCGTTTACTCCACACAATCCATGTTACTCGAAATATGATATGAGTTGTCGCAACTGACCTTGGTACATCCAGGGACCAGCTCTTGTAAAAATTTCATTCTTGCATTAATTTTCTCCCTCCTAGCCTGTATTAGCGAAAGAAACAAATTTTTTTAGAGATAATTACTTTCTCAACGCTGAACTTCTGGTTACCTAACATGAAAAAAAATTAAACGACATAAATTTACAGTAATGTGGTAATTACCCTTTCAGCTAAACTATGGCTATCAGTGGCTTGGCCACGGCGGGCCCTGACGTGAACATACGGAAGCTTCTCGGCACCTTCATCGGAAGTTTCATTGGCTGCTACTTTCTTGCTCTTTTTACTTGATTCCTTAACCTGAATACAAAGAAACAAAATTATATTCGAGTGAAACCCATGGCACATATTGTGAAGCTAAAGAGAGGAGACATGTTTGGAAGCGAACTTACCTTTTTCTCCCTCTCCTTCCGCTTTCCAGACTTCGAACTGTGGTTGGAATCCGAATCCACGGGCTCCTGCTTCACAGTATCGTTCCTCATTGTATTATCATTTTCATCGCGGATGTTAGCATAGTAGCTATCATTCTTTTGAGCAGAGGCAAACACCGAGAAGTTTGACGCACGGTCGGCGAGGGCAATATCTGACGAAAAAATTGGGGACGGAGCCGTAAAATCATCTTTGACTAAGAGCTCCACAGCCTGCGGCGGAGGAAGCTCCAGAAGCGCCGTGAAAGAGCCGTCATCTAACCCTAGCCCGAATCCGAGTTGCTCAGATCTGAATTGATGATGAGCCTCTTTGATTTTTCCCTCCATTTTAAACGTAATGCTTAGTCAAAGAGCAGAGACTGCAGTTAAACAGCAAGGGGCGAGTACCGAACGGGTCAAAGCAGCTACACAAGCAATTGATCGAAAACTCTACAGCTCAAACGAGTTCCAATCACCACCAAACGCGAAAAGGAGGGAGCAGAATCAGTTCGTGAAGAATTTCAGCTGAGTCACCGCAATTTCAAGAGCAAAATGAAGCAGAAATCAGTCGTTAAAAAAAAAGTAGAGTAGCATCCAGTTCCAAACACAGCAACTGACGAGGCGAAGGGCTCAAATGAGATCATCAGAGCGAAATGCACATGGTGGTATCAGCAAAACTGATGGAAAACAAACACGTGTGTCGTGGTTCTGCGTGTGTAGGTAGAGAGAGAGGAGCTTCAACGAATCAATGGCGGTCAAAAGGCTAATTCGTCTGCCCACTTTCTCTGTCTGCAGTGTATGTTGAGCATATAAATGGATTTATTTATGGGACAATTACGTTTCAGGCCCTAAAAAGTATAAACTTAGTGATCAGGCCCTGTCAGTAATTTCTTTAGTTTAAAGGACCTGTTTTTTGAAAAATTTAAAGGTAAAGACCCAAACTATACTTTGACTAAAATACCCTTACTAAATCGTTCAGTAAAATGGTATTCGACGCCAGTTGTATGTTACGGATATATGACGCGTTGTTACTGTAAAACATATAAGCGTTACTTTTAAATGAAAATGTGTTACTTATCGATAGTAAAATGTTTTTAACAGATTTATATTTAGTTCTCCGGATAATCGAAATCCATTTTTCACAAGAATCGAGCACAATCGACTGCCCCATCAACCAATCAATTTCGACGTGTTACGTAGGTTTTATTCCAGTAGTGATGAAGAACGATGTAAGAATTGTAATGAATTTTTATATGGATTCAAATTTGAGAAAAATGTGGCCAAATCGAACTAGATTTTGGCAGCAATTGCAGCTAATCTGTGTGTATTCGAGATACCCATAGTTTGAGCATTTCATAGGCTCTGTGAAATTTGAAACAATCGTTACCTCATCACTTCTATTGCAGCCATTGATTCATCGGGAACACATGTCACTATTTCATGAATTATTGTCACTACGATTCGTCTTAATGTTACAAAACTATACAACAACGTTATTTTATTTCTCATTTATTATATTTTTATGTCATTAATTGGTATTGTACGACTTTATTTTGTTTCTCGGAAGTATATATTTGGTTTTTTTGTCCAATATATGGTACTAAGAACAAAGTGGGTCATGATACAAGGGGTGACTCATAATCGACTTCTTCGTCGATTAATTGGTCTATTATGACCTAATTTTGATTTCCGTAAGTATTGATGGTGTATTTTGTTTAATAGACATGTTCGATATTATGACCTACTTTAGTTTTTCGGTATTTGTTGACATCGAACTATTACTACATGAAATCGAAGCGTTACTTGGATTATCTGAAATGTTATAGTACGAACTAAGTTCTTTTAGAAGGCATGTTTCGATATTTTTGACATTGAAACTGTTACTACGTAAAACCAAAGCGTTACTTGTTGTTATCGGAACTGTTACTAAAAGTACAGGATTTGTCACTAAATAAATAATAAATATTATTGTATTGCCTTGAAGTACTACGATACCTGCTAAATTTTGGGCGGGATTTGTGGATTGATTGGGTTAATTGGGCGGGATATTAGTTTTGGATGGATGTGGATGGATTTACTGTACTTGCTAAAATTTTGGGCGGGATTTGTGGATTGGTTGGGTTAATTGGGCGGGATTTATGCAATGATTGGGATTTTAGCGGGATTGCTAAATCAGTGCAAATGTGTTACTAATAACTATTTAACTATTATCCGTTTAGTTAAATATGTTACTAAAAGTTGCTTATGTGTTACCAATTGCTGTAGTTGTATCACCAAGGTTTAAGGTTATGTATTTATGGAGATTAATGTTTAATGTTTCAGGGTTACCCTTAAGTACGACATATAAACTGATATTTGTGGTTTAATTTTGAATTTTGATGGCGTTCGTGCTGAAATTCATATGTGATGTTTCAATGAACAAAGTAATAGTTTATATTTTGAATAAATATTAACCTCGAACATTCACTATCATCCACCTCAATCGAACAATGTAGCTTTTAAAGGAATTTTATGTGATATATGCATCAAATCATACATTTACAAGATGTTAATCTTGTAAATCTCGAACAATGTGCATTTATGAACGAAATTAATCGGATTAGTAACGTGGTACTGGAAACCTGTTATGTGGTATCATTATATGTAAACACGTTATTCGATAGGTTCGTATTGTTATTTTATGGCAAACATGTAGTATTACGTGCGGGCAATCTGGTACTGGTGACATTAACGAATCATCCTGTTAATATTCCTTAACAAATAACTTCGAAAATGTATCAAATACAGATTTACAACATATAAAATGATATTTGGGGTTTAATTTTGAACTTTGAATACGTTTGTGATAAAATTTATGTCTCATTAAAAGAGATACTAGTGTATGTTGTGAAGGAAGAGCTATATGTTTACATGATATTTTATCTCAAACTTTCACATATTGATATCAACATTCCCAAAATGTGTCTTTTAAAGAAATTTTGTGATTTAGCTTCATCATATCATCTATTTCCATGAATGTCAATCTTATATATCTGAACGAAGTGAATTATGAACGAAATTTAATCGAAATAGTGATGTGGTATTGATTAGTTATTATGTGGTACTTGTAGCTACAAATTTGTTATAAACTTTGCATATATTGTTATTTTTTTATCAGACATGTGGTATTATTTGCAGGCAATGTGGTATATCAAGTTTGTACTGCTAATATCTCTTATAATATAGAACATTCTAGAATGTTCTTAATAATGTGTTACCCAGAAGACGTGAATTGTTACTCAGAAAAAATGAAATGTTATTTACTTGTGACGAGTCGTTATTATTTTCTCAGTATATGTTCGTTTCTCGAAAACATTTGTTATAAAATTCAACACATATGGTATTATTGTTCCGTTAACTGTTACTCAGAAAGCATGAAGTGTTACCCAGTAACCATTTTAATTAGCAAAAGTTACCGCTTAAATCTCATCAAAATTCTTCGTTATTCTATGATTAACATCAATAATTATCGTCGATAACTAAGGCCAACGATGAAATTGTGTCGAATTTACATTATCCGGTCATTAAAGTTGAGATTTCATCGTATTAAACAAAATATGTCTTATTACAGGGTTTGGTCTGAACTTTCGTTGCAAAATTGGCAAATCTGTTATTCGTTGTATTAGTTTTGGTATTCTCGTCTACAGCGTGAAGTACTCAATAAAAGACTCTTTGTTATTCAGATGAAAGGAACTATTTTTTTCAGCGCGAAACTGTTATTATTATTTCGAAACTTGTTATCGCATCATTCAGTAAAACTGATTCTAGAATGTTTTTAATGATGTGTTACCCAGAAGGCGTGAATTCTTACTCAGAACAAAAGAAGTGTTGTTTACTGGTGACGAATCGTTATTATTTTCTCATTATCTGTTCGTTTTGCGGAAACATTTGTTATAAAATTGAAGACATATGGTATTATTGTTCCGTTAACTGTTACTCACAAAGCATGAAGTGTTATTCAGTAACCATTTTAATTAGCAAAAGCTACAGCTTGAATCTCATCAAAATTCTTCGTTATTCCATGATTAACATCAATAATTATCGTCGATAACTAAGGCACATGATGAAATTGTGTCGAATTTACATTATCCGGTCATTAAAGTCGAGATTTATCGTATTAAAAGAAATTGTCGAGTTGTTTTTGAAGCATTCGTGCTTTATGAACTTCGAAAATTCTCTTTGATTATGATGACCCATGAAAAATTGAAGTCAATATAACTTTGTGCTGTTAGTAACGTTGAGATTGGGTCGGATTTGGAACGTGAATTTTTCTTTCGACCGCTTGAGTGTAAAATATGTGTTATTGCAGGAAGCGGTATTTTTTTGAATGATGTGTTACTTCTGCTACATCATTTGTTATTTATTAAAAGAAACGTGGTATTTTCTGCTATACGGGCAATATTTATTTTCTCACAATTAACGCACTAATATCCGAAACTTATCAACACTTTGATCAAATTAACGACAATTTCAACTTATATTATCACAATTATGGAGATTTGTTCGGGCTGAGCGTGAAATCTCGTTTCGATCGACGTCGGTTGTTTGGGAGAGATGATGGCATATTCTTGTAAATTTTTGCAACAGTGAAGGCCGAATATGTCTTATTACAGGGTTTGGGTAGTTTTCTCTGAACTTTCCAAAAAGTTGGTCCTTATTCCTAAACTATACTCTAGGGGGGCCTGAACCCAAATTCAAATATCTTAGTAGGGCCTGAAAGCAAATTAACCCTTTATTTATTTATTGCTATTAGTTTATAATAATTATTAATTATCTGTTATCAGTTGATATCTCTTTATCAGTCCTGAGAATATGTACGTCCACTTTTTTTCGGTCCCTAACTAACCCTACTATCCAGTCTGTCTATCGATGGACCAATAATCTTTATCTTTATATATATTTGCATCAATACTCACCATAAAAACTTGTATTGGGTACTTACTTTTATTTTCATAAGTAGGTACCTAATACAATAAATTTTTTTACCCATAGGTACTGATCCGCCGCTCGTACGCCATATAACACATGTAGGTACCCATAATAACATATTTTGGAACGTAATACGTTGAGAAAATGGTAGTGATATATAACATACCAAAGTATCATATAGAAACTGTATAGGGTACCGTATAAACGAGTGACGTGGTACGCAATACACATATAAAAAGGTACGGCAAGACTGAAACAATTGGTACAAACAGTAAAACGAGTACCTATCTGTAAAAATTTCTGACATACATACTTATTTGTAAATATTTTATTCAAAATGAGTATTTTTCTATAGATTCACCGCATATCTTCATTAAATTAATATACTTTTTTCCTTTATTGAATATAAATTGAACCTTGTCATCCAAAACTAATATTTTGACCCATTTTGTCTCATCCCAAGTTGCAATATCAATAATTCGAATCCACTTAGCCTTGTATAGAAGTGTTACTATCCCATATTTATTGACGTGTTGGTGTATGATAAGGAATGAGAGGGGTTAGGTTATGCGTTGTTTAGGGACCAATTGCAAGGCTGTAATGTACATTATGTAACACATCAAAAGCTGCAATAACCCTTTTGCTGAGGAATATTAATTAAAATTACGTCCTGCAAGGTACTACATTCAATGATTTATTAAATATCCTAAGCTGAGATGTAGGATGTCCCATTTATTCCAGTGAAACATTTGCTTATGCTTATGCAAAAATACTTATATATCTTTTTGAGTATTGAGTATAAAATACATCTATTTGTAAAATAACTAAGTTCCTAATGAGAAAAATGACTGGATTCAGAGTAGATTTGGACCATCACTTAATTCAAATCCAATTGACCCGTTTGATCAATATCATCCATTTAGGAAAAATTAGAGGAGAAATTATATATGTTATAGATATTGAATCCAAGTAAATAAATGAAAAATAAATGAAAGCAATGCAATGGTCCCCTTACATTAAGGAAGTGTGCAGCGTTGCCAGCTTTCTTTAAGACTAAGAGCGCATATATATGGGCCAGCCCAGTAGGCCACTTAGCTAGCAAAAGGACAACACATGTCAAGAGTGCCCCTAGAGAGGAAGGTGTATCTGAACTTAAAAAAAAATAAAATAAAATAATAATAATAATAATAATAATAATAATAAAAGGTTTATATGAACTTAAGTACAAAAGTATAACAAATTATCAGCGTATCCGGTCAGATAAATTTTGTATATAGCTACCTAAAGTTTATACACATAGGTACGAATTTTGTTGAGATATCGGTTTACCATCGTTTACGTATCTTTTAAATGTATAATATATACCATATCACGTGTTCGCGTGATACATATCCTAAATATTTTATACGATATCTCTGTAAGCATGACATATATTTCTCAACGTATATATACCATACGTGTTTCTTTGTACCTAAATTTCTTATCTGATATACCTTCAGTCAAGCGAGTGCATATGTGTAAAAAAATTATTCTACAAAACTTTCTCTAAACTTAATATCGAAATAATCCAAATAATAATAATAATTTTTACTTGGCCGTCTCCTAAGTCTCTCCAAGTGAAGAAAACTGAGCCTAAGATAGTTTTGGCAATTTACACGTTTTCATTGATAATGAATAACACTAGAATATAATTCAGGCTTAACAGAGAGATAGAAGGTTGGCCTCTCGAAAACAAGGGCATTGACATTCGAAAAGCCCAAAATTATTATTTTGAATTCGTAGTCATATGGAAAAGGCATTTGATGGTTTCTTCCTATATGAGAAAAAATGTCCAGGGGTGAAATGGTCAATAGGAAATTGAGCATATATTTACCAAAGAATGGGCTTACAGTCTATCTATCTATCTATTATATAAAGGGTCTAGGGTGGCTAAAGCTGTCAATTTGATCTATCATTTTAATTTCAATTTAGTCCCATTTAATAAGTTATCATTGCACTTCTAAATTTGTTTAGTTATTGCAATTATACCCAAAAACATTAGTTTTCATTTTACATGTTTAAAAACTATATTTGATATACTTTCTACCCAAACATATAATATATTTTTATAAGCACACACATAGAGTATGCACAAAGTACTAGTATGATATAATCATTGTAGTCATTTCATTTGTCCAGAATCTTTAGACTATATTGGGTCTGAACATAATGTTATCACGTTCTTTTATACCGTCCCATCTTTCATCAACTTAACTTTCTATGGAAAACAAAAAGATAAGCGACATATATATATATATACATATATATATATATTGGTATTCCATGAAGAAGTGACATCTACACATAGGTACCCATGTCGGAAATTTTTACAGATAGGTACTCGATTTAATGTTTATCAGTTTCTTCAGTCACGTCGTATCTTCCTGTGTGTGTATGGCGTACCATAACACGTTGATATATGGAACCTAAATGTGTTTGTACGGCGTACCTTATGTGTTAAAGATGGCGTACCTAAATGTGCTATACGGCGTACCATTTTCTCATCGTATGACGTACCACAATACGTTGATATAGGGTACCTTGTGTTGTATGGCATACCTGCGGCTATCTGCAAAAGATTTATTCTACCAGATACCTACATATAAAAAAATATGAGCGTACTAAATTACAAACTTTTTTCCAAATGGGTATTTATGTAGAGACCCCAAAAAAGAATATACATATAAAAGCAGAAATACTCCATGAAAACAAAAAGATGAGCAAACTGTATCTATATTCCATTTTCTGTTTTATGGATATATCCATTTGCTGAGCTGGCAATTATAAATCCACCTCGTCACACCATCTTCTCCGCCCGTGGTTTCTGTCTCGCTCTCCACCAAACATCCAACGACGACAATCTCGGCCTTTTTTCAATCAATCTAAGGCGTCGTATAGATTTTGCAAGGCGAGTCACATTCCATTCTCGCCTCTGTCAATTGGTTTTCTTATCGTTTGTTGACGCATAGTGCCTTTATTTTGATCAGATCTACGGCCGCTCGTTGCTCCAGATTTCATCGAAGAGCAGGCGCACATGCTCAAGCTCAAGCTTTTGTTTTACGGTTTGGGTGAATTCAAATTTGTCGACTCTGAAGTGGGCTTCTCGGAGGTTGATTGATTGATCAGCTGAGATTGATCTCTTTCCATCTTTTCGCATTGAAATTACACTTCAATTCGTCCCCGAGAAGTTCCGATCTCCATTCAATCCATGGTCGCCGTAAATCTGGGCACGCTGTACTATGTACTAGATCATGTATACGGCGCATTGCTGCATAGAACAAAGATAAGCCCTCCGTTTTTCTCCAGAGGATGGGGCGGTACGAAGCTCGATCTTTTGGAGAGAATGATTAACAAATTGTTTCCCCAAGTTGAAGGCCAGAATTGGCCGCCAATGCCCGTTCAGCCCAGTTGGAAAACAGTTTGGGAATCGAACAAAGCTGTTCTAAGGGAAGGCGTGTTCAGGACACCATGTGATGAGCAGCTCATCGGTGCTTTGCCACCCGAGAGTCACAGTGCTAGGGTTGCTTTCCTTTGCCCCAAGTCTGTATCGCCTGAGAAGATGGCTTGTGTTGTTCACCTTGCTGGTAAAATTTCAAGTTTATTGGGAGCATTCTAACTATACTTGTAAATGTACATACTCTAAGATAATGGGCTTAGTCTTGCTGTCTTCATTATGAAATGTGGTTTCTGTGAGTGACTATAGGATTTTCTTTCCTTATAGACTGAGATTCCAAAGGACTGTGTACATATTATTAATTTTGCTAGGCTGGTTTTTCTTGGATAAATCGGATGAATTTATGCAGCATTAATCTTTGGCCCGTTTGGGGCAACATGATAATTTGTGATTGGGTATGGTGTTTAGAAGTTCTAGGAGGATGCGACCATGTTGGTATGATTATCTTTGCAAAAAGGTCTATACAAATCGACGTCTGATACGTAGAATAAACTATTCTTTTCTTCCATTGAGACAATCACAACAAGAATCATTCAGACGTCGTTGATGTGATCATCCACATTTTATTTTCATTTTACTCTTATCTTAGTCATGAGTTATCCTTCTCTAATGCGCCGTTTCTATTTTCAGGCACAGGCGACCATTCATTTCAGCGCAGACTTCGTCTTGGTGGCCCCTTGATAAAGGAGAACATAGCAACCATGGTTCTTGAGAGGTCAAGCTTCAAATGCCAATGAATAGCAGTTTTTCCCGCTAAACAGTTTATCTTCTTTTCTAAACTCCATAATAATCTTTGCAGTCCTTTCTACGGAAGAAGACGCCCTATGCTCCAGCGAGGAGCTAAACTCCACTGCGTGAGTGATTTGCTCTTGTTAGGACGAGTCACCATCGACGAGGCTCGCAGCCTTCTTTATTGGCTAGACTCCGAAGCAGGTTTTGGGAAGATGGGCGTATGTGGACTTAGCATGGGTAGGACTTAAATACCTAAAAAATCCAATCAGATCTCTATTTCGCCTTTTTCGGGGTTCAAAATTTGCCTCGAAAAAATAGCACGACAACATATCGTATGTAGGTGGCGTACACGCAGCTATGGTGGGTTCATTACACCCCACGCCAATCGCCACATTCCCATTCCTCTCCCCACATTCTGCCGTCGTAGCTTTCTGCGACGGCGTCCTAAAGCACGCCACTGCATGGGAAGCGCTTAGACAAGACCTTGCCTTGCAGAAGAAAGTCGGGCTGACCCTCGAAGAAGTAATGGAGCGAATGAGAACCGTTCTTTCCTTAACTGATGTCACGAGGTTTCCCATACCCAAGAATCCCAATGCTGTTATACTCGTCGCAGCTACTGTAAGTACCAATATATATATATTCTGTTGGGCGGGGCGGTGTTTTTTTGTTGAAGTTGGCTTTTTTTTTTTCTGGGATGAAAAATATCAGGACGATGGATATATACCTAAACACTCTGTGCTGGAGCTTCAGAGGGCCTGGCCTGGCGCTGAAGTGAGATGGGTTAATGGTGGCCATGTTTCGTCGTTCTTATTTCACAATGGGCACTTTCGTAAGGCCATCGTCGATGGGCTCGGGCGGTTGCAGTGGAAAGAATCTCTTTCGTGATGGATATTGACGAAAAAAAAGTTGTGCTCTAACTTTGTATTTCTTCATTTGTGCTATGGATGGATGGTTGCTGTTATTCGGAAAACTGTAAGTTTATTTTCTTGGTGCCGACTGCTGACAAGAATAAAGCTATCCTTTTTCCCATCATTTTGATTACTATTTTCAACTTCTTTAAATGCCAATTAAAAGGCGCAGCTTGATCATGTTCTTCTGTTAATTGGGTCTTCACCTTTGCTTAGGCCCGGCCCGATATTTAGATATGTTGGTTGGCTCATCCTTGTAGCTCGAAATGACCAACTTCCCATATGTATATCAACAATGATTTATATGAGATCTGTTGTTTCTTAAATGATTTTTTTTTTATCGACTCGAAATAAATTAAATACGGCATAGATGGAATGGAACGGACCTTTTATCGCCACCTTTAATCCAAAGCGATCATCACTAAAATAATGATATAAAATAATATATAAAAAATAAATGAAGAAAAAAAAACATTACTAAATAATCTAAGCCTTTGACAAGACAACCAAACAAGTTCCTAAGGAATCACCTTTGGTGTATTGTGATGAAGAAAAGTGTTGGCCACAGCTCAAAGTTTGTGATGAAAAAGAATAAAGATAAGAGAATAAAGCATAAAACCACCTTTATGACCATGATCAATGGTTTCTTGATATTCCCTTAGTAGTGGTATTCGATTTATGGAGTGATCTTTTATATTCCACGTGAACATGCTACATAAGCATCATATGTATCGATCTATGACGCCTACGATGTGTTGATTAATGTCACGTTTCATTTGGTGTTGAAGTGGCACGCTGATTTGACACGAATCGGTGCCAAATCAGCAGGTGCCCATATAAGGTGCTCACATAAGGTGAGCACCATATCATTCCTCTATATATATATATATATATATATATATATATATATATATATATAATCGGCAAATCAAGTCTTCGTGACTATCGAATACGTCGTCACACGTGGACACCGCCCTAGTGTGGATTACGGGTATAGTTGCAAGGTTCCCATAATTTATATGAAAAACTTTATTACTACTATTTTCTCTTACAAATATTATGCCATTAATCCTAATTGCAACTAAACAAAAATATAAGGATTAGATTAAAGGGCAAATAAAACGGCGCGACAATTTTAAAAAACTCGAGAAAGAGAATCTTTGTCATGATCGATAAGTGCCACTAAAACCACTTTACAACAGATGTTCGAATACGTATTAAACCACTTTTTCTTCCCCAAAGCCAATCTAAGCATCATCTACTTAGCTTTGCGTCACTCAGTTCACATATGAGAGATCAAATAAGCCTCTAAACAACGCAACATTACCATTCCATCAAACTTCTCCAAAATCACAACCTTAACACACTTCCACAAAACTCCAAAAAACAAAAGGAAAAAAAAAAAGATGAACCCTCAACAACAAGCATCCCCAGACGACTACAAGATAAAGGACACTAAGCCCAAACTCGGCGAGCGTTGGCCCACGGCGGGGCACACGGTGGCCTCGTCGGTCGGTGGATCACGGGCGGCGAAAGGGTCACGAGCACCTACGACCTCGTCGAGCAAACCTACTACCTTTACGTCCGAGTGGTCAAGGCCCGAGACCTCCCGACGAACCCCGTCTCGGCCACCCTCGACCCGTACGTCGAGATCAAGCTCGGGAACTACAAGGGCAAGACCCAGCGGTTCGAGAAGAAGACCAACCCCGAGTTCAACCAGGCGTTCGCCTTCTCCAAGGACAAGCTCCAATCCTCGGTACTCGAGGTGGTCGTCAGGGACAAGGAGACCGTGGGTCGGGACGACTTCGTGGGCCGGGTCGTTTTCGACCTCAACGAGGTCCCCACGCGGGTCCCGCCCGACAGCCCCCTGGCACCCCAGTGGTACTGTCGGACGACCCACTTGATCAACTACCTAAAATAGTAGGGATGACAATAAGAGCCATTAAAGACCTATTGGATCTTTAAATGGATTCTGAGTCTAGATCCTTTTGGATCAACAGTGGCACCCGAGTTATGAGGGGTGGTCTAATTGGCCTAAACTCGGACCCACTTTAAGATCTAATGGTTCTTTAATGCGTTTGATTGTCATCAACATCAAAAAGCTTATGCATGTAGGGATGGCATACGGACTCATTAAAGATCCATTTAATCTTCAAATAGATCCACAGTCTAGATCCACTTAGACCATACGCGGTGCCGGACCTTCTACGGGGCCGCGATGCACGCTCCACCGGTGCTATGGGCGGTCTTTGATCCATTTAAAGATCCAATAGGCCTTTAGTGGGTTCGACTGTCATCCCTACCTAAAAGCTTAAGCTCATAGTAGGAATGCGTCATGTTTTTTTTTTAAAATTATATATATATATATATATATATATATTATAATTCCAACAGGTACAGACTGGAGTGTCGGAAGGGCGAGGGCATGGTCCGCGGCGAGCTGATGCTGGCCGTGTGGATTGGCACTCAGGCCGACGAGGCCTTCCCCGAGGCGTGGCACTCGGACGCCGCCACGGTCCAGGGGGAGGGAGTCTACAGCGTTCGGTCGAAGGTCTACGTCTCCCCCAAGCTATGGTACCTTCGTGTCAACGTCATCGAGGCCCAGGACGTCGAGTCCGAGGACAAGTCCCAGCCTCCACAGGTCTTCGTCAAGGCCCAAGTCGGGAATCAGGTGTTGAAGACGAAGCTTTGTCCCAACCGAACTCCGAACCCATTGTGGAACGAGGACCTCGTCTTCGTAGCCGCCGAGCCGTTCGAGGAGCAGCTCATCCTGACCGTGGAGAACAAGGCGTCCCCGAATAAGGACGAGCTCGTGGGGAGGCTCGCCCTTCCGTTGACCGCCTTCGAGCGTCGGCTCGACCACAGGCCCGTCGATTCTCGATGGTTCAACCTCGAGCGGTTCGGGTTCGGCGCGCTCGAAGGTGATCGGAAGAAGGAGCGCCACAAGTTCTCGACTAGGGTCCACCTGAGGGCTTGCCTCGAGGGCGGCTACCACGTGCTCGACGAGTCCACGTTGTACATCAGCGATCAGCGCCCCACGGCCCGACAGCTTTGGAAGGATCCCGTCGGGATTTTCGAGCTCGGGATCCTCGGCGCGAACGGGCTCGTGTCCGCGAAGCCCAAGGCCCGGGCCCGCGGGGCGGGGGGTCCGCCGACGCCTACTGTGTTGCCAAGTACGGTCAGAAGTGGGTCAGGACTCGAACCATATTGGAAAGCCCGAGCCCGAAGTGGAACGAGCAGTACACTTGGGAGGTCCACGATCCGTGCACCGTGGTCACCATCGGCGTGTTCAACAACTGCCACTTGGGCCCGAACGAAAAGCCCGCGTTAAAGGACGAGAGGATAGGGAAGGTGAGGATTAGGCTCTCGACGTTAGAAGCCGATAGGATATACACGCACTCCTACCCGCTCGTCGTGCTGCAGCCCGCGGGCCTGAAGAAGGCCGGCGAGCTGCAGCTAGCCTTTCGGCTCACGTGGGTCTCCCTGGCTCGAGCCATGTACCTCTACGGCCGACCGCTCCTGCCCAAGATGCACTACGTCCACCCATTCACCGTGAGCCAGCTAGACAGCCTAAGGCATCAGGCGATGAACATAGTCGCCTCGAGGCTGGGCCGGGCCGAGCCGCCCTTAGGGAAGGAGGTGGTCGAGTACATGCTCGACGTCGGCTCGCACATGTGGAGCATGCGCCGAAGCAAGGCCAACTTCTTTCGAATCGTGGCCCTATTCTCAGGGTTAGCCGCCGCGGGGCGGTGGCTCGGGGCGGTCCGACGGTGGGTCAACCCGCTGACCACAGCGCTGGTCCACGTCCTCTTCTGCATACTCGTGGTCTACCCCGAGCTGATGCTGCCAACTGCTTTCCTGTACATGTTCCTCATCGGGCTTTGGAACTTTCGGGCCCGGCCCGGGCACCCGCCGCACATGGACCCGAGGCTGTCGTGGGCCGAGGGGGTCCACGGGGACGAACTCGACGAGGAGTTCG
Organism: Craterostigma plantagineum; assembly: GCA_027422505.1. Classification (NCBI taxonomy): domain Eukaryota; kingdom Viridiplantae; phylum Streptophyta; class Magnoliopsida; order Lamiales; family Linderniaceae; genus Craterostigma; species Craterostigma plantagineum. The sequence continues at coordinate 302,247 of JAPQWV010000145.1, forward strand.
ATACTTTCCCGACGTCTAGGTCTCAGGACGTGGTTAAGATGAGGTACGACAGGCTAAGGAGCGTTGCTGGGAGGATGCAGACGGTGGCCGGGGACGTGGCGACTCAGGGGGAGAGGGTTCAGTCGCTGCTGAGCTGGCGGGACCCGAGGGCTACCGTGATATTCTTGGTGCTGTGCTTGGTTTTGGCGGTGGTGCTTTACGTGACTCCGTTTAGGGTTGTGGTTCTGCTCGGCGGTTTGTATTGGCTTAGGCATCCGAGGTTTCGGAGTAAGATGCCGTCGGCGCCGATCAATTTCTTTCGGAGGCTGCCGGCGAAGGCGGATAGTATGTTGTGAGGTTTGAATAAAAAGAAAAAAAAAACTAAGGGTTATTGTTTCGCGTGCGATTCATATCATGCGTGTTTGTGCATTGAGAAATATTGGAAAAGTTCTTTTGTTGCAGTGCACTGATATGTCGTCGGTTAGTAAGATGTAACTCAATTTGGAAAAGTTTGAAGAACGGAGAGGACTAGGCTAGCTAGCTATTCTATCCTATTGTTACCCGGTGGATAGGTGAGGCAAAACCAAAGAATGAAAGAGACCGTGATATCGCAGATGATTAATTGATAAATTGAATTAATATCGTTAGTATATTTCAAAGAGTGTAATCTACACATAAGTACCTAAAATTTATATGACCCAAATGATTTATATCATCAAATAAACATATTCAATTATATATATAAGACTTCAGAACATGGAAAATATAAGCTTTTATTTCACGACAAGAAAAAAAAAAAACAACTTAAAGGACATGCACAAACAAGAACAAAAAAGAAACCTCAATTGGGACATTCGATTGATCGTAGCAACAAAACAACGAGAACGAACACCAAGATTAAATCAAGGAAAAATAAATAAAAGCCTTACAGCAAACAGTCGGCCTTGGACGGCAACCTCCGATAGTAATTCACCGCCGGCGACGGCATCTTAGGCCTAAACCTCGGTGCCTCATCGCATAAAATCCCCCCAAAGCACCACCAGCCGAAACGGCACAACGTAAACGACGACCGCCATGACCAAACACAGCACGACGAATATCCCCGTGGCCCTCGGGTCCCGCCAGCTCAGCATCGACTGAACCCTCTCCCCCTGAGCCGCCACGTCGCCCACCACCGTCTGAATCCTCCCCCCGATTGCCCTCAGCCTGTCGTACCTCATCTTCGCCACGTCGCCGCTCTTCCCCGTCGGGAAAGCGTCGAACTCCTCGTCCAGCTCCTCCCCGCTCGCCACGTCAGCGTACGACAGCCCCGCGTCGACATGGGGCGGGTCCCGCGGCCTCCACCGATAGTACCAAACCCCAATCAAGAAGAGGTAGAAGAAAACCGTCGGCAGGATCAGCTCGGGGTACGCCACGAGGATCGCAAACAGCACGTGGATCAGGACCGTGGTCACGGGGCTCCGCCACAGGCAGACCGACCCGACCCACGTCCCGACGGCGATCGACCCGCCCAGCACGCCCATGACCCGGAAGAAGTTGGCCTTGCTGCGGCGCATGCTCCAAAGGTTCGAGCCCACGTCGAGCATGTAGACGATCACCTCCTTCTTCAGGGGCGGCTCGGCGCGGCCCAGCCTGGCGCACGTTATCTCGACCGCCTGGTGCCTTAGGTTCTCGAGCTGGCCCGACGTCAGGGGGTGGACGTAGTGCATCTTGGGCAGCAGCGGCTTGGCGTACATGTGGACCATGTTGACCAGCGACGAGCACGTGAACCTAACCGCTAACTGAACCTCGCCCATCTTCTTGACCCCCGAGGGCTTGAGCACCAACAGAGGGTACGCGTGCGTGTAGACTCGATCGGTCTCGAGGGTCGAGAGTCGTATTCTTACCTTTCCGATCTTCGAATCTCCGCCCACGCCGTTCAAGCCGTTGTCGAAGACGCCGATCGTATTACGGTGCACGGGTCCCACACGTCCCAAGTGTACTGCTCGTTCCACTTGGGTTCGCGCTGTCCAAAATCGTCCTCGTTCGAACCCATTTGCTGGCGTACTTTGCTACGACGTAGGCGTCGGTGGTTGGCCGGCCGTCGTCGGCCCTGGCCTTCATGGGAGGAAGGCCGTGGGCGCTCAGTATGCCGAGCTCGAGCACGCCTATGCTGTTCTTCCACAGGACTTTGGCGGTGGGCTTGTAGTCGCTGCTGTAGTGGGTCGACTCGTCGAGCACGTGGTAGCCGCCGTCGAGGCATATCCTGAGGTGGATCCTGCTCGAGAATTTCCCGTTGGCCCGCCGCCCGTCGTCACCCTCGACGAGCCCGAACTGCTTCTCGAGGTTGCACCACATCGTGCCCGCGGGCTTGTGGTCGGTCCGCTTGCCAACGTACTGAAGGGGGAGAGCACACCGTCGAGGGTTTCGCCCGAGTCGCGGTCCTCCACGCTTAGCATCAGGAGCTCCTCGAACGGCTCGGCGGCTACGAAGAGGAGGTCCTCGTTCCACGTCGGGTTCGACCCCTTCGTCTCGGAGACTTTGGTTCGTAGCGATTGGTTGCCGAGGACAGCCCTCACGTAGGTCGTTGGGGCCCGGCCCGGCTCGCCGCCGGGCTGGAGGTCCTGGGCTTCGATGACGTTCACCCTCAGGTACCACAGCCTGGGCGAGAGGTACACCTTCGAGCCCACGAGCACGGCATCGACGGGCCCGTCGGGCCCGCCGACGTCCATGTGGACGGCGTCGGGGAAGGCCTCGTCGGCCTGGGTGCCGAACCATACGGCGAGCATGAGCTCGCCCTTGGCTTTTAGGTTCTTCTTGTTTTTGAGACGGTACCTATTAAGGTAGATAAACTCTAATAAGTCACATGTGTAGAGCTAAAAATTTGAGCCTGAGCGCATGGGCCACCCGATCCGGCTCGGGAAATCAACGGGCTTCTGGATTCAATTTGCAGAACTCGGAACTTAATCGTGCCTATTTGGCGTGACACGTCAGGCCCTCGGGCTGGTGGCCCGCGGCCAGAAAGCTCGATGGGCTGCGGGCCAAATTGGGCCCGCTTTGTTAATAGTTTTTTTCTTTCATGTTTTACATATTTTATTTATAAATTTCAATTTTATGAGAAAACAGTATATTTAAGATCTATTTATATTTTGGGATATAAATTTTTCTTAATATTATATGTTTGTAATATTATGTGTAATAATCATATAAATTATAATTTAAATAAATAAAAAATTATATAAATAAACTATAAATTTTAAAAAGTTACAGGCCCGTTAGGCCCGACGGGCTGGCCCGGCCCATAAAGACACGAGCTAGAGCCCAAGAATCTTAGGCTCATATGAATTCGAGCCAGCCCGACTCGGCCCGTCAGCTCTACACACGTGTCCCACATCGATTAATTGAGAAGAGATTGACTAGCACATAAGCTTATGTGCGGCAGCTCTTCTCCTATGTGGGCCCATGACATAGGCCAATAACGAAATTTGATAGTACCATTGCGGGGCGAGGGGGCTGTCGGGCGGGGCCCGTTTGGGGACCTCTCCGAGGTCGAAGACGGCCCGGCCCAATAGGTCGTCCTTCACGACGTCCTTGTCCTTGACGGCGATTTCGAGGAGGGAGGTTTGGATGCGGTCCTTGGGGACGGCGAAGGTTTGGTTCCATTCCGGGTCGGTCTTCTTCTCGAAGTGGCGGGTCGACCCTTTGTAGTTCCCGAGCTTGACCTCGACGTACGGGTCGCACCCGCCCGTGACGTCTTTCCCGGGAAGGTCCTTGGCCTTGACGATGCGTATGTATAGGTAGTCGGACTGCTCGACGAGGTCGTGTGTGGTGGTTAGCTTTTCGCCGCCTACGCCGTTCGCTTTGGTTATCCCTCCGAGGAGGGGGTTGGTCTCCTTTAGGGAGAATTCGTCCTTCTGCATTTTTTTTTCCTAGTTTTTCCGTTTGGATTTCGGGGAATAAGTGCCTGAAAAGACGAAGGAAGACTGAGCTAGCGCACTGAATAATGATACGTTACGATTCGAGCGCCGTACCGTTACACTTTTTCTTATAGCAAAACGCACGCTAAGATTAAGGCGGCAAAATAAGTGCATGGGTTTAAGCTTTTACCTCAGAAAATTCAAGCTATTGAGCTATAAACAACACGACCTTCGTCTTCCTCTACTTCTATGCAAAGCCCAGCATTCTCATGCACTGCTTGGTAAGAATTGTCTTTATATAAAGAATCAAGATAAGCAGCAGAAGGAAAAGTAAAGATATACGTGAATATTCCCTTGAAGGAAAAAACATAAATTCTTATCTCTTAGCCTTTTATCGAATCATCAAGAAAAAGCTTTTGATTCTGTGGATTTACTACTCTGTTACGTGATTTTCTCAATGCTTTCATATTATGTTCGTCTCACCTTGTTCCGAGTCTTTTTCCCCTAATCATATTACAGAGTAGTAATCTTAAACACTTGTAAATCTACAGTTCATTTCTCCCTCAAGAAAGAAGACAGAAGAATCAAAAAAGCTTCCTTTAGTGCGTTTTTACACCCGTTTTCGAAAGAATCGCATACCCCGCTTTATCATAGGACAACTTACGTGAAAAGAAAATACACCGACTACTTCAGACAAGCCCATTACCAGGAGGGTTCAAACACAATGATGGTAAAGATATATTATCAGGAAGTTTGATTACACTCACATGAGAATGCCAGTATATTGTGATCTGTAGTAAGCAGTCATATACATATCAGCTGAAAAGAATCATCGATCTGTTTCTGCATCAATAGGACTGATCTTCAGAAGCATATTATCATTATTACACTGCCCTAGCAATGCCGTAAACTGCTTTGTCCCTTTCGACAGATTCAGTCCTCAGACGCCCATCGACCAGTCCAGACTAAGAAAGATGCAAGCAATTAACCAAAATTCAGAGAAGATATTTACCCAATGAAGCCCTTGTTGCCCATGCTTTACTTTCAGACATTGTTAACCTTTCTGAAATGAAGCCCTGTGTTGTGTTTTCTTACAGTAGCAGTTTTACCTTTGGCTCTAACTTGAGCAGATCTTCTTCTTCAGTTTCGACCAAAAGTCGAAACCTTTAGGATGGGACTTCACGTAATTTCCCACGAAAAAATCTTCCGAGCAAGATAAAAGAGTGCTCAGCGCAAGATTAGGTTGCACAACTCCTTGTTCTTTCAGCCATTTGTAAGTCAAAAGCCTAAGCTTCACTCTCTGACAGGTGTAAGAAAGAACCGCCGGGTAAGTAACCAAATCAGAAACTGAATATCCCAAGTTTTCACAAAGGACGAAACTTTCGATTCGATGACTTCCTTCTTCTGATTGAGTATCTGCGGATATATTTTCACCATAGCTACCTCTTCTCGGCTCAAACCGTTCTCAACCAAGCAATCGAACCTTTCTTGCAGTTCCATTCCCCTTACCTCGAAAAGCTTTGAGGGCCCTTTCGGTTTCTTCAGACTTCTCATCGAATCCTAAGCTCAGCAAGAAACCTGTCTTGAGCGTTCTTACATGTACGACTTTATTCGGTCTTGACAGCCTATCGACTCTCAGACCGAGGACGAACTTCTCTAATACGTATGGATCTTCTGTCACCATTTCACGAAGATGGCCAACTCCACAGTTCAATAGGGACAGTAAGCTCTTGAGCCTTTTCAGTTCGCAGATACCGAGCAGCTTTGGGTAAGAACGAAACATCTTGCCTATTTCTTGGGCGGGCATTTTGATCTCCACAAAGAATCTGTAACAGTTACAGAGATTCGTCATCATTTTATTAACAGATACGCCTGGGAATTCAAGAAGAACGGACTTCAAATCGCCTTCTGTGGATCCAAACTTATACAGTAAACCAAAGAGTCGGCGAGTGGTATTCCCCGAGCAGTCGAACAAAATGTCGTGATGATTCTTAAGCGTTTCTCCTATATTGTTCTTCGCTCAATCCCAATTCACCCAACAGGCCCATAAGATCAAGCATGGATTTCCAATCGTACGAATCTTCCAAGCTCATGTGCTCTTCGAGCCAATCATATCCAATCCCTAAAATCTTCAGCTTCTCAAGAACGCTGTGAAACTCTAAGTTCGCAGTGTCCTTCAACAGATACGAACTCGAAGCAATGATCTTCACTACAAGGGACTGATTAAAACCCAAGTTCTCAAATGCACGAATCTTCGATTGCATAACCCCATAATCAAACCTAAAGACCTCCTTCGCTTCCCTGTAAATCTTTCCTATTCTTTTCCTCGGAATCCCATAATTGCACAGCACGTAATAATTCTCCAGCAACAACTCATCATCGCTCAGAAAAATCAAATTACGAGGAAGGTAAGGAGAGTACTCACTGGGCTCCAAGCCTATGCTTTCGAAGAAGGGCTCGAACTCATTGATGGGATGGTACCTCAAGAATCTAGTGAACGAACGTCCCACGTCATCACAATCGTCGGCATCCACTTCCACTTTCTTCAGTAGCCTGTCCAAAAACTCGGGGGTTTCTTACTCATATTCTCGGCGTCGACGAACTGAAGACTCCTCGTAGAATGAAGGTAGTCGAGCAAAGCAGCTTGCGCTTCTCTTCTAACTACGCGTGATTTCTTGGCAAGCTCGCACAAGCTGGTGACGTTTTTCAAATTAACAGCGCTCACTGCACTGTAAGAGGAAGCAAAGTGCTGCGAACCGTTTGCGCTGAGATTGAACATCGACGAAACGAAGTTGAGCTCCGAGAAAAGCGATGAAGAATCAAATTTGCGGACGAGGGCTGGCACTAGCTTCTTGAAACCGTTCATGGAGGCAGGCGATCTACATACAAAGATAAAAAAAACACAAAAGACCGAACCTTTCTCTTCGATAAACCGAAGATTGAATCTTTCCTTGTACAAAGCTCTCTCACAGTCACATTCGATGGGTTTATCTTGGGAGCGAAGTGTTACTGTATATTCATGTAATAAAAATGGTGTTCTGCACTGCTTCCAAGGAGGAAGGGAAGGGTTTTAGCTCTTCCGAGCGAGGCAATGAGGCAACTGATATGTTGAGGGGCAAAATCGACATTTGAGAAGGATATTACGGGCCTTTAGAATGGTTTCTTCTTTGGACATGGATGTAATGGGCTTCAAGCTTTCTTTTCATGTTACTTCCCCACAGTAACGAAATTAAATTGAATATATGAATATTAACATTCCCATTCATGATTTTGGAGAAAGATTTCAAATCTTTAAGCGATCAGAAATCATTTGAATGAATGTAGGAATAATATTTTTCTCCACTATAGACGTAGCTTAAAAGTAAAGCTTCTCACTCATTAAAGTCATATCCCATGTATGATATGTACTCAGTGCAGCAGTCTCACGAATACCTTTCGGCCTTTTTTTTTCGTTGTTACAGTTTTTGCTTTATTTAAAATTACGTAGCAACTTCGGTAACTCAGCTATTTGAGATCTTGAGCATATATAAATTCAAATAATCCAACCAACACTATAGTTTGTTTAAACATCGACACATCCAATATTTTGCCTAAACGGCCGTCCAAAATCACACCTTTAGTAACATTGTAGAAAAACACACACAGAAATGGCTCGTTCTTTCTCCATGAATCATCCTTCATCTTCTTCTTCTTCATCAACATCTTCGAAGCTCAAAGCTATCGCCCAAACCTTCATACTATCGCACGCATACGAAGCAAAATCGCGCCTGCTGTGCTTTTTCAGAGACGTGCATTTCAAATTCAAGCATATGAAGAGTAGGAGTAATAGGACGAACAAGAAGAAGAATAAAAAACCCTCTTTATGGTTCGTCGTCGTCGTTTAGGCTGCACTACAACTGGTGTTCTTCCTCGCACGTCAATCTCTGTTGAGCCGAGAAGAGAGATACTACAGCTACTGCGATCCCAGCTGGGATTACGCCGTCGAAGCTCCTCCTCCGCCGCCGCCGCCGCCGCCGCGTGAGGTGGGTCGCCGTCGCAGGGTGGCTTGGCGGGGGCCCAGGAAGAGCCCGACGAGCTTATGAGGTACTTGGAGTGGCTTGACGAGGAGAAGAAGGGTAGCAAATCGGCGGAGGGTTATTCGAATAATCGTCAAGATGCAGATGAGATAGATAGGCTCGCCGATGCTTTCATTGCCAACTGTTACGACAGGTTTAGGCTGGAGAAAGAGGATTCGTATAGAAGGTTTCAAGAAATGATGGCTAGAAGCATATGATTATTATTAACCACACATAATCCCCCCCCTCTCTCTCTCTCTCTAACGCTGTTAATGTTCTTTATACTTATATTTAAGGTCATTGTGAGAGTTTGTCTTGACTTTGCTGTACTTTCGAGTTAAGCTTTAAGATTCTCAGTTAATCATTCAGAAAAACGTTAATTATAAAATTCTTCGGAGGAGAAAACTATAAAATTAGGTCACTAAGTATACCAATTTTCGATTTTGGTCACTATGCTTGTCAGTTACAAAACTAGGTCACTAAGTATGTATATAGTAATAAATTGGATCGCTGACATCTTTTTCTTATTATATATATACTTAGTGACCCAATTTGTAACTATACATACTTAGTAACATAGTTTTGTTACTATATACATACTTAGTGACCTGATTTTGTAACTAGTTACCCAATTTTGTTACTATATACATACTTAGTGACATAGTTTGTAACTGACAAACATAGTGATCCAAAAAAAAAAATTGGCATACTTAGTGACCTACTTTTATATTTTTGCCTTCTTCGGAGTGTATCAGTTGGTTGGAGGAGGTGGCTGTCTAGGGTTGTGTTGTTTCTTACATTAAGTGGACTATTTGTGGGATATGTAATAACTCTTTATTTTTAAACAAATCTCGATTTTTCTTGGTAGTTTTTTGGCTTCTAATTTAGTTATAAGTTTTATTGAATGGTGCGGAATTTTTTTTTTTTAATTTGCTTTCAGTATTTTTTTAAAATTCATACGGAGCCATAATAAACATCGTGAATGATAGATAATCTTGGTTTTATTCGAAGTATGAAATGGCACGACTGCCATTACGAAAATTAAGGACCTAAATATGCCAACTACGTTAATAGTTGTTTTAGTAATTAATTTGTTCATCTTTAAGCAGAATGGGCGTGGTGATTTGATTAATACGAGCTGTAATCAACGCTCTAAAAACAACCAAATATTAAAAATGACAAAAAAATATTAAAATACAAATCCAAAATGAAAAAGCACGATAGGAAAAAGTAGATCATTATATTTTTCACAAGTCTCTAAGCCTGCTAGTTAAGCCTAAAGCAGAACTAAGTTTTACCATAATGGCCCAATTTAAGTGGGCCCAACCCAATTTTTGGGCCCAATTGAAGTAACGCCTAATCTGACCTTGCATCGCCCGAGTGATCCTTAATCTCTTCGTTCTGGTTCTCGACATCCAAACGCGCCCCTGCCACGTCATCAGTATCCCTAATGGGTCCCACCTCCTTCGTCTTCAACGGTGGTTCGATTCTCATCTTATTCATCACCAAATGAGGCAACCTGTACCTGTTCCCTTTGCCGAAGGTCCAACCGTCGCCGTTCGCCGCGGCGGTTTCGCCTCTCCTCCGCCGAAGCAACGCATCCGGCTCCTCCGCTTCCGCCGGTGACCTGATTCCCCACCGGAAGTTCACCACGGCGAAATCCTCACGGACACCGTAGTCACGGCGCCAAGGTACGTCCTCCTCCTCGATCTGTTAAGAGTCAGCGACGGAATGAATCCGCTGGAAACGTCGAAAACCCCGTCGTGGCTGTGCCGGCGAGCCTCTTCTCCGGCGGATCCTTGAACTTTGTTCCCCAACCGCGACGACGAATACAGCTTGTTGAGAAGGAAATCGCCCAGATCTGGCTTGAATCGGATTAAGAAGCTAGGGTTTTCTGTGCCGATTACGTTGTTCGGCGCTGACGACCAGCGGGCTTTGCTTGGGACATCCGAATCTGCCGACGCCGGCTTTGAAGACGAGGGGAAAGGGTTTATCGGAATCTTTTGGCCGGAAAGAGACCTTCAGCGACGGGCCGGAATCGAAGGAAGTTGAGAGGCTCAGCGCAAGATCTTTCGATTCGCCGGCGGCGATCGCCGATTGGAAGGGGAAGCTGAGGATGGTGAGTGGGACTTTAGCTCTTACGAGTGGGCTTTGCTCGTCTTCTCTGAACTTGAGTGAGATCTTCATTTGGTTCACTTCAGAGATTTAGATCGAACTAATTCTCCGAGTCTTTCTGTTTCTCTGTCAGATTTGCAGGTTTTTCTATTGTTTTATGTTTTGAAATTTGAAAAAAAAAAAAAAGATTATTTTTTTAGTCACATAATAAGGAAAAGAAGAATGTTAATAAGAGCATCAACGATCGCTAATCATTACAAGCTTGGCAAGAAAATAATTATTAATCGAAGAAGAGAAAATGAGAATCTCATCTCTCTAACTTTGATGAGCATTTGGGAATATAAAGATCACGAACAACATGGCTGTGTAGTCTTCCCGGACTTTATTGTGCCGAATTTGAAGCTTTTTTCAAGGGAGTTACTATTTACCGCCCCTTTTTACTAGTCAGTTTAAATGAAAAAAGACATTTTGCCCTTATGTCTTAAATCAATTAGGTAACTAAATATAATTTTACGAATACCGAAAACTTACACAAATAAATTCGAACGATCGATCGATAAGGAAATTCGAACGAAATTTCGAAGGCTTGTAGAATTGTCGGGCCTTGTCCGAACTAATTTCGGTCACCTATACAGCCGAAATCGTTTCGGCCGCGGCCGTTCCCGACCGAATAAAAATTTGGTTCAGCCTCGGCCAAAATATTTCGGTATACAAGTGACCGAAACATAATTTCGGTCGCCACAATGGGTGACCGAAATTGTTGTTCGGTCACCCTGTGTACCGAAATTATGTTTCGGTTGGCCTAATTTTCGATCGGATCCGATCGATGTTCGATAATTCGCGGCATATTGACGAAATTACGAGAATTTGCTTACCATCGTAAAAATTCTTTGACTTTCCATTTCAAATAACGATTCATTGCGATTTCATTTTTTTATTTTATTGACTCTGATTTGGATGTGTGATTGCGATATTGAAAGTGTTGTATGGAAATGGATTTTAAATAGAAATTTAAATTCAAAGGCAAAAACGTCTTTTTCTAGCCTTTAACTAGGAAAAAGGCTGTGAATAGCAATCCAGTTTTTCAATAGTGTCAAAGTTATTTCAACTTCTGTAGGCACTCCAGCGTATTTCCAACTAGTACCAAAATTTTTCATTTATAGTTAGTAATCGGAGGGTTTTATAATGTTGAAAGTGTTTTCAATGTAAGTTCCTAACGTATAACATTGTAATTTAAAACCTACAATACATTTTAGGTGTAGGAACCAATTAGTCACAATCTGAAATTCCATCTGTAATTAACGAGGCTTACAGCTAGAAAATTTCATTTTGGTCATTTAAAATCACAGTAATACGTTAGGGGTACCTATCTTAAAATACTTTATCACAAATTGCATAAACCTTAAATAAACGGATATTAACGAAAAGTATTAAACACAAGATACATATCGAAATTGAAAATAACTCTAAATGCGTTAAAAAGACACACTACCAAGTGGATTTCCCAAAAAATATAATGTATTTTGTACGAAAGGGCTGGTGGTAAAATGACGGAAATCGCCCTTACAGACCTTGTTTGGCCCACTAGAGGTCCATGTAAGGGCAATCCACAACGATTCACGTAAAACGCTACTTCTATAAGCAGCGACTATGGCATATATGACGGGCGATGTAAGCTGAAGTTGAAGAATCGTTGCTTGGCTGCGATCTATAACTTGGCTGCGTTTCTCATATCTGTCGTCGCCCGTACATACAGACGCGAACTTCAAATCAGCCGTGGACTAGAATTAGGGTTTAGCCTAGGGAATCTTCGTTTCCATCTCTCTTGTACGCTCTTAGCTTCCGTCGCTCTTATTCGCCTTTAGTTCAAGTTCTCGAGTGGATTTTGGTTCCTGGGCAGACGACTTTGAACATGGACGCTCGCAAGAGAGTCGGTGGTGAATTTACCAACGGCGTCTTTAAGAAAAATAAGACAGGTACGATATTTTGAGGGCTGTGATTTTGGTCATGCCCGCAGCATTGCGTGCAAGATTAGCATCTAGATTTGGTTCTCTGCTTTGTAGATGCATAATTTCGTTAGGTGTTTTCGGCTGTTATTCAGCTGGTATATGATTCCGAAGCTAGGTGGAGGTTTCAATTGCTAGCGAAAGCTAAGTCTGACGTTTAGTATATATCAGTTAGTTGATCTAATAACCCTAATTGAATTAGGAATTGCAGAATAAATTTGAATTTTTGTTTAGATATTCATATATAATTCAGATGTGAAACTACGAAGCTTTAAAATCACCCAGATCACATCTTTATTGTTTCTTCAACGAACAGTGCTGTCTTGTGACATGATGTTTTTTTTGGTACTCGTTAAAAATGTAATTCATCTTATCGAATATTTATGAGCTGCCTCTTGGATGCTTTGCATTTGTGTAAGCTTCCATCTTTGAGATACTTAAATGATGGTTAAGCTAAATAATAAAAGCTTATACTAAGAAAAATGTAATCAATGTTTTTTAACAGAAATCGACACCTTATCAAGTGGTATAGGAAGCAAATCGAAGCCATGCACGAAGTTTTTCAGGTTAAAATCTCAACCTACATAATTCAAAGCTGTAAAAGTTAAATGCCCGCCGAAAATGCTTTGCTTTTTTTCTAGTGAGTGTCTTTCGAGATTGTATTTCATACCGATTGGTGGCCGACTTACCATGTCCCAACAGGACAAAGTAGATGATGTAAGAAGTTTTGCCAGTGATAAATCTGAAATATTCAGAGTTCTGGCGCATGGCGATAATTATGACTAGCAAGTAGCAATAAAATGAAACAATAGCTTTCTCGCTTTAATTTGGGTTGCATATAGATGATGCACATTATTACCTTTGCTTATTCTTAATAAGACTCTTTGAAAGTGAAAACTTTGAGATTTTTAAGGGCCTACTTGAAAGTGTTTTATACTGATTGAGTTACTGCTGAAGGAAGTAGTCTGCATAAGATGTTGCCAAAATATTTTGCCTATTTTTATTAGGCTATGGTGCACGGATAACAAAAAGCGTTTGTGAAGAAACGTATTGAGATGTCTGCTACATCTAGAATATTGGGTTGTTAATAGTCCACTAAGCATATGCTGCTCCTGGTTACACTCTGTAACTTTAGTGAAGTAAGTACAGATGAAGTTGGATAAGTACCAAGATACATCTAGTTTATTTTCATTTCGTGCAGTTGAAAATTTTATATCACGAAATATCCTTGTTTCCGGTTACATCTTCTTACCTTTTCTCCCGATGACTTATCTTGAGAGCTTCCAGAGACTGCTGGTGTTATTTTCCAGTTACATCTTCTTACCTCTTTATTACAGCATGGTGGGCTGCCCATTCGGCGAAAACTGCCACTTCCTCCACTTTGTCCCTGGAGGCTACAAAGCCGTCGCACAGCTGCTGAACCTAAGCAGCCCATCGCCCACCACCATGCCAATAGCATCAGCAACCGTCCCAGTCCAGAACGGTTCGTCCTCAACAACAGCTGCAATCAAAACCAAACTGTGTTCTCATTTCAGAACCGCCGAGGGTTGCAAATATGGAGACAAGTGTCACTTTGCTCACGGAGAATGGGAACTAGGCAAGCCAATCGCACCTCATCAAGAGGACCATCATCACCACCCTCATCTTCTCCATTCCATCAACACCTCCGCCGCCCGTTTTGCCCCTAGGCCCGAGCCACCAATGGCTGCTTCCGCCGCCTCTTTTGGGACGTCGGCAACCACCAAGATAAGCATCGATGCTTCGCTGGCCGGAGCCATCATAGGCAGAGGAGGTATGAACTCGAAACAGATAGCAAGGCAAACTGGGGTTAGGTTTTCGATTCGAGATCATGAGAGTGATGCAAATCTCAAGAATGTCGAGCTCGAGGGTTCGTTTGAGCAGATTCAACAGGCGAGTGCTTTGGTGCGAGAACTCATTGGTAGTCTTGGAAACAGCGGAGGAATGGGGAAAATGGCTGGCTCGGGCGGTAGCAACTTCAAGACTAGGCTCTGTGAGAACTTCTCCAAGGGTTCTTGCACTTTCGGCGAGAGGTGCCATTTCGCACATGGGATGAATGAGCTACGGAAAACAGGTGTATGATCTTTTGTAAGTTGTAACCTTTCAGTATTTTACTTGTGACCTTTTTTGGGGTGTGGTCTTAGAGTTGGATTTGTGTATTAACTTCGGTTAGACCTGGATTTGTGTATTTAACTTCGGTTAGACCTGAGTTTAGTGATTTTGTTCGTCTGTTGGCATTTTTCGTCGGGTTCCCGTCTCGTAGTTTTTTTCTCAACTGCAAATCCTTCTGCCATTCATATCACTTAACATGTGGTAATAGTGCTGATGTAGCTTAATGCATGAGGATTCGATCTATCGTAAGCCTTTGCAGTCGAATTTTTTTCAGCTTACATATTCAGTTACTATCGGTTCAACTACGAGCGGCCCTGGGTCTAATCTTGTAAGAACTTCAGCTACTCCAGTGCTATCCCTAATGATCTGCACATATCAACCGAACATCTAATCCCCGATGAAGAAATATCCGAATGTATGTTGTGAAAAGAATGTGTTAAAGACTCACCAAGATCTCATCGTCGAGGTAAGATATGAGAAACATCCTCTCGAACGACCCTGCTAAGGTATCGAAGAAAAGCAGGAATCACAAAAAAGGGAAGAAGACAAAGCTCTTCATTTTGCAGACGAATTTCTTACCTAGAGGAACCTTGAATCCATTATACACGGCATCCTTAATAGGGGCAGGAAGCTGCTGAAGTGCGCTGGTTGCCTGTGTAAGAACGCCCTTGAGCTGTTGGGGAATTGACGCTTCGTCGATTTTCGGGGATTCAAACAAGCCTTCGACGTATTCCTCCTTCATTCTTAGCGGGCCCTCCACCGATAACTTTGTGGATACTCGAAAGTTGCTTTCGATCTGTGGTCAGCGAGGAAGCAGATAAACTCAGGATTTCGTCAAGAACAGAGATTTGAATGCAACAGTTGTTCGTCTTTCTTACCGAGTTTAACAGCTTCAAGCTCGCTTGGACATTCACATATCCGTCTTTGATCAACACATCGAGTTTCGACAACCTAGCCAGTTCTGGTGGGAATCTCCTGCAAATTCAAATGCCACAGCTAAGTTCTTGCAGAATCTTATAACCTTTCGATGCAAATAAAACGTGAGAAGAGAAGAAGTGTTGAGAAACTGACTCGAATAGATACCGAGCAGCAAAGAGTCCCGGGCTCCCAAAACCAAACCATTCGAAGTTCCATTTTCCTTCTAAATAAGGAGACCTGAATCGAATGGAAGCGCAAAAATTAAGTTGTATCAGATGATTATAACTCAATAAAGAAAAAAAAGTGCGCGAAAACACAAGTTTACGTTGTGGGACGAGGAGTGGGATTCAATCGCTCGAGGCTAACTATCCTTTCGTTCACATCGATTTTCTGTACATCTGTTGGTTTTCCCGTCACTAATGCTTCAAATCCACCAGCGTCTTTGAACTGCGAAAAGAAAAGAAGGGATCTTTCAAACAGATTCTATTCCTCTCTGACATCAGAAACAACTGATGAAGTTAAGAAATGAAGCTAATTCCGCAGCCCTCAGCTTGATTTCACAGTCGTTCATTAATCAAGAAAGGGAAAAAGATGAAAAAAACCCACTAGGATTATATCATCAGACATCGCAAAATCAGTGAAGGAAGAAGAAAACAAAATCAACAAACTACAAAGAGGGTACAAAAACTCACAGCTAAAAGCAGGGATTCTTTGGCCGACAATCTCTCCATCTCCCTGGCGTAAGCAGAGGAAGCCCCTTGAACTGTTTGCTGAACCATAGCTCTGCATTCCCTGACAATTTTCCTTTTCCCACTTCTGCCCAAGCCCTCAATTTTCCTTCCGAGGATTTCGCAAAATAACGCGGAAGGTGCAAAGCGAGGCGACGACGGCGAAGGGATATAATGGACTTTGGACGAAACTGGCAAACCGTGGATTGAAATTGAACTCGCCATCGAAAGGATGAGCAGAAAGAAGAAGAAGAAGAAGAAGAAACGAACGTTTTCTGAAAACGTGAAAGAACTCGTCTGAGAAGGAAAAGATCTTTTTCTTGGTTAGTGAAGTTCGAGTTTGGACGGTTAGGTCCGTGTTTGGTCGAACTTTCTCATCTCTATTGCATTGCATTTATGATAGGGGTGTGCGTGGTGCAGTTTTTTGCGGTTTTCGGCCAATTCCGCACCAAACCACTATATGCGGTTTTTTTAAATTCTCAAACTGTGGTTTGAAAAATAAAACCACATGTACGGTTTCGAGCGGTTTGGTGGGTGCGGTTATGCGGTTTTGAACCGAACTAAGAAAATACTTATTTTTTATCGGATGAAAAAATAATTTTTAAAAGCATTAGGGCTACAAGGTGATGATACATCGCATTGCCTCAGTAACAAGGCACAAGTCGAGGTATCTGCCTCATATATCAATGCGTCACCATTGTCCAAAAAAATTAGTATCGCTATCTTAATTTCTATTGGGCTTTACTTATATTAGAGGCCAATGTTTTTAATTTAATATATTGATTTAGCTTTGTGGTCCGATTGGAAGCTCAGAATATAAATAGTAGGTCAATTTGTTATTAACCGTTCGAGTCGTATCTATTTTAACCCTACATGTTTCGCTGTTTGTTCTTATAAAAACATGTTTAACATAAAAAAATAAAATTAAGTATGATAGTAACGATATAACTTTCATATGATCAACAAATTAGCATATAATTAAAAGACATCTTAGTAAACAAAAATGATTAAACTAAGAAATAAATTTCACATACGACAAGTGTACGATTATCATAAGAAAAATTAGATGCGGTGCGGTTATTACAGTGCGGGTTGTACCAAAAATTCACACGCACCATTATTACGGTGCGGTTTTGTAAATAAAATTAAACCGCGGTTTTAGCGGTTAATAATATTATACGGTGCGGGCGGTTCGAGCGGTTTTCTAAAACCATTGCACGCCCCTAATTTATGAGCTCAATTTCTTTTCGTTTTTCCGCAATGGGATGAATTATTCATGCCAGGACAGACTTTGTATTGCCAGGCGAACATTTACTTATTATTCCAAAAATACCCCTCACGTTACGTCGTCGTACTTATTGCTTTACTAGTCACCCTCGCACACTATCCGTGTGTGCAATTAATACAATTATGAAGGAAAAACAGTTTAATCAACATATATAGTGAGTAGTTTTTTTTATACGTAATAATTTATTACTTATTATATATTAAAATTATCAATGATCATGAGTTATTTTTTAACAAAAAAGAAACGACCATATTTAAGTAAAAATAACTAATAAAATATGAGTATAATGGTAATTAAAGTATTAAATTGTAATTAACATACCATGGTTGTTTTTATGAGGCGATAAGTCTTTATAAAATAGAAAGATGCAAGTGTCAATAATAAGCCATAAAATATATAGTAACCGTGCACATTCTATGCGTGTCCAAAATCTATCTTACATATTAAATAAACAAATAAATTGAAATAGAAATTTATTTATATTACTTATTTTTTTCTCATTTGACTCATAATTAGGTACTCTTTGATCGTGCACATTCTACGTGTGTCCAAAATCTAACTATATAATTAAATAAACAAATAAATTGAAATAGAAATTTATTTATATTACTTATTTTTTTCTCATTTGACTCAGAATTAGGTACTCTTTGATGCTTTTGACAATATGAATGTGGATGACATTTTTTTAAAAAAATAATTATTAATTTGTGAGTGAAATATGATTGGTCGATACAAGACCAAATTAATTTAATTAGTGACAGTTTAACCAAAGTCATGATGCTTGATGAAACAGAATAAATAAAACACAAAAAATATGAAATATTAAATCAGTAAATCATATAAAACGCTTATTATTGCTGGCCACTCGCGGCGACAAACCTCTCACCTACCTCAAATAAATTTTGTTAATTAATTACCAAAACTCCAAATTTAATGAGATTTTCGAAATTTCAAAAGAGTGGGACCACACCACAAAGATGAAATTGGATCGACGGCTGGGATTTATCCAAACTTGCTACGTTTAGTTCTCAGCTAACTTTCACTTCACCTTTCTATTTCTACTCTTTGGGCAGAGTTAGGGCCTTCGAACAGAAAAAGGGGAGAGAGACCGAGAGAACAAGAGACTTAGTTTATCGTCGAAGCTTCAAAGGTATAATCCATATTTAGCTGAGACGACGGCGATGGTTTGGATTTCTTTTCTATTTTTTGGTTGAATTTTAGTTTTAGGTGGGGCTAAATGATACGCTGTGTGCGCGTGTGTTTGATAAAATTGACGAAACATGTCGTGTGAGTGCGATGTATCGTTTTTTGTATTTTCTTGATCTGTGTTCTTGTGGTAGATCTGAATAGTTATCCTTTTTTCATGAAGCATTCGTAGATCTGGAATTTTTTTAAGGGCTAGTTTTGTGTAATTCCAGTAGTGTTTATTGGTTGATGATGACGACGAAGAAGAAATTGAAATTTCCGAAAGCTAAGAAGTTGTTATGGATGATCCGTCATTTGGGAATTCAACACTGTCTTTTGTTGCCGCCTCTTTAGAGTGTACAGATCTTGGTCGGATTTGATCATTTGTCGTTTTTCATCTGAAGTCCAATTTAAATCTTCAGACCAGTGGCACCATCATAGAGCTTATCGTGTCAGAAAAGCATGCCCTTTTAAGTGTTTCGTCATTTTGGTTAATTTTTATTTATTAGATCAAGGCAATCCCAATTTCACATTGACCTCTTCAATTTGATTGATATCAAGCTCAGTTTTTTTTTTTTTCCCAAATATCAAGCTCAGTTAATAGTCTTGATATTGGGGCTAAGTCAGTGATTGTTTCGTCTCCAGACCACATTAAGACATGGCAGACGCTGAGGATATTCAACCCCTTGTTTGTGACAATGGAACTGGAATGGTCAAGGTAATTTAGTTTTCAGCTGATGATAGTTCCAATGATACTGTTACCATTGTTTATTTATTTCTGCTTTTGTTCCATGAAACAATGAGCTTATTGCTCAATCTTACTTTTTATGAATTATCAAATTTGTCTTAAATTTTCAGGCTGGTTTCGCCGGTGATGATGCTCCCAGAGCAGTCTTTCCTAGCATTGTAGGGCGCCCACGTCACACTGGTGTGATGGTCGGGATGGGCCAAAAGGATGCTTATGTCGGCGATGAGGCTCAATCCAAGAGAGGTATCTTAACCTTAAAGTACCCAATTGAGCACGGAATCGTCAGCAACTGGGATGATATGGAGAAGATTTGGCATCACACTTTCTACAATGAACTCCGTGTGGCTCCTGAAGAGCACCCAATTCTCTTGACGGAGGCTCCTCTCAATCCCAAGGCTAACCGTGAAAAGATGACCCAAATCATGTTCGAAACCTTCAATGCCCCTGCTATGTATGTTGCTATTCAGGCCGTTCTCTCCCTTTACGCCAGCGGTCGTACTACTGGTATGTAACTAATTATCACAACGTTTATCAGAATATAGTAAGGATCTGATTACAAATTGCTCGTGTAACTTCTTTTTTTTATTTGCCATACTTTCTTGGTAGGTATTGTTCTTGACTCTGGCGATGGTGTGAGCCACACAGTCCCCATCTATGAAGGCTATGCTCTCCCACACGCTATCCTCCGTCTTGATCTTGCCGGCCGTGATCTCACAGACCATCTCATGAAAATCCTCACTGAGAGAGGTTACTCGTTCACCACAACCGCAGAGCGGGAAATTGTGAGGGACATCAAAGAGAAGCTAGCGTACATTGCCCTTGATTACGAGCAAGAGCTAGAAACTGCCAAGTCAAGCTCTTCGGTGGAGAAGAACTACGAATTGCCTGATGGGCAAGTGATCACCATAGGTGCTGAAAGGTTCAGATGCCCAGAAGTCTTGTTCCAGCCATCGATGATCGGCATGGAAGCTGCTGGGATTCACGAGACGACCTACAACTCGATCATGAAGTGTGACGTTGATATTAGAAAGGATTTGTATGGAAACATTGTGCTTAGCGGTGGGTCTACTATGTTTCCTGGCATTGCTGATAGGATGAGCAAGGAGATTACTGCTTTGGCTCCGAGCAGTATGAAGATTAAGGTCGTGGCTCCGCCCGAGAGGAAGTACAGTGTTTGGATTGGAGGGTCGATTTTGGCTTCTCTCAGTACGTTCCAGCAGGTACCTAACTCGCCCTTTTGTAGGTTCTTAAGATTTAGATTTCATTGGAAAGAAAAGAAAGGTAGGCGTGTTGGTTTTTTTACTGATCTTTACGTATTGTTCCTCTTTGCCATAGATGTGGATAGCAAAGGCTGAGTATGATGAGTCTGGGCCATCCATTGTTCACAGAAAATGCTTCTAAGGAAAGAAATTCTCAGAGATGAGAATGTTGTAAAAGAGGTTTGCTTGAGTGTTGGTTTCTGATGCTGGTTTTTTTACTTTCTCTTTCTCGCCGAGTCTTCCTCTTATGTGCCCCTTATATGATCTTTCCTGCTTTTAAATATTTGATTTATCGAGTTTGTATTTCGAATATGACTTATGCTGTGGTTTTTGAATGAAAAAGGGTCCATATGGATTTTGTTTTTGTTAATTAGGTGAAAAATAGTCGTTTTCGTTATCTCTGACTTGCAATTACACATGGGAATTGGGAACGACAGAAATCCACAAGAAATCAACAATTCTCTAAATAAGATTGAATCCACAAGACACGCTCTCCTCTTATGTGATGCATTCATTGTAACCGAAAAGGAAAAAGCAAACTAATGTAATAAAATAATAGGTCAAGTTTCCTTAATCTCGCTTTTAGTGGGTAATTAACTGGTCAATAAGCCCAATTAAATGGGCCTTGATTCGGCCCGAATCTTGTCGAGATTGCTTTAGACGTGCCACGTCAAGGCAAGCACGTATAGTAAATCAATTGTTAGTTTTAACGGTTAGAATGTGCCTCAGCTCAGCGACATTCCCGCTAATACCAAAAAAAAAAGAAAAAACAGAGTAAGACAAAACTATGTACATTTGCAGGCACAACAAACGCAGATAGAGATTGAAAAGAAGATTAAAAAAAAACAATAGTAGTTAAAAGAATAATATGACATGTAGATCATTAATAACAACACATATATTGCCTTCTTTCTCTCTTTTGATCAATCAAAGGCTCATCTCACAGATCTTTCTAATCTTGTTGTGCATTGCTACAAACCATTGATTTGATTCTTATCTTTGTGTGTTGTTGATTGATTTTTTAGGAATATATAATCGCATAGATTCAAACGGCGGCGGTCGCCGGAGAATCATATTCTTGAGAATCTGAGATTATATATTTTCGACCGAAAAAATAAAAAAATATGTCGTGCTGCGGAGGTGCTCAAGAAGAAGAATTCGGTGGCCCTCCTGCAAATCAATTCAATGCCCCAGCTAAACCAGGAAATGCATACAATGGAGGTAAAAATCGCATCTTGGATCCAAAAAAAAATCAAGAAAAAAATCGACCTTTTATGCGTTTATGAATGATTTCTTTGATGTTTGCTATAGAGATTATAACTTCTTTTCGTAATAAACAATCGCCAGGCAGCGAAAGAGGACAGCCAAGGCCATCTGTGGCGAGAAACGGGGCAGCCAACAAAGTCCTGCCCATCGAAATCCCAGCGCTGTCATTGGCCGAGCTCAATAGGCTGACCGGAAATTTCGGGCAGAAGGCACTCATAGGCGAAGGCTCTTACGGGCGAGTTTTCTTAGCCAAGCTAAGCAATGGAAAACAAGCCGCCATCAAAATGCTCGATACGAGCTCTTCCCCCGAGCCCGACGCTGACTTCACAGCCCAGGTGCCAAAAAAAAGATCATTTTTTTTTCCTTATAAATGCCTTAAATTCATTCCAAAGAAAAAAAAACGTTCCCACAGTTATCGATGGTGTCGAGGCTTAAGCACGACAACTTTGTCGGGCTTATCGGTTACTGCTTAGAAGGAAACAATCGAATCTTGGCATGCGAGTACGCCACGATGGGCTCACTGCACGACGTATTGCACGGTAATAACTTTTTACGGGCTTTTCTTCCTTTCGACAAAGATCGAATTTTTATTTCTGGGTTTTTCTCCCTTTCGACAAAGATCGAATCTCTCTTACGAGAAGTTTTAATTCGCGGGCCATTTTTTATCGTCTTACTTCAAGGGCGAAAAGGGGTGCAGGGAGCTGAGCCCGGCCCGGTACTCACATGGAACCAAAGGGTAAAGGTAGCTTCGGGCGCAGCGAAGGGCCTCGAGTACCTCCACGAGAAATGTCAGCCGTCGATCGTCCACCGAGATATAAGATCGAGCAATGTGCTTCTGTTCGACGATTTCTTGGCCAAAGTCGCCGACTTTAACCTGACGAATCAGAACTCAGACACGGCTGCTCGACTGCATTCCACTAGGGTCCTCGGAACGTTCGGTTACCATGCTCCCGAGTAATTACTAATAATCGAATTTAATCGAAGAAAATAGTAACGTGATTGAACGTAACCAAGAGAAAGTATTGATATTCTTTTTTTTCCAAGGTATGCAATGACGGGCCAGATAACTCAAAAGAGCGACGTATACAGCTTCGGGGTGGTGCTCTTGGAACTGCTGACGGGGAGAAAACCCGTGGACCACACCATGCCTAAAGGGCAGCAGAGCCTCGTTACTTGGGTATGTGTTGAATGATCACTTAACCTAAAAGCTTTAACTCGTGGGGACTATATAATTTTATACGTTATATATTCGATATGCACCTCACGTCTTGGCCGGTTACTTTATTATCTAGCCTTAGACGTTTAATTTTCTAAAACTGGTAGATTCGTACGATACCTTTTTGGTCCTTGAACTCCGATAATCATGTTGAATGATCATCAGTTCACCTAAAGGCTAAAGCCTGAAGGAAGTTGGCAATTTTAATTTTCTACCGAGCATAAAAAATACTAATCGAACGTACCTTTTTTCAATGGACCGATCGTATGTATACGCATGCATGCAGGCGACTCCGAGGCTGAGCGAGGACAAAGTGAAGCAGTGCGTTGATCCAAAGCTGAACGATGACTATCCGCCAAAGGCAGTAGCAAAGGTAATAAATAGTAGTAAGTAACAAAAGGATTTCAATGTTTGAATCAATGCCATTTTCATCATCAAGAAGAAAGAATATTATTTTGTGATTTTTGGTTTCTTCTTTTTGAATCGCAAGATGGCTGCGGTGGCGGCGCTGTGCGTGCAATACGAAGCAGATTTTAGGCCGAATATGACGATCGTCGTAAAAGCTTTGCAGCCGCTTCTCAACTCGAAACCCGCTGGGACCGATTCGAATGGGTAAAAGCGCGTGAAAATAAATAAAAACAAGTCCAAAAAATCTTTTATTCATTATTAGGCTCTTTGAGCATTGTGTTCTTGCTGTTTTTAATGTGTAAATATATTGCGAGGCATTGTCATTCTTGGTGTTTTGTACTGTATTATGACGTCAATATAAGTTACCCTTAAGTAGAAGTATGTGTATTTATCCTGAACTCTGTTAGAACATTCCAAGTTCCAACAAGTACTATGTAAAAGAAAGCAAGACTTGTTAGTTCACCATTCCCCCCCAAAAAAAAATCCCACAACTCATCCTTCTCTATGAGAGGAGAAAAATATAATCTTGATATTAAAATCCCTTTTCCCTCTCTCTCTCTCTCTCTCTCTCTCTCTCTCTCTCTCTCCTGGAGCTTTAATCTCCTTTTATAGACTTTTGTCAAAAGAAGGAAGAAAAGTTAAAGTCATACAAATCGAGGTCCACTAATAGCCGATATTGTGAAGTTTTAGTTAGGTTATGCAGAATGTTCTTCCTTTTGTGTTTTCTGTTCAAAGAGAAGACGATGAAATGAAAGATGCTTCAATTATTTCAGTGTTGTAAGATCACAGGCAACATGGTACAAAGGGAGCTCCTTAACTTACAAATTCTCTCCTAGACTAGATAGATGAACAAAAACCTAGAAAATGAAGGTTAAAATACACTAAACTTGCCTTTAATTGAATAAAACGGCCTCTTCTTCTCCTCAGCGTCTTAACCTCGGCTTGCATCGAAACTCAGCCAAAAGTGCTATGTGGTCTGAAGACCATTGCGGAGAAGGAAGAGCCGTATCTTTCTTCACACTATCCTCGTCAAGTAGTTCCAATAGAGACTCCACCGTTAATGAATCAGCTAAAACGTACAGATCGAGAAATGAGAATTACAATTTCGGACTCCTTCAATAAAGGGGACGATGAGAAATCGAGCGGTCAATAGAATAGTATAGTATAGTATAGTATACCCGAGTAGAATATGTAATCGTGGGTGCCTATAAAATCTCTTGTGCAGTTTGTAAAGAGGGGCTCATTCGTTGCGGGGTCCACTTTCCTTCTCTGCTCGAGGCCAAGGCCAGGCCCAGCTCTTGCAAAGGATGAGTATGCACTTACCTTGAGGAGAAGTAAAAATGAAAGATATTGGACATATTGATAATGAAAAGGAAGTTTTGCACAAATCTCCATGGTTTTGAAACCGTAGTAATAATGTTACCAATGGAAGCTGGTGAGTAAGTTTTGAAGGAGGAAGAAGAATCCCGAGGGGGTCTATGGCTAAATCTGGATGAAGTTGATCAACTTTTCCCATGACAAGGAGGGAATGAGGAGCACTGATGATGAAAAAAGAGAGCAAAAGCTTAACTTTTAGTTTCTTTTTTTAAGAGAAGAGTAAAAGAGAACTAATGTGCAGTGGTTTATTAGTACGGTAATTAGATCACCTTCCAGGAACTGAATTGAAATCGCCACAAACTAGCATTGGGACATCGGCTCTAACAGCAATCTTTTCCAGTCCTTTCAGAAGAGTGTGAACCTAATAGTGATGAACGGATAAAATGACGACTTTGAATACACTTTCCGGGAAGGGATATATGCTGTGAGCGATAGCATGATGCAAACCTGCCAAATCTTAACATCTTTCAGCTCTTGTTGCACATTGATATGAGTGTTAGCCTGCAATAAGGAGTGGAAAAACGGAGAAAAAAAGAAAAAGAAAATTAAAAGAGCGATCAGATCAGGGGTACTCGCCGAGTAACATATCCTAACGATAATAGGAAGAAAAGAAAAACTGTCATCTGGGAAAGGGAGGAGATCATACAACACAAATAAGCTGATGCTTTCCAGGGTTGTCAATGCCCAGGTTACTGATTTTGACTTCTAGGACTACGATTAGCGCAACATTATCCTGTGTGTAAAGCAACGAAAATTTACGACATACATATTAGTATGATATGAGATAACTCTGTAATACAGTTGAGATCCAAGAAGCAAAACGCCATTCTTACGGATAACTACCTTCATCAGTCGATTTAAAGCAGTTTTCCTCTGCACACCTAAAGCATCAGTCATAGATTGAGCAGCTTTATTGAACTCAACCTACGGATGATGGGCTCATATTACTGACAAATGATAGGCCCGATCATAGTTCAAGTACCACAAAGGAAAAAAAAAAGAAACTTCTGTTACCTCATATTTTTTCACTTGAGAAAATTTATCACGACGGAAGAATGTGGCACACCCATCAGTGTTGTTGACAGTTCCACCAAGCACCTGAAAAACAGTAGAAATGTCAGACAGATTTGTTGAATGTACCGTCTGCCGTGATGAGACATTTAAAAATAAACCTCTGTTGTTCTCATTTTATAAAGAGCTTCATAACCATGTTTATCCAGCTCAGGGGCAAAGAATTCCTCGAAATGATCGTTTTGAACCTGACAGAATCATGAAATGAAAAGTCAGCACCTTTTAGCTTATGTGCAGAGAAGCTGTCCCAAACACCTCCCGTAAAATGCATGACCACTCGCACTTCAGTGTAGAAGCTAATGACATGGAAGATAAGCCTTTTACACCTTAATGAGAAGATAAAACAATGCATTTCCCGGAAGGATTGAGGAAAATATATCCATAAAACATACTTACAGTATCAAAAGTAAATCAAAGGCAAAGCATATAAACGTCGCAGAAAGTATTTTTTAGCTTCTAACAATTTCTCAACCTTCATTATTCTAGAGGACCTTATATGGGGACAATGCTCTTTCCTATACGATTCCTTAGCTTGAACAAATTGATCTTAAAAAAGGAACAGCGCATAAATCATAAACCAATACCTCTTGAAGACAAACAATGTCGGCATGGTGAGTGACTATTTCTCGTAAAAGATTCTGCTTCCTGTAAGTCCACGAAAGAGCCCAAGTGGGGCAATAGCTATATGATTCACTTGTAGCGTATACATCAGCTAAGATGTTGTAAGAAAGCACTGTGAACGTCCCTAACATACTAGCACGAACATCCATATCAAGATGCCCTGTCGCATCGATTCCACTCACAGATATCAATCGCCGAGGACTTGGTGTTGGAGCTGGAATCACACGTGAAGTTAACAAGGTATTGGTTGCTCCCACAGGTGACTTTGTCTCAGCGTCAGCCACAGCACACTCGAATTTAAGGATATGACCAACATCATCAAGAGTCGGTGTGTACGTTTTCGAATATGCAACTTCATACCAGATTTCACCGCCTTTTCGCTGGCTAATTGCAGTAGGATACAATATGGTACTTCCATTTGATGGAGATGAAGCCAAGTATAAGTTCACCATGCTAGATGATGCACTGCCAGTATTATTCAAGCGCCCAGAAACATCTTCTTCTTCATTTCCATTTTCGTTAGTAACATTATTAGTGCGCTCATGAAGAGAGCGATGATGCCGCCACGCATTAGAAAAGCATTTTGAAGAACAATGGTAACTTTTTGCAGCAGGTAATTTGGCCTTAACACACAAAAGACATTGCAAGGTAGCCTGTTCAGTTGGATGAACACTACAAATAGGAACCTTTTTGTCACTTTGTATTCGATACCTACAAAGAAACCAGTACCATTGCCGTGAGAAATAGTAACGAAAGAGGTATTTTTATTCTTTGTTAGTTAGGAAATATATGCATAAAACTTGAGTACATATACACGCGCAGAATAATGGGTATCAATGCAAGATTAACGCATCTTACCAATACAAAAAAAAAATTATTACCAGTTTAGAGCAGCACTTGCACTTCACAAAGAAAAGGTATTATATTGCTCTTTCAGAAAAATCTTATGGAATCAATAACCTCAACGATCAAAACAGAACCCAAGCATAACGATTAAAACAACAAAATAGTTGTTTATAAGGCCCCTCGCGGTTAACACTAAATCCAGGATCAACCCTTATCGAGACTTTATGCTGACAATAAACAGGTTGATTCAACAGTTCAGCTTCCCAACCATAATCCGAACCAATTTACTACAGCATCCCTTCTGCCCAGAACATTAAAATGATGTTCTACCAACAAGCCCCATCCAAATCTCTCAGCCTTTACAACCTACCATGGTTTCAATCACACATTAATAGTTCGGAGCCACACAATACAAGCGCTAGCAGGCTACATAGTGGCAGCCAAACATGAATGACGTGATTTTGTCTAGGGCCCACCCACAACCAAAAAATAAAACTATAGAGAAGCTTACCACTTGTATCTCAAGAAACATCCATCAATTGGACTGGACTCAGGAACATCATCGGTGATCACAGACGAATCAAAACGTTTCAAAAGCACATAAGGGGTCAACTCACACCCAACGATAGGTATATCGGACGGCAGGTGCACCCGATAGATACTCAGCATTTTATCAAAATTCCTACATTCAAATCCACGCTCCACGTCGCTCTGAGACCCAGTACCCCAACGCCACAACAAGCAAATTCAGTCGTTAATTCTTGGCGAACTTGAGGCGTATCCGCCATAAGCTTTTAATATGCCCACGCCAGCCTTGAACTGCGGAAACCCCAAATACTCAACGTCCCGGATTAATCAAGACAACAAATTTTACTTAAGATTGGCGAACCGAGATGTCAATGTAAATCACCAGAATTATAATTCCGGAATCGAGTTCGGAATAAGCGAACAATCGGGCACCGATCGAAAATTCGATAGGATCAGAGGAGTTGAGGGTTTTGCCTTGAGAAATTTAGGGCGAATAGAGAAGTTCATATATTTCCCGTTATAAATACATGAAGAAATCGTCGCCACAGCGACGAATTTACCAAAATGCCCACCAAGGAAAAAGGTACATTTGCATATATAGGAACTCGTTTGTATTTAAACAAATATACGTAGCTAGCATTCTTGCAAATTCGATACACTTTGGTTATATAAGTAAGACAAGAATTTTCAAATTTCACAAAAAATTCAAGAACAACAAAAGCAAACACGGTCATAAGCTTTTCATATTCCGATAATTATAAATATTGCTTTTTATTGTGGAGGTCTTGGGCAATAATATGTGCATACACATTGCTTTCCCACGCATCTTCCAAGCCCTTGAGGCTTCAAAGAGCAATGGCTTCTACACTTTTGTGGGCTGCATCTTCTTACACCATCGAACCTCGCCATACACCTATGCTCGGGAATCCATACAGAGACCTCATCGATCAAGCCGAAAACTGCAGTGAGATACGAAAATTATAACTCAAAACCCTAAACAATGCTTCATCTTTAGAAGAAAACGAAGCTAACCTGTTGAAACTGCGAGAGTTAAGGCGAACAAGGCGACGACAGATGGGATTTTCATCCTAGCAAATGTGTCGAATGGAGATAAAAAAAAATATACCAACTGCCCATTTAAATACAATTCTTGGAAGAGGTTGTAAGAACACATGTGTTGTACAAGTAACTTGGAGAAGCTCACTTGTAGAACACTTAGCAGCTTTCCTCTTTATTTGAGCACAAGTTCTTTTCTTTGATCTCACTCACAATGCACATCAAGCCGTCTGATTAATGTGAGCTTAGCCAATTCTAATCAAGATTGATCAACAAGTTAGGCATAAATTGACCAGAAATTGGGGAAAAAGATTTCCCAATTTTGAACTCCTTGTACATATAGACTCAGAAAGCATGAAGTGTAGAAAAGCAAAGAACAGAGACTGCTGAGACAGCGAATCTTCGAGGCCCTAATAGCCACCCTTGAGATCATTAACAACGTCGCAATGAATAGGCGTGACAGTTTCTAACTTTGCTCCTTCCACAACCATGAAACCAGGTTTGGGACCTTCGGGCTGTCTCTTTGTTTTGATAATCTTACCTTGAGCTCTGGCCTTGGCCTTCAACTTGTCGTTGTTCTTCATTCTCAAAAGGAAATCTTCATGGCACCTTGATGGCTGAAGATGTTCGATACGTGCGTGGATCCTCTTCTTGTTGATTCTATTTCTGACCTGTATTTCAAGTCGAATTGGTATTAAGACAAGCAGAGGGATTAAAGAAGAATCAGGATATCGTGAGAAGCAAGGCGAGCTAAGCTTCTGCTTGAAGAAATGAAGGAATTGCAACCTATTTCAGACAGACATATGAGCTGCAATAAGCAATCAAAACAGAAGTTAACGAAGCTTAGCAATTTTATAGAGCTTCACAGTAGGATTCTCAGTGAAATCAAATTAGCCTATGAAAGTTATCCACTCAGTTCGAATCATAAACGCCTCCTCCTCAAACAAAGCATCACTCAAACTTCAGAAGTTCGTTAGCACAACCTACACTGAGGAAGAGTAGACATACATCATTAAGAAGCAAAATCAAATTCTAACAAGGAAATAAAAGGCAGGGATTTGACTGAAAACACTTGCCCACAGATTTCAAGCAAAGAAAAAACCAACATACAGTCACAAAGTCGCATCACACGCCGAATGAGGCTCTTAACATACCAAGACCTGTTTGTTGATTTCCACGCCGATCGCACGCTTCGGCACGTTCCAGACCCGACCCGTTCGACCTTAACGTCTACGTAGTCTCCGATCTTGTAGAGGCAAGAAGGTTCGTCGACAAATGGGTCGGAACCTTCTTCCTAAAGGGCCTGGCGAACAGATCCCTAGTCCTCGAACGTAGCCAGTGACCCGCCGGCATCTCTCAGCTTTTCAGTCAACGGCTGTCGATGAAGAAAATCGAACGATGAAAATGAATTGAAATGCACCTTAGTTACAGATCCCTAATTAGGGTTTTCAACGTCTTGGGCTTTTATCTTATTGCGCTTATGATCAAAGCCCAATTAAGCTGTCAACATCCATGAGTACATTTCCTTCTGCAAAAGCTGAATAGTCCCCTTATTTTACGGGGCAATTTTCGTTCATGCCCCAACGAGTCCTAAACTTAGAATTCTGGCCCTGTCAGAAAAAATAGTTTTACGCTGTGTTTGGTTCGAAGAAAATGCCATGGAAAAGAAAATGTGACGGAAAAGCAATTTAATAAGTTTTTTCTTCGTTTTCCTCACCATTTGGTGAGGAAATTGATTTTCCTTAGGTTTAGGTATAACCTTAACTAGGTTTTCTTTTCTTTTTTTTTCCTTGACTCAATCAACCAAACACAACAACTGATTTTCCTTTTCCGTTTTTTTTTTCTTTTCCCTACTAATTTCCACGAACCAAACACACCCTTAGGGGTCCGAGTTATTCAGTAACACTTCATTGTTCTGCAGTAACATTTTATTGTTCTGAAATAACACAAAACGACCATCCGATAACAGTTCATATGCACTTTATAACACTTATCTACTTTATGTCTTATCTCTAAAAACTGGGTCCTTTAAACTAAAAAATTTTCTGACAGGGCCTGAACCCTAATTTAAAATATTTTTAGAACCTGATATGCAATATACCCTTACTTTAATGTCACGCGCCATCATCAATCAATCGGGGTATTCTAATAGAAGGGATTAATTTTTAAAAGAATTAAAAAAATGGATGTTGACTTTTCAATTAAAAAATGGCGTGAAGTTGATTATATTAGTAATCAGTTAATCTTCACTTAACTAATAAATATTTTAATTATCTATTTTCATAAAAAAAAATTTATTGTTCATCATCTCCATCGTCGTTTTTTCTTCGTCGTTTTTGCTGCAAATGGTTCCAAAACAAAAACTCAACGAAAATCCAACACCCATAAGTATATTTTTCATCGTGCGCTGCATTCGCCGTCTTACTCTCAAAGATTCAGTCGATAATTTCATTTTTCAGTGGACGATTTCGTATTTCGAATTATTTTATTTGAATATCTGTTTAAGACATTTTTTACCATAACTTTCTATTCATTACCCTGATTCAAACTTTGTTGGACATTTAACTTGATTATACAAAACTTTTTTACTCTTTTTCTAATTCAAACTTATCGACTTCAAAAATGTGTTATTCAGAGACATACATTAACAAGGTATCAATGTTCAATGAAGAGGTTTAATATGTGGTATCAATTTCTAATGAAGATGGTAATGAGTTCTACATTGCGATATTAATTTAGTTGCAAAATTAATGAAGACATAAAATCATAAAACTCTAATAATTATAATCACATTACACATGTTTGAATCACAACAATTTAAACACAATGCACATATTTGGCACATATATGAATCATAAGTCGTATAATGTAATTTCAACACATTCGATGTATATCCATTTACGTATGTCATCACGAAAAAATGAATTGTTGACGACAAACTTAACTATCAAACACTTTTATTCTTTACATTTTACCGCATTCGAATCGGCATCAAAAATGAGTTTTTGATAATTTTCGAATGATTTTCGAATGTACTTTCCAGAAATGGCAGTTAAGACATTTTCGATCATATCTTTCTATTCAGACCATCAAATGTCCTGATTCGAACTTCAATGGTCACCTAACTTGATTATAAAAATCTTATGTTTTACACGTTTTCTAACTTGAAGTCTATCGGATTGGAAAATGAGGTTGTGTCTAACATTTCGAATGCTTTTCGTATTCGTTGTCCTTAAATGGCAGCTAACACATTCATAACTTTCGATCCAAGACGTCAATTACCCTGATTCGAATTCCGTTGGACAACTAACTTAATTATTACAAAACTTTCGTGTTTTACACTTTTTTAAATTCGCAGTCCATCGACGTAAAATTGATCTTTTTGAAACGTAGTTCAAAAGTTCGAATAATTGGCAGTTAAAATATTTTCGATCATAACTTTTGATCCAGAGCATCAATTATTTCGGTGTAAACTTCTATGTACAGATAACTTGATTATAAAGAGTTTGTGTTTTACACTTTTTCTATTTCGAAGTTTATCAGCTCGGAAAATGAGTGTTGTGGCTAACGTTTTGAATGCTTTTAGAATTTGCTGTCCAGAAATAATAGTTAACACATTTTCGATCATAACTTTCGTTTCAGAGCGTCAATTACCCTGACCCAAACGGTTGGGATAGCTAACTTGATTATACAAAACTCTTATGTTTTACACTTATATGAATTCGGAGTGTATTGATGGAAAATGAGTATTCCGTAAGTTGTCGAATTTTTTCGAATTTGTTGTTCATAAATGGCAGTTAACACATTTTCGATCATAACTTTTGATCTAAGACATCAATTACCTTGATTCGAGTTTTGTTGGACAGCTAACTTAATCATTTAAAACCTTACGTTTTATACCTTTTCAAATTCAAAGTCCATCGACGCCAAAAATTGATTTGTTTGGATACATAATTTGAATACGAAATTTCAAAGAATTCCAATAAAAATAATTCGAATTTTATTCGAAAAATTCGAAATTCGAATTATTCGTATAAAATCGAATATTCGAATTTGAATAAAATCCGAAAAAATTCAAAAAAAATTGAATAAAATTGAAAAATTCAAAACAAATTCAAATGGAATAATATTCGAATATATTCCAATAAAAATAATACGAATTTTAATCGAATTAATCGGCCACTATCTTCTTATTACCATTAGTGTGTGCATACAACTTACTAGAAAGAAAGAAAGAAAGAAACCCTAAAAATGTCCCAGAAAAACAAGAAAAACCTCCTCACAATCTCCTTCGCCATTCTACTTCACATCAGCGCCGTCGCCGGTATCGCAGAAAGCAGCCAAGAACGCTGCTCATTCGCAAAGCCCATCTCGAAATCCTCCTTGGGCCTACTCGATCGCCGAGAAAAGCTCAGCCACCTCCACTTCTACGCCCACGACATCTCCGCCGGGCAGCGCCACGCCTCCGTGTTCCAGGTCGCCGCCGCTCCCACCACCAACTCGTCCGCCACGTTGTTCGGCGCAGTCTACGTCCTCGACTCCGCGCTAACTCTGACCCCAAACAGGTCGTCGATCGTGGGAAGGGCTCAGGGAATCTACGCCATGGCGGACATGAGCCGAGTTGGGGTTTTTATGGCGGTTAACTTCTTCTTTACGGAGGGGAAGTTCAATGGGAGTACGCTGAGCGTCTTGGGAAGGAACCAAGAGTTCGACGCGGAGAGGGAAGTTCCGGTTCTCGGCGGCGCCGGCGTGTTCAGGTTCGCTCGGGGATACGCTCAGGCGAGGACGCACTTTTATGATTTCAGTTCGAAGGTTGCCGTGGTTGAGTATAATGTTTATGTATTCCATTATTGAGTTCGGAACGAAGAGTGAGTGTGTGTTTGTGTGTGTGTTTGATCGATTTTAAGTCTATTGTTGTTCTTTGCGTTTATCCGAAGTCAATTCCACGATGTCGGTTTATGGCTGTGCTTAATTCTTCGATGTTCTGATTACTAAATAAATTCTCACTATTGTTGAGTATTATTTTATTGGGTACTGCAATTGACACCCCTTTAGAATGTAAAATACATTGAAAAATGTTAACCTAAAAAATTTTTTTCTCTTACGTGTGGTTTCAATAATCATAACTGCCATTACTATTCAAGCCATTAATTAATCGCCATTAATTTCATAATTGAATGTAAGCGAGTGATATTTTGCGAATTACATTTTGCCTCCAAACGATTTTCATGAGATTAGATGAGAGCTTCTTCCTATTTTATAATCATATTTTCTTGTCACATACATGTACGTATATATATATATATATAATATTAGTATTCCGCATATTGTGTTAATATATAACTATGTTTAATGTTACTTTTTAATTTTAGTATTTAAAATTCATAGTATTTTATGAATTTTTTTAAAAAAAAGTAATTTGTCTTCATATCATTATTACAAACAACAAAAATGAGTGAATGATAAATTATTGAAGTATGATTAAGAATTAATTTGTGATGACATAATTAAAATAAAAAAAATTAAAGCATTAAGTGGTTAGTAGTTCATACTTCATAGACAATAGAAAAAGTCCACAAATGTTTAGTTAAATATTATTTGGTCAAAAGATGTGGTCTGCAATTAATTGTGTGATAATTAAGAGGGAGTCTAAATAAAATCATAAGGAAGTATGTATAGAATTACCCTTATTCATTATATCATAAAATAACAGCGGAGTAGTTGAGAATATATTATCGATGTTATCATTTTATTAGGTTACCATATACGTGAGTTAAGTTCCGTAAGTTTCTTTCTAAATATATGATATAGTAATATAATGTGCAGAAAAATGGGCGACAAAATCTCATTTTGTTGTTTTGATTTTAAATAAACAGTACAACACATGAGGCACGCCTGCAGTGTTAACATCAACATGCAGACAAATAGCCTATTATTAAATATTATTTAACTAAACTTATGACATCTTCATCCATCTTTGCTGGGCTTCCCCGAAATGTAACGCAATCAATAAAAAAATATAATGTCCTTATTTTGTTGAATGACACATAAGGTTGATACTGAAAGGATAAATCATGTTATAAATTGGTATATTTTGTCTTCAATATCATACAAGACATTTTATAGTAAATTTTATATTTTAGATACCTTATTTTCAAAGCTCGTATCTTCTTTTCCTATTTATTATGTCTAGATACGAATTGATTCGCGTGGTCGTGTTGATATAATAACATCACCTATGCTAAGCTGGAAAGGGATCATATTATTATTAGCAACATCTTTTTTTGTTGTATCTCGAAATATAATTTTGAAACGTAACTTCTGTTGGATAAAAAGTTCATTTAAGCTAAAATGTTGGGCTTTTCAGCCCAGTTCGTTAAACCTGACTAACGAAGAAAGCTTTAATTTCTTTTATTTTTTTATTTTACCTTTCTGTGCTTCAAACACGGATTATTGGAAGAATGATATGTGAGCCTAACAAGATAAAGTGCTCGTCTTTCGTACTAATTCTGTGCTTATTGAGGTCATCCTTGCAACAGCAATAAGATTGATTTATGCGATTCCGTAGAATTCGTTCAATCGACCAAAAAGCGAGTCTTTGAAACAAAACAGATCTGATTAAGAACACTTTCTTTGTCTGCGATTGATATACTAAGAGTGTGTTTGGTTGGGGGTATAAGGGGGGATTAGGGGGGTTTGGATAAATTAAAGTGGTGTTTGGTTGGGGTCTTTATTTTAAGGTGGGGTTTAATTAAACACCCCTTAATACCTTCTATTGGGTATTAACTAAATCCACCCCTCATGGTCCCATTATCTAATCCCATCATATTTTACATAATTATCCTTTATTTCAGTTTATCCATCGTCTCTCTCCCACTAATCACGATCAAACCTTTCTCTTATATCTAATAAAACGAACACTGAATTATTGTTGTCCTTTTTCTTCTTCAGCAAGAAAAACTTCAACGTCTTAATCAATGGCTCGTAGAGGTGATCGTGGTACACAACATCGGACCCTTTAATCAAATCGAACTCCTCCACCGACCTACCCACACTCTCCATGTCGCCGGCGTTCCCCCACTCAAGGGCGGCGACGCTGACCCTCCCGTCGTTGATCTCCAGCGCTGCGGCGTTGGCCTCCGCGCTGAGCCTGAGGTTGGGCAGCACGTGAAGCAGGTCGGTGACGGTGACGTGGGCTCCGAGGATGGCGGCGGCTGCGATTCGACGAGGCCAGTGCCTGAGCCTAGCTCGAGGATTCTGAGGCTTTTGCCGTCTGCGGCGGAGGGAAGGGGATGATGGGGTTTGAGGCGGAGGTGGTGCGGCGACGGTCGAGGAGGTTGAGGAGGGTCGTCGCCGCCAGCCAGAGCTGG
Organism: Craterostigma plantagineum; assembly: GCA_027422505.1. Classification (NCBI taxonomy): domain Eukaryota; kingdom Viridiplantae; phylum Streptophyta; class Magnoliopsida; order Lamiales; family Linderniaceae; genus Craterostigma; species Craterostigma plantagineum. Next base: position 338,313 of record JAPQWV010000145.1, read on the forward strand.
AATCTGCGAGGATCTTCGAATCCCTTTTCTCCTTACAGTCTCGTCGACGTCGACGTTCTTGGGAACAACCACGCCGGAATATACGACGCCAAACGACCCTTAACCCAGCTTTTCTCCGACCAAGAAATCCCTTCTCTTCAAGCTTCTTCTTCTTCCTATGAGAGTGTCCAGCCCAAGTTGCAGGGGATCAAAAAGGTACGGCGCCGATAAGGACGCCAGGCCTTGCAGTTAAGTAAATCCGAGAAACTCCGGCGAAAACTAAGAGTCCCCACCTTTGGGTTTCCGGCAATTCAGCGGTGAAGCTCTGCAGCTGCTGCAGCGCCGGCGATTCGAGCCATGACTGCTCGAGGCTGAGCGAAGTGTTGAGGAGATTCTCTTCTGCTTCAGGTGTAGATTGATGGGCATTATTGATGGGCATTAGCGACAGGAGATGCCGAGGTGGAGATAAATTGGTTGATTTATGCCATTGTTAAGTTTTTGCATAGCACCGTCTTGTATTATTTTCTGAGTCCACCAGTGTTCAAACGAAATGGCTGAACGATGAGCTAATCAAATTAAGAGAAATTTGACTCCCGTTGGGTAAAATCGTAATTCAATTTAATTAAATCTAATACCAATTAAACCCATCTACCAAACACACCAGACGTCATTATCTAATCCCGTTAACCAAACACCCGAAAACACCCATACCCTCCATTATTTAATTCCAACTTAAACTAATACCCTCTAAACTCATCCTGACCTCTAAACTCATCCTGCCAACCAAACGGACTCTAAGTGCTGTGAAAAGGTAAGAAACCTCACGAAAGCGTCAGATAACAAACCATGTCCAAATTCTCAACAAAGTCAACCTCGACATACCCATGGCAGCCATCGTCGGCGTAGTGGGCCCCAGCGGCGGCGGAAAGTCAACGTTCTTGTCTTCTTGAAAGCCCTCAACCGCCTATGGGAGCCCAAGTGCCCAACCCAAAAGCCGTCTTCTTACACGGCGTAGACATCCGCGAAATCGACGTACTCAGCCTCCGTCGAATGGTCGGAATGCTCTTTCAGCTTCCAACCCTCTTCGAAGGTTTTTCTGAGATGCCTAAAAATCCCTCCTTTGAATAAAATCTTTATCCTCAGTTTCTTGGATAATATAATCGCAGGGAGCGTTGCAGAGAATGTGAGATACGGGCCGCGGTTGGCCGGAAAGAAGCTCGGCGACGGCGAGATCTACAAGCTTCTCGCCATGGCCGACCTCGACCCATCTTTCTTCGACAAGCCTAGCAGAGAATTATCGGTGGACCAATCTCAAAGGGTCGCCCTAGCAAGAACCTTGGCTAAAAGCTTGGACAGCAGCCATTTATGGGAGTTGGAGTTTGTCGTAGATTTTTTTCTGACATTTTTTCTTGGCTATTTTATAGCACGTTTAGTTCCTGGACGAGCCCACGAGTGCATTGGATCCAATTTCGACTCAGAACATCGAAGATGCTCTAATGAGTCGAAAGGGAGATGACGCTGTTGGACTCAGAACCTAATCCCTTGTTTGAAGCGAGATATCCCATTGATATACATAATCGAACCATCCCATGTATCGACAAAGGACTTTTTGTTAGACAGTCTTATCAATAGTTGAGTCAAATAAAACTATATATATTCGATATAATTTGCCATTCGAGACAAATTTTCAGAAAGTACGTGGAGTACCATGTTTTTTCAACCACCATATGAGAACCCGCTTACGATCAATCTCGGGGAAAATTTTATGAAATATATTATAAACACATTCTCATCTTGACATATAACCTTTGAATCGAAATATCGCCATCGCAGTTGATTTAAAAAGGGTCGGACTTGAATCAACTGTAATATATTTGCTCACCATAGGGACATAAAATCGAGAAGGGACATTTTTTTATTCGACATGCTTTTTTCTAAAGTGCTCATCACCATTAGTCTTTCAAGAATTGATTCACAAAAGGCCGAATTTTGAATCAACAATAAACGGTACCCACTTTTGGCATGCAAATGCTCCGTCTTTCAATTCAAGAGTTACAGTAGAAACTCTATAAATTAGTACTCGATAATTTAATAAACTCTTTAATATAATATTTCCGGCCGGTCCCGACTCGGGGATAACGCACTAAATTGATATTCTCTAAAATTATAAGATAATAGACTTGTGATAATTTCTATAGGTCCTGTATAAATTATAGATTAATAATTCCATATGTAAAAACATTCTCATATTACATGAACAAAGATTACTTGAAAAATGAATCAATTGTCATTTGTTTTTTTGTTGTAATCCCCTTGCATATTATCTATAATTGTCCTTATCATTGTAAGAACTCCTAGGTTGTTTTCTCATAGGTTAACAAGAAATTTTCCCTTGTATTTGATGTTTGGGAAGTTTGAAAGTTATATACACTATAAATTAATAAAATATTAATTTATCGATAAAATAATAATTATTAATTTATTGATTAATTAATAACTCTTTTAATTAATAAATTTGGCCGTCCCCAACTATATTAATTTATAGAGTTTCTACTGTATATGACTCAATTTTTCACCACGTAAGATGACTGAATCAAATACTGCTACAGTTGATTTAAAAAGGGTCGGACAATCAACTGTCGTACACCATTGGGACATAAAAGCTTTAGAGCTCATGATAAGGGGACGTATCATACATACTAATCTCAGGATTATTTGAATCCCATATTAGCGAACCATCCCAAGACTGGTAGTATAAAATCTAAGGGACTTTTTTTTCATTGGACATACTTTTATCATAGTTGATTCACAAAAGGCCAAAATTTGAATCAACCTCTGACATGTAAATGCTTTAAGCATTTAAGATTCCGAGAGATATCCGTCTTTCAAGAGTTAGATGCTTCAGATTTCATCAAATATTGGGACGCAAAAGCTTTCGAGCTCATGATAAGGGACAAATTAAAACGCATCATACATACTAATCTTAGGATGATTTGAATCTCATAAAGTAGATAATCAAACCATCCAAAGATTAATAGTATAAAATCAAGAAGGGACATTTTTTACTGGCTGGACATGTTGATTCACAAAAGGTCGAATTCGAATCAACTATGTAATCGCTACCCACATTTGATGTGTAAACGCTTTTCGCATTTCAGATTCCGAGAGATATCCGTCTTTCAAGAGTTTTACGATTCAATTTTCACCACGAACGACGAACTGAATCAACAATAAAGGCAGGCAACACCAAAACATCAGATAAATTTGCACAATCAATCCCACTGAACCTATCATTATTTTCCGCAGATCGTGAAGATCAATCAATTAACACATTCACTCACAGTCGTGGGACCCTGTAAGATCCCGCCCTAGTTGAAGCAGTTTCTCACTTGAGCTTTCTGTCGAACACCTGGCGTTCGTGCTTTTAAATCCGAGAGAAGTAGAGAAAGGATGATCGAAGGACGATCGAAGGGGGAAGGATCGACATAGAGAGCTGAGAATGATAGAGAAGATTAAGAGAGATAGAATTGAAGAAGTAGATCGAAGATCAGAAGATGCGACGTTGAAGAAGAAGATAAGAGATTAGAACTTAATTGTTTGCTTAATGTTCATCATACCACGATTACATATATATAGATAACTAATAATGGGCCAATAAGTAAACAATGCCTAAGCCCATTCCATCGCAACCCAATTATCGTCGTAGCCCAACGGGTCCTTACAGACCCATAAGATAAGAGGAACATACGATTCACAATCCCATTGTCAATCACCAGATAAACACGAACACCGATTCAACACATGCGAAACATCAGATGAGAACGAACATAGGCTTTTTAAGCACATACCAAGGATTCGTCTTTGATGCTATTTTCTGAAGGGACTGCGATCGCTATCAACACCGACGGATTCGACAGGAACGGAGCGGAAATTGAATGCGCATATCAATCCGTAAAATTACGGTTCTTCGGAAGGGACAGTGTTCGATAGCAACACCGACGCGGAGCAGAAATTGAAATCGCACGTCGATTCGTAAATTTAGGGTTCTTCTGAAGGGACTGTGTTCGCTAGCAACACCGACGGATTGGACATGAACGGAGCAGAAATTGAAATCGCATGCCAATTCGTAAAATTAGGGTTCTCCCTCAGAACTTCGAAGAATGTGTGTAAATGGAGTCGTTGATGGATGGATGTATATATAGGCGTTGTGTAATTCAGGCCGTTAGGTTTTGGTAAATCGACAGTTAATATATCCGTTAATGTGTTATTCAAACTTATCGACTTCAAAAATGTGTTATTCAGAGACATACGTTAACAAGGTATCAATGTTCAATGAAGAGGTTTAATATGTGGTATCAATCTCTAATGAAGATGGTAATGAGTTCTACAATATGATATTAATTTTGTTGCAAAATTAATGAAGATATAAAATCATAAAACTCTAATAATTATAATTACATTACACATGTTTGAATCACAACAATTTAAACACAATGCACATATTTGGCACATATATGAACCATAAGTCGTACAATGTAATTTCAACCTCGACGTATATCCATTTATGTATGTCATCAGGAAAAAATGAATTGTTAACGACAAACTTAACTACCAAAAACTTTTATTCTTTACATTTTATCGCATTCGAATCGACATCAAAAATGAGTTTTTGATAACTTTCGAATGTGCTGTCCAAAAATGACAATTAAGACATTTCGATCACATCTTTCTATTCAGACCATCAATTGTCCTGATTCAAACTTCAATGGTCACCTAACTTGATTATAAAAATCTTATGTTTTACACGTTTCTCACTTGAAGTCTATCAGATTGGAAAATGGGGTTGTGTCTAACATTTCGAATGTTTTTCGAATTTGTTGTCCTAAAATGGCAGCTAACACATTTTCGATCGTAACTTTCGATCCAAGACGTCAATTTTCCTGATTCGAATCCGTTGGACAGCTAACTTAGTTAATAAAAAACTTTCGTGTTTTACACTTTTTGAAGTCCATCTACGTCAAAAATTGGTCTTTTTGAAACGTAGTTCAAAAGTCAAATAAAATTCGAATAATTGACAGTTAAAATATTTTCGATCCAGAGCATCGATTATTTCGGTGTAAACTTCTATGTACAGATAACTTGATTAAAATTTTTGTGTTTTACACTTTTTCTAATTCGAAGTTTTTTTTTTTGGTATAATGAGATTTTCATTAACCACTAAATGCACCTTTACAACCAACTAACTCGGTATGCCCCAATTCTATCTAGATTACATGTATAAAGCAGTAAACATATGTGACCTATTAACCTTCTTCTGGTGGCTGAAACTCTGTAACCATACTAACATTTCTTGTTTAATCAAATTAGTAAGCTGCTCCGTATTCCTCAGCCCAGTCGCATGTGCACGCCTATTCCGTTCTCTCCACAGATGATAGGCAGCTGCAGCAATGCACGCTACACTGATTCTGTGTTGCACATTCCTCATTCTCCCTCGTAATTCCAGCCATTTGCATAAATCTTCAAACGATTGAAATGGTACACCAATATGCGCCCATTCACATATGCGCCGGGCCACATCCTGACTGTAAGGACACTCAAAAAATAGATGCTCCACAGATTCTGAACTACCTCCGCACAGCCAACAGCAAGACCTGGTTATTTCCATACCCCAACTAATCAGTCTATCCACAGTTAGGATCCTTTTCTGCACCATCAACCATAGGAAAAAGGAGTGTTTTGGCATGTTGAAGCGATTCCAAACTGCTTTACAGTAAGGGAAGGGGACTAAAGTGCCTTTAAGCCAGTTATAGCCACTCTGCACAGTGTACAGCCCATCCTCTGTTGGCAACCATTTCCTGCCGGAGTAGCCCAATCGAAACTTTTCTTTTTGCTTGTTAATTTTCCTCCAGTGCCAGCTAGTATCAGCAGGTGGGTGATACTCCCAAAAATTGGTTCCCTTTAAGTACACTACATTGATCCACTTGATCCATAAGGAATCAACTGACAGAGATATATCCCATACCTGCTTCCCAACGAGAGCTAGATTCCAGATTGCACATTCCCTCACATTCAGTCCTCCTCCTTTCTTAGGACAACATACGCTGGCCCAGTTCAGTAGGGGATTACAATTCCCATGACTATTTTTACCCCAAAGAAATTCTCTGCACAGCCTGTCAATTTCTTTGGCCACTGTTTTGGGGAGTAGGAACATGGAGCCCCAGTAACCATGTGTGGCTAGTAAAACTGCATTGATCAAGCACAGCCTTCCAGCATATGAGAGATTCCTTGATGCCCAACACTGGATTCTTGCTGTAATTTTCTCCACTAATGCTTGGCACGAGCCTCTGCTCCACCTAACTGGAGATAAAGGTACCCCCAAGTATCTCATAGGATAGGTGCCTCGCTGGAAGCCCGTGGTGAGGAGAATCTGGTCGGCCAGCCCATCAGTTATGCCCGCCAAGTAGATGCATGACTTCTGCTGATTCGCATCAAGCCCAGAGACTTGGTGAAAGTGCTTAAGTGCCTCCATTACCACTGAGACAGCCCCAACAGTGCCTTTGCTGAAAATCATCAAGTCGTCCGCAAAGCACAGATTCACCAAGTTAATTTGCTTACACAGAGGATGATATCTAAACCGTGGATCTTTAGATGAATGCAGCAATTTTCGGGTCAGATATTCCATAGTGATCACAAAGAGTAGTGGAGAAACAGGGTCACCCTGCCTCAGCCCTCGAGCTCCCTTAAAAGTCCCAGCTTGCGTGCCATTAATAGATATAGTATATGCCACCGTAGTGACACATTCCATGATCCATTGCACAAACTTCATAGGGAATCGCAGCATGCACAACCAGTCTTTCAAGAATTCCCATTCCACTGAGTCGTATGCTTTCCTGATGTCTACTTTCATAAGTGCCCGGGCTGAGGCCTGCTTCCTATTATACAGCCTGAGCAAGTCTTCTAATTCGAAGTTTATCAGCTCGGAAAATGGGTGTTTTGGCTAACGTTTCGAATGCTTTTAGAATTTGCTCTCCAGAAGTAATAGTTAACACATTTTCGATCATAACTTTCGTTTCATAGCATCAATTACCTTGACCCAAACGGTTTTAGATAGCTAACTTGATTATACAAAACTTTTATGTTTTACACTTCTATGAATTCAGAGTGTATTGGTGGAAAATGAGTGTTCCGTAAGTTTTCGAATTTTTTTGAATTTGTTGTTCAGAAATGGCAGTTAACACATTTTCGATCATAACTCTTGATCCAAGACATCAATTACACTGATTCGAGTTTTGTTGGACAGCTAACTTAATTATTTAAAACTTTTTATGTTTATACCTTTTCAAATTCAAAGTCCATCGACGTCAAAAATGGATTTGTTTGGATACGTAACTTGAATAAGAAATTTGAAAAAATTCCAATAAAAGAATTCGAATTTTATTCGAACAATTCGAATTTTTATTCGAATTATTCGTATAAATTGAATATTAGAATTCGAATTAAATTCGAAAAAATAAAAGAAAAATCGAATAAAATTGAAAAATTCAAAAATATTGGAATAATATTGACATATTCCAATAAAAAATAACTCGAATTTTAATTGAATTAATCGAATAAAATTCGAATTATTCCAATTATTCGATTAAATTAGAATATCCATATTAATTTTTCGAATTTTATTCGTATTATTCGAATAGAATTCGAAAAATTCAAAAAAAAATTGAATAAAACTGGAAAATTCAAAAAAATTGAATATCGAATAACGTTCGGATACGCAATTCGAATAAAAGAATTCGAATAAAAAAATCGAATAATGGATAGTTTTGGATAGGTAATTGAATAAGTAATTTAATAAGAAATTCCAATAATAATTCGAATAAAATGATTCGAATAAAAGAATTCGAAAAGAATATTCGATTAATGTTCGGATATGAGTTCGAATAATGTTTGAATAAAAGTCGAATAAACTATCCTAGAAGTAAGTAAGTTTAGCTATATTTAATCATTTATTGATTAAGGATATTTTGGTCATTTTAAATTCATCTCTTTTATTTAATAGTGTATGATGTGAGTCATTTTCTCAAAATTCCCCTCAATCATCATAATCACCTTATTTCGGCCATTATCTTCTAATTTTCGGCCATTATCTTCTAATTACCATTAGTGGGTACATACAACTTACAATAAAGAAAGAAAGAAACCTAAAAATGTCTCAGAAAAACAAGAAAAACCTCATGATCACAAATCTCATGTATGCATATATATTTACATATATTATATCAGTATTTCCGCATATTGTGTCAATGTAACTATGTTTAATGTTATTTTATAATTTTAGTATTAAAATTCATAATATTTTATGAAATTTTATTTTTAAATATGTAAAAGAAAAATAAATTTGTCTTCATATCATTATAACAAACAAAAAATATGAGTGAATGATAAATTATTTTAAGTATGATTAAAAATTAATTTGTGATGACATAATTAAAACAAAAAATTAAAGCATTAAGTGGGTTAGCTCATACTTCATAGACTATCAAAATAGAAAAAGTCCACAAATTTTTTGTTAATTTTTTTTTTTAAACTGCAATTAATTGCGTGATAATTAATGGGATTATGAGAATATGGAAAGAATTTGGTAGTTGAGAAATCTATTCTATTATATAATTTGGTCTGTCAATTTTAAGTTTTTAACAATTAACCAATCATATTTAATCTACTAAATAATAAAACAAAAAGAAACCCACGATCAATCAAAACCCACACATGTACTAAGTGCAAAATATTATCGATGTCGATGTTAACATTTTATTAGGTTACCATTTACGTAAGTTCCGTAAGTTTCTTTCTAAATATGATGTAATATAAAGTGCAGAAAAATGGGCGACAAAATCTCATTTTGTTGTTTTGATTTTAATAAAGGTAACAACACATGAGGCATGCCTGCCGTGTCAACATCAACATGCAGACAAATAGCCTATTCTCTAAAAATATTAAAGGTTGATGCTGAAAGGATAAATCGTGTCATAATTAATGGGATTATGGGAATATGGAAAATATGATGTCCTATTCTTAACTAACCTTATGCGATCTTTCACAATCTTTAAAAATATAATGGCCTTATTTTGTTGAATGACACATAAAAGGTTGATGCTGAAAGGATAAATCATGTCATAAGTTGGTATATTTTGTCTTCAATATCCAACAAGAATTTTATTGTAAATTTTATAATTTAGATACCTTATTTCAATGCTCACATCTTCTTTCATAATGTACAACAAAACCTCTATAAATTAATACTCGATAAATTAATAACCTCTTTAAAATAATAAAATCATCCGGTCCCGACTTGGGCCTTTGTTAAAAATCGTCAAATTCGATAATATAATAAGATAATAACATTTTTGTAAATTTCTTTGTAAATATTAGGTCCCGTTAAATTGTTACAAATTTTGAAACAAAGGCCCACCCTTTGAAATTTCTTTGAAATTAATAACCTCTTTAAAATTAATAACCTCTTTAGGTCCCGATAAATTAATAACCTCTTTAGGTCTCGATAAATTAATAACCTCTTTAAAATTTCTTTGTTAAATTTCTTTGTAAATATTTCGTCTAATTGTTACTATATTTTCTTATTTTTTTCTCTTTGGATTTCATCCCCGACTTTTTTAATTATAGTCAATAGTTCCGATGTCGAGTTCTCTAGGCAACAAAAAATTGTGGTTGTTGTCGCTATTTGTGTCGCTTAGTATCCCCACCCTTCTCGAAGTTGGTTGAACAATGATTCAATGATATCCAAAGCATTTGATATTGTACCTTGACTAATTTTGAAACGATATTTTTCATTAATTCACACTTGTAAATTGTTTTAAGTACATGAATATAGTTAATGAGACATATTTGAATTCATTTATCGTCAATACATTTTAAATTTGTTGAATTTAAAGAGTCTCTCTTTTAATTAATAAAATATTAATTTATCGACATATTAATATCTCTCTAAATTAATAAAATGTCATGGTCCCAGTGTTATTAATTTATAGAGGTTTTACAATACCACAAATTCATATTAATTTTTTAACTTTGCATCTCGAAGTTTGTGTTTTTTCTTATTGTAAAGGTTTGCAATAACAAAATATAAACATTTCTACTTTGAGGATTTTTTTTCTCTCCTTTTTTGACCTTCATTTTCATTGGCTATTTTTTTTAAAGTATATAACCGGATACCGGATATCGGATTAGACAAACCACTATCCGTATCCGATCCAGTTTATTTTAAAATAAATCGGATCGGATATCGGATTCTGTTTTTGAAAGAGAGAAGGTTTGAAAGTTGGAGTTATCATTAGTTTCGATCGATACCTGATGTTTGATTATGTTTTGTGACACTTTTAGTATTTGAAACTTTACAATTTACAATTCTGGCCCTGCCAGAAAAAATAGTTTTAAGTACCCGATTTGTTCAGTAGCACTTCATTGTTCAGGAGTAACATTCCATTGTTCTGAAATAACCCGAAACGATCCGACAACAGTTCATATACACTTTATAACACTTATGTACATTACGTCTTATCTCTAAAATCTGGGTCCTTTGAACAAAAATTTTTTCTGATAGGGCATGAACTCTGTTTTAAAAAAAAAAAAATGGGACCTGATTTACAACATACCCTTACTTTAATATCATGCGCCATCATCCATCAACCGAGGTATTTTAACAGAAGGGATTAGTTTTTAAAAGAATTAAAAAAAAAGATGTTGACTTTTTCAATTGAAGTAAGGAAGTAAGTTGTATACGTAATTGAATATATAAGAAATTCCAATAATAATTCGAATAAAAGAATTCGAAGAGAATATTCGAATAATGTTCGGACAAAACATTCGTATGGTAGAATTCGACCAATGTTTGAATAAAAATGGAATAAACTATAGTAAGTTAAGCTATCTTTTATCATTTTTTTACTAAGGATATTTTGGTCATTTTAAATAAAATCCCTTCTATTTAATAGGGAATGATGTGAGTCATTTTCTCAAAATTCCCCTCAATCATCATATCATCACCTTATTTCGCCCATTATCTTCTTATTACCATAGCGGGTACATACAACTTACAAGTAAGAAAGAAAGAAAGAAACCCTAAAAATGTCGGAGAAAAACAAGAAAAACCTCATGATCACAATCTCCTTCGCCATTCTACTTCACATCATCGCCGTCGCCGGCATCGCAGAAAGCAGCCAAGAACGCCGCTCATTCTCAAAGCCCATCTCAAAATCCTCCTTGGGCCTACTCGATCGCCGAGAAAAGCTCAGCCACCTTCGCTTCTACGTCCACGACGTCCCCTCATCGCGCCACCCCACCGTGGTCCAGGTCGCCGCCGCTCCCACCACCAACTCATCCGCCACGTTGTTCGGCGCAGTCTACGTCATCGACGACGCGGTAACTCTGACACCAAATAGGTCCTCGAAGGTCGTGGGAAGGGCTCAGGGAATCTACGCCATGGCGGACATGAGCAAATTTGCGCTTTTGATGGCGTCTAGCTTCCTCTTTACGGAGGGGAAGTTCAACGGGAGTACGCTGAGCGTCTTGGGAAGGAACGAAGTTCAGTATAGTGTTCTGCCGAGGGAATTGCCGGTGCTCGGCGGCACCGGCGTGTTCAGGTTCGCTCGGGGATACGCTAAGCTGAGGACGCACTCGTATGATTTGAGGTCGATGGTTGCCGTGGTTGAGTATAATGTTTATGCCTTCCATTATTGAGTTCGGAACGAAGTGTGAGTGTGTGTTTGTGTGTGTGTGTGTTTTTGATCGATTTTAAGACTATTGTCGTTATTCGAGGTCAATTCCTCAACGTTGGTTTATGGCTGTGATTAATAATGTAATCTTCGATGTACTGATTACTAAATAAATCTCACTATTGTTGGAGTATTGTTTTATTGGGTACTGCAATCGACACCCCTTTAGAGTGTAAAATACATTGAAAAATGTTAACCTAAAAAAATATTTTCTCTTACGTGCGGTTTCAATAATCATATATACCATTACTATTCAAGCCATTAAAAATACGTTCGGTTTTATCTAAACCATTGGTTTATATGGAGCATCTCCACCGCAACGCATAAAAATACATGTAATATTACACAATAATACAGTTGATACAGTGCTTTTAGTCCAACCCCAATTTTCTATACTAGTTTTCACTCCAACTTATTAACTCTATTTTTACATTAAAAATCAAATTCCTATATATTACTATCATAATTGACAAACTTTATTACATAAAATTAAAAAGTCAATATATTATCATTATTAATAATTAAAAATTAAGTAAATTATCAAATTAGCATATTATTCCAATTTAATTTTATTATAGTAAATAAAATTAATATTATTATTAATTTTGTTATTATTATAATAATATATCAAATATTTTAAATATAATAAAATATGTATTATTAAATAAATAATAAATAGATATTGAAACTCTATTTTTGTGTTAAAAATATTGTGTGTACTCTAGAACTAGAGTTTCTCTACTGATCAACACAATATTTGTGTTAAATATAGTCCCATTGGGTTAAAAACGTTACACAAAAATAAAGTACCCGTTGGAGATGCTCTAAATCCATGTAGACGGGTTTAAATAAACACAACTCCTCACATGTGTTTTTTTAAACCCACTAACCAATCACGCATTTTATTTATACCCATTAATTTGCTTATATAAACTCTTACTTAAATAAACCCTCGTAAATATAAACCTATAACCCAAACGAGCAAGAAGTGTGTAAGTTCATACTTAATAGACTACCGGCTCGGATCACCTTCCAATACCTGTTCCACTATTAAAATATTGATATTATAATACCATGCACACACAATCCCACGTTAATTGTACACCTCTCTCATAACCTGTAAATACAATAAAAGAATATTAATAGGTAGTGTATAGATTTTGTAAAATCAACATCATCTCGTGTCTCGTAATATTCTCTCTGACGGGTAAAAACCTAAATTATTCTGCTGTCCCCATCTCATCCAATAAACTAACAGGTAAATCTAGTAACATTCTTTTATTGTATTTACAAGTATAATAAAACGGACGAGATCACCTGTCCCCACAGGTGTCTCAATAGGTGTACCACTAAGTGTTTTAATATTTAAAATAGTGGTGGGGCCCACATGAATTACATTATTGGTACACCTATTGAGACACCTGTGGGGACAGGTGATCTCGTCCGATAATAAAATACTATGAGAGAGAATGTACAATTAATGTGGGACGTTGTGTGTGTAAGGTATTAGGAGAGATAATATGGTATAATATTAATAGTTTAATAGTGGAATAGGGAGTCGAATAGGTGATCGAACTACCGTATAGAAAAAGTCGACAAATTTTTAGTTAATAAGTTTTAAAACTGCAATTAATGAATTTACCCTTATTCATTAGATCATAAAATAATAGCGGGGTAGTTGAGGAATATATATTATCGATGTTAACATTTTATTAGGTTACCATTTACTTGAGTTAAGTTCAGTAAGTTTCTTTCTAAATATGATATACTATAATGTGCAGAAAATGGGCGACAAAATCTCATTTTGTTGTTTTGATTTTAAATAACGGTCGCAACACATGAGGCATGCCTACCGTGTCAACATCAACATGCAGACAGATAGCCTATTATTAAATATTATTGAACTAAACTTATGCGATCTTTCAACATTTTGCTGCCCGCTTAACAGAAACGTAAAGCAATCAATAAAAAAATACGATGGAATTATTTTGTTGACCGACACATAAGAGGCTGATGCTGAAAGGATAAATCGTGTCATAAGTTGGTATATTTTGTCTTCAATATCCCACATGACATTTTCTAGTAATTCTTATATTTTAGATACCTTATTTTTTTCAAAGCTCATATCTTCTTTTCTTATATATGTCTAGCTAGGAATTGATTCGCGTGGTCGCGTTGATATAATAACATCAACTAAGCTAAGCTGGAATGGAAAGGGATCATATTTATTATATCAACATTTTTTTTTGGTGTATCTCGAAATATAATTTTGAAACGCAACTTTTGTTGGACAAAAAATCTTATTTAAGCTAAAATGTTGGGCTTTTCAGCCCAGTTCGTTAAACCTGACTAACGAAGAATGCTTTAATTTGTCCTTTTCTTTACCTTTCTCCTCCAATATTTTCCTGCGAATTTGCACGCACAAATAGTCGAATGCTGAAGTTGAAGGCAAGCCTCCTCACTTCGCCATTGTCAACTGCATCACTTCACAACCTTCTGTTCAGCCGTACGATCCACAAAGTCCGCCTGAAATGGGTCAAGAATCGCTCCATAGACCACATAATCGATGTGCATACAGACATCAAAGCCGCTTGCCTCATCAAAGACGCAATCGTCCGTTCTCCGATGGGTTACCTGACCTCGAAATCGCTTTCCGAGGCTCAGAGGGCGCTGGGACTCACCGTGCCGACGCTGCGCTTCGTGAGGAGGTACCCTACGCTGTTCGAGGAGTACCCCCATCCAAAGTACCCCTCCCTTGCGTGCGTTAGGCTGAGCGAGGTGGGGAAGATGATGCACGACATGGAAATTAGGGTTGTCGAATTCGTACTAAGACAAGCAGAGGGATGAAAGAAGAATCACGGTATCGTGAGAAGCAAGGCGAGCTAAGCTTCTGCTTGAAGAAGTGAAGGAATTGCAACCTATTTCAGACAGACATATAAGCTGCAATAAGCAATCAAAACAGAAGTTAACGAAGCTCAGCAACTTTATAGAGCTTCACAGTAGGATTCTCAGTGAAATCAAATTAGCCTATGAAAGTTATCCACTCAGTTCGAATCATAAACTCCTCCTCCTCAAACAAAGTATCCCATCAAACTTCAGATGTTTGTTAGCACAACCTACACTGAGGAGTAGATATACATCATCAAGAAGCAAAATCAGATTATAACAAGGAAATAAAAAAAAAGCAGGGATTTAACAGAAAACGCTTGCCCACAGATTTCAAGCAAAGCAAAAACCAACATAAAGTCACCAATTTCGCGATCACACGCCGAATGAGGCGCTTAACATACGAACAAAACCTGTTTGTTCATTCCACGCCGATCCCGCGCTTCTTCACGTTCCAGACCCGACCCGTTCGACCTTAACGTCTACGTAGCCTCCGATCTCGTAGACGCGAGGACGTACGTCGACAAATGGGTCGGACCCTTCTTCCTAAAGGGCCTGCCGAACAGATCCATAGTCCTCGAACGTATCCCGTGACCCGCCGGCATCTCTCCAATGGCTGTCGATGAAATCGAAACGATGAAAATGAATTGAAATGCACCTACCTAATTAGGGTTTTCATCGTCTTGGGCTTTTATCTTATTGGGCTTTACTTGATGATTAAAGCCCAATTAAGCGGCTCTTTTAATAAAATAACTAAAAAGATAACTAATTAACAAAACAAACCCGAAATGAAAACCATTAATAAAATAAAAAGAGCTTCGTAAAAAGTTTTATACGAGTTATGTAACTCGTAAAATATATATACGAGAAATTATCCACGCTGGCCCTCTGACCTGACGTGGCATTTAAAGTAACTCGCATAAATATCTTACGACTGTGTAGTACATTCAGCGCTTCTTTCGTACCCCACACAACATTCTCTAAGGACATAACTTAGTAGTTATATCTATCGCATCCTCATCTAACTCAACCTGGGTAATGGGCCGGGCCAACCCAGAACCGGCCCAAAATCGGCCCACGAAACCGGTCCAGAATCGGAACCGGTAAAACCGGTTCTGGAACCGGTAACCGGCCCAATAAAACTGGTTTGGGCCGGTTCCGGGAACCAGGAACCGTGGATTACCGGTTCCGGTTCCCGGTTCCGACCCACGGTTCCGGTTCCGGTTCGGAACCGGAACCGGAACCACTATATCAGTTTTTTTTTATTCCGAAAATAGTAAAATAAAAATAAAAAAAATAAAAAAAATATAATAATGGGCCGAACCTGTTCTGGAACCGGAACCGGCCCATTAGTGGCCCGTGGTTCTGCTCCGCGGTTCTGGTCCGGTCCAGGGAAAATGGTCCCGGAACCGGAACCGGAACCGGGACCGGAACAGTGCCGGAACCGGTGAACCGGAACCGGCCCGAACCCGAACCGGCCCGGCCCGGCCCGGTCCAATCCATTAGCCAGGTTTAGTTCGAAGGCCCTAACTCTGCCCAAAGAGTAGAAATAGAAAGGTGAAAGTGGAAGTTAGCTGAGAACTAAACGTAGCAAGTTTGGATAAATCCCAGCCGTCGATCCAATTTCATCTTTGTGGTGTGGTCCCACTCTTTTGAAATTTCGAAAATCTCATTAAATTTGGAGTTTTGGTAATTAATCAACAAAATATTTGAGGTAGGTGAGAGGTTTGTCGCCGCGAGTGGCCAGCAATAATAAGCGTTTTATATGATTTACTGATTTAATATTTCATATTTTTTGTGTTTTATTTATTCTGTTTTATCAAGCATCAGAACTTTGGTTAAACTGTCATTAATTAAATTAATTTGGTCTTGTATCGACCAATCATATTTCACTCACAAATTAATAATTATTTAAAAAAAAAATTCATCCACGTTCATATTGCACCACGTTCATATTGTCAAAAGCATCAAAGAGTACCGAATTATGAGTCAAATGAGAACAAAATTAAATAATATAAATAAATTTCTATTTCAATTTATTTGTTTATTTAATATGTAGTTAGATTTTTTTTTTTTTTTTTTTTTTTTTTTTTCGGTCCCGAGGTATCCCCACACTGCCCGGCTATGGGCTAATCGCCACACACTCCAGAGGCGGGACTAATCCCCGGGGTCAGATGAATACATCCCAAACCCACCCAACAACGATAGTCATGGGCCTAAGCCCATGGGGATTTTCCAAAGTCATGTGGGAGGTGGGGTTCGAACCCCTGACCTCCTAATCACATGAACTTTGGATGCCTCAGCTTGGCCACTAGAGCCAAGCCTCCTAATCATATGTAGTTAGATTTTGAACACGCATAGAATGTGCAGGTTACTATATATTTTATGGCTTATTATTGGCACTTGCATCTTTGTATTTTATAAAGACTTATCGCCTCATAAAAACTACCATGGTATGTTAATTGCAATTAAATACTTTAATTACCATTATACTCATCTATTTTCACTTAAATATGGTCGTTTCTTTTTTGTTAAAAATAACTCATGATCCCTGATAATTTAAATATATAATAAGTAATAAAATTATTACGTATAAAAAAAACTACTCAATGTTGATTAAACTGTTTTTCCTTCATAATTGTATTAATTGCACACACTGATGGTGCGCGAGGGCGAGGGTGACTAGTAAAGCAGTAAGTACGACGGCATAACGTGAGGGGTATTTTTGGAATAATCAGTAAATGTTCGCCTGGCAATACAAAGTCTGTCCTGGCATGAATAATTCATCCCATTGGGGAAAAAGAAAAGAAATTGAGCTCATAAATTAGGGGGCAATGTTCGCCTGGCAACCGCGGTTTAATTTTATTTACAAAATCGCACCGTAATAATGGTGCGGTGTGAATTTTTGGTACAACCTGCACTATAATAACCGACCGCACCGTATCTAATTTTTCTTTATGATAATCGTACACTTGTCGTATGTGAAATTTATTTCTTAGTTTAATCATTTTTGTTTACTAAGATGTCTTTTAATTATATGCTAATTTGTTGATCATATGAAAGTTATATCATTACTATCATAATTAATTTTATTTTTTTTATGTTAAACATATTTTTATAAGAACAAACAGCGAAACATGTAGGGTTAAAATAGATACGACTCGAACGGTTAATAGCAAATTGACCTACTATTTATATTTTGAGCTTCCAATCGGACCACAAAGCTAAATCAATATATTAAAATAAAAACAGTGGCCTCTAATATAAGTAAAGCCCAATATAAATTAAGATAGCGATACTAATTTTTTTGGACAATGGTGACGCATTGACATATGAGGCAGATACCTCGACTTGCGCCTTGTTACTAAGGCAATGCGATGTATCATCACCTTGTAGCGCCTAATTCTTTTAAAAATTATTTTTTCATTCGATAAAAAATAAGTATTTTCTTCGTTCGGTTCAAAACCGCATAACCACACCCACCAAACCGCTCGAAACCGTACATGTGGTTTTATTTTTCAAAACCACGGTTTGAGAATTTCAAAAACCGCATATAGTGGTTTGGTACGGAATTGGCCGAAAACCGCCAAAAACTGCACCACGCACACCCCTATCATAAATGCAATGCAATAGAGATGAGAAAGTACGACCAAACACGGACCTAACCGTCCAACTCGAACTTCACTAACCAAGAAAAGATCTTTTCCTTCTCAGACGAGTTCTTTCACGTTTTCAGAAAACGTTCGTTTCTTCTTCTTCTTCTTCTTCTTCTTCTTTCTGCTCATCCTTCGATGGCGAGTTCAATTTCAATCCACGGTTTGCCAGTTTCGTCCAAAGTCCATTATATCCCTTCGCCGTCGTCGCCTCGCTTTGGGACTTCCGCGTTGTTTTGCGAAATCCTCGGAAGGAAAATTGAGGGCGTGGGCAGAAGTGGGAAAAGGAAAATTGTCAGGGAATGCAGAGCTATGGTTCAGCAAACAGTTCAAGGGGCTTCCTCTGCTTACGCCAGGGAGATGGAGAGATTGTCGGCCAAAGAATCCCTGCTTTTAGCTGTGAGTTTTTGTACCCTCTTTGTAGTTTGTTGATTTTGTTTTCTTCTTCCTTCACTGATTTTGCGATGTCTGATGATATAATCTTAGTGGGTTTTTTTCATCTTTTTCCCTTTCTTGATTAATGAACGACTGTGAAATCAAGCTGAGGACTGCGGAATTAGCTTCATTTCTTAACTTCATCAGTTGTTTCTGATGTTAGAGAGGGAATAGAATCTGTTTGAAAGATCCCTTCTTTTCTTTTATTTTCTTTTCGCAGTTCAAAGTCAACCTGGGTAACGGGCCGGGCCAACCCAGAACCGGCCCAAAACCGGCCCACGAAACCGGTCCAGAACCGGAACCGGTAACTGGCCCAATAAAACTGGTTTGGGCCGGTTCTGGGAACCAGGAACCGTGGATTACCGGTTCCGGTTCCCGGTTCCGACCCACCGGAACCGGAACCGGAACCACTATATCAGTTTTTCTTTTTTTTTTTTATTCCGAAAATAGTAAAATAAAAATAAAAAAAATAAAAAAAAATATAATAATGGGCCGAACCGGTTCTGGAACCGGAACCGGCCCATTAGTGGCCCGTGGTTCTGCTCCGCGGTTCTGGTCCGGTCCAGGGAAAATGGTCCCGGAACCGGAACCGGAACCGGGATCGGAACAGTGCCGGAACCGGCCCGAACCGGCCCGAACCGGCCCGGCCCAATCCATTACCCAAGTTTACATCTAACAATAAATCCCTATTACGGCGATTGGACTCCATCGTCAACACCGAATTATCAACTGACCGGTAAGAAGAATCCAAATCCATTCTACATTTTTAAAAAAACAAAATATATATAAATCAATCATGACTATTATTGTAACAATATCGAGGCGGCGGGTCACGAAGGGTGGAGGCGGCGGCGTGTCGAGGTGGCGGCGACAGCAAGATGGTCACGGGGGGAGCAGGCGGAGGCGGCGGTGCGCAGGGCTCGTCGTTTCGTCGTCTCCGTGCGTGCGCTTCGTCTTCATCGTCGTCGTCGTTGGATATGTGGGGTTTTTAAAAACCAGATCTAACTTGTAAGAAGTTAATACGAGTTATGTGAAATAACTCGCGTGGATAGTAACTCGTATAATCTTATTACGAGTTACGTAGCTCGTATAAACAAGGTACGAATTTCTCTATTTTATTAATGATTTTGATTTCATATTATTTTGTTAATGCTTTTTTTTTTATTTTATTAAAAAAGCCCAATTAAGCTGTCAACATCAATGAGTACATTTCTTCTGCAAAAGCTGAATAGACCGTTACTTATCACGCGCCATCGTCAATCATCACCACCTTATTTCGGCCATTATCTTCTTATCTATACTATTTATTAAGCGCGAGCACCTCGGTTAAACCGTCAATTTCAATCGAATTTGGTCTGTAATTAGAAACTGTCCAATTTTCAATTAAAAACTGCCACTATGCCAGAGCGACACGACAGGAGAAACTGTTCTACTATTAAAACTGCCACTATGCCACTATGACAAGACACGTATAAAAGAAATTGCTTCATTCTCTTTCAATTTTTTTCCACTTGCTTACGAATTTATCAAAATTCTCCTCTGAACTTTTTACTTTCATGTCTGCTTTTTTTTCATCTATAACAAAAAAAGTAAGACTATATTTTTATTTTATTTGTTTAGTCTGCACACGCATCGAGTGTGCACGTATTTCTAGTTACCATTTATGGGTACGTACAACTTACAAGTAAGAAAGAAATAAAGAAACCCTAAAAATGTCCGAGAAAAACAAGAAAAACCTCATGATCACAATCTCCTTCGCCATTCTACTTCACATCATCGTCGTTGTCAGCATCGCAGAAAGCAGCCAAGAACGCTACTCATTCTCAAAGCCCATCACAAAATCCTCCTTGGGCCTACTCAATCGCCGAGAAAAGCTCAGCCACCTTCACTTCTACCTCCACGACGTCTCCGCCGGGCAGCCCCACCCCTCCGTGTTCCAGGTCGCCGCCGCCTCCACCACCAACTCGTCCGCCACGGCGTTCGGCGCAGTCTACGTCCTCGACGACGCGCTAACTCTGACCCCAAATAGGTCGTCGAAGGTCGTGGGAAGGGCTCAGGGAATCTACGCCATGGCGGACATGAGACGAGTTGGGCTTTTTACGGCGCTTACCTTCCTCTTTACGGAGGGGAAGTTCAATGGGAGTACGCTGAGCGTCTTGGGAAGGAACCAAGTGTTCGACGCGGCGAGGGAAATTCCGGTTCTCGGCGGCGCCGGCGTGTTCAGGTTCGCTCGGGGATACGCTCAGGCGAGGACGCACTTTTATGATTTCAGTTCGAAGGTTGGCGTGGTTGAGTATAATGTTTATGTGTTCCATTATTGAGTTCGGAACGAACAGTGAGTGTGTGTTTGTGTGTGTGTTTTGGTCGATTTTAAGTCTATTGTCGGTTTGTTCTTTGCGTTTATTCGAAGTCAATTCCACGATGTTGGTCTATGGGTGTGCTTAAATATAATCTTCGATGTACTGATTACTAAATAAATCTCACCATTGTTGAGTATAATTTTATTGGGTACTGCAATTGACACCCCTTTAAGAGTGTAAAATACATTGAAAAAATGTTAACCTAAAAAAATATTTTTGTCTTACGTGTGGTTTCTTCAATAATCATAAATGCCATTAGTATTCAATCCATTAATTAATCACCATTAATTTCATAATTGAATGTAAGCAAGTGGTTTCTAAAAGCTAACCGCTCACACTCGTCCCTCCACTGTCTGACCGTTCTCGAAACGATCACACCCGAGACACAACTATCATCTACAGGCAAACCCCACAAAATACCTACATCCTGTAAAGTGACGGTCGCCTCCCTAACTTAAAAATGAAACGTTTGGATCTCTTTCCCCAATGCTCTACCAAAGTTGTAATCAAATGAGGGTCAACCCTCTGAGACATACAGCTGTAGACGCTGTATAGACCCATATCGTTCAACTTCCCTAATAAGCGACCGTTTAAGATATTTGGTGCTTCTCTAGTACCCCACACTATATTCTCTAATGACCTAATCTTAATAGTTTTATCTATCGCTGTCGGATCTAACAACAAATCCCTACTACGGTGATTTGACTGCATCGTCAACACCGAACTATCAATAGGCCCGTAAGTAGAATCGGCATCCATTCTACATTTTAAAAAAAACAAACAAACAAATCACCAATCAATAAAAAGCATTTGATAATAACTAAATTAACGCAAAAAATGGTAGTTCGAGCCGTAACGGGGTACCCGAACTAATCGCGCGTATGACGTCGTCTGGGTGGCGGGTCGCAGCGGGCAGCGTCGCGGGGCAGCGGTCGTGGCAGGCAGCGGGCAGCGTCGCGGGGCGGGGCAGCGGGCAGCGGGCAGCGGGCAGCGGCGGGTCGCAACGTCAGCGTCGCAGCTGGGCAGCGGTCGCGGGCGGGAGGGCAGCCGGGCAGCGGTCGCGGTCGGGGCAAGGCGTCGCGGCCGGGCAGCGGGGGGCAGCGGTCGCGGCTGGGGCAGGGCTTCGCGTCGGGCGGGGCTGCAGGTCGCGGCTGGGCGGCTGGCAGCGCGCGGCTTTGCTGGGGCAGCAACGGGTGGGTCGGCTTCGTCGGCGGCGGCTTCGTCGTCGTCGCTTCGTCGTCATCTTTTTCGTCGGTTGGTTCGTCTTCTTCGTCGCATAGGGTTTGATAAAAACCAGATTCGAGTGAATGATTAATTATTTTAAGTATGACTAATAATTAATTTACGATGATATGATTAAAATAAATAAGTGAAAGCATTAAGTGTGTTAGTTCATACTTCATAGACTACCAAATCAAAAAAGTCCACAAATTTTCAGTTAATAACTTTTAAAACTGCAATTAATTGTGTGATAATTAATGGGGAGAACGGGAATATGGATAGAATTTACCCTTATTCATTATATCATCATGAAATAATAATAGCAGAGTAGTTGAGAAATATATTATCCATGTTATCATTTTATTAGGTTACCATTTGAGTTCCGTAAGTTTCTTTCTAAATACTAGTACATGTAGTACACCCTATGTGTGTACAATTAAATAAAAATTAACAATAAAATATTTAATTTTAATCATAATTTTAATATGTATTTACAGAAACGAAGGCAATATACTAAAAATAGTATTTTACAATGAGTTGTGAAAGGTTTTCTATTTTTTAAAATAATTATTATTACTAACTTGAGGTGGAACTTAATTCAGGACGTGAGTGTTGATTGAACGTGGGTATCTAATAATTCTAGATTTTAATTTAACATTTATGTGGAAAAAATATCATTGGTTGATTGGTAAAAATGAGAGACCAAATTAGAATCCAAATGAACGGTTTGTATCACGCACGCGGCCTTTATTAAATAGAATAGATGATATAGTAATATAATGTGCAGAAAAATGGGCGACAAAATCTCATTTTGTTCTTTTGATTTTAAATAAAGGTAACAACACATGAGGCATGCCTGCCGTGTCAAATCAACATGCAGACAAATAGCCTATTATTAAATATTATTTATACTAAACTTATGCGATCTTCACCATCTTTGCTGGGTTCACCGATATGTAAAGCAATCAATAAAAAAATATAATGGCCTTATTTTGTTGAATGACACAGAAGGTTGATACTGAAAGGATAAATCATGTCATAAGTTGGTATATTTTGTCTTCAATACCCCACAAGACATTCTATAGTAAATTTTATATTTTAGATACCTTAATTTCAAAGCTCATATCTTATTTTCTTATTTATATCTAGATACGAATTGATTCGCTTGGTCGTGTTGATATATCATCACCTAAGCTAAGCTGGAAAGGGATTATATTATATCAACATTTTTTTGTTGTATCTCGAAATATAATTTTGAAACAAGCGCAAATAGCCCTCGTCAAATCTGTGGTGCAGTTAAAAGAGTCCACGGTTGGCACGAGCTAGCTATAGCCAGACTGTGTGTGGATACCTTGAGAGAAAAAAAAAACGTAACTTTTGTTGTATAAAAAATTTTATTTAAGCTAAAATGTTGGGCTTTTCAGTCCAGTTCGTTAAATCTG
The DNA here is from genome assembly GCA_027422505.1 of Craterostigma plantagineum. NCBI lineage: Eukaryota > Viridiplantae > Streptophyta > Magnoliopsida > Lamiales > Linderniaceae > Craterostigma > Craterostigma plantagineum. The sequence goes on from JAPQWV010000145.1 coordinate 362,075, forward strand.
CCAACGAAGAAAGCTTTAATTTTTTTTTACCTTTCTTCTCCAGTATTTTCCTGCGAATTTTCACACACAAAGAGTCGAATGCTGAAGTTGTAGGCGAACCTCCTCACTTCGCCGCCGTCGACTGCATCACTTCACGGCATTTTCTTCAGCCGTACGATTACCAAAGTCCGCCTGAAATGGTCAAGAATCGCTCCATAGACCACATAATCGATGTGGATACAGACATCAAAGCCGCTTGCCTCATCAAAGACACAATCGTCCGACCTCCGACGGGTTATCTGACCTTGAAATCGCCTTCTGAGGCTCAGAGGGCGCTGGGACTCACCGTGCCGACGCTGCGCTTCGTGAGGAGGTACCCTACGCTGTTCGAGGAGTACCCCCATCCAAAGTACCCCTCCCTTGCGTGCGTTAGGCCGAGGGAGGTGGGTAAGATGATGCACGACATGGAAATTAGGGTTTTCAAAGAGTGCGAGGGCGATGTAGTTGAGAGGCTTTGTAGGGTTCTCATGATGGCGAGGAGCAAGATGGTAAAATCGAATTTCATTAGTTTCTTATCTGTGCTCTTTTGGTTTCTTTTAGTCTTATCGTTGAATTGCTGCCTCAGTTTTTGAGTTCCAATGGATGATTATGTGCATTAATTCTGAAATTGCCTGTCTTTGTTGCCTTTGTTGTCTTTTCTTTGTTCTGAAAATCGCTTGTTTTTTGTTGACACGGTTGCCACTACAATCATTACATCCATTGAAACGGGACTTAGGATTGCCAGACAGAAGCTTAATAAAAAAAGTACCCAGACCACTTTCGAATTGTCAAGGGGATGAACGGATTGGATTGCTTGAAGCTCTTCCATTGGAACGAAGAATACGCAGTCTCAACACTGCAAAGAATCAACAAGAACACAGAAGAAACAGGCAGCGAAGACCTACCTAGCTATCGAGATTTCAGACGAGGAAAACCCTTGTTAGAATTCCCCATGAGTTTCCCTAGAGGCTACGGAGCGCAGAAGAAGGTCAAAGCATGGATGGACGAGTTTCATAAGCTTCCATACATATCCCCTTACGAAGATTCAAGCAAAATCGACCCTAGCAGCGACCTCATGGAGAAGAGGGTCGTCGGCGTATTGCACGAGTTTCTAAGCCTAACCATCCACAAGAAAACAAAGGGAAACTATCTGAGGAGCCTCAGGGAAGAAATGAACCTACCCCACAAGTTCACTCGTATATTCTACCTTTCCCTTAAGTGCAAGACGACGAGCGTAGCGTTGAGGGATGGTTATCGTACGGGTATATTGGTAAATCCACATCGCTACGTGAGTGGATTCACTTCTTGATGATTCTATTTCCGAGCTGTATTTCAACTCGAATTCGTATTAAGTCAAGCAGAGGGATTTAAGAAGAATCAAGATATCATGAGAAGCAAGGCGAGCTAAGCCTCTGCTTGAAGAAGTGAAGGAATTGCAACCTATTTCGACAGACATATAAGCTGCAATAAGCAATCAAATCAGAAGTTAACGAAGCTTACCAATTTTACAGAGCTTCACATTAGGATTCTCCGTCAAATCAAATTAGCCTATGAAAGTTATCCACTCAGTTCGAATCATAAACGCCTCCTCCTCAAACAAAGTATCCCTCCAAACTTCAGAAAGTCGTTAGCACAACCTACACTGAGGAGGAGTAGACAGACATCATTAAGAAGCAAAATCAGATTCTAACAAGGAAATAAAAAAGAAAGGATTTAACAGAAAACGCTTGCCCAGAGATTTCAAGCAAAGCAAAAACCAACATAAAGTCACCAAATTCGCGATCAGACGCCGAATGAGGCGCTCAACATACGAACAAGGCCTGTTTGTTGATTTCCACGCCGATCGCACGCTTCGTCACTTCCAGACGCAACACGTTCGACCTTAACGTCTACGTAGTCTCCGATCTTGTAGACGCGAGAAGGTACGTCGACAAATGGGTCGGACCCTTCTTCCTAAAGGGCCTGGCGAACAGATCCCTAGTCCTCGAACGTAGCCCGTGACCCGCCGGCATCTCTCCAGTGGCTGTCCATGAAATCGAAACGATGAAAATGAATTGAAACGCACCTCCCTAATTAGGGTTTTCATCGTCTTGGGCTTTTATCTTATTGGGTTTTACTTGATGATTAAAGCCCAATTAAGCGGCTCTTTTAATAAAATAATTAAAAAAATAACTAATTAACAAAACAAACCCGAAATGAAAATCATTAATAAAATAAAGAGCTTCGTAAAAAGTTTTATACGAGTTATGTAACTCGTAAAATATATATACGAGAAATTCTCCATGCTGGCCCTCTGACCTGACGTGGCATTTAAAGTAACTCGCATAAATATCTTACGACTGTGTAGTACATTCAGCGCTTCTTTCGTACCCCGCACAACATTCTCTAAGGACATAACTTAGTAGTTCTATCTATCGCATCCTCATCTAACAACAAATCCCTATTACGGCGATTGGTCTCCATCGTCAACACCGATTATCAACTGACCAGTAAGAAGAATCCAAATCCATTCTACATTTTTAAAAAAACGAAATATATAAATCATGACTATTATTGTAACAATATCGAGGCGGCGGGTCACGAAGGGTGGAGGCGGCGGCGTGTCGAGGTGGCGGCGACAGCAAGATGGTCACGGCGGGAAGCAGGCGGCGGCGGCGGTGCGCAGGGCTCGTCGTTTCGTCGTCTCCGTGCGTGCGCTTCGTCTCCATCGTCGTCGTCGTTGGATCTGTGGGGTTTTTAAAAACCAGATCTAACTTGTAAGAAGTTAATACGAGTTATGTGAAATAACTCGCGTGGATAGTAACTCGTATAATCTTATTACGAGTAACGTAGCTCGTATAAACAAGGTACGAATTTCTCTATTTTGATTTCATATTATTTTGTTAATGCTTTTTTCTAATTTCATTAAAAAGCCCAATTAAGCTGTCAACATCAATGAGTAACATTTCTTCTGCAAAAGCTGAATAGACCGTTACTTTAATATCACGCGCCATCGTCAATCACCACCACTTTATTTCGGCCATTATCTTCTTATTACCATTTATGGGTACCAGGCCCGTAGCTCATAGGAGGCTAGTGAGGCGGTCGCCTCGGGCCCAACTTCGGAGGGGGCCCAAAATTTTTTATACAATATATATATATATTATCAAAAACAATATTATAGTTAAAAATAGATCTATAAAAACGTTAAGGAGACTAGACAAGTGTTATAATATACAGTTTGGCCTTGATATTATTAATAAACAAAGAAAGCCCAAATATTATACTTCATTAAGAAATTAACCCAAACAATTAAAGCTATTTATTAAGGATAAAAAAGGAAACGTGATGTGCTTTCTTCTATACAATATCAAAAAGGCGTCGATTAGCTTAAAGAAAGGGTGTCCTTATCTGAGAAAATCGTTCCTTAATTTCTCTAGACATCAGTGTTCAGTGATTTGTAATCTTGAAGGTATATTATATTGCTCCTTATTTTATTACTTTATGTGTTTGGCTTTAAGCGCAATTATTTTTTTCTTTCTCGAAACTGTTGTCCAATTTCTAAGTTAAAGTTGATCAAGAATTATTTTCGTTCAACTATTTCACAAGTAAATCAAGATTTATCTTCGATCAACTATGTCACAACTGTTGTCCAATTTTATTAATTTATGTGTTTGTCGATTGAAACGGAAATGGTCGGACAACTAGATTATGCAGATCAGTTTTTGCCTCTAAAACATTTAGGCGGGCAGTATTTATGTAATTAGTTTAAGTATTTTTTCGAACATTCTACTAGAAAATGTTTATTTTTCTTTATTTATTGTTACATTTACTGTTTAAATTTATGCTATATTATACGTATCTTATCTGGAAATGACCAGGGGCCAAAATTTTGAGTTTCGCTTCATGTCCGACTTTCCTCAGCTACGGGTTTGATGGGTACATACAACTTACAAGTAAGAAAGAAATAAAGAAACCCTAAAAATGTCCGGAAAAACAAGAAAAACCTCACGATCACAATCTCCTTCGCCATTCTACTTCACATCATCGTCGTTGTCAGCATCGCAGAAAGCAGCCAAGAACGCTACTCATTCTCAAAGCCCATCTCAAAATCCTCCTTGGGCCTACTCGATCGCCGAGAAAAGCTCAGCCACCTCCACTTCTACCTCCACGACGTCCCCGCCGGGCGCCACCCCACCGCGGTCCAGGTCGCCGCCGCTCCCACCACCAACTCATCCGCCACGGCGTTCGGCGCAGTCTACGTCCTAGACGACGCGCTAACTCTGACCCCAAATAGGTCCTCGAAGGTCGTTGGAAGGGCTCAGGGAATCTACGCCATGGCGGACATGAGCCGATTTGGGTTTTTGATGGCGTTTAACTTCTTCTTTACGGAGGGGAAGTTCAATGGGAGTACGCTGAGCGTCTTGGGAAGGAACCAAATTTTCGACGCGGTGAGGGAATTTCCGGTTCTCGGCGGCGCCGGCGTGTTCAGGTTCGCTCGGGGATACGCTCAGGCGAGGACGCATTCGCTTGATTGGAATTCGAAGGTTGCCGTGGTTGAGTATAATGTTTATGTCTTCCACTATTGAGTTCGGAACGAAGAGTAAGTGTGTGTTTGTGTGCGTGTGTTTTGATCGATTTTCAGTCTATTTTCGGTTTGTTCTTTGCGTTTATTCGAAGTCAATTCCACGATGTTGGTTTATGGCTGTGCTTAATCTAATCTTCGGTGTACTAATTACTATATAATCTCACTATTGTTGAGTATTATTTGGGATCTTTACACATAAGTACCTATTTAGATAAAAACTTGTAATTTAGTATCCGTCAGGATTTTTATATATGTATGTACCGAACAGAATAAATATTTTGCACATAGGTACCCGATCCTCGAAAGTACACCATACAACACATTTGGGTACCGTATATAACAGAAAATGGTATGACGTATGATATATTTAGGTACACCCTATGTAACACACAGGTATATCGTAGGTACGACATATGCTATATTTAGGTACCATATATCAACGTGTTATGGTACGCAATACACACACAGGAAGGTACGACATGACTAAAGAAACTGGTAAAAATTAAATTGGGTATCTATCTCAATTTTCTGGGTACCTATGGGTAAATATTTTACCAATTGAATAAATTTTATTTAAGCTAAAATTTTCAGCCCAGTTGGTTAAATCTGGACTAACGAAGAAAGCTTTAATTTTTTTTACCTTTCATCCTCCTTCAGTATTTTCCTGCCTATTTTCAGTTTTTCACACAAGAGAGTCGAATGCTGAAGTCTAAAGCAAACCTCCTCACTTCGCTGCCGTCGACTGCATCACTTCACAACCTTCTCTTCAGCCGTACGATCCACAAAGTCCGCCTGAAATGGGTCAAGAATCGCTCCATAGACCACATAATCGATGTGCATACTGACATCAAAGCTGCTTGCCTCATCAAAGACGCAATCGTCCGTTCTCCGACGGGTTATCTGACCTCGAAATCGCTTTCCGAGGCTCAGAGGGCGCTGGGACTCACCGTGCCGACGCTGCGCTTCGTGAGGAGGTACCCTACGCTGTTCGAGGAGTACCCCCATCCAAAGTACCCCTCCCTTGCGTGCGTTAGGCTGAGCGAGGTGGGGAAGATGATGCACGACATGGAAATTAGGGTTTTCGAAGAGTGCGAGGGCGATGTAGTTGAGAGGCTTTCTAGGGTTCTCATGATGGCGAGGAGCAGAATGGTAAAATCGAATTATTTCTTCGTTAGTATGTGCTCTTTTGGTTGCTTTTAGTCTTATCGTTGAATTGCTGCCTCAATTTTTGAGTTCCTATGGACCATTCTGTGCTTTTATTCTGAAATTGCCCGCCTTTATTGCCATAGTTGCCTCTACAATCATACATTCATTGAAATAGGACATAGGTAGGATTGTCCGATGTTTCTGCTAGTGATGTAGAGAGTTCTTTCCTTTGTTCTGAAAATCGCTTGTTTTTTGTTGACACAGTTTCCACTACAATCATTACATCCATTGAAATGGGACTTGGGTAGGATTGTAAGATGTTTCTGCTAGTGATGTAGAGAGTTATTTCCTTTGTCCTGAAATCGTTTCTCTTCGTTGCCACAGTTGCCTTTAACATCATTACATCCATTGAAATGGGACTTAGGATTGCCAGACGATTTCAACAGAAGCTTAATAAAGAAGTACCCAGACCACTTTCGGATTGTCAAGGGGATGAACGGATTAGACTGCTTGAAGCTCCTCCATTGGAACGAAGAATACACAGTTTCAACACTGCAAAGAATCAACAACAAGAACACAGAAGAAACTGGCGATGGCATCGACTTACCTAGCTATCGAGATTTCAGACGAGGAAAGCCCTTATTAGAATTCCCCATGAGTTTCCCTAGAGGCTACGGAGCGCAGAAGAAGGTCAAAGCATGGATGGACGAGTTTCATAAGCTTCCATACATATCCCCTTACGAAGATTCAAGCAAAATCGACCCTAGCAGCGACCTCATGGAGAAGAGGGTCGTCGGCGTATTGCATGAGTTTCTAAGCCTAACCATCCACAAGAAAACAAAGAGAAACTATCTGAGGAGCCTCAGGGAAGAATTGAACCTACCCCATAAGTTCACTCGTATATTCACGAGATATCCCGGGATTTTCTACCTGTCCCTTAAGTGCAAGACTACGACCGTAGCGTTGAGGGAGGGCTATCGCAGGGGTAGATTGGTAATTCCACATCGTATGGCTGTTTACAGAGATAAGCTTTACTACGTGATGAGGACGGGGCTGATTTATCGTAGTAAGGCTGGTGAAATGCTGCAGAATTTGGAAGGAATGTTCGTTGATGGTAAGGAAGATGGGGCAGGCAAAGAGGGGAGCGAGGAAGAAGAGTTTGAAGAGTGTTTCGATTCTGAGGAAGATGGACTTGATTCTGATGAAGATTAGCTATAGCATTCATGTTGTTATAGAGTCAATTTGTATTGTTGTTTTATGGTTTTTTAACATGATTTTTTATCCCAGATAAAATCACGATTTCCCCAACAGTTTAGTCCTTTGCTGAAATAATGACGAACTCCACTCCAACTAGAGAAGGAACGGAGGAATGTCCTAAAAAATGAAGTTTATGCAATTATTTTTTGGGACCGTAACATCTTAGGTTAGTGACTATACAACAACATTGCCTTGACACATACCCTTACTGCAATAAAATGATATAATACAAAGAAAATCACAAAAAAAAAAATTCATGGCTTATTGAACTGAAGTATAATCAAACAACAGGAAAACCAATTTCAGACAACAAAACATTGGAAAAATGAGTCAAAAACGAGATTCAATTCAACAGTCGCACATATTGACTAAGCGCATATTGCCTCCTCCATACAATTTAAAACAGTTCATAGTCAAAAAGAGTCACAAACATATCAAACACATCTTTCAATTCCATAAGAGTAATAACTTAATACCTTCAGCAATAATCACCACCACAATAAACATGGACCTTCTCCTCCCTCACCTCATGTGGTGTACTCAGTCAAAAAAAAAAAGAAACACCATAAAACACTCAACTAATCCCAAGCACTAGTCACCCCTGAGCTATTACCACCACCACCATAGCCACCATAACCTCCATAACCACCACCTCCAGCACCACCGTAATAATTACTATTATACCCTCCACCACCACCACCACCACCGCCGCCGCCGCCACCCCTACCAAAAGAATTGTCCCTCCTATAATCCCTACCGCCAAACCTTCCACCGCCTCCGCCGCGCTTGTTTCTCCCGCCGTACGAAGCTCGGCCGGCGAACCTAGTCAGCCAATCAGGCACTTCTTGGTTCGCCTCCCTCATCACTTCGGCGAGCGACTTTGCGATCGACGCGTTGTTTTCGTTGAAGAACGCAGTGGCCAGCCCCGTCTTGCCGGCGCGGCCCGTGCGCCCTATTCGGTGGACGTAGTCGTCGATGTCGCTGGGCAGGTCGAAGTTTATTACGTGGGAGACGTCGGGAATGTCCAGCCCACGAGCGGCTACGTCTGTTGCTACCAGAATTGGAGTTTGTCCGCTCTTGAAGGACCTTAGCGCTTGCTCTCTTTCCTGGGGAAAAGAGAGAGCGAAGGGTTAGTCTGTGTGGTTATGAGAGGTATGGCTGTTATCGAGTGTACTATAGGCAGTTCTTTACCTGCTGATTTCTATCCCCGTGAATGGCAGTAGCAGGAAAGCCATTCATGCATAGCCAGTGTTCCAATGAATCAGCACCCTTTTTCGTTTCCACGAATACAAGGCTAAGAGCCTGCAGCACGAGTAAGCAGTAACCGACAATTGAAAATGCTCATAAGCTCGAATATGTAATCAAATCGGTAAAAAATCTGCATATATTCATGCAATCGAACCAAAAACGAGTTATGGAAACATTCTGACATGTAAATTATCCAGCAGCCTTCGTCTTACATTGAATCAGGTCATGTAGGGTAGACAGTAAAGGAGAAATAATTGTTAATCTAGTTCTCACTTAAATGTATATTACCTTCCCTTGAGCTCCATTTTCCTTCTGGGCGTGAAGAAGATCCATCAAGTAGCTTCTCTTATCATTATCCTGAACATATTCTACTCTTTGAACAATCAAGTCTGTGCTTGAACCAACCCGCCCAACTGACAAAAATATGTAATTTGAAAGAAAATCCGATGCCATCCTCTGCATATAAAAAATAAAAAATAATAATAAATCAACAAGTATTACAGCTAATATACAAGAATATTTTATCTTTTTGTACCAAAGTTTGATCATAACCACGTGAAAAGCCACACGTGCATGATCGAACAAACGTCCTCGAAAAATTAATAAAGTTCCATTCCCCCACCCCACACCTTTATATATTTCGGCCATTGTCTTCTTATTACCATTTATGTGTACATACAACTTACAAGGAAGAAATAAAGAAACCCTAAAAATGTCCCAGAAAAACAAGAAAAACCTCCTCACGATCTCCTTCGCCATTCTACTTCTTCACATCATCGCCGGCATCGCAGAAAGCAGCCAAGAACGCTGCTCATTCGCAAAGCCCATCTCAAAATCCTCCTTGGGCCTACTCAATCGCCGAGAAAAGCTCAGCCACCTCCACTTCTACGCCCACGAGATCCCCGCCTGGCGGCGCCACCCCTCCGTGATCAAGGTCGCTGCAGCTCCCACCACCAACTCGTCCGCCACGTTGTTCGGCGCAGTCTACGTCCTCGATAACGCGCTAACTCTGACCCCAAATAGGTCCTCGAAGGTCGTGGGAAGGGCTCAGGGAATCTACGCCATGGCGGACATGAGCCGAATTGGGCTTTTTATGGCGTTTAACTTCCTCTTTACGGAGGGGAAGTTCAATGGGAGTACGCTGAGCGTCTTGGGAAGGAACCAAGTGTTAGACGCGGCGAGGGAATCTCCGGTTATCGGCGGCGCCGGTGTGTTCAGGTTCGCTCGGGGATACGCTCAGGCGAGGACGCACTCGTATGATTTGAGTTCGAAGGTCGCCGTGACTGAGTATAATATTTATGTATTCCATTATTGAGTTCAGAACGAAGAGTGAGTGTGTTTGTGTGTGTGTTTTGATCGATTTTAAGTCTATTGTCGGTTTGTTCTTTGCGTTTATTCGAAGTCAATTCCACGATGTTGGTCTATGGCTGTGCTTAAATATAATCTTCGATGTACTGATTACTAAATAAATCTCACGATTGTTGAGTATAATTTTATTGGGTACTGCAATTGACACCCCTTTAGAGTGTAAAATACATTGAAAAAATGTTAACCTAAAAAAATATTTTTTGTCTTACGTGTGGTTTCTTCAATAATCATAAATGCCATTAGTATTCAATCCATTAATTAATCACCATTAATTTCATAATTGAATGTAAGCGAGTGGTTTCTATAAACTAACAACCGCTCACACTCGTCCCTCCACTGTGTGACCGTTCTCGAAACGATCACACCGGAGACACAACTATCATCTACACGCAAACCCACAAAATACCTACATCCTGTAAAGTGACGGTCGCCTCCCTAACATAAAACTGAAACGTATGGATCTCTTTCCTCCAACGCTCTACCAAAGCTGTAATCAAATGAGGGTCAACCCTCTGAGACATACAGCTGTAGACCCTGTATAGACCCATATCGTTCAACTTCCCTAATAAGCGACCGTGTAAGATATTCGGTGGTTCTCTAGTACCCCACACTACATTCTCTAATGACCTAATCTTAATAGTTTTATCTATCGCTGTCGGATCTAACAACAAATCCCTACTACGGTGATTTGACTGCATCGTCAACACCGAACTATCAATAGGCCCGTAAGTAGAATCGGCATCCATTCTACATTTAAAAAAAACAAACAAACAAATCACCAATCAATAAAAAACATTTGATAATAACTTAATTAACGCAAAAAATGGTAGTTCGAGCCGTAACGGGGTACCCGAACTAATCGCGCGTATGACGTCGCCTGGGTGGCGGGTCGCAGCGGGCAGCGGTCGTGGCAGGCAGCGGGCAGCGTCGCGGGGCGGGGCAGCGGGTAGCGGCGGGTCGCAACGTCAGCGTCGCAGCTGGGCAGCGGTCGCGAGCGGGAGGGCAGTCGGGCAGCGGTCGCGGTCGGGGCAAGGCGTCGCGGCCGGGCAGCCGGGGGCAGCGGTCGCGGCTGGGGCAGGGCGTCGCGTCGCGCGGGGCTGCAGGTCGCGGCTGGGCGACTGGCAGCACGCGGCTTAGCTGGGGCAGCAACGGGGTGGGCCGGCTTCGTCGTCGTCGGCTTCGTCGTCGTCGCTTCGTCGTCGTCTTTTTCGTCGGTTGGTTCGTCTTCTTCGTCGCGTAGGGTTTGATAAAAACCAGATCTAATTCGTACTCCCTGAGTACGAATTAGAATAACTCGTAATTTGGGAGTACGAGTTACTCCAGCTAAGCGCACGCGCCATCTCGGACAGTAACTCATAATCCCAGGGTACAAGTTACTCTAATTCGTACTCTGAGAGTACGAAAAGCCCTATTTTATTAATATTTTACCCTTTCAGTTTATTTTAGTAATGATAGTATTTTTTTACTTATTTAATTAAAAAATCCTACATTTTGCCTCCAAACGTTTTTTCATGAGATTAGATGAGCGCTTCTTTATATTATTTTATAATCATATTTTCTTGTCATATACATGTATGATATATATTATAGAGCTTTGCTATGGTGCCCACCTACCGTGGGCAACCACCGTGAGCACCATAAGCAAATCTCTCAATTGTTTGATTTTTATCGATTCTCAACGACGCCAACACCTTCGTAGACCCTCTCATTTCCCTTGCAAACCTAAATCGCTATCTCAAACACGTTAATTTTTTATAAAATCATCACCTCAGTACGTCGTCCATAGTGAATAAGAAATAATGAATTTTCTTAATAATTAACGTGTTTGAGATAGCGATTTAGGTTAGAAATGGATATGAGAGGGTCTACGGAGGTGTTGGCGTCGTTGAAAATCGATAAAAATCAAACAATTGAGATATTTGCTTATGGTGCTCACGGTGGTTGCTCACGGTAGGTGGGCACCATAGCAAACCTCATATTATACATATATATATATATTAGTATTTCAGCATATTATGTTAATATAACTATGTTTAATGTTACTTTTTAATTTTAGTATTTAAAATTCATAATATTTTATTGAATATTATTTTTAAATATGTAAAAAGAAAAAATAATTTGTCGAGTGAATGATTAATTATTTTAAGTATGACTAATAATTAATTTACGATGATACAATTAAAATAAATAAGTGAAAGCATTAAGTGTGTTAGTTCATACTTCATAGACTACCAAATCAAAAAAGTCCACAAATTTTTAGTTAATAACTTTTAAAACTGCAATTAATTGTGTGATAATTAATGGGAAGAACATGAATATGGATAGAATTTACCCTTATTCATTATATCATCATGAAATAATAATAATAGCAGAGTAGTTGAGAAATATATTATCCATGTTATCATTTTATTAGGTTACCATTTGAGTTCCGTAAGTTACTTTCTAAATACTAGTACACGTAGTACACCCTATGTGTGTACAATTAAATAAAAATTTAACAATAAAATATTTAATTTTAAACATAATTTTAATATGTATTTACAGAAACGAAGGCAATATACTAAAAATAGTATTTTACAATGAGTTGTGAAAGGTTTTTTATTTTTTAAAATTGTTATTACTAACTTGAGGTGGAACTTAATTCAGGACTTGGGTGTTGATTGAACGTGGGTATCTAATAATTCTAGATTTTAATTTAACATTTATAATTGTGGAAAAAATATCATTGGTTGATTGGTAAAAATGAGAGACCAAATTAGAATCCAAATGGACGGTTTGTATCACGCACGCGGCCTTTATTAAATAGAACTAGTATATTAAGCACATCCAATGTATGTGCCAAAAATATATTACGTTATTGTATTCTTTATTCTTTATTTTATATTCTTCATTTACACAAATCGATGTTGAAGTGGTTTTGGGTTTCATGTGAAGGTTTCTTGGTCAGTGGAGAACGTGACCCTCAATAACTGTTGTGGTTTCACGAAAAATTAGCTTACAAAATTGACTCAAAATTTTGGTGTAATTGATACACCAAATTGATTATAATTTGACAGTTTTTAAGCCCCTCTCCCAATTAATATAAGAGTATAGATAGATCATATAGTAATATAATGTGGAGAAAAATGGGCGACAAAATCTCATTTTGTTCTTTTGATTTTAAATAAAGGTAACAAGCCATGCCTGCCGTGTCAAATCAACATGCAGACAAATAGCCTATTATTAAATATTATTTATACCAAACTTATGCGATCTTCACCATCTTTATTCTTTGCTGGCTTCACCGAAATGTAAAGCAATCAATAAAAAAATATAATGGCCTTATTTTGTTGAATGACACAGAAGGTTGAGACTGAAAGGATTGTCATAAGTTGGTATATTTTGTCTTCAATACCCCACAAGACATTCTATAGTAAATTTTATATTTTAGATACCTTAATTTCAAAGCTCATATCTTATTTTCTTATCTAGATACGAATTGATTCGCGTGGTCGTGTTGATATAACATCACCTAAGCTAAGCTGGAAAGGGATTATATTATATCAACATTTTTCTATTGTATCTCGAAATATAATTTTGAAACAAGCGCAAATAGCCCTCGTCAAGTCTGTGAGGCAGTTAAAAGAGCCCACGTTGGCACGAGCTAGCCATAGCTAGACTGTGTGTGGATGGATACCTTGGGACAGGAAAAAGAAAAAAAAACATACCTTTTGTTGTATAAAAAATTTTATTTAAGCTAAAATGTTGGGCTTTTCAGTCCCGTTCGTTAAATCTGCTAACGAAGAAAGCTTTAATTTTTTTTTACCTTTCTCCTCCAGTATTTTCCTGCGAATTTTCACACACAAAGAGTCAAATGCTGAAGTTGTAGGCGAACCTCCTCACTTCGCCGCCGTCGACTGCATCACTTCACGGCTTTTTCTTCAGCCGTACGATTACCAAAGTCCGCCTGAAATGGGTCAAGAATCGCTCCATAGACCACATAATCGATGTGGATACAGACATCAAAGCCGCTTGCCTCATCAAAGACGCAATCGTCCGATCTCCGACGGGTTATCTGACCTCGAAATCGCTTTCCGAGGCTCAGAGGGCGCTGGGACTCACCGTGCCGACGCTGCGCTTCGTGAGGAGGTACCCTACGCTGTTCGAGGAGTACCCCCATCCAAAGTACCCCTCCCTTGCGTGCGTTAGGCTGAGCGAGGTGGGGAAGATGATGCACGACATGGAAATTAGGGTTTTCGAAGAGTGCGAGGGCAATGTAGCTGAGAGGCTTTGTAGGGTTCTCATGATGGCGAGGAGCAAGATGGTAAAATCGAATTTCATTAGTTTCTTATCTGTGCTCTTTTGGTTTCTTTTAGTCTTATCGTTGAATTGCTGCCTCAGTTTTTGAGTTCCAATGGATGATTATGTGCATTAATTCTGAAATTGCCTGTCTTTGTTGCCTTTGTTGCCTTTTCTTTGTTCTGAAAATCGCTTGTTTTTTGTTGACACGGTTGCCACTACAATCATTACATCCATTGAAACGGGACTTAGGATTGCCAGACAGAAGCTTAATAAAAAAAGTACCCAGATCACTTTCGAATTGTCAAGGGGATGAACGGATTGGATTGCTTGAAGCTCTTCCATTGGAACGAAGAATACACAGTCTCAACACTGCAAAGAATCAACAAGAACACAGAAGAAACAGGCAGCGAAGACCTACCTAGCTATCGAGATTTCAGACGAGGAAAACCCTTGTTAGAATTCCCCATGAGGTTCCCTAGTGGCTAGGGAGCGCAGAAGAAGGTCAAAGCATGGATGGACGAGTTTCATAAGCTTCCATACATATCCCCTTACGAAGATTCAAGCAAAATAGACCCTACCAGCAACCTCATGGAGAAGAGGGTCGTTGGCGTATTGCACGAGTTTCTAAGCCTAACCATCCACAAGAAAACAAAGGGAAACTATCTGAGGAGCCTCAGGGAAGAAATGAACCTACCCCACAAGTGCAAGACGACGAGCGTAGCGTTGAGGGATGGTTATCGTACGGGTAGATTGGTAAATCCACATCGCTACGTGAGTGGATTCTCTTCTTGATGATTCTATTTCCGACCTGTATTTCAACTCGAATTCGTATTAAGTCAAGCAGAGGGATTTAAGAAGAATCAAGATATCATGAGAAGCAAGGCGAGCTAAGCCTCTGCTTGAAGAAGTGAAGGAATTACAACCTATTTCGACAGACATATAAGCTGCAATAAGCAATCAAATCAGAAGTTAACGAAGCTCACCAATTTTATAGAGCTTCACTTCACATTAGGATTCTCCGTCAAATCAAATTAGCCCATGAAAGTTATCCACTCAGTTCGAATCATAAACGCCTCCTCCTCAAACAAAGTATCCCTCCAAACTTCAGAAAGTCGTTAGCACAACCTACACTGAGGAGGAGTAGACATACATCATTAAGAAGCAAAATCAGATTCTAACAAGGAAATAAAAAAGAAAGGATTTAACAGAACACGCTTGCGAATGGGTCGGAACCTTCATCCTAAAGGGCCTGCGAACAGATCCCTAGTCCTCGAACGTAGCCCGTAACCCGCCGGCATCTCTCCAGTGGCTGTCGATGAAATCGAAACGATGAAAATGAATTGAAATGCACCTCCCTAATTAGGGTTTTCATCGTCTTGGGCTTCTATCTTATTGGGTTTTACTTGATGATTAAAGCCCAATTAAGCGGCTCTTCTAAATAAAATAATTAAAAAAATAACTCACTAACAAAATAAACACGAAATGAAAACCATTAATAAATTAAACAACTTCCTAGAAATTTTATACGAGTTATGTAACTCGTAAAATATGTATACGAGAAACTCTCCACGCTGGCCCGCTGACCTGACGTGGCACTTAAAGTAACTCGTATAAATATCTTACGACCGTGTAGGACATTCAGTGCTTCTTTCGTACTCCACACAACATTCTCTAAGCACCTAACCTTGATAGTTCAATCTATCGCATCCTCATCTAACAACGAAATACGGTGATTTGACTGCATCGTCAACATCGAATTATCAACTGACTCGTAAGAAGAATCCGAATCTATTCTAAAGTTAAAAAATGAAATATAAATAAAGCAATCATGCCTATTATTGTAACAATATCAAGGCGGCGGGTCGCGCGGGTTGAGGCAGCGGCAACAGCAAGATGGTCACGGCGGGAAGCAGGCGGCGGTGGTTTGAGCTTGTCGTTTAGTATTCTCCGTGCGTGCGCTTCGTCTTCGTTGGATATGTGGGGTTTTTAAAAACCAGATCAAACTTGTAAGAAGTTTCATACAAGTTACGTGAAATAACTCGTATCAAATTTATACGAGTTACCCACGTTAGATCGCACGCCACCGTGGATAGTAATCCGTATAGTATTATTATGAGTTATGTAAATCGTATAAACAACGTACTAATTTCTCTATTTTATTAATGGTTTTGATTTCATTATATTTTGTTAATGCTTTATATTTATATTTTTGTTTATTTTATTAAAAAAATCACAATTAGGCTGTCAACATCAATGAGTACTAGGGTTGGCAACGGGGCGGGGGCGGGGACCTAATCCCCGTCCCCGCCCCGCGAGGCTTTCGGGGACAAAATTGTCCCCGTCCCCGCCGGATCCCCGCGGGGATTCAATTTTTTTTTTAAAAATAATATTTTAAATATAATATAAAATTTAATTATATTCTCGTTAGAAATATTATATAAATTATAATTTTATTATTTGTATTAATTTAATATTACTTAATTTATATTTAATATTATTGTAATATTATTTAAATTATAATTTAATATTATATGTATATTATATAATATATATAGAAGGCGGGGCGGGGCGGGGATCCCCGCGGGGGTAAAAACTCGGGGACTCCCCGCCCCGTTCGGGGCGGATCCCCGCTGGGACGGGGAATCCCCGCCCCACTCCCATCCATAATGGGTACATTTCTTCTGCAAAAGCTGAATACTAGCCTTACTTTCATATCACGCGCCATCATCAATCATCCCCACCTTATATATTTCGGCCATTATCTTCTTATTACCATTTATGTGTACTACATACGACTTACAAGAAAGAAAGAACGAAATAAAGAAACCCTAAAAATGTCCCAGAAAAACAAGAAAAACCTCCTCACAATCTCCTTCGCCATTCTAGTTCACATCATCGGCGTTGTCAGCATCGCAGAAAGCAGCCAAGAACGCTACTCATTCTCAAAGCCCATCAGAAAATCCTCCTTGGGCCTATTCAATCGCCGAGAAAAGCTCAGCCACCTCCACTTCTACCTCCACGACGTCCCCTCCGGGCGCCACCCCACCGCGGTCCAGGTCGCCGCCGCTCCCACCACCAACTCATCCGCCACGGCGTTCGGCGCAGTCTACGTCCTCGACGACGCGCTAACTCGGACCCCGAATAGGTCCTCGAAGGTCGTGGGAAGGGCTCAGGGAATCTACGCCATGGCGGACATGAGCCGATTTGGGCTTTTGATGGCGTTTAACTTCCTCTTTACGGAGGGGAAGTTCAATGGGAGTACGCTGAGCGTCTTGGGAAGGAACCAAATTTTCGACGCGGCGAGGGAATTTCCTGTGCTCGGCGGCGCCGGCGTGTTCAGGTTCGCTCGGGGATACGCTCAGGCGAGGACGCACTCGGTTGATTTGAATTCGAAGGTTGCCGTGGTTGAGTATAATGTTTATGTCTTCCATTATTGAGTTCAGAACGTGAGTGTGTGTGTGTGTGTTTGTGTGTGCGTTTTGATCGATTTGAAGTCTATTGTCGGTTTGTTCCTTGCGTTTATCGAAGTCAATTCCAAGATGTTGGTTTATGGCTGTATTGGTTAATCTAATCTTCGATGTTACTAATTACTACTACCTCCCTCCCATTAATTTTATCACATTTTGCCATTTCGGACGTCCCACTAATTTTATCACATTTCCTTATTTAGTAAAAAATTATCACAAACAATCAATAAAATAATATTAAATATTCTTAAAAGACGTGTCAAAATACCCACTTTATTACCTTTTCATTATATTATATTAATATAATAATACCACCTTAATATCCGTGCCCACCAATACATGTGATAAAAATAACGGGACGGAGGTAGTACATAAATCTCACTATTGTTGAGTATTATTTTATTGGGTCCAAACCGTCATACCCGGTTATATTGATTTTTTTTTTATTTTTTTCTTTTCTTTTTATTTTTTAAAAGATATAATGGATAAATGTAATTACGGGGCGGGTTTCGGGCCGGGTCTCGGGGCGGGGTTTGCCAGACCCGGGACCCGCCCCGGACCCGGCCAGGTTTCTTCTTTTGAGACCCGAGACCCGCCCCGAGACCCGGATTATCGGGTATAACCCGGTTATTTCGGGGCGGGTCCAAGGCGGGTCCGGGTCCGGACCCGCCCCATTGCCATCTCTATTTAGAGCTAAAGGTTGAGTCTTTTTTTTGTTCTTGGGCTTGGACTTGGGAGGCTTAGAGAGAGGATGAGCTACTACTGTATGATGTGTTTCGAAGTTTTGTGAATTTGAAATTGGTCCGACTGGTTCAAGACCCACTTGAGTTTCAGCTTCATGAGAATCCAATAAGATATCAAATCTTGATCCACTAGCTTGGTGCTTGATAGAGTCCCACTATGAACACCATATTAGAGGGAAAGTTATCTCTGCCAGAATTCGGTTGATTTCCTGCCATATTTAGCCCACCAGATTCAACACGCGATTGGCGCCGATTTCTTGGTCGAACAATATTCCACGGGCCGTAGGATTCTTGGACCGATCCGTCTTATCGGCTTTCGATGACAATTGATGATTGATGTGATATCGCTGGAAGGTTGTTGGTCCCTTTATTGCCATGTCTCCCTCCTTACGATGGCACATTGATGTGAGAACTTAGGACGTACGATGGCACATTACGTCCTAAGTTCTCATCTTCTGTCAAAGCCCACATTACGTCCTAAGACCTTGACAATCAAAGCCCGTTTATATGGTGCGTATAAGCGTCGGAGGGAATGTGACCCTCTGTTTCCATCTCAGAAATCTCGCTCATCTTCTTCACCCTTGTCCCGTATGGTCTTGGATTTATCCCATCTATCGATGTTGTGCCATCCATCTTCGTGAGAGGGCTGATGGCCTCGTTTGAGCTTCTTGATGGTTCGATTCGGTCCAGCCGGTGAGGGCTGCCCGAAATCAGGATCGTCGGACATGAGCAGCGTTTGTCAAAAATTAATCAACAACTTGTACGACAAGAACTATAAAGGCCGAAATATATTTCAATGTGAAGTCCACGAATATTTCGAATAAATTTTATATAAGCTAAAATGTTGGGCTTTTCAGCCCAGTTGGTTAAATCTGGACTCCCAAAGAAAGCTTTAATTTTTTCTTTCTTTTGATGGTTATCTACCTACAAATACTTATTTAAATGAAAACTCACAGATCAGTACTTACATCAGAAATTTTTACAGGGTACCCGATTTAACTTATACGAGTCTCTTCAGTCATGTCGTACCTTCCTGTTTGTGTATTGCGTGCCATAACAAGTTGATTAATGATATATAAATGTGGTTGTACGACGTACCTAATGTGTAAATAGGCGTATTTAAATGTGCTAATACGGCGAACCATTTTCTAAACGTATTATGTATCGCAATACGTTGATATAGGGTACTCATGTTGTATGGCGTACCTGCGGTGGATCGGGTACCTATCTGCAAAAAAATTATTTTGTTAGGTACCTACATATGAAAAATGCTGATAGGGTACTAAATTACAAGTTTTTTTACCGAGGGGTATTTATGTGTAAAAAATTGTTTTTACCTTTCTTCTCCAGTATTTTCCTGCGAATTTTCAGTTTTTCACACAAGAGTCGAATGCTGAAGTCGAAAGCAAACCTCCTCACTTCGCTGCCGTCGACTGCATCATTTCACAACCTTCTCTTCAGCCGTACGATCCACAAAGTCCGCCTGAAATGGGTCAAGAATCGCTCCATAGACCACATAATCGATGTGCATACAGACATCAAAGCCGCTTGCCTCATCAAAGACGCAATCGTCCGATCTCCGACGGGTTATCTGACCTCGAAATCGCTATCCGAGGCTCAGAGGGCGCTGGGACTCACCGTGCCGACGCTGCGCTTCGTGAGGAGGTACCCTCCGCTGTTCGAGGAGTACCCCCATCCAAAGTACCCCTCCCTTGCGTGCGTTAGGCTGAGCGAGGTGGGGAAGATGATGCACGACATGGAAATTAGGGTTTTCGAGGAGTGCGAGGACGATGTAGTTGAGAGGCTTTGTAGGGTTCTCATGATGGCGAGGAGCAAGATGGTAAAATCGAATTTCTCTTCGTTAGCTTCTTAGCTGTGCTCTTTTTGTTTCTTTTAGTCTTATCGTTGAATTGCTGCCTCACTTTTTGAGTTCCAATGGATGATTATGTGCTTTTATGCTGAAATTGCCCGTCTTTGTTGCGACTACAATCATTACATCCATTGAAATGGGACTTAAGGTTGGATTGTCCGATGTTTCTGATAGTGATGTTGAGAGTTCTTTTTCAATGGGACTTAAGGTTGGATTGTCCGATGTTTCTGATAGTGATGTTGAGAGTTCTTTCCTTTCTTCTGAAATCGTTCCTCTTTGTTGCCACAGTTGCCTTTAACATCATTACATCCACTGAAATGGGACTTAGGATTGCCAAACGATTTCGACAGTAGCTTAATAAAAAAGTACCCAGACCACTTTCGAATTGTCAAGGGGATGAACGGATTAGACTGCTTGGAGCTCCTCCACTGGAACGAAGAATACACAGTTTCAACACTGCAAAGAATCAACAAGAAGAACACAGAAGAAACTGGTGATGGCATGGACTTACCTAGCTACCGAGATTTCAGACGAGGAAAACCCTTGTTAGAATTCCCCATGAGTTTTCCTAGAGGCTACGGAGCGCAGAAGAAGGTCAAAGCATGGATGGACGAGTTTCACAAGCTTCCATACATATCCCCTTACGAAGATTCAAGCAAAATCGACCCTAGCAGCGACCTCATGGAGAAGAGGGTCGTCGGCGTATTGCACGAGTTTCTTAGCCTAACCATTCACAAGAAAACGAAGAGAAACTATTTGAGGAGCCTCAGAGAAGAAATGAACCTACCCCACAAGTTCACTCGTATATTCACGAGATATCCCGGGATTTTCTACCTGTCCCTTAAGTGCAAGACTACGACCGTAGCGTTGAGGGAGGGCTATCGCAGGGGTAGATTGGTAATTCCACATCGTATGGCTGTTTACAGAGATAAGCTTTACTACGTGATGAGGACGGGGCTGATTTATCGTAGTAAGGCTGGTGAAATGCTGCAGAATTTGGAAGGAATGTTCGTTGATGGTAAGGAAGATGGGGCAGGCGAAGAGGAGAGCGAGGAAGAAGAGTTTGAAGAGTGTTTCGATTCTGAGGAAGATGGACTTGATTCTGATGAAGCTTAGCTATAGCATTCATGTTGTTATAGAGTCAATTTGTATTGTTGTTTTATGGTTTTTTAACATGATTTTTTTATCCCAGATAAAATCACGATTTCCCCAACAGTTTAGTCCTTTGCTGAAATAATGACGAAGAACTCCACTCCAACTAGAGAAGGAACAGAGGAATGTCCTAAAAAATGAAGTTTATGCAATTATTTTTTGGGACCGTAACATCTTAGGTTAGTGACTATACAACAACATTGCATTGACACATACCCTTACTGCAATAAAATGATATAATACAAAGAAAATCACAAAAAAAAAATCATGGCTTATTGAACTGATGTATAATCAAACAACAGGAAAACCAATTTCAGACAACAAAACATTGGAAAAATGAGTCAAAAACGAGATTCAATTCAACAGTCGCACATATTGACTAAGCGCATATTGCCTCCTCCATACAATTTAAAACAGTTTTTTTTTTTTTTTTTCAAACGAAAGCCATTGAATTCATTGCCAACAATGTTTACAGACAGGCTTAAGAGCCCAAAATGATCCTCCTTATAACATCTCAAGATCAAGGAGGCAGCAAACAACTCAAACAGTGAGTTAAAGAAATCAAGGGTAGCTAGACACGAACAAAATCTAACACAAACTTTGAAGCTATAAAAACAACTAAATCAAATGGGCAGCCACTTGGGAAAAGAAGGAGAAGTGAAACCTTTTGCAGCTGTCACAACTCAACAACCAAATCACAACGACAAAAGCCCTCTCCCAAACAAATCAAACAACACCCCACCACTGATCCGCATATGAACCCTAGTGCCAGACAATGTTTGATTTGAAAGAAACGACGAACGACCAAGTGGACATCATAATCATGTACCCACCCTCCACACTGCTCGCCAATGCTGGGATCCTATGGATGATGATAAACATAATTATCCCAAAATGTAGCTTCTGACAAAAAGAATAACAATCCTGTTACGTTGTGTTTTGAAATTCCTGCCATTCGTTAACGGCCCACTCCACAGCATCCTTCTCTGACATGTATTCTTTAGAGAAAACCCAAAGATTACGCGTTTTCCATAACATCCACAACAGGTAGACCGTCAATTGTACTCTTTTTTGGAAAGCATCATTACCTGGCCCTGAACAAAGTTTGAACCACCAGTCTTGGAAGTTCTGCGTATCACAGTCAAGTTCGTTCCACGCCACAGGTGCTAGTTTCCAGATAATCCTAGATCTTGGGCAGCGAAATAGAATATGATTAAGATCCTCATTCTGCTCCCCACACATCTCACAAATGGGATCAATATTAACGCCTCTTCTGATAAGTTGTTCCTTGGTGGGCAGAATGTTATGAAAGCACCTCCATAAGAAATGTTTGAGCTTCTGTTTAATCTTCAACTTCCAAAGTCTCCTCCACATCTGTTTCATCCCCATGCCTCTGTCACTTGGTTCGATGTCACCTGCTGATCTTTCTAATGCCATGAGTTGTTTATATGCTGACTTTGTAGAAAATCGGCCATTCTTTTCGAATTTCCAAGTGAGTCTACGAATCCCATTCAGATGCTGGTAGCTTGCTCCCATCCTCAGGACATAAATTGCTTTGACCCAGCATTTCCATAACCATGATGCATTTGACGCCACTCGAGCAGAGAAGAGGTCGCAATTAGGAAAATATTTAGCTTTCATGATTTTGCTCACCAACAGATTAGGATTTGTGATGATCCTCCAGAGTTGCTTAGCGATAAGTGCATCATTGAAAAACGAAAGATTCTGAAATCCTAGCCCTCCTTCCTCTTTTGTTCGAGCCAACTTCGCCCAAGCCTTCCAATGAAGCTTGTGGCTGCCATCCTTTTTGAAGCCCCACCAGAACTTTGCCGTAATTTGATTGATTTTCCTACAAACGTCCACCGGCAACTTGAAGCAAGACATAACGTAAACAGGCATCGCTCCCACTACGGATTTGATGAGCACATCTTTTCCTGCAGCACTAAGGAAATTAGTACGCCAATTAGAAATTCTGCCATGCACGGCATCAAGCACATATTTAAATGTATCCTTCTTAGATTTGCCAATCACAAGGGGCAAGCCAAGGTATTTAGCTCTAGACTGCTCCTTAATTCCTGACAAAATTTCGCAGAAATTGCTCCTAATGTCTTGTGGTGTGTTGCGGCTGAAAAATGCAGAAGACTTTTCCAAGTTAACCATTTGCCCCGATGCGTTGCAGAAACAACCCAAAAGCTCTCTAATTTTTTGTGCCTGAGAAGATGAAGCTTCACAAAAGAGCAAGGAATCATCTGCAAAAAGTAGGTGAGTCATAACAGGCGCTCTCCTGCAGATTTTCATCCCTTGATAATGACCAAGATTGGAAGTATGGCGAATCAAATGAGAGAGAGCCTCAGAAATGATAAGGAGATTCAATTCAACAGTCGCACATATTGACTAAGCGCATATTGCCTCCTCCATACAATTTAAAACAGTTCATAGTCAAAAAGAGTCACAAACATATCAAACACATCTTTCAATTCCACAAGAGTAATAACTTAATACCTTCAGCATAATCACCACCACAATAAACATGGACCTTCTCCTCCCTCACCTCATGTGGTGTACTCAGTCAAAAAAAAAAAAGAAACACCATAAAACACTCAACTAATCCCAAGCACTTGTCACCCCTGAGCTATTACCACCACCACCATAGCCACCATAACCTCCATAACCACCACCTCCACCACCACCGTAATAATTACTATTATACCCTCCTCCACCACCACCACCACCGCCGCCGCCGCCGCCGCCCCTACCAAAAGAATTGTCCCTCCTATAATCCCTACCGCCAAACCTTCCACCGCCTCCGCCGCGCTTGTTTCTCCCGCCGTACGAAGCTCGGCCGGCGAACCTAGTCAGCCAATCAGGCACTTCTTGGTTCGCCTCCCTCATCACTTCGGCGAGCGACTTTGCGATCGACGCGTTGTTTTCGTTGAAGAACGCAGTGGCCAGCCCCGTCTTGCCGGCGCGGCCCGTGCGCCCTATTCGGTGGACGTAGTCGTCGATGTCGCTGGGCAGGTCGAAGTTTATTACGTGGGAGACGTCGGGAATGTCCAGCCCACGAGCGGCTACGTCTGTTGCTACCAGAATTGGAGTTTGTCCGCTCTTGAAGGACCTTAGCGCTTGCTCTCTTTCCTGGGGAAAAGAGAGAGCGAAGGGTTAGTCTGTGTGGTTATGAGAGGTATGGCTGTTATCGAGTGTACTATAGGCAGTTCTTTACCTGCTGATTTCTATCCCCGTGAATGGCAGTAGCAGGAAAGCCATTCATGCATAGCCAGTGTTCCAATGAATCAGCACCCTTTTTCGTTTCCACGAATACAAGGCTAAGAGCCTGCAGCACGAGTAAGCAGTAACCGACAATTGAAAATGCTCATAAGCTCGAATATGTAATCAAATCGGTAAAAAATCTGCATATATTCATGCAATCGAACCAAAAACGAGTTATGGAAACATTCTGACATGTAAATTATCCAGCAGCCTTCGTCTTACATTGAATCAGGTCATGTAGGGTAGACAGTAAAGGAGAAATAATTGTTAATCTAGTTCTCACTTAAATGTATATTACCTTCCCTTGAGCTCCATTTTCCTTCTGGGCGTGAAGAAGATCCATCAAGTAGCTTCTCTTATCATTATCCTGAACATATTCTACTCTTTGAACAATCAAGTCTGTGCTTGAACCAACCCGCCCAACTGACAAAAATATGTAATTTGAAAGAAAATCCGATGCCATCCTCTGCATATAAAAAATAAAAAATAATAATAAATCAACAAGTATTACAGCTAATATACAAGAATATTTTATCTTTTTGTACCAAAGTTTGATCATAACCACGTGAAAAGCCACACGTGCATGATCGAACAAACGTCCTCGAAAAATTAATAAAGTTCCATTCCCCCACTCTCGGCGAAAGGATTTCCGCAATCGTTTCATTTTAAGAGGACATGTTATCACCTTAAGCACTTATCTTGCATGTGGTGTTATATGCCATAAAATAAATCCGAAGACAAAAAATAGACCTCAAAAAGTCACTTAGTCCACTCTAAGAGAAATTGGGCAATTGATAGATAAATCTACACATTACACATAGTCAACCATTCACCAACTTTGTCCCATTTACTCATGTATGAGAGAAGTTGAAATAGACATATGAATTTAGAAAACAATATAAGAGAAAAAAATCAAAGACAAGCGGACGTTGAATGAAACAATTACCTGTATCTCTTTGGGAAAAGTAGCACTAAACAGCATTGTCTGTCTTTCACCACGAGGTGGCATATTCATCTGCTCTACGATCTTCCTGATTTGAGGCTCAAAACCCATATCCAACATTCTATCAGCTTCATCCAGCGCCAAGTATCTTATCATCTCTAGTGACACTTTGGCTCTCTCGAGCAAATCAACTAATCTTCCGGGAGTTGCCACCAGAATATCAACTCCTCTTTCAAGTTCACGCAGCTGGATAGAGACATAGATACTTAGCAACAAGCAAACGAGAAAAAAAAATAGAATTAAATACGTAACTCTTGAAATTGATCACAAAAATTAGTTCTGCAAGAAATTGGTCAACAACCCAAAATTTACACAGGTATAGCCTCTCAACAACCACAAGAAGAATGAACCCCATGGTCTACTATTGGGAGGTTTCAGATCAAATCAAGCATATAAGTTTCATGAAACACTGTCCGAGTTTCCTAACTCTACTTTCTTCATCCATGTCATAACTCTCATCAAATTAACCCCTTCTTTATCTTCATGGACGAGTATTGTAACAATAGGTGTAGTAGGTGTTTCAGATTCAGATAAAGATGCATTTGAGAAAATATTTGATGAAGTTGCTTTTGAATAACCCTCGATGAAAATATTTTATATTTAAACCTCAAACAATAACTAACTTAAAGCAAGAAATTCCAAAAATAACCTGCAGATTTATGGGAGCTCCTCCATAAACTACAACTACTCTGACGCCAGTTTGATAGGAAAACTTTTTGGCCTCTTCATGTATCTGTAGGATAAAGAGATTAAACTCTCATTATTGGCCACTTCTACAAAACATGTCAAGCGTAAAGTCCTACGAAAGCAATTGATTTCATCGTCACGAAACAGCAGGCTAACCTGAATAGAAAGTTCTCTTGTTGGTGAGAGAATGAGAGCAAGAGGAAAAAGCGTGCGGACACTACGCGGTCTCGGTGGCATATTTCCTCTCATTATTCCACTAATAATTGGGAAGCAAAACGCAGCCGTCTTCCCCGATCCAGTCTGGGCACAAGCCATCAAGTCACGCCCTGCCAACGAAATAGGTATTGCATGCCGCTGCACAGGAGTCGGTTTCACATACTTACATCTCTTGATGTTCAAGTTCACAGCATCGCCCAAATCTATCTCCGCAAAAGTGTTCACAGGCGGCGGGACATTGTCCCCACTTGTTTCAACTGGAATATCCTCGTACGCATCAAAGTTAATGCCACTATTCTCCTGCTCATTGAACGCTGCTTCAGCATCAGGCTCCACATCATCGCTGCCAAATGGGTTCACCTCACGTTCTTTACCGCCCCAACTACCTCTACTACCCCAACCACCACCTCCACGGCCACCGCCACCATATCCCTGGCGTCCATAATCGGCTCTTGGGCCACCAGCCCACTGTGAGCCACTTGCGGGACCACCATACCCAGGCCTATCATTAACAGATCGAGCTCCACCAGGTGGAGGGGAAGGTTCTGCAGATTTGTTTCGAAGATGCGGAGGAACATAAGATGACGTTTTCGGAGCCAATGAGCGCCGACTGCCATCAGTAGGACCCGCATTCTCAACGGCATCTGCCCACGAACTCATTTTTCCAGAACAAGTCTTCAGATCCTATTCCCAGACTAAGCCACAAAAACCTATATACACATCAATAATACAGATAAACTCAGCTTATCACATGCAGTTAATAAACAAATATCAAGCATCCAAGAACAGAATTTTCAGAAAAAGCTGATCGAAAAGCAGCAACAGAAAGGGATGAAAAACAAACGGATGAAAGACAGATAAATTCCATTCCATTTTCCCCAACCAAAAAACAACGACTTGAAACATGAGCCTCGAGCTTAAAACACCAGGACTGAATGCAAGCACAAATGTAAAATCTGGAACAAATCGAAACAAACACGCAAGCGCATTCCATGAAAGAACAGATAAATCACGTGCAATCGCGCGCAGAGAGATAGAGATAGAGATAGAGATAGAGATAGAGAGAGAGATGGAGAGAAGAAATCAAACCTCAGAGAGATCAGCAAAAAGATTTGCGAAAAGGAGAATTTGAAAACCCTAACTATGGGTGTGAGAAAGGAGAAAATTTAGGAGCAGAGATACAATAAATATCGGAGAATAAAAACGAAATGGTAGGATTTCAACGTATTTTCTTATTTTGTCTTTCTTAATTTTTGTTATCGCAATAAACATAAATTAATTAAATTAATATTTTGTTTGTCTTAATTCGCTTTTGCCACCGACGCATTGTTAAATTGCACTGTGACGTGTCGAGGACTCACACACGGTTGCACTTTTATTGCATCGAAAGAGATGACGTCATATATAACCTTCCGAAATATAACTTAGAAAATAAAATAAATAAAAATGGAAATACTTGTTGTCCAAAGGCAGCCATCCTCCTGCAATTCGAAGAAGGTTTCCTGCAATTCGAAGAAGGTTCCATTGTTGATTCAGCTCATGTTTTAGTCCCACAAGTCTCGTAAACATCTCAACGATTCAAAATTAATCCATGAAATAGTAGAGACCTTTGTCGGTCGGTCTCCGAATTAAGAATCAAAATTATTGCGTTTTGATTCAAAATTAAGATCGGAAAACGGTGAAAAGAGGAAGGAATTTTAATGGAAGCTGTAGCTGGGTGGCAAATAATTTCGCTATGTGGACTAGCATTGTGGATCGTGGTTTCTTCGGCTTTCAGTGTGACCCAAAAGGTCAGATCCTTGACGCAGCCATGGGTTTCTCAACGTGTGATTTCTGGCATTCCCATTTCTCTCAGGATTCAGGTGTGTTCAAGAGACGTTATTTAATGGCTTTGATATGCATACTTTTTTTGCAGGCTTTGGGTTTGATTTCGAGGATGATTGGTGGTTCCCTCTTTTTTTTTTTTCTTGCAGAAATACCACCATAAATATCTGGATGCGTTCTTCTCTGTGTTGTCTTGTGTAGTTTCTGTACCTTTCTACACTGCATTTCTTCCATTGCTATTCTGGGTATGATCTCTAGTCACCTTCTCTTATTCATATTTTGTGTGTCTTTGCGTGATTTCTTATGTATTATCTGATACGAAAAACTTCGATTTTCTTCTTGTTGGTTTTCTGCTTTAGACTGGGCATTGCAAATTGGCCAGGCAAATGACTCTCTTAATGGCTTTTTGTGATTACACTGGGAATTGTATAAAGGTATCTTCCTTGCTTCTGTCGTTTTATAGCTCATATTTTCTCGGTTTCTCACTTGCTCTAAATACGTAGGATTTGGTGTCTGCGCCCAGACCAAGTACCCCACCTGTTAGGAGAATAACAGCGACGAAAGATGAGAAAGAGAATGCTATGGAATACGGATTACCTTCTTCTCACACACTGAATACTCTTTGCTTGTCGGGGTACAAAATCTGTTCATCAATTTGCTTTCCGTGAAAAAACAGAAATCATGTTCTTGCTAGCTGATAATACTGTATGCTGACTTGTGCAAGTTTCATCCCCTCTTTAAAACTCAGATATTTGCTACATTACATTCTGGACTACAATGAAAGTAAAGATGGGCTAATCGCCGTTGTGGGGATCCTCATGGTCTGTGTTTTTGTTGGTCTAATAGGGTTGGGTAAGTTCAAATCTATTGCATGATCTTTCTTATGTTTCTCATTGGTTTCCTTTCTTAAGATTCCTTTCCTAAAATTTCTGTAATATCACCAGGACGGATATACCTAGGAATGCACAGCTTAATCGATATCATCGGCGGTCTAGTTTTGGGATCACTCATCCTCGCAATGTGGCTCTACGTATCAGAAACCATCGACCATTTCGTAGTTTCCGGTCAGAACGGTAATTACATTTTCCTTCTTCCTTCGTTTCTGTCCCATTCTCTTTCAACTTTACCCTAAGTATGACGTTTCTCCGCAGTTTTCACATTCTGGGCCGTCCTTAGCTTCTTGTTACTCTTCGCCTACCCAACTCCCGAGTTTCCCACGCCGAGTTTCGAGTTTCGCACAGCCTTCGACGGCGTCGCCTTTGGAATTGTAAGTTACTCAAAACACTGTAATCTACATGAACTTCCATTCGTTCAGCTTTCGAAACCTCGGAACAGTTTGGTTTTTCATTTCCCAGGTGATTGGAATCCACCAAACGTACAGTCAATTCCACCACGAAAACGTTCCCCGAATATTTTCCCCTCAGCTCACATTTCCCGCCTTCATGGGACGAATGCTTTTAGGAATCCCAACGATTCTCGTCGTAAAGTTCTGCAGTAAGGCACTAGCCAAGTGGATACTTCCCATCCTTGCAAATGCTTTGGGAATCCCTGTAAGATCGACAACTTACTTGCCCGCACTGCTAACCTTAAACTCCGAGAAAAAGTCAGACGTAATGAAGCAGACGAGCTATCTCCATAGGTTGTTACTTTTCGCCAAGCAAACGTCGTTCGACGTGGATACAGGCATAAGGCTTTTTCAGTACGCCGGCCTTGCTTGGTCTGTTGTCGACCTCGTCCCTTCTATGTTCTCTCAATTAGGACTGTGATGGTTTTGGATTAGCATCCTTTATTTTTTTTGGTATGGTTATGTTCTTACCCGTTTTGTCAGTGTAATTTTCGCTGAAGTTGTGTAGTGACTCATTTAACTGAAATATAATACACATCTTTGGTGGTTTGTTCTCTGTGTTAGCTTTTAGGGTGCGGTGCACTTTCCGAAAAAACAAAAAGCATAATGGTATGATACGTTATGCTTAATGCGTCACACCATTACATTACCTTACCGATTTCGCATCGAATTCCGCGTTTCGTATGCATAATTTCATGCAGAAAACAAAAGAAAACTTGTGATGAAATCAACATACCAAACACACCCTTTAAGCTGACTTTGACACTAGGGGGAACAAGGCGTCCTTACACAGAAAACAGAGAGATGCAGCAATGTTATCACGACGACTGTTAACAACACAAAGAAACAAGATCCATGCCAACATAGAATTTCTCTTCTTTTTTTTAACATACAGTAACAGAATAAGCAAATGTAAACGGAAATCGTTAAGGATAAGTTGTAACAAGAACCGCTGAGAAAAGTCGAAGAGCTCCTCAGTAGGCATCTGCGCTTCTACTCCAGCTTCTGCGGCTACGGCTCCCAATCGGGCTCGGGCTCGGGCTCAGGCTATACCTCCTTGAGTCATCATCGGGCGACCATGACTCTGAGCTCTCTCTATACCTTCTCCCTCGAGGAGATATGGATCTGCACACATACATGTACCGTTTGCTCTTTCAAAATCAATCCCCAATGATACTAACTATAGGCTGTAATGAGATCAAATACCTTGAGTAGCGTCTTCGCCTCGGAGATGGAGAGTAATAATCGGGGCTTGGAGAGTAAGTTCGCCTGTGTCTCGGCGATGGGGAATACGAACGGCGAGGGGTTCTTCGACTATGGCTGATGTTTCGAATGCAATGTGAAGATTACGAATATACAAGAAGGTAAACGCAAGAGTATTTGATTAAGGGACTTCGTGTCTATACCTTCTGCGGTCCCTTGCCTTCATCTCGGAAGGTTTCTTCCTATTTTCCTCGGCGAAGACGACGGTCAGCTCTCGCCCGAGAAGGACCTGACCGTCCATCTGATACTTGGCTTCGGCGGCATCGTCGGGGTAAACGAATTGCACGAAACCAAAGCCACGTGGTTCCCTGCGACATTTGACGTGTTTCTAGGGAGTGGAAGCATCATAAATCAATGATATATGTAAACACCCAAAAGACTTGGGCAAGAATGATTTCAGACAGATTCATAGCTCAGAACATTCATTAGTCGCGGCTCACCCAAGAGACTCGGGTAGATACATTGTAATAAAATCGCTAACCTCGGGAGCATGGTTAAGACTTCATTCTTCGAGACTTGAACATCACCATATTGTATTATACTCATGTATGGCTTCAGTCTTCAAATTTCAATTTGTATTACCTAGACAACTTTGCTTCACTTCATGTCCTAAGATGATCTTCATCTTTATAACACTACTTCATTCTTTTTCTCCGGCACTTCAAGAATAGCAGATAAGAATCCCAACAAAATAAAACAAGTAAAAAGATGATGGCAATTGTCACATTTGGAACTTAAAGAAAATTTTCAGCCATTTTATATCCAATAATGAAGTTCAAATCCATCCCAACCAGTTTACGACTTGGCAGAAGTCACTAACCCTGTGTAGTAGTCACGGGGCAGATAAATGTCCTTTAGAGGACCAAACTCTCCGAATGGCTCGCGAAGATCTTCAGGCCTACAACACAGAACAATTCAACGAGATCAAATACTTGAGAAAATGCCACACAGTAGAAAATGAGCATGCTTCCTCGATGGAGAAGCATTATGGTCACTCTCATTCAACAATGTGTTTTGCCCATCTATCATAATCACAACATAAGAAAGATTACATAATCTCGCTACGTGGGTAATAAAATATACACTTGATAAGCATAATCAGTAGACCTGCAGTCATGGCGAAGGTTGCGAACCAATAGGCTAGTTGGGAGATTTCTGTCACGGCTTCTATAGCTGCCTCTTGGGCTCGGGCTTCGGCCTCTCCTGCTATGGTAACCCCTCGGAGAAGGACTTCTACTGTATCTTCTGGCCATTTTCCTATTATCTATTCCAAACAGAAGATCGCGACAACCGAAGTTATTACATACCAAGAGCAAGCTACCGATTTTTCTCAAATACTTCAACAAAAGACAAGAATTTGATGATACGGATATGGAGTAACCAAACTCTTCCCCATCAACAACTACAAAACGAATTAACAAACAGTACCGAGCAAGGAGGTTTCAGCTGTAGAATACTCAACCAAACATCAACGCATTTAGAATTATTTGCTAGACAATGGTTTTACAATTCATCTAACAAATTTAAGTTACGAAAAAACAAAATCAATTTTGGATATGACCGAAATTGAACGAACACTTGCAAACTCTTCTTTCCACGAGGTAAAATCAATAAATAGCGTAATCAACAACGATGCATCTTTTCTTATAGAGATCGACGAACACAAGTTTTTTACCTGATAAACAATCTCAGTTCGCTCACGCCAAAAGAACGTTTCTAGAAAGCTCTTCTTTCTGTTTCCCTTGCACTTATATAAGTGTCAAGTCTCGACTCTCGAGAAACTTCTCTTGACCACAGTTCCTCCCTTTGGGCTTCTATGCAAATACCAAGAATGAATTGGGACGAATAATAAATTATCATAATTAAGATGGAGCTCGTTTATTTATTTTGGAAACATTTCACTTGATACTCCTTTGTTTAGGGCTTTACACTTGGTGCCCAAGGTTATTACACTTCCAATTGGTATTTCTGTCTTTAAGACTTTTTCAAATGGTACCAAAAGTATTTTTCAATTTCGATTGAAAGTTGAAACACATGTATCTAGGCTTTTTAATTGGTGCCCAAAGTATTATCAAGGTAGATACCCCTAAGTGACGTCATGATTTTAGATGACAAAAAATTTTCTAGGTGTAAGCCTCGTTGGTTGCTAATAAAATCCTAGAAATGACTAAAAACGATTCATACACCTAAAAGTCATATTAACTTTTTAAAATCACAACGTTATATGTTGAGGATACCCACCTTAAAAAGACTTCGTACACCAATTGAAAAAGCCATACATACATGAGTGCCGTCTGAAATTGAAAAAGACTGGGTATCGATTGGAAAAGTCTTAAACAAATGGTACCTATCGGAGTTACAAAATAATTTGGGCACCAACTAAAAAAAATCTTAAACACATGGTACCAAGTGGAGTTCCTCTTTTCATTTTCAAACCATAGTTTCGTTTAATTCTTAAGTTAACATTCACAAATCTGAACTCTTATATTAATGGTGAGGGTGAGTTTTTTTTTTTTTTGAATAGAAAAGATTTTATTAATCAACCAATATCCGCAAGTAGGATATTATACATGTCGTTCGTAGGAGCCGAAAGGCCTTCTCCCACGGTGAGGGTGAGTTAAAAACACTTTTTGGTATATTCATTAACCAATCAGAAATTTACACAAATTAAAAATTGACATAAAATAAAAAATAAATATTAGATAACGTTCTTTAGCCTAATGAACTGTCCATTCTATTTTAGGTAAAATGCTTAATTTAACTATATATTAAAATCAAAATTAAAACAAAAACATCTTATCAATTTTTATTTTCATGCACACAGTGCAACATATACTATTTATAAATATGTTCGGTGGAGAAACTTCTTGCCGTCCTCAATTGCCAAGCCTTTCGCAATATATAATGCTCGTCATGTTTATGCATTACATTGATAAATATTTATAATTGATAAATAGTATAGCATCTGTTTTTGCAAATACTAATAAAGCTGTATTTCATGGTGATCCAAGCATGGTTTTTACAACCGGACCGGACCGGCCTGTTTAGGCCGGTTCCGACCGGACCGGTCGAAAATCCGGTCCGGTCCCGGTCCGGTCCATATTTAATTAAAAAAAGAAAAAAAAAAACAGAAAAATTTATAAAATATATATATATATATATATAAGTTTATGTAACAAAATCGGACTAGCCTAGAGGTGACAACCATTTAAGTTTCTTTTTGCATTGGGCCGGGTTCGATTCCCATAAATCTTATTTAAATCATATTTTATAATTACCTTTTTTATCCTTAATTTTATAAATTTCATTTTTGACTCTCTGATTATGATTAATTATTAATATATTAGACATTTTACATTTATTTTGTTGAATAACCCAATTTACAAACCATAATTGTGTTTTACTTATTCTATTTCATTGATTGATAAGTGAAAATATATTTTTATTATTTCTTTTAGGACCGGTTTTACTCCGGTTCGATTCCGGTTTTATACCGGTTAAACCACTAAACCTTAAACCACTAAAATTTTCGGTCCGGTTCAAAAACCCGGTTTCAGAACCTTGGATCCAAGATATATATATAAAACTTAGTTTTTTTTTTTTTTTAAAAAAAAAAAAAAAAAAAAGAGAAACAGAAAAAAATAAGAGAAATCGTCATTATAATTATAACACAAACAGTCCTTAACTCGGATCATTCTGCCTTGAATTCCGCATCAATAATCATCATCATAGCAGACGACCACGTCGTATGCAACCGCCGGCGACGCTGTTTGGGAACGCCGATCACTGGTTTTGAGGGAGTTTCAGGTATTTAATAGCTTCGGACAATTGAACTGGATGTTTATTGATTCAGTTTTACGACGATTTAGCCCACCTTCAAATTTACGTAGCTGATACATATGTTTCGTGATCGATAATCTTTTCTTGGAGACAATGCTGAAGAAAATGGAAGAATTAAAGAATGATTCTTGAACTGAGCGATTTAATAATCTGTGCATTTTACCTTTTCTTTAGAATCTATACTCGAATGGCAGTGTTTAATAGAAATCGTTTGAAAAACAAGAAGTTAAATGGGAGTTCTATATCGTAGTCGGCAGGCTACACTTGACGTGGATCACAGCTTCCGATCTATAATGTTCTTACTTTAATGGTCATTTTTTCCACTTACTGCAGAATGAATCCACCTCTTGACGATATCGAGTTAGAACTGAACAGAACCGAAGGAGAAAAAGACGAATCTGCTTCGCACCACTGCGACCTTTGCGATGCTGATAAGATCCACAAACTAGCCCAAGAACTCCTACCTGGTTTGGCCTCCGCGTGCGTCGATAATACGACAGGCGGCCTTTTCAAGAGCCCTGCTTCGGTCGCCATTGACATTAGAAGGGAGATGGTCGATTACCTAGTTCAAAGAAGTGAGACCTATGTAGCAGAGACAGTGATTCTCGAGAATGGTGCAGATGAGATAGTACATGCTGACCCTCACGATACTATCACAGAATTCATCGATGACTTTGCTAGTTCGAAGAGAAACTTCTTCAGTAGAGTCTCGGGATGGTTGCTGAGTGACAGAAGAGAAGATAGAATCGATGATTTCGTGCAGGAGATGGAGGTAAATGGTTTTTGGTTGTTGAATAGGAGAGAATCTGTTGCTCAAACTCTCCTGAAGAACATTGATTTCAGAAATTTGTATCATTGCATTGAGAGATTTAAGTCTGGGGAGGAGCTGGAGGAACACAGACTAAAGTGTGGTTTTAGGACTTTGATCTGCACTAACGAGGGATGTAACGCTCGGTTCAGTGCTGCTCAATTGGACCATCACGATTCTCTTTGTCCCTTTAAGATGCTTGGCTGTGAACAGAAGTGTTCGGCCATCGTCATGAGGCGTGAGATGGACAGACACTGTATTACGGTCTGTCCCATGAAGCTCGTGAAGTGCCCGTTCTTCTCGGTTGGTTGTTACTCTTCGGTTCCACAGTGTAAGATCGACGAACACCGTGCAGAGAATCTTGACTCTCACATTCTCTATTCTCTTACTGCCATTCATAAGGAAGCTTCAGGAGAAGACCTCGCTGAAAGAGTTGAACTTCTCAAGGCAAGTTTTTTCTTGGAAGAAAATAAATAGTTGATCGTTTTCTTGTGTCAACTTTACGTATTTTCTTGTCTGAATAACTGTGTCTGTGATGCTATTTTGTTAATCCGTGCGACAGGCGTCGTTTCTTCAGCAACTCGAGGCAGCACGCGACGCACGATCCTTAACCTTTAAGATCAAGGACTTTGAAGCAAAGCTGGGGCCTATGAAATCCAAATCTACTACAGAATCTGATGACGAAGACGTTGATGATTCGTGTAAGAAAGACGAGGTTAAAAGATCACCAGCCAAAAGGGTCACGTTTGAGGATTCTCGTGAAATCAA
This sequence comes from Craterostigma plantagineum, assembly GCA_027422505.1. NCBI lineage: Eukaryota > Viridiplantae > Streptophyta > Magnoliopsida > Lamiales > Linderniaceae > Craterostigma > Craterostigma plantagineum. Next base: position 398,213 of record JAPQWV010000145.1, read on the forward strand.
GCGAGAGAAATCGAACTCGTCCTCCGATAGCAGTGATCACGATGAAGCAGCGAAATCACCGAAAATTGCAGAGCATGAATTGCAATCTCAGCACAATGATGAAGAGGCGCTTGCATCAGAGCCCTTTCAAGAATCACCCCAACAAATAGAAGATGATCCAGGCTTACCAGTCAAAGCTGAAGCACAGATGGAAAATACATCTGATGATGAGTCCGTTGAAGAAAATGAACATGAAAATATCTGCTCGCCAGTAAAAGTGGAAGAGAAGATGAATTTGGTTCCCGATACAAAAGATCACGTGGACGACATATCCTCAGAATCTGAAGCAGATGAGCGTGAGAAAATTAGCTCTCCACTAACAGTGGAGGAGGCGGTGAATTTCGTTACTAAAACAGAAGAGCATGCTGTCGAGGTTGCAACAAATCATGGAATCGCATCAAATGCCTCCTCAGATTCTGAAGCAAATGAACGCGAGCATATCATATCGCCCGTAGAAGTTGAAGGGAAGATGGAGTTTGTTACCAGTACCGAAGAGCATATCGATGAGGTTTCTGAGAATCATGGCACCCTATCACACAACTCCTCGGATGAAAATATCGGATCCCAAAAGATAGATTATGTTACCGCACAAGAGCATATCGAAGAAATTGCAGAGAACAAGTCAAACACCTCCTCAGAATCCGGGGAATAATCACTTGAGAAGCATTGAACAACAATTATGCATTAAGGCGTAGCTTTTTGTTTAACGAATCCGAGTTGTGAAGGCAAGTAAGACTTATGCCTTTCACTGTCAATTTGAGATATCATTTAATTGATTTTTTTCACCTGGGCAGTTTCTTTTTTGTTTCTTTCCTCATACATTGTTGCTGGTTGGTGTCAGCAACAATCTTGATGAATAAATCTCACATATACTCTTGAGAGTTTTGCCTTCTTTTTGGCTATGAGCGTGGCAAATTTTATCATAGTGATGGACCATTTTCTTACAGTATTGAGTAGATAAGGCTGTCAATTAGAACAGGCATGCCCATCAGATTACGGCTCGATACATCATTGTCTATGGATGACGATCGACAAGGCTTAGTAAAGCGTATCGTGAAATATCTTTGGACACATCAGTATCGCACGTTCTTTCGACAAAACAATGGCATAACCTTTGACCTAAAGAAATCGTACAACATTTGTATTCGTATACACTTACAGGCTCAAACTTGGACCCGACCGATTTTATGAACACATTTGATCCGAATAAGCTCGCTCTATATTCACTTTCACTCGATACAAAAAATGCGACCTTCGGTTTCTCTTTGCACAGAGAAATCGTGAATGGCGAAGAAGACTGTCAGACTCTTGAACTCTCTCCGCAATGGGATTCAAGTTTCTCGACGTAGAGTAACCGATTTCGCCTAAATGAAAGGGAATATGATGTACTCCGCGTAAAAGAGATTCCATATAAACCTATAAAAGTCGGATATTGCTTCCTGCATGTAAAAAGAAAATATAAACATGTTGTTTTCGGAAGATTAAGCGATGATAATCCTTGCCAAAGTCCACAAATAAGCGAAATCATCTGCCTTACAAAAATAATCACCTTAGTGTAATTTGCTCTTTCAAGCACCCAAGCCTGCAAAAAACATCGAACGAAACTCAGTCACTGCAAATACAGACATATCAATGCCGAGATGAATGTGTTGTGGGAACGATGTGGGAAGTGGGAAGCAAATCATAGTCAAGAAGACTAGTGTTTCCAACTATAAACCTTCGAATTATTACAGGAAATTTAACCTCGGCATACCTGGAAAGTCAAACAAAGTGCCAAGGCAACATGTGAGGGTATCATCAAGCTCCCCTTGAAGGCCTGAGGTTGCATCGCAGGTTCTTAACGTTAGTCGAAAAAAAGATACGGTTTATAGAATAGCTCTTGTGCTGACGGTTCAGTATATAACCTGAGGCATGTAAATCGCTCCTAAAACAGCACCGATGTAGTTTATCAGTAGAAGCACAGATCCAAGCAGTGCTATATTTCTAACGCCAAGCTTCGTCGCCAGCGTAGATATCTGAAACCTAAATGTTTTTTTTTTTTTTTACCAAAAACACGACTTTTCAACAACCCAAAGACGCAGTTGATTCTGGGGCGGAAATTAGAACTTCAAAAAGCATATGAGATACTTACTTGCGATCGCCTTCTACGTCTGGGAGATCTTTCGTAATGGCTATTACCAGAGCAAATAGCGTCACGAACGTGGTAATGAATGCGACGGGGGCGCTGAAATAGTCGGCATCAATATTGGAAAATTTAACAACATATGAAAAATGGGTATTTAAATCTTTACCTCCATTCGAAGCTCAGACCAAGAGCAGCCCTTGTGGCGTAGTATACGCCATAATTGAGAAGAAATCCCCTAACCTGGGAACCCATAAGCAAAAACTCTTTTGTATGCCCTTTAATATATGAAAAAATCAAAATGGAAATGAAAAGCAACACGATTTATGAAGGGCATACAGTGGCTATTATAAGAAAGGCCAAAACAGGGTATTTCTTCAGACGAAATGGTGGAACAGAGTATATGGTGCCAAGAAAAAGTCCAAGGCAGTAAAGCGATGTAATGAAAGGTCCAAAGTTCGATCCAACTATTGCAACGCCAGCAATCGCAAGCAATAAAACCAAGATCCACGCAGATCGTTCTGAAAGATCTCCAGCGGCAATAGGCAAGTAAGGTTTATTCACCCTAAAAAGAGTGAAAATATAAATCGACAATAACAGATTGCCTTGAAAAGCATAGGTCAGATATGAATAACAAAATGAACGGCTTACTTGTCAATGCCAACATCATATATCTGATTGATGCCTACGATATAACCATTTCCACATAAGAGAGCTAACAGCCCAGAAAGTGCCTTCAGTAATAAGGACCACTTTATGAGATTTGGATTCTCTATTAGAGCCCTTGTTACTAAAGAACTGACCGAAAAAAAAATTAACTCCATAAGTTTGTTAAGGCCTTGAAGACTGCAATTGGGCAAGGAAAGAGATGATGGAAAGCGTTAAGCGTAAAGTCAATGTGACTCACAAAGATCCTAACGTCGTCCCACGTATGGTGTGCGGCCTCAGGAATCTCCAGAAGGCATTCCCAAGTGAAATTTTATTCGACGGTGGATCAATCCCAGCAGAATCAACCCTTGAACAGGCCTGAAAAAATTATTCTTTCGGCGTAAAATTTGTTAATAAGGAGTAAGTTCATTTCTTGGTGGAACAAGAATACATATAGAAGACTGTAGTCAGTGTCTTAAAGAAACAAAACTTCTCACACAACTGAACTGAACTAAACTAAAGGGACACAAAGGCTTATGACCAATAATGAAGATAAAAGGTTGACAACATAATTCACTTCTCAGACCTGCCAATTTCATGTAACAATTTAAGCGTATGATTGAAATTAACTAATGCCATGGTCTATACGAGGAGCATTGTCACCAAGAACAGCTTCAAAGGTGTGAACTTGGAGAGTTAACACTACACATTTCTGAATTTGGAAAATTAACACCAAAAATGCTCATCCCACATAAAAGTAAAGTTCAACCAAACACAAAAAGGGTACCCAGATGGCGCGGCGGCGCGTGAAACTCGGCGCAGATAAGCTCGGGGATGACGCTTTCTGGGTGCAAAACCCAGCTTTAGAACTGACAAATCGATTGTTCCGACATTTGAGCATCGAGCCAAGATTGTAACTGAGCAGAACGCTTCTTCGAGGAGCAAAAATTGAGGATGAAGACGCTTGCAGCTGCAGACATGATGAGACTGATGCATCCATTTCCTCCTACCAAGAGCTGATTCCCAACTCTCCTCTTTTCCTTGGTTTCCTTAAAGAGTGGAAAAAAGTGGCAGAGTGATGATCATCGTCAGAGGTGTAAGCAGAGTTGTGTGGCCAACAGTTGAACAACTGAAGAAATGATATAATATGTTTGTTTCAATGTCGATCAATCACCACCTCTTCACGTGAATCACAGAGATAACATATGAAAAATGTATAAAAGAAAGTTAAATGGGTCGTTTTGCAAATAATTGTGTACTCAATTGAAAATTTATACAGAACAGAAGACCATTTTCATTTTAATTACTAAAGTGGACCTCGGCCAATTTCGGACCGGGCCGTAATTTTAGCTGTAAGCCCAACCTAGCCAAATTGTGGCCCAAGCTCTTTTGTTTATAACTGCTCAAACTAGGGTTTTTTATAGCTGTATCGTTCACCATTTCAGTGTCGAGCACCTTCTTCGTTTGAGCAGAGTAGGCATATCCTAAGCTGAAAGGTTTCGCTCATTTTCTCCTTTCGTTTAATTTCCTGATTTGATATGTGATCTTATCGTTTTTATTCACCTGATTTCAGTTGAAGGCAGAGACATGGAAGGAGAAGGAATCATAGCCGACGGAGAAAAGGTTAACAGCGGTGTTTTGCTGTTCAATCGATGGTCCTACGACGAAGTTCAGGTATCAATTTCTGTAGATCGTCTATCGTTTCCCCAGCGATTCACATTCTTGGCTTAGCGAAGGATGATTTGATGAATGCCATACGTTGTATGCCTTGTGTAGCTTCTTTAGATAACTAAAAACGTACGGTGCGTTTGGCTGGATTCTAATTATTGTGGCTCATGATCTTTGTGCGAGCCATGATCTGCATAGTTCTATGAGATTTAACCGATTCCATGATCAAATCATAAATGTATGGACAAACTCTTCATGGACGAGTGGTTACTATGTGAGAAAATTTATGTACGAAGAAAAAGTAGGTGTGCATTACCATTGATTTGAAGTAAGTATCCTTATCCATTTGATTATCCTGGTTTTAAGGGTGTTTTTATTTTAGGTCAACGACCTCTCTGTGGAAGACTACATCACTGCTACAGCATCTAAGCACCCCGTGTACATGCCTCACACGGCTGGGAGATACCAAGCGAAGCGCTTCAGAAAGGCCCAGTGCCCAATCGTCGAGAGGCTGACCAATTCTCTTATGATGCACGGAAGAAACAATGGAAAGAAGCTCATGGCAGTTCGAATCATTAAGCATGCCATGGAGATCATCCACTTGTTGACTGACCAGAACCCAATTCAAGTCATTGTCGATGCAGTTATCAACAGGTTTAGATACGTTGAATTCACTGTTTTCTGAAGCAAATCGACAATTTTTATGCTAAAAATTTCAATTTAATGCAGTGGGCCGAGAGAAGATGCTACTCGTATTGGATCGGCTGGTGTTGTGAGAAGGCAGGCGGTTGATATTTCTCCTCTTCGCCGTGTCAACCAGGCTATTTATCTCCTTACGACTGGGGCCCGCGAAAGTGCTTTCAGGAACATCAAGACTATTGCAGAGTGTCTTGCTGATGAGCTTATAAATGCTGCCAAGGGATCTTCAAACAGGTAATAAAAGTTCTCTTTCTTTTTTCCAAAGTCAAGCCTATAGCTCATTGCTGATAATTATGTCATTCTTGTAGCTATGCTATCAAAAAGAAGGATGAGATCGAGAGAGTTGCCAAAGCCAACCGTTGAGATCGGAAGAATTTCAAAATGGAAAAAAGAAAATCAATCTTCGTTTGGGTCGAGCCAAGTTCTGTTTCGAGTTTCTGTGCTGAAGGTTTTGATACAGTTTACCTTCTATGTTTTGGTTTATTGTGAAAGCTTTTGAACCTTGTTATTCTTATTCGAAATATTCACCTTGCTTTTGACACTTGCATTTAAGTTCACGAATCTGAGCTTCGTTGTTGTCTATGAAATCTAGAGAAAAACGACTTTTAGGGATTCACTGAATTATCTTTTTCATATCAAAGTTTAACGTGTAAATCCAGTTAATTCTCTAACGTGTGACCTCGTTTGGAGATGAGTGTTGAATTTTTAATATGTCCTCAATTTCGATATGGCCGTGGTGTAAATTGTCTTTTGAAAAGAAAAAGATGAAATTATTTTCAAATGATGGGAATTGAGGATTTTGGTGTTATGGGACATGAATAGAACAAACACCAAGAACGAAGTTAAATCAGCAAACATAAGGAGATCAATAAAGAATACTTGAATACATACATTAGGAAGAAGAAAAAAACACCACATAAAAACAAATGATAAATGAAAAACTAAAAAAGTAAAACAAGTGGGATGGCAGAGCCTCAGAAAAGCATTGCGACGGCGACGGCAGCAACAGAGGCGAAAATCGCCGGCACGAACGACGATGCGCCGGATTCTGGGACTGGGCTCGGCGCTGGTGCTTCGCCTATGGCCGCCGCGCTATTTACCGACGACATCAAAGCTACCACCAACATTATCGCTAGAGCAACCTTCATCTTCAACGACTCCATTAGTGGGGGCTTTGCTTTTGCTTTGAGCTCAGAGAGACACACACAGAGAGAGATTTAAGAGAGTTTAGATTGAATGCGTGAGGAGGAAATGTTGGCCTTGTTTTCGATTTATAACGATATAAATTTTATATCTACGGGCAGGGAAAACGCTGCCCGGGAAGACCGTTGCTACAGCTAAGCTAATAATTGCAGCCTTGTGTTTGAATTGGGGCTTTCTCTTTGAAAGGAATTTCAGTAAAGCTGCCCGAGAAGACCGCTGTTCTTTTTTCTATTACAGCTAAAAATAGTTGTAGCCAACGGTCACGTAGGGCCTTAATTATAATTGTGTCGTCTTCTCTTTGATTAATCAATTAATTAAAGGGTCAATTTGACCTCAGCTCCCAACACAAGTTTCATTAAGTTTCAGGCATCTATCAGAAAATTTTTAGTTTTAAGGATCCGATACACTTAAGCGTTTTTCAATACCACCCATGGACCTGTAGTACCACTCCATGGTTCTGCAGTATCAATTCATGGACCTGTAGTAACGTTTCATGGACCTGTAGTACCACTCATTGACCTGTAGTACCGCTTCATGGACCTGTAGTACCACTCCATGGTTCTGCAATACCACTTCATCGTTCTGCAGTATCACTTCATTGTTCTGTAATTACACAAAACGATAGCCGATACCAGTTCATATACACTGTATAACAATTGCATAAATTTTAGGTCCTTATCTCTAAATTTTACAAACATCGGGTCCTTAACCATAAAAATTTTCTGACATGTGCCTGAAACCTAACTTAAAATATTTTTAAGGCCTGAATTAATTAGGCACTTAATTAAAATCAGAATATTTAATTAGCTTGACCTATTTGACAGGTGGCCGACGCATGTTCTGCAATTCCCACGAAGGCCATTCATTTTCGCTGTTCAATACCATTTTTTTTCCATCCTCTTTTCCCCCTATTTTCTCGATCTATGGAGTTATATTATTCATTGGGTAATCATCATCAGATCAAATCAACTATGTAATGGGCCACCATTTGATTTTGACCAACACCTACTTTAAGCAGTCATTTGCTGATTCAGACCTCAACAAACAATCTCAGCCCATTTATTTTACTTCAAATACTTAAATCCTCCTTATGAATTTTGTCTTCTATCTTGACCCAATATTTGGTCGAATTATGCTTAATTCTTGTCGCAGGAACGTATCTTTTCTTGTGACATTCAAGATGATAAACTCCATTGCTATTACACCTCTTTAAGATTGTTGAGGAGCCCTTAAACGCTTTCATATGACCCATGCCTCAATCTTGATGGTAAAACCAATTTGATAGAGCATTTGCACTGAGATCAAGTTTTCTTTTCATGTCAAGAATGTAATGGAAGTAATCAAATCACACAGAAGAGAGAGATGACATCTCAGCCATTAATAAAGGCAATCAAGAAAGCTTCCATAGCAATAATAAAGAGCAATACAACTTTTTTTCTGGGACATAATAAACTGACTTGTGGTTTTGTTACTTGCAATCTTAATCCAAAGAAGAATCACCAACTATCTCATCTGTGTCTGAATCACTTGCATTATAACCTGTTGACGAAGTCAAAATCCCATCAATTCAATTTTGAAAAAGAAACAACGGCAGAAATTAATGCACACAAAAAACATTGCAGCATCACCTGGGCGTTTATTGCAAACTTTCCAAACTGAAGACCTCGCCCTCGAAGCTCTAGTAATCCAAATTCTCCCCTAAATTAAAATCAAAACCATCGTCAATTCCGGGAACTCAGCTCAGGTATGGTATCACCAAAATTGATTAATCTAAAAGGAAAAACAAAAGAAAAACAGACCTTGTTAGGGTCCTTTGGGATTCCATAGCCAGAATAGTACATCTGAGCTACGAGGACTTGCATGGTGATATCGCCGGTCTTCGCCTCCTTAAGCATGTCGAGAAACCAACGCCTAACGCAGTCGGAAACCACCGAAGACAACGGCGTCGATTGCTGCCTCTGATGCTCCGCCGCCGCTTCCTCAGCAGCCTCCATCCCTGGGAAGAGGTGCGCGTGCTACTTACTCGCTGTGTTGTTAAGAAACTCAACTTTCCTTTTTGGAGGGATTAGTTTGAAAAAAATATAATAAAATTAATTTAAAAAGAAGAGCCTATCGATTGGTATTTTTAATTAAATAAACAAAAAAAAAACGAACATTAACAAAATAAACGGAGAAGCAGAAGCATTAATAAAATAGGTATTTTCGTACTCCCAGAGTACGAGTTACTTTAACTCGTAATCTGGGAGTACGATTTACGGGCCCAGCTGGCGCGTGCGACTAGCTGGACTAACTCGTACTCCCATAGTACGAATTAGTAACTCGTACTCTGGGAGTACGAGTTAGATCTGGTTTATAAACCTCGCGGCGAACTGAAACGACGAAGACGACGACGAAGCCGACGAAGACGACGCCGAACTGCTGCCCGCCGCGACCGCCGCGATCCCCGACGCAACGCCACGCCGCGCCCGACTGAGACGCGACGCCCCGAAGGTCCGCCCGCCGTCGCTGCCACGCCCGCCGTCGCTGCCCCGCCGCCTATCGCTTCCCCGCTCGCCGTCGCTGCACCGCCGCTGCCCCACGACGGCAGCCCCGCCCCCGTCGCTGCCCCGCCGCCGTCGCTGCCCCGCGCCTGCTGCCCCGCCGCCCGTCGCTGCCCCACGCCCGCCCCCGTCCCTGCCCCGCCCCCCGTCGCTGCCGACGCTGCCCCGCCGCTGCCCCACGCCCGCAGCCTCGCCCCCGTCGCTGCCCCGCGACCGCTGCCCCGCCCCCCGTCGCTGCCCGCCGCTGCCCGCCGCTGCCCGTCGCTGCCCCGCCCCCCGACGCCCCGATTCGAAAATCAATTTTTTGGGTACCCGTTATGATTCGAAAATCAATTTTTTGTGTTAATTTCATCATATCAAATGCTTTATTGATTGTCGATTTGTTTTTTTCATTAAATGTAGAATGGATTTGGATGCTTGTTACGGGCCTATTGATAGTTCGGTGTTGACGATGCAGTCAAATCACCGTAGTAGGGACTTATTATTAGATGCGAGTGTGATAGATAGTACTATTAAATGTAGGTCGTTAGAAAATGTTGTGTGGGGTACTAGAGAAGCACCGAATATCTTACACGGTAGCTTATTAGGAAAGTTGAACGTTATGGGTCTATACAGCGTCTACAGCTGTATGTCGCAGAGGGTTGACCCTCATTTGATTACAGCGTTGGTAGAGCGTTGGAGAAAGGAGACCCATACGTTTCATTTTTATGTCGGGGAAGCGACTGTCACCTTACAGGACGTAGGTATCTTGTGGGGGTTACCTGTAGATGGTAGTTGTGTCTCTGGTGTGATCCATACTAGGACGGTCACCCAGTGGATCGACGTGTGTGAGGAGTTGCTAGGTTTTAGACCGCCTGCGGATAAAATTAGGGGGTCATCGCTTTCGATGAAGTGCTTATCGAGTTGGTTGTTGGACCATCCGATAACGGATGATAGCGACGAGGAAGAGGTCGAACAATCAGCACGTGGTTATGCGATGCTGCTATTCGGTGCCGTGATGTTCCCCGATTGCAGCGCCAGCACCGTTTCACTGACTTACCTTCAGCTGTTGGAGGATATAGAGGAGATGAGCACATATAGTTGGGGCAGTGCGGTGCTGGCATTCCTATACAGAGAGCTTTGTTCGGCATGCGAGCCGAAAAAGCTAAATATAGGCGGACCCCTACGGCTGTTGCAGGTAATTATATAGCAAACGTGATTATATTTTAATGGTATTAAATATTTACTTAGAATGGATGATTCGTTTTAGGCATGGGCATATGTGAGGATTTTGCCATTTCAGCCAGTACGGGGTGATATTCGTATCACGATGGAGCCCCATGTCGTCGACGGGATACTCTTACCGGCCCCGCCACATGCAGCGAGGTCTGAAAAATTTTCGAAAGTTGGCAATTTTAAATTCTTACTTTTATAAATGGCGTGTAAATATTTGACAGGTGGAACTCATTCTTCAATTTTACTACGTCGACCCATTCGAACGTACGCACAATCCGCGAGTGCATTGATCGCATGCAGCCGCATCAGTTTGCGTGGACTCCATATAACATGGACGACCCAGAGATTACCGCTCTTCCTCCAGAGTGCTTACCGATGGCTTGTCGATCGAGGTGTCCACTGATATTCTTCAATATCGTGGAGTTTCATTACCCCGAACGGGTGTTGCGGCAGTTCGGTATCGTCCAAGGAATTCCCATTAATCCGCCGTATCGAGATACGAATCTTCATACGTACGAGCGTCGACAGCGGTCGGGGATGGATTGGAGACAACATCACGCAGGCTGGATCCAGTTGTGGGATGAACGAGAGGAGACCGTCGTGAATGGTCCTCCCGCGACTACCTTCACTTCTGTGGAGGACGGGTATTACGGGTGGTACCATCGGATCACTCGACTCTACATATCTCCTCATGCGAGACAGATGGCACAGGGCTTTCAGATGGGGGATGCGGTGTTTATGTCGTCCATCGTAAGTTTAATTTATTTACTAATGTAGTGTGATGAATAGTACTTACATAATTTACTTTTCTATTTTTAGGAACGCGGGGTTCACGACAGCCTTCACTATGCGGAGGCCGGGGAGCATGACCAGTCGATCAGTTTACTGCGGCAGATGGAGAACATGTTTATCTCGCGACGCCGAACTCGACGAAGCAGTGGGACATCTCACGCACAAGAGGCCGAGTCATCTCACGCACACGACATACCCGAGACATCTCACGCGCACGAGGTCGGGACATCTCACGCACACGAGTATGGAACATGGGACGCACACGACGCCGGTACATCTCAGGTACCTGAAGCTGTGAACCCGTCGTTCTTCGACGACTTGGCGCCGTTTTTTCAGTCGTCTGCACCCCAGGACAGCTCACAGCCGCCTTATATGGGAAATCAGGTATATTAATTATATTTGGCACTTAAAGCGATCGAATTAAAATTTCATTATCAATTTTTAGGCGTTTACGACACCTTCCCCACGACTGCGCCGACCTCGAAGTCCAGATGATGATGCTGAGCAAGGTAACCGTCGAGGAAATCGAGTACGTAGGCCACCTCGTTGTGGGACTGGTGCTCATTTGGCTCATCATGGCCGATAGTCTATATGTTTTATGTTATTTTTGAAGTTTGTAATGACTATTATGACTATTCTTATTAGTCTGTTTAATATAAATGTTGAGAAGGGCTAATGATATACGAATCATTCTGGGCGAGGGGGAATTTATAGATACTTAAATCGTATCGTGGGGATACGAGTTACGTAACTCGTATTCCCGTAATACGAGTTACTGGAATTATTGCCGACACCCTTGCATGGCCATGCAGGTTGGTCGGCCACATAACGTAACTCGTATCCTTAGGATACGAGTTAGTGTCTCGTATACTGAGAATACGATTTAATGCGCCATGTCATTGCCATGTCAGGGTCAGCGCGGTCAGCAAATAATTCGTACTCCTAGAGTACGAATTACTAACTCGTATTTCCCTAATACGAGTTATGCGGACGTGTCGGGTCAGCGGGTCAACGCCCAAACGTAATTCGTATTCCGGGAGTACGAATTCCTAGAGTACGAATATCTCTATTTTATTAATACTTTTTCTTTTCCGTTTATTTTGTTAATGATTGATTTTTTTTGTTTATTTAATTAAAAATACCCTATCGATTCCCAGCTCATGTGGGTCCCACTCCTACGACCCGGCCTAGCATGGACAGAATTTGGGCCCAAGTTACCTATTGGGCCGAAGACCAAATTATTCTCGATAATATAAAAAAAAATACACAATAAACGGAGATAAACCAATTTTAAAATTAAATTTAAAAATGATTGATATAAGGGGAAATTTTCGTTCAGTCCCCTGTCAGGGTCTGAAATTTTTGTTCAGGCCCTATCAGAAAAAAATTAGTTTTAAGGACCCGATTATTCAGCAACAATTTATTGGTCTGCAGTAACAATTCATTGTTCCCACACTAACAGTTCATTGTTATGAAAATAACAGAAAATGATCATCCGATAACAATTCATACACACTTTATAACAGTTGGTCCTTATCTTTAAATTTTACGAAAAGTTGGTCCTTTAAACTAAAATTTTTTCTTAAAGGTCCTGGAAACTATTTTTAGTCACTTTTGGGGCCTGAATGATAATTTACCCTTGATATAATGTAAGTTGATGACAACTAACTTAAGCCAGTTTCTCCCAGTATCTTTGAAAAATATAGTCTAGGTATACAATATATAAGTAAACAATCTGAATATGTCGTGATAAGAAAAGTAAAATAATTTTTTATAATAATGGCTGGGTCACCTACTTTCTCTTGGCTCGATGCTTTATTACAGTTGTTAGCACGTGATCCTTTCTTTATTTAATCTCAACCACACATCTTATTACCACATTTCGATCTACCAGTCAAGAAAATGTAGTACAACAAAAGACCATAACACTTAATTAGGGAGATTGCTCGGCTGTCGACTTCAGCTCATTTTCTAGGTTAACTAACGACTCGAAAAAAAAAACAATTAATTTCAAGTACGGCAATACTCGATCTTGAAGCTGGATAGCTTAAATATAATGGAGATGGAATCATCTTCCTTCTAGCCCTACATTTAATTAGATGCATTAGAAAGGATTGGTTAACTAATTAAATTAAATTATACACCACGCTAACCATCCATAATCGTACATTTTATTTTTGTCGTAGTTTATCAAGAACAAGCTAAGCACACTATTAAATAGGGCACTGCATATCGATCTAATTAACTCAACAGTACAACAAAACAAACCCATAATTATCAGTTAATCATGCCTGCTCAAGTGATTACTGATATCAACTTTCCTTCTTCAACCTCCGACAAAAGGTACATCTCTCTCTCTCATATATGTATGTATACCTATGTATATCTGTATGTATATCTGTATATGTATCTTGTATATTGACTTTTTTTATATACATATATAAATATTTCTTTTTCTATCTCAGATTGGAGGGCAAAGCGGTACTTATCACAGGAGGAGCGCGTGGAATCGGAGAAGCGACGGTGAGGCTCTTCGCCCACCACGGCGCGAGCGTAGTCATCGCCGACGTCGACGATACTCTGGGAATATCGCTGGCGAACTCCCTCGCCGCTGACCACGACGTCACCTACGTCCACTGTGACGTCACCTCGGAAGCCGACGTCGAAGCCCTAATCGCCGCCGCACTGTCAAGGCACGGAAGGATCGACGTCCTCTTCAACAACGCCGGCGTCCTCGGAAACCAGTCGAAGAGGAAGAGCATCCTCGACTTCGACGCCGACGAGTTCGACCGTGTCATGCGGGTCAACGTCCGCGGCGCGATGCTGGGGATCAAGCACGCCGCCCGGGCCATGATCGACGGCGGAGGAGGGAGCATCATATCCACGGCCAGCGTCGCCGGCGTGATGGGCGGCATGGGTCCGCACGCGTACACTGCGTCGAAGCACGCCTTGGTAGGAATGACCAAAAACGTCGCCTGCGAATTGGGGAGGTATTGCGCAATAATTAACCCTAATCAAATCAAAATCAATCTCGAACATTTCTCCACCCATGAATTAAATTACAACACAACAGGTATGGGATTAGGGTGAACTGCATATCTCCGTTCGGCGTGGCGACGAAGATGCTGGTGAACGCTTTGAGGGGGGAAGACGGCGGCGGCGCCGGGAGGAGCGAGGAGGAAGAGGTGGAGAAGACGGAGGAGCACGTGCGGGGTCTGGCGAATCTGAAAGGGGAGACGCTTAGGGCTAAGCACATCGCCGAAGCTGCTCTGTTTCTTGCGAGCGATGAGTCGAGCTACGTCAGCGGCCATAACCTCGTCGTCGACGGCGGCGTTACCACCTCCAAGAATTGCATTGGCTTATAAGTTAATAGATTTTATTTTGTTTAATTGTTTGAGTTTTTTCTGGCACGTGCCTTCTTAAATTGCAAGTCTTATTTTAATTTTCTCGTATGATATCCAGTCACCGGTAAAACTCCAAAAACCTAAAAATATCCTAGACCAATCAAATCCAAAATCAATCATGTACAAAAAAAAATGAATTTATGAGTTTTATATTTGATAATTGTATGTTGAGTCCTTCGATTTTTTTAATAATTAAAGTATCCTTATAAAAAAATATATATATAAAATTAATTAAAAATATATATAAAGTAATTAAAAAAATTTTAAATAATAAAATATAGTAGCAATATTCTACTTATTTGTTTAGATGTAAATAATATTGAAATGTTGTAAAAGTTGGAGAGTGAATATTTTGAAAATATTACTTTAAGTATGAGAATGAGCTTAATGGTTGGAAAAATTACTATGCTTTGAATTTGAGTTTAAAGTTAAATTTGTGAATTGATATCATAATCTTGAATTTGGGACGATACATACTGATACGAATCTAACCTATTAACCTATTATTTAATTTTGAGTGGGGACTATGTAAACAAAATCAGAAGAATTTGATGTTGCTTGAGGCTCACCAAGTTTAAGTTACTATAATTGTCAATGGCCTAATTAAAAGTATCCAATTTGAACTTACTGGGTCGGATCCAAGACCTGCTCATATTTGACCCAAGAAAGATCCATGTCTATTTGTAATTAATTTAATATATATTCTAGTATATCTATCCTATTTTATGAAGCCTCATGGCTTTGTTTAAACTGCCTCAAATTTGGTCTGTCTACATAGCTTAATTCATGGACAAATACTACTAAATCAAACATAACCATCCACTAATTTTTTTCATAACTTTCGTTAATTATCCTATCAAATTAAATTATTATGTCATTGCTATTAAAAGATTAATTGAATCGATAAGATAACTATCCACTACTCATTAGACTTTATTATCCTGTTTTGTTTCTTATGCTCTTTATAACATGGAAGAAATATTACTCTTATGAGTATATTTGTTAGATATAATATATCATGACAAAAGAATTTATTTTTTACTTTTGCATATAAATTTAAATTCATATTATTGATATTTCGTTTATTTAATTTGTAATTATAATCAATTTTATTGCACACACATAGGGTGTGCCCCAATTACTAGTTACATTAATGGAAGGTGTGGCTATAAACTCTCATTTGATCAGTCAAAATATTTATAATCTAACCACTTCATTTAAAGTTTTATTAATTGGATGAATATCATATTTAATCCCTCTTTTTTAGTTATTGTATTTATATTCTTGTACATTGTTTTCCTTTTATATAGTTAAAAATTATATTTTATCAAACATTAAAAATTATAAAACTTAAAAATAAAAATAGTACAATTATATTTTAAGTGCGCGAACAAAGTGTACAGAAAAGTACTAGTGCATGAACTAGAGAGAAGCCACGGTCATATGCTTGTAGACTATTATTACATTGCATAATAGAAAATAAAATATATTTGACATCTAATCATACTATGTGACCTAAATTAAGTCCATTTTTCTATTTGATAATGGCGAGTGTTTATAGATTTCATCGACCAGAAAATCGCACCCATTAGTCTGTGCCTCTCTTATATTATACACACCTTCTTTTGTGTTTGTGGTGATCAACAGCAATAATCCCACTATACATATAATATAACTTGCCTTTTGGTTAAATACACAAATTATAATGCCGCCTTGTTTCTTTTCCATAATATACGTGATCATGTTCTTCTTAATATTAGTAAATGCTAATAACTATTCCCTTTTTTGGGTGATGTCAAACTAAGTGGTCTTTGACATATCGTAGCTTAAAGGTGTCAAGTACATATGATTATGTCTTTTTCATTTATAATTGATATGTTAACGTTTTCATATGAACAAAAAAATATTTCACTCATTTCTCTTTTCCTTTTGCGAAGTGGTATTTCTACACAACTTCATAATAGTCTCGCACACCGTAACTTGAATTTGAAGGAAATTTAATTTTCACTAATAGCTATGTGACAACCATGAACCACGACTTTAAGCAGAATTAATTTCCATAGCTATGTGTTCCTCTAAACAACATTTAAACATAAAAACTTAATAAAGTAGACAAGATATAGTGCTCTTGAACTTTAAAACGTTAAAGGTGTTTTCTAATTTAAATTTGATTGTATAGAAGTTTGTGATGGAATGCCTATTCATGGCTAACTTTTGCTGTCGATGTTCAGGGAATATAAAATAGAAGTAACGATGCGATCACCATGTTATAACATTTAAAGCAAAGTTATAAGATATAAAGGTAAAGCTTGATACTACATATCCATCATGGCACCATTAGAAAAAGAACGTACCTAACTGCAATTCACATATTTATATTTCAGCATACAACACTATTTTGTTAAATATGATCATATATATTGTGTGTGCCTCAAATTGAATCTATGGTCGAGATCATCTCATAGTCGTAAAAAATGTTCATATTTGATTCTGGTTGAACTTTGAAAAAGCCGTTGAATGCACTAAGGATTGATCAACTTAGAAAAAAAAGATTCGAGGACCGAAACTAATGGTGCAACAATAATGATTGTATTGTAATGTAATATAATGATATATGTGGTAGGCCATCTTGCCAAGAATATAAAAAGAAAAAGAAAATAATAAAACAAATCAAAAGCATGTATAAAGATGTCGTTAGTTCGTCTGATCTTACACAGCAGGTGTTTTTTTAACAAAAAGTAACGACCACTTTGAAGTGAAGTGTCACTATCTTAAACATACTTTGCAATGACAGTATAAAAGGAGAGCCCTTATAATTGCTGAGTGGTAAAGAGAGACTACTAATAATTTCTCTTGAGAATAAGGTGAGTGTCGAGCGAGATGGAGAAGCAGGGCACGTGCATTACTAATTCATGCAATGTGCATATCTATACATATATAATTAATATGTAAGATATATATTCATATTAGTTATTCATGTGCCCGTCTTCTTCATCACGACCACTCTATCCTTTGGAGCAGCATGATCAATCATGAATATATCTTTTTGGGGTAAATCAACTACTCTTTTGGTGTATATTAATCTTTTTTACTGTGAATTTTGAAATCTTATTCCCTGTTCTATGGTTGACTACTTAGATCGGTGTCTCTCATATTTGTCCCATCAATACCGTATGCGGCAAATCTAACGACACCTTTTTTTATAGCTAGGTAATGGCCGGCACAGTCATTTTTAAGGTAATTTAGAGAAATAACCCTCCGAAATATTCACTAATATACCTTAAACACTGCTTATCCTAACCACTTATATGGTTATGTTAACCATTTGAAAAGAATTTACGGTGATCATATTATATGACCACGTTATGTTGGCACCGTCGGCGTTGCATTGATCAGTACCACATCAACATGCCATATCAGCAGATGTGTCAAATAATTCCACGTAAAATCTTTATAATGGTAGTTTACCGAAACAACAGCCTTAAAATCTGACAAAAATAAAAAAATAAAAAAATGAAGTAATGAATTCCTCCTCCATGTACTCGGATTCTTCCATCATCACTCTCCGTTAGAATTCTTCTACGCCTTGTTCTCTCGAGGAGGTAGGGACAAACGTGGAATTTCCTTCGGTGCCGAAGGATTCCTAGACAGAGAAATCTCCGCGCGCGGCGACCTCGGCGAGGATAGTGAAGAAGCCGAGAGCGTCCTGGAAACCGCTGTCATAGGATAGACTTCGGTAACTTCTTCGATATCTTCGTCCAAGCAAACGACGTCCTGCATGGTGAGCTGATGGTACTCGACTATTTCCCGCAAGAACATATTCTCCCGGGAATAAACCGAGTTCTCGTGGGCCAGCCTCGATTTCTCCGCCACCAGCGTCTCCAATTGGAGACGTATCTAAAACATAAAAAATAATAAAAAAAGCTCAGGAGGGTACTATTCCGACTTCAATTGATTCTTAGGACGAACGTCATTTTTTGGTCCCCTAATGCCTGGGGTGTGGGCGTCTTGTGTCCCAGTTCCAAAATGTGATTGTTAGACCTCACTGTTACAAATCCGTGCTGTTTTGGTCCCACTGTTAGTTTAACCGTTAGTTTGGACGAAATTAAAGGTCACGCCACGTTGGGCCTGCCCGAATTTTCGCGATACTAATCTGACTTTCAATTATTTTCCAGGGCGAACGACATTTTCATTTCCACGATTATTGGGCTCAGTTTTGGGTCTCACGTTTTCCAACATGCCACTTTTAGTTCTCAACTGTTATCGACTTTGTGCCGTTTTGATCTTCAGTGTTAGCCTGGACGAAATTACGGGATGAAACTACGGGTCTCGCAAGACCAGGCAGGCCTGCCCAAATTTATGTGGGCCGATCGTCCAAAATAACAATTTAGCCAGGGGACCAAAACGGCAAAAAATCATAACATTGGAGACCATAAATGGCATGTCAGAACATGATGAGAAAAAAAAAGCCAAACCGAAACCTTTGGGAACAAAAAATGTCGTTCTCCCTGTTTCTTACAAACAGGTCTGGGAATGGAAATTTTTTGGTTATTTATTACCAGGTCGTCTTCGGCTTGGTGGACGCCCTTCTCGCGTGCGTCTCGGAGGACCTTATTCTCCTCTTCGAGCTGAGAACAGCGCTGCTTTGCAAAGGCGAGGTCTGCTTTGAGCGTCTTTAGTTCGCGGAGTAGAAGCTTCGCCTTAGCTGCGGTCGCCATCGCCACCTGTCGCTTCGTTCGTTTTGTCCGAAAATATAGAAGACTCGACGTAATAAAGGCCCTAACTACGATGGACAGAAAGATTGAACGAAAACTTTTCATGGAGTAGGCACCTTACGTCTCTTGAAGCCTTGAGCATATCTTCTTGGCTCGTTAGGGTTTGCGAATTAATCGACTGTTCTTCAACTGCTCCTCCTTTTCGCCTCAGCTGCAATTTACGGGTCTCTTGGATAATGTCTGCCGTCTTATGCTCAACGATCGACCGTCCTTCCTACATAGTATAGATAGCCCAAGCAAACCAGCAAAAAAAATTATTCCTTAACTCTAATGCAAAGAAGGTACGAGCAAGCAAGAACACGCTTGTCTGAATTCAGAGGACATTTACGTTCTACGTTGGCTGCTTTTTTTCGTTTTTCTAACACGGTTTCTGAATTATTACCTCAATCGCATTCCCGATAGAGTCGCCGATTCGATTCATGGAAGACGCGAGGGAGTCGAGTTTCTTGCGTAGCGTTGGATTCTCCGCCTTGTTTTTTGAAGTTTCAATCAATCGAAAAATCAGAGAGAAGCAGAAATTTCATTACTAGCTGTATTGTTGAAAGATCATATAATGTGATGATTCTATTCTACCTCGTGATCATCTGGTGCAGATCGAATTGCATACTCGTCGTTTTCTTCGAGGATCGATTTAGCTTTTCTCGCAAGGACGCCCCAAAATCCGCTCGATTCATTTGTGCTTCCCATCGATGTGTAGTCATAAGTTGGACCTCCCTGCGTTTGTCCACACAAAAGCTTATCAATGCAATAACCAGGCAGAGAAACCAAATCTCCCAATTTCTCACGTTGAATCAGACACACATTCATAATCGACATTTTTATTTTCAAGAGTAACTACAGGGATCAGATTAAGAGAAATGAAAATGATTACATGGTGTTTATCAGAGGAATGAGAGGAAGCTCTAATTGCCTGAGCGGCGAGAGACGCTGAATACGACGCCGTATTTCCACCGAAAGCATCTCTTTCCGATCTTTCAGCTCCTTGCCTTCTTCTGTACGCCATTGATGATTCAATAACCTTTCTTACAGATTCAGGGGAAATAATTTACTTTGACGTTGCATTGCAATGATGACGATGACGATGAAAAAGGTCAAATAGTAATAAGAAAATGGATAAATGATGCGTCGAATTTGATGACGTCAGCAAATTCGTGGGCCAAAAAGTAAGCCCATTGGTCCAATATCGCAATTGAGCCCAACAGTGTTATAATTTCAATTCATTATCATTGGGTTTAATTTTCGATGAGTCCTTTTTTTCTTCTTAAAAAGCTCCACGAGCCCTCGTTTTCCCAAACTCGAGCCAAATGTTTTAAGTTGAAGGTAAAAAACGAAATCATAATTCTAAATATTAATCCATTGACCAACTTGTCCATCGTCGGGCACGAGCTCATCTCTTCTTATCAATCAACAAGGAATAATTAATTAATTAATGTGAAATAAATTACAAAGCCATCTCTTGATAATTGGCAAAGCATGGCCTTTTGCACTAGTACTACAGCTACTGCTACACAACACAACCTCAATTTATCCCAACTACGAAGTAAAGAAAAAAACTCTTACAAAATATTTCATTAAACGTAGCAAAGCATACAAAAGTAGAAACCTGCATTTACCTCTAATAGCCTCTCTTTGTGTAGTAGCTCAATCGCCAGCAACATAACTTTTATCCTCATAATACCTTCTCTCACTCTCAGCCTTCTTCGCGTTTCGTTTCTGCGCCACGCATTTTATTCGAAAGGCGACATTTTTAATGAGAACCCAAATTTCCGTAAGGCACAAAATACCGATATTGCAAAACGATCTTAGAATGGGCTCGTCACAAAGTACCTGATAAGTTTCATGATTTGAGACGATTCTCTTGATTATAGTGCTCGTTACTATGTCTAATGGGCTCTCCACGACTCTAAATATATCCATGCTAATAGGCACGGCGTACCTCTTCTCCTACGTACAATATTAGCAACGAACAAAACAACCATCGAAAAAAAAAAAACATTATTAGAACCTTCAATGTATAATAAGGCGTTATATTATACCTTGTGATAGTCGTTATCCTCAGCTACAGTTCCGTGAACAACCAAGGAGATATTAAAGGTCGTGATCTGCAGTAACGAGCACCACAGTTCTTCGTAACTGTAAGAAGTTTATTATTGTTTTTGGTAGTAAACTCAGAAAAAAGTCTTAATTACTCACCATATCCTTCGAAACCTCCCATGGAGCTCCAATTATTACCTCATCGACGTATCTACAAGCCAAGACGCTCAAGCTTCTTTCATGGAGGTGCATTATTGGACGATGTGCTCCTCTATGTGCACTGTAGATCACAAGGAACTGTCAAAATTTTTCCCTTTCTCGTAAAATTTATTTCTGACATGGCCATTGATATATTTACGCAAACATATTACAAAAAGCCCCAACCTCACAATTTGGTCAGAATGGATGCCAACAAGAAGAAAATCTCCAAGTCCTCTAGCAAGCCTGAGTATCTGAAAGGAGAACCTTAGCCATTAAAAAATTGACTAAGTATGTCGAAGTATAACGAAGAAGACTGAAAACTAGCAGCTTCGTATTGTACCTCTACATGTCCAGCGTGGAAAAGATCGAACGCCCCATCTATGTAAACTATTCGAGCATCTGGGCCAGGCCCCTAAAGAAAAGAAAAATCATAAATTCAGTCCACAAAGCAAGAATATTCACAATTTTTTGTGACCCCTGAAAAGAAAGTGGAGAAAAAGAGATAAACTGACTATTCGAAGATGGGATTAGTCGCACCTTCCCATTAGAGAACTGTACGATCCTACGAGACGTAGGTAGGAAATGGGATATCCGCGTTCCATCCTCAGATTTGTGGCTATGCCCATGGCTGAATTGTCTTTGCAGAGATGAGTGGTTATGGTTTTCTGAAGGCCTCTCTCTTACGCAGAGTAGCATACGCCCTGTATAATAAAGAATTTATCAATAAACTGTTCTCTAACAAATGAACGAACGAAAACAAACAAGAAGTTGAAAGCACGAACCTACGATGTCAGTGCTAGACACCCCTTCAGTGCGCTTTATCTGTTTATAACTCCCGACCTTCTTAGCAAGGGCATATGCATCGGTACCGTCTGGGAGCACGCATGGGTCGTCGCCGTGTATAATGTAATCGATATTGTACTCGTCGAATAGCTTTCTCATAAAATCTTCTGTTATAGCATAGGGAGCATCTGGGATTACTTCGTCCACCCATTTCACTCCATTGACCATGATCATCCTATAACACAACAAAACAAAGCAAATGCAACTGCTTTTTTAGAGTTTTCTCTGCTCTTTTCTTTGAGGAAGAGTGTGACAATTCTTAACAATTACAAGAGTTCAAACACCCATGAGCGGAATCGACAACAAAGTACGAAAAACAAAATCAACACCAGCTACCCGAATCTCCAACACAAACAATTCATATGAACAGTTGATCCTTTTGAGCTTCGCCAATTAGAACATAAAACCCATAGAATCCCTGACAAACCGAACAATAAAGTAACCAAGAAAGATGGGAACACACATTAAACAAACAAAAACCCCACAATTGCAAACCAAAAAAAAAAATAAAAAAATCAAACCTCTCATTAAGGGGTGTGACGGGCGGCCCTTTGTTAGCCGTAATCTCCGCATCACTCACAACGCCGACGACCAATTGGTCGCCTAAAGCTCGAGCTTGACGCAGAGCATTACAATGGCCATAATGCATCATATCGAAGCATCCATCCATGTACACACGGATCGGCCTCTTCTTCTTCTTCTTCTTCCTACAGCTGTTCATC
Source organism: Craterostigma plantagineum (assembly GCA_027422505.1). Taxonomy (NCBI): domain Eukaryota; kingdom Viridiplantae; phylum Streptophyta; class Magnoliopsida; order Lamiales; family Linderniaceae; genus Craterostigma; species Craterostigma plantagineum. Next base: position 421,118 of record JAPQWV010000145.1, read on the forward strand.
GGCAGAGCAAATCGATAGCCCAGCAGTGAAACTCCAATCACGAGCCCCCACACAATCCATGACGTCAGAATTCGATTGCTTTGTTGAGCGCTTTCACCGTCCACACCCATTTCTTCTATTATTTCAGCTTTTTAACAACAATTGCTAATTTCCGTGGCAGGAGAAACTAATTATCCGGCTAGTTTCTATGCCAAAATAGTGTTGTTTTGCTGCTTAACACGGCATTTCTTGTTTTGCTACTGATCAACTTCGTCTGCGAAACGCTACTCGGCGTTCAAGAAACACTCGGAATATGTGTGAAATATAGAAAGCACAATTATATTTGAGTAATTTAATCATATTAGTCCCATAGGTCAAAATATCATTCTCGCTCATTTATCATGTGATAATTCAGTTCGGGGGACAGAAAATTATATTCAAATTTATGTATAAATCCAACAATAATGTTTTTCCAGCAAAAGACATCATCACAGTGAATATGACAAAACAAAAAAAAAGTACGCAAGACTACAATTGAAACACAATAAATACGATGACAGTACGATATTTGTTTCTTTTATAAGGGTCTTTACGCATAGATACCCCTGGGTAAAAAAAACTTGTAATTTAGTACCAGGATTTTTTTATATATAGGTAGGAACCTAACAGATAAATTTTTTTGTACATAGGTACCCAATCCGCCGCAGATACGCCATACAACACATTCAGGTACCATATATCAATACATTTGGGTAGCATATATAATAAAAAATGGTACGCCGTACAAAGACATTTAGGTACCCTATATCAACATGTTATGGTACGCCATACACACACAGGAAGGTACGGCATGACTGAAGAAACTGGTAAAAATTAAATTGAGTACCTATCTGTAAAATTTTCTAACATGGTACGTATGTGTAAAATTTTTATTCAATTAGGTATTTATGTGTAAAATTTCGGGTTAAGATTTTCGCTACCCGAACCCGACCCGATTTACGGCGGGTACCCGCTTGTCGGGTATATATCGGGTTCGGGTACCCGACGTCGGGTAGTCGGGTATCCGATTTTAATTGGATATGACTAAAATATTATAATTTAATACAAATCAAAATATTCATGTTATATATCAATATCACTTACAAGTTACAATATTTGGATATTTTGTATTAATGTCACTTACAATATTTGGATATTTTATTTTCAATAAATAATATATACAATCTTTATATGTTTATTTATAAATTATGAGAATATATTTTAAATATTTATATATGCATTGATATAAAAATATCACTTGTTAATTATACAATTAAAATAAAAAATTAGTCGAAATATTATTTAAAACTTTAACATCATTCAAGTTAGATATTGATATATGTAATGATATTTTTTAATGTTTATGTACAAAACTAATAGTTTTTTAAAAATAATATATCGGGTACCCGAATAACCCGATCGGGTAGTAAATTACTACCCGATACCCGATCCGATTAATAATTATCGGGTATCGGAATTATCGGGTATCGGGTACCCGATACCCGACAAATAACCCGAAATACCCGACCCGAACTACCCGAACCCGATCGGGTTCGGGTAAAACCCGAATACCCGAACCCGAACGCCCACCCCTAGTTGAACTTTAATAATAACATAGAAAGAAAATTCGCAAATAAGATAACGATGAAAACGTGACGTGAAATTTGAAGGAAAGAGAAACAGCAGAGCGAACGGATGAAATGAAAAAAAAAAAAATTGATCTAAAACCTTACAACCTTTTTCGTCGGTGAACTAATCGGAGGAATTCGCAAAAAAGTCACTGTTGAATTTGCTAGTTTTATACTTGTCGGCGATTTAGCTTCTTGTCTTCAGACGACAGCGTTGAAATGGTATCAACGGAGGGTTTAGTTCCCATTACGAGGGAATTTTTGGCTTCATACTACGATAAATATCCATTTGGTTCTCTATCGGACGATGTCTCGCGTCTCTCCGATCAGATTCATGGGATGGCGAACGATCTTCTTAACGAATCTCCACCCACCGAAGGTTTTGAATTTAATATGTGTTAGTGTTTGATTTATCGTCTCTTCTTCGTTTCGGATGGGAAACAAACCCTATTCTGTGTTTTCGGTTTTCAGTATCTAGGGCGGATTGTGACCATGGTAGAGGTTTTTTTTTTTTCCCTTATTCGTCTGAGACCCTTGTTGCTGTTCGTTCCTTACATTGAAGAGCGTGATTTTGTGCCCGAATTCCTTCAATTTTGTCTTATTTAAAAACCAAGCAAAAATAACTTCAATTGTCTTTGTCCATATTCCACACTTCTATTGCAAAGTGGATTTTGAATTTCTTTTGGAGGATGGAAATCCTTATCTATGAATGAGTATCTTTGTGAATTTTTTTTTTCTCTTTTGTCAGTTTCCTGGGAATTTATTATTTTGTCTTTGCAACTTTAATGTTGGATCAGGAGAAATCTTACTGGTACAGGAAGCTGAACGTGAGCCACCCCATAAAGTAGATGAGAACATGTGGAGGAATAGGGAACAGATTGAGGAGATTCTTTATCTGCTAGATGTTTCTCATTGGCCCGAAGTAGTAAGTTACAGTATAAACCAGTCTCCATGGATTTATTTGCTGATTCAACGTCTAAGATGAATCTGTGAGACATTGATCATGCATTATCTAATAATTGCATTTTTTGTGGATATATTTTCATGAGCAGCTCAAGCAACAGACCACTGTTGAAGGTGACCTTTCAGAAACTTTGGCGCGTCTCCAAGAGACGTTTAAATCTACGCTGAAGCATTTGGAATCATATCAAGCTAGGAATTCTGAATTTGTATTTAATACAGGTTTCCAAGCTTCATCCATTGTAGATTTCTGCTACTTAATATGAGTGCATGCATTATCAATTTTCAGCTGTATATAGTCTCACTAATCCACATAAAAGGATTAGGAAAGAGGGACAAAAAAAATTTGCGTGTTTAGATTTGAAGATCTTTGGGTAGATATTATTGTAGAAGTTTTTGAGACTAGCTGATTTTGTTGGCAGCTCATCCAAGAGCAACTTCAATGTGAATGCGTTGTTCTCTGTTTTTTTGGTTTTGAACTTTCCATATATATGTTTTGTTTGCATCCTAAATTTTTATATGCATGTTATGCTAATGCTAGTTGCATATCTCTCAAATATGCAGCAGTAACTTGTTGATGAAGGAGATTATGTTTTGCAGTTATGACCTATATGCCGCGTGACTTCCGAGGCACCATAATCAGGTTACAGAAAGAGCGCTCAGAGAGGAACAAGCTGGCGGCGGTTGATGCCTTAGTTACATCTGGTGGAAGCATACATGATAAGTATAAATTGTTATGGCAACAACAAATGGAACGGTAAATTGTTCTAACATCTTTTGTTTCTGGAACAATATATTCACAAACAGACTTATAGAGAGAACATTCATATATTACCCGTGTACAGGAGGAGACAGTTGGCGGACCTTGGTTCTGCAACAGGTGTTTATAAAACTCTGGTGAAGTACTTAGTTGGAGTCCCAGAGGTATGTCAATGTTACAAGTATTGTCTAATGTCCTAGGCTTTGCTATGGGATATTCTTCTTCTAGATGATTTGTTTTTCGAGCTTTAATCTGGTTAGCCGCTGATCTAACATTATGGAAATTTTACAGGTTTTGCTGGAGTTTATTCGCAAGATAAATGATGATCACGGGTATTGATATTCATTCAATGTGTAAATGGAAAAATAGTATCATAATCTATATTTGTTCTTTAATCATTTCCATAACCAGACCCATGGAGGAACAGCGGCAAAGATACGGGCCACCTCTGTATAGCCTTACGAGAATGGCGTATTGTATTCGACTATTTATATCGCTTCTGTGGAGTCGTCTCGAAACTAATAAATTGTGAGCATAGTTGAGAATGTTTTGTACTCTTTTCTTTAAATGATGCCATACTCATTTATACACTTTTCCTGACAATTGACATGCTAAATTTCAGGGAGAAACGTCATTTACTCCTATTGGAGGAAGCAACTGGTGTATATACATCTGAATTTGAAAGATTTATCAAATTTATCGGGTAATGATTATAGCATTTTCTCGCTTTCGTTTGACATAAACTCACGTTTATATTTGTTGGACCCTTTTCTAATGGTTGAACTTGAGATTCTAATTTGTATGTGCGCATTGCCAGGGAAGTTATCACAAACTCGCCATTCTTTATTACTGCAGAAGATGCAGGTGCTTTAACGGTCAGGTGTGTGCCCACAGTATTATTTCACATATACATTTTACAAAGTCTCCTCTGTTAAGCTAGCTATAGGCAATAGTCCTGAGGTTTGTTTTTTTAACAGGGGATAACTAACTTAGTTGATTTTTTTATATTCAATATAACAGGAATGGTGATGACTTCAAGGAAATAAGTGTTCTTGCTGGTCAAAGTCATGAGGTTTGTTTTTTAACTTGTTATGGGGCGATGCTGCAGAGAACTTGAGTAGTGGTAGAATCTTAAATGTTGCAAATTTAAGTTAAATTTGTTAAGATGTGGAACAGTTTTTTCTGTTACATTTTCTATTTTCTAGAGTTTAAATTATTTTAATGCACTTTCTTGTAGGTTTCTCTAGACGTGGAATCAGTAAATTCGTACATTGCTTGGGATTTCTCACTGGTGCAAGGCAAAATGACTTTGGTATGTTTCCTTATACTTTGGTGTTCTATTACCTTATTCACACGCTATATTTTTGTCTTCAATTTTATCGTAAACTTTTGATGTTGTAAGCCTTCACACTCTTGACAATTTATCATTTGAGCAAATAAAGCTGTCAAGAGTTTCTTGACTATTGCGTCTTCGGCTAGATTATACTTGTGACATTCATTGATCCAATTTGATATTTATCTAATAGGATATTGGATTCAAAGTGGAGTGCACTGATCTTTCTGGGATGAAAACGGTGAGTTCTTATCCAAATCTGATATCTATCTTTCTGTTTTTGCCCCTTTTGACTATTTGATTTGGCTTAACACTGGACTCTGATATTTGCCTAACTCAGATGATTTTACCGTACCGGCGCTGTGAATCTGATCAAGTAAGTTATTCTGTTTTTGTGATATATCTCGGAACTGCGTACTAAATACATACACATACATATATATATTATATATATTTCCGTGTCCGTAACTTCCTTTTTATTGCAGGGAAATTTCTGCACGTGTGTACCAGGAAAATACACGCTAACCTGGGATAATTCGTATTCATCATTTTTCAAGAAGGTATGTGTCCAAATAGATCATTCTTAAACTTGCATCGTGTCATAATTTAAAAAAAGATATAGATATCGATATCTTTAGGAAGAGTGTTACTTTAATTTTATGGAGATATTGGTGGACTACACATATATGGGGACAAAGACTGTTAATAACTGGGATATCATATGGACATACCAGCTTTCCTTGGTTATTATGAACAGCAACTTTGTTCCACAAAAATCATAGATAATTGAAAATATGAGACAAAATCTCAAGATGGAATTTTTGAATTTTCTTGACGCTTTTTATAATAGGTTTTGCGCTACAAGGTGGATTCCATTCCTCCGGTCGAGGATGGTGCGGTGCCTGCGACTGAACTATCGACCACTAATTAACAATTCTAAGCTTTTTCCTTCTTTTTGTCTATGTTTGCCATTTATCATCTGCTTTGATTATAATCTCTGTAATTTGTGGTTTCGGAATAATTTATGGTTTTGGAAAAAAGCTTTTACGATATTTGTAATTCATGAAGTCTCCCTCCATCCCTCCCTCCCCCTTTCTTGTATGATATGCTTGATTTTTTTTACATACTGTATATTATGGTTTTTTGAGGAATTAACATGGATATCTGCCGACCGAACACAACCTCTTCCAAGAACTGGATTTAAATAGTTCATTTATGTAAGGATTAATTTTTACTGATATTTTTAGCTAAGAAACAAGTCACGTAGAATAAATAGACCAAAGCATAGGGTCGAAAGAGCCTTAACATTTAAAATAGGTTAGAATGCTACAAACTTAATTTATGAACGCAACAACAATAATTAATCGGATCACAGTATCAATTCATCTTCAAGAAAACTGTACTCGAAGATGAAGTCGTGCCTCATTTTCTGCCTCCTGCGGAAAAAGAAAAAAAAAAAGTGAAACCACAAATAGCCCAACTTTATGCAGGCAAAAATAACTGAATAAGCAATTCATGAATCCAATTAACCAGCACAATTAAATGCACTAAAGCGAACGAGCGAAAAAAGAAAGTCATAAAAAAAATAGAAGTTCATATACCATCCATTGTCTTCGTTGGCGATATTGTAGTCGAAATAAACATAGCTTCCCTGTTCAAAATCTTCGGTGGTCAAATGTGGTTCCATATGCCTCTGAAACCATGTGTTGTACTTTCTATGTAATCTCCATGCATGCTTTTTCAACGACCTGGCGGCTAGGTATTGCTGGTACGTATTCTGCACAATCAACGAATCGAATCAATACCCGAGAAATCATTCGTGGGTGGTGAAGAGTACTTCAATAAAGATAAAGAGGGTAAAACTAGTTCACGAAAACATCAATAGACAGAAGTTCTCGAAACAATAACCTGTTGGTAGTAAAATGCATAGAACAACGTATCAGTATCTCCATTCAACCTATCCCAAAATGCAGGATTGTTTACTATAGGTGCCTGTACTTGAGGATAGCTCGGAGGGGTTATAGCCGGGTTTTTCTGTACACATATAGTCCAACAAACAAAAATAACGTAAAGACGAAATACTTGACATACGTAACGTGTTATATTAAAGAGCTGATTTTGCCGTACAGGAGTGTAGTTTGCACGTTCAGAATCTCTCGGTTGGGGAAGTCTATGGAAAGCAGCATCGAGCATCTGCAAATAATATAAATGGTCGTGGACTGCTCCGCTTGCAGTTGAAGTACTTATACTGTCCCCAATAGTGCCAAAGTCGGGCGTACTTCTTTGACTGATAACGCCGAGATTTCCTGACGACGAAGCAGCTTGCAGTGGTTTTCCTGGAGATAGATCGGTTTCTATAGTCACTTGTGTAGGTTCAGAAATTGAAGAAGATGCAGCAGCGCCATCCTGCCATGTGCGCGAGAACATAGCCAAATGTTATGATAGTCAAAAATCACATATGTGGATGTCGACCTTTTGCTTGATAACGAAATGGGTCAAAACCCTTGGGATCTTTCTGATCATATATGTTTGTTCAATTATATGCATTAGAAGTAATGCCTCAACTAGATGTGAGAGACGAAATCTAAGCATCCAGAAAAAGGTGTGACTTAATCTACATTACCTTAAGGTAGTGAGAATGAGAAGCAGACAAATGCAAAATAAAAGACCTTATTGCATACCGTGGACTCAGTAGCATAAGAAATTTTTGTCTCTTCCTCAAGACGGATATTATTGCTGATCCCCGAGTTTGACACAGGATCCACTGGTGATTCTTCTGGCAGCGACTGTTGCTGCTGCAAATCTTCATTTTTGGTTTCTGAAAATCAGGAAATATGCCAATCATAATGTAGCGTTATAGAAGGTCCTCAAACAGAATTGTGAACAACCTCTCTAGCTTGTACAGTGGGTCAAAGACAAACGACATCTAGCAGAAGGTTCAGAGCTGTAATTACTCGAAGTGGTGGATGTCTTGATGAAGTAAAACAATCACAGGGAGCACAAATCATAACTGACAAGAATGCTCTAACATTTATTCAGTTTTAGCAAAAGGCCAATGTTTATGCTTTAAAACGAGCCAATGAATTCATATGGATTCAGCTTCTAGTATCCCATTGCATATATTATACAGAAAAACAATCACATGAAATTAAAAACAGACGAGCTGCAGTACCAGCATCCTTAGATATTGTTGAAAACATTGATGATTGGACAACAGGACTAAGTAGCTGCTGCGGTGGTGGAGCAGATGTCGTAACACTATTGGCACCAGAAGTTTGGACACCAATGCCCAAACTTCCAAGCTGAGGTGAAATAGACGAGCCTTGGGCATTGAACTGTGACAATTATATGTTTTAAGCATGTGTTGCATTTAATTTAACCAAATCCACGACAGTGTTCACAAATTTCATTTCAAAGCAAAAAAAATAAATGAACAGTTCATCCTTAACTGACAAGATCCATTTTTTCAACTCTCAAGCGTTTGCATATGGATATTGTTCAAGCAGGATGGTATGAAGAGGCGATTAAAAGTGTTTTTACAAAGTTATAACTCAGTTTGGCCATGGTAATAAGATTATAAGGAACCTGCTGCAATAAGAGGCCCGGTGGTTGAGGTGAGTAGGGCTTTCCTCCAGACAGAGGAGGCATACTAAGAATATTACTCGGACCTTGCTGCTGCACTTGCTGAAGTCTTTGAAGAAATTTCTCCCTTTGATCTGGGGCAATCTCAGCCCTTCCACGAATTTGGCCCTGACGAGACAAACAGCAGTTTTCATGATAACAAAACTCTTACAATCGAATAAGAGTGTATATGTAATGTAAAGCAAAGGCAATTTTTTAATTCCAATGTTAAATAAAAGCAAAGACATATATGCACAATTTAATGAGCTCAAGCCGGATCTACCCATCAAACAAGATAAGAACACTACCAAGCTGAAAGGCCTGTAGTGCATCGGCTCCATTCTTACAAATACAAAGACTTTATACTAAGTGCACTTTGTATGGACTAAATGCAATTAAGAATTACGAGTCATGTCACACTCCTAATAATTTCATTAGGGGGTGAGTTGCATCGCCATTTTTTCGATATGACCCGCAATATAAACATCAGTTTGATATTGACAACCAACATATGACTGTAACATGTTAATAATGTATGCAAACATACCGTCTCGCTCTGATTTTGGAAGGGAGCACCTGGCCTCCACTGCATGCCTGGTACCACAGGTGAACTAAACACCCTGCTGCCTAAAGCCGCAACATCATTGACACTTCCAGAGTCTCCTAATCCCAAACCATCATTAATCTTAGCTTGTGGTAACAATACTCTATTACTTAAAGGGGATTGCACAATTCCAGGACTCCCAGCTCGATCATCAGATCCGAAAAGATTCCTTTTTCCAACATCAGAAGCCGGAGAAACAGCCCCAAGGGTCCCATGGCTCAAAACTGAGTCTCCAGAACTTGGTAGGATGTTGGGAGTTGACTGACCTAACACAGAACCACTACCGCTAGCTAGTCCACTTTCACCGATAGCAGGTAAAGGTTTGCGTATAGAAAATTTTGTCGTATCCTCTTCCTTGGTAGCACTTGCAAGAGTCACAGCCGGTGCAATATTAGCAGAAACACCTAATTTTTAAACTTGTCATGCTTTATGCCACAGTATAGATAGGGAATTGATATACAATCAAGTCATAGATGAGCTTAGCAATACCAGAGGTCACTGGGCCCGCTGCTGGTGTTTGTGTTGCAGACATACTGAGTGCCCCTATTTTCTTTGGTGGAGTTTTTGGAGTAACATCTTCCTGCGGAGCTGTGTCAACTGCTTGGTCAGAGGCAGCAGCAGACTGATGAATGGAGATCAACGTTGTTGCCTGAAGTAAAACCGAGATGTTGTAACATGCATGAAATAGGTAATGTGACACAAGGCAAACAAAATGTTAGAAAACAAGATTACATGTTGAGTTGGTGCTGTGGACAAAGCAGGCTTCACAGCTGCTGAAGAGGAACTGACACCCTGCAAATATAACGAAACATGTGATCATGTCTCTGGTCCATTGTTTCCTTTCACGATAAGATAAACAAAACAAGGTATTTTCCAGTGAAAGGGAAAAATAAATAAAGATGGAGAAAAAACAAAGAGTAAGAGTAGCCAGTTATCAGTACACCTTCGAGAGACCAGGAGGACCAACAGTAACAAGATCTTCAAGAGATTCCACCTTATCTAGGGGTAGAGAGCTATATAGCTCATCAACATCACTGAATTCGTCGAAGTCATCCTGCAAGTTGCATGCCATAAGCAAACTTAAACTGAGCCTTGTCGGCAAAAGTAAACAGTATTCTGCTTATCTATTTCCAGATAGAGAATGTCAACATCACCGAATTCGTCAAAGTCTTCCTACAAGTTGCATAGAATAAGGAAATTCAAATGGAACCTAGCAGTAGCAATAGTATTCCCGTGCTATCTGATAAAATAAGCTAAAATACAACACAGTGGAAGTTTAATGTTGCATTACAGAAAAAGCAAATTCAGTGATGAGCCAAATGGGCCTAAATCACAACATCCGTCAACTGTGCAATACAAGCAGTTGAATATTTAGCACCAGAAACGTAGTACAAGCAGTAAAATAGCTTTCTATGACACAAACCTGATTTCTCTCCACATAGTCATCCAAGAAGTCTTTCACATCGTTGACTTGCTCTGGACTCAATTCGTCATTGTCCAACAGCCTCAGAATTAGCTCTAACTTCATAATATGAGCCTTATGTCGAACAATGGATGACTCAAGATGCATCTGCAAAAGGACATTTTGCTTATGTAAATCCCAGTTGACAGCAGAGTATTAGTCTTCTCTATCTCACCAGTCGCGGAGGCCTTGTCTTCCCTTTCTTCCCCTGAAGACCCTCCATTTCGGCTTCAAAGCTATCAATTTGATTTTCCAACTCGCTTACCTATCAAACCTAGAAAAGGTAAGAAATGGAAACTAAAATTCTTTCGCAACAGAAAACGGAAACTAACTAAAATCAGCAATGGCCCCAAAATCATGTTGAACTCACTCCAGTTTGTCCTTATCAAAAGCTGCTTCAACAATTTTCACTCTGATTCTAGGATATTATATAGTTCCATTCCAATGACTACTCTAAAAGAAATGAGCAGTTGCATAGGAAATTTCAAGTCTGATCATGCAACCATATACACAACAAAAAAATGAGTGAAGCGAAGCAAACAAAATAGTGAAAGGAAAAGAGCATGCTCTGTTATAAAGGTAATGGAATGCGAACATAAGTTCTAAGAACATACCACATTATTTAACCAATCTCTTGTCTCTGATTTAGCTTTCTCCCTTGGATCCTACAACGTTGGCCAAACACATGCATGCTAAAATAATTGTGATCTTTTAAATCATAGCATTTGCAAAACAAGAGTAATGAACTAATAAGCATATCTGGAATGGAAAAAAAGCACTTACTGTTTTAGGTTGTTGGCCCAGACCTTCTTTTGAAAATGCTTTTGTTTTGGTCTCTTTCTCACATATTTTAAACCGTTCCATCTCACGCTCGATAAGTTTCCGAGCATCAATCAGAGCCTGCTCATAAGAGGCACTAACCTATGTCAAAAGAGTATCCAATGAGAACTCTACTCAGTTTTATAGAAAGAAAAAGGACCTAAGCGAGTCGTATCATAGGTAACAACATTCTCAGTATTGAAAATGATCAGAGACTAAAAACATGACAGAATCTCAAACTGAATCATCTCCAAAATGGGAAATTTGAACAGTACTGGCTCAATAAGGGTTCCCATAGCAGATTCTGGTTATAAGACGATGTCTCATCTTTCGAGAAAATGTTTAATATAGTTATGCTTCTCTACAATTAGCTTTCTTGTTTATATACCAGCAAAATACAGCATAAACTTCAGCTAGCAGAGAACAATGCAATAGCTAATTAGAAACATAAATGGATTAGACCGACCCTTCAATTGTACAGGCACATAACCTCAGGCTAATTAGGAAACATGTCTACATACATCATTTTGAGTAAAGCACCGGAGAAAAATTAAAATTTTAAGTCGTCACCTTTTTGTCCTTGATCTCGCTGGATTGTATCCATGTCTTGATCTGGTCCCTGTATCTCTGCAACTTCTTTATCTCCTTCTTCAAATCCGCCTCAAATTTCTCCTTCTGGTTAATGTTGTCAGTATCGTACACCTAAAGACAAGAAGAAAAAAAGAAGTAATTCAGCAAAACCAAGTCCAATCGCAAGCAATTCGATCAACTCGAAAAATTAAAAAAGAAGACCTTGTTCCAAATGCTGTCGAACACATCAACTCCCTCTTGAACCTTCTTCAGAACTCGATCTATCTCCCCCTGGAGTTTCCTACTCGCTCCCATTGTCAATTTCGCCAATCAATGTGCTACCGCGCAGTGCAGTGATCTTTGTAAGGTTCGCGAGAAAAAGGGGATGACGACGATAGATATGTATCAAGACCTTGTTTGGCTGCTATATTCTCCATTGGGCCGCGAATAATTTAAAGGTGATGACTGATGAGGGTATATTAGTCTATTTAACGTTTTTAAGAAGATTCCTATTTCATTTCCACCGTAGTTAACGACATTTTTAGTCCCAATGTTTTGGGGATAGGCGTTTCTAGCCCCCTATTTTCCAGTTCACCACTTTTAAGTTTTAGCACATGAGCTCCTTTAAATTGACACCTCATGACTCATTATCTTCATCAACTAAAATGCACGTGAGCATCATTACGTATAACATTTAACTCATTTTCAAGGTTGTCAATCCTTCCATAAATTTCATCGACATTGATGTTCATGTGCGTTTAAGTCGAAGAAGATGCATTATGAGGTTTTAAGTCGAGTAAAAGAAAATCATGTACCCTCACACTTTGGTCTGAATTTGCTAGGAAATTAATCAAGGACCAAAACATGCCCCTAAAGTTGGAGATTAAAAACCTCGTAACATGGAAGACCAAAAAACGCACATGCCCCAAACGTTGGGACTAAACATATCGTTCGCCATTATTATAATATGTCTTTTCAAAATCATTGGCTCTTTATTTTCTTTTATTTCCTTAAATAGCAGAAGCATGTATATCAAAATCATTCCTTTCTGATACTTCCAAGTTCAAGAGAGTTAAGGAGTAGAAACAAACAGCACTGCTAAAAGAGATCTCACCATTTTACCCAAATGTTCAAATGCATTTCAAGGAAATAAAATAAATACTACATGAAAAACCATTGAACACAAAGAAAAAGGAAAAAAAATCAATCCTCGTCCATGGCGGCGGCAGCAGCTGCATCCCTCCTCGGGCCACCAGCAGGTTTTGCCATTATAATCTGCAGAAGAAAGTTATGCATCAGTTGATGACAAGTTTCAAGAGTTAGTTTAATTAATAATTTCAATAGCATATATAAATTTGTCCTGGTTCTTCGAAAACATTCATAAAAAAAGTGAAAACATGGCAGAGAATTCTATGGAGCTGACAACTTATTTTGTATCTACGAAACGAGCTTGAGTGTCGAATTTCTATCGAAATTATAGGGAAACGTAACGAAATGGAAAGTAAAATGATATACTAATTACCTGGTCCACACGCAGGACAGTGCAGGCGGCATCAGCAGCATATTTTAGAGCAAAGAATCTGAATTATATAAAGAGTTATAGGTCAAAACAGCAACAAGTAATTCTAGTTAAGCTCCCGAATGTAAGCACAGGAAAATATGGAATGTATGAATAGACACATGCAAAAACTAATTTGGATAAAATAATCCATTTTGAGAAGCAGCTCACTTAGTGATATGGAGATCCCATATGTTCATTGCAGATACATCTTTGCAAACACCCTCCTCTAGATCAATCCCAACTTTCGTAGTCCCAGATGCATGTTCAGCATATAAAGAAGAGATAATCTCAATAGCATTCAGCCCGGCATTTTCTGCCAACATTTTTGGAATCATCTCAAAACTTTCCGCAAATTTTGCTATAGCATACTGATCTAGTCTGGAAGATAAGAGACTTCACGTCAGATAAACGAATAGAGCAACAGAACAAAAGTAGCTAAATAGTAAGTAGTTAAAGAATTTGAGTACACAAAACATTTTATAATAGAGATATGACAAGCTGCGAAAAAGGGTATTTATAAAAGCTGGAAAGTAACTTCACGTGATAAACCTAAAAAAGAAAATATGAGAGGGGAAAGAGATTTTGATCCAAATCCTATAAAAGTTAAGTACGTACCCTGTTTCTTTGAAAGAAAACTCCTTCAATTTTCTAGCAAGTTCAATTTCAGTAGCTGCTGCTCCAGGTACTGTCCGACTATCCCTGCACATTGCCTGCTTGACGCAAAAAAGGCGAGACAATCAAATCATTTTCTTTCTTCAAAGTACCAGAACTAAATGAAAAATTAAGCGCAGGGCATCCCTCTGAGTCTATGGCTGCCAATATTAGGATAGTGTGAAATGTTGCACATTACAATCTCATGAAACTTCAAAACCTACCTTGTATGTGTTAACACCATCATCAACTGCTCTTTCAAGGTCATCAAGTATGCTGTCAGTGCTTCCTCTTAGCACAACAGTTGACACAGAATTTCCACCTTGTTCATTTTTTACAACAGTAACCTGTAAAAACATAGGCAAGCTCATCAGAACAATGATTATGATATGAGGGTTCATAACATTAGCAAAACACCCTTGTCGTCATACCCTAGAGCCGCCGATTTCCTCAACCGAAACAGAATCAACGTATCCAAGATCATCTTGATTTGGTTCGCTGAGCTTTAACTGTTTTAACACAGAAATAAATCGGTGTACGGAAGACTCAGCGTTATTCAATTTAATCCAGCATGCTTACCAGAGCAACTGCCCCAGTGGTTCGGCAAAACCGTCTTAGTTCAAATTTCGAACTAATTTTTAAGACCATTAGCCTACAAATCATGTTTAGTTCAATGATATGCGTATCTGAATTATAAATGGACAGAAAAAGAAAAGTTTATCTTTACAATGATGTCATATCAAACAAGAAAGTCACTTGGGATTGGAAGAATGAAAAGAACAAAAATCGAAATCAACGGTGAAGCAGTTGATCAACGATAAATATTGAAAGAATAATGATATCATGAATATTAGAATATGCCCCGCTCTCTATCAAAGAACTAGGGGGAACAATATTTTACAGGGAAACAGCAAATGCATATATATGTATGTAGATGGAAAACGTGAATATGCAGAGTGATAAGCATCTGTGACCGCACACCTTCGACATCTACTATTTGAACATAGTCACCTGCAACCTTTTGTAGTGGCAACGACAAGTGTCGAGCAGGACATATTTTAGAAAAAATGTGGACTTTTTAGGTACACAACTGGAAAGTTGTGACAGGGACAACAGCACAATAAAACGGAGATAATTAATTTCAACAAGAAGTATTTAGTGAAACAACTAAGGAGAAGGGTTCAATGGAAGAAGGTATGTACTTGTAGCGCTCACAGAAATGCAATGCCATTTCTCCCACAGCTGCTCCACTAACAATGACCTTTGCACCTGATTCAGCAACTGCTTTTATAAGCTCGTGAACCTTGTTTTCTTCAGTCTTTGAATAATTCTCAAGCTGAATTAGAGATCACCGCAAGATAAAGATCAATTATCTCTGATATCAGGAAAATGGGGAAGTGCACAAGAAAAAAAGTCCAAGAGTTACCTCTTCCGCACTATGAATAAGCACAGTTCCTTTTGTTTCGGTGGCAGTGGTATCGACGCCCCCAGCAAAAACAGCAACCTGATAAGTGGATGTTAAATCAGCTCACAATAGTATTGAGCATTCAAAGAACCATTTGGTAAAAGTTAAAAACAGTCCCTCACTGAGACTGAAATCAGCCAAAAAAAAAAAGTAAAATTATATGATCCACTAGAATTTACAGCTTAGCTTATCAGTAAATTCAACCTGAAGAGATCCCCTCCCTTCCTAGCTATTTAATTTACAATGACTTAATCATTAATAAAATAGCCTCCTAACAAGCTAGTTTCGAGTTTGAAAGGAGATATGAAAGAAAACATTTTAGCGGATTAAATATAGAAGCCACTTTTTGGGTCTTTTGGGAGACCGTGAATAAGACAAAGTAATAATGAAAAATTAGAAAGAACGTCGATTTTGAATCTCACCTTGGCCTTCTCCATTCTCTTTATAGTCCCTACAGCATCGTTCTTTAACACCATACCACGAACTACAGTTGAGTCATGCAGACCTCCACCCACTATCTTGGCAACTCGGACATTATCAACATTGAAGTTAGCTGGGTTTTTGGGGCAAACTTGAATACACGCCTTTATATAGATTAAAAAAAGTTCATTACTACAAAAATAAATCATTTTTAACATAAAAAAAAAAAAATAAAACATAGTCATACTTACTTCAGCAATGAGAGGACATAACTTATCCTCTAGCCCAAATTGTTTGCTGGCCACTGCTGATCTCAAACGTGAACTGACTTCATCCTTGTCTCTGACATTCATATTTTCAGAACCTGGTTCTACTAATTCTTCGAGGATCTCGATAGTCTTATTTATTGCCTTTGTGTATCCAATTATAATCTCGCTAGGATGAAGACCCATTCTAATAAGTTCTTCTGCATTTTGAAGGAGTTCCCCAGCAAAGGAAACGGTCAAATTCGCTCCATCCCCAATTTCCTCTTGCTGAGCTTTCCCAGCCAATACCAACAATTTAGCTGCAGGATGCTGAACCTCCAACTCGTTCACAATTGTTGCAGCATCATTAGTAACAAATAGCTTGTCCAGATGGTTAATAACCATCTTATTCATGCCTACAAGACAAAAAGAAAGCACAAGAAGCTAATACATGAGAAATAAGGATATTCATTCATGACATATAAATAGGAAAGGTTAGTATATGGAGAGCAGTGACAGATTCCGACAATACACTGTTGTTAAAATGTCAAGTTCACAATAGTTTGATCAAAGCCCCCCAAACTCATTTCAAATTTCAACTACGAAAGATCACCCACTGGAAACTGTTTAATATTCATTATACACGGACATCTTCTCTATCCACGTTCATCAAGCATGCTAAATCCCGTGTTCTAGTATATACTTAGCAAACAACTATTCATTTACACAGATACATGTTCCAAATCCAACAAACCACATAATCCGAGACGGTACACTTTGATATTCCAAGAAATGGAGGGCCAGGAAATAAAAACCTCGACTTTATTACCGTTAGGTCCGAGGGATGTTCGCGTAATCGTAGAGAGCTGCTTGCAGGCATCTATGTTCTTCAGCACAGCCTCGTCAAGCCCCGACAAATGCCGGTGGCCTTCCTTAAGCATTGCCTGTATTCCGTACGGCTGCATCGAAAACCCCACCATATTTGCCGCGCGATCGGAGTATTGAGATCCAAATTTGGTTTGCTGCGCGGAGATGAACTTTTGCAAACGAATACGCTGCTTTGCGGAGTAGTGCTTCAGCGAGTATGCAAATGTTACGCAATGCCCTAGAAAGAAAATCGCTCACTTCAGAGGTTTACTGATTCGCAATTACGGATAATGACCCAACCCGAAATTCGACCCGTAGGGTCCCCGTAAAGTACGAATTTAAATATGTTTTATTCATAATTTTTTCGGGCATCCACACATAAATACCTAATTGGATAAATTTTTTTACACATAGGTACCCATGTCGAATTTCACAGATAGGTACCAGATTTAATTTTTACCAATTTCTTCAGCATGCCGTACCTTTCTGTGTGTGTATGACGTACCATAAAATGCTGATATATGGTATCTAAATGTGTTCGTACGGCGTACCTATGTTTTAAATAGAGCGTACCTAAATTGCTAATATGGTGTACCATTTTCTATCATATATGGTACCCAAATATGTTGATATTGGGTATCCGAATGTGTTGTATGGCGTACCTGCGGTGAATCGGGTACCTATATGCAAAGAATTTATTCTGTTAGATACCTACATATAAAAAAATCCTGAAGGGGTACTAAATTACAAATTTTTTACAGATGGGATATTATATGTAAAGACCCTAATTTCTCTCATTCCCGAGTAATAAAAATTAAACACACAATTTGGCCACAATTTGGGATACATTGAACCATGAAGGATTAGTCCAGCTGGAAACCATGGTCATTTCAAGAAGTTAATCAACGGGTGGGAATTACCTTGACACTTTATGGGGATACATACCTGACAGAAAAAAAAAAAACGAAGAAAGAAGAAGAAGAAGAAGAAGAAGAAGAAGAAGAAGAAGAAGAAGAAGAATCAATTTAATTTCATTTTAAACTGATGTTTGTGTGGACTTGTAAAGAAGCAAATATAGACTAAAAGGCTTAGCCCTACTCAAAAGTTGGAATCTTCCCATGCTAAAGTTTCAATCCAATTCAAATTGGACTAAGTTAGTACATGAAATAGGATCTCGACTCGAGCACGAGCGATGGCAAGTGTTCGAAAGCTCACGAGCCTGTACGCAAGCATTTTCTTATTTATTTACTTTTTGTTTAATATCTTTCAAATTTATAATTTTTCTAGCTTTCTCATGGTTAGCTTAACTGCTTCCATCGAGCTCGAGATATAAATTAAAAAGGTGAATATACAGAAAAAATACTCCTTTGTATAAAAAATTTGCGATCTGTCAGAAATTTTTTTATATAATTACCCGTTTGACTGTGCGTCGTACCATTTTTCCAGTCTTGACGTACCTTTTTTTTATGTGTATTATGTACCACGTCACGCGTTTATAGGTACCCATATAATATACGTTTATATTACATTAATGTGTTATATGATGTACCATTTTTGCACGGTATTATGTACTACAATACGTTTCATATGGTACGAAAATGTGTTATAGGAAGTACCTTGTGGCGGATCAGGTATCAATGTGAAATTTATTCTAATAAGTATCTACATATAAGAAAACACTGACAAGGTAATGATTTGCAAGTTTCTATACAAATGAGTATTTTTTTTAGATTCCCCAACTAACGAAAGAGAAACATAAAACTCCTCTCCGAGTTGTAGGCAGATAATCCAACTATAAAAAAAAAAAAAAAAAAAAAAAAAAAAAAAAAAAAAGAGCACAGCATTTGAATCCTTTTTGTTAAACCTAAAATGGTCAGAGGAAGAATTGAGTTCATAACAGCAACTTCAACTGAAAACTCAAAACAAAGCAGAGGAGCAACAACGCTCTTATTTATTGAAAATAGGAAAACTCTGGAAAAAATATGCCAAGCTTAAGCTTCCCATCCTCTGAGAAGAGTCGCCCTCGCCACGCGGTTAACCCCGAGGCTAAACGCTCCCATCCGAAGATCGCAGTTGTGAGTCTTACACGTGTTCTTCACGTCCTCGAACCCGCTCTTCATATACGTCTTGAGCTCTGCGTTCACCTTCTCCTCGTCCCACATGAAGCCTTGTATGTTCTTGAGAGACGTATGTAATTCAGACATCATAGGCGTAAGCTCGCTAATCATTACAAAAACCTTTCGATCGAGAAAATTAACAGAAATGGATCGACATGCATAGTGCTTATGTACGTACCTGAACCCACTCGAAGTAGCTCACCGTGACCCCGCCCGAGTTTGCGAATATATCTGGAAGGACGAGAACGCCCTTCTTCGCTAGTATCTGTCACCGTAAAGGCGAAGAACGAGGAGTCGTTTGATTATTGATTTATGTTGGAAATATAATATATAAATTCACAAAAATGACACCATCTAAAAGCTTAAGCTTTTTTAGGTAAAATGGTTATTCAACATGGTATCAGAGATCATGGACCAAAAAGTACCGAGTAAGAATCCTCATGACTACTCATTTAAGAAAATTATACGTCTGCGACTAGCCACTTGGTAATAAAGGAACCAGACTAAACGTGAGGGAGCTTACTGAAAATGTAATGCATAAAATTTTAAAAAAAATGATACACTCACTAGAAGCTTAAACTTTTAGATGAAATTGTCATCCATTACAGCAGTCACTGATCGTTTGTCCAAAAAAATTGAAGAAAAAAAAAAGAAAGTAGTTCAAGGTTAATAACCTCGTCAGCTTCTGGGTCGGTTGGATGGTTAGCAGCTTCGATGATGAACTTAGCTTTGATGTCCTTCGCATTTTCCCTTTTCAGACAGCATTGTATGGCATATTCAATATTACGCCTATTTCTTTAAAGAGAAAAAAAAAAAGAAAAAGGCGGGATTTTTATTTTTAGCACCTGTTGATGACGCCGCCGAGGGCCGCAGGGATGAGAATATCGCAGTCCTCGACGAGGATGGAGTTGGAATCGATGGAATCTGCGCCGGCGAATCCCTTTACTCCTCGGTGTTCCTTGACGTGCTTTAGGAGGTGAGGCACGTCTATGCCTTTGGCGTTCTTTATGGCACCTGAAATATCGCTCACGGCGACTATTATGCCCCCTTGCTCGTGTATGAGCTGCGCAGCCCAAGATCCCACATTTCCAAATCCCTTAAATAAAAACGAAACATCGCATCAACGATATGTTTCTCAAGAGAATTCAACCCTTATTTCTTCGGTTTTTACGTTATGTAATGAACCTGAATAACGAATCTCTGCCCAGAAATGCTCTTTCCGTGCTCGTTAAGCAGGGCTTCTGTGGCGAATAGGACGCCTCGCCCAGTAGCTGCATCTCTTCCTAGTGATCCTCCAAGATCCTTAATCATTACAAAAAGTTCGTCAGCACAATAATACCGAGTAAATGAACATGTAAGAAAATCAAGATATTAGACATGGCTTCTTCTAATCCTTACAATGGGCTTCCCTGTAACAACTGCTGGCGAATACCCGTGAAACTTTGAGTACTCATCTAGTATCCAAGCCATGGTCTGTTGAAACCCAACAAGATTCAGCTATAAAAAACACTTGGATTCGATCGATAAAGTAAGAATCTTTGAATATATGAATGCTTACTTGTGGGCCAGTGCCCATATCTGGCGCTGGTACATCTGTGTGAATGCCAATGAGGTCATGTATCTTCTGAGTGAAGACCCTCGTCAACCTTTCGAGCTCTGACTTTGATAAATCCGACGGGTTGCAGCCTATTCCTCCCTTAGCGCCGCCGTAAGGTATGTTAGCCACCGCCGTCTTCCAAGTCATTAGCTGGGCCAAAGCGTTGACTTCGTCGGGGTCAACCTGGAGATTATTCAACAAGATTTCTCTCAGGGAAAAATGGGAACCACAAAAAAAACTGGGATTTTCATACGGGTTTAGAATCAAGAACATGAATTTATTCAAATCTGAGGGTGAATTCAGACCTCTGGATGGTATCTGATGCCTCCTTTCATGGGCCCTCTAGCGTTGTCGTGTTGAACTCTGAAACCAACGTACGAGGCTAAGGTTCCGTCGTCCTTTGGTATGGTGCACTCAACCTATTTTTTTTTCATGGCAAAAACTATATCTTTCTTACAATCGCTTCCATTAAAAACTATATCTTTCTTACAATCGCTTCCATTGACAAAGATTTCAAGAAAGAACGAAAAGGGATCTCAAAAAGCCCACCTTGATTTCTCTGAAAGGGATTAGCAGACTCTTCTCTAGCTTCGAATCCAATCCTAGGAGCCTCGCAGCTAGTTTGAAGTTCCTGTTTGTTGCAGCAAGCGCATTCATGGCTGATCGAAAGTTACAGGTTTTTTTTTTTTTCTTTTTACCTAACGACAGAGATGAAAAAACTTAGATTCAGCAAAAGAATGGTTTCAAGACTGCTGATGAAGAAGCCACCATCTCTTCTTTTATAGAGATTGGAGACCTGCTTTATTAAATTAATTGACAAAACAAGAGCATCTTAAAATGGATATAGACGATATCTGAGTCAGCTGCTAAATATTTTAATATTCAATCGATACGCGGCCTTATGCAGGTGTGCTTGGAAGTCAAAGGGACACATTTCTTGACTATACTAAAAGTCATATCCCTATCCAATTCCTTGTCATCAGCTGTTCAACGATGGCTAAATTATATACAGCAAAGATTGTCTTTTTTTTTTTACAACCCAGCTATGAGAAATCAAATCAGAGATCGTAGGATGCAAGAAAAGGTTTTTTCTCGTACCTGAGAACTCCAATAATCAATTGCAAACACACCCCTAGTAAATGCTGTAGAATAAGAAACCAAAAAAAGATTCGATTGTTCTCTGTAATCTTGTTCTAGCTGAGATAGACTAGCACAGATTTCCCAGGTACTTATACGCAGAAGCCACGCAGGAATTTAGAGAATATAATAAAGTGGGCCTATGATTCTTTGCTAGTGGGACAAGATGTGCCAAAACATGGTACGTTTGTCCCCACAAAACTTGGTATGCAGTGAAGCAGAAAGCTTGTACAGGAAACCTTACGAGAAAAAAAAAATAATAAAAAATAAGGTTGAATATGATTCCTTTATTCCCTTCTTCTATTCGGAGTCTGATATACGCCTATGACGATCCAATATACCAAATAAGATTCTGGGTTGAAAACTTACTTGTCAATGCAGATGAAAAAACATTGGTTCTCAGTTGGGCAAAACAACAAACATGTGATTGGCATAAAGAGCAGTGCCAAAGGCCTCGCCTTTAGGTAACTTCTTGAATTACACCAAGATCACATAAGTATATAAATATATTATATAGATATACTTATCATATACGTAAGTGATTGTATGCTATGGTGATGTATGCAAGCCATATTTTCAGTAAATCAACCCACTTTTCTTCACGAGTGAAAGAAACCTTTTTTTTTTATGGTACAAGTGTTTGATTGTTTATGACCATTAGTCGGAGTTTGAAATGATATTCAAGACTGTCTTTTTTTTATCCTTTATTTAGATAAGTATTCGTAGCGTTTGTTTTTCTTTTTCCCGTCTTTACCAAATCCTTACATTTCTCAACCTCATGGTAATGCTCTAATCTCAATATTCTAACCAAATAATTCAATTTTTTACTTGAAAGGCAGCAGTGTATGTTTCTCAACATTAGGCATACATAGCTTTTGTTTTCTTTCCCTGTTCTTACATTTTATTACCGGAAAATGAAATAGACGAGTAGTATAATGGAAGTATGCGGGCGAACGATATTTTTAGTCTCCAATGTTTGATGCACGGGCGTTTTTTGTCCCCCAATATTTCGAGATGCCACTTTTGATCTCACTGTTATTGATTTTGGATCGTTTTGATCCCTTGATTAACTTAATAGCTAATTTTGAGAGAGTTTAACACGTGAAAGCACTTGATACTCGACTTAAAACCTCATAACACATCTTTTAAACATTAAACGTTACATGACATCATTACGCATCACATTTAGGAAGTTTGACGACCTTGAAATTGAGTTAAATGTAATGTGTAATGATACCAACGTGTGTTTTAGTTGAAAAACATGGTGAGTTATGAGATGTTAAGCCAAGCGAAGGAAAATCATGTGCTGTTAAATTCCATCTGAATTAGTGATCAAGTTAACCGGATGACCAAAACGGCCCAAAATCAGTAACATTGAGGACTAAAGTGGCACCTCACAATATAAGGGATCGAAAACGTCCATCACCGAAACATCGGGAACTATATGCATACAAACATTGGTGTGCTAAATACTACTTTTGCAACATTGGTTTTTTCTTGTGGGTATAAAATAATTGAGGAAAAGGAACAAAAAAGTGAAAAATAAGATTATGGCGTCCGAATCACCCACAACTAACATGATGATAAAAAAAAAAAAATTATGTAAATGTTATTGTGACGAAATGAAATTCTCTCGGATGAATCTTGAGATGGAATCCGCCTCATTGGGAATCTCTTGTAGGAAATCCACTAATGTATGTTACTTGCACGGATAAAATTATTTTGACTGTTAGTGACATCTTAATCTTAACCCAAGGACAAGTCTTATCCCCGAAATGTAAGTTATGGGCATTAAAAAATGAATTTGAACATTTATATATTGAACCCTATATATGTCCAATTTAATAATGCGTATTGGCATTTACAAAATAATCACAATCAGGAAATTGGGCTTTAGAAGACCAATATACCCACTTATTGGGTTCTACCGTGTGGCCAATAACAATTTAGGTATGTAGCAAAATATACTTTTGTTGCCTGATTTAATACCGACTAAATTCAGTTTTATATTTGAATTCATTATGAGCGATCGAACGATCACAACTTCTTTATTAGGTAAGTTTGGATTAATTGTCCTTTTGGTAAAGTAAACAATTTGTTCAATAATTAACTAATTTGCATAGTTGTCCAATATAATGTAAGTTCATATAGGGCCCACACACACAAGCACAAGCACATCGCCTTTCAATGCCATAAAATGGAAATAAATCAATTGGCCCTTCAAGAAATGGACGGAAAAATGACTAGTCTTGCCTTGCCGTTCTGTGTAATAAATGTTCATGATAGGTCAATATTAATATAATATATTTCGAGAATATAGTGTCCGTATATACGTATGTATCAATAATATTTTAAAGGAAGACATGATTTGGCCCAATTTGATACTTGTGCCCGTTTGGAATGTTGGCTGATGTGAATTCCATCAACTTGATAATGGTGGTGTCCTTTATGGAATGTTTTGTGACTGTGTGCTATGTTGATGATGTCCGTGAGACTTGATTTAGTGTATGTGCAAGATCGTTTGAATTCATCAACTTGATGTGCAGATGTCACACGACAATACCAAATCATTCCCATACTTCGATCTATTGCACATCTAAGTTCTTTGTCTCCCTTATATTATACATTATTACATAGATTAAATGAACCAAAACCCAAATGCATGAGAAGTAATGTAATAATATTACGTTGCCAATTTATAGTTGATAATAATAAAATAACATAAATATTTAAATAGGGATTGGGCACATATGACACGTGACTTGTGGATAATGAAAAGAGTGAAGGGCCGCCGCACATAAGCTTCTCTATGCCAAACCAACCTAACCTAGTTCTTTATCATTCAAAAATAAATAGCATGATTGATAAAAAAAATTGTTTTGAACTTAGATTATTATTCAAAATATTTTGAAGTATATTGATACTCCATTTAGTTACTTGTACGAGGATTACGTTAGTTCTCACAGTTGAATAATTTTTTCACATCATGGTATGGTATGTGCAGTCGGGCCGGGCCTCGGGCCCACATGCTTTATACTTTTTTTTTTTGTTCCGAGGTATCCCCACACAACCCGGCTATGGGCTAATCGCCCCACACTCCAGAGGTGGGACTAATTCCCGGGGTCAAATGGATACATCCCAAACCCACCCAACAAAGATCCACGTGCTTTATACTTATCTCGATTTTATAACCCAAAGCAGCAGCTAACAAATTAAAATTAAATGGAATTCCTCAATTTGAAATAAAAAATAATACGAAATAACATAAATTAAATTATTAATGGCTGTTCGTGGGGACTCTCATCCAGCCAGCGCTACTAGATGGTTGGGCAGTAGCCAGTAGCTTTTTCTCTCATTCACACACACACACTTAGGCACCGAAGCTAAACTATTTCACCACGTCTCTCAAATTGCTCGATATAGCTCGCAATCACAATCCGTCGACTACCATATCTTGTTCAGCTTTCAGCGGAGTTTCCCTGAGGTTAGGCGATTTTGGTTTTGTTGCTTTTCGTGATTTTTTTTTTGTTTGGTGGAAGGTTGCAGCATTAGAATTTCCTCGTGGTTTGAGTGCTTAATGTGTAGATTATCTGATGTTATAAAGCCAATCGGAGGTGTGAATGCTCGTGTGTATTCGTTTCATATGATTGTTGTAGTATCTGACTGGGATTTGCTTGTTACTGCATTAGAAATTGGATTGTCTCGTTAATTCTTTGTTGGCGTATTTTTATTTTCTAATTTTTTTTTTTTTGTCGTTGTGGTGTTTCTTGAAAAATTAGGCTTAGTTTTGAAGACCTGATGCGCAATCCTCTTGGTACATTCGCAACTGTGTTAGGTTTCTTGTGTCACTGTGATTTGTGATGGGTTGCGTCTATTCCAAGACATGCATCGGACAATTATGTGCTCCACGAGAAGGCTCTGTGGAACAAAATGAACGTGCAAAAGCAGCCAAGAATGAGATTGCAGTGTTCTCGCCTGGTGATTCTGATAACGATTCAGGGGAAGATGGAGACCAGTTGCATCAATTAAACGCAGCTACTGAAGTGGGCATTGCTAGACTTGCTAGGGTGTCGGCTCAATTTTTACCAGCCGATGGTTCGAGAACCGTGAAGATTCCGTCAGGTAGTTATGAGTTACGGTACTCGTTCTTATCTCAGAGGGGTTACTATCCTGATGCTCTAGATAAGGCCAACCAAGACAGTTTCTGCATTCATACTCCTTTTGGAACGAGTCAGGATGATCATTTCTTTGGTGTTTTTGACGGGCATGGAGAAAATGGAGCACAATGCTCGCAGTTTGCGAAGCAGAAGCTGTGCGAAAACTTGCTTAGGAATAATCGATTCAATACGGATGCGGTTGAGGCGCTACACGGTGCTTTCTTGGCAACAAACTCGCAACTACACGCTGATGTTTTGGATGATAGCATGAGCGGAACAACTGCAATTACACTGTTGGTTAGAGGTAGGACGATATACGTTGCCAATGCAGGTGATTCGAGAGCTGTTATCGGTGAGAGAAGGGGGAAAGATACTGTTGCTGTCGACTTATCGATTGACCAAACTCCTTTTCGACCTGACGAGCTTGAAAGGGTTAAGCTTTCTGGAGCTAGAGTTCTTACTCTAGATCAGATCGAAGGATTGAAAAATCCAGATGTTCAGTGTTGGGGGACCGAGGAAGCTGATGATGGCGATCCTCCTAGACTGTGGGTGCAAAATGGCATGTATCCTGGTACAGCTTTCACTCGAAGCATTGGAGATTCTATTGCTGAGGCCATAGGTGTTGTGGCGGACCCTGAAATTGCCGTGTTGGAGCTAACACAAAATCATCCTTTCTTTGTTCTAGCAAGCGATGGTGTCTTTGAGTTTCTTTCCAGCCAAGCTGTGGTGGACATGGTAAATATGCTTGCATAATATATTAGGACATCGCTAATTTAATTTTTATTTACTAAAGGATATGAAAACAATGTTGCCTCAATAGCTCAAACCTCTAAAATATCGAGGAACCATTATCGAAGGGCTTTTGCCTTAAAGTGGCAGGTCCTCTAAGCCAGCATTTGACATGATTTGCTTCTTGATAGCAAAATATGTGGATAGTTCATACTACATCATCCATGTAGTAATGTTGAAGGCTGCTGATGTACGATGCAAAAGTTTCATGGTTTTACGCCAATTCATGGAGAACAAAAATTTGTGTTGCTTGCTCCTCGTTATCGGCTATAAGATGCATAAGCAACATAGACATACATAATCTTGTCTCCTTTATTGTCACTCTTTATTGTCATCTTTAGTGTCATTCTCAATATATAGGAGCTTATGTTATGATAGTGCAAGGCCCATATGCTCCAAAAAAGAGCAAAAAAATCTTGCTCAGAAATATTCTGGCAGTGATGGCCGTAGCCCAAAAATCTTGTTGCCTAACACGTTCTTGTTGCCGTGGTCACCATTTTCCCCCCGTGAAATGCTTCAATATGGTTAATGGTTTTCATATCTTTTTTGACCTGATCGTTTCATATTCTATTTTTTATTTATTTTTTCTCCTATTTATCTAGGTTGTAAAACATAAAGACCCACGTGATGCTTGTGCCGCAATTGTGGCAGAATCATATCGCCTATGGCTGCAGTATGAAACTCGTACAGATGATATCACCGTGATAGTGGTGCATATCAATGGACTTCATGATGTAAGAAGGCCAATTTATTTTTTCAACTCGGCTATTACATAATTCTTTTACTTCTTTATCGTTGTCTATTATTTCTTCAAATTCACGCTTGCAAAAATCTTTCATAGGTGACAGTTGTTCAATCAGAAACGGTGGATGGAGTTTTAAGGCCACCTCTACCCCAAGTTATTGAATTAACAGGATCTGAGTCTCCGTCTGTTATGAACTGGAGAACAAGAAATCAGCGTGCAAGGCAAGATATATCTCGTGCAAGACTTCGTGCTATTGAAAATTCTCTGGAGAACGGGCAAGCTTGGGTTCCCTCTTCTCCAGCCAATAGAAAGACATGGGAAGAAGAAGTAAACTGCACCTCTCATTGCCTTTAAAGCAGTTCTCATTTGCACCTTTCTGAGTTTACTCACTGATTTATTTTTTTTATCCATTTTGCAGTCTCACATTGAACTATCCTTGCGAGATCATTTCCTTTTCAAGAAACTTACGAACTCTCAGTGCCATGTTCTATTGGACTGTATGCAAAGAGTGGACGTGCAAGCAGGAGATGTAGTTGTAAAGCAGGTGATTTATCATCGACTGCTAACTATCTCATATGTGTATTCAGATCCTTGCATTGCGCATGATTACAAATTTTTGTTTTGTTTGTCGTGTAACCTTGGTTTGTTGTTTTATCTAATGAATAATTGTAACTTCACTCTTTGTGAATACGGTGAATAGACAAAAAACTGTTTTGTTTCATTATAATCTTTTCTTCAGGGTGGAGAAGGTGAGTGTTTCTATGTAGTAGGTGCTGGAGAATTTGAGGTATTGGCAACTCAGGTAATTTTACCCCACTCATTATAGAGACAATTTCAGTTATTTGGAATCTTTTGGTGGTTGGCCTGATTGGGATGCCAGCTCTTAAGATGCTTACAATATCAGCTGAAATTTGATTTTATGTGTCAGGATGACAAAAAAGGAGAAGCTCCTAGGGTATTGCAGCGCTATACGGCTGACAAATTATCTTCTTTCGGTGAGCTGGCTCTGATGTAAGATGTCTTCTGCTATCATGCTTCTAACATTGACTAGGTCACTGCTTATGTTCCATATGTCTTGTTTAGTGCTATCCGTAACTGTAGAAGTTAATATGCTACACGACCTTTGGTCCAAATGTGCCTCCGTGAACTGTGAATGCTCTCTTTTCTGGTTGATTGGAAACTTACCTCGGATTAACATCATATCATGCGAGCTAATGCTAAATCTTCCGAACCAGAATTATGCATTCTCTGGATTAAAAAATAAAAGAGCTGAAAAAGAAGTTATCATTTCAAAAACAGTTACTTTATCTTTACAATATAGTTTGTGAGTTCATGGACCTCATAACCTTTGATGAGGTAGATGATGGAATGGTGACGCTTGAGTTGTTCTATTTTTGGGGCAGGTCCAACAAGCCCCTCCAAGCTTCTGTCCGTGCTGTAACCAATGGAACACTTTGGGCGCTTAAAAGAGAAGATTTCAGAGGAATCCTTGTGTCCGAGTTCTCCAATTTATCATCATTGAAGTTACTTCGATCAGTAGATCTTCTATCAAAGTTGACAATCTTACAGCTGAGTCATATCGCAGATTCACTTTCAGAATTGTCTTTCCAGGATGGACAGAAATTAATTGATAAGGTATAATTTGTTTCTTTATCTTATCTTTTTTCTTGTGTTTTTCTTAAACCCCGTTTATCTGTCAGCAGGATGAGGACCTTCAAGGCTTATATATTATACAAAAAGGGGCCGTGAAAATTACAGGTGATATGGATTCTTTGGATGGTGTTTATGCATCGAGCCTCTTATCTGGTGTTGAGAAGCAGGACAATGGCGGGCACAATAGAAGCTTTTCAGTAGAAAAGGCTGAGGGGAGTTACTTTGGAGAGTGGACTCTTCTTGGGGAACACGTCTCTTCCTTGAGTATCATTGCTGTGGGCAATGTGGTGTGCTCTATATTAACAAAGGAGAATTTTGACTCAGTTGTAGGCTCTCTAGCCCCGATTGGACAGGATGATGATAAGTATGTTTCCGGGTTTATGCATGTGAAAGGAGAATGTATCCCATGTAGCTTCTACTGTTATGCTTTATGTGTTTAGTCTTTACATTTTTAACTTTTGGTTCTTTCAAATGCGGAACTTTTGCAGGTCAAAACATTATAGTTCTAGTGCATCCACCGAGTCAATTATGGTTTCTGGCACTACCAGTGACAAGATTCAGCTTTCTGATTTGGTAAGGGATGAATATTATTTTCCTAGAATTTGTTCTCAATACCGACCTGGAAGATGAAAACATTTCCCTCTCTTTTTTCCTCTTTTGTTGAAGGAGTGGACAGGTAGTTTGTACTCCACAGATTGCAGTGAGATCGGCATAGTCCGTGTTATGAACGCAGGTCATTATTATTTTCCAGTTTCATTGTATTGTTAGTTGGTTATTATTGGCTACCACTGCACGGCATTTTGTCCTTGGCTATTCCTTTCGAGATCGCTATGCAATAACTTGTTGAAGAGAACTTAATCTTATTCATTCATCTTTCACTGCAGAAAATTTACTTAGTTTGAAAAGATTCTCAAAACATAAAGTTAAAAGACTCGGAAAAGAAGCTCAGGTCCTGAAGGAGAAGAACCTATTCAAATCCATTAGGGAAAATGCCTTTGTCCCTCGAGTTATATGCACTTCGGTTGACCATTCATATGCTGGTATACTTCTGGACACACATATTGCTTGTTCGATGACTTCAATAATGTACCAGCCACTCGAAGAATCGTCAGCAAAGTATTGTGCTGCTTGTGTGGTGATTGCTTTGGAAGGTTTGCACAAGGTGGGCCATTTGCTCAGTGATTTATCAAAATTTTCTCATGCAGCAATGAACATACTAAAAAACTTGATTCTCTTCTTTCGTATTCGGTGTTGATAATTCAGACTGGCATTCTTTACCGAGGAGTATCTCCTGATATTTTAGTTTTCAGCCAGACTGGTTATATCCAGGTTTGATTTTTACATGCCTTTGTGAATGCCATTTTAGTTAGTTTCTCACTCTAAGTCATGATTATATTCTTAATTCATTGCAGCTGGTGGACTTCAGATTTGGGAAGCAAATGCAATCTGTTGATCATTCTGAAAGAACATACACAATATGTGGCATGGCAGATTCGTTAGCCCCTGAAATAATCCAAGGAAAGGGACATGGCTTTGCTTCTGATTGGTATGGTATTTAATACACGCTTTGATCGCATATATCATTGAGCAGAAGCAGATACAACCAAAAGCTTTCTAAGTAATGAACTGCCAAATAAAAGAAACCCGTTATTAGTAACTGGGACAAAAAAATATAAATTATTGTTATATTATCCTACTCTTACTCATCCTTTGTCTTAAAAATACCATTCAGGTGGGCTTTGGGAACTTTGATCTACTTCATGCTACAAGGTGAGATGCCATTTGGATCATGGAGAGAAAGCGAGCTCACATACGCAAGAATTGTAAAGGGACAGCTCACTCTTCCTCAGAGCTTTAGCGATGAAGCTGTGGACCTCATCACTAAGGTTGGTCAATAACCATAAAAACCTTGTACTTTACCAGCCTTTGCTAGAAAAATCGTATAAATATTGAACGCTTCGATAAAGAATCATGGCCACCCTTCTCATTATTCAGTTACTTGAAGTCGACGAAAACGCAAGGCTGGGAAACAAAGGCGCTGAGTCCATCAAAGCCCATCCGTGGTTTGATGGTATCGATTGGAAAGGAGTAGAAGATCACACGGTTCACGTTCCACAAGATATTATTACACGTATAAATCTTTTCTTGGAAAGCCACGGAAACGACGTGTCGAGTTCTGTATTTTCGCCCCTTAGGGAAGTGGAAGAGCTCAACACGCCAGAGTGGCTCGAAGATTGGTAGTGGTCAGAGCTCGGTCGTTCTATCTCTTCCGATCTCTCTATTTATTCGAATATTTCCACGTCGATAGAGTATATTGTAATTTGCTTGTTTATTATTGCTTCGCTACCTACCCATGGATGCTGAGATGAAGGAGCATCCCATCGATGTCCTCCACAGAAAACTGAGAGGATTCAATTTCCACTGCAGAGGTTAGACGTCTTATATGTTATTACTGTATTATATGAGATTCTGTACATAAGTTCATAATATGTCCTACGTTGAAAACTCCTTTGTTTCCCTGTTTGTTTTTCACAATAAAACTACATGGGTTCGAATAGTGTATATATCATTGCCTCGTATTTTGGGTTTGGTTTAATATTCTCACTATCCGAACCCGACCCGAATGGTGACGGGTCACTACTCAAGGATTATGTGGGGTTCGGATACATTCCACGTTTGGATCCTATCCGTAGCTTTGATCAGGTCTCCGGTCAGGATTCTCCGGGTAAAAAAAAAAGTAATTTTTTTTATTCATGATCAATAGTATTTAACGGTTTTTAGTAAAAAATACTCGAATTTTCGGTAATTAGTTTAAATGATGGACACCAAACCGGATAAATTCGGCTCTTGAATAACCTGATACTGACCAACTATTCGACGGTTTTTTTTTAGTCTTTTCTACCCACTTGGGTATAATCCAACTTCATTCACAAGTTGGCAAGCGGTTCATCAGTCATCACTGTCCAAGCTGGTATGGCAAAATCGAAAATTATTGGATTATGGAGTTAGGATAGAATAGTAGTATTTTCAGCAAACAATTGGTGTCCTAGTCCCTTGAGGAGGCTTTGTTTTTATTTATATCTAATATGTCTTCACCCAAATGTATGTGCCAACTATACCATAGTATTTTATTTTTAAGCAATTTATTTTCAATTAAATTCTTTAAAAACAGAATTTTAATTTAAAGATAAACTTGTATACTAAAATATTAACATAAAATTGTAATTAATCAATTAAGATAAAATTGTAATTGAACCATCCGTCTTGCGATAACTATTACTCCCTCAGTCCCAAAAGTTTTTGTACATTTTACTAAATCGTCCTACTTCTTTTGTACATTTCCTTATTTAGCAAAAACCTATCACAAACAATCAATATAATAATATTAAATATTTTTAAAAATGCCAAAATATACACATTTTACCTTAACACACTATATTATTAAAATATTCAGTTTCTTAATGTGTCGATATCCAATGTCCATAAACTTATGGGACTGAGGGAGTAGTATTCTTGCACATTCAGATGCGTGTCTATTATATATAGTATGTAATATTAAATTTTATTTTTAATTTAAAATAGTTAATTGAAATTATAACTAAAATTAGTTATATACATTATACAATTAAGGGTCTACAAAATTAACTAAAAATTAGTGATTAACTTATAATTAATTAAAAGATCATAGGTAATTTTTTAAATTTAATATATTAATATATTTCCTTTTTTTTGTTTGTTTTTTTTAAATTTACAGACGATGAGGCCGTTTATATTCACCCTCAAATAAAATATATCGCTTGTGTTATTATTATCCAAGTCGAACTGAAATGCATGCTGATTGCTGTTTTTATATGTTTGCGTCAAGACTAACACGCTATCAATTCAATTCAATTCAATTAAAATGGTATCTCTACTACACTCGTATCTGCCTTCTTCTTCTTCATCCCCTTTCCGAAAGAACCAAAACCCTAATTTCAATCCCCAAATCCACTTCGCGCGAATCCAGTTCACTTTCAAAACCCGAAGCTCCTCCACCTTACGAACGCTCCACCGCAATGCCTCCAGCAAGCAAACCCCTAACACGGCGGCTTTCAACAACGGAGGCGGCGGCGGCGGCGACGGAGACGACAACGGCGACGATGAGAGCGATAAAAAGAGTAGCGGATGGATCAATATCGACTCAAACGACGCCGTAACGGTGTTTGCAGCTTTAGCAGTATCGCTCGCATTTAGGTCTTTCATAGCCGAGCCAAGGTACATCCCTTCTCTGTCTATGTACCCTACGTTCGACGTTGGAGACAGATTAGTAGCCGAGAAGGTGTCTTACTACTTCCGAAAACCTTGCCCCAACGACATCGTAATCTTCAAAAGCCCGCCCGCGCTCCAGCGAGCTGGGTACACAGACGAAGACGTCTTCATAAAGCGCGTGGTTGCGAAAGAAGGGGACGTCGTGGAAGTACGCAAGGGTAAGCTGATTGTGAACGGCGTAGAAAGGATCGAGGATTACATCTACGAATCGCCGAAGTATGAGATGTCGAAGGTTCGTGTCCCTGAGGATTACGTGTTTGTGATGGGCGATAATAGGAATAACAGCTACGATTCGCATCTGTGGGGCCCTTTGCCTTTGAAAAATGTTATCGGGAGATCTTTGTTTAGGTATTGGCCTCCGAACAGAATCGGTGGCACGGTTTTAGCGGAGGGCTGTCGTTTGGATGATGATAAGCAAATAGTCAAAGAATTGGCCAGTGCTCAGTCGTAGTTTTATGGGTTCGGAAATAGAAAGGTGGGATTTTTATTACAGGGATCAGTTAATGTATGTACAATCAGCCTTCTCCTTGTCCAATCGAGTTCGAATACTGCTCAAGGGGATGATACTGGCAATGTAGATTCGGCGACTTATTGTTGGCTGTATTCAATACATTGTAATGATCTTTTTCTTATTTAAGACGGTCGCATTTTGTTGTATTCGAGATCTTAATCGAACTACATCCTTCAGATTCATTTCGTTTCGCATGTGTTTTGTTTTCTGGTCTTGGGAAACTGATAACATAGTAGAAGCCGCCCGTCCCAGGTGAAAAATCACAACAAGGAAAGAACTTGCATCTGCATTAAGATTCTTTGATACATTCATAAATACAGAGCTGCAGCAAACATGTTTGGCAGGTAAAAACGAAAGGCGGTGAGAGTTTTAGAAAACATCAGGGTTGTAACGACCCGAGGGGAGGGAATTGCTTTGTTGGGCTTGCTTGAGGTGCATGGCGAGTGCATAGTTGTTCACCTGCTCGACCCAAACACAAAGAAGAAGAAGAAGAAGATCATATGGCATTCAAACGCCTGGAAATCACACAAATTCATTGCCTGCAAGGATTATTCTCACTCACCTCAAGCGTTCTGAGCTGCTCTTGGTATTGAGACACAAGCTGCTTCAGTTGGCTCAGCTCGCGACCTTTTTCCTCGTGCTCCTTCTGTCGATCGTGCTGGATGGCGACCGCACGCTTGAGTATTGCGTTTTCTTGCAAGATGGAACCTAACTGCTGCTTCAGAATCGCATTCTCCTGAAGAAAGAAAGAAAGAACGAAAGGGCATGTAAGAAATTTTCTGTGTGAAGTTCTCGTGCAAGAAAAAGCAAACCTGAAAAGTTTGAGCAGCTTCTGAAGCTGCACTTTCAAATATGGACTTCTGCAACGCCTCAAGGGCTCGTGCCACGCGCATCTTGGCTTCGTCCACGTTCGATGCATTCGCCACTTCTCCGACGATGAGCTCGACCCAATCTGCACCATTTGCGGGATTTCTTACGCTTTCTGATTCCTCTCTAGAATCTGTGTATTCGTTGTTAGCCGCTGGGCCCGTGAGAAGGAAATGTAAAAATCGTTCTAAAAACACTATTTCAGTTTATAAGTTTTTCATGTCATGTGAAACTGAAATCGTTTTCATTTTACTCTCAATGTTTGATTGCCCGACGAGTAATACAAGGGAGTTCTCTAAATCAGCCGTTAATGGCATATTATATCAGCCCACACATAGAAAACTATTTATAGGAAAATGACGGAGAAGGCAGAACCTTTAGCAGACAAATGACCGCCGATGCCCCTGATGAAATCAGATGTACTTGATTCTGCAGCACTCAGACGAAGCTCGGTCAATCTTTTGATAGCAGAATCTAAATCATCGCCAGACTCTTCAAGCGCTTTCTCAAGAAACTACAAACCGAAAAGCATATATCATTTGTAAATTCAATTTAAAAATCGTTTAGCATCACAGAATACTGGGAAGTTTCAATTCCCGAAACAATTGAGTGTAACCTATATTGCCAGGCTCTTACTTACATGAGTGGACGACATGCTAGTGTTTGAGCAAGAGAACAGCAATGCATCAAAAAGCCAACACAACACACACAGAGAAAATAAACGTTCGTCGTAAGGTGAATAGACAGTAGTTGCACCCGTAATAAATGTTGTCCGATGGTATTTATATCTAAAACATTACAAATTGCCAAAAGAAAGGTCAAAAGTAATTTCGTTTGGCAAAACCGAACATAATTTAATACGTGAAGTTCCAGGGAGGACAGAGCTGGGCTGAAGCCTATGAGATTTGTCGTTTCCTTGATATAGTGTAATATTAAACAGACACGGCAATTGAACCATTTCGTGGTCTTTTTTACAAATTCATGTTCCATTGTACGCTTGCGAGAAAAGATTCTTCCACGAATTACTTCTAGAATTCATTTAGCAGCCCAACATACCGAAATGACCAAAACAATGCACCAGAAAACAAAATCACAGCTATAATTATTGTCACAAGTGATAGGTATGCTGAAATCCCTGTGTGTCATAGCAGAAGATGGAAAGACTAATTCCTTACAAGCCTTTTCTTTTTAATTTAGTCTCCGTTGCATATATTCCAGTAAGAATAAAAAGTAGAACTAAATGTTGTATTCGTATGTTGTAATAATGCAGAAAGCATATTGATGCATTAGTGTCAATGTAGGTAAATCATTAGAAATCCATGGGTGGTAAACTAAGACAATATTTTCAAGAACACCTAAGTTAAAAAACTGACATTCTGTGATAAAAAATAAAAGAAAAAGACAAGCAAAACCTGTCTGTCCATGTCCGGGAAAAGAGCACCGAGATAATCGATGAACAGAGACGAAGGTGACGTCGGCGGTGGCGAGAAAGAAGAGCAGCGAATCCTCTTCGACGACGGAGGTGACGACGGCGATTCCTCAAAAAAATTCGATCTTTTACGGCACAGAACAGCAGACATAGTTTCGATTTTTCTCAATTATCTCTCTCTAAAACTACTCAAGCTCGAATCCCTCTTCCACCACCAGTTTTCTCATGCAGCAGATTTGATTCAAGAACCCACCTACGTATCTGTACGATTCGATTCTTTACCCAACATTAAGTCAAATTCAGCTGAAACAGATCGATTCTACTGCTTGATGATGATCAGATTCGAAAAAACCTAATCTAAGAAAAGGAGGAGTTGAAATAAAGATGAGAATAAAAAAAACTGTGAATTTTCAAGTTGACCACCCAACAACCACCTTCGCAATTGTCTGAAATATTTAATTAACATTTGGGGCCTTTATGGGCCAATATTGGGTATGGATCTTTCTTGGGCCGGCCCATTTTTACAAGGATCATGATGCAATAGTGCGAGTTAACCGTTAAATTGATGCTGCATCTTAAAACCAATTTGTGATTGATAGGAGATTTTTCTTTTTACTACTAGTATTTTTAGCACGTCTACTATGTTGCAAATATATTTATATTTTGAATAAAATTATATTATTAAGCTATTTTAAAAATAAATAAATATTTAAAGTAAGAATAAAGTGTTATAGGCTAGCAGAAAATTTGATTATTTTTTTTTCTTCATGTGAGGTATTTCTAAAAGATAAAGGATCTCCCAATAGATTGGCAAATTATAAAATATTAAGGATTAAAAAGGAAAAAAAAATTAACATTGCTAGTTTTTAGACTCTCCACGATCTTTATATAAGAGCATAGATAAAATGAGTCCGGCGAAGTTAATCTCTCGATGGGGGACGAACAATCTCAACACTAACGATAGTATTCGCAGAAGCAATCTCGTCTATGGTGTTGTGGTACATTCATAAGTAACAAATTCCAGCCTTAAATTCAATCGAAAACCGATCGGAAAACCTCGCGCAAAGCAACTCTTTTTCTATACCGCGATAATCAATCCCAACAACAAAGCAAACGAAACGACGATCACACGAAGCCCAACGGCCCCACCTCGAGCCGAGCCCGTCGGCGTCGGCAGGTCGGTAGGAACCGATGAGCCGACGTCGCTCGGCGGTGACGGCGAGGACGACCCGTCGGGGCCCGGCGCTACCCCCAATGGAACGCTAGTCGTGCTCTTAGGAGCCAATCCCGGCCCCATGGGCTCGACCGTCGAAGGAGCCGGCGAAGGCGAGGGCGGCTCGATCGGCGGCTCAACCGCCGTTGGGGCAGTGGATGGTGCGTTGGCCGGCGGGCTCGAAATCGACGGGCCGGGAGACATTGCTGGGCCCACACCGCCGGTCGGAGAGGGCGCGACGGCGTTGACCGCGAGCTTTTGCCCCAACGAGCAGTGACGGCCCACGGAGCATATGTAGTAGCTCGGGCCGGGCGAGGTGAGGGTGAAGCTTGCGGGGCCCGAAGTCGTCCGAGTGATAGGCGTGTTGGTGGAGGTGCACGAGTCGAACGCCTGCTTGTTCACCTTTCCCACGTCGTGGAATCCCGTCGTAAAGTTGAACACTGCAGTGGAACGTGGTCGTTTGGAGCATTGCAAAGAAGTAAGTCGCGATATGTTAGAAAAAATAAAAGATATATATTTATTATATCACATCGCTCCCTTCCAACTTCAGTTTGGATCATCTGTTCCATGACCAATGTTCCTTATAATAAATTTACGAAAAAATTGATTCTTATAAATATCGAAAAACATATGTATATCAATTTGGTCATTATGAAACAAATAATAAATCATATACGTGTATTTGTTTTTATCACATAAACCATATTAAATAATGATGATTTTATGATTTTGTGGCATATGTATTTAAAAAGTTAGAGTAAATTAAATAAGTTAAAGAAATTTTTCCAACTGAAGTATTTGCCACATGTCATGGTCAATGGAACTGAGGTTGGAACATTAAAGTGGGACAGAATCCCAAGCGTTCAAGCTTAAGCTTTTAGGTGAAGCGATCATCTAACATAATATCATAACTCGGGCGTAAAGGTCACCCAAAATCAAATGTTATACGTCTAAAGGCTATATAGATAAAGAAATTAGCCTACACACGGGGAAAGCGTACTGAAAATAAAATAAATAGATTATACAATCCTAAAGTTTAAACTTTTAGGTGAAGCGATCATTCAACGTTATAGTACGAACCAATCAAAACAAACCAAGTTATACATTACCTAAAACGTCCCCGACCCTGAAAACGTGCTGAGAAGCCCACGCAGTGTAGTCCGAAGCGCCGTTGGTGGGAATAGCCCAACCCGAGCTATCTCCGACAAAGTAAGTCGTCGCCTCCGCCGAATATTGGGCGAGGACGGCGGCAAATGCGATCAAGAAAAGGGTCTTCATGTTATTCAACGCTCACCAAGTGTTCTCAGGCAGCCCCTACGTACGAATGTTTCTTGCAGACTGAATTTTATTACAAACTATACGTCTATTTATAAACTACTGAACATCTTCCCCGAATCTTAGTAGTAGATGTGATGGAGACGTTGCGATAGATAGTTAGGGTTAGATAGTTGTTGAGGAGCAGTTGTTAATGCAATGGGTAGGTGCATGCCATGTATGTACTTGGAACTCAGAGAGAAGCTGGGCAAGTAAGTAGTCTTGGTTCAACTGCTCGAAAAGAAAGGGGTTGGTAAGAGATTAAAATAATGTTTGTGGATTTTGAATCTGTTCAACACCAACCGAAACTCATGATAGTCTTGAGCAAGGAAACTATGGGTGCGTTTGGTTTGGTCTGCGGAAAAGAAAAGTGTGGTGTTACTTGTCGAATCGCTGTACATTACGCTTCACGTGCCGTAAACCAAACAGAGCCTAAGGCTGTTGTCGGGATTGCAGGCACGACAGTGCCGTAAACCAAACGTAAAGCAGATTCTTTAGAAACCATAAGGGGTTTTCGCGTAATAACCAGACTATAAGGTAGTAATGTGCATTTCAGTATAACCGCGAGCGGTGCATATCTGAATTTTACATTAATATCTTATTACATCCATCGCCAGGACTGCGACGCAGAGTTTTCGAGCTCTTTTACTTCCAAAATATTCTTCAACAAATATTATTTACACATAAACACCAACGACAACAGTATATTTCAACCGATATTGACCCGACCTAACTAATACCAATGTAACGAATGAAATCATTAGCAACGTTCGACGCCCAATTGACGGTGGTGCCGAAGAAGAGTTCCCAGAACCACAAATCCAACGCCAGGACCGAAGAGAAGATGAGAAGGGCGAGAGTTTGGTACCTATTCAGAGGCCATCCAGAGAACTCGGCGAGCGTTTTCAAGAAGGGAAGCGAAGCGCTCTTCACGTTCTTCTTCTCGATGGACCATGCGGTTATCCACTGGACCCGGGCGGGGAACAGGTCGAACTCCTCCCTCAAACGCCGCCCCAAGTCGGGCATGTGGCCCCCGCCGTAGAGCACGGCGATCTTCGAGTGCCCTTTGGAGATGGCTCGGTGGAGGGCCGTTGTGGCCGCTTTGTTTCGCTCGCCTATGATGACCGATTTTTCCTCCACGTCTGCCGTCACTTGCGTGAACCTGGGGAGAAATGGCGTGT
This sequence comes from Craterostigma plantagineum, assembly GCA_027422505.1. Lineage (NCBI taxonomy): Eukaryota > Viridiplantae > Streptophyta > Magnoliopsida > Lamiales > Linderniaceae > Craterostigma > Craterostigma plantagineum. The sequence continues at coordinate 461,120 of JAPQWV010000145.1, forward strand.
AGATTCAGACAACCATTGCTCGAATAGGTTTGTTGTCTAGCTATGCCACTATCTAGGGAAATAGCGCGGGAGAACGCCATTTTATGTTCCCTAATGCTTGGAATATGAGCGTTTTTCGCGCCACATATTCCATATCTCACTTTTAGTCCCCAATGTTACCGATCTAGCGACGTTTTGATCCCTCGGTTAATTTAACTGTTAATTTGGACGGAATTAAGGGTCGTACGGTAAATCCATCACTCGGCCAGAAAAAATTTGGGAGCAGTCCGACCCGACCCGCAATACTATTTGTCCCGGCCCGTAATTCCGTCTAAAGTAACGGTTAACTTAACTGAGGGATCAAAACGTCACAAACGTTTTTAACATTGGGGACTAAAATTGACATCTCGGAACGTGAAGGACAAAAAACGCAATATTGCAGATATGCCATTGCTAACAGCTGAAGGCTTACTCAGACGTTAGGCGTTTGGCCAGGAAAACTTTTAGCGCGGCGCCAATGTCTAGCCTGGACAAGGCTTCGAGTTCGAGGTATTCTGATTGACTACCCACATCTGCGCACACGCTTCCGATTATTACGAGGCCGAGGAGGGGCATAGGGACGACGCGCGAGGCCCATAGAAGCTTTGACCTCCACGGGCCGAGGTCTTCCCTAATGGGCGTGGCTTGCACCATGGCTTTGGTCGACTTCAGTGTCATGTCTCTGGCGAATGTGAAGAAGCTTTCACCTTTTTCGATCTGAAAAGGGCCACAGAGACCAAAAAAGGAAAAAAATTGATGTTTTCGTCAAGAAATTTGAGCAACATAAAATGGTCCTCTATGATTCGAGAGAATAGGACCTGAAGCAATCTGAAGGTTTCAAAGTCGAGATCAGCGTGGTACCAATTGTCGCCCTCGTAGTTAAGACAGTCTAATTGAAAGTCGAGTGTAAGGAGTTTGGCCATTTGCCTCTGAATGAAACCGATAACGTTGAATCCTCGCAAGTTTGAAGTGTTCTTCTTTGTCTTAGCCATGGCTTCGGGGCTTCTTCTACGTTCTAAGCTTTCTCTGCTGGCAACCATTTCATAAAGGACACAATCGTATGGCTCGAGCACTTCTTGCAGCGTAGAGAAATACCTGGGAAATATTACAGTGCAAGTATATTTTATTCCTTTGAAATTCTTGATTTGAAACTTCGAAGGCTGTCTCACTAGAATGGACTTTTATGACAATACAAGAAAAGAAGTTGTAGTTGTAACACAAATTAAGGTTAATGTCATTGCATCAAATCTAAACACAGGGTAGGTAACGCTAATCTCAAGGTTAATGAAATAGATTGAAGGCAAAATTTCAAGAGAAACTTACTCTTTATCAGCAATGTGAATTGTAGAGACCAAATCCACCTACAAATGTAATAGCAAGAATATAATTCCGTAATCAAATTCAGCCAAAAAACGACCCACACTTCGAACGATGAGCTAAGATGGGAATAAGTAAGAGTAATCCTTACAGCTCGACGGCTTTACCTGAAGAAAGGGCTGAAGAACGGACCAAGGAAACTTCTTACGGTAGCTAACAACAGCTGTCTGCAACTGGGATTGATTGTCCCTCTTAAACCTCATGAAATCTCCAATCGAATTGTTCCCCAGAAATTGCTCCGCCGACCCATAATCGTCGCCATCGTAAGCGTTGCTAAAGCATTTGAATCTCGAAAGCTTAAGGTTTCTCGCCCGGGAAAAACACGGAAAGTTGGAATCCGACGTGGAAGCTGCAGATGAAATTGGGCAGAAGAGTTTGGGTGCGGCGTGGGAAGGAAACAGAGCACCATAACTCTTCCCTGCAAGGCCTCGGATTTGGAGATAGAGGTTGTGTGTTCTTGAAGACGAAAGAGAGACTGAAATGTGGCGATTTTTTATGGGGGAATGAAACTGAAATTGACACGTGTCAATTCATAAAACGTCGATCCTAACAACGATTTGAAATTACAAAAGGATGAAGGATGACGTTTAACTGTATGCGCGCGGGGGATGAAAACGTGAGGCCAAAATTCTCTGCTTTGTCGACGCCATCAAAGCCTTTTGCTTTCTCTTCCAAAGAAGCAATGCAGCAGATTGTTCTTCGCATTCCATATTCTTCCGCGCAGTTGTTTAAGCCGCAAGCAAAAGCAAATCAATGTTGGATGGATTTATCTCTTCCTCTCTATCTCGTTTTCTGCTGTTTTATCTACTCTACTATCATCTTCTGGCGGCTGAGAATGAACTGACTCGATGTTTTTTCTTACAGTGACTGTACACGTGGACGCCCGCCCATCGCTTCCAAGGCGTTGGAGGGCTTCGTGGGTTGATGATTCGCTTCGCTGTTCTGCCTCGCCTAGAGCTTCTGCTTCATCACAAGGTATGGTATTTGTCGCTACGTTGTGTAATTGAAAAACAAGAACTGCTTGCTGCGCTAAGATGCTCGATAAGTGATAGACAGTTAAGTAGAATATTGCTGTTTTATTGCAGCTGCTGTTTCTGAAAAGGCAAGTGAATCGGCTGAGGATGATGTCCTAAAAGCTTTGTCCCAGATAATCGATCCCGACTTTGGTACAGACATTGTTTCGTGCGGTTTCGTGAAGGATCTTAATGTCAGCAAGGAGTTAGGAGAGGTTTTTTTTCCCTTTAATCTGTTTATGTGTTTTTCGTTTAACTGTTTCATATCTGTGCCTGCCCGATTTAAAATTCTCTTTTGAATCTCAGGTTTCATTTCGGTTGGAGCTCACGACGCCAGCTTGCCCAGTGAAGGACATGGTGATTAGGAAACTTCTTTAATTGTAATCAAGAATCTGTAACACACTCTTGCATTTCTTACAAAACTTGTACAATTGTGATTGCAGTTCGAGCAGAAGGCGAACGAGGTTGTTAAAGCGATTCCTTGGGTCAAAAGAGTTGCAGTGACTATGTCTGCTCAGCCAGCTAGGCCAGTTTATGCTGGGCAACTTCCACAAGGTCTAAGGACAATATCGAATGTTGTAGCTGTTTCAAGTTGCAAGGTACTTTTTGTTCTTTCCAATCCATCACTGAAAGAAAATCGCTTGTCTAATGGTTTGTACAAAACTGACAATGTTAGGGAGGGGTAGGTAAATCAACAGTAGCTGTGAACCTTGCGTATACGTTGGCTGGAATGGGGGCGAGAGTTGGCATCTTCGATGCAGATGTTTATGGCCCGAGTTTGCCCACAATGGTCTCGCCAGAAAATCGTCTGCTTGAAATGGTGATTCATCTTTTGCAACTACTGTTGTTCGTGGATTTGATTCGATTAGTGAAAGAGAAAATTCGATTCCTTGTAGAACCCAGAGAAAAGAACTATTATACCAACTGAATACATGGGAGTTAAGCTCGTGTCGTTTGGATTTGCTGGGCAGGGCCGAGCGATTATGCGTGGCCCTATGGTTTCAGGAGTCATCGATCAACTTCTTACCACTACTGAGTGGTGTGCATCTCTTTTATGCATATCGTGCTTGATTTTTCTTGCACAACATAGTTGAAGTAGACAGAATGTTATAAATGAGACATAGTTTCACATCTGCGTGAAATTTTGAGTCCTTTCGTTTCTGATCTATCTTCAATGAAGGGGTGAACTCGACTACCTCGTCATAGACATGCCACCTGGGACAGGTGATATTCATCTTACGCTGTGCCAGGTATTGACTTTTTACGAACTTTATGTTATATAGCACTGTAATAATTCGAAGCCATACTCTCAAGTTTTCTACGTTCGATTTTATTTCTAGGTTGTCCCATTAACTGCTGCAGTTATAGTTACCACGCCTCAGAAGCTATCTTTCATCGATGTAGCTAAGGGAGTTCGAATGTTTTCAAAGCTGAAGGCCAGTTTCCGTTTCAACTTAAATACCTATTTTTCCGAACATGGAAAGAGATGGATCTAATCTGACGTGTAAATTGCGTGTGTAATGAAACCTTATGTTCAGGTACCTTGCGTTGCAGTGGTCGAAAATATGTGCCACTTTGACGCCGATGGAAAACGCTATTACCCATTTGGCAGAGGATCAGGTTCTCAGGTTTTCCTACACCTTCTGTCCGCCTTACAAAATCTTATTACATCTTTCTTTGTATTCGTATACCAAAAAAAAAATCTCTTTTTCGTTATGAAAAGTGTGCTAATGTCGAAACCGCAGGTCGTTAAGGAGTTTGGGATTCCTCATCTATTCGAGCTTCCCATAAGACCAACTGTGAGCCCATTATCTGAACTTTCTTATAATGTCTTAACCTTACCCCCGCGTTTGTAATAAAATTCGAATAAATCCCTCGATTAGTTATCAGCTTCTGGCGATAGCGGAATCCCCGAAGCTGTATCCGACCCACAGGGAGAAGTCGCAAGAGCATTTCAAGAACTCGGCGTATGCGTCGTTCAGCAGTGCGCCAAAATTCGTCAGCAAGGTATTTCGCAATATCATCGAAAGATATATATTGCTGACCGTAATCTTACGATGGACATTCCTCTGTTTCGAAAATTCGCTCGAACAAAACGTCTGCTTTTTTTTTACAGTTTCGACTGCAGTCACTTACGATAAGTCGATGAAGGCTATCAGAGTCAAAGTGCCCGAATCAGACGAAGAGTTTTACTTGCACCCCGCGACGGTGAGGCGTAACGATCGATCTGCTCAAAGTGTGGTACGTAAAGGGAAAAAAAAAAGCAGACTTACACATTTTGAAATTCTTGCAACTTAAGGTTAAAAGTTAGTTTCTTGTTCGAAAAAAAAATATAGGATGAGTGGACAGGCGAACAGAAATTACAGTACGGAGACGTGCCTGAGGAAATCGAGCCCGAAGAAATTAGGCCGATGGGAAACTACGCCGTTTCTATAACGTGGCCCGATGGGTTTAGCCAGGTAAGTGTTTTTTTTTTTTTTTTTTTTTTTGGATTTGAATCTTGGCAGATTAGTGCATGTGAGTTTATCATAGTTTCGTTGTTTGTTTTTTCAACAGATAGCACCTTACGATCAGTTGCAGACGATGGAGCGCTTGGTCGACGTCCCTCGACTTTCTGATATGTAGAAACGTTGTCGTTCGTGGATCGATTTTTTCACTTGTATCGTTTTTCTACTCTTTTTTCTGAAACTATAATAGATGAACAGAAATATACACGAGTTGAATAGTCTAGCAAACCTCTCTCGACATTGTTTGTGACAGTAGTATTTGAGCAATTAGAGATAGATTGAACATTCGGATTTTTACGTGGAAAACCCTCGAACAAATCGGGATAAAAACATTTGTTGACTTTTTACTACTAAGGAATAAATGAGAGAAAAAAAAAAGAGACGATTTTTTCCATTCTTCGGAAATGGCAAGGATGGGAGGAGAATGAAGAGAGAAGATAGGAAATATGATGGATAAATTTTGCTCTCTACATATTTTCCTTTTTTTTTTCGGTCAGGTAGATATCCCCACACAATGCCACCGCAGTGTCCACACCCCGACTAAGTTCAGTCTGAATCGAATTTGCACCTCAATATTGGCTATAGATCGATAATGATTTCCAGCAGAACTAATCCTCCCTAGTCATAGGAGCCACCCCAGGATCTCATGAACAACAACGGTCACACGAGTTTGAACCCATGATCAAGAGGATGAATTTCCATCCTTCCAACTAATGTGGTCAAAACGGGCCCGGGAGGCGGGCCAGCACGTAGCCCGAAGCCCGAAGCCCGCCCCCTAAATAGGGGGATAGCGGGCTTAGCGGGCTTAGCTCGCCCATTTTTTTTAAAAAAATAAAAATAAGAAAAATGATTATAATCAAAGAAAATAATAAAAAGTAGGAAAAAAAAGTGAAGAATTCAAGTTGAAATATATATCTAATTTAAAGTTCTTTAATATTATTTATTTATGTTATTAAATTATAAATCATAGCTCAAAATGCATAAAAAAACAATTAAGTTTATTTGAAATCTTTTAACATAAATACATAGTATTTTATTTTTTGTCAGGCCTGCCCACAGCCCGCCGGGCTCCACGGGCCGGGGTGCCCGCTCAGGCCCGCTCCCGGCAGGCCTAAATATTTAGCGGACCTTAACATTTACAGCCCGCAGGCCGCGGGCTCATTTGACACCTCTGGTCCGGACTCCCATGTAGGGGTGCTCTGCTCTCCTGTATTTTCCACTCATAATTTTTTTTTTTTTAATTATTTTCATTTGACACCTCTAGTCCCTACTCCGTTGCTTTGTTCCCGCTCAGGAGTCAGGGGTATATATTCGAGGCGACACACGCTCACAGTTCTCATTTCTCAGTTTGCCGCCTCCACTCGACAAAAAAGATTGAAGAAGAAAAAAGATGAGACAAAAAACTATACTCTCGTTCCTCCAAAATCCTAAATCGTCCAAACCTATCGTCGTCGACGAGGATGATATTAAGGGTATCGATACTCCGCCGGAGAAGGAGAAGCGTCGCGGTTCTCTCTTTTCCACTATTATGCACAAGTTCTCGAAGCCTCACGCCACTAATGACCCGGCGTCGGAGCCTGGCAGGTGACTCCGCCCCCTTTTCTTTTCAGCATTGATTTCTTGACGCGTCCTAAATGCATTCGCATTTTTCTGCGGACATTATTTGTACCCATTCCTTTCTAATTCGTGGTATGACTTACGAGTCGATTGGTGTTCTGACGTGTTTTAGTTGTCGAAACTTCTTCAAGAGCTAATCGATAGCAGCTTTGTAATTGATTAATGATGTATTTTGTAAGTGCTTTGATAGCTGCGTCAATGGCACCGTTGTTTTTTCTTTTCCCGATATCAACTTCTTATTGAGTTTGATTTTGATGTTTTAGTACTTGAACTTTTTTCCTGGCATAAGCAGGTTGATTACGAGCACTTATGCTCCTTTTCCGTATTACATGCAGGTTAGAAGAGGAGGATACTTCGATTCTTCAGTTTCCCTCCGTGAAATGTGAGAGACAAAAGGAAATCTGCAACGAAGATAATATACCTATAACACAATTATATGGACAGGATAAAGATAGCTCCCACAGAATGATGGTTTCTCAAGGGAACAAACATTTTTCATCCTATAATGAGAATGATGTCTGTGGGCCCGACACAGGCTCGAGACCTCTGATTCCTAGACTGAAAAGAGTCCAGGACGTATGCGCTTTTGATGACAGAAAGGGTGGATTTTCAATTCCTGATAACAAGAAAAGGCCAAAAATAGTTCATTCTGATGTTTCTGTGAACGAAATTGTGAACGCTGAAATGAGTACCAAGTTTGAATGGCTCCATCCGTCTAAAATCAAGGATTGCAATGGGAGAATGCCAGGGGACCCTCTATATGACAAGAAGACACTTTATATTCCTGCTGATGCTCTGCGAAAAATGTCAGCATCCCAAAAGCAGTATTGGGAAGTCAAGCGCCGTTATATGGATGTGGTTCTCTTCTTCAAAGTGGTCAGTTGCGAAAACTCTCTGAACACTTGTAAATTTATTTCAGCTTTATCTTTTCTGTATGCTTGTTGTGAAACAACACAGGGCAAGTTTTATGAGCTCTATGAACTTGATGCTGAAATCGGCCACAAGGAACTTGACTGGAAGATAACATTGAGTGGTGTGGGCAAATGTCGACAGGTATGCTCAACTTCCTATTGGATCAGTATGTTGCTTTGGCTTGGTACATTTTGAACGGCTAACATTATAATTGGATGGGCCTTTCCATCACATATACGGCATCATGTGTATGTTTTGCATTTTATGAATGTGTTCTTTTTGGACCTGATCCCATTCAGGTTGGTGTTTCTGAAAGTGGAATTGATGATGCTGTTCAAAAGCTGGTAGCTCGTGGGTAAGATATTCTTATGTAAACTGATTTCTATAAATGAAACATGTCCTTGACATAGGAAAATGAAAGGTTCATAATGGTTCGATGATTATTCATCACCTCACAAGCATTTTCATGCTGCACAATCGGCATTTTGTTATATCTCTCTCCCTTGCACATGATTTCGTTTCTTCATATTTGTTCCTCACTGGAAAGGGATTACTATCAACACACTTGGAAATTAATTGGATCTCTTAATGTATAACATAACTTAAATGATATCATTGTTTGGTTTCTGGAAGGTACAAGGTTGGTCGTATTGAACAACTAGAGACATCGGAGCAAGCAAAATGCAGAGGTGCTACATCTGTAAGTTCATGATTCATCATTTTCATATGATACGCTTCTTAGTTGTACCTTTTATAGATTTAAGGGTCTTACTTCAGCTCTTGACTAGCAAATGAACGCTCATCCATTTTCAACGGCACAAGGAGTCAGGATAAAGTCATGCTATTCCCCTAGCATTACATGAATTGTGCATTACATTAAAAAAAAAAAAAAACTGATTATCACTATATTGAACTTATTATATCACAATATAAGCTTAAACAGTTACCATCTTGTGCTCATGTCATCATACCATCTTTTCCCGTCTTTATTTGAACTTCAGCTTTCAGGCTACCATCAACCATAAATAATTTGTCATGGTCAACATCTGAGTCATAAACTAATCTTTGTTCCATCTCAGGTCATTCAAAGAAAGTTGCTTAATGTGCTCACTCCTGCAACTACAAGTGAAGGCAATATTGGGCCTGGTGCTGTTCTTCTTCTATCAATAAAGGAGGTCAGCTGTGTGTACATCAGATTTATTGCTTATGCTTCTATCTTTTTCCTTTTTACACTCGTCATCGTTTTTACATAAATAGTCACAAATTGACATTGCTGAGCTTGGCGCAACAAGTGCATTGTGTGTATGACACTGAGTAGAGCTGGAGTTTACGAAACTGCAATTTGTGTAACCCCAGGGAGACCAATTGGAAGATGGTTCAACTTCCTTTGGGTTTGCATTCGTTGATTGTGCTGCTTTGAAATTTTGGGTTGGCTCTGTTAGCGATGACGGTTCGTGTTCTGCTTTGGGAACTTTATTAGTGCAGGTAACCTCCTTCATAGTAGTTTGTTCAGAAATTAATAGGCAACGGTGCATCTGATAGACAATGACTTGTAGGTGTCACCAAAGGAAATTATTTATGAGGCACGAGGTACGTGTCTTTGTATTGTTCTGTAAAGACCTGGTTTTTATTTTATTGGATGATCAGCTGAATCTTTTTCTTCTTCGATGGCATTGTAGGTTTAACTAAAGCAGCACACAAAATGCTCAAAGAGTATAACTTAATCGGTGAGGATGATATGAAAATTTATTTCATGTGCAGATGGTCAGTCACCATGGCTGCACAATGTTTCAGGCTTATTAACTCTGAAAAAATATGTTTTCCTTCTGAACCTTTTCTGTATAATAGTATTGAGAAGTTATAACTGCACTTTATATTTTTATAGGATCCGCTTCGCCGCAATTAAGTCCATCTGATGCTTTTGGTGAAGCCTTTGAAATTAAAAACTGCATCGAGTCAAACAGATACTTCAATGGCTCTTGCAATTCATGGAGTCACATACTCAATGGAGTTGTGCACTGTGACCTTGCGTTATGCGCTCTGGGAGGGATTATCAACCATCTATCGCGACTGATGGTGAATATGTTTCTTTTGTGGTTAAAATGTGGAAATCTTCTGTTTCTTCTTCTTGCTTTTCTGCTCAAAGTTGATCAACTTTGTTTCTTAGATGTGGTTGCTTCTCTCACATTGTCATAATACTTCAACTGCAGTTGAACGATGTGATTCGCAACGGAGATATATTGTCATATGAAGTTTACAAAGGTTTCCTTAGAATGGATGGTCAGACTCTCGTTAATCTCGAGATCTTCAATAACAACGCCGATGGTAGTTCATCAGGCAAGCGCATCTCATCTATCGTCTTGTATTCAGCCCAGCTTCTCCTTTGTTGACAAATTATCATTGATGTAGGAACATTGTTCAAGTATCTAGACAACTGCCTTACTTCGTCTGGCAAGCGGCTTCTAAGGAACTGGATTTGCCATCCTCTTCAAGATGTTGAAAAGATAGAAAACAGGCTTGCAGTAGTTGAAGACCTGATAGCAAACCCTGATATCATGCTATATATCTCTCAGTCTCTTCGCAAGCTTCCAGATTTGGAAAGATTTCTTGCACGCATAAAGTCTATATATATGTCATCTTCCGTACTCTTGCTGCCCTCCATCGGCAAGAAATTATTGAAGCAACGGGTAAGAGTTCCCTAAAGTCCGTGCCAAGCTTCTCCTTGTATGTATATAAGACCTCGTCTTTTATTACTGCTCGTACTTTGAACTATCGTGGACATGGGAAAATCTAGACCATTAGTTCATATGTCCGAATATCCAGTTCGTCTCATAAGCAACTTATACCTTCAAATTTGACTTGAATCATAGATATAGGTGGGATCTGTCTTAATTGCTGGCGTATGCAATTTAATCTAGACTGGTATACATTTTTAAAGAGATTCTTTTGTAACTGAACAGGTGAAGATATTTGCCTCTCTGATACGAGGATTGCGTACAGGATTGGAAGTGTTAATGCTTCTGCAGTGTGACAAAGTAATAGTCTCTTCATTATCGAAAGTTGTATCACTACCTGAATTAAGTGGAGAGAAGGGACTTGATGGCTTCCTTGCTCAATTTGAAGCAGCTGTGGATAGTAACTTCCACAATTACCAGGTTAAATTTTTCATCACGTATGGTCTTCTGTGAATTAGTGAAAACTCGGTTCTTACATTTTGCAATAACAGGACCATGATGTGACCGAATCGGATGACGAGACACTCTCCGCTTTGATCGAACTGTTCGTCGAGAAGGCAACTCAGTGGTCTCAAGTCATACACGCCCTTAACTGCATCGACGTGCTAAGGTCTTTCGCTATTTCTGCAACCTCATCTCATGGAAAAATGTGTAGGCCCGTCGTCCTTCCCAAATCTGCAAGTGCTGATTCACGCCCAACACTTCTAATAGAAGGGCTATGGCATCCTTACGCCCTCGGCGAGACTGGAGAACTGCCCGTCCCAAACGATATCCATCTCGGAGATAGAAACAGTCGCATCCCCCGAGCGTTATTGCTGACGGGGCCTAACATGGGCGGGAAGTCAACCCTTCTCCGCGCTACATGCCTTGCCGTAGTAATGGCTCAGGTTTGTTTCGTTGTTTCATTTCATTCGCTGGAAACTCTTAGAAACATTTTTGACAGATCAGTTATTTTTGCAGTTGGGCTGTTACGTTCCTTGCGAGACGTGCACGCTCTCGGTTGCGGACACCATATTCACTCGGCTTGGCGCATCCGATCGAATCATGACGGGCCAGAGTACGTTCCTTCATTCCATGAATTATGAGAAGTCCATCGCCACCCTAAACCCTGAGGTTGTGTGTTTGGTATAAACAAATTTAGTGAGGAAAAGAAAACTAATTTGGTTGATTAGAGAAATAGATGGTGAAAAGAAAAAGGAAAAAATTAAACTACTAAAGACGAAACCATGGAATGTCAATTTATTCACCAGATGGTGATGAAAGAAAATCCAGTGAAAATCATCTAATATTCGGTTTTCTTTTTCCTCACCAGTTTCCTTGATCCAAAAACACTTGGTAACATCTCTATCTTATCAGGCACCTTTCTCGTCGAGTGCTCGGAGACAGCATCGGTCTTGCAAAACGCCACTCAGAACTCGCTCGTCCTTCTCGACGAACTGGGCCGAGGAACGAGCACGTTCGACGGATACGCAATAGCATACGCCGTACGAATTTCGATCTCTCTCTCTCTCTCTCTCTCTCTCTCTATTTTATCTTCTTCTTCCCATATCTTCACCGGCAGGTATTTCGCCACCTGGTGGAGGCCGTAAACTGCCGCCTGCTCTTCGCGACACACTACTACTCCCTGACTAAGGAGTTCGCCTCTCATCCCCTCGTGAAGCTCCAGCACATGGCGTGCTCCTTCGACTCCTCTCCTCGGCTGATTTTCCTCTACCGACTGTCCCCCGGCGAGTGCCCTGAGAGCTACGGCATGCACGTGGCTTCGATGGCCGGGATTCACAGCGCTGTTGTGGAGCGAGCCTCGAAGGCCGCGCGGGTCATGAAGGAGACGGTCGGGGATAGTTTTAACAAGTCTTGCGAGGCGAGGGAGGAATTCTCGACGATGCACGAGGAGTGGCTAAGGGCGCTTTTATCCTTTGCGAAAGGAGAAAGCGATGCCGACGAAGACGAGCTTGATTCGTTGTTTTGCCTGTGGCATGAGCTGAAGAGAGATCGGCCCGCGTTGTAAGGTATGGTATTCTGTTTCTATATAATCTATTTGGTTTCTCATCTTGTCCAACTTGCTACTACTACCATTTTGATGTTAATGATATGTGTTGAGATTATAAAAATTGGGCTCTTGTCTTAAATAATTCAAGCTCTTAAAATCCACTATATATATAAGAGTCCTATCCCAATTGATTTAAGCAAGGATTCCCTCGATTTCTAATAATGTGGGGGCGAAAGATTGATCAGAGTGATTGGATCGTGACATTTCCTTTCAAGTGGAAGATGGCGACTTTCGAATTTTATTTGTATGAATTTTGGATTGGTGTGTTACGATTATGGTGACGTTGCGTGTCTGTCTAACTGGGAAAAGAAAAATACAAGCGCTGGAAAACTCGTGTGTAGTGTTTTGTCGTCGGAGATTATTGGGTTGTTGATGAAGGCCCAATTGCGGTAAAAAAACATTGATAACATAAGAATTCTTTATGTGCATTGAATGATACGAAGGCCCAATTTGAGTTTTGTGGGCTTTGGTCTCAAATTATTTCATCCAACAGCTACATGGACTATGACCGAACCTCCAAGATCATGTCTTTAAATATTGGGAAAAATTTATACTTGAGTACCTAACAGTATAAGACAAAAACCAAAATCAGTCCCTTTTCATAAAACTGTATGCTCGAGTACCGTACCTAACTGTGTAACAGAAAACTGACGTAAAATACATTTTCATAAAACCCTTTATTAAGGGTATTTTCATCAAAACATAGTTTTGGTCCCTTTTCCCTAAACTTGAAAAATTGGATCCTTTAAACTAATTATGACACTGACAGGGACTGAACACTTAATTTAAACTATAAGGGGGCCTGATAAAAAATTTGCCCTAAAACTTCTACATATACCTATACGTATCCGTTTGAGTGAAGATATAAAACATATTTTGGTACACAAACTAAAGTACGTCATGCTTACATAAATATAACCACTATTGTAAAACATGGCGCTACGGCGGCTCTGCCTGAGGCGCTTTCGGCTAGGCCTAGGTGGACGATTAGGCGGCCGACTAGGCGGTTTTGTACTTGTTTTGAAAAAAAAAATAAAAACAATTTTTTTTGCAATTTTTTTTATAAATACAAAAAAACATTATTAGGATTGACATTATTTATTTAAGTGGATGCTTTAGTTTGGTATATTAGCGTATAAAAAAATTTATAAAAAAATAGCATACCGACTAATTTCCGCGTAGAAATCCCCGCCTAGCCCACCTAGGCGCTAGGCCCCCCTCGGGCGCCCGACTAGCGCCTAGCGAGTTTTACAACATTGAATATAATACAACATATTTGGAGATTAGGTACAACATGAACACGTGATATGATACATCATATACATATAAAAAGATACATAAATTATGATAAAATCGTTAAACGGATAGCTATGTCTAAAAAAATTATTCTACTATGGATTTTGTTTATTGAACATTTGACAATTCCGACTTTCAATGGGACTAATTCTTATTTCATATGGCTTGTTTGAAAGCGCCATTGACGATATGGCTTGAACTTGTGATCATTTAGATCACTATGCTAACAATGGAAACACCTTAATTATAACTAGTACTTTCCGCACACTCTATGTGTGTGCTTTATATATTTATGTTATTTCAATTTGATATTTGTAACATTTAATATTTAAAATGAAATAAAGTTTTAAATATATAAAATGAAAATTAATGTGCTTATTTAAATTACAAATAGTGGACTAAATCGGAAATAAAATGACGGACCAAATTGACAATTTTTAGTCACCCTAACTCTTTTATATAATAGAAGAATATGCTTTTGTTTTGAATATAGGATGTGCATATAACGTATATACATATATACGTATATAATATATATATATATATAGAGGATGCTCAACACTAATTAACACATTCTAGGGGTCATTGATCGACATATCGGACGGTGATGTGGCATGTTTACGCTTTATGTGGCACCCGTTATGTGGTATTGATCTGTGGGCATAAACATGACACATCATCGTCCGATATGTCGACTAATGACCCATAGAATGTGTTAATTAGTGTTATGTATCATCTAACGTTGATGTGGTATGTCGATATGGCACGAATTAGTGCCACATCGACAGGTGCCCACGTAAGGTGCTCACATAAGGTGAGCACCATAAAATTCTTCTATATATATATATATATGTATGTATATTTCAAATCGAGGCGCAAATTGATTTCGACATTTGATCACGCCCTATCCACATCTACACCTAAGCAAATATATTTGACCAAACACGATAAAGAATGTAAGTATTGATCGCCATCACATGGGCGTTAGGCGATTGTTGTTATGAAATATAACCCATTAGAGATTCGAACTACTTTTTATATTATTATTGAATTAAAATATTACCATGATGCTGGTTGATTGGACATGCAAATGGATTATATATCGTACTTTTTTGAAGTATTTAATCTATATGACCTCATTATAAATTCCATCAAATCATGTATGCTAAAAAAGACCTATGATAAGATTATGTATGGTATAGAGTTGCTTTTAATGGAATTAATAAATAAAATACCTATATTCGAAATATTCCAAGACAGATAGAAAAAGGAATTGATTCCATGTTACCCAAGCCATGTCATGGCCAACCACCGTATCTAATAAATTCTCTATTTATACATACTAGCATTTTCTGCACACTCAATGCAGGTGCATAAAATAGAAATTTTAACGTGCTAATGAGATGTATAGTTAGTGCTAATGAGATGTATAGTTAGTATTGGATTTTTAACAATATTTTTTCATTAATTTATTAAAGATAAATCTGCACACCAAATTTAGCTCACGTGGGTTTCACTATGTCTATTTTTAGTTTATTAGATATACAAAAATACAGAACAATTGTGATTGGTTAATAGTTACACATCAATTCAAATAGAATTGGACTCTTTGTAGAAGACCCTGCCGCTTTATAATAGTAGATATATTTCGCATGCATTTATTTATTTATACATGCAATTCCACTTTGTATCTAAAATCTCCTACCATGGATTTTTTATTGCCATTATCACAATGCTTTTTTATTGTGAACATATGTTATTTTCAATATTCAATATTTTGCATTGATGGCAACTATTGTTATTCATTCGTTCATTTTTTTCTTGGCTTGTACGATTTTTGCATGCAACATTTCGCATTCTTCTACTTATAGTTTACGGGTCATAAAATAACTTATTGGGAAGGTTGAAAAAATACATTATAAAAAAGGTAACATGTTTGTGGAGAGAAGAAGCGAATATTAATAAAGGTAACATTTGAAAAATACATTTTAAAAAAGGTTGAAAAATACATTTACAAAGCAATGGTGGAGCTATTAAAAGCTCAATAATAATATTATTGATTTGAAGTTATGGACATGCAACAAGATCAACAACAGTATCTTACTGTTCGAAATATATAGTAATCGCAAATTAATCATTAGAAATCCCCTCTGTCATGTGTAGCTATGAGACAATACATAATCATTATTAATCATCATAACCGATTATTATTGCAGCCTCAAGTTATGTTGCTTTAAAGATAGGTTATGAGCTGGTCAACATTTTCTACACTATATTTAATATTTTTCGGAGCTTACGAAAAGGCGTCTTTACACATAAAACTCCCTTCGTAAAAAAAACTTGTAATTTAGTATCCTGTCAGGATTTTTTTATATGAAGTTACCTAACAGAACAAATTTTTTGCAGATAGGTACTCGATCCGCCGCAGGTACACCATACAACACATTCGGGTAACCTATATCAACACATTTTGGTACCCTATATAATAGAAAATGGTACGCCGTATTAGCACATTTAGGTACGCTCTATTTAAAACATAGGTACGCCGTACGAACACGTTTAGATATCCTATATTATATCAACATGTTATGGTACGCCATACACATACAGGAAGGTACGACGTGACTGAAGAAACTGGTAAAAATTAAATCGGGTACCTATCTATAAAATTTTCTGACATGAATATCTATGTGTTAAAAATTTATTCAATTAGGTATATATGTGTAGATGTACGTACCGAAAAATAGTAAAATTATATAAAAAAAAAGGATAGAAATTCGCATCTCAGGGCGGTATTACATCATGCCAGCCGTTCACGCGTAGCTTTTGGTTTATGGCCGTATGAATGAATAAATTAATGAATTTAAAGAAAGAAAATACGAATAATAGTTTATTGCATTACAGCATTCCTATGCTATGTGTATAAAATAGAAGAAAGATCTGGGAAAGAGCAAAGCGTCTCAAGCTTGAATCTTCATCTGTAGGAAAAAAAATGGAGGACTGCAGCAGCAGAAGTGCGTCTTTCCTAGCGCTGTTTGTGTCAATATCGATTGTTGTGTTTCACTCGAATCTGATCGAAGGTAATTTCCACGAGAGCATGTTTTTCAACTGGGGATTTCAGTGCTCTGCGTTTGAGAACACCGGCGAAGATGCTACGCTCATCCTCGATCAGACCTCAGGTACTTTTTTTTTCCGACGTTGGAAGTGTTCACTAAAATCGTAAATTTGCGTGCCATTTTTAGCTCTTGTTGGAGAAATTTTGGCATCGAGTGAGATAGCTTTTAAGGTGTTCGATTAAATGTTCGAACGAAGGCCGGCACATCAGCTTTATCGTGTTCATGCTGCTCATTTTGAAATTTCTTATTTCATTTTCTGTGGGAAATTATGATGCGAATGATGTTAGAATTTGATTTTCAGGCTCAGGGATTCAATCGAAGAGAACGTTTCTGTACGGAAGCTTTGGGATGTTAATCAAGTTGATACCTGGAGATTCTGCTGGGACAGTGACAGCTTTCTATGTAAGTAGTGCTCTATATTTACTTTGTAGTGAAAACTGCATTACCAAATCTTGGTAAGGAAATCGTTTCATTAACCAAATCGTTCGCCACAGCTTTCTTCGACGGGCAGCAAACACGACGAAATCGACTTCGAATTCCTGGGAAACGAGACGGGACATCCCTACATTATCCACACGAATCTGCATCTCCAAGGCGCTGGAGGCAGAGAACAGCAGTTCTATCCATGGTTCGACCCAACCGAAGATTACCACAATTACACCATTCACTGGACAACATCCGAAGTTGTGTAAGTACACGATTAAAGCACGTTTCAATCTATGTCTTGCTTTGCTGAATATCTAGTCCATTCGAACATCAGCGATCCCTTCAGTATCTGGCCAATTTTTTTTACCATCAATCCATCCTCACTTTCGACGAAATCGCCTTACAAACTCGATTTACTACAGTTGGTACGTGGACAGCATCCCTATCAGAGTGTACAGAAACTACGAAAGCGAGGGAATCCCATTCCCAAACAAGCAAGGAATGAGGGCTTATTCAAGCATATGGAACGGAGACAGTTGGGCTACGAGGGGCGGGCAGGCGAAAATCAATTGGGGCTCAGCCCCTTTCGTCGTAAGGTTGAGGCATTTCAACGCAAAAGCCTGCGAATACGACGGTTTGATTAGCGTCCCAAGTGGAAAGGGAGACCGTAACTGTGCTGCTCATTCTTCAGGGAAAGATGTCGCAAGTGCCGAGGCTGAAACCAGCGGCGAAAAGAAGGTATTGGTCGAAACTGTTAGGGAAAACTTCATGATATACGATTACTGTGAGGATTATAAGAAGTACAAAGGGCTTATGCCTGGGGAATGCTTGAAGCCCCAATATTGAATTGATTGATAAGAAAGAAGTGCACTTGTTAATTATTCTTATTGTGTAAATATAAAAGCAACACAGTTGTTCTGTATCTCATAGTGACTATTTAAGGTAGGTGAGAGAACCTTTTTCTCCTTGTCCTCGTTATGAAAGGGCACTGAATGCAAAAGTCACGGAAATACAACGTTGTATTGTATGCAAGAATTCTTGAATAAACACTTGGACAAAAATAAGGACACAGTCAACGCAGAGGCCCAAAGAACAACCTACAAAGACGTACACCAAATCCTAAGACAAAGGGCCTCTTATAACAAACAAAGAATAACACATTCAAGAAAAGAGAATTGGAACCCAAGGCACAACACACAAAAAATGCACAATTTCTCACACCCTTTCAAACTGCCCAAAGAGAAAAGAAAGAAAGAAAGAAAACACCCTCACCTCCTCAAGGAGTAGTAATACCTGGCGTCGCCGGAGATTCCCTAGTAGGCGGCGTCTGACTGTCAGAACCACCACCACCACCGCCGCCCCTTAAGGCATCGTCGGACGACTGTCTAAGCCCATCATCAGTCGTATCTCCGCCAACGCCGACTCCTCTGTTTATCTCCTCCATCATCTTCAGCACCTGCTGCATATCGGGCCTTTGGTCGGGCATGGTAGCCACGCAAGCCATGCCTATCTGCAGAAGCTGAACCATTTCTTCCTCGACGTTATTGTACCTCATGAGTTCAACGTCGAAAACCTCGGCGGTCCACTCTTCCCTCACGACGCTCTGAACCCACCTGGGAAGGTCGATGCCTTCCTCCCCTAACGAGGCTTGGTTGGGAGCTTTGCCCGTTAAGAGCTCGAGCAGTAGCACGCCGAAGCTGTAGACGTCTGATTTGGAGGTGACTCTGCGGGTTTCGAGGACCTCGGGGGCTCGATAGCCCATGAGTCGGTGGTTCGGCGGGGCGGTGCTGGAGAATAGTGGGTTCAGGCCGAAGTCTGAGACGTAAGAGTCGAGGTTGTCTTGTTTGAGGAGTATGTTTGAAGATTTGATGTTTCCGTGGACTACTTTGCCTGAATCGTGGAGGTGGGCGAGTCCCCTTGCTGAGGAGATGGCGATTCTCAGGCGGGTTTCCCAATCTAGTGGGGTTCGACCCGAGCCTCGACTGCCTGCGAATGAGAAGACAACGCATTTATTCGTGAATTTTGGCATGGATTTGATCACGTTGAGTGGGTGATTTATGCATGAGTCAGTCATTAGTGATGATGTTTGTGTCAAGAAACATCCTTACCACGTTTTCTCAGATGGCTTTACCTTTCATCTAATCTATGAGAAGCAGCATTAGACACCTATGCAAATGATGCAATTCGTCCAACAGATTCCCAGTATTTCTATGTTTTTTAATCACAGAATGCAAATGTGGTTTTTCATTGCACACACTTGTGCAAGAATATGTATCAAAACAACAGTGGTTCTAGGCCATGATAATATTCAGGTCAGAGTTAAATGACAAAAGCATGCAATTGGCTTTTTGGACGTGTGGCCACCGACAATTCGAGATAATGAGGGGAAATGCATGCAACTATTAGTTTGAGACATTGTTGAAGAAAACAAAACTTTCTCGGAGAATGTTGTATGACGTCACTGAACTATGATTAGAAAATGATTTAAAAAATTCAAACTTTATGCTCTAACCAAGTCATCAAATAACAATGCAGGTAAGCTGAGGTTGCCAACATATTCAATATTAAGAGCACAGACTCGTAGTCATTATTAGAAAATACAGAAAATACAGAAAATCAATGGGTCAAACGCAAGCCATGGCCCATGGCAGATGCTATAATCAGTTAAAGGTTGAGTTAAATATGGGGAAAAAAGCATAGAGAGCAAGGATAGTAACGTATTAGTAAAGATGCCAAACTAAAGGTTCTTTTTCTTTTCTTCATTGTTAAAGCATGTCGGTTAGTGATTGAAGCTAACGTGTCACTCATGATGGTACAACCAAAGGCGTGCACAGTTCCCCACATGATGGTGTTTTACAGCCTTGTATAACATACACATGCCATGAAAAAGAAGACTTAAATTTTAAATGATAACACACACACACACACAAGATTCTTCAACGCTTTTAAATAGCCCTACACTAATAACGTGAAATTA
Organism: Craterostigma plantagineum; assembly: GCA_027422505.1. Taxonomy (NCBI): domain Eukaryota; kingdom Viridiplantae; phylum Streptophyta; class Magnoliopsida; order Lamiales; family Linderniaceae; genus Craterostigma; species Craterostigma plantagineum. The sequence continues at coordinate 481,164 of JAPQWV010000145.1, forward strand.
TATCTATTATAGAAAATTAAGGGCCGGCCTAGACTATGAAGTTGTGAATTAGTCCAAGTCTAACTTCCTATGAGAATTATAAAACTAATGCCACATTAAGACAAGTAGCAAATTGCAATCAATGCAAGAAAAAGGCATGCACCAAACTATGCATCACGGGGGAAATTTGCTGCTAGGTGAGTGAAGGAAGGTTTAAAGAAATGGATTTCACGGATTGCAGATAGAAATAGAGTAAAAAAAATATGATTTTTCACATGTGATACGGACACAGTCTTTCGCAGTTGACTAGGTAGACTGATGTCGGCATTGTCAGACAAAAACACAACAGAAAAGGATAAACAAGAATCTCCCTTAATGGAGGTGGGGGAGCTTCGAGTTTCTTTTTTCGTTAGTTTTCTTTGTGTCTTTTTATTTAAAAAAAAAAAAAAAATAATTGTTTTTGGCTTCTCTCCTCCGCCGCTTCCGCCACCATCTCCGCCGCTTCCACCACCACCACCACATCCTGTCGACATCTTCGACAGCTGCAGGCAAAGGTTGGGGTGAATCAACGAATCTGCCCATGCATAGCAGCTGTTCGACGAAATGCTCCAAAGAGGTTTCAAAGCATATTTGGTCATCTGAACAGCATTGTGGACTCCCACGGTCCCGCCGACTGCTGCCCCGCCTTTCGCCGCGCATCCTCGCAGTTTCCGCCTTTCACCCTCGCTCGCCGCCACTGCCGTTCACCCACCGGGTGTCTCTCGATCTTCGGATCGGGAGCTCTTTCTCCCGGCCTCCGAGCCGGGAGCTCTTTCTCCATTTGTTGGAGCCCTTCTCCCTTTTGTGGAGCCTTTTCCGATGAAGCAAGATTCAGAGTCGATGACCCGTGCAAAATGAAGAGTGTTGTGGATTAGGCTTAACAGCCTTTTTTGTAATACGTTCTTTAGTTGTCGTGTTTTAGATCATGAATCTTAGTTTTCTGTCGGCTTTTCGTTTTGTTTGGGTGTTTGATGCTCCGTGTGAGCCTTGTTTTCTCTACCAGGTTGATATCACTGGAGAGACCTCTTGGGTTATTTAGCCCTGTATTTTTGTTTATGATAATGAAGCTATCGTTTCTGGTAAAAAAAAAAAAAAAAAAAAAAACAATGAATTAAAGATTAAAAAAAGATAGAAAATTAAGAAAATTGGACACCCTGAAACTAGGAAGATGATGATGAAGAAGAAAGAAGAGAAAGCCTTACCGTGTAGAAGAGAAGACAAACTCCCAGAAGGCAAGTAATCATAAACCAGCAACTTCTCGTCCTTTGAGTAGTAATAAGCTCTCAATGGAAGCAAATTACGATGCTTAACGCTGCCAAAAGCCTCCATTTGCTGCTCAAACTCTTTCTTGGCCACCACAACATCCTTTAGCCTCTTCACCACGACAGTCGTACCTTCCTCCAATACAGCTTTATAGCTCGTGCCAAGACTCCCTTTGCCCAAGACTTCGGCTGAAGCTCTCAACAGATCTTCTAAATCGAAGCTGTAAACTCCACCGTCCAAGAACACCAGCTTGGTCCTTTCGTTCCCTTCTGCTGAGCCAGTGATGTCGTCTTTGGATGAAGAAGTTCCTGCTTGATCTGCTACGGCCCTCGAAGCTACGGCGGTGGGCGGTGGTTTTTGAGCTTTGATTTTGTCTGTTCCCCTTCTTTTTCTCTTAATTAAGAAGAAAATGAGCAAGAGTAACAAAAGCAGTAGAATTATTCCTCCGGCGACTGAGATTCCGATGATGCCGGCGGTGGAGAGCTTCTTATGTTTCTTCCCCGGGGAGGGAACCTCCGGCGGAGACAATTCCGGCGAAGGAGCCGGCGGCTGGAAAAAGGGGTTGCTGCAAGGCGGCAGAGGAGAGCCGCACAAATCGACGTTGTTGGCGAACGAGGACGCTGGAAACTTAGCCAGAACCATCGGGACCGAACCGTTCAACTGATTATTAGAGACGTTGAAATCGACGAGGTTCGGCAAGTCGATGCTCGGAATTTGGCCGGAAAATCCGTTGTTCTGCAGATAGAGCCGCGTGAGCTGCGTCAGATTGTTGACGGCGAACGGAATCTGACCGGAAAAATTGTTTCCGGAGAGGTCGAGCCTGTAGAGCCGAGTCAGCTCCGCAAAACTCGCCGGGAAATCGCCGGATAATTCATTCCCCTGCAAGTAGACGCTCCTAAGCAGCTTCAGCTGGGCGAAATCAGGCGGGACGGGGCCGGTGAGGCGATTCGAGCGCAGGCTGAGGACTCGCAGCTGAGTAAGGCGGCTCAGCGTGTCCGGCGGGATACCGCCGACGAGACCAACGCCGGGGAGACGCAGAGAACGGACCGACGAGTTCGTGGGGTCGCATTCGACGCCCGTCCACGTGCACGCCGACGCCGATGGGTCCCACTGAAGTCTATTTTCGTGTGGAAGCTTCGAGAGGAAGCTGAGAAGGGCCTGCTTGTCTTGAGTCGGCTCCGCGCCGATCGTCGCAGCTCCGTGAAGAACAATAACAACCACTGCAAGAATCCAAGCAAAGGAGCAGAAGCAAAACGCAGAAGCCATTGAATCAGAGAGTTTGGATAGACGTCTCTGAAATAGGGCTAATAAATGGTAATGTGGAACCGCAGGGAATGGCCCGAATCGAGACGATGATGAGCACCCATATGCTTTCGGTAAAGGAGAGAGAGAGAGAGAGAGAGAGAGAGAGAGAGAGAGGAAAAACAATAATGGAGTTTCTTTGGGGTGTGAGGAGAAGATTATGCGAGCTGGGAAAAAAGTGTGAACAGTGTGAGCTGTATTTGTGGACCTTTTATATTCCATTGTCACTTTGAAAACACTCTGACACTTGACTCGCTATTATTCTTCCTAAATACTTATTATTATTATGCGAAAACAATATTATATTTTATATGATTTTTTTTTTTAATCTCCGGTCGTAATGGTAAACAAGTCGGGTTGGATCACCTTCGCGGGTTGAAAACTTCAACCCTGACCTGGCCTGTTTACTTAAACAGGTTGAAAAATCAAACCCAAATCCAATCTGTTTTAACCTAACTCAACCGGCTAACCCGTCGACCCGTTTAAAATTAAAAAAGAAGAAAGAAAAAATCAAAATTGACTGAATTATAAATCAAAATTAAACAAAAAATGAGAACTAATGCAAGTTTTTTCTAAAAACAGCATGTGTGAGCGTGAGAATGGACAGAGAATTAGGGTTAATCCTTTTATTTTATTTAATATTAATAATATATATTATTCGGGTTAAATGGGTTGATTTTACGTTGACTTCGAGTTGATTTTCGGGTTGAAAATCCGAACCCTAACCTAACCCACTTAATAATTGGTTGGCTTCGGGTTTACCCATTTACGTAAGCATGTCAAAAATGTTAATCCGAACCTGCTATTTTGGGTGTGGTTCGTGTCGGGTTGGCGGGTCGGGTCGATTTTTAACAGCCCTACGTAATATCGACACCAAATTAGGTTCGGTCTGAGTCTGGTTTTTTAACATAAACATTCTCGCACACTAACTAAGTTTCGTTTGAGTATAGTTTCAGCTATGGAATGACCGAGAAGTTTCGTTATTGCGCCTAACATCGGCCTATTTACGAGGAGAATTGGCCCAAAGTTGATGGGGTTACATTCTAAAACCAACTCATGATTATTAGAGTTTCTAATTCTTAACAAACTCCGACTTTCAGTGGCACTGATCCCCCTAACTTGTTCGGTATTGGTCTAAGTCAATCTACGATAGTCAATGAATTCAAGTCTGATGAAAACATTTACATACTAAGTTCAGTTCTAAATCGAATTTCAACCTGAACCTTTTTCACAATCCAACTAAGTTCAATTTGCTCGGATATGAAATTCACTATCAGTTGTAGACTAGCTTTCAAAAAGCTAATTTGTTCAAGAAATATCGTCCCAAGTTGTATCAAACCTTAATATTTATTCATGAACTCGACCATTTTGATCTTATATGATTTCATAATATAAAAATAAATTCTCTCTCTAAAAGTAGTCCAAGGTTTCAATTAGGTAGTAAGTAGCCTTGTGAGCCATTATTGATTAGTAGAAGTTAATCAGGCTAAACTACCGTTGGTATGCAGTTGGAGAGTATTATTTCCTTGACCAAATTATCATTTTTCATAAGTGACTATTGGAATTGAAAATGAGTTTGGTGTCGACCTAATTATTGGATCCTCGCTTTTACTGCAGGCAAAGACGCAAAGTTAGAAAAGCCTTATAATGAATGAATTATCATACTTCGTCATAATTCAGAACCCAATAGCAAAAGCATAGAATTAGGTGCTAACATGAGAATCACAATGTACATGGAATTCTATCCCCTCCTTTCCCTATTCAAATTCCTACAGCCCACATTGGCTCTCACTAAAGCTTTTTATTGCCCATCTAAAGTTAAAAGGGCATCCTTCAGCAGTCTCTGAGCTTCTTCTCTTCTCCTAAACGCCAGCGAAAAAAAAAAATGAAAAAAAAAAGAATGAAACGCAGCCCTCGATTTTCTATCCACATTTCAAACATCGTACCTCTTGATGTCTTCCACGGCTTGCTTGCGCCTCTGTATCTGAAGTTGTAGGATATGTATGAGTGTTGCTCTGGCCTATGCAATCAGAAGCAGAAACCAAAAGAAAAGCTAATTATTGAGATTCAATTCACGTTCTTTAAGGATGTAATAATGAGAGGGTCGATGTATGTAAAAGATTACCTGGTGGGGACGAAGGGCATTCAGTAAGTGATGTAAGTTTTTGAGAATAAGGGAGATATCTTCTACCCTTCGTGCATACTGGGATGGTCGTTCGACGAGAACGTCGGCGAGCTCTAACAGTTGAAGTTGGAGTTCTCTGTTAAGAGATCTCATCTCCTTCTTCATATCTAGAAGATGTAAAGATACTTTCGTTATACAGATGGGAGATATGTGTGTCTAAAGCTAAATGATTTAGCGAGAAAGCAAATAGTTTCGCCACAGTACTAAATTCGATCAAGCTTCTACGATTGAGCATGGAAGAAAGGGTACTTCAACTCTAAGATATGCAGATACGTTTGTATTTGACCATTTCATCTAACATCTACGTGGGATGCATCATCGATTCATCTTAGACTATAGTAAACAAAAAAGTGCATTATTGTTCTACGAGTGAAGTGTTGTTCAACATCTATATGGACAAAATTTAGGTCAGCTAGAAAGAAGAAGAATTTTACGAAGAATCAATGAGATCTAACAAGGAGGATTATCAGATATAAATCGAATCGATCGTGTGGTAAAGTATACGAAAGGCATGATTTTATACCAACATTGGGCCCTTTAGGGTACAATTGACGAACGCCCTGCTCCTCAAGATCGGGTAAAACGTCATCGGTCTGGAACAATTTCAGATACACAAGGTTAAAATGAGATATGGTATTCTTTTTTTCTTCTCAGATGCCTACAGCAAAAGAATGTTGCCAACTATTCATGTAAAATTCCAAAAATCATATGGTGCCCTGCCCTAACCACTTTCCGAGCAAGAAAAAGCCAATTGAAAGACTATAGTACGAAATCAATTCACATCTAGCATATTATTTCAGCTCAACTCTTCAACAAATCAAATCAATTTTCCAAATCGCATCAAAAGGATCAAATCACATTGGAGCTGAAGCTGAAAACTAATTATGCTAAAACTCATAAAAACTTGCTCACGGAGTCTGAACTATTGGTGACTCGGTGAAACGAAGCAAAAACTTAAAATGCGAAAAATAAAAATGTGCAGGGGAAGAACTATATTGTACCGTATAAGTGGCACCGTAGAGTACATATGTGCCTTCGACTGGAGGTGGTGGGGGCGGTGCAGAGCTTGGATCGCGAACGTAGTCACGGTAGAGCTTGTAATACGGCGGCGGCGGTGGGTAAGTCGCCGTCGACATTTTCTTTTTCTTCAAAAGATACCGAACACTATTTTTACTTGAAAGGGAATAGTAATTCGCTTTTTTAACTCGGACAGCGTTTTTAGGTTTTAAAACGATGTCGCGTCAATATACACGTTTTGTATAGTCGCTCATCTAAAGTTCCTCATAGTTTATTTGCATAAAACCCCTTCTTGTACAAAATTTTCTAAGCTAGGGCTTTGTTATCCTATTCCTTTCCCAAGTCTCTCTCACTCTATCCGCCCGCACTCGCTTCTTCAGTTCTTGAGGTTTAATATAACTTGATTTCCCTGTCAAAGTTCAATTCTCAGCTGTTTCTTGCTACTATTAACCAATTGTGTGAGTTTCCAATCGTATTTTGTTTTTTTCCCAGATAGCTCGTCTAGCAAGGAAATGGCGACCACACAGCTGACTTCTGCTGCATCTTCAATTTCTTCGACACGGTTTGCTTCGTTTGAAGGCCTCAGGGTTACAAATGCAGTGAAAGTGTCGTTTTTCTCGCCTCTGAAGCACAGTGGGCTCGCGCTGAGGTCTTTTCCTGGTCTTGTTGTCAAGGCTGCTACAACCGTTGCTCCGAAGGTAATAATTCATCAGGATTCTAGCATAGTTGTAGTTCTAATCTTATTTGCATCAAGTTAATCTTGGAGTGCTTTGGTAGGCTATTGATATCACTATGATTCGGATAAGCTATTGCACCGAGTTGAATTACTTCGTGTTGCGGAGGGATTATTTGTCTATCCACAATCGACTTATCAATGTTGGGATTTACTATTTAAAATTCACATTCTTAGATCTTTTTGGTGGAATACTTTCTGGAGAATGTGATACATTGTGCATCAATCTTACAACATTGGATTGTTTCGCCTCAATCGTTGACCCTATCGTACAGTACACTTCTCTGAAGCCCTTGGGCGACCGAGTGTTGGTGAAGATTAAGGAAGCCGAGGAAAAAACATCAGGCGGTATCTTATTACCAACAACAGCTCAGAGCAAACCTCAAAACGGTGAGGTCGTTGCCATTGGAGAGGGCCGTTCGGTTGGTAAGAACAACGTCGACATCAGCGTAAAGGTATATTTTATATATCAGCTCTAGAAAACTGAAGATGTAGTCTAATACGTTATTCACTCATGAGGCAATTGCTCTTGCGTAGGCTGGAGCGCAAGTGATCTACTCGAAATACGCTGGCACGGAAGTGGAGTTTAATGGAACATCTCATCTCATCTTGAAGGAGGACGACATCATCGGCACCCTCGACACGGATGATGTCAAGGACATGAAACCTCTGAATGATCGAGTCCTTATAAAGGTTAATTTACATGTTCTTACTGATCTGTTCTTAAGCTGTGGTGTCTGTTCTTGACTATGGGATTGCTCTTAGGTTGCAGAGGCTGAAGTAAAAACCGCCGGTGGTCTGTACCTGACCGATGCTAGTAAGGAGAAACCTTCTATTGGCACGGTATGAGTATGTTGGAAAAGTGAAGCTTTTTTTACTGGTGATTACGCCAAGGGAATCGTTTTTATGGTTGTGTGATTGCGAATTTCAGGTCGTTGCTGTTGGTCCCGGCCCGCTCGATGAAGAGGGAAAGAGGAAGCCATTGACTGTTTCAGAGGGGAACACGGTTATGTACTCCAAGTACGCGGGAAATGACTTCAAGGGCAGCGATGGCTCCGAATACATAGCTCTCAAGGCCTCTGATGTTATGGCTATCCTTTCTTGATTTGCGGTTTTTAGATGTCACACTGAGATAGTGAAGCTACGTGAAACCTTGGCGTTGCTTCGCTTTTGTTGAGGAGACGTTTATTTTGTATTTTCATCGGAAGTTTTATTGAGAATCTGTGGAACTTTTGGGCTGTACTGTAGTTTTTATTTATGAACTTTTTCTTGTCCTTATGGACTTGTGTGTTGGAGATGGCCTAAATAATGTTACACTAAATATGGAGTAACACAATTCTTGAATCCAAAAGTCATTTTAAGTTTACAGTGCATTGGAACAATTTTTTTTTCCATTTTGTGATTTTTTTAAGAGAGTAACTATTATGGACCTAACAGAGTTCGGTTTTTGGAAATAGACACCTTGGCTTGGAACAGGTTTTGTTGTCGGGCGGAGACGAAGAAGAAGACGTAACCTACACGGCTTTGTTCGGGGAATCTGAAGACAAGTTCGTGAAGTACCAAACCGCAAGATGGGTGCTGTACTCTTTGCTGTTGTAGAGGTTTGTAATTGCTCTCTCGTCTCTTGGTATGTTTGATTTGACCTATGATTGTTGTTCTGCTATCTATTGCTGTTCAAGTAATGCGAACTTAAGTATTGCATGCTTTCTATACCATACGTAGTGTGTACTTAAATCCATTTCCTTTATGCTTTATACGCTTCACAAATTATATGGTTTGATCATTATCCAGCATACTTCTCTGCATAATATAACGTATTTTAGAGACTTCTATTGGAGAAATTTGATGAAAAGATAGAACAATGTGGAAAGCGTTTTATGATTTGATCAGCACCCATGCTTTAGTTCTCTGTCGGTCCTAGTTTTTTTTTCCCTCGCGTTGATGAGGCTGCGATTCTGCAGGAAAGTTGAACAAGGAAATTATCATCTTTTTCTTACATAATACTCTGCCTTATGATCTCCATTGCAATAACTTCATTTATTGCAGAGGCTTCAAACCATGATCGAAGGTCGAACGTCAGATTAAGGTGAAGCATTTGATTCTTTGATTTTTAACCTTGAGATGAAATCTTGATAATTACAATTTAACTGTGACGTCCTTAAAGAAAGGTTGCTTATATCAATTACCGCCCATTTCCTTCTGATATTTTCTGCCTTTTTCTGTACTTTCTCTGAGTTCTGTATCTTGAATCTGTTAGTTAGCAGATTCTCCATACGTAGAATCGAACTGTAGAAAAATCAAGACAGTAGTTGAATCTTGCAGGAAAAATAGTTCACCTAACAAAGTTGGTTTAGATTAAATGTATTAATCCGCCGTTGGTTTGCTTTAGACTTGACCTATGGTTAGATTATTCCACACGTTTTTAAAAAAAGTAGAAATATGGATTCCAAATTAGGAATGAACAGCCATTGTGTTTGTTGTGGATGCACATAATTAGGAATGACTCCCCCATACAAGTTTCAAGGACCCCTTCATTCAACCCATTTTAAGGATGCACATAATTCTCATGATTTTTTGTCGGGTAGCGCTCTTTATTATTTTTCCCACGCAACGTCACCGTACTTTAGATTAAAGTTCACTTGTGAATTGAATCTGAACCTCATTGTATTATGTATAGACCATTTTCAATCATAATGCAAAATTCAAAAAAATATCGTAAATGTACACTCCAATCGAATTCAAAGTACATGTGAGCAGTATTGAATTCTTTTTTTTGTTCAAAGCACATGTGAGCAGTATTTTAGTTTAATTTGTTACTAGAATATTTATTTTTTTGAAGTTGTAAAACACGTGAGCGGTATTGAAAAATTGTAAAAGTTGATCTAGAAGTAATTTTTCAAAAATAGTCCTTTGAGTTTGAAAATGAGTTTATCGGTCGGAGAATAAATACCGTATTTTGCATTTGAGAATGTATTTGAGTTTACAACTGCGTTTATCGATTGGAGATGCTCTTGGCCGATATGGGTCTATCAGTATGGATCGGATTTAAAATACTACTTCCTCCGTCCCATTTAAATGTTCCCGAGATTAGTGGGCACGGAGATTAAGAAATCACATTATTTTAATATTATAGTACAACTTTTGAGGTATGGAGAGAGAAAAGTTATTAGTAGACATGCAAATCGAGAAGACTTTTTTAATATTAATGATGTAATTAGTTTAATTAGTGGGATACTTTTTTACCAAAAATTGAAATGAGAAGAATTATGTGGGACGCCGGAAATAGAAAGATGAGAAGAAATAAGTGGGACTGGGGTAGTAATTGTCAGCATAGGACGACCCGTAGTTTACATCTTGGGCTGTCAAGATGGATTTTATCAGCCACCGTAGTCCCAAATTCCGACGAGTTTCACTGTGAATTGAATGTGAATCTCATAGGAGATAGATTACCTTACAATCCAAATTCCAATGTCTCAAGCTACAATAAACATTAGTGGTGAAGGCAAATCGGAATCGAGTATATGACTTTCTTATGGAGATATCTTTATCTGAACACTTGCTTGATATGCCCCACCTATCACTCCAAGTCCTTGTGTTAGACTTTCGTGTAATAAATATTACATCGTTTTATGAGCATCCATCAAAGGTGATGAGCGTTAGGGAATTGGCAATAAATATTTGTGCAGATTTTCAATTTAGTCAAATCGTAGAATGTGGTCGGTAGGCTAATTTTAATAGCACGATTTAAAAGAGTATTAAATTCTTTGGTGGCAGATATGCCTTTCCCAAATATATTGTTGCGAAACCCTAACGAATGCAGATAGGAAAAAAGAAAAAAGAAACACCCAAAGTCAATATGATCAGATACTTCTCCAATTAATTTATTCTTATTTTTTAAATAATTTATGAAATAGTTTTCCACTATTTAACAGATGCACGGACGTCATTTCGGCATCCGCTCATCTCTGTTTCTTTTCCGTCCGCCTGAGATTCAATTATCTCTCTCTCTCTCTCTCTCTCTCTCTACAACAGTAATGCTGCAACGTACGTTGACGGCGACGCATTTGCACAATGCGTGAAATCACTGTAATTTAATGTTAAGTGTTTGTGTTGAGGGGGTACGGATTATATTATTTTGTGTGTGTTGTTGATTTGTAATCAATGGCGTCGTCATCGGTGGCGTGCTCCTGGCTTACGGCCGAGTGCATGTCAGGTGCCTACGAAAAAGGCTCCAATTCTATGGAGACGTCGCTTAGCAAACGCAGGAAGTGGTTGGTGAGCACTTACTCTGTTTTTCGACCGTGCGATGAACTCAGGAAATCATCGCGTGGATCAGACTCTCTGTTCGGTTTCGGATCGAAGAATGCTCAGCTGATGCGAAGGCGTAGTAGGAGGCTGCGCTCAGGTGCGGACCTTGTTCCTGGCGGCTCTGCTCTACTGTGGCTGCTTATTTAATTTGATTAGTTACTGAATGCTTTTCTTTTTTAGGTTGTACGTATGAGCTTGGAAATTTTTGGTTTCTTAGATTTTAGTGAATCATAGGATTTGTGACACGATGTGCTATTTCGGATTCTTGTTAGCTTGTTTTCTAATGTATTTGATCATAACAGGGGAAGCAATGGCTGTGGCTGTGCATCATCCCATGGCAGGTACACACACGAAGAAACCAGCCACCGAGAAAAGACGTGTGGTTGTGACGGGGATGGGTGTTGAGACATCAATTGGAAATAATCCAGATTTGTTCTATAACAACCTGCTAGAAGGAGTCAGCGGAATCAGTGAGATTGACTCTTTTGATTGTTCTCACTTTCCCACGGTATGGCATCCTTATGACTTCAACTGCATTGTTTCACGACTAAGTTTTCCTTGTTATTCATGACAAGTCTCAATTGCAGAAAATTGCTGGGGAGATCAAGTCATATTCAACGGACGGCCTGGTTTCTCCTAAACTTTCGAAGAGAATGGACAAGTTCATGCTTTACATGTTAACAGCAGGAAAGAGGGCCTTAGCGGATGGAGGAGTTACTGAGGATATCATGGATGGATTGAATAAAGTTAAATGTGGTGTGCTAATTGGCTCTGCTATGGGTGGGATGAAGGTGAGTGCAACATTGACTTGGAAATTGGAACAATATGCTAAAGGTTTACAAATTTGTGACATATAGAAGGTGGACTAAGGGTTTACCGCATGTTACTCCAACCATTTGTATTTCTGTGAAGGTGATCCATGACACACATGCACAAATGTTATGACAACTCATTAGGCTAGCCTGAGTGGGTTAAAGGAAAAGAAACTATAGTTTTGAGACTAAGGAAGCTTAAAGTTTCGCCTGTCAGTTTCACCTCTATGTGTTCAATGTTAAAGAACAATTGGTTTGCATACAGTTCAATGCTGATTCTGGGTTATCTGTTTGCTTCATTAACTGGACAGGTCTTTAATGATGCTATCGAAGCATTGCGGGTCTCGTATAAAAAGATGAATCCATTTTGTGTGCCCTTTGCAACTACAAACATGGGTTCTGCTATTCTTGCCATGGACCTGGTTAAATAAATTCCGCCGTCAAATATCACAGCTTTATTGTCAGGGAACTTACTGATGCCATGTTAGGTGTTTGACTGCAGGGATGGATGGGCCCAAACTATTCAATATCTACTGCTTGTGCAACAGGCAACTTCTGTATATTGAATGCAGCTAACCACATCATCAGAGGTGAAGCTGTAAGTCGGTTAAGTTTATCATCCTTTTTTATTTCTTCTATTTCACAAATTGTAGTCGGACATGTGAACCAGTTATCCTTATATCTTTCCGGTATTTCAGGACATGATGCTTTGTGGTGGATCCGACGCTGTAATCATACCCATCGGTACTTGCTTTCTTCTCACAGTACATTATTTTTAATGTTGGTTCATCGTAAATAATACCTCTGGTGCAGGTTTAGGAGGTTTTGTTGCATGCAAGGCATTGTCGCAACGAAATGCTGATCCTACTAAAGCCTCACGACCCTGGGATAATGTAATGCTGTTAATTTTGTTGCATGATCATATGGCCTGGAATTTAATTGATGGATCTTATGGATTAAGAGGTGATGCCTCTTTTTTTTTTCCTTTCTTGAACAGAACCGTGATGGATTTGTAATGGGGGAAGGGGCTGGAGTATTGCTTCTGGAGGAACTTGAACATGCGAAGGTATTCTGAGTTGTTATTGGTTCAGCCATTTCCGAATTATGCTGGAAATTATTTGCTCGCTGAGTTTTCTCATGAAGAATTCCTGAACATTTTATCATGCAGAAGAGAGGTGCAACAATATATGCTGAGTTTCTTGGTGGAAGTTTCACATCTGATGCTTATCACATGACAGAGCCCCATCCAAAAGGTGAATCTTTCGCTTCTTATAGCTGATATGCTGCTTGTTGACAAAGGGTAAAACTAAAAGGCACTCTATGAGATCTCTCTCGTCCGTCTGGGAATTCTCCATTCCCTTCCTGTAAAATTCAGTGCTCACTTCACTCTGTTATGATTTTGACGTAGAGTAGGTTATGATATGACTGTTTCTCCTATCACACCCATTATCAGGAGCTGGTGTCATCCTATGCATAGAGAAGGCCCTTGCCCAGTCAGGGGTATCTAATGAAGATGTTAATTACATAAATGCACATGCAACTTCTACCCCGGCGGGTGATCTTAAGGAATACCATGCCCTATATCATTGTTTTGGCCAGAATCCAGAGGTCTCGGAATAAACTAATCTTCCCTCGATATTCCTAAAGAGTTATACCGTCTTATTATTTTTTTTTTTCGTATAATTGATAGCAAATTATGCTGTTTGCAGTTGAAGGTGAACTCCACAAAATCGATGATCGGCCACCTTCTTGGAGCAGCTGGCGCTGTGGAGGCTGTTGCAACTGTACAGGTGAACTGCCATATTTATTTATCGTGCAACAAACTGATAACACCCAGTTAACGAAATTTCACGCTCCTCTTTAATTTTTTTTTGCAGGCAATTCGAACTGGTTGGATTCATCCAAATATCAACCTCGAAAACCCAGACGATGGCGTGGTATGTTTCCACCCACCCTTCTTTTAAAATTTAAACTAATCACGTTCGACAAAATGGGCAGCATACATTTGCTTCGTAGATACACTCAGTGGTTTTTTTCCTACATGCGTTTTAAACTAACCTACATGCATCTGAAAGATATCTGTGATGATCCTATTTCTGTCAATTATGTTCTGTCATATAAGTTCATCATCTGACAATAAGCAAAAAAAAAAAAATTAAATTCAGGATACGAAGTTGCTGGTGGGAGCAAAGAAAGAAAGGCTGGATATCAAGGTGGCATTGTCTAATTCATTTGGGTTTGGTGGGCACAACTCATCAATCTTATTCGCTCCGTATAAGCAGCAGCAAAGATAACTCTCTCTCTCTCTCTCTCTCTCTCTTCTACGCTATAAGAAGGCAAAACAGAGAGGTATGTTCTTTACTCATATAAGAAGGCTGTCAAAATGTCAATCTTGCAAATGTAATACTATGGTGTTCTTTATTAACTGTGACCATATTTGAAATAAAGAGAGATGAAAGCTTACTAGGCGGTGACTCATTATGCTATGTATGTTATTCTTTCAGGGATGTATAACTATTTGTGTTAGGAAAAAAACGAATCTTTATCCTCACTTTTATGAAAAAGCAAGAGGGAAGTTTAAAAAACCTCATAATTAATCTGATTTTTTTGTCCATGTATTGTTCGATAAAACTTTAAAATGGACTGTTGAGTAGTTGAGACGCTCGATGCTATTTGACATCTTTAATTACTTCGAAATTATTATCTACCTCCACAATGACTTGGTCTTGATCTAATTGATAGGAGATAAAAAATCATGAAGTTTTTGGTAAGTGATTGTAAATTCTGATCAGAAATTAACACGAGTATACAAGCCAAACCCATCTTCGTAGTACTTGGTAAAAAAAAAAAAATCACTTCGTTAATTTATGCCATACAATATCTACTCTTAATTGTTGAGAGTGGCTATAATGCCATGTTATTACCCACTTTTACTTACAATTTAGTTGATTCAACAGTTTTAATATCAATCTAATTTAATCTATTTATACTCCTACACATTTTTTTCATTATATAGATTTAAAAATTATTTCATCTTAAACAATAAACATTATAAATTTATTTTAGATAATATTAAATATAATTATATTTTAAACGCATATAGCGTGCAAAATTACTAGTGAACTATAATGTTGGGCTATTGAATTGAGGATCATATAGTCTATCAAATTAGTTCAAAAAAGGGAGTTTACATCCATCCTACTAACATAAGCCAAAGTTATATGCCAATTCAATCCAATATACATATACAGCATAATAATGAGCATTCCTACAATTTTATCGTTGCTTTAGAATTAGAACAACATTCTTTTTTTTTTTTTTTTTTGAAAAAAAAAAAAATGATAATATTTTTGTTATCATGATATCCTAAAATAGTTAAATTAATTTCCTAAAATGCCGGGTACACCCCACGGAATCCCTTAACAAATCTTATATATAAGTAAGATGATAAATAAACACGATTTAGGAATGCATTAGTTTTCATTCCTACGGAAATCGATATATGTATTTTTCAGTAAAAATAAAAAATAAACAGGATTCGTTTTTATGAGAATTCTGAAAAAATAAGTATCTTTTTATATTTCTCTTTGATTTGTTGAAGGGAATTTAGAAAGAAAAAAAGAACCGTAGGAACTACGAATATAGCTGAGTTTTTCATTTTAGGTCATATCCTCTCCACCGATATCGATTCAACTGAATCCACCTGATGATCGAAGTCATTGCTTTACACATTGTTTCGATTTAAGATCGCCGGTGCTTGTTTATCGCCATCGTCTCGGATTTGCGCGTAAGTTCATTGATCCTTCTTGCATGGTTTCAATTTGGATGTTTGATTCTTTAACTTGTACGATAGTTTGATTTCTGAGATCCTGAAAACGCATTAGTGTGTCTATCTATTATATACGACGACGTGGTGTCTAGAAATGGCTTCAATTGGATTATATTCTTATTCATGTGCGTCGTTGTACATAATTCCTCCATTATGATGTCTGAGTGGATTCATGGCGTTATATTTATCTTAGTTTTAGCAGTTCCATTGATAATTCAGATTCTGGGAAAGATGATATGCATATATTTGTGTATGATGAATCATTCATTGATTTATCACATTGAAGGTGTATGATGAAATGCCAAAGAAAAGGATCATATTCTTGCCCCTCTCATTGTAGTGTATGTATCTTATTACCTAAAGAATCAGTTTGGTCGCCAAGAAATTCAAACCTATTCCCTTAGCTCATGAAGAATCACTCTGTTCCGTAGCCTAAACTTTCGAATCTGTTTCATAGATGCGAATCATGGAAGAAGACAATAACAACAGCGAAAGAGGAGCCAAACTCACAGGCATATGGCAGATTGTTCGAATGAAGGAGTTCTTGCAAAGATGGCAAAACGCAGCTCTCATTCCAAAAGCCAACAACGATCGTTCAAACGAACACGTAATTTCCAGTGGGATTTCCCCCGAGATCAGCCGTAGGCTCAAGGCGAGCGTCACGAACGAATCAGACGACGACAGCTGTCTCAGCCCCGAGCCACCACATGGCATTCCCAAAGGGTACCTAGCGGTGTACGTGGGCCCCGAGCTTCGAAGGTTTATCATACCTACGAGCTATCTCAGCGATCCTTTGTTTAAGGTTTTGCTCGAGAAAGTCGAGGAGGAGTTTGGATTCGATTACAGTGGTGCGATAACAATCCCTTGTGAGATTGAGACCTTTAAGTATTTGTTACACTGCATGGAGAATCGCCAGAAAGATCAAAAGGCAGATCTTCAAGCCAAAGCAGGTAAGATTATCCAAATATTATTTTTATTAATTTATATCCTAATTTTGTGTGATTTTATTTTATATTTTTTGGCAGATGAACCGATAAATGATGAGTGAAATATTTACTGATGGTATTGGGCTAGCGATTTTGGTTTTCTTTGCAATTTTCTTGACAGTGTTAATAAGTATGGTCCCCGTGCAAATTTTTTGTGTTAGATATACATCGTTGACTTTAGCTAATCTGATGTTGACTTTTAACTCTCTTTAATATTCGATAATAATGGTCTCAGTGCGATATTAACTCGACGCTGTAAAAAAAATTTGAATGAATGTTAAAAAATGAATACATGCAAAAGATAATTTTTTATATTTCTTTTCGTATCTGTAGACTTTGAATTCTGTATTTATTTGCAAATGATGTAGAACAAACAGTGTATTACACACTAATAGGCATCTAATTGGCTCTTAATCCTCCTGAAGCGATGGTATAGCACATGAGTAGGTATAATAATTTGGTTTGATTGAAATTGTCAATTCATTTTATTTATAGAACTATTTGCCACCTTGATTTATTTTAATACACTTATTTAATTGATACGAATATTTTGCATCCCAGGCCAAACATTATACAGTATAACTAAATATTCATATTATTTAGAAATACAGTTATAAACATTAAAATATGTAACTGAGTTCAGGACAAGCGGCGAAAATCCCCTAAGAGAAATATATGTCTCAACAGCAAGGAAATCAGTCTAAACATATACAATAAAATGTCTTTCTTTAAACAAAACAATGTATATATTATATATAGCATATATTATTACATGCATCACCCTCAGGAAAATCCTCTATAGCATCCAAAACAAAATGAAACGTAACAATCGAAAAGTGAATTTAATCACCAACATATTATGATTAACAGCACACCTACACACAACAACGATAGAAATACACACACACACATTTTAATGTTTTTGTGTGTGTATTTGATAATTACTCTTAGCAAGCATAGTATTGGACGAGCTCGTCAAACGACTCCGGCCGGCGAGGGTCGTCGCCGTCGCCGGAATCCTCTATCATCCAAAGCATGTGTTCGAACATTACAATTTCGCAACCTACGAAAACAGTCCCTTCATCATCGCAGTTATCAGTTATTACAAGCTCACGAAAGAGATGGTTTTCAAGGACTTGGGAGGTGACTAAATATCTCCGGCGTGACTTTCCGACGTAGACGGGGTGGATCCGCCGGCGGTCGGTGAAGAGTTCTCCGTCGTCGGAGCCGGCGCACGGCTGCGCAGCGCCGCCGCCGAGTTTGAAGGACTGCATCTTCTTGAATACTGACTTGAGTTTGGTGAGCTTCGTTCCTTTGGCCATTGATGAATTCAGTAATTAATTGCTAAGGGCGTGTTTGGTTAGGAGGGTTTTGGGTTTCGAGAAAGTGGGAGAGAACTCAAGGGTCATGTTGGATGAATATATAGTAGGTGGGTTGAATCTGAATATATTAATGGACAAAAGAAAACTAAAATTGAATGATGAATTTTGTAACAAGAAGTGGTGAAAGCTATTTAAATCCTATTGAAGATATGCGATGCTACAATTATAGACAAAATTCAGAATTATATACCTCGATCATATACGGTTCCGTTTAACCAATACATTGGCTTTCGACAGTCAAATGATAAAAAAATATAATTTATATGCATTGTTAATTTTCTTACGAAGGAAACGTTGTTGTGGAAAGCGACAGGCATGTGCCAAGGAATCAATTTGGATTTTCACCAATTCAATAACATTTCAGCTTACTTTATATAAATCATTTGACCATTTCGTAATTGATTTTAAACCATTTCATTATCATTAGCTAAACACTTGAAGACATAATTAGCTAATATTTAGTTCTTTATTTTATCATCCGCTTTTCCCACAACTACAATGTAGTATAAAGTAATGCATAAAGCCAGAGTTCAAATTAGGTAAAGAACATGACGATTATGCTTATTGTCTCTTGCAGTAAGTTGATAAAATAAAACGCGATTATGGTTGTTTAAATAGAATTTCCTACGTCGGCTCTTTGTTCCCCCCAAAATAAATGCATGTCATTAAAAATGTAAAAGTAAAAAAAAAAAACCCTTCTTTAAATAATAGTTCCTTGATATATCTAATATATATTTATACCAGAAGAAAAAAAAAAAATAGTTATTTGACTCGGAAGGATATAATCCGGTACTCAAATTCCTGTTCTATCTATGAGGTTTGAATGTTTGAAACCCTTAAATTACAAAAAAAATAATTTTTAGACTTGCCACTATTAGCAAAATAAAAGTAAAGAATTTATATACACTTGTATTAATATAAATTGGACAAGGGATCGGAGGTTATAATATACTCTTGGCGACGACTCTTCATATTCGTTCTAAGTTACATTGAAAAAGACTCCACTCCAACTTTCTCAACAATTATTCTCAGAATATAGATAAGGCTTCACATTTAGTTCAAATATATCCCTCATTTATTCCTTTTGGTAAAGTACATGAATCTCAGCAATCATTGTCCATGCTTCTTTCTCCTCTATATATTCTGATGATTCCCATAGTTTAAAAAGGAAAAGTTGTCCTTACACTTGACTACAATAACTCCATGGCCAAGACAAACAAAGAAACCTCATTACACACCTCTGTAGTTCCGACAAAATTCTCTACAAACGACTCACTTCGATGGCTAAAAAATCCATGTGAATCCATCAGCAAACATAACTCAACGAAGATCTCATGCGATATATGCGCACAAATCAAGAACCCTAATAAGGACGAAGACATGTTCACCATCGTGGGCTGTGATCACTCATATTGCATCAAGTGTGTGGAGAAATACGTCGACACTAAAAGCTGCAAGAAAATATCTTGATAATCCCATGCCCTTTCCTGGGATGTAATGAAGGCTCATTAGAGCCTGAAAACTGTCAGAAAATCCTTCCTAAGAAGGTCTTCGATAGGTGGTGCGATGCATTATGCGAAAATCTTATTGTTGGCTCTGAGAAAACTTACTACTGCCCTTTTAAGGATTGCTCGGCTTTGCTAATCGATGGTAGCTTTGAGCACAAGAGTTCTTCAGAATGCGAGTGCCCAGAATGTCATAGGCTGTTTTGTGATAAGTTAAGGTTCCATGGCACTTGAGCTTAACATGTAATGAATATCAGAAGCTGAAGGAAGATGAGAGGAGCAGTGAGGACATATTGCTGATGAATCTTGCGAAGAAGGAAAAGTGGATTAGGTGTCCTCATTGTGGGTTCTATGTGCAGAGATCTGATGGATGCTTGCTCATGAAATGCAGGTTATTATGTAATAATTGAAGAATCTGTGATTTAGCTCAATCTGAGCTCAGGTGTTCATCGAGCACTCTGTGTTTCGAGAGGAACTGGGCGGAAAGTTTTTTTTATGTAAATGAAAGTGCTAAATCTTTTATTGATCACAGTTGGGTATTTATACATAAAGCGTTACTATAACCTACTAAGATGTAAAACAGATCATAAGAAAAAGGAAAATATCAGAATAAGAATAAATAAAAACAAATCATGTATATGTATAATTCGTTCATCCCCCCCTCAAGCTAAGCATGGAAGAAGGTCTTCATGCCCAGCTTGGATATGATGGAAGAGAAAAGAGGTTTGGACAAGGATTTGGTGAAGACATCCGCGAGCTGATGAGTAGATGGAGTATGAAGAGGAACGAGCAGTCCGTGTTGATATTGCAGTCGCACAAAATGGCAGTCGATCTCCAAATGTTTGGTGCGTTCGTGGAAAACGGGATTCTCCGTGATGTAAATAGCTGCTTTGTTGTCGCACCACAACGAAACAGGCAGCGGAATACTGATATTGAAGTCCCGAAGCAGGTAGGTGAGCCAAAGAAGCTCACGAGTAGTGTAACTCATACTACGATATTCAGCTTCCGCCGAGGAACAAGAGACTGTTGTTTGTTGCTTAGCCTTCCAAGAGATTAAAGAAGAACCAAGAAAAATACCAAAACCGGTGATGGACTTTCGAGTGAGAGGATCGGCCGCCCAATCAGCATCGCTGAAAGCTTCGAGTTTGAAAGCCGAATGAACAGGGTAAAACATACTAAGTTCCACTGTACCTTTTAAGTACTTCAAAACATGAATTAACGCTGCCCAGTGAGCCTCACAAGGTAAGTGAACGTGCTTGCTGAGCTGTTGCACAGCGAAGGTTATATCTGGTCGAGTGAAATTTAAGTAGAGAAGCTGCCCAACAAGCTTTCTATACCTGGTAGAATCGTGCAAGGCAGCACCTGAGCTATCAGAGAAGTGATGATTCTTAGGTAGAGGAGTTGTGGTGGGTTTACATCCAAGAAGCCCTGTAGACTGAAGGATATCGAGGATGTATTTTCTCTGATTAAAGTACAGCCCATCAGCCGACCGCGCAAGCTCTATTCCAGAAAATACTTCGCAATCCCCAAGTCTTTGATGGTAAATTGCTGATCGAGGAACTGTTTGAGATCAGCAATATCAGCCTCATTAGAGCCCGTAAGGAGAATATCATCTACGTACACCACCAACGCCATAAAACCCGTACTGCCCCTTTTAATGAACAAGCATGGATCATTGTCAGATTGAACGAAACCATAGCACTGAAGCTGGCGAGTAAGTTCTGCATTCCACTGGCGTGAGGCTTGTTTAAGCCCATACAAAGAGCGCTTCAGCTTGCAAACTAGACCAGCCTTAGCCTTGTGATATCCTTCGGGAGGCTTCATGTAAACTTCTTCATCTAAGAACCCGTGTAGAAATGCGTTGTTGATATCCAATTGATGCAAACACCAATCAGATGCAGTCGCCACGGCCAATAGCAAACGCACAGTCACAACACGTGCTACGGGTGAAAAGCTATCA
Source organism: Craterostigma plantagineum (assembly GCA_027422505.1). NCBI lineage: Eukaryota > Viridiplantae > Streptophyta > Magnoliopsida > Lamiales > Linderniaceae > Craterostigma > Craterostigma plantagineum. The sequence goes on from JAPQWV010000145.1 coordinate 502,464, forward strand.
TAGAAGTCTTCCCCTTCGACTTGATTATATCCTTTAGCCACCAACCGAGCCTTAAATCGATCTAGTGAACCATCAGGATGATATTTCACCTTGTAAATCCAGCGACAACCAATAGCATGTTTGTCGGGTGGCAATTCACTCAAGGCCCACGTTTCATTATCTTCAAGGGCCTTGAGTTCAAGGTTCATGGCTTTAACCCAGTGTGGGCTGCTCTTAGCCTCTAAATATGAGGTCGGAACTCTATCATTGTCCAACCGAGCCAAAAAGGACACATGGTCGTGAGAGAAACGAGGACTGCAAATAAAAGGATAAGTTGCGGGAGTATATGGTGATGTATATGTCTGAGATTGACTGAGCTGAGAAGAGCTGGACCCTGACTGTACATGAGAGACATAATCTTTCATCCATGAGGGAGTTGCTCTAGCTCTATAGCTTTTTCGTGTGATTGGGTCTGAAACAGAGGATTCATGTTCTGAAATCGGTTGAACAAGATTTTCTGGTGCTGAGGAAAGGTCAGTGTTAGGTAATTCTGGTGATATTTCTGGTATTGGTGAGATTTCCGTAGGTAATTGAGGGTCTGAAATTAACTGGGATGATTGTTCAATCTCAGGTAGAGTAATATGTGGATCAAATGAATCTATCAACTGAGGCACAACATCATTTGAGGTATCCAAAAGTGATGACTGTGAATTAGACAAACTGGAGTTTGATGTAGAGAAAGGAAAAACACCTTCATGGAAAACTACATCTCTTGACACAAAGACCTTTTTGGTTTTTAAATCATAAAGTTTAAAAGCCTTTTGACCTTGAGGATAACCCAAGAAGACACATTTGTGCGCGCGAGCGTCGAATTTATCTTTATGTGGAAGAACATTTGTAGCATAGCACAGACATCCAAATACTCTAATATGATTTAAATCTGGGGGCTTGGAATAAAGAACCTCATATGGAGTTTTCATGCGAAGAATTTTTGATGGTAGTCTATTTATCAAATAAGTGGCCGTGAGAATCGACTCACCCCAAAGTACTTGGGCAAGTGCGACTCAAACATGATACTTCTAGCTACTTGAAGTAGATGTCTATGTTTGCGTTCAACCACCCCATTTTGTTGTGGAGTGTAAACGCACGACCTTTGGTGAATGATGCCGAATGCAGAAAAGAGTTTTTGACACTCATTGCTCAAGAATTCAGCACCGTTATCAGATCGTACGACCTTGACAGTGGCGCTGAATTGAGTCACAACCATATTTAAAAATCGTTCAAGTATGTTAACAACTTGGGACTTTGCTTGCATTAGAAAGGTCCAAACAGCTCGACTAAAATCATCTACCACCGTCAAGAAATAATAAGCTCCACTAATAGATCTTTGACTATATGGTCCCCATATATCAACATGAATCATTTCACAAATCCTAGAAGTTTTAATAGCACCTTTTGAAAATTTTACTCTTGACTGTTTAGACAGTGGACAAATTTCACAAGGCACTTTACTTGACATAGAAACAGATGACAGCTGCAAAGTTTGAATAACAGAATCAGAGGGATGCCCCAAACGTTTGTGCCACAAGTCAAATGATCCATTTGAAACACAGCTTAGAACATGATTATTGGTAGAAGTACTAAAAGAGGTAGTGAAGAAAGGATGGTTTACGTGCGTTTCAGCAAGTCGCTGTATATTGGCTTCAGAAAAAGATGTTTTGTCAATCATGTACAGCCTATTCCTTACTCTCCCAGCAGCAATCAATCTCCTAGTCGTCTGGTCCTGTAAAAGGCAAAAATCGTTTGAGAATATGCAGTCTATTTTGGAATGGGTGGCAAGCTTATTGATGGAAATGAGGTTGAATTTAAAATCGGGAACATAAAGGCAATCTTTGAGAGTTAACGTGTCTGTGAGCTTCAAATCTCCCACACTTTCGACAGTTTTTATTCTGCCATCGGGCAGATATATTGGTGTATAACAAGTGGTGCGTCTTGGGTTAGAAAGAAGGGTTATGTCACAGACCATATGCCCCGTTGCCCCAGTGTCCAAAGTCAGAAGCTCCTTACCCAAATTTTCGAGTGAACTAAGAACTTTATAACTTGCCATACCTGAAAAATCCAGGGAATGAGCGAAGTTCACACCATTCACCTCCTGAAGAAGACCTTTTCCCTTGACAAGCTTACTTACCTCCTGCTGCAAGGCTTTCATGTTATTGAGAATCAGCTGCAGATCTTCTCCAGTGTTTTTCGATTCAACTCCTTTAGTATCAAACGAGCCATCAACTAGATTCACCTGACTTCTATGTGAATGTTGAGATTGTTGCTGCTTTTTCACATCTTTATTCCCTTTCCACCAATCCGGATATCCAATTATCTTGAAACATCCTTCCTTCATATGTCCATTTGCACCGCAGTATTCACATTTTAAACTCCTTTTATACGCCTTGTCTCTTCTCAGATCATTCTCCTTGTTTCCAGCATAATATCCTCTTTGTGCAGTATTATTGGCCCCCTTTCCCGCTAACATTGCACCGTGTTCGTCGCTGTCGAACTTCACTCTCACTGTTTGTTGCTTTTCCACGTTCATGAGCATCGCGTATGCCTTCCGCACTTCAGGCCAGGGCTCAGACGCCAAAATTTGATTTCTAACTCCATCATATGTCTCATTCAGGCCCATGAGAAATTGTATGAGCTTAGTCCTGCCTTCTCGTTCGTTGCTCCTCGTTGTTTTGCACACACAACCACCGCATGTACATTCATCATTTGTCACAAGGCGACTCAATTCATCCCACATCCGTTTCAGCCTACTGAAATACTGTGCCAGGCTCATGTTTCCTTGAGATATTGAACAAATTTCTCTGTTCAACTGATATAATTGCGGACCATTACTTGTTCCATATTGCATCCTTAGTTCTTCCCACAGCTCCCTCGCTGTTTCTGCCAAGCTGAAGCTATCTACTAGCTCCGGCGAAAGTGAGTTCAAAATCCACGACACAACAGTGTCGTTCACCCGAGTCCACTGCGCAAAATGTGCATCCTCCTCCTTCGGCTTAGGAACATCACCATTAATGAATCCTAGCTTATTTTTCGCACTCAGCGCTCGTTTCATCGAATGACTCCAAGCAACATAGTTCAGCTCATTCAACTGATTCGAGATGATAGTTAACCCTAAACTATCTGAAGGAAGAAGTGTTAAAGAGTGTACATACCCTCCATAGCTGACTGGTTCTATTGTTCTCTGATTTTGCGTCTGCTCCTCATTCGATGCCGTATTTCGCTGCTCTTCCATCGCAACTTCTGAGATTTGTAGAGAAAATCCTCAGATCACTTCAATCAACCAAGTTTTTGCTAATCTATCACTCGCCAGTCCTTCAATCAACGATCAAAACAGAATCGTCTGCTCTGATACCATGAAGAATCTGTGATTTAGCTCAATCTGAGCTCAGGTGTTCATCGAGCACTCTGTGTTTCGAGAGGAACTGGGCGGAAAGTTTTTTTTATGTAAATGAAAGTGCTAAATCTTTTATTGATCACAGTTGGGTATTTATACATAAAGCGTTACTATAACCTACTAAGATGTAAAACAGATCATAAGAAAAAGGAAAATATCAGAATAAGAATAAATAAAAACAAATCATGTATATGTATAATTCGTTCAATAATCTTAAATGGCTTCCTAAGACAGTGTTGATCTTTAAGAACATAGATGAAGTATTACATGGTGATGGTTTTTTGTCTTGTGGTGATTAGGTGTGGAGGTGGTTTTTGTTACAACTGTGGAGCTCCTATGGAGGATCACTACTGTCGCAAATGTAAACACTGAATTGTCCTTGGACGACTATGGAAGATGGAAAGTGAAGTGCTTCTCTTATTAGAGTATTCTTCATTTACAGTTACTATATTGGCTAGTCATGTGTTTCTGCCTTTCAATGATCGTTGATTTCAGGGTTTTTAGTACATAGGTGAGTCATCCTTGGCAACAGAAGAAGAAAAATAAACCGAGATAATAAATAAACCATTAATTTAATGCCACATTTGGTCGCATATATTCAATATGTAAGTATAGAAAGAACACTATGTGCTGGGCTTATATCAGAATTCAGAGTTCTCCATGATATCGAATTTTCAGTCGTATAATGGTGAGGAAATTCCATTAATCAATATAAAATAATAAAACATACCCTTCGCAACGGAATATATAAAATGATAAACTAAAAGTATAATGAAGTATTCAAGATTCCATATCCACAGCAAGGGAGAAATGCATATTAGGAAAGATTTTCCGGAAACCCTAAATGAAAAGACCACGCACTAAGATTAAGACTTGAAAACGAAGAGTCAATATATACTAATATTACATCGAACAAAAAGTGTTTTTTTTTTCAAATTAATTATTCTCGTTTTTTGCGCACATTTCTCAATGTGATGGCCACATTTCATGCCAATTAAATATACATTTTTTTTACCCCTAAAGAGAGAAGAAAAATAGGAATGCAGGAAGACGCCTAATCCAATTCAAGAGAAAGTGCATGAGTCGAAATACCCACAATACATCATTTATTTTATCGATTGAATAAACCAAAATACACGATTCCCAGTAATCTTAATTTATAGTAGTTCTCTTTACATGCACTGACGAATTATTTAAACCCTCGTATGTAACACCTTTTTTTGATCAAACAAAATATATCTACTCCTACGTACTCATGGCAAAGAGAAGTATCGGAAAAACATCGATCATTGATTTGAAGAAAGAGCATTACCACGAAGAACGTACTGAAGCAAGGCCATGCAACTCTTCTTCAGTTACACAAGCTATGAAAAGCCTCTCCATCATCAAACTTGACGACGATGAAGGCATCTTAACAACCTGCGACATATGCGTGGAAGAAAAGCTTAACAACGATATGTTCACAATTGCTGGCTGCGAACACTCCTATTGCTCTCAGTGCTTGTCTAAGTACGTCTATTCTAAGCTCCAAGACAACGTTGTGACCATCTCATGTCCTTCCTTGGGCTGCAATAACGCCTTTCTACTGCCCGAAAACTGTCAGGGTTTTCTTCCTAAGAAGGTCTTCGAAAGGTGGTGCGATGCCTTGTGCGAAAACTTGATCTCAGACAAAGTTTACTGCCCTTTCAAGGACTGCTCGGCTTTGTTAATGGACTGTAGGTCTAAGGGAGCTTTGGAATGCGAGTGCCCAGAATGCCATAGGCTTTTCTGCGGCGATTGTAAGGTTCCATGGCACTCGAGCCTAAAGTGTAAGGAGTATCAGAAGTTGAGAGTTGATGAGAGGAGTAACGAGGACATAAAGCTGATGAACCTTGCGAAGAGAGAAAAGTGGAGGAGGTGTCCTAAATGCAGGTTTTACGTTCAAAGAACAGATGGATGCGTATACATCAGATGCAGGTGATGATAATGAATGTTTATATGTTTTTCACTGGAATTATTAATACTATTGACTCAATATTCGTAAAGCTATTGCTTAATCTTTGTGATAGGTGTGGACATTGTTTTTGTTACAACTGTGGAGGTCATATGAAAGCGGAGCACTTCTGCAAAACTTGTAATATGTGAAGAATGCGTTCATAAAGATTGGTGGTATATGGTAATGGTGTTAGGTTTATTTGTTAAGTGACAATGTATTAGTAGTAGTTTAACTAGGGTTTATGGCAAGATCGGAATGTTGAACGATGAGTCGATATAATTCAACATATATTTCTTATTTGGATCACATTTTAGTTTTTTCATATGTATGAATTAGGTTCGCCTAATAGGCGCTATGTTAGAGTATATTATTATATTTTGGAGCGTTTAGTTGAAAAGGAAATCCTTTTCGCATTCATTTGTTGGTTAAGAAAACAATGCAATGTATATTGTTTTTATTCGTCTGGACATCTAAAGAGGAAGTAGTCAATTCAAAGTTACTTGATTGCCCTTTTTTTTTCGGTCCCGAGGTATCCCCATACAGCCCGACTATTGGCTAACCGCCACACACCCCAGAGGTGGGACTAATCCCCGGGTCAGATGGATACGTCCCAAACCCACCCAACAACTATAGTCATGTGCAAGGCCAATGGGGACTTCTCAAAAGAAATGTGGACTGTTGAAAATTTGCAATATATAGTTCATCTGCCAAAGAAGCTGTTAGGTTTTGAGGATTCGACGCACTGAAGAATTGGTATATTGGGACTATTGAAAAAAAAATATATAGTTCCTATTTGATCATCATTAATTAAAAAAAATAAAAACAGTTCGAAACTTATGGCAAAGCCTCGTAAGACGAGATGACAACACTCAAAAATGGTAGAAATATCTTAAAATAATTAATTCGAGAAACCCAAGAACTCGTTCTCTATGTTTTCCTAGTATGCATGCATATTAAACTTGTTAAAGATCATTAAACGTATACTAATATGCTGTGCAAGCTCAATTGCGCTTATATATTAGTATAGATACTATAGATGATATATGGAGAAATGTAGCCGAAATTAACACCCAAAAAAAAAAAAACAGGTGATGCTTTTGCCGGGTGATTACGTGTGAAGGTGGTTTTTATTACAATTGTGGAGCTCCAATGGAAGAGTATGGAGGAATTAATCAATAGGAAGGAATAGGCGCTTAATATATTATTAGTATAGAGTATTCATTTTGCATTCACTATAGGTATGTCAACGGGGCGGGCGGGGGCGGGGGCGGGGGCGGGGATTAGGTCCCCGTCCCCGTCCCCATGTCGACGGGGAATCCCCATCCCCGTCGGGTCCCTGCCCCCGCGGGGATTCCCCGTCCCACGAATTTTTCTAAAAAAAAATTATATTTTCATTATAATATACATTGAATACATTACTTATATTATCTATTAAATTTTATTTATGTTATAATATTAAAAAATTTGTAAAAAATATATTTTTTAAACTATAATAATATAAACTGTAAAAAATATCATTTAGTTATTAATTTAAGCTATAAAATATTTTATTTAAATAATATCAATGGCGGGGAACGGGGCGGGAATCCCCGCGGGGTAGGGACTATGATCCCCGTCCCCGCCCCGTCCCCGCCTACGGGGACAAAAATTTCCCCATCCCCGCCCCGTGGGGATTCCCCGCCCCGTTCGGGGCGACAAGCCCAATTCACTAGCATGGCCTTCACTGATCTTGACTGTAGGGTTTTCTATTTGTTTTTTATGCTTCATCTCCAAGTGTAATAAAATGTAACTAATGTGCTGGAAGTTAAATCAAAGTTCTCCATGATATCTAATTTTGAGTGAGGGATATTCCATTAAATCAGAATAAGATTAAAAATAACTAAAAGAATTGTGAAATAATCGAGACTCCTTAGCCACATTACACTACACACCTTTTTTTTTATCAAGTTTAGAATGAGGAAGAACTGCATATTTGAAAGATTATCCCGAAAATCCTAAAGAAGACTTAAAACGAAGAGTCATATCGATATTACATCGAATTAGGCTTTTTTAATATTAATTAATGATTACTTTTTCCTCTAGACAAAAATAGGAATGCAGGAAGACATAAATTTTATTTTAAAGATATATACATACGTGGAAATTCCCACAACCCATCATTTTATTTTACAGTAGGTTGAGCAAGTCAAACACACGAATCCCCAGTAATCTCGATTGACAGTTATCTTTACCATATATTACTCATCATCAAGTATTTAAACCCTAACGAAATCCCTTTTAGGTTTTAATCAAAAGAAAAAAAGGAAACACTCTCTATTCACAGTCGTCCATGGCAAAGAGGAAAGGAAAAAAATCGATTGATTTGACAAAAGGGCATTTCATATGAAAATCAACGTAAAAAAGCTAAGCCATGCGCCTCATCTTCAGTCGTCCCTGCAAAAGCTACGACGCTGAAAACCCTCTCCATCATCGACCTCGACGACGATGACGAAATCTTAACAGCAACCTGCGACATATGCGTGGAAGAAAAGCTTGAAAACGACATGTTCACCATTTCTGGCTGCGGACACTCCTGTTGCTCTCAGTGCTTGTCTAAATACGTAGACTCTAAGCTCCAAGACAACGTTCTGACCATCTCATGCCCTTCCTTGGGCTGTAATAACGCCTCTCTGCTCCCCCAAAACTGTCAGGGTTTTCTTCCCAAGAAGGTCTTCGAAAGGTGGTGCGATGCCTTGTGCGAAAACTTGATCTCAGACAAAGTTTACTGCCCTTTTAAGGACTGCTCGACCTTGTCAATGGATTCTAGGTCAAAGGGATCAGCTTTGGAATGCGAGTGCCCAGAATGTCATAGGCTTTTCTGCGGTGAATGTAAGGCTCCATGGCACTCGAGCCTAAAGTGTAAGAAGTATCAGAAGTTGGGAAAAGATGAAAGGAGCAACGAGGATGTAAAGCTGATGAAAACCTTGCGAAGAGAGAAAAATGGAGGAGGTGTCCTAAGTGCAGGTTTTACGTTCAGAGATCTCATGGATGCGAATACATCAGTTGCAGGTGATGATAATGAATATTTATATGTTTTTCACTGGAATTATTAATACTATCGACTCAATATTCGTAAAGCTATTGCTTAATCTTTGTGATAGGTGTGGACATTGTTTTTGTTACAACTGTGGAGGTCATATGTAAACGGAGCATTTCTGTAAGGCTTGTTGTAATAAGAAGTGAAAAAATGTGTTCATGAAGATGATCTGTGGATGGTGATGGTGTGGTGTTTAGTGTTAGTTTATTTATGTTAAGGGTTTAGGGTTTTTGTCAGATATATTTCTTGTTTAGATCATCAATTTTTTTACATATGTAGCTTGAAGGTACTTTGCAGCGGTTTAATGGAAATGCAAATCCCTAAAACGTTTCGCATTCATTTGTTATTTAATAAGAAGAAATGGTAACAAATAGTGTTCTCTTATTGGTCCCCAAGGACTGGTAAAAGAGGATGTAATTAATTCAAATTCCCGTTGTCGAATTCGAATTTAATCACGCACAGTGCATTTGGGTCGACGGAAAGCATGGCTAGACTTAAACTTATGTACTAGTTCTTTTTCCCAAGTACTTGATCTTCATCATTAGTTCAATAGATCTCTTTTTCGAGAACTCGCAAAACCTCGATGGACTTATTTACGATCATTATATATATGATATATGGAGAAAATCTACAGTACTACACTGATTTAAATTTGATTTAAGTATGTGCATATCCAAACCATTTACTAGTTATTTAAAGGGGCATTTTCATTTCAGGCCCCTACATAAGTATCATTTAGGATTCAGACCCTCTTGGGAAAAATTTAATTTTAAGGATCCATTTTTATGCATTACCACTTTATTGCTCTTACATACCGGTATATTGAAATTCTATACCACAAAACCATAATCCGGTACCAGTTTATAATCATCTGATACCAGTTTATTTTCTGCAGTACCACTTTATTGCTCTGACATACCAGTATGTTGAATATTTGTAACACAAAACGATCATTCTATACCAGTTCATATATCTTTCATACCACTTTTTTACACCACACAAAATATGTCCTTTAACCTAAAAAATTCTCAAATAGGGCCTGTATTCGAAATCAAACCCTTAATAGGGCCTGATTTCGAATTGACCCTTATTTAAACCATCTTAGTAAAACCTTTATAAATTAGTGATCTATAAATTAATAAACCCTCTAAAATAATAAAATCTTCTCTGTCATACCCGGGCCTTATTCAATAGATAATAAAATAAGGTGAATCTACAGAAAATACTCATTTATATAAAAATATGCAAGTCAATACCCATGTCAGAAATTTTTTTATAGTTTGACTGTGTTTACCATTTTTCCAGTCTTGGTGTACCTTTTTATATGTGTATTACGTACCACGTCACGCGTTTATATGGTACCTATATCGTTTCTATACGCCATCTTAATGTGTTATATAATATTATATTAGTTCCGTTCAAAACTACAAATAATATTCATAAATATTACAATTAAATTGGTAATTTTGCTTAAATGTTACAATTATAAAGTATTCAAGAGCTGCTACGGACACCATGTCACATATCTGAAAGATCATTACAACAAATAACATAACAATATTATTATTGATAAATTATTGTATCTGACATAATCATATATAATATGAAGATGATATACTCACTCACGTTATCATTTAGTCGTCCATTAGCATGTTATCATTTACTCCTTCATTAGCATTGGATTAGAAGATAGTTGAATTAAAAAGAAGTCCCTTCTTTCAATTAATTAATTAATTAATATTAGTATTTCTGGTTTAAATGTTATTAATTTCGAGAATCCAATCAAAATTCAAAACCCTTCGTCAATCCTAGAAAGAAAAAAAGAACATAGCTTTGAAGCTGAAGAGATTCATGGCGTCCATCAAAGTAAACATCGAACCTTCAAATTCCATTACCAAACCCACGGCGATCGTCGATCTCACAGAAGGGTCTCCGTATTTTGTCCGAGGACTCAAGCCGCCCGAGACGACGACGTCGCCGCCTTCAGATTCCGTCGGCGAACAACCCAAAACGATAATTGATCTTACACGAGGGTCGTTTCCATACTCAGTTCAAGAAATCAAGCTTCCTTCAAATTCCATAGCCAAACCCAAAACGCTCATCGATCTGACACAAGGGTTTCCTTATTCAGTTCGAAAAATCGATGCCCTAAATAACGAGATCCCAAAAAAGCGTAGTCGACGATCCATTACGAAGGCCTCGTGCGATATATGTGCGGACAGTAAGCTCAAGAAAGACATGTTCACCATTGTGGGCTGTGGGCACTCGTATTGTTCAGAGTGTGTGGGGAAATACGTGGATTCAAAGCTGCAAGAGAATGTAGTGTTGATTTCGTGCCCTTTCTTGGGGTGTAATGGCTCACTAGAGCCCAACAACGACTGTCAGAAAATTCTTCCTAAGAAGGTTTTCGATAGGTGGTGTGATGCCTTGTGCGAATCTTTGATCGTCGGCGAGGAGAGATTCTACTGCCCTTTTAATGACTGTTCGGCTTTGCTAATCAAGGCCAGCAAAGTGAGAGCTTCTTCGAAATGCGAGTGCCCTGAGTGTCATAGGCTCTTTTGTGCAAAGTGTAAGGTTCCATGGCACTTGAGCTTAAAATGTAATGAGTATCAGAAGTTGAAGGAAGATGAGAGGAGCAGTGAGGACATATTGCTGATGGATCTTGCGAAGAACGAAAAGTGGATCAGGTGTTCGAATTGCGGGTTTTACGTGCAGAGATCTGATGGATGCTTGCTCATGAAATGCAGGTTTATCATTCAAATAAGCTATTGTCTGAAATTAGTGGAGTTTATAATATATATGATTGTTACTGATATTGATGCTTGTCATTATATCTGTGATGATAGGTGTGGCCATGGTTTTTGTTACAACTGTGGAGCTCCTATGGAAAGGCACTACTGTGAAAACTGTAAGCACTGAATCTTTCCATCAATACCGATTATTCGCAAGCTGCTTGAGAGTTGGCAGTTTATGGGAAATATATGGAGCTACATTAGACCCACCCTCAAATGTGTTTAGAACGCAAAATATTGTAGGAACAAAAGCAATGGGAAACACAACTGAGTTTTGGGTGGGGAGCCCAACTCTAGGATTAACATATAAATTGTCTTTTTGGGTAGGACATTTGTTAGACGTGTTAAGCTGTATCATTTGAACGATCGCACGATGTCTTTTGTGCATTGCATTTTTTCATGAATCTATTCCTTAAGATTACTTATGATGTTCATTGAGAGCTTCCCCAGTTTTTCCTGTTATAGTTTCTTTCATGTCCTCCTTCAGCGAGTGCCTGTGACATACTTGATCTTATTTCTTAGCCAAAGAAGACGAAACATACAAAGAAAAGAAGCAAATTGGTTGGAGTTTAAAAATCTGAAACAAAAAAGGAAAAGAAAGAAAAAACAAAGACGACTGGTTGGCGTTTGAACAGTGTCTCATTGTGCATAATGGCAGTGTAGCAAAGCAATCTTCATTGACGGCGTTGCGTTTGCTCAAACATAAGTACTTGCCAAGCGCATAGCCTTTACTTTTTAAAGGTTAAGAAAATGGAAAAAATTCCACATTTTAGGACTCAAAAACAGATCACATCTAAGTTCAGACTTCGGAAGATATACAGTAAGAAAATTGCATCTGATCACAACATGCAGCAGTCGGAAAAGGGTAAAATGCGAACGAACATTCGAAGACCCTTTCAATCAAAACTCTGCGACGCAAGAGAAGGAAAAATCCCAATTTGCAGAATTGCTACGTTCAGCTCCACACCATAAAAGCGGGAAAGTTACACGCTTTGAATCAAATCAATAAAATTCTCAGAAACCCAACAAAACGTCGCCGTCAATAAACGTAAAAAACCTCAGAAAAGCTATTGGAACCAGTCGAAATGACCTGAAGGTGCGCAATCGGTAAAGGCCCTTGTTTGAACCGAACCTAATCGAAATTCCGAAATTTCGATTCTGTTGTTTTCAAAACTAAGATAGAAGCGAAATCAAAATAAACTGGATCACTACCTGCAATTCGTTCGTTGCAGTTCTTCCATACGACATTTTACATCTTTCCCACAACACTGGACTCGAATGCAAATTAACGAAAATCAAGGGGCCAATTCGAAAAAACAACGAACAAACTTTTCACCTACTCCTCCCAAGCAAACGGTCTGAAAACGTGCCCAGCACGCGCCTCCAACACCTCCAAATCCCTCCTCCTCACGTGCGCGTACACAACCCAGTCTCCGTCGGCCGTCGCGCTCGGCACAGGCATGACGTAGCCCGTCTCCCCGCCCCACGGGAAATGGTACGACCCGAAGCCCGGCGACCCGAACCCGAAATCCAGTTCCCTCACGGGAAACCTCAGGCCCGAAGACACCACGACTGCAGCCTCGTCCTTGACTGGGTCCTTGCAATAGACCCTGACCACGCCGGGGCTCGGCCGTCGGAGCTCCACCCAGTCGATTAGGCTCAAGAAATGGTCGGAGGACGCCGCCGTGGAGATCAGCTCGTTGACCGCGTCGGTCGTGGATCGAAAGCTTTCGTTTCTAAGGCCGTCGACCGTCCACTCCTTGTAAGGGACGGATAGGACGTTCCCGAAGTAGTTGTCGAATTTCGGTCCTGAACAAAGAAATATATGATAAAAACTACTCCCTCTGTCCCCCTAAGTTTATCACACTTTTCCATTTTAGACGTGCCAATAATTTTATCACATTTCCTTATTTAGCAAAAAACTATCGCAAACAATCAATATAATAATATTAAATATTCTTAAAAGACGTGTCAAAAGATACACCTTTTTACCTTTTCATTGTACTATATTATTATAATAATGACACCTTAATTTGCGTGTCCAGCAACTTATGTGATAAAGTTGATGGACAGAGGGAGTAGTCTTTTGACGCAATAAGAAAGCATAGTGTAATAACCTGTATTTTAGTATGGTGTATTTATCCTAAAATAAATGTTAGGTAATGATATTTTATAACAACCTAGTTATATTGGTTAGAAATTTCGTTACCTAATCGTGACCTCCCATCGACGACGACGCCCAACTTCACAAACTTATCGGAATCCTCGCAACCTTCGGCGATGGTCTTCCAAAGGAATGCTGCAAAGGCCTCGAGCTTCGTCCTCGTAATCGTCCCGTTGTGGCTGGCTTGAGACTGTAAGAGTTCGATCTCCGAGGCTCTTACATGGTAAATCTGACTGACTAGTTGGTCGTGAGGTTTGTTTGGGGGCGCAATGGAAGACAAAGGCGCGTATATTTTGTCCATTTGGTCGTCGTCGTGCTGGAGTGGTCGGCGAGGGTTTAAGACTGATCGTCGAAACGATGGGACACGCGTGATGGGCTCGGATCGAGCCGTCTCGGACCATGCGGTCAGGAACATGTTGGCTGAATGTGCGTCGGCGGCTCGGTGGTCGAACGTGCAACCGATCACTAACCCTCCGCACCTCAACTCGGTGGCCTGTGGTTTGTGGACAAAAGATTATCTGATCACTATATTTTCATCATCCATATGAGTAAAAAGTCTTTTCCAAGTGCAATTTTATATTAAGTTATGGTAAATTTCCATTCCATGTTGGATGAAATAAATAATAACAATAATAATAGTAATATAATAATAATAGTAATAATAATCCATTGAGGTATTAAGACAATATTGTCTTAGTGATGTAAGTGTCAAACTTGAGAGTCTGTCTCACATGAACATGTCCTAATTTGTGCGCCACTTTTCATGGTTTAGTTGGCCCAAATAGTTAAAACTTTTCGAATTACCCAAACAAAAACCACAACAATAATAGTAACTAGTCTTCCTGCACACTCTATGCGTCTTCTAAAATATAACTATATTAACAAAAATACAAGAAAAAAATATAAATTTTGATAAATTTGAATATACTAAATCATATATTAACTCAATTACCCACCATTATTAATAAATAATTTTACGCCCTAGAGGTTTTCTAATACACCAACTACCCACAATTTTATATAAAAAAATGTTAATACTACCAAATAATCATAGATGGACAAGTAACATACCTATTAATTTAAAGGAGAACAATACTACTACAACTTAGAAAGTTTAAATAAATTACAATAGTACCTGAACGGCGAGCACACCGTCGATCTTAACAGGGACGAGTTTCCCCTGAACCGACACGTCGAGACGATAGAGATCGATATCCCTCAACTCGACGTCAGCATACGCATGCGCAAAATCCACACCGCGGTTATTACACAGTATCTCGGGCTCGCCCTGTCGATTCCCGACAATCTCCCCCGCAAACGGATAGAAAGTCACTAGGGTTTCGGCAAGAGATTTCTTGAGCATAGCCACTGTATTTTCGTCGTTTTTCGAAGACTCGTAGCATAAAAAGACGCTGAAATCTAACGGGGGGAGAAGTAAGTCGAGGTTCGACATGGGAAGCCAATGTTCTTGCATGGGCAAGACGGCGGAGACAACCTCTTTGTTCTTTATTGTTACGTGAAAGGTGGAGTTTTTAGGGTTTCCCATGGAATTATTTAGGGTACTTTTTTGATAGTGTAGTAACTTTGGATGAATGATGATGTTATGAGGATTGTGCGGTAAGAAATTGAAGAAGGCTGAGTGGGTGTGGGTTTTGGGTTCACATAGAATGTCATATATATAGTGCAAGAATTTACGTGAATAGTTTGCAAGAAAAGTAAACTTAGAATTAGTGATGCAGTTTGAAATAGATGTGCTTCATTTTTTTTAATGCGTTGCATTTGGACTGAAGTCCTTGTTCACGACCACGGGGCTTTCAAGCTGGGATTTTTAACCAATATCAACAAAATTTAATGATTAGAAAATTTACTAGATTGAAATTGATAGGTGACGTTCATTTTTAGTTTCAATACATTAGAAAAAAGAAATAGAACATCTAACTGCTATGCTACCACTAAATTTTCAAATGTACAAGGTTAGTGCGTTGTTACTGACTTTTCGGGGAACAGTGACTAGAAATGATTTCAAAAGAGGAGTTACATTTTTATATTCGCAAGTATTAGTTGGTTGTTGCCCACAAGTAACAATGATTTGCCATTTTTTCAATATTATAAACTCCAAATAAATAAATAAACGACTAATCTCCACCATTTCGGAGACGCAATTGCGTGGCAGTTTGGTGGTTGGGTTTTCTGACTGTGTGTGTAATAACGTTTGTTAATTTCTCTAAACTTATGTAATTTCGTACAATTACATACAATCAAATTTTGTTTAGTAACGAAATGACATCTCAACAACCCAACTGCTGGTGTGGCACGGTTTGCAATTTTCTTATTTAATGACCTATATTTTCTTGTATAGTACTATATCCATTTAAGTATACGATATACTCTAAATTTAATAAAAACGGTAGGAGATTTGTCAATGTAAGTTACTTGATAAATATAGTTTTCGACTAGATTGGATGCTCTGCTCCATATTGGTGTTCCAATCTGGTGTTCCACCGACCGAATTGCGACAAGTGTACAGTTGGTCAACTGAGTTTAACACTTGTCAGGAAATGGTTGGTGGAACACAGAGGTGGAACACTGTTGTGGCACCGAACAATCCGAAACGTTTTCGACAGTTCAGAACTTAAAAACTTGTAAGCACAAACCCTACTACCAAATATATTTTATATGATTTGTGTTACTTTTATGGCATAAGTAATTAAGATCAACTGTCACACAACGCGGAGTTAGCGGCGTTAAAATTTATCGTCTCGAGAAAACTACTTCACCATATATTCGGTATTGAAAACTACAAACATAACTGTAATAAACAGAAGTGTTGAGTATTGTTTGTTAAGTGACCACTTTTCCTAAAAGGTTAACCCTGAAGGGAGTACATCACTTTTTAATTTTATATAATTTATTTCCAACACGCCCCCTCACGTCTAGGCTGATTTCTCTATTATCTAGCCTTAGACGTGTAACTCTCATAAATGGGTGGTCGTGAGGATTCGTACCCAGGACCTGCGGGTCCCTAAGCTCTGATACCATGTAGAAATTCTGGGCCGGGCCTCCGGTAATTATCAACCGTTAACGAGGCCCACGCACACACGCCACACGGAGGATCAGTACCCGATATAAGCTTGATGGGGTTCCTTCTTAAAACCAATTGGTATTAAGAGGAGTGGTCCATCAAGCTTATAAACCCATTATTATTATTTACACTAATCGATGTGGGATATCTATTCACCACACGTGACACACTTTCAACATTGTTGACTATTACCTTAACCTATCCACTTGAAGATATTTTATACATGAATTGTTCAACAACTTTGATTTAGAAAGTCAAACTAATCATATCATTTGACTGAATATACGAATCATATTCTGGATATGGCGAAGAAGAAGAGCAAAAACGTAGACATATATACAAATGTTGATCACACTAATCGCAGAGGAAAAAAAATTATTTTAGCACGCGATTGTGTTTATACTTGACTTTATTTTCCTTTGATAACGTTTATCCATGTGCCCTCGCAAGTCATATGAATAAGATCCCACATGGATGAACCTAGTCAAAAAAGCTATATTGGTAGTAAGAATAGTGCTTTGAAGAAAGTATATCTACTAGTCTTTGAATTCTTGTTTGTTGGCTACTTTTAGTTTTTCTTTTCCTAGTAAACTATTATTAGTTTTTACATAGATATAATTAGGGTCGGTTCGGTTTGCAAGATTAACCGATATATATAAATAATACATTGTAATATTATGTTTGGGGTTCTTATTTACAGCCCCGCTATTAATAACTAAGCTCATTATAAAAGTAGAAACCCGATATAAATTAGCTGATTTGAAAGAGTAAAATTAATTATAATGGACTTGTTATAGTTAAAGCTTATATTGGGCCTTTCTACCTCCTATTACCACCAAACGCACCCTTAATATATAGTTTCAACTACACGCGGAATCAACTAAATTTGAAGCCAGATCGAACCTATGTTTGTAAAATATCATGTCATCTAAAAGTTTAAACTTAAGTGAATATTATATTTTGAAGTATTTTATTTCCAACACCCTTCTTTATTTCTTATCTAACAGTAGACTTCGAAACTATTTTATGTAGGGTTATCAACATTCATACCCATGACTTCTTATTCTTAATTCTAAAATACAAAATAATAATAAAAAATATTAGAAAAATGAAAGTAGACATCAAGAGAATATTTTTCGTTGAAGGATGAAATCTTCGATGTTGGGCTGAGAGGCTCATCAAAAGCCCGATTGTCGGCCCGATTTCGTAAAATTGTGCTTATTGAGAGCAGACGCAATTAAGAGCCCTAAACCCCAAAATCACTTCGCTGTCACTCACGGGATCGACCTGGGCGTGGGAGTCTTTTCTGTTTTGGAGAAGTTCGTCGTTGATAATAAAATCTGTTGAAGTGCTTCTTAGAGATTTTTTTTTTCCGATCAGGAACCTATACGAGTGAGAGTGCCCAGCTTCACTGCGGAGCATCGAAAGATGTTGAGGATATATGTCGGTGGATTGGGATTAAACGTTCGCGAAGATGATTTGAGGAAGACCTTCGATTCGCCGCAGCTGGGCAGCGTTGAATCAGTTGAAATCATCCGCACAAAAGGCCGTAGTTTTGCGTACTTAGATTTCGCTCCAGCCTCTGATAAAGGATTAGCTAAGCTATTCAGCACGGTATGCAGTGCACGCATTCGGAATTGCAGGCTTTTATTTTGTTAATTCTCCTTCTTTTATGAAATGCTTATGTTCTTACAAGACATCGGTTGCTCCTCATTTTGTGTTGGACGGTCGTTAAGGCGATGTATGTATATATGTGTTTCTCATTTTTGTGTATTGGATTTGCACGCAGTACAATGGGTGCATGTGGAAAGGCGGGAGGCTTAAGCTCGAGAAGGCGAAGGAGCATTATCTTTCTCGCTTGCAGCATGAATGGGAAGAAGAAAAAGAAGAAGCTAAGCTTAGCAATAAATTATCTGCTCAAAACGATGTTGCCGATGAGGGAATAAGTTTGAAACCAAAAATCGACCGAGATATGGAGAAAGTGAATCTCAACATTTTCTTCCCCAAATTGCGGAAGGTTAGCTTACCATCTTACTCGGTGTTGCATTTTAAAGCCTCACTTGCTCGATGTAAAGCCTCACTTGCTCGATGTGTTTTGTTCTGTTTAGTAACCCTTGTGCTGCTGTTAAGTTATTTTGATCTGTTCTTGCTTGGACTGCTGACACAATCTTTTGTTATGTTTGATGGAAGATTAAACCTTTACCTCTCAAAGGGTCAGGGAAACACAAGTACAGTTTCCAACGTGTTGAAGTTCCTCCACTTTCAGTCAACTTTTGTGATTGCGAAGAACATTCTGCGCCTTTAGAGTCAGTCGTAAGAACTCATACAGTCACTCGAAATCCCGAGGAAGAAGAAACTTGCGGGGTGAACGAGGAAGAGATTAACATGATGAAGACGATATTGGGCAAGATTCTGCAAAATGATGAAACTACCAAGGCAGTTTCAAAGAGCGATGAACTCCCCGAGGAAATAGAATTTGATGCTGCCTCAGGTGATCAATGGCAAGTTGAAGATTTTGCAGAAGATCAAGATAGCGATGAAGACAACCTCGTAATTAACATTGTAGGCCAACCAGCCAAGAAGCAGGTACGGTAGGAGGTAGCTCTGTGTTTGTAAACTGCATCATTTGTGTTTCTTTCCTTTCCCTTAGAATTCATCTTATTCTTGCCATGAATGCCACAGAATCCTCTGTCGAAAGCAGTGGAGTTGTTAAGCAAATCTTCCCAGGAAATCCATGGAAATCAAAAGCATATAAAAGCTCCCTCGAACAGAAAGAGGAAACTGCCCGAACCAATAAATAATGACACAGACGACTCAAAGAGAAAGGCAAAAAAGAAGCCCAGCGAGAGCACCGATAATCCAGTCGGCGAGAAGAATAATCAGCAACAAGTCGATATAGAGCCAATCGATAACGGTTTGGGAAGTTCGAAGAAGTCTTCATGGAAGAACTTGGTGAAGGAGAAGGAAAGCTCCAATTTCCACATTTCAGATATTCTATCGAACCCTAGCCCACAAGCCCAAGAATCCAAGCATACAAACACAGACATTTTCAACGAAGAAGAAACGCCGAGCAAAGAAGTTGCGCAATCAAAGAAATCCAGCGATCTTAAAGATGCTAAAAACAATGCATTGCCATCGTCGTCGTCAACAGATGACAGATACGCAAGAGGCGCCTCGTGGCTGCAAAAGTCGTCTTGGCTTCAACTAATTGCAGATGCGACTAAGAGTGCTTTCAGCATCACAGAGGTCTTACCTAATGCGACTTTCCAAAGTCAAGAGTTGCAAGGAAGCAAGAACCAGCCCGAGAGAGTACTCAACAGCTCTGAGAAGGCTTTTGTCAGCGTAGATTCTCAGGAGGAACCCCACATCGAAACAGAGCAAGTAGAAGAGAAGGAGAAAGAAAACGAGGGAGGCATTGATGTAATAATGGCTCAGAGCAACGATCTAACGAAAGAGGAAGCATTTGTAGTAGGAAGAGGCATTGTAATAAGCGAAACTTGCCCCTTCATGAGAAGCGCTGCTTCGATGAGAGAGTGGGCCAAAGCTAAAGCTGCTTTAAGTGGATCTAATCGGAACAAAGGTAAGGGAAAAGAGCAAAAACACGCAGACTAGCAATGCTTCGATTCGAAGGGATTCGTAAGTACGAAAGTCTGTCATATGTTTTTGAGATGTTGCCAGCTTATGTTGTCGAGAAACTGTTTTGCAGCAAAAGAGATTATTTATTCAAGTTCGGCGGGGAGTGTGTTACCCATTTGGTCAGATGCAGTCAAAATATTTGAATCAAAACTATATACATTATTTGGTAATAAAATATGGTTAACTAACTAACAGTCAGGTTTTCTTGTTAATATATTGCAGGAGAAGAAAGAGAATTGGAAAACTATATAAACAAAAGAAACGTAAAAAGGTGAATCTACGGAAAAATATCAATTTATATAAAAAATTTATAAGTCAGTACTCTTGTCAGAAATGTTTTTGTTAAGTACCCGTTCGATTGCGTGTACCATTTTCTCTCGTACCTTTTTATATGAGTATTACGTACTACGTCACGCGTTTATATGGTACCCACATATGGTATCTACATACGTTCTATATAGTACTTTAATATGTTATATGGTATACCATTTTCTCACTGTATTATGCACCACAACACGTTTCTCTATGATACCTGAACGTGTTTTATGACGTACTTGCAGCGGAATAGAAACTAATGTGCAAAAAAGTTATTCTAATAGTTACATACACATAAAAGAAATCTGACAGACAACTGACGTGCGAATTTTTTAGATAAATGGATATTTTGTGTAGATTCCCCAAGTAAAAAAGACAAATGAGATTTTCCGGGGTCGGGTAAATCGTAAACTAGTTGGTTGGGTATTGGGTTATTCGATGATCGAATTTAATAAGTTGGGTCCGCGGTCTTTTGGTTAAATTAATACCTAATATCGGATATATTGTCTAAATGTTTTCATTGAAGCCCGTTAAAATTTATAGCTCGTGCAAATATATCAAATTATCTTATATTTTGAACATATTAGATTAAGTTATTAGAAAATAAAATTTTAGTTTATTCGTAAATAAAATAGTCAAAGGCAAATTGTAAACATATCAAATTGGTAGACCTTTTTCGTCCCCCGACGTTGAAAAGAAAGCTATATTAAGGGGATATATTGATAGACTTCATCATACGAATTGTTTGTCTTCTCCTATATATAAATAAAATGGCAACGAGTTTTGTAAATTAGATCCAAATAAATGTACAAATTGTTTGTTTCCTCCTATAAACAAATAAAATGACAGTTTCGTAAAATGAATTATTCCGTTGGGCTTGATGAGGACGTCTCAACTTACAGGTATCGAGTTGCACATCAAAATCATCTACGTCAGAATATACAGCTCATCCACATAATATAATCAATTCATCAATTTCGTCCATTTCCCTTTCTCTACGTCAGAATATACAGCTCTATTACATATATCCTCGCAAATTACAACTTTTAATTTTTTTATGTGAAATTAGTATTACAATTAACGGGCGATCCCAAGTACTATGTAGTCGTTAGTTAATTTTTTTCCCTAAACGTTGTAACGTCACAAGTGTTAATTTGATGACCACATGAAAAGCTCCATTTTTTTCTATATTTTTTAGTACACTCGACGTTATCACAATCCCCATCAATGTTGATGCGATGATGAATAATTACGTAGTGCATGACTCCAAATCAAATCATATACTAATATTTAATCGAACTTGATTTGAAATTTTCATGCAAAATGATATTTTGGCTCTTCTAAACATCTTTATCTGTATCCCCTTCTTACGTAATACGATTGAGATCAATTTTATCAATTATTAACAAATATATAATTCGTTATTTGATAGTAGAGACAACAAGCACTGTTTTGTCGAATGACATTACTACTCATCATCCAATGCATGCATCAACAATATAGTTGCTGTCAAGTTACAATATAAAACGGAATCCATCATTGTTTTGGTAGTTTTTGTTAGGATATTTAGATCCCATAGTATATTTGCCCGAAAAATGACGATAATAGATAAAAGAGACGAAAAATAAGTTTGAACAGTGAACACAAGATTTACGTGGTTCGGTCAGAATGACCTACGTCCACGGGTCGATGTAGAACTTCTTTATTATGTGGAGATATTACAGACATGTATACCTCGTAAAGATATATATCAAAAAAAGCTACATAGAATAAAATGAGTGGGCAGAGAATAAAATGACTATGCCATCTAGCAGCCCATGTGAAAAACATCGCCAAGTGAAATTTTCTTTCTTAGCATGTGTGCTGATCTTTGAGCAGTTTAAATTGTAAGGAAACAAAAATCCCAAGATGTGGAGACTGAGAATTTCCGAAGAGGGCGACGATCCATGGCTTACAAGCGTGAACAATCACGTCGGGCGACAATTTTGGGAATTCGATCCTTCCCAAGGAACCGAAGAAGATAGAGCTTCGATAGAAAAATTTCGAAGCGAATTTAGAAAGAACCGTTTCGAGACGAAACATAGCTCCGATCTCCTAATGCGATTTCAGGTTTATTACATCATTTCTATACATATATTGATGGCTGAGCAGTACATACGTCTTTAATCGCTTACTTCGTAGTTTGCAAAGGAAAATTCATGTGAAGCGCACTTTGAGGAAGTTAGGGTTTCGAACGACGAAGAAGCGAGCGAAAAAACAGTTGAAAACGTACTTTCGAAAGCGCTGAGGTTCTATGCAACTGTTCAAGCCGAGGATGGGCATTGGCCTAACGACTATGGAGGCCCTTTGTTTCTCATCCCTGGCTTAGTTAGTCTTACATAATTATTTTACCTCATTCTAATATTATCGAAATTCATGTGATTGATATCGAAAAATTTATGCGAATGAGTTATTGCAGGTGATAGCCTTACACATAATGAATGTCCTACACTCGGTTCTCCCCGAAGAACACAGCAAGGAAATACAACGTTATCTCTATAACCATCAGGTGGGTATTCTCCTAGTTCGCCGAGCGAACAATCGATCATTGATTAATCTAAAGTTTGCGCAGAATATTGATGGAGGATGGGGTTTGCACATAGAAGGACATAGTACGATGTTTTGCACGGTGTTGAACTATGTGAGTTTACGCCTTTTAGGACAAGAAGAACATAGCTCGACGATGGTAAAAGCGAGGAAATGGATTCTTGATCATGGTGGCGCTACTTATATCCCTTCGTGGGGAAAAATGTGGCTCTCGGTTAGTATATCACCAACTTTCTTCCTATGTATCTACGACGACAAAAAAAAGGTCAACTTTTTTAAAAAATTAGGCGCTCGGCGTTTACGAGTGGGAAGGGAACAATCCGCTGCCGCCAGAACTATGGCTTCTTCCTCATTCTCTTCCTATACATCCAGGTTTTTCATTCGCTCGCCTCAGTTGATTTATTACGTACGTCGAAAAAAATTTAAATAAATTTTACGTGTTAATTAATAAGGACGTATGTGGTGTCACTGTCGTATGGTGTACCTCCCAATGTCGTATTTATACGGTAAGAGATTCGTAGGAAGGATGACCAACGTTGTTCTATCGCTTAGAAAGGAGATCTATGCACAAGATTATCGTCGCATAGACTGGGATTCAGCAAGAAATCGATGTTGCAAGGTAAATAAACTTAGGAAAAAAAAGCATATAAATGTGGGAAGGTTATTCGATTTTTGTATAGTAATAAAAATGTGCCATCTCCACCGTTTATAGGAGGATCTCTACAACGCGCATCCGTTATTACAAGACGTTCTGTGGCACTGCTTGGACAGATTTGCGGAACCTTTCCTCAAGAAATGGCCATTTTCTAAGCTGAGGCATAAAGCGCTGACCACTGTGATGAAACACATGGAATACGAAGACGAAAACACGAATTTTATTTGTATCGGACCTGTTAATAAGGTTCTGCGCTTTTAATATTTTCATTATTAGATCTTAAGTACGTTCGACGGTTCATTCGATTTATGTAAAAACGCAGGCGCTAAACATGTTATGTCGCTGGATAAACGATCCCAATTCGGAAGCAGTGAGGCGGCATATATCTAGGATTAAGGACTATCTATGGGTGGCTGAAGATGGAATGAAAATGAAGGTAAATTTAACAGGAGTAAACTAATGGTATCGTCGAATAACTTTTGCAAAAATCAATATTTTAGTCCTCCAAATTTTCCCTGTACAAAATTAGTCCGGTATGTTTAGGTCATTTATCACCCCGCATATTTTTTGTCCTGGTCAACGCTAATGGGTGACAATATATAATCATAAGTTTCGCTTCACCTAATAAAAACAAAGTCTCATGACCCCTCCATATCATAAGTTTCGCTCCACCTGGATAAACGGAATGTTTATGATATACCTAAATATTCTTGTATGTACAAGAAAAAGTTAGAGGACTAAAAGCAATTTCATTAAAGCAACATGACCAAACTATTAGTTTTACTCCTAAAGTAACAATAATGATCATATATTGTTAAGAATTGAAACCCTAATAAGTCACATGTTCCCACTTTGGATAATTGAGACGTTGGTTTGCTTATAAGTTGGTGGACTATTGGGTTATATTACCAATTGGTTTTAGGGATGTAAACCAATCAACTTATGTGGCCTAACTTCTCGGGCCGATGTTAGGCTCAAAAACGAAACTCACACACACACACACACACACACACATACACATTGTATTAATCATCTCAATGCCATTATGAGTATTGTTGTTTTTAAATCTCTGTATCGATGACTAGGGATACAATGGATCTCAGCTATGGGATGCGACTTTAGCAGTTCAAGCAATACTCCGAACGAACCTTCCAAGTGAGTATCGTTCGATGCTCAAAAAGACGCATGACTTTATCAAACTATCCCAGGTAGGTTTCCATTGAGAGAGTTATATTACATGCATGCAGGTTTACCTATAAAGTACTAAGTGATAACTCAAAGGTTGTTCAACATATATATCTTCGGATTTTATAAAGGTGAGGAAAGACAGCTCGGGACGTGTCGATTCTTGGTGGCGCCACAGATCGAAAGGTGGGTGGCCCTTTTCGACTCCAGACAATGGTTGGATTGCCTCAGATTGTACGGCGCAAGGACTTGAGGTTTGTTTTTATTGAATTTGATTACAAAAAAAGAAAAAATTTCACTTGTTACCTCTGTGTTTAAGGCTTCTCCAGTTGGTGCCTAAAATTCAATTCCCGTAGATATGTGTTTAAGTCTTTTCCAGTTGATGCCTAAAATTCGTTTCCTGTGTTTAACACTTCCAATTGGTACCCAAAGTATTTTCCAATTCCACTTGGTACCCTTGTGTTTAAGGCTTTTCTAATTGGTGTCTAAAGTGTTTCAAAATAGCTACCACTCGTCGTGATTTTAAAAAGCTATAAATGTATACCGACATGGTTTTAAAAAGCTACAAATGTCGTTTTTAGCTGTAGAAACTGGTTTTAGTCATTGTAGAAGCTTTAGTCATTCTAGAATTCCATAATTAACAAGGCTTACACCTTGGAAATCTCATTTTTTTTGCCATTTAAAATCACGACGTCATACGTTAGGGGTACCTAACTTGAACATACTTTAGGTACCAATTAGAAATATCTTAATTACATAGGTATCAACTAAAATTGGAGAATACTTTTTGGGTACCAGTTATAGAAGTCTTAAACGCATTGGTACTTATTAGAATTGAAAATAACTTTTGGCACTAACCGGAAAAGCTAGGCTACCAAGTGGAGAATTCCAAAAAAAAAAAATTATTATATTTTTCAAGGATTATGAATTTTAATTTATGCCACTTGATAATATGGTGCAGGCCTCACTTTTATTGTCTCAGCTGCCTCATGATATAGCTGGAGAACCACTGCAACTTAATAGGCTTTCTGATGCTGTTGATCTGCTTTTGTCTCTTCAGGTTTGTGTGTTTTCCTACAAGACATTACTTCACACACACACGCACACACTAACCGAATTTTCTTAGTTTAATCTTTCTAATTAACGCATAAAAAGAATCCCAGAATGGCAATGGAGGATTCGCATCGTATGAACTCACAAGGTCTTATGCCTGGTTAGAGGTGAGGTGATGATCATAGCGATAAATAAATAACCCTTGTAGAAAAGTTTATCACGTTCTTCGCCAAGTAATAAAAGGATCTATCATAACAGATGGTTAATCCCGTGGAAACCTTCGGCGATATAATCATCGATTACCAGTAAGTCTCTTGTCGAAACAGTACTAATACAATAGAAAACACCAAACTCTAAGAAAAATGTGTTATCAGGTATGTGGAGTGTACATCAGCAGCAATTCAAAGCTTGAAAACATTCATTAAATTCCATCCCGGCTATCGAAGGAAAGATATCGAATCGTGCGTCGAGAAAGCGCTCAACTTCATCGAGAGCGTACAATTATCTGACGGATCTTGGTAAGAAAAAAAAAACGCAAACAATTAAAAAAAATGTCGTCTGTTATCCCAATTCTTCGAATATATGCTGCTATGCTGAATTTGCTAGCGAAAGATCTTTGAAGTATGAAATATATATATAATAAATAGGTACGGTTCGTGGGGCGTATGCTATATCTATGGAACGTGGTTTGCGATAAGAGGGCTCATAGCTTGCGGTAACAATTACGACAACAGCTTATGCGTAAGAAAAGCGTGCGACTTCTTACTTTCCAAACAGCTTCAGTGCGGCGGATGGTGCGAAAGCTATCTCTCGAGCCAAAATAAGGTACATTACATTATTTATATAAGAGGCGAACTTTATTTGATTTGCGCCGAAATGGAAAATTTTGAACTTTCGAAAACCATGACAGGAGCACGTAAACATAGCGAAAGACAAGCCACACAATGTGAGCACTGCTTGGGCTATAATGGCTCTTATAGAAGCTGGACAAGTACTTAGTTTCCTCGCATATACGTACTGAGAGCAATATGTGTATTATTGTAACATTCATTATTACGCTTTTTCACATATATATATATACATATATTTGCAATAAATTGCGATGGAAAGGCCAATCGGGATACTGTGCCGTTGCACCGTGCTGCGAGGGTTCTGATAAATTCGCAAATGCCGTGCGGAGACTTTCCTCAACAGGTGAAGAACGACGAAATTATATCGAATTTATTGCATATTTGTGTTCCAAGAAAATTAATTATTAAATTCGTTGTTGATCATATCTCCAGGAGATTATTGGAGTGTTCAATAGGAATTGTATGATAAGCTATTCTGCGTACAGAAATATTTTCCCCATATGGGCTCTTGGAGATTACCTCAACAAGGTGTTGAAGGCGTGAGCGAAGAAGAAATAAGGCAACCGAAAAATATTTTAATGAAAAGATGTTCCTTGTATTGATTGATCTTAGGACCTTGGTTTTATGTGCTTTTGTTGTATATATAGTTGCTTCTCAATACCATATTTGAATATATTAAATTATCACTCCACCTTGACGTTCCTTTCCGATGTGGATTAAGTACCATGTCGTGCGTATATATGGTACCCACATATGGAACCTATATACGATCTATATGGTACTTTAATGTGTGTTATATGATGCACCATTTTCTCACTGTATTACGTACCACAGTATGTTCTCATATGTTACCTAAATGTGTTCCATGACGTACTTGCGGCGGAACGGGTAGCAATATGCAAATATTTTATTCTGACAAGTACCTGCATATAACAAATCTGACAGTGGTCTGATTTGTGAAAATTTTATAAAATGAGCATTTATGTGTAAGGATCCATTTAATTTATTACAGTTTTATGCTTTTTTTATTTTAAACTGATATATAATGATGGACTGTGCTTCTCAGCCCATGGCATGAGTTAGCCCAATTTAAACCCTTAAGAACAAAGTCCGTGGCGGGTCGAAATACAAGGGAGCGTTCATTTTAGGGTTTCTCACTGCTCTTCTCTCATCTGTAATCACAACCAATTTGAAAAAGAAGAGGACAAATATGGGAGTGTTTACGTTCGTATGCCGCGGATCAGGTGGCGATTGGACGGCGAAGCAGCTCAACGGAGACCTCGAGGCCTCGGCGGATTCCACCTTTAACCTCCAGCGCAAGCTCGTTCAGGTCGCTCTCTCAGCTGATTCTTCCGGCGCTGTTCAATCGTCGTTCTCCTGCGTCACGCCTTCTTCTGCCGTCGTTCAGGTTCTTATTTTCTCCGAGGATTTCTGTAGTTTTTCGTTGTTAGTTGTGCTGTTTTTGTTAAACTTTGGCGATTTATTTTTAAGCTAGTGCTGTTATAGTTCAAAATGATTTATGCGCGTCGGCTAAAGCTTGGATTGTATTTGAAAATTCAGTAATTTTTTCGCGAAATAATTATGGCAGGTGATTGTAGGCGGCAGTGGAGGAGGTGGTGGTGGCTTTGTTGGAAGTGCCGGAGCTTCTGCACCTGCAGCGTCTGGCGGTGGTGGTGCAGCGGACGCTCCACCAGCGGAGGAGAAAAAGGAAGAGAAAGAGGAGAGTGATGAAGACATGGGATTCTCACTATTCGATTAGGTTTTATTGCAGTGGACGAATTCGATTTCTCATTAGCTTTTCGTTTTCTGTGTTTGATGTCCTTGTGCTGATGACGCTTAATTTTGAATAAAAGATGAATACCTATATTTTTTGAACTTGGCCTTTTTTCTTCATTTTCAATGAAGTGTGTAGTGTCTGTTTGTTATTGCTTTTATCTGCTTCACTGCTGAAGTTGGATTCTTGCCTTCATTTTGAGCCGAGTTGTGTGGTTGGAGATCAGATGGTAAATGGGAAGAGTACGCCCTTAAGTTCAACTAGTATTCAAAGGGAAGGACACAAACTGAGTTGCTATTTTTTATTCGACTGAAACCCATTTTTACCTAGTCATCCAACAGGCAGAGACACAGGCCATGTACATAATGGATAACATAACACTGATTAGTTGAACTTGTAGATACTCGGCACAAGATAAAGTGGATTCTTCTTGTGCATGGTAATCCCAGGCAGGACCTCAGTATCAATGTCTTCAGCCTTCATCCCACGAGGCAGTTCCCAGTCGAAGGAGTACAGAAGATTGGCAAGTGCGATCTCTACGTTGACCAGCCCCATGGTGATCCCTGGACAACCTCTTCTTCCTCCGCCAAAAGGTATAGCCTGGAAACTCTCTCGCCCTGTGATATCCACGTTGTTACCCATAAATCTCTCAGGCTTAAACTCGTTTGCGTTTTCCCAATGTTCCTCTTCCCTTGCAACTGCCCATGCATTTATGTACACGACGGTTTTGGGCTGTATGGTGTACCCTTGTATTCTGCATTTCTCTAACGCTACTCTCGGCAGCAAAAGTGGAGCAGGAGGGTACAGTCTCAGAGTTTCTTTCACCACTGCTTTGAGGTAAAGTAGCTTCGGTAAGTCGTCTTCCATAACTCTACCTTTTGGACCGACGATCTGTCTGATTTCATCCTGAAGCTTCTTCATAGTGCTTGGATTCTGTATCAGCGCAGTCATAGCCCAAGTCAACGTCGCTGCGGCAGTATCTGTTCCAGCGACGAATACATCCTGGGAAAACGAATGAAAATGAGGTATGATTAAGTTTTTGTGCAGAAAAAAGATAGTAGAAATGAAATATAGGATTAGGATGTGATTACTGAGAGTATAGCTTTGACGTGATTCCATGTGATATCAATGGAGCAGGCGTTCTCTTCCTTCAGCTGAATCATACAGTCAAGAATATCGAACTCACTCGTCGTGGACTTATCCCTCCTCGGATCCAAATGCTCATCGATGAGTTCTTGGTAGAACTTGTCCAACTCCCCACAAACCTTGTCAAGCCTACCAATCATCCCAGACAACTTATCCACCAACCCACCGAAAAACGGCAAATAATCAGACACAAAGAACCCACCTTGCATAGCCTGGCACTCAATCATCAGTTCGTCGAACCTCCTATGCTGCTCGGACCCTTCCCCTTTAAACACCTTCCCAAACGCAATCCTACAGATTAAGGTGCTCGAATACGACATCATAGTCGAACCCACATCCAAGGCCCGACCCGAACCCGCCCCGTCTGCTATCTTATCCATCATACTAAACACAACCTCTTCGCGGGCGGGTTTGAACGACTGGACCCGTTTTGCGCTGAATAGACGGAGCGACCCGATTTTCCGCAGCTCCCTCCAAGATTCGCCGTATGGCCCGAAGCTAATGTCAAGGCCGTCGTAGAACACTCTGTATGGGCCCAGCCATTGGGGTCGGGTGCAGAAGGTTAGGTCGTGGGTTTTCAGTATTTGTTCGGCGAGTTTTGAGGATGATGCTATTATTACGGGGACTGAGCCGAGCTTCATGTACATGAGCGGGCCGTACTTCTTGGATAGGTTCCATAGGTAGAGGTGAGGAGATGGGGCGTTGAACTGGTGGAGGTTTCCGATTATGGGTAGCCCTTTGGGGCCGGGCGGGTTTAGTTTTTCTCTGCTTTTACGGGCGAGGAAGAAGATGGTTATAGCAGGTATGAGTATGCCTAGCAATACGAGTATCATTTTTTTTTCTTTCTTTTTTTGGGTTTTGCTGATGCTCTTTTCTTTGTTTTTCTGCTGTGAAGATATGAGTGTGATGATTTTTGTTTTTGTTTTTTTTATTTTAACGATGAGGGAAGATTCTTGAACGAATTCAGTGGTTTATACAACGTTAAATCGACGAGTGGTTTGCGTTGAGTGTGGAATTATCCCACGCGTTTGATTGTTGGAGTTATTTGTCTTCATTTTTAACATGTTTGAAATTATTGTTCGTCACAACTCGGCTCATTTTTTCTGTTTACGCAAGCGTTCCCAATATGCGTACGACTTGGTTGATGTTTACGTAGCACAATGAGAAATAGAATTTTGGCCTCACTCGACAAATCAATGACCCATATCACAAGTGATTTGTACATACCAGTACTGTTTGCACACTCATATGCTAGTTCATATATAAATATAAAATGGTTTAGTTTAATTTAATGGATTAATTATGTCTATATAAATTATAAAATCAAAGGTATATAACGTGGAGAAACTTGATGTGCTTTTTTTTTTCATGCGACGAAGTTCGCATGCATTAACACAATGTCCATTCTGATTTATCGACTTTGAATTCAATTCTCTCTATTTTAGTATCGATTTTGACCAAAGTTAATAATCTACTAGTATTTCTGGCACTCTCTATGTGTGTGGAAAAAAAATGAATTATAATAAATAGTTTTAAGAAGTAATACTAAAAATAGAATTTAGCAGGTATTATGAGGTTACGAAAGGTACGAGACTTAATAAGTCTTTTTTTAAAATTTTTTAATAGATGTAGAAAAACTCTGATTGATCAAACAGTCAATTGACGGTTTATCCTAACACCTCACCCTTAATATAATATATTAGAATATATAAACTTTCTTGGAACAAAGATTATCATTACTAAATTATTTTCGAGTTTCACTGAACGATTGATATTCATCTTATAAAATGGACTCAATTGCCATTATTGGGTTAGTTAGCCCTTTAAGGCCCAAGGCCCTAATTTGACTAAAAAAAACCCCCAAATCCTTGATCGGTGGTTACTAGGAAAATATGCTCGTTATCTCGCTATTGGAAGTGCGGCATATATTAACGGCTATGGGTCATTTACATGTTAATTATTATTTTGTCATTAATGAATAAAATTTAGAATTATTTTATTAATTTAGACAATATTATATTTCACACGACACCACAAAATCATCTCACTTACAATTTGTCGCTAAACTACTAAAAGATTTAAAATTGCATTATTAAACATATATTCAAAGATTTTTAATAATATTATTCAGATAGTAACAAATGAATTGAATGTGCTAAACTACTAGTCAACTTAATGGGACAAACAATCTAAACTGAGAACTTTGATAATATTGCTCACCATGTTACGATCTATATTGCATTTTAAGTCCCCTAAAAAGTATCATACTTCTAGAACAGGAAAATGACCTCAGCATATTTTCTACCACAGAAATTTTATTTATGACCCTTTTTTTATATTTATTTGATGCTACAAGTTCGAAATTTATAAAATACACAACAAATTATTTTATTTATCGGTCTATTATTAAGGGAGAGCACCTTAGAGTAACTGCTCTCCCAGTTAATCAACTTTGTTGTAAGATTTATAATTTAGTCCATTATATTTTAATTTGTTTTAACTAAATCTTATAATTTCTTCTTACATATATCAAAACATTCCATTTGAAATTTTATTATAATATCATATATTGAATACCATATAAAGGAAATTAAATTATGAATTGTGGCACATGCATTTGAGTGTGCATCATATACTAGTTTTTATTTAGAGAGAGCTCACATATATAGTAACTGCTATTTGGTGTGTTAATTTCATGTTAATAACAATTTTGCCATTAATAAATAAAATTATAAATTATTTATTAATTTAAACACTAATATTAAAAATGACACCACAAATTATCTTAGTTACAATTTATCACTAAATACTAAAAAAATTAAAAGTGTATTATTTAAATTCTATATTCGGATATTTATTTAATATTTTTTTTACATAGTAGCACATGTATTGAATTTGCAAAATCACTAGTTTTTATTTATTTCCCTAATTATATGGTCGAAAATTATCGATCCTGTTAGAGATTAATTTAATTGTGTTCATTTAATTAATAGTCCATGTTCTGTAGTTTAATTACGCCCTAGGACTTAATTGTAAATATATCCGACTTGTGGATATATTAGTAACATTGGGCCCAATAGCCCATTAGGGCATTGTATAAATACCCTAAACACATTAGTGTTTAGGGTTGCTGAATCATATTAGAGTTGACGACTATTGTGAAGAACTCGCGCGCTCTCGTTCCAACTCTACAATTCGTCTATCGGTATTACTCCTTTATTGCTTCCGTAATTCATCGTACAGGTAATACTAATCCATTGATTCAGTACAAGGTTGGATAAAATCGGCCTAACAAGTGGTATCAGAGCCGAATTCGTGGATCAAAACTCATTGAAGCTTCGTTGATATCGCTCGCTCGTTCCAATCTCTTCTCGTCGGAGTTCATCGAGATTTTTTTTCTATTATTCGTTGTTTTCATCTTGTCAACAAAATCCTAACAATCCCTTCTCATCAAATTTCTCAGATTATCTCTCGGCGCAGAAGATTGGATAATATTTTTTTGAATTTTTTTCCCAGCCAAAGAACAGATCGTGAAGTCGACGTGAACAGGATTCTCCTCAGCCTCTCGAGATTTTGACCTAAGCTGCTCATCTCGATATTTTTCACGACTTTTTACTTGAACCTTCAGCTCGACATTTCTCTCGTTTTTTTTTTAATATCCATCTCGACTTTTATCTCGATATTTTACTGTGGAGTAACGGCCTCGACATTTTACTCGACATCTCTACTTGTCGACATTTGAAGATCTTTGAAGCTCTCGACATCTATGGTTGTCGACATTTGAAGTCATTTAAAATACTCGACATTCGCTTCGACGTCTGCCTCGAAATTCTTCTTAGGGACCCGACATTTTGCATTCCATTCGATATTCAGTTCGATATTCTATCACCTCGACATTTGGTGCAAATTTCAGCTCGGCATTTATTTCGACTTTCTATCTAAACATCGATCTCGACATCCATTGCGATACTTTTCGACATTTACCCCGACATTTCTCTCGATATTTTGCTGGAAACGAAGATCCCGACATTCTACTCGAAATTATTGCTCGAAATCGATCTCGACATCTGCCTCGACATTTTAAAGGAACTCGACATCCTGCACCGTATTCCATTTGACATTTATTTCGACATCTCATCTCGATTCCCTAATAGACCTCGACATCCCTTTTCGACACACCTCGACATCTATTTCAACATTTTAAACAATACTCGCACTCGACATATACCTCGACAGTTATATCGACACCTTTCTCGGACATAAGGATCTCGACATTTTTGCTCCAAATTCCACTCGACCTTTATCACGACATTTGTCACAACTTTTCCTTCTCATTTTAGATCTCGACTTTATTGCATTCTTTCGACGTTCTTCATTAGTGATTAATAAAAAAAAAAAAAAATAAATAAATAAATAAATAAATAAAAATTAAATTCTGTGTGATTTCTTATTATTATTAGAGAAATATTTTTGTTCTACTATTATTTCTTTATTAACAAATCCTGTGATTTTTTTTATTATCTCTAACCTTATTTGCCTTCCTTGAGTTAAGACTTTAGTTGATCAACACGATAAAGATCCACATCCAACCTACTATAAGCGATGGACCTCTACTCACTTGGAAACGACTCGAGACCTCCCATCCTCAAGAGGGACGAATACACAGCATGGACGCTCAGGTTCATGAACTTCATCGACAGCAAGGAGAACGGAGACCTAATGTACGAATCCCTCACTGAAGGCCCAGCTCAGTTTTGGATTACTATTCCAGGCAATCCAAACAATACACCACCTGTTCCAGCCACCAGGGAACTCAAAGCTCGTTCCGCCTACACTGAAGCTGAAAAACTCAGAGCTCGTGCAGACCGTCAAGCTAGAACATACCTCTGTCAAAGCATCCCAAATGACATTTTCATGCAGGTCAATAGCTTGCAAACCGCTAAGGAAATGTGGGATGAGATTAGCAAAATGATGCAACGAACTGAATCTGGGTACAAGGCAAAGAAATCCAACATCCTTACGGCTTATGATTCATTCAAAGCCAAAGATGGAGAAGAACTATACGAGACCTATCAACGTTTTCTGACCTTAGTGAATGAAATGAGAAAGATAAATGTGACCAGAACTGGTGAGGAGATCAACATACGCTTTCTCTCAGCACTACAGCCAGAATGGAGGAAAATAGCTAGCAACATCCGCCAGAACAAGGATCTAGAAGAGATGGACATTCACTGTCTCTTCGACAGCCTCGCCCAGCATGTTGAAGACATAAATGAGATTCAGAAAGCATCAAAAGAAAAGGCCGCTATGGAGTCCCTTGCACTGATCAGTCACCGAAAACCGAGAAAAACTCGAAGCCCTTACTGAATTCCAGCTCCTCTGATGAAGAAAATGACAACACCGGTGGAGACATGGATCCCGAGCTTGCAGAGATTACCAAACAAATAGCCCTCATCACCAAACGCTTCAACTCATATACACAGAATAGATCCTCAAACCGACTCAGGACCAGCTCTTCGAAGAAGCGAGACCGAAAGGCTGACGAGTCCGAACCTAAGTCCTCCATGAAAGATCAAAAGTGTTTCAATTGCGGCAAACCAGGACACTTTGCTCGAGACTGCTTTCTGCCTAAGACAAAAGATGTTGACTACTATACCAAAAAGGCACAGCTCCTCAAACAGAAACAAAGTGGTGTTGCACTCATGGCAGAACAGGAGTCATGGCTCGAAGATACCTCTGAGAGTGAGGACGAAAACTTGGCACTCATGGCAAACGTTGAAACTGACACTGAAGATGAGGCACACAACAATGTAGCCACTCCTTCAACCGACTCAACGTCAGAAACTGAGGTACACGAATCTCACTCTAACTTGCATGAGCAATTATATCTTCTTCAGGATAGACTAACATCCATGTCTAGTGAAAATCAATCATTAAGAAAACTAGAATCTAGACTAGCAAACAATGAAAAGGTCTTGCGAACCGAACTAGTAGAAAAGGCTAGGTTAACCTCGTTTCTAGAACAAGCTCATGATACATCCCTCAGACATGAGACTAAGATAAGAGATCTAGAAGAAAAACTTCTCAAAAAGGAAAATGATTTCAAGGAGAGTGAGGCAGAGCGAAACACAATATCCCAACAATATGAATTTCTAACTAAGGAACGAAATCGGCTATATTCAAAAATAAAAAAACTTGAGGATCTTCTAAACAGTAGATTACTAACAGATAAGATGATTCTCCTAAATAACGCTAGAGACACAGAATTTTATGATCCTCGTGAAGGATTAGGGTTAGGGTATGTTCCAAACTCCGAGCCAACAATAAAGAAACCCCTTCCTCTTTATGATATCAAGTTCCTAGGTTTAAATATGCCCAGACTCATGCCCTTCACTAGTTCATCTACACTTGATGATTTAGAGCAGAAAAAGAGAAATAAAAAGGACATGGCTGAAATTCCAATTGAATACGAGGAACTGAATAAAAGTTACAAAACCAGGAAAATTGATTTATCTGATGACTACTACTCTTTATTTCCACCAGAAGGAGTAGAGCCCCCAAAACCAAATACATCTAATGTATACATCCCCGCAATTATCAAAGAAATCAATGGCTTGCAGTCAGCTCTTGAGCATGAAAAAATTGCCTCTCAAGTTGAGAAGGACGTCTTTTTGACTATCATCTCTTCACTCGAACAACAAGTCAAAAACCTTATAGATTCTGGTTCCTCCCCACAAATGCCTCTAGCCACGCCTAAGATGGATGCATCACCCCACAAGGAAATAAAAGGGAAGGAGATAGCCAAAAGAAACGAGTTATTGTTTGAAAAGTTTGCATCCCCCTCAAATCACTATTACTCCTACGATGATGCACTTGCCCTGAATTCCCGCTTTCGCCTAGAGAAGGCAACCTCCCTCAAGAACGACTCACGTTTCTTCACTAAGTCAAGCTCGCCAATCACGATGGAGAGGACTCAAACAAAAAACGTAACAGGCTTTCTAAGCGAACTCTCACGACTTCAGAACATTAACTTGATACAAGCCAAAGAACATCAGAATCAAATCGAAATCTTCAAGTTCGAAAAGGAGAAAATGCTTAATGAAATTTCGCTTCTTAGAAACCTCAAAGATTATTCATCTGAAGTTAACTCTTCTTCCTCCTTTGAGCTAACCCCTAATTCCATGCCTAACTTGACTACAGGAAAGAGATTAACTGCGAAGAAGACGACGTTGACCTGGGTCCGGAAATCGAAACCTGAACCAACCTCTTTCAAGACTCCTCACCCTACTATCTATGCCTATGATGAATCTACTATTATTCCTTTGAAGAATTCTAAGTACTTTGATGTTTCTCGTTTTAATAAATCTATTGCGTATAAAATGCATTATTCTACTACTCAATCATCTGTATCTCGTACAAGCCATACCTCAAGCACTCCCACATTCAATCGACCCTTGCACAAAAATCCTACATCTCGTCAAACTAAGGTAACACAGATTTGGATGCCCAAGAAAAAACGCCACTCCACATCCCGTCAACACTCTAAACAAGGATTGCAACGATGGATTCCTAAAAGTAACCTTAAGAGCTCCAAAGCCACGAACGCCATCGATACTAACCCTGCTATTAGCTCTACTAAGTCATCTACTAAGAAGTGGACAGTGCCCATTCTCAAATGGGTACCGAAATGCCTCTAACATCTTTCCTTTTGCAGGTCCATCATGTGTGGTATCTAGATTCAGGTTGCTCCACACACATGACTGGGAACAAAGAACTGTTGAGCAACTACACTGAAAAGTACGGCGGAAAGGTACGCTTTGGAAATAATGAGTCATCCCCAATCTTAGGACGAGGAGATCTAAATCACGGGAATCTAACCATCCAAGACGTCTCATACGTCAAGGGACTAGGCCACAACCTCTTCAGCATTGGTCAATTGTGCGACAAAGGGCTCGAAATAAATTTCAAAGCAAGGAAATGCAGCATCAATGACGGTCACGGTAATGATCTGCTCCATGGTATTCGAAAAACGAACCTCTATACGATAGACCTTAAAACAACCACCCCATCCTCGAATATCTGCCTACTCTCTAAAGCCTCACATCATCAAAACATTCTATGGCACAATCGTCTATCCCACCTAAATTTTAAGGACATTAATAAGCTATCCACTAAACAACTAGTTGTCGGTCTACCAAACCTTACATATCAAAAGGAACATCTCTGTAGTGCCTGCGAACTAGGAAAAATGAAAAGAGCCTCCCATAAGTCCAAACATGCTGCATGCTCTTCTCGACCTCTAGAACTACTTCACGTTGATCTATGCGGTCCCATGAGAACAGAAAGTCTCAATGGTCGCAAATATGTTCTAGTCCTCATCGACGATTTTTCTAGATACACTTGGACAAAATTCTTGCGCAGTAAAGATGAGACCGCCTCCATAATCGAAACATTCGTGACAACTACACAGAATCTACTGCAGGCCCGAATTGGCACCATTCGATCAGATAATGGTACAGAGTTCAAAAACGATCGCTTGAGAAATTTCTATGCATCTCAAGGCATTTCACAACAATTCTCAGCTGCAGGAACTCCACAACAAAATGGAGTCGTTGAACGAAAAAATCGAACCCTTGTTGAAGCTGCACGCACGATGATAATTCAATCAAATCTTCCACACTCCTTCTGGGCTGAAGCACTAAGCACTGCATGCTTCACTCAGAACCGCACTTCAATCCACAAAAGATTTGAGAAGACGCCCTATCAGATCATTAATAATCGTGCTCCTAACATTTCCTTTCTTCGAGTGTTTGGTTGCAAATGCTTCATTGCAGATGATCGAAGTAACAGGGGCAAGTTCGATCCTAAAGCTCTCGAAGGCACGTTCATTGGATACTCCTCGACGTCCAAAGCATTCAGAGTATTCCTCAAAGGCGCTAAAATTGTAAGAGAAAGTGCCAACGTCACATTTGACGAAACATTCCCCACAACACCAGAAGCATCCTCTCATGCATCAGGGAATGTTCAACCAGACTTAGCCTCCCCGAATCCAAATTTGGCATCTATAGACTTTCTGCTTGAAGACTTTCATATAACTTCAGATCCAGTGCCTTCTCAGATGACTGAAATTCCACAAGGTGAAACCCAAGCAACAACAGATGTTCAAGACAATTCGCCCTCAGACACAGAACTCACGCTTCCAAACGCCACAGACACTGAGGACGAAAATTCTCACTCAAGTCATGATCTCACTCCAAATGCCACATCACCTCATACTGAAACAAACGTTGACATTGTACCCTCTCAACACGATCAACCTTCGGATGATGAAGCCGCGACAATTCCTGACCATACTCATGATTCTCACACGGATCAACCACTTCTACGAAGGTCAACTCGTGAGAAGAAAAGTGCAATACCGGATGATTACGTCTCATTTTTTCACGAACATTCCTCATGTTTTATGAGTCAACTTGAACCACGAAAAGTGTCAGAAGCACTTTCGGACCCAGACTGGATCATTGCTATGCAAGATGAGCTCAACCAGTTCGCACGCCTACAAGTTTGGACCTTAGTTCCAAGACCCAAAGGAAAGACGATCATAGGAACGAAGTGGGTCTTCAAAAACAAAAGAGACGAAAACGGCAAAGTCATTCGTAACAAAGCTAGATTGGTAGCAAAAGGATATAATCAGCAAGAAGGCATCGACTACGATGAAACATTTGCACCAGTCGCTCGTATAGAAGCTATTCGTCTATTCCTTGCATACGCTGCTCATAAAGACTTCACTGTCTACCAGATGGACGTCAAGACAGCCTTTTTAAACGGAGTTCTGAAAGAAGAAGTCTATGTCGGACAACCTGAAGGATTCATAGACTCAACCAAGCCCGATTACGTGTATCGCCTGGACAAAGCCCTTTATGGCCTTAAACAAGCACCACGAGCTTGGTATGACGTTCTTTCCACCTTCTTAGTCGAATCCGGGTTTACCAAAGGTCAAATTGATACCACGCTCTTCGTTAAAAGACAGAACTCAAACATCTTGCTCGTTCAAATTTATGTTGATGACATAATCTTTGGCTCCACGAATGTGAAACTATGCGAGGAATTCAGTCACTTAATGACCACCAAGTTCGAAATGAGCATGATGGGTGAAATGAATTTCTTTCTAGGACTGCAGATCAGACAACTACCCGATGGTATTTTTATTAATCAGTCTAAATATATCTGTGATCTCTTGAAGAAATATCAGATGGAAAACAGTTCCTCCATAGCAACACCAATGTCCACAGCATGCAAACTTGACGCGGATCCCTCTGGCAAATCTATCGACGAAACACACTATAGAGGAATCATTGGCTCACTACTCTATCTAACATCGAGCAGACCAGATATCGTTTTTGCAACCTGCCTCTGCGCACGTTTTCAAGCAAACCCCAAAGAATCACACCTGACTGCCGTCAAGAGAATACTACGCTACCTGAAAGGAACTCCAAATCTTGGTCTATGGTATCCCAAAAACTCTAGTTTTCAATTAATTGGATACACTGACTCAGATTTTGCAGGCTGTCGCATGGATAGAAAAAGCACGTCAGGTGGTGCACAACTGCTTGGTGACAAATTAATTTGTTGGTCCTCCAAGAAGCAAAATTGTGTTTCTACATCGACGGCTGAGGCAGAATACGTTGCAGCTGCCAGTTGTTGCTCCCAGATCTTGTGGATGCGAACTCAACTTCTGGACTACGGGTTTGATTTACATAATATTCCTATCTACAGTGATTCTAAAAGTGCTATCGCGATAACATGTAATCCCGTACATCACTCACGAACTAAGCATATTGATCTTAGATATCACTTCATAAAAAATCATGTTGAAAATGGCATTATAGAAATGCAGTTTGTTAGCACCGAACTTCAACTGGCCGACCTTTTCACTAAAGCATTGGATGAGAAACGATTCCAATTCTTAGTCTCTAGGTTGGGCATGTTGAATCTCACCTCTTAGCATAGTCACACTCATGCTAGGCTGTATATCTAAGATGCAACCATGTTCTACACTACATAAGCCTATGCATGTGTCTAGGGGGAGCAATTAATTTTTTTTTTCTTCTGCATTTTTTTTGGTCAACGCATAAATCTAGGGGGAGAATTTATTTTTCATAAAATCTGCATCACTGATTACGAAGTAGCTAAATTTCCCATAAATTTCTTTTTTTTCTTCTTAAAAAAAAAAAAAAAAAAAAAAAAGGCATATGTCTAGGGGGAGTATCACATAACTCAGTCACTTTCGATATTTTATTTACATCGCACTTTCGATATTTTATTTACATCGCATATTTGCTTCATATCGCATTTTTATATATATATATTCTCAAATTCTTCTAAGTATCGAAATCCAAATTGGTCCACTTGGTGTCAACAAGCCCATTTTCTATCTCTCGACTTTTCACTCATAACATTCAACCTCGACATTTTTTCCCTTTCTCTCGATTTTCTCCTTATCGACTTTGGGCCATTCATTTCGATTTTTTTACATATGGGCCTTAAGGAAGCCCAAGATGGCCTCGATATTTTATAACCCAACCCACGTTATCGACATCTTGAACATCTCGACTTCTTTCTTCTTTCACATTTCATACGCCAAATTCACTGAAATTTTTCATCTTCTTCACTTCGCCAAATTCACAGAATCCTTATTTCAAATTTTCCGCAAAAATTCCCTCAATATTCTTAATCACAGATCTTCCGCCATCAACTGGTAAGCTCGGGACACCTTACATCTTGCCCTTACAGCACTAATATCTTGATTGCAGGTGTGAAACAGCGAAGAAATAACTGAAGAAACTACGATTTCATTTCTTTTCTTCGATTTCCATGATTCCTCGTGATTTTCCTTGATTTTAAACTGACCTTCTTCGTTTTTGAACCGCTCGACATCTTCGTGTTTAAATCTGTGAATTTCTGAAACGCTTTCAGTTCGTCGACAATCTTCCCCAAATTCTCGACTTTTAACCCTAATTTGATTTTATGTCGACATTTTCTTCTCGAAACGGGGCACTCGACATTTTATTTAAACAGAGCGATATCGACATTTTCTAGCCTCTCGACATTTTATTTAAACAGAGCGATATCGACATTTTCTAGCCTCTCGACATTTTATTTAAACAGAGCGATATCGACATTTTCTAGCCTCGACATTTATTTACTATATCGACATTATTTTTGAACTGTTTCGTCAAATATCGTGGTCTCTCTATTTCGACATTTTCTACGCATTCGACATCTCCTCTGACCTCGACTTTTTCTCATTTGGGCTCATCTCAGTTATAACTCGACATTTTAAACGCCTTTCATTCGACATTTTCAAATTAGGCCGTCTCGACATTTACAGTATTGGGCTTCTCTCATCACTTTCAATTGGGCCTCTCTCCTTTACGAAAAACATTTTAAACCTAAGAATGGCCCTTTTTCTTCCCTTAACAAAAAAAAAAAATCCGTCTAAGTTATCTATATATGTATATCTATCTTCTAGATACTATCTACTTATATATATTTATCCACATATCCATATATATTCATATATTTATACATATATATCTATATATCTATATATACAAAAAAAAAAAAAAAAACAAAAAAAAAAAAAGAAGAGAGAGAAGAAGGAAAAAGAATCAGAGAGAGAAGCATCGAGCGAGGGCAACGATGAAATATTCGATGACTAATGATCCTATGATCATATTTTCAGATTATGGAGATTCCAAACCGTGATACGATCTACCCAATCTCCAAATGGATCGAGCCGCTAAAGAACAACTACCAGTTGGACACCACAGCCTTCAGATGCTCGGACATGGTCATAATAGCCATTCTGAAGAACCACTTTTTGCTCCCCGCCTTCACACTCACGGCGAGCGTCCCCCAAGTCTACCTGCAACAATTCTGGGGGCTCATGGACCAAGTCCCAGACATCGAGGAGATAATATTCCAAAGTCAAATCGAGAACACTTCTGTTGTTCTCACTAAAGATCTTCTGAGGACGATTCTCCAACTGCCCACTTTTGATGAGCTCGATCCACTTCCCACCACTCAAGAGATCCTCAATGGAATGCTGGAACTCGGTTGCTCTCCACCTCTCACACAAGTATCAGCATTCTCCTTCAACAAAATACCCGCTCCGTGGAACGCCCTGTTCATGCTGATCAACAAGTGCTTATCACCGAAGCACACGGGCTATGATCGCTGCAACCTCAGCATCCTCACCATCTTCTATGGTGTCATCTTCGGGAAACGCTACGACTACGCTGCCCTATTCATGCAAGAAATCGTGGACCAGATCTACATCAGAGATCACCTCAAGACGTCCAAGAGAAAGGGCCTCCCATATCTCCGGTGGTTCCAAGTACTGATTTATCACTACATGGAAATCCACCCAGAGATCACTCGTCGTCCAGCGTCAGAATCCCTGGGAGTTCCCAAGTTCAACTATCTGAAGAAACCAAAGGAAGGATCGACAGTCCAAGGCATGCCTATCCCACGACACCTCCTGGACCTCGCTGATC
The DNA here is from genome assembly GCA_027422505.1 of Craterostigma plantagineum. NCBI lineage: Eukaryota > Viridiplantae > Streptophyta > Magnoliopsida > Lamiales > Linderniaceae > Craterostigma > Craterostigma plantagineum. The sequence continues at coordinate 545,743 of JAPQWV010000145.1, forward strand.
CTACGGATGCCGAGGTGATTAAATACAGGCAGTCCCATAATCTTCCAGCCCCTACGATACGGTCAAACCCCACCGTATCCAACCCCGGGGCCAGCCCGAGTGTGAGACAGGGTCCTGAGCGACAACGCGAAGTGCGCACAAAGAAAAAACACGACCGACGACCGCCTCCTCCGGTGTCCGTCGACTTCGCACCTCCCCTCCTCACTATATCTTCCAGAACCGAACCCATAGGAACAGGAGCTGATTTAATCAGCTCCCGAGTAGAAGCCGCCGCATCTGGTTCAACGGCGCATGCACAACCCAGCCCTTCCCATTCATCAACCTCCCAACAGGTTGATGTCTCAACATCTCACGGGGAACCATCTCATTCACACTTGCCTCACTCGGAGACAAGTGATGTACAAATCAGCGACTCCCAGCCCCACGTCGCTGCCCCTTCTTCCATCACATCGAGTCTAGTGTCCACCTTCCCAAATTTTTTCGATTTTGCTAGGACACAAACACCTTTTTTGACTTTTCTTGGTGATCAGTCCAGAACGTCCGTAGAGACATCATCTACTGATAATACTCGACGATCGGACGGAAGACCTGACATGGGCAACATCACTGCCCCCATGACTTCAGGCCATCTCGATGAGCCTGTCTTATCGACGATGCAAACGGTGAGCCTCGGTGGCCCCGGCACCTCAAGTCCCACACGCACTTTAGTGCTTGAGGGCCGCGACACAGGAATTTTTTCTAGTGTCGTGACAACAGAACGCCTTAGTGGCTCTGTTGAGTTATCACCCTTTGCCACTCGTGCCGACCTCGACCGAAGCCTCGAACAGGGCCTCTCCACCTTACGAGCTGAAATGAAGCAAATGGAGGCCTCCATCCTACAAAGAGTCGAGGCACTGGCATCCTCCCAATCCCACCAACCACGTACAACTACCCCTGCACCCACCCCTACACCTACACCCACCATTAAGGAGCTACGCCAAAATCTACTCACCCGCCTCCTTAGCGAGGTCGACAACCTCGATGATGAGGATAGGGAGCTCCTTCACCGCCTCCAAATACCATACCGCTGCCACTACGACCCGCCATCACACAAACGTCGACATGACGACCCCGACGGCGACGGTCGTCCTGAGGGGGAGGAAAAGCGACAGCGGATCGAGGCAACAAACACCCAGACAGAGCCCTCAACCTCAAACCAACCACAACCCACAAATCCCCAACCAACCACATCTTCCCATTCCACCCAGACAACTAACCTACCAAAAGGCCTACCCTCACTACCGTCCGACTTCAGACCAGACCCACCCCCGCAGGAAACCGATGATCCACTACCTCCAGTCACAGACGTGAACATCCCCGATCCTCTAATCCAGCTCAACGAGTTTATCGATCAAGAATGGGGATCTCAAAGGCACAACGATCCTCCCGCAGGAGATGACCTTCAAGAAAGACTGGACAACGTCAGCGGATTAATCTGGGCAGCGGTCGAAGTCAGCCTCAGAATGGCGCCGGATGAGATAAGAAATGGAGAAGACTACGAAGAAACCCCAGGGACTTCGGCGATTCCATGGGACAAAATTACAACTCCATTTCTAGAGGAATCTCGAGACAAAATCTGGCGAGAACGTGATCAAATTCGACCGTACAATGAAATGGAGCTGAGAGGCCTATCACACGTTGAAGGATCCACAAAATTGGCCTACCATTTCCTATACAAGTGGACTTCAAAAGACGGTTCGAGGATCACGGATGCAGACAAGGAGAAGATGAGAGCGAAGCCACTGATCAAGGACATTGGGGAGGTAACCGTCCAGGATATGGGTAGAAACCTAACCTACCCAGTATACAGAGTACAACGACTGGACGGCTCAGAAGACATGATCACTGAAGGTGATTTGCAGTACATCGATCCCAGCGAAGTGTACAAGCTATCAAGACTCTACAGAAAATTCATCCTACGAGAATTTCAACACAAGCTGGGATACGAAGCCATCAAAAGACACATGCTAAGGGATATTACCTTCTACACAGGCCACGACTTCCAGATAGCCATTGAGAATAACGCTAAGAAAGTAAACCTCACAAGACCTAATTTCGCCGGCATGGAGGAGGAACTCAAATCATGCCCAAATGGCTTCATCTTCAAAGAACCTGAACTCTCCGTAGTCTACAGTAAGGATGGACATAAGAGAGTCATGTTTCTGTCAGAAGTCGAAAAGTACTGCGACGGGACTCTCAGACTCATTGTCGAGAAACTGAGGAGTAAAGTTAGAAGGTACTCTGATTCTTCAAAAGGTGACCTTGCAAGCTTAGGCCTCGAGCAGTTCAGAGATGAAATCATTAGCCTAAGCAAGACTGTTATTGAAGAATTCAGAGTAGATTATGTCTTCGCCGAAGCATCAGACAATTTGAGTACGTTCTCAATCTCAGAAAATCCGCCTACAGAACTGAAGACTAGGACACCACGACAAATGAACACAAAGGGGGAGATTGTTAGAGATTAATTTAATTGTGTTCATTTAATTAATAGTCCATGTTCTGTAGTTTAATTACGCCCTAGGACTTAATTGTAAATATATCCGACTTGTGGATATATTAGTAACATTGGGCCCAATAGCCCATTAGGGCATTGTATAAATACCCTAAACACATTAGTGTTTAGGGTTGCTGAATCATATTAGAGTTGACGACTATTGTGAAGAACTCGCGCGCTCTCGTTCCAACTCTACAATTCGTCTATCGGTATTACTCCTTTATTGCTTCCGTAATTCATCGTACAGGTAATACTAATCCATTGATTCAGTACAAGGTTGGATAAAATCGGCCTAACAGATCCTTCAAAACCCTTGCAGATCAGATAACAAGAACTACTACTCTATATCAAATATATATTGGTCCTTGCGATATAATGAAATAAATTACTCCACGGCGAATCTGCTCTATATGATTATATTAACTGAATATATGAGCGTAAGCGAGGTGACCTCTGCTAATTCTCTAGGTTATATAACACTTAGCTCGAGCATGATCGGAAATATTTTTTTTAGATCAGCTAAAGCTCAAAGATAAATATATAGTTTTGCATTCGACTTGTGAGCTCGTTTACTCTACTAGTTGAACAGCTTTTTAATTAAAAATTAAAAAAAAAAAGCCTAATAATCACGAGCTCACGACTCATTTCGCCCCTAAGTTGGGTATATTGTTTGATAAGGGATAGTTTATAGTACCTCACTATTTCAATTTTATTGATAATAAAAAAAGTTCGAAATAGAACATGATCACATTACATTTCCCATCAATTTTTTTTTTTTAATTTGTGCATGTGCCGTAATTTATTTCTTGTCAATTAATTCGGTGGGAACAAAAGTTGTGCGCTATAATTGATATTTTTCGAAATAGAACATGATCACATTACATTTCCCATCAATTTTTTTTTTATTTGTGCATGTGCCGTAATTTACTTCTTGTCAATTAATTCGGTGGGAACAAAAGTCGTGCGTTATAATTGATATTTTTTCTTACCGTAATATTCGCACTATGCCTCAATCCTTAAAGCTCGCAAAAGCCATATCTTAATATAATAAAGTAAATGTCAAGGGTGCAAATCTTGTACATAGGTGGAAAAAGCCACATAAAGTAGTTTCCTTTCTTGAATCAGCTTTAATGCCGAGACCATGTGAAACTTACTACACCGTACTATCGTAGCACGAACTTTATTTGACGGCTGATAAGCATTCAACGGTAATAATTAAAAGAACCATCGTCTTAATTGTAAAATATTACACGCAGGCAGCCATGCTTCAATGTTTATTTTGATCATTAGTTTAAGGAGAACGAAATTTTCGATACCTTTTTCAAATGAAAAACAATATGTTTTCTTTTAACCCGTGAATGCGGTGGACTGGAGACATGCTATTAGAAAAGGATAGTATTGCAAGAAGACGATCAGCTTGCAACTTGTTTAATCATTTATTCTATATATTATTATATTATATTCATGAATGAAAATTTTAATTTTATTGCCAACTTGATATCAATCGAAGCCCTTTATCGTCGGCTATATATAGCATGTAGGGTCGTTGTAATCCACCTTTGTACCAATAAAGTGGCACCACACACACACACTCCCATGATTCTTATCAAGAAATATGCACCGAATATCATTATATATATTAAAAAATTTCTAATTATTGTATGTTACTCTACCTCATACGACATGCCTCATCTAACTAAATATATGGTCATGCTCCATGACCATCGGTTAGTTGAAATCCAATCATGTTTGCAAACTAAATGAAGTTAAATTAACAACAAACCAAAATAAGAACAAATGATACTTCGTTAAATCGTTGAGTTCTCATCATACAGAAAACTGGTATTAATTGACAGTAAGAAGTAAAGAAGTGGGACTACTAAAAGTATATGTGGTATTAACATAGGAAATTTGATTTTGAGTTTAAATTAATCTGTGGGGTCCCATCAAAATACACTGCGTGTCTGCGTGTGTCTATAAATCTGTCCACTTTCATCGTTCACTTCACTCTCTTACACAACCCAGCATTTTACTGTTATAATACTACAGAAATAATTTGAGAGATATGGACATTCAGTGCATATGGATCCTTAATTTCTTCGTCGAAGAGGTTTGCATGGATAGTAAAGAGCGAATTAATGCAGCCAAGGATGACTTGCCGGTATATATATACATATAAATATAATATACATATAATATACATCTATGTGACTTCATGAAGACCGGCAAGTTGTTTTTGGCTACATATGGCTTTCTACTTTTCATGTGAGCCTCACAAGATTTTGCTACAATTTTTCTCAGGTATGCATAAGATTAGCTTTTTATATTCGTACGTAGTCAGTTTGATGCATGTATTTGTTTATTCTCTATATACATATATTTTGTTTACATATGAGCTTTCCAAGTAAGTAAAATGCTTCCAACTTTTACGTATAGGCTGTTTATTATGATTCACAACCATATATTGTTCTGAGCTCTGGTGTCATGTAAAATAATTATTTCACCTATATTTCCAACAAACAGCATTATAATTCACGGCTTGTAAGAGGATGATTGACGTTTATTCTTAATTATAACCACAATGTATAAATGGACAAAATGGTACATCTTATCATCTTCAAAATTGGACACCATTTCAAAACATTGCCATTTTTTCGGGGATTATTACAATATGAATAATGCGTTAGATGTTACTTCCTCCCTCCCATATATTTCTTCACATCTTTCTATTTTGGACGCCCCACACAATTCTTCTCATTTCTACTTTTGCTAAAAAATTATTCCAAAATTAAACTAATTACAACATTTATATTTAAAAAAGGCTTATTAATTTTCGTGCCCACTAATTAGTTTCTCTCTCCATTCCTTAAAAGTGTACTATAATATTAAAAAAAATGTGGTTTCTTAACATATGTTCCCACAAATATTTGGGAAGTATTAAGTGGGACATAGTTAGTAAAAGTTAATTGAAATGGACCGTTCATGAGCGAAAAAGACACCATTTCCAATCCAAGTATGATTTTATAGCAGCCTTGCTCAAAGGCAAACGGCAAAATGATAGCAACGCGTAACGATGAAATGAAAGGCACTATAATTCGATGAACGTACTTAAAAGTTGATTATCGGTTTGAAATGAAAGGCACTATAATTTGATGAACGTACTTAAAAGTTGATTATTGCTTTTTATCGTGATTGCATTTCACTCAAAATACGTATATTTCATGCAGTTGGTTTGTGGTCGACGCGATGAAAATGATCAAATCAAACGAATTGGTTTCTCTTTAAGCTTTTTTAATTGTTAATAAATAGATAACTAAACGTGAGTGAAATAGGCATTCCGTCTCAAAATAGGCATTTTCCTTTATTATTAAGCACCCAAAACACTGAATATTAAAAAAAAACGTTGTGACCATTGTTGCAAATTTTCCCCTATATTCATTACATATATTAGACCTATTTTATTAACAAACGTAGAAGAAGAGCTCAAGCAATTTCAAGGAAAATCCTATTTCCAGTGGCTAGATTTTTTCTTTTCATTTTCGGACATGTGGGGGAAAAAAACAGGCAAGTTCAAGAAAAGACCTTACTGAAGAGATGGTGTTGAGCAATAAAACGAAAAAGACAGACCGACCAAAGTGAACTGTCCGAAACAATGGATAACTAATTGACGCGATCTTAAGACAACGTGAAAATGACTTTCAAAGCACAAGAGAATACATCATCATCAGCAGCAGCTGCTCATCTTTATACAAAGAGATCTTTCTGATCTATTTAGTTAAGAGTACGAACTAATCAGTTAAAACGAAGCGGTTTTTAAAGGCGGGCAAAAAAAATTTACCGCGAAAGCGGAGTGTTCAATTCAACATCAAGACGTCGAAATAACATTGAATCACTACTACGAAGCTAACGAATTCAAGCGATCAATCAGAAATACGTCTCTTTTACTCTGTGCTTAGTATCACAAACTCAAACAAACAGCAAATATATTAATAGGATGAGCAATGAGAGAATCATTCGGCAATAACCATATTGAATTAATGATGATCCAGAAAACGCCACATATTTCTTTAAAAACACAACAAATGAATCCACGCAAGATTAAACCAAATCCCTCGCCCAACATCATAATCAAACTACCATCAGCAATTTTTCCAATGCTAAACGATCACACAGATAACCCTTAGATATTCGATCATAACGAACCTCATTCTTTAGTAATATAGCCCTCTTTTCTTCCTTCGAAGCCCGGCCTCATCAGCTTCTTCTCCCTCTTCTCAATTTTCCTCCTCTTCTTCTCATTTATCCTCCCAGTGATGTTGTCTTTCCTCTTCATCTGCCTCTCGCCTTTCATCTTCTCCTGCGTCTCCACCCTTTCCTTCCACTTCTGAGCATTTTTCTCCCTCTTTTTCTTATCCTTCCTCATACTCACCTTAAGAAGCTGAGGATTGTCGTGAACCTTAACGCCCATTGCCCTGTCAGCCGCCGTTTTCCAAGCCACGTGGGGATTGCTTTTCTTAGCCTCTCTCAACCTCTCAGCCCTTTCCAACTCCTTAGCCTTAGGCAGCTTCTTCCTCTTCTTTCTTTTTCCATTTCTGCCCTCTTCCTCGTCGCTCAGCCTAACGTTTCCATACTCAATAATCTCCTCATCATCGTCATCGTCTGCATCCTCGCCACCAGCATTAACCTCAGTCGAATCCCTAAATTTCCCATTCTGTCCTTCGCCGCTACTATCGAAACCCCTTTTCCTCTTCCTATCATTATCCCCTTTCTTCTCTCCCCTATTTCCGCGCAAAGACTCAATCTTTGCCCTCAGTTTCATCCTCAACTCCTCGTACGTCACAGCTTTGGACTTTTCCTCCCCGCCCTCGACATCCACGTTGTCGGGCTCGCCCTCGCCTTCCCCGACGTTTCGGAGGCGGGCCTCGGCGGTTTCGGGCTGGTAATCGGGGTCGAATCGGGCTTTCCGAGCTAATTTGAGATTCTCTTTGGTCTGCTGCTTCAGAGAAGCTTTCGCCGCCCTCGACAGGCCTTGGTACCAAGGCTTCGATTCACCGTCGTCGTTCTGATGGTAGAATCTTGCAGGGATTAATTCGATTAATTGGTCGAAGAACTTACTGTGCGAATGTATTAGGGCGTCGATGTCCGCGTCGATTGGGGCCGTTTGAGATTGCTTTTGCTTCTTCTTCTTCATCGTCGTCGTGCTTTTTTGCGTCAACTAGGGTTTGCTTTTTGGAGACGCGGGTGATTTTGTAGTCTTTGAGTTTAGGTATTGGGATCAAACGACGCAGTTTTGATGTATAGGATCGTTGGGCCTGGGCTTGCGAAGTACTTTGGGCCTAATTTGATATTCATGTAAAGCCCAGTTATTATTAAGACCCAAATATTATTTTGCAATGGCCTACTCGAAGAGCGTTTCAAATTTGTTTCTTCTCAGAATTGAAGAACAAATCTTCAACTTGTTATTTCGATAAATGAGATTTAAGTTTCCCATCATCAATTTAAGGAAAAATAATGTGATTTGTGAAGCACCAGGAAAAAAAAAAAAAAGACATTTTCTTACAATCAACCAATAGTTGGCAAAATGTTGTGCAGATAATGAAATAAAGAGCATATACAATCAATTTCTCGAAAAATTGCCCAACATTTTTGGCCAATGCTTTGCTTTTCTTTTCTTTTTCTAGTCAAAAGCAATTAATAGCGCAGCAATTGCAGCACATAGTTACCTACAGTTAGAGAAACTCATGAGCCCATATACCTTCCTTGGCTGAATAAGGAGAGCAAACTCTCTTTCTCTTTATAGTTATGTCTGTTCATTACGTACGGGGCGGGCCTGCTTTTGCAGGTCGACCTTGTTCGTACGATCCTTTCTTTTCTCCTTCTTTTCTGCTCCTCGAATATGCTTCGACTGAACAGAAAATAAATGACATCATAAAACAACAATCGAAGATAACAAAGACAAACAGATTCTACAGTCAGAGTGTGTACTTGGCGGTCGTTTTTCTCCGAGCAAATGAACTTTCTCCGCTTTGCAGCTAGCCTTGGCCTCAACTGCTCGTCGCATGGATTCATTTAATAAACAGATGGACAATAATTTAAGACAGAAATCATATCTATAAGCACAAGTATAGATAGAAAGCAGTTTTAAGACAGTCCATGCATGAATGATCCAAGTCTCACAAAGTTCAGACAAAAAGATGAAACTGAAATTCCCCAAAGAAAGTTCAGAAAAAAGGTCGCAACTACGAAGAACAACACGTACCAGCTCCATGTACTTCAGTTGCCTCATGACGTCTTCGGTGATCAACTCCTGAAAAAATGGTAAAGATTGAGTATCTTTCAGTCGCACGAGTTTTAAGCGAAGCAACTACGGTTACTTAGTTGTAGCTACTGAGTGTCCCAAGATTATCATTTATTGTCAACATTTGGCAGGGATCCTTTATATCGGTGTTAGACTTGAATTCAATATCTCAATTCCTTTTCTGTATCATGAAAGTGTTTAGTTCGAATCCTACGAAACAAATGGTTTCAAGAAGGTCAGCGTTTTAAGAGAATGCCATAAATGGAAAACATTTAACCGTCTATCTAAGTAAAATTGCAGAAAAACATTATGCATGGGTATGTCATCCTATCATGGACTTGAATATGGAACATATTTCGAGCATGGGTTATGAATGTAACTTTAACCGTTGACTCTATCATGGATTTTGACCGACAAACACATGTTATTACACTGTGATCCTTAAAAATGTAAAGAAACATAATATTAAGTTACCTGAGGTACAGCACAATCTGCATGAGCGGGATCCCAAAGTACGCAGCGAAAGCATTCCCAGTCATTTGTTTGAACTTCGAAGAGAGGGGCCCTATTCATATACATGTTCAGTTTATAAAGCATTTTAGGAATAGGAATGGAGATAAAGTTCTCTCACTGCTAAGTGAATAACGAACCACATGCATCAAACATAGCAAAGAAAACTAGTAGCATACGTTCTGGGTATGACAAATCCATATATCTAGCATCAAGTCAAATACGATTCTAGTTATACAAAATGGCAATGAAATTATATGTACACGAAAAATATTTTGGTACCAAACCACATGTTATTAACCTTGACATATCTTCAAGTAATAGAGGTCTTTGGCATACTCAAGTCACATTCTGATCCTATCAGAGTATATCTCGGCAGCTTGTACTTTCATTGAATCAGTGTATCTCGAAACACAATTATATGTTGATATCCTAATAGAAAGGTGCAAAGTAACAGAACAAGCACCGTTATATAATATAAACTTGGCTTCTAAAGGTAAAATATGTGGGCATGCTGAAAAGCTAATCAGTGCATAGCTTCTTCACTGGATACTGATCTATTTCGTACATGACCAGTTATATCATCCACAGAGAGATCAGCAATGAGTAGCAATATAAGTATATTCCAAGCAAATAATTGAGGCCACGCAGAAAATGCATTTTATTTTATTTATATAATGCGTTATTTTTGAGACGGCGGCGATCTGCTAACGGCATCTAAAAATCAATATATTAACATTCAAATACAAAATAACAAAACTTGAGCATTGAAGAAAAAACCGCACAAAGTTATCCTTTCACCTGCGCCATTTATTGCAAATGGTTCCATCCACACATTCGCCAATGCCTTCCACAACGGCCCGGCACTGAATCCAATTACCAATCGAACCGAGCTTCGAAGATTCAGTTACATGCTGTTCCTAGAAACGAAATCCAGAAAAGTTTAACAGTGCTTGTGGAAAATATGACAGTAACTGCAACGATGTAATACTTACATGCAAGCCAATATTATTGGAATAATTCAATGGGTCACCAGCCTGATCACCTTTGCTGTAGAAAAGTGAACGTCAATTAGAAATCAACAGATAGCTTAGAACGTATGCTGAAGATGAAGACATCTAAACTTCTTTTGCAGACATGTGTTACTAGACATGGAAAAATAAACTTACAGTGACAGCTAGTCAAACAAAATACACTGCAACATCATATGTGAAAATAAATAGATTTATAGGTAACTGGTGTTCGTGAACAACAGAGTAGTGCAGGTACATATAAATGGCAGTGCCCCATCTTCACTACTGATTATCCAATCATCAATGCTTCCTCAGAAGCTAGGCATATCGAAATTATAGATATAATACCGATTTAACATATCATTTAAAATGGCAAAATCCAATTTGAACAATCAGATGTATGTTAAATCAGCGTAACATACTCGTCAGAAGGTCCCCTCCAATCAGGTATGGTGGCTTGAAATTCATCGCCAACTCGCACTCTTGACATGTACGGCTCAGTCTCCATGAACATGAATCCCAACGAACCTAAATTTGCTTCTGATGCTTGATTATTGTCCACTTTCCCGACATCGACACTAATTGAATCATATAGAGATTTCTCATTCAACATTACATGTTTCTTCTTCAAGCAAGAATCACAGTGCCACTCACCAACTGGTATAATATGACAGCCACAACAAGAAATATGAAATGCATCTTCACAGCTATCACACACAAGCATTCTTGAGGTGTTTTCAACACGTGCACAGATTTTGCACGATAGTGAACGGTAATGGCTGCTGAGAACACTATGAATTTTAGTCGCAGAAGATCGATCATCTCTAGTACAAACTGTATCAAGTAGTCCCCGACTTCTAAGAATTCCTATACATGTATCTCTTTCTGACATTTCTTGTGGACTCTTTTCAGCGAGCGACGAAACAGAAGATGGGCAGTTTTCAGCATCTTCCAAAATATTTTTAGAAGTTGCAGAATTACACTTCAAGTCGGATATTGATGACGAACAATCATCATTAACAGTGCAGACATTAGAAACTTGAGCCGTAGCAACCAATAAGACATCTTCTGAAGCAGAAATTTCACCAGATGAACTACCATATAAGGATTTTGTTGGTCTACTGCATTCGTTCAGATGTTTAGAAAGAGGTGTTATAGAGCCCAAACCGCACTGAGGTGTAGGTTCCAAACGATCTTGTCCAGTCCCAAAATTATCCTCAGATTTGATAGCAGACTGCCCACAATCATTAGATTTAGAGACACTGGAAGGATTATTTTTTTTCCTACGCTGGTAAACGAGAGTAGGCGTACACTTCTTGGACATGATACTGCAAGTTGATAGTTGGGAATGATTACTTGTACAGTTTAGAAAATGCACCCTATCATCATTTTCTCTACCCTCAGCACAAGATTCTTCATAGTGATCGGAATGATTTCGGTAACATACTGAACTTTGAAGCCAACTTTCAGCACCTGGCATTAATATCAATTCAAATAAGATCGAATGAAATACAACTGGGAAGTTTAAACCAGCCCAATAAAGTGACAAAAATACAAAACGAAGCCATCAGATTTGACATTTACAGCCTACAAAATAGTTCTTCAGAGAGCTATTGCACCATTACAGTACTTCTAGGATAAGCTAATCACGAGTTCCCATGATTCTAACATGACATCAAAAAAATCGCTACAAGCAAGGCCACATTCAACTACTCATTTCAGGCACCAACCTCATTCATAACACTGCTGAGCACACAAGATCTTTTTCGAAAATCCTCTCAAGTTCTAACAGAAGGAACTTAATCGTTGGATCAAAGATCTTCATTGACAATTAAAGAACAAAGAATTCTGGTTTGTATTAAGTGGCTACAAATGTTAGCTCCCCCATACGAAAGATCCATCTAACTTTTTTTAGTATGTGCAAATATCAACAGAAATTGAAAAATGTACCAATCTACACAACGTCTTACAATCCTCCCGCCTCGACACGCTCCCTCGTTTCAACACTCTTAATCACCAACACAGCTTTTCTTCTCTTCTCTCCACACTCAAATTTCCTGATTCATTTTTATTCCCCATTTACGAAAAAGTCGATCACATTATTCATCCCTCAGCACACACTCATTCCCTCTAGGGTTCAGAAGAGAAAAATAGGCAGCTCTTGAACAATAGGAATTCAAAAGTCAAAACTCCATTCCCATATGAATTAACGTATAAACATCACCAATTGAATGATTACTTCGATGAAAACCGTGAAACACACATAAGTACATCAAGGGAACAATAGAATTCCTCAAAACCACTTCCATCAAGAACGTAAATTTCAAGAATTAACAGGCAAAGATACAGAAAATTAATACCTTCAGTTTGGCATCCAAACACTACCATTTACCAAGTCCAAGAAAATACAACGATGCATACAGAATGGAGTTTTGGGAGTTTTTAACTCTCAAACTTTACGGTAGAGAGACGAAGATAGCCGCAGCAGATATTAAAAATGTATTGAACCATATTGGTGACTGAGTAGAGACTTATAAGGTAAAAACTCTACAGAATTAAGACTAATGTGTAATTTTTGTGTGCAACTTACAAAAATACAAATGTGATGTTGTATTGTTGAAATCAAGGATGAATGTTATGTCTTCTGGATTATCGAAATTTCTGATAATAAATTTACAGGTTACTTTATCTGTTATCAATTACATATTTTGGTATAATATCAGCACAACAATATTTCAATGGACTTGGGTTGGTTACTTGGCTTACAAGCGAAAAGAGAGCGTCTTTTCGAAATTATTTCGGTAGCATCTCAGTGTCGAAAACTCTTTCAAATGTTTGCACAAGTCTCAGATATGATATTTTCAAATTCAAGCCATTGTAATCTTTCTTCTGATAGATGAGATAGGAACCAATACATAAGAAGTTCAATGAAGATTTCAGACAATGAATCTTGGGAGGAAAGTTGAGTTGAATTCCACGAACTAACTCACTAAAATGTCGATATAAAACTCCAAATTTGCGGGCGAGATCTTAAAAGCTCGAATCAGTATGTTCTTTTGGACAGCACATCACCTAAAACATCAGCAGAGAAATGAAATTAGAGAATGGTAATGGTTTCAGAGATTATACCAACAAGGAATGAGATGAAATGAAAGCAGCTAGTGAAATCTTCATAGCCAAACATAATCATCGAATTAACGTATAACAAGGGACCACAAATTACGGAAGTCGAGAATTACAGGAACACTGAATAGCATTCGGAAAACATTCGCAGAGAAATACGCTCATGGCTTTCTGACGTATGATTCACATATCGCTAGACAAAGAACTGAACTGATCGATAACCAAATTTTATGATCGACCCGTTTCACTTATTAATCCATCTAGTTGATTTCATTGGATTTTTCAGACACAGTTTAGAGATCAGGTTAAGCATTTCATGCTTTCAGATATGTTGATGAAACTTCATCCAGTTACCCCAAAGTCAATAGCTATTTACTAGGCTATGAATGTACATTGCCGAAAGTGGAACAAAAACTCAGATTTTAACCAACTTGATCCATTGTCAGCCATAAGAAAGAAGCAAATAGATAGATAAAGACTACCTCTTCACGCGGTGTTAAAACCAACTAGGTTAAGTTCATGAGTTTAGCTTCGCTGGATAGGAGTTCTGTGAGGCTTTGGAGCTGCGTAATATTAAGAAGTGATGGAGAAACACGTTATACAAACTATTACATTAGGAAATAATGCACTGAGGTGAGGCAAATGAGGCAGAAAGAGAAAGTAGCCTAACAACTGGGATAAAAGCACGACTAACAACTATCCACTTCAAGCTCACCAGGCACCGAAGCTAACTATCGAAAAAAACCAGCAACTCGTCGCCCTAATGCTAGCTATCGAGTTCCAGAACTGAAGGCGACGAAGCTAGTGCTGGCATGATATTATTTATTGAATACTGACAGAAATTTTTCCCTCTACAGGCAACAGAAATTGGCTCTGCGGAATTCCTTTCACTACTTGAACGAATAGATTCTTCCTATATTCATAATAACTATTACGATACTCAATATGCTTCAGCATGTATTAATCACTTCATCGCCATCTAAACTATATCGTTTTACCATTTGGATTTCCTTGCTCGTAAAAGTTTCTCAGAAGGTTGACGGCTTCCGACGCCATAATTCCTCCAGCGCACTTGAATCCCTTTGAAACTTCTACACTGTAATTACAATAAGAACCACAACAAAGTAAAATAGACCATGACATCCCATGCTTAGATGTATAATACGTAAATAAGCTAGCTCCAACTACAAACAATTGAATACGGAAACTTTGCTATTTATCCATTATAAGAGATACGAAAGACAGAAAAAAAAAGGAAAAGCTCATTAATGCCAACGACTACTGATATTAAGACTGGTAACTAGTTAAGCTTTATACGTTACGTGAAAGAAAACTGTCCGCATCAGATAAGAAAGAGACCTAGTCTGTTTCTTAGGGGTACCAGTGTGCAAGGACAATATTGATCCACATCCTCCAAACTTATCATTTGCACAGCCATAATATACTTCTTTTATTCCTGATATTAAAAGAAAACATCAACTTACAATTAAATTCAATACAAATATTAAAATGAGTAGTTCTTGTGGATATACCGATAACTGATAAAGCTGATGCGCACATTATGCATGGCTCGCATGTAACATAAAGAGTGCTGTTAGAGAATTTCAGAGCAACGTTCTCCCTTGTTAGTCCTTGTTTGTGCCATTTTTCAACAAGCTTATCAATTGCTTCCATCTCTGCATGTCGGGTAGCCTGCGGGGCAGATCAATAAAACACATTAAACTGAGGGTTTGAAAAAAGATATATGCACAAGTAAGTACGTGTTAAGTTCAAGAATTAAAATATACTAACGGGATACAAACCATTCTTATAGGGATTGGAGATGCTAATAGGACACATGGCATTCTCACTACATGTGGAATGGTTACAAAGAAAAATAAATATCAGCAAAAAAACTATTTATTCAAACGGAGAAAACGAGTTCCATTGATTGTTAAAGATGTCACATGAGTTACAATAGGCTCAAAGGGTTGAAACAGCGCAACCTATACCCTTATTAACATAACAACACTGGTCTGTGAAAAAACTAAAGGAAATAACTTCACAAATAGCTATGCCAAATCTCGGAGATGTATAACTTTGACTAAAAGAAGCAGAGGGTGAGAAATGAGGCAATAGAATGTGACTCAGAAACCAAACGGCAATCGCACACAGTCAAATCAAGTTTATGACGTAAGATTAACGAGGCAATGAGATAACATTACATTTCTCGTCTCGGTTGTTCGATTTCTCCCCGAGGAAATGACCTTCTGATCCTCAACAATAACACATCTGGCATGAATATGAATCAAACTAGGTAAGAAAAATGCAAGAAATGCCTCGTTGCAATGTTTTGTTTAGAACCTGAATTATATTCTCGTCAGCCAATTACTGCCACTAATATACAGTTAAACTAGGCAGGCAATTTTTTTTTTTGTAAACTAATTTTGCATGTAAATCATATAAGCAATTTATAATGAACTGATATGTTCGATGCCATCCCTATTTGCATTTCAATTCTCAGATTAACCAAATACCAAGAACGAAATTTTGTTATGAAATTTTGTATCAAAGAGAAGAGGCTTACCCCACTGGAACTTCGAGGCTTTCCAGCGCCTCTTTTGCCTGTATGAAGAAACATAGGTGACCATACTAAGGTAAACAAAAATCACAACACGTTGATCATTAGTGTCTACACAAAGGTAAACAAAACACACTGATATACAGTTAAAAAATGACAATCATTTCAGCACGGACCATGAAACTAACGATTTTCAATCAATAATATTTACACCTGTTCCAAGGCAAGCTTCATAAATGCTGTAATCTCCGTCTCCATCTGAACGAGACCAAAAACAGATAAAAATCAAAATGAAAACAAATCCTCCAAATACTCCAAGCTGTTAAATTAGGGTTCGTAGAAACATTTTCACGAGCACGCGGAGAGCGCAATCATGTCAAACACAAAACTGACAGATAATCCGAAATTGCGTTTATCTATACTTCTAAAAAAATTATCTTAGTTATAATTAAAAATATCATAATATAATCAAAGACATGAAATTAGATATTACCTTATGAAGGCACAAGCCACGCCAAGCCTGGCGTTTCGCCCGAAATTTGGAGGGGAAGGATCTCCAATCCACCCCAAATACAGCGGCTGCTACAGTTCCACTCAGTCTTTAGCGCGTTACTGTTTTCCCTCTATTTTTTTTTTTTTTATGTTTTGTTTTTGAATTTCTTTCTGTAAATAAGCGAGGGGTGTTTTGGGAGAATTGGAGAGACAGGAGTATTTGGGAAGACGATATGAAGAGTACAGAGAAAATTTTCCTTTTTTTATTTTGTTTTATTTGCCTCTGTTTTTGTTGGGTTTTCTTTCTTATTTTATTTTTTTTATCGTAAATTAAATTTTTAATTATTGTTTTAAAAACTTACTTCGATATGGTTGGTTATTTTAGGGCATTTTCGTTGCAGGCTCCCAATAATTATCATTTAGGATTCAGGTCCTCTTGGCAAAAAATTAGTTTTAAGGACCAATTTTTTGCAGTACCACTCATTGCTCTGTCATACCAATATGTTGAAATTTTGTAACACAAAACCATAATCCGGTACCAATTTATGATCATCTGATACCAATTTATTTTCTGCAGTACCACTTCATTGCTCTGACATACCAGTGTGTTAAAAGTTTGTAACACAAAACAATCATTCCATATAAGTTCATATATCTTTTATACCACTTTTTTACACCACACAAAATGGGTCCTTTAACCTAAAAAATTCCTAAAGAGGGCCTGAATTTGAAATCAAACCCTTAAGGGGGCCTGATTTCGAATTGACACTTAATTTTATGCTTTGAATTACATTTCTCAAAATTTTACTTAATTATATATTAACTTAAAATCATATGGCATGGTTTTATAATTTAAGTTCCTCCACTTACCTATGATAACTTCAAATTTAGAGACATAGATAAAAAAAAAATTACGGATTACAGTATAATGACTTGGATATCCATATGTAATTTTAATCTTGAATGGTAATAATACTCATGTTATTTAGTTTCCAAGTCATTGGGATAAAGAAAGGATTAAAATTTTAATTTCTAATTACATAATTTGACAAAATAAATAGAACATTGGTTTAGAGGAAAATATAGAGTATGTGATAGGAGTTAGTATACATAATAGATTTTTAATGTTGCAACTCCATAAGGGAATTTTCTCTTCGTCGACTTTTCTGACAAAATTGCATCGAATATTTAACCATGAAAACTATCTTATTTAACCTTTAGAAAATTGAAATGACATCTATTTTATTTTGTAAGCTTGTGGGTTACGTCGATTTCACAAAAAAAAAAAAAGAAAGAAAGTAAAAAAATAACTAACTATATGTTAGTTACTATTTTTAAATTACTATTAAATTTAATATTATATATTTATATTCTACCGCGGACACCGAGCAAATAGTACTAATTTCTATTTGTAAGTATGTAAGTAAATGCAAACTAGAATTAAAATAAAATTGCAAATAGCAAACCACCTGCCCAAGAAATGTTAGAATTACTATGTTGGCCTATAAAAAGTATCCTTTCCCAATCTCGGTTTCCATGCTCTTAATAGAAAAACGTAATCTTCTCAAAAGATTCTCACCGTAATTACGTATGTCATCCCATAATCTCATTAAATAAGAAAAAGTATACACATTAATGAGATTGTATTTGCATGTAATCTCACGACCACCTTCAAGATTATGTGACGACGATTCCGATTTTTCACATAAAAGAACCATAATAGTTAAGTTAAACCCTTCACCAGACAATTAATTTACCCAATAGTCGATAGCCTTATTACACTCGACACTTGGGACAAAAGCTTCGAACATAAGAATGATTATTACACGCGGTAAAAAAAAAAAAAAGGTGTCGTACAATCAATGCAGTACTTTTTCAACGTACATATAAACAACAAACAAGAACGTTCTTACAAATCAAATCTTTCACATCTTACTTCGCTTGAGAAGAGAGAAAGAACATAGAATGAGCTTGCAAGAAAAGGAGAGAGAACTTGGCCGAGGAGAAGCCGGCGGCGCGTGTCCCTCCTGCGGCGGCACGGTGGCGAAGGTCGACGTCAGGCGTAAGCTTAGGCTCTGTTTTGTGCCGTTGGGCTACGTCGTGAAGAGGAAGTACGTTTGCACCAAATGTTCGAAGCAACTGATTTTGTATTCTAATTAGCACCATTTTTGTTCTTTTCGAGGGTTTGGGTACTGGGTGGTCTTGAAATTCCCTTCCCCTATTTTATTGTAAGGTTTTCTTTAGGTAATAAGCTCTATCTTGCCCTATTTGTCTTTGATTTTAAGTGTCGTTAGCTTAGTAGTGTAAGCTTTTGGGTAATAAAATGAATTTCGAGCTCAAATTCGACGTGTTTTACGTTGGGATACGAGCAAAGTTTTCGATAACTTCTCCACCGAAAAGAGTAAATATTTTAAGTAAATATGGTATGTTGACATTGCTAGTAGTTCCGACTTTCTTTTTTCCAAAGAAATAATTTGAGGCTGAAAAACTTGTGTTGATTGTTTATCTTCAAGACTTATACATAGCTTATATATCTTAAATAACAGAAGTGCAATCCTCTGAGTAAACAACAAATTTCTTCGGACTAAAAGTCTAAAATATAATACAACTTCCAAAACTAAACTCTACTTCGTTCACTTCACTACCACTCTACGAAATTGATTAACATATATGGTATGATGTAACAATTCAAATGATACCAATTTCCCAATCCATCCCTACATGTTGTCATACATATAACCAGCAAAGTTTCAACATTTGAGGCATACATATTATATATATATATATATATTAAAATTGGATTTGCTATAGTACAAAGTACCACGTGAAGATAGTAAAGACTAAAGTGCGGTCCCCATGGGAGAATAGGGATACAAAGAATGTACATATCTTTCTACCCTTTAATATACGTTGACATATTTTTTGTATTTAACATCAAGAATCTGCACGTGTTAATATACTGTGCTTTTTCTTAAAATCTGAATACACGGTTATCTTAAGGAAAATCACGTACACAAGGTTAATATTGCTATCTCCACATATTAAAATTAAATAGTTTCACTTGCCTTAATAATATGACCAAGAGGGCTTAATATGACCATGTTAATTGTTAACTAACAAATGTCGTACAATCAAACATATTAGAGGAGGATGATTATAGGCGTATAGCAGTGACTCAACTATTGAAAGAAAATAAAGATTTTATCTTGCCCATCTCCAGAAAATAACAAGGACAACAACCGTAAAAATCATACCTGCATATTTGATCCATTTATCGACGCGGTTCCTTCTCTCAATGAGCCTCAGAACAGAGTTCGAAAGCCCCAAAGTGTTGAGAACGTCGAGCGCTTTCCTTTGAGCCCTCTAACATCGAACGTGCAGATATAATTGTTCGTGCTCCAAAGGAATCAAGAATCGAAAAAAAAAGGGGGTTACCTTCAAATGCTCCCTTTGTTCGCCGTATTTTGAAAGTATAGCCACGCCAGTGGCAAAGGAATCTTCGAGCAATCTGGACGATCTGCGCACTGAGTCCATTGCTTGTGCTTCCTCATCAAAGATCCTCAGAACGTGTGAATCTCCATTCTATGATGAGGGATGGAGAGAAAGAAACACAGAATCACGTATTAATTGCCAAAGAAAAAACTATTTTTGTCATATTTCTAAGTATATACGGGAGAAAGGGGTCCATACAGCTCTTCCAAGTAACTCTGCTCTTTCTTGGGCTTCTTGAATTCGCTTTTGATGCTTTGACATGTACTTATCTAGGCTGGCTCGGAATGACTCAGCCTCCTCGCTGACTTGTTCCACTTTTCTGCGCAAGAGAAGTGCGGTGTAAGTTCTACAGCCCTAATACAAGGACCTTGCTAAAAGAGCATACACTAACAGATGCAAAGTAGCTACTCAATCTTTAGCGCTCTTCTCTCTTCTACCAAATTTTGAAATGGTCCAGAAATCAGATTCTGCTGTTAGATGGGCGATTGTCGGATTCGTGTTATATTATGGTTTTTGGAAGACATAAAACATAAATAGCAATTATAGGTCAAAAAAATCAACTAGGAGATGGGTCATGATTGATACTCACTCTGTGGACATACAAATAGATGAACACAATCACGAGTAGTTCAAAACATCAAGTTAAATACGAAATTATGCTGTGAAGCAATCAATACAATTTCCTGCCAACAAAGTGATCGAAGCCGAAATCTTCCTCACAAACAAAGCCAATGGCATACATCATTAACATATATTCACATGGACTTTGTCCCTAGTTGATGACTGAAAAGAGCAATTTTTTAACCCATTTTTTCAGCAGAGGATAATCCAATAACTCGAGCTCTTGACTTGCTATTTTACAAAGTATAGAGACTAAAAAATCTTCCAGGCAGAAACCTTCGAATAAGTTTGATTACATTTGCACCAAATCAACAACTCAAGTTCTGAAATAGGATCATCCAATGAATATCCTAATAGTAGAAATCAAACAACATATCGTGACACAAATTGAGGATAAAAACAAAATTATGGCATTCGAACTGCTATACACCAAATTCTGAGCAATGCTACACAAACCAATTTCATTAAGAGCATTGAAATTGTCGAGCAGCGGTACACCGAAACCGGTTTCATCAAGTAATTCGTCTACGGTTCCGCAAAATTCAGTGAAAGGCGAGAAGAAAACCACAATAAACCCAAAATTTAAGCATCTCCCAAGAAATTAGCCTAATAATAGCCTCATCAAGAAGAAACAGAAAAGATCACCCTATCCAGACCGAGTTGTATGCCCAAATTCATATTCTCCGAAACTCCAACAGGAATTGCGGCTGAAGACAACAACGCACGATTTCAACATGTTTCACAACACAAATCTAGAACTTCCATATTCGTGTAACAATCTACGAAGTACGCCCAAACAGATGTACTGGACCTTTTCCACAGATCGCGCTGAGGCTTGGACGCGATTGAGCGCCACAATCGATCCATATCGGAGCACAGGCCTAAGATCTGACCAACGTCCCTCCGAATCGCCGTCGCCTGATCGTCCATCGAAACGACGGCGTTTGAAGATAAAGACGACGCCGATGAGGAAGATGACGTGTACCCCACTCTCTCGAGACGTTCCAAATCGTCTCTGATCTTCAGGCACAACCGCTTCGAGCTCGAATACATCTCCGATAGGTTCCCCCCGCCGCTAACGTCAGCTGCCATCGTTGTTTTGCTTGCTTGTTAGATTGCAATTTTGCTTCTTTCTAAAATAAAATTCTGTAAATCATACGAGGCTGAGTGGGTTGAGGTACAAGTTGAAATAGTAATACATAATAATTGCTTGTTGGAGAATTTAATTGATTAATAATCAAAATGACATTTTATTTGCAACTGCAATTGGTAATTAGTTTTATTGGCGGAAAAATTGCCTTTTGTATAAAAACTTACGAAGTAAGTACCCCGTCAATGTTTTTTATAATTAGGTACCTATTAGAATAATTTTTCTGCACTGCCTGCTCTACCGCAAAGTACGTCATATAACACATTTAGGTGTCATATAGAAACATATTGTGGTATATAATACAGTGAGAAAATGATACATCATATAACACATTAAGGTAGCATATAGAAACGTAGATGAGTACCATATAAACGCGTGGCGTGTTACATAATACACATAGAAAAGGTACGTCAAGGCTGGAAACATGGTATGGATAGTCAAACGGGTACTTATATAAAAAGTTTTCTGACAGATGTACTGACTTGCATATTTTTTTAATCAAAATGAGGATTTTTATGTAGATTCACCTTTGTTTAAAATAAAAATCCTTCAATATCACATTCAACTGACAATGGTCTTACGTGACACATTATGGGAATGAGACTATCTCGGAGACAAGGTGAAAATGCCTCACTCTCAGTCGAGAACGAAAGTAAAAAAATCGACCGAAATCGAGCATGCGACCAGTAAGTTAAAATAGCATGTACTTATTCATTGTTTCGTGTATGTGGGCATTTGTTTGAGCGTGATTGTTATTATTTATTCTAATTTTATCATCTCTCTAAAGAAACATTAAGGCCGTCTCCAACCGACTCGTTATCAAACGCAAACTCATTCCCAAACTAAAAAATGCAGTAATTCTTTTGCTTTTTCGTATTTTCTTTCTTCGTTACAATTCACCTACCCAGTTTAGAAGTTCGTCTTCTCGTATAAGAGTTTGTTTTCTACTTTGTGGGTTGTCTTCTTTTCCCGAAAATAAGAAAGTTAACAACATTGTACAATATACTATGTGATTAATAGTTAATATTAGTGAAATTTATCATTTAGTTAATGTAGTTTGAAAAATAGGAACATAGAGCTGTTAAGTTAAGCTCACCAACCCCTAAAGTAAACACGCACAACAATTCTTGCATGAAATGACGCCACGGTATTTCTCAGATGACCTAACTAGTTTTTCGTTCGGTAAAGTATAGCCTGTGACGCATTAATATTGTTGAATTCTAGGAGATAAATTAATAAGATAACTATTACTTATTGAATCATGTGGTCCAAGTAAAATCATTTTTACAAATTTCAAGGTTCTTCTTACCTTATAGACATGAAGAGGGTGTGAATAATACGGCAGACATAAATTAATGTTCACATACAGTAATCAGTCATCTATGATGTAATTTCTCGTACTAGCCACAGCATAATTATCTTTTTTATGCTTCCCTTTATGGATGCAGTAAATATTACATCTAATGGATGTCAATTGCGTATATGTTTTTCATTAAATTATCCTTTTATATAATCTCCCCAATTTAAATTAAAAAATGTTTTATTAGCGATCACCCAACAGGCGGAGGGTCGGTAAGCCCAACAACCCTCGCGTGTGGGACACGCGCCCCAGACAACCGCTTAGGGAACACGGCCAACTCCACCAATCGAAAGAAAAAGCTTACTTTCTGAGATCTACCCGATTTAGATTTTAATTAAATAAAGATAAATTACACCTTTAATTATTATTTCCATCTATAAATAAGCGTTCCTACTCATTCCCTCAACTCGCGTCTATCCCTTCACTTCTCTCAATCTCTCGATCTGTAGTAAGTGGGTCGTTTGTTGCAAAAGTCGGTTGCTGATCCGTTTCTCTCGTATTTACCTTTAAGGCAAGCGTCTTCTTAATGTTGTTGTTCCTCGACCTCTCATTTTGTTCGGCTGTGGATTTATTTTTTTGCCGTTTCATGCATATATACGCTGCTTCTCTGCATTTTGTTTTTGCTTTTCGGTTCAGATTTTATTCATCTTCAGCGGATCTGTGTGGTACGACGTTGAAAACTGCACGTTGTTGTTTGCTTCGTTCTGATTCGCTGTATCCGCTATCAGATCGGGTAGAGACGGCGTTGAATATGATATGTGTTGTATATGGTGGTTAATGAAACGATAGATCTGTGATTTTGGAACTCTGATGTCGTGAGATCTGATGCGGAAATGCAACAAGCATTCTGATTGGTTTAGCTTTTTTTGCTATGATTCAGCTGACTTTCTGATTGAGTTTTCTATTTTCTCAAGTGTTAGTGCTGTAGAAATGTTACTTGATTGATCTTGAGATCTCATGCTCATGGATCCGTGTCTTTGACGGGACTGTGATTATGAGAATGGGATATATTACCACGTCTGATTTATGATCATGAGGCTGATAGGTGCTTGTGTTGATGTCATTTCAATCAACCTAGTTTTGACTTGGTAAAGCTAACATGAGAAGTGTGCTTCATTTCTCCTTGAGCCTCGGATCTGCATCTTTGTTGATCGTCTGGAATGATTTAGCAGCATGTCATTTCTCCTTCAATAGTTCTTTAGAATTTCATATGACATATTATAAATGATTGGACAAATAACAGGACTTTCTACTACAGAAACACATAATGGCTTCCCACATTGTTGGATACCCCCGTATGGGCCCCAAGAGAGAATTGAAGTTTGCTCTTGAATCTTTCTGGGATGGAAAGAGCAGCGCCGAGGATTTGGAAAAGGTTGCAGCTGATCTAAGGGTATCAATCTGGAAGCAGATGTCTGATGCTGGGATCAAGTACATCCCCAGTAACACATTTTCATACTATGATCAAGTACTCGATACCACCGCAATGCTCGGCGCTGTTCCCCCGAGATACAACTGGTCCGGTGGTGAGATTGGTTTCTCCACTTACTTCTCCATGGCCAGAGGAAATGCCTCTGTTCCTGCCATGGAAATGACCAAGTGGTTCGATACCAACTAGTAAGTGATGTGGTTTGTTTTCTTTATCGATTCATCGTTTTGGTGATATGCAGTCTAACTAAGACGACCACATTTTTTTGGTCCAGCCATTTCATTGTCCCTGAATTGGGCCCTGATGTGAATTTCTCATATGCCTCCCACAAGGCTGTAAATGAATACAAAGAAGCTAAGGCGGTAGGAATTAATTATTTTCTTGATGAATTTGTCTTACATATTAATGTGTTTTTACTTTGTAAAACATTAATGTTGCCCGTTAATGTCGAACTGAAGTGTTTGGTTTTGGCTCATGCAGCTCGGCGTCGATACTGTCCCAGTGCTTGTTGGCCCTGTGACATACTTGTTGCTCTCTAAACCTGCCAAGGGTGTCGAGAAAACCTTCCCTCTTCTTTCTCTGCTCGACAAAATCCTTCCTATCTACAAGTACGATATTTTTCTAATTTTTCCTTTTTCTGCTCTGTCAGTATCGACAATACTGATCCGTTGACATATACGACATCGTTGCAGGGAAGTTATTGGTGAGTTAAAGGCTGCAGGTGCTTCTTGGATCCAGTTTGACGAGCCTACCCTTGTTTTGGATCTTGAATCTCACCAATTGGAGGCATTCACCAAGGCCTACACTGAACTGCAATCATCTCTATCTGGCCTTAGTGTCCTTGTCGAGACTTACTTTGCTGATGTACCTGAGGCTGCGTTCAAAACTCTTACCTCATTGCCTGGAGTAGCTGGCTTTGGTTTTGACTTGGTTCGTGGAACTAAGACTCTTGATTTGATCAAGGGTGGAATCCCATCTGGAAAGTACCTCTTTGCCGGAGTTGTTGATGGTAGGAACATCTGGGCTAATGACCTTGATGCATCTCTCGTCACATTGCAGACTCTTGAAGGAGTAGTTGGGAAAGGTAAGCTGATTAATGCACATTCACCTGTTCTATTTTTTTCCCCACACATGGAGTACAATTTTTCTTTGAATTATTTCTGCAGACAACCTTGTCGTATCCACCTCTAGCTCGCTCCTTCACACTGCTGTTGATCTGATCAATGAGACCAAACTGGACGCCGAGATCAAATCTTGGCTTGCATTTGCGGCACAAAAGGTTGTTGAAGTGAATGCTCTGGCGAAGGCATTGGCTGGACACAAGGATGAGGTAATTGCCTTATCTTGTGTCATTTATGATTGTTGCAAGATGGCATTGGGGTCCGCTACTCTACTCGGTTTTATAGATGTGATATCTTTAAGCGAGTTTAGGTTTTTTTGTTTTGGTCAGCATCTGGGCTCACTTGAATATTTGCTTAAAACTTATCCCATCAGGCATTCTTCTCTTCCAATGCTGCTGCTCAAGCTTCAAGGAGGTCTTCCCCCAGAGTGACCAATGAAGCTGTCCAAAAGGCTGTAAGTGATTGATCTAGCCGTTTGGAGCTATAACTTGTGTCCTTTTGCTGCACATGTGAAGCCATCTTATGCCGACTATCCATTTTCTTGGGTGTTAATTAGGCTGCTGCATTGAAGGGTTCTGATCATCGCCGTGCAACAAATGTCAGTGCCAGACTTGATGCTCAGCAAAAGAAGCTTAACCTTCCCATCCTCCCAACAACCACCATCGGTTCCTTCCCTCAGACCATTGAACTCAGAAGGGTTCGCCGTGAATACAAGGCCAAGAAGTAATCCACTTTAGTTTTACGATGCATCAGCATAGGCATATGATGTGACCTAAAAATTTCAATTTCAACCCTTGCAGGGTCTCTGAAGAGGAATACATCAAGTCTATCAAGGAGGAGATTAACAAAGTCGTCAAGCTTCAAGAAGATTTGGACATCGATGTCCTTGTTCATGGAGAGCCTGAGGTATGACAATCGAACTATATGTTGCTCTGTAATAGCAACATTTGTTATCGAACAGCGCTAAGAAGTTTTGCATACCAATTATATGATAAATGTTATAATATTTTTTTTTTCTGCCATACGAAAATTATAGAGAAACGACATGGTTGAGTACTTTGGCGAGCAACTGTCTGGTTTCGCCTTCACGGCCAACGGATGGGTACAATCGTACGGTTCTCGCTGCGTGAAGCCACCGATCATCTACGGCGACGTGAGTCGCCCCAACCCAATGACTGTTTTCTGGTCGTCGGCTGCGCAGAGCATGACCAAGCGCCCGATGAAGGGTATGCTCACCGGCCCAGTGACCATCCTCAACTGGTCTTTCGTTAGAAACGACCAACCGAGGTTCGAAACTTGCTACCAAATCGCCTTGGCCATCAAGGACGAAGTTGAGGACCTCGAGAAGGCTGGAATCACCGTGATCCAAATCGACGAGGCCGCACTCAGAGAAGGTCTCCCTCTGAGGAAAGCCGAGCACGCCTTCTACTTGGACTGGGCCGTGCACTCCTTCAGAATCACCAACTGTGGCGTTGAGGACACTACTCAGGTGCCTTTTCTCATTGAATACGTTTTCAGTCCCATAATTCAGAGGGTAGTATTATAGGTACGCAACGAATTTAAAGGTTGGTATCACAGGGACAACAATTTTGAAAGCAATTTAAGGGCACTATAAGTCGTAACCCTTGATTTGCCCCAAATTCTACGGCCTTATAGTTGTAGTAGGGTCTCAACAAATGTAGGTGTATCATAGGGTCAATATTTTCGAAATTAAGCAAATTTATGACAAAGTTCAGGGTTCCGGCGTATAATGTCTCTCCCTAAATTGCTTATGTTTGGAAGTTATTGTCTCTATATGGTCATTCTCTAAATTCTGTCCCTAAATTGTGCCACCCCTCTAAATTATTGGATTGAAACAAAAAATAATCAACCATTTCCTTTTCAACCTTACTTTATATTACTTCCTCTATGCATATTTTTTCTTAGGTCTATTCTGCCCTATTCATTTGGGTAGTAACCTAACTCCTTTGGATTGTCGACAGTCGGCACGTTTCAAATAATTAGATTTTCGCTGATTGTGTGGAAAATCTAACGGAGTTGGGTCGAGCAAATGGATAGGGTAGAGTGGTGACCATCCAACACACATTTATATATATGTATGATGTATCTTTGTTTCCTTCTTATCAGATCCACACGCACATGTGCTACTCGAACTTCAACGACATCATCCAGTCTATCATCAACATGGACGCCGACGTCATCACCATAGAGAACTCTCGCTCGGACGAGAAGCTCCTCTCCGTGTTCCGCGAGGGGGTGAAGTACGGCGCCGGGATTGGGCCCGGTGTTTACGATATCCACTCCCCAAGGATCCCTTCCTCGGAAGAAATCGCAGATAGGATCAACAAAATGCTCGCCGTGCTCGAGACCAACATACTTTGGGTCAACCCCGACTGCGGTCTGAAGACACGCAAGTACGCCGAGGTCAAGCCCGCCCTCGAAAACATGGTCTCTGCTGCTAAGCTGCTGAGGACTCAGCTTGCAAGTGCTAAGTAAGTGAGTGGGATTGATTGAGACTAATCTTAAATCATTGAAATTGCTGGGTTTCTTTTTTTTTTTTTTTTGAAAGGCTTTATTATTCGAATAATTTTGGGGTTCTGTTTTTTTTACTACTGAACTTGAGCAATATAGGTTGTAGAATTTTGTATGTGCCCAGTGGAGGCGGTTTTGTGTGTTTTGATATTTGAAATGTTGTATGTTCTCTGTGATTGATGCTTATGGTATGGAATGGTATGGGTTGTTCAAGAAGCAACTGAGGTTATTATATGCAAATCTAACGGTGACTGTTGCTATGTGCAGCTGAGGTATATATTTCGGTATTATGTAGAATGTCGGAATTGAACGTACTGTATACGGGCTTATTTAAGCATCTTTTACTCGGTTAATCAATAAAATAGATTTACTATTATTATAACCCTTTGTAATATAAACATTATTTACTATATTAATTTGGATTTGGAGGAGAAAATACCATTTTATGGTACGTATTTCTCTTTTACCTCTGGAAACCAGGTTTCACTTGAAGTTTGTAGAACACTAGGCTTATTTACCAAAGATAATTTGTTGTATATAATGAGACAAATAATAATTAATTATACTGAGTAGTTATAATGTACAGTAACAGTAGTATAGTACATCTATTAGTCACAAGAGGGTAGCAGTTTTTGTCGTGGGATCTATCTGTAATAGAATTTCATTTCTTTTTTTCTTATTTTTGACGGCAAATATTTCAAAAATAGAATTTCAAATAATTTATTATCAGTATCTGGTAAATAAACTGTTATTAGCTTTAAATTTTCTTGGTCTCCTCTCTCGTCGTCCAGTGCCTGCCTGTGAGCTCCTCCATGTTAGTCTAAGTCAACAAAAGCCCAAAGGAAAACAAACAACAATTCAAAACTAATCATATCGTAACAAAAAAAAAAGCGACAAAAGAAAAGAAAAAGAAAGATCTGATCTGAGAGAATAAGACAAAGAACAACACTCCAACCAATGACCTCTTCATTCCATCATATCATGTGCTTCGTCATGGACGCACATTTCTTTCTATTTTGTTTATTCAACCTTTATTTTTTCTTACAATGCAACCACCGCTAATCATCACTTCACTATGCCTTCCTTTGCCCGTTATAAATATGTATATTGTGGAATTTCTGCTCATTATTTGCAGCTTTCTGCTTAATTTGTTTCTCCTCTTCTAGAGTTTTCATTGCTCAATCATCACTAGATAGATTACTTTAGTCGTCGTTGGATTGGAGTAAAGAACAAAGGTTTATGTAATGGAGGCTGTTCCAAGATCTTTGTTTCTTACATATGCACACACACACACATGTAGTATATATTATATATACATATAATTAAGATCTCGGACCAGGCTTCATTCCACACACCCTAATTTCTCGGAACAAGGTCTTTTGCTTTTGATTTACTCATTGATTATGTTTACAATATTGTTCTTGAAGTTTGTTTAACTGGGATATATTTATATATACATATCTATAAATAGTATATGTTGCACATCCTACATGAGTGCATAAAAATAAAAATTGATAAGCTGTTTTTGTTTTAATTTTGATTTTAATATCTATACTATCTTATATAAATGGTCATGGGTGAATATAAACTGACACAATTTGATGTGTAACTTCTTTGCAATTTAGTCCATAATTTGTAATTTAATTAATTAAGTATTTTAATATCACTCATAACTTTTTATTTACGGCACTGATGCCTCTACAACTAAGTTTTTTTATATATTTGAAAATTACATTTCATCTTAAACACTTTTCAAAATTTAAAATAATTTAATATAATTATATTAAGTTCACATCTGGTGTGCAAAAAAGTACTAGTTTAATTATAAGTATTTTACTAAAAATAGAGTAGGCATTTTCATTAAGCTAAAGATCGCGATCTAATATTTATATTTATAGATATACCAAAAAACAGTTACCAACCGTCATCATTAATATAAGTGTGTAGATATATATATGTACGCTAATTGCTTTGTTAGGATAGGAGATTTTAAATTGCTTATCAGTTTGATATATTACATATGCATTGATGATTGTCAGCAGCAAGTTATATACAAGTCTAGAACTTCTTCCTTTGAGAATTTCTATTGACTTGATCGTTGATTCTTGAGGTGTGGCTATGTATTGTATCATTTCCGAAATCATTTGGATGGAATAACGTAATAAGTGTTATATATATATATATATATATATGTATATTGGCATTTTGTAAGATTGGCTCTATTTTTTTTTTTTGGCAGACTCTGTTATTGATATGTGCTTTGCTTGCTTATAATACAAATGGACAATTAAGAACTTGCAGAGCTTCTGTTCATTGATCAGCGACTCTAACCACCGATAGCTTGACGAGTATGTTGTACCCTTGGTTGCATTAAAAGCCACATTACTTTTACATAAGTGCGCAATTATTTTATTATGGGATTTCATGCAAATAAAAACAAATGTGTATGTATATTCCTATCATTCAAATACCGCTAAAGTATGGTGGATCATATTGTTACACACAGTACACTAGCTAGCTATATAGGGAACAATATACACCAATTTAAAAGGTTGAAATAATAATAACCTAGGAAATTATATTGTATGCAACAAATTGCATCGTTATCCAATGAGTGTGCTTTAAATCAAAATTGTTTCTTTCTTCTTAATATTAGCATTTGAAATAATATATTGAAGCTAATCATAACAATTACAATGTGTGTGCATGAACATTGACTTGTACTAGTATATGTGCGCATTGATACATAAATATATTATACTTATATTTTAAATATACTTTTTAATATGTGAAATATAATGCTAAGTGCCCTCATTTTTCTTTTTATATATTAGAAAAGTATAAATTGTACTTTAAATTATAATGTTCATTTGCTAAATATTTAGATTATTTAAATAAAAATGAAGGATAATAATTCAATAATAAAAGTATATCTCTGTTATACATAGCTGTACTCTGTATCTGTATCTAAATTCTAATTATCAAAACTCCAATCTGTCTCTGTCCCAACTTGTCTAATTGGCCACCTGCGTCCTAACATTGAAATAAAAAGGAAAAAAAAAAAGAGAAAGAGAAGGTTTTAGAGAGAGATAGAAGAAGGAGAAGGGATCGCTTGTACATCTTCGGTTTCAATCTGTTCTCATCAAACTTGTTGGATCTTGCGATTTTACAAAGATGAATGATCTTTTATCTGTGAGTTGATATTTTTTTTTCTTTTTTGTTTTCTGATGGCGAGGTTTGCTCCTTATTAATGACCTGTGTAGAGAAAATGTGGGAATTGCTGTTGATTATGATGCTTTTCGAAATCGACGAGTTTGGAAATTTTTTATCTATTTTTGCTGATTCAATTTATGTGTGGTAATCTCAATGGGGCTATTACGCATATGAAATTGGAAGAGTTATGACTGCAATTTTTTCCCTGAACAACTTGTGGGAAATCTGTTTCTGAATGTGGTATAGAAACACATAGCTTAGCCGATTGTGTTTCTTTTGTATGAGATTTATCAGCAGTACACTTGATCTACTTAGCACATCGCAAAGACGCGGATTTACTGTTTTCTTAATAAATCTTGCTTTCTTTAGCTGAGAATTACAAGTTGATTACACGTTGTCTGATGTAATGCATTATTTTATAAGGTTTGTTTGGTTGTATCGTTGATAATTTCCGGGGTCACGGAGGTTGGCTTGTCGACCTTTTATGGGTGATTCGCCGTTGCCGTTGTATTTGGATCGTTTTAGCTTATCTACTTAGTATAGTTTGTTGCGTCGTGTCATCCCTAAATTTTCTTTTTCTTATTTCTTTGCTTTTTTTCAGGATTCTTTTGTTACATCACGAGATGAAGGTAACAGAAGTGGAGATATAGAAATGGGAGTTGAGAATCAAATGAACTCAGGAGATATAGGCTTGCAGAACTTTTTCAATAAGGTGTTCACTTCAACTGTTACTCAGTCTTCAACTTCTAGCAAATCTCATGAATTTATGAATTTTATTATTATTGTGATCTCAGATTCTCAAAGCTTTTGTCCTTGATCTTACGTGGTGCTGACAGGTTCAGGAGATTGAGAAACAGTACGAGAAACTCAATGCTCTTCTGAGAAAGCTTCAGGTTCGTAATTCGTATTTCTATCTTAGTGCAACTGATAGAGAAACAGAGCCATTTCTACTTCAGTTTTATGATTAAAGTAAGAAAATTCTTTTAGTGGAATCCTTAGGACCTGGAATATTATACATCTAATTTAATAATATCGATACTGTTCAATCCTTGATCTTAAATGAAGTTTAATACTATCTATATCTCTCTCT
Organism: Craterostigma plantagineum; assembly: GCA_027422505.1. Lineage (NCBI taxonomy): Eukaryota > Viridiplantae > Streptophyta > Magnoliopsida > Lamiales > Linderniaceae > Craterostigma > Craterostigma plantagineum. The sequence continues at coordinate 578,280 of JAPQWV010000145.1, forward strand.
TTGCTGATTTATGATATCTGATGAATTCACGTTCCTTTATCATCTCTGAGGCTGCTTAAGTATTCTGTTCACGGGGTGTGTGATTCTGATATAGTATATTCCGTCCTTTCACTATAGGATGCTCATGAAGAATCAAAAGCTGTCACGAAGGCTGCTGCAATGAAAGGTAGAAGATCTAGCTTTCATCTTCTGTTGTTTTAGTTTGAATCTATTCGAATATGTATTTGACATTCTCTCCGTTCTTTCAGCTATTAAGAAAAGAATGGAGAAAGATGTTGATGAAGTTGGTAAAATTGCCCGTCTCATTAAATCAAAGATTGAGGAGCTCGACAAAGAGGCAAGGAAAATTAATTAAATAATTGCAGAAATTCAAAGGTTTATTATATTTGCTTCTGATATTTTTTTTTCCGCTGTCTAGAACTTAGCCAACAGACAAAAGCCTGGATGTGGTAAAGGGTCCGGAGTAGACAGATCAAGAACAGCAACTACAATGTAACCTGTTCTCTTTTTTATTTGATTTTTTAGATATCTCATAGAGAATGGACTTTAGTACTAAAAGGTTTTCCGGATAAACCACAATTGTTTATACAAATCATAATTTCCTCTCGTTTCAGGGCTTTGAAGAAGAAGTTCAAAGACAGGATGTCTGAGTTTCAGGTTGGACTGTATATGTGGTCTGTAATAATGGTTGAAGGCTTGAGTTCCTTTTAGCTTCCTTTTCCCCAAGCTTTCATCTCTTCTTCTGTTGCAGACTTTAAGGGAGAACATACATCAGGAGTACCGTGAAGTTGTAGAGAGGCGTGTATTTACAGGTGAGTAAGAATTATACATGCAGCAAATGTTATTTGTATAAAGAATAGTAACGATTAATCGTTCGATTTCGATTCATGTTGTTTCAGTTACTGGCACGAGAGCTGATGAAGAGGTGAACTAAAACTCTTCCAACTTCCTTGCATCCATGGTATTTGCAGGAAATCATTTGGTTGAATAAATCGTTTTTTCTTCTTTTCCAGACAATTGATAAATTAATAGAGACGGGGGACAGCGAACAGATATTTCAAAATGCAATTCGTGAACAGGGTCGAGGCCAGGTAATGCTTTTTTTTTTCTTTTCTTTTTTTCTCCTCCATTTTAATGCAATGCTAACTAGCAACGTATCTTGTGCAGGTAATGGATACTCTCGCTGAGATTCAAGAGAGACACGACGCTGTCAGAGATTTAGAGAAGAAGCTTCTCGATTTACAACAGGTGCCCTTTTCTTCCCTCGATTGTTCGAATGGCTTAGACCGAAATACACTTTATCTCCTTTTTAATAGCCTAATGTTAACCTTGTAAACTTTCACTTGTCATCACTATGTGGTAAGAGCATCTCCAACTGAACCCCAAAACTCAAGAAATGCAGTAAGAACACTCCAACCATACCAAATACAAACTCACTATGAGTTTTTTGTCTTCCCTCTCCTACTTCAGACCTAAATTTGAGTGGGTTCTCAAAAATATGGATTTATGGTTTGAAATTGCAATACACAGGCGTTTGTTTGTTCTTAATTATTAAAGCACTCGTAATGAAATAGAAAACTAGGACTTGTCTTTCTAATAAACATTTTTCTCGATATTTTTTGTAGGTATAACTATTAATCTTATTAGATATTATCTCCCGAATTTGAATTTTGCATATAATTTTCTCCGCTTATAACATATAACATGTTATATATCACCTCTTTCAGATATTCATGGACATGGCTGTACTAGTCGATGCTCAGGGCGACATGCTCGACAACATAGAATCTCAGGTACGTAAAGAAACGCTTAAACGAGTGCAATGCCATACAATTCTCCCGTGAAGAAAGATAACCGTAGATTCTTGTAATTAACTTAACAAATACGTATGAAACCAGGTTTCGCACGCAGTAGATCACGTACAGTCGGGAAACACCGCTCTTCAGAGAGCGAAGAGTTTGCAGAGAAACTCGAGGAAATGGATGTGCATTGCCATCCTCATACTGCTCATTATCGTTGCGATTATAGTCGTAGGAGTGTTGAAGCCATGGCAGAATAAAAATGGTGCTTGATAATATATTTTAATTATGTATATGGTAATACTTTGGACGAAGGGCTTGCTTACAGGGAATTTGTGCTTGTTAGATTGAGATTCATTTTGTGTGAGGGGTATTTTCTTGGATAACTTGTTTTCTTACATAATTATGGATGAAATTAATATTTTGTATATCTTCTAGTAAAGCATCTTCTTGTCCGACATTTTTTGCACAATGGACTTGGTGAAATTTTGACAACATTAATTCCAATGAAAGCAAAATTGACAATCACGAACCGTTTTCATATCCGTTGATTTCAATTGAACAAAGTATTTCCGTTGATTTCTCATGTTTTGTTACGTGTCAGTTTGCTTCTGGCTACACGAGAATCCAGAAATTTGCAAAGGAGCCCTTTTTTGTATCAATATTTGCCTATTTACCCCTTTTATTACGAAAAATACGTAGCGGGTCCACGTCGAGAACCAGCGCTGTCTGAACAAAACCCAGAAATCCTAAAATTAACTCTCTCTCTCTCTCCCTCTCTCTCTTTCTCTCTCTGAGATTACGTTGAATCTCTCTCTCTCTTAAGATCGGAGTTGCAATTCCGAAGACATGACGATGATGACTCCACAGCCCTTGGATGTAGCCGCTATTCTTCCTTTTTTTCCCGTTTTCATTTCTATCCAAAATAATGTTCAGATTTCTTAATCCTATATATGCATAGGCGCGAGGGGATCAGTCTGATCCAAATCAAGTTGGCTTGAGTGTCCCTGTGTTTGAGTCGTTGCTATTCCTTTTCTTACTTTGGTTTGCTTGATGAATAGTTGCGATCGACTAGGGTTTTGACGCGAGTAGAAGAGGAATTTGTCTATTTCGTTAACTTAATTTCATGCGTATTCTTCTTCTGTAGATTTAATGTGGTTCAGTGTGTCTGTCCCAAATCACTGCGAGCTTCGATTTAGTGAATCGAGCTTTATCTTTATGTAATTGCTTATTATTTTTTCTATTTGGGTTTGTAGCAACAGGAGGACGAAGAGATGTTGGTTCCTCACTCTGATTTAGTTGAAGGTCCTCAGCCTTTGGTTGAAGGTCCTCAGCCCATGGAAGGTGAGTCCTCAATTTGTCAAGTTTTGGGTGTCTATTTTTCGCTGATATTCCATGGTTTCGGACAAATTTATAGTTACTGCTACGGAAAACGGGGGAGCTGTGGAAAACCAGGCGAACGAAGAGCCACAAGCCTCACGTTTCACGTGGACGATTGAGAACTTCTCCCGGTTAAATATGAAGAAGCTTTACTCTGATGTCTTCATCGTTGGGGGTTATAAGTGGTATTTTCTGGCTTTGCACATTGACTTGTTATAGTTAATTTTACTATAGATGATACTCTGATGTTTTCATGTAGTTTTGAGTAATTCCATCATGAGGGGCAAAATGTTCTCTATTCCACATTCGTTTGTGTTGATTTATGCAGGCGGGTGCTTATATTTCCAAAAGGGAATAACGTGGACTACTTGTCAATGTATCTAGACGTGGCTGATTCGGCTAGCTTGCCTTATGGATGGAGTAGATATGCACAATTTAGCTTAGCAGTAGTCAATCAAATAAATAGCAAATACACAATAAAAAAAGGTATTTAGTCTTTAGACCTTCTCTGATTTTCTTTTGTATCGGTCAAGCTGGTACACGGTACGTACTTGTGTACGATGTGCTACCGTGCATAAGCTGGATATGAATGATATGGATAAAGTTATCGTCAATTTCAGCTTATTGAGACTTCGTTAAATTTTATGCCTGATGCGGAATCTGCTACGTATAGTTTGATCATCTTATGATGTACTGATTGCTGTCCTTTGGTCTTTTTGCAGACACTCAACACCAGTTTAACCAAAGGGAGAGTGATTGGGGATTTACATCCTTCATGCCTCTCGGAGAGCTTTATGACCCCAACAAGGGGTATCTTGTTAATGATACTTGCGTTATTGAAGCTGATGTTGCAGTGCGTAAGATTGTCGATTACTGGTCATATGATTCAAAAAAAGAGACGGGCTATGTTGGACTGAAAAACCAGGGGGCAACTTGTTATATGAACTCTTTGCTTCAGACTCTGTACCACATTCCTTATTTCAGAAAGGTAATTATATTGACAATGTGTAGGTCTATTTCAGGTCACTTTATGGTCCGAAGACCATGAGAAAACACTTTTTTGTGTATGCTTTATTTCAGGCTGTATATCACATGCCGACAACGGAGAACGATAACCCTTCGGGGAGTATCCCCCTGGCGTTACAGACTTTGTTTTATAAGCTTCAATACAACGACACCAGCGTGGCTACCAAATGTTTGACTAAATCATTTGGATGGGATACGTATGATTCCTTTATGCAACATGATGTGCAAGAACTCAATAGAGTTTTGTGCGAGAAGCTTGAAGACAAGATGAAGGTGCCTGTGGTCGGAAATTATGATTTTCTTGAAAATTTTTGCTGTATCGCACGCTGAGAAGGGGTACTTTCTTTCAGGGAACTGTTGTTGAAGGGACTATACAGAAGTTGTTCGAAGGGCATCATATGAATTACATTGAATGCATCAATGTGGACTTTAAGTCGACAAGAAAAGAATCATTTTATGGTAGTGATTGTGCCAAATATCTTCACTTATCAGTTGAACACATATAATTTATTTGGATTTTTCCATTTTACCAGATCTTCAGCTTGACGTCAAAGGTTGCACAGATGTTTATGCTTCCTTTGACAAATATGTTGAAGTTGAACGTCTTGAAGGTGATAACAAGTACCATGCTGAAGAGCATGGGCTGCAGGTATGTTGTTCCTTCTAGAAATAGCGGCATAACGTACTTTTTCATGTTAGTTAATGGTTATATACTCTTCATTGTCGCATCATTTCATGCATGTTGTCAACGAAAATTAAGCATTGCCCAACCCGAATAATACTTCTGATTGTAGGATGCGAAGAAGGGCGTGTTGTTCATTGATTTTCCTCCGGTTCTGCAGCTTCAATTAAAACGTTTTGAGTATGACTTTATGAGAGACACAATGGTTAAGGTTAGTAGCCAAGGCATTGTATAATGTTATCGCTTAAGTCTGTATTTATCATCTTTTATTTCCTCTTATATGTTGAATTTTGAATTTCATTATGTACTATTTCCATGTATATTTTTCTGTATTTCGTGAACCATGTAGTTGCGCCGTAGTTTTATTTCTTTATACTAGTTAAGTTGCATGTAATTTTTCAGCAGACTCTTTTGACTTTAGGCATTATGTTTGCTTCTTTAAATAAGCAATTCTCGATTTTTCCAAATGTGTTTCACAGTTTCACTCTCCCATTGTAATTTCCTTGTAAAATTTGAAGTTCAATTTTCTGCATGTTTATGTTGCCATCTTGTCTAGTTTACATTTTGTTCCTAATTGTTTCTTTGAGATGATTAACCATTAGCTCCTTTGTTATATATGCGCAAAATCTTGTCTGTCCAAATAAATATGATCTTTTGGCTTCTGCACCTGAAATACACTATTGTAAAATATGTATAAGTTAGTAAGGTCCAGATATACTTAATTTCTTATGCACATTTATAACTGCATGGCTTTTAGAATTAATAAGTAGCTTGCTACAATGTGGCTAATAAATCAATTCATATTTTAAATTATAGCATTTACTTTTTGACATGACAAAATAATATGCTTAATGCCTGAAGATCAATGATCGTTATGAATTTCCGTTGGAGCTTGATCTTGATAGAGACGACGGCAAGTATTTGTCACCAGATGCAGATAGGAGTGTACGTAATCTGTACACGCTCCACAGGTTATTGGGTTTCCTTGAACTTATCGCACTTTGTGATTCTTTTAGTTAAATAGTTCGCTTAGTGATTATTAGCGCATATTTATTGGCTTCTACCTCTTATAGTCTATCATTTGGCAGATTTATGAGTTTTTTGTACTATTGCGCATATCGTCCATGATCTTAAGTTTCTCCCCCTGCCTTTCACACGCATATTTCATGACTTACTGATTTGATGATTAAGTTAGATGTTCTATAAATTTCTCTGTGTGCCGGGATGATTGATGGATCACTAGTGCCTGTTGACATTTATTATGCACCTTTTACCAATTTGCAGTCCAGCTACTATTTAGCTTATTTCTTTTCAGTTCTTCATAAGATTTTCATTGTCAAAATTCTTGAGAGTAGCTGATTCATATGTAACTGCTGAGCTGTTCTCCTTTTTCAAGCAGGATATTTTCTAGCGCAATAGTTATCAATCTTCTCTTCTTATTCCATTTTTTTCCAACAGTGTTTTGGTTCATAGTGGTGGCGTGCATGGTGGACATTATTATGCTTACATCAGGCCTACGCTCTCTGATAATTGGTATGCTTCGCTTCTGAAAATCTGTCTATGCATTTAAGCTAAGATATGCATGTTGTAGATTCTGTTGGTAGTTGGTACGTATACCATTTTGATCGAATATGGAGACTGAATTTCTTTTTCAGTTTATGACCTTTATTTTCTATACATGATGCGTCTTATGTTTTAGTTTGTTCTCTTTCGTGGAAACTCTAGAAATCAGATGAACTAGTTTTATGGTTCTCTTACTATCAGGTACAAATTCGATGATGAGAGGGTTACTAAGGAAGATGTGAAGAGGGCTCTAGAGGAGCAGTATGGTGGTGAAGAAGAGGTAGATATGTTTGTGTTTTCCTTCATTGTAAGGTGTTTTCGACGCGACGTTGTTTGCTAATTTTTTCCGATATGGTACAGTTGCCGCAAACAAATCCAGGCTACAACAACACTCCATTCAAGTTTACTAAATACTCAAATGCATACATGCTCGTGTATATTCGGGTTAGTGACAAAGATAAGATCATATGCGACGTGGATGAGAAGGACATTGCGGAACATCTTCGGGTAAATTGTCCTACTATACTTTAAGAATCAGTTCACATTCTTCCCTGTACATCGATTCATTAAATGTGCACCTTTGGTAACTATAGGTAAGGTTGAAAAAGGAACAAGAAGAAAAAGAAGAGAAGAAAAAATATAAAGCACAGGCACATCTTTATACCATGATCAAGGTATTTTTTTTATGTAAGTTGGAAAATTCTGTTAGGCTAATAGCAGACAGGGACAGATAAAAACTAACTGTTAGACTGAACTTTGAGTTTTTTGTCAAATTTATTACTCGCTCTCCTGAATTAACAAAAATGTATATATATTTCCCCAGATTTTTTCTTAATGCCCTTCTAATGTGTTTCGACTTGGACATTGTTGAACGGATCATGAAGGCATTTTCTGACAATGCAGGTTGCCCGCGATGAGGACTTGAGGGAACAGATTGGAAAAGATATATATTTCGATCTTGTTGATCATGACAAAGTTCATAACTTCCGTATCCAGAAACAGACGCCTTTCAATCTTTTCAAGGTGTCACTTTTATATGATGACCTATGAGTTAATTGCATTTTATGATCGTATTACCAATGAAAAGCTTCTGCCTGTATTTAAACTTGCAATTGGTTGATGCAGACTAAGACTGTGTGGTAGCTGTTCTATTGTATGTAAATCATGTGTACATACTCTCCAATTTTATGGCAGTTTTTCAAACTAAGAATATACCTGCTGTTCTCTTGTACATTTTTAAAGAATTCCCTTGCTTGCAAAGAATTCGACCAATTTTTTAACTTGATCAAGCTTTTGGTCTTTCCTAAAGTTTCTTTCGCCCTGTCATCTGCATTTTTTTTAATTCACTATATGTGCATGTGCAGCATTATACTTGTCAGCTGATAAACTTAATGTTTTTTGCGAGATTTTTGCTAATTTGGGATGATTTAACTGTAGGAGGAGGTTGCGAAAGAATTAGGCATACCTGTTCAATATCAGCGGTTTTGGATATGGGCCAAAAGGCAAAACCACACATACCGTCCAAACCGACCTCTGACACCGCAGGAGGAAACCCAAACAGTAAAATTGCATCTCGGCCTCTTCCATTTTGCGATTTAACATTTTCTGAGTTCACTTCTTTTAATGATATTCGAACTTTAGCCATAATACATTTGCTATATGAAATCTTTTGAGTTCCCCTCAGTAAGTCGTCTCGATTTCCTTATCGCAATGAACTTGTATGAAAAGTCTCAGAGGGCTATTCTTGCTCTAGGATTATTTTTCGAGTGAATTATCCTTTTTTTATCCCATTTAACTCGCAAGTGCTTTGTGTTGTGAAGGTTGGAGCTCTGAGGGAAGTTTCTAATAAGACTCATAATGCAGAGCTGAAACTGTTTTTGGAAGTGAATAGAGGAAATGTATGTTTTCCATCTCGGTTGAGTACTAATAATAAAGTGGACATATTTTTTGGTGTCATTTTACCGTGTATTTTCAGGATCTACAACTGCTTCCTCCTCCAGAAAAACATAAGGAAGACATACTGCTATTCTTTAAGCTATACAACCCTGAAAAGGAAGAACTTCGGTATCTCTTATTTCCGACCTCTCCTATGCACACATCCATCGCATGTCCCCTGAATTGATCATCATTAGTTCTTTCATACAGAATTTGTTGCTTCAATGCCTTTTCTATTCTATTTCCAGGTATGTTGGTAGGCTTTTCGTCAAAAGCTCTGGAAAACCAATTGATATCTTGCCTAAGCTGAGTGAAATGGCTGGCTTTGCTCCTGATCAAGAGATTGAGCTCTTTGAGGTATTCCTATTCGTTAACAAGTATACGTCTATTGCAAAATATGCAATTGATACAAGCTCCGTTATGCAATAATGTTGAATTGCTCTTTCTACAGGAGATAAAATTTGAGCCATCCGTCATGTGTGAACGTCTTGACAAAAGGGCTTCATTTAGATTCAGTCAGGTTATTTTACGCCTATCATGGTTTTGTTACCACAATGTATTTGCTCTCTCTGCCTTATACTCTTCTCATTTCTCCCACCATGGTACCCTCAGATTGAAGATGGTGACATAATCTGCTTCCAAAAACGACCTTTGCCTGAAAGTGATGAGCAATTCCGGTTTCCCGACGTTCCTTCATTTTTGGAATACGTGAAAAATCGACAGGTCATCTTCTTGCTTTTTGTTTATGTCTGGTGCAGTTGTACTCTTAAGTGGGAACTATGAATCTCCCAATTTGGGCTTCAATAGAGTTCAAGCAATGTTTTAGCTGGTTGACTTCTTTAATTTAGATTAGCAGCCTCTTTTTTGGTGACTTTTAGGTTAGTCCATGGCGTTTGTCCATTATGAAGCCCTCTTCCTAATATCATTGTACTTCAAGATTGTTCCTTGAGAAAGACCCTTCTTCTGTGTAACTCCACGCACTTTGTTGACTATTTTATGCTGTTGTTTATTGCTGTATTGCAGATTGTGCATTTTCGAGCTCTTGAGAAACCCAAAGAAGATGAATTTAGCCTCGAGTTGTGAGTATCCTCTGATTCCTTCTCGATTGATATACGACATGGTGCCATCATTCTTACTGGGAACATTTGCGCAACATACGGTGTGACGATGTTTGGCATAATTTGCAGAGCAAAGAATCACACATATGATGATGTCGTTGAGAGAGTTGCAAAGCACCTTGGTGTGGATGATCCTTCTAAGATTCGGCTAACTCCTCACAACTGCTATTCTCAGCAGCCTAAACCAAGTCCGATCAAATATAGATCAGTTAATCATTTGCTAGACATGCTTGTTCACTACAACCAGGTACCTTTAACTAGATAACATATTTTCTTTGTTATGTCCTCACTGGTGAGATGAAATTGTTTGAATTGACTTATTGCAGATCTCTGATATTCTATATTACGAAGTGCTGGACATTCCGCTTCCTGAATTGCAATGTCTGAAGACGCTTAAAGTCGCCTTCCATTATGCCACAAAGGACGAGGTGCTTATATTATTGCATGCGCAATACTTATATCCTGAATATTAGTAAGGTATTAATTCTGTTTTTAATTGTACATTTCAGGCCATAATTCTCAATATTAGATTGCCTAAACAAAGTACAGTTGAAGATGTGCTCAATGAAATCAAAACAAAGGTCAGCTTCGAGTTATGTCAAATTAGTCTGCATGACTTTTTAAGACTTATGGTCGAAAGTTTCAGTTATGCAGTAGCATGAGATGTAATTAGGCGTTCTATGGAATATATGCATAATATCGTCTACTTTATCCATTTGTAGGTAGAATTGTCTCATCCAAATGCTGAGCTAAGGTTGCTCGAGGTGTTTTATCACAAAATTTACAAGGTATTTTTCGGCAATCTGCTATTCTTTCGACATTGCTGGCCTAAATCTTTCCTGTTTCCCCTATTAACTTATCTCCAATATGTTTGGCATTTTCTGCAACTCTTTTTATTGAGAATGAGATAACATATAATTATTAATAGTGCATGCCGACTCAATTTTTGTTACTTTTATTGGTAGGGTTTGAATATCATCTTTGGAGATCCATAGTTTTACAGAGTTTCTTTGCTAATTTCTTGAGCTAATTACTGGTTATGTATTTCAATCTTGTGAACCCATCTCCTCTTTGCAGATTTTTCCTCTAACGGAGAAGATTGAAAATATAAATGACCAGTACTGGACATTGCGTGCTGAGGAGGTACTGCTGATAATATTCTGTTTCCATTTTGAATATCCATTAGGTGTATCAATTAAATTTTGTATGTGTGAATGCTTAGCAACTGAATAATACTAGTGAAGATTCTTTGACATATTTCAAGAAATACCAACTGTAGTAGGAGTACATGGGCTTATCCTACAGGCCCATGTTTATGTGTTTGAACCTTATTCCTTTGTCTTAATATCAGATTCCTGAAGAAGAAAAGAACCTCGGACCTAATGATCGAGTGATTCATGTCTACCACTTTACGAAGGAGAGTTCCCCTAATCAAGTACGCTGTTGTCCGTGCATGTCACTAGAGATCACTTAATCCACTTTCTCGAGTCTTTTCACTATCGATTTTTTTTTTTCTCGACAGCAAATTCAGAATTTCGGGGAGCCTTTCTTTCTGGTCATTCGTGAAGATGAAACGTTAGCTGAGGTGAAAGCTCGAATTCAGAAGAAACTGCAGGTTACAGACGAAGACTTCTCAAAGGTATATAGAGTTCCCATATGTAAATAATCTAAATTTCCCTCTTTTAGGGAACACATCATAAGCTTCAAATTCCAACTTTGCTTCGATTTCAGTGGAATTTCGCGTTTGTATCGCCCGGCCGCCCCGAGTATCTCGACGATTCTGACGTAGTATCCACTCGATTTCAGGTCATATTTTCTTTCACGTCCTATCAATTTGTACTCCCTCCGTCCCATGATTTTTATCACATTTCTTGGTGGGCACGGGTATTAAGGTGGCATTATTATAATAATATAGTACAATGAAAAGGTAAAAAGTGTATATTTTGACACGTCTTTTAAGAATATTTAATATTATTATATTGATTGTTTGTGATAATTTTTTACTCAAAAAGGAAATGTGATAAAGTTAGTGGGACGCCCGGAATGGAAAAATGTGATAAAATTAGCGGGACGGAGGGAGTATATATTTACTTGGCAAGGTCTGTCGACTAAAATTCTACGTCTTTTCTTTTATTATTATTTTTAGAGAAGAGATGTTTACGGTGCTTGGGAGCAGTACCTTGGGCTTGAGCACTCTGACACAACTCCTAAAAGGGCTTATGCCTTGAGCCAGGTATCATTTTTGCATGGCATTTTTCATTAGTCATTAATCGATATATATGCGAAAATTATCAACCATTCAAAATAATTGCAGAATCGCCACACGTTTGAGAAGCCAGTGAAAATATACAATTAAGACGAGTCGTCGATACATTCTCCGATCTTTTAGCTCGAAGTGAATGATTGGGCTTCTTCTGTTCTGTATTTTAGTTTGAATTTTATATCTTACAACTTGTGTGTAATTTTAAGTCGCTTTGCAGAATGGGACTTTGGTTGTGAAGGGTTTTGTAAAGTGAGTGGGGTGGTATAGCTTCTTAGGTTGTCTATGTGTTTGTGTTTTCTTTCTGGGGTTTTTTTATTGCCTAAAGTGTCTCTAAACAATGTTGTAATAGAGAAACAATGTCTTATGCAATTTGCTACTACCGCTACTTAGATGAGATGCTCACCCAAACATATATATCTTCACTTGACCATATTCTAACCGAACATCAAAACTCGAAAATGCTTCTATATGATCAATGTCCTAAATCCAATTTTTTTTGGTGGTAGTATATTACCACAACGAAATTTAATTATATGTATTCCAAATCTTATCTTATTATACAAATGTTGGTGTCTTTCATATACTGCCATGGGTCTCATAATAATTACTTATAATAGTGCTAATAAATAAATATAATAAAAATAAAAAAAACTAGCCACTATTACACACGTCAATCCACAATGACTTACCTACTATAAATAGTTGTTTCATCAAAATATAACATCAATTGCACGGTAGTAAACTAGTATATAATTAGGTATTCTCATATGCCGCTACATGTTTCTTAACTTAAAAAAAGAAATTAAATAATAAAAAATCTTCAAAAAATCCCACTACTAGTTTTAAGATTAGAAAAAACTAACTCATCAAACATTATTAATACATAATGCCTACAAATAGTTAATACTGTGAATTGTACCAGTAAAAAACTAGTTTTACATTATTTTAGTGTTTCCACTATTTATTATGATTGCATATGGGCCTGACAAGAGTAGCCTTGACTTTACCGTTGACCGTCTCCATTAAACTCTGAAGATAGGCATAAACCACGTCACTGTCGAGAAATAATTAAAAGCAGCAATTTAATTTCATAGTACGTACATGCATGATGTGTACAAATGAAATATATAAAATCATATATATATATATTAATTTACTTCTAATAATCACAGGCAACCGGCTACACCAGTCACCGAAACATACGATACCCGGTCACCACGTTTACTTCGCTTCACAGCCCTACAAAGCACAAATCATATGATGAGCACAAAACAAACAAACAGCGCAGATAGAAAGCACAGACGTACAAAAAGAAAAGGCGAAAATATGAGACTGACCAAATTAGGAACGGCACTCACGGTAATCTTCGTGCTCTCCATCGCCGCGCTCGCAGCAGAGCTCTACTACGTCTTCCGCCGTCGCCGCTCGATTTCCGGCTCGTCTTCCTCCGCCGGAGACGAGGCCTCGTTGTCCTCTTCGAAGGAGCTACTCTACTTCTTCTGCGTGAAGAATTCGTCGTCGTCCACAATTGGATCGACGGCGGTCGGCGCAGCAAAGGAGGACGAAGACGGCGTTTCCGAAGTGATCGACATCGATTTGTATAAAATTGGAGGCGCGTTTGGGCCTACGCCGAGGTTTTTGTTCACGATTAAGGAGGAAGAAGAGAGGGAGGGTTTGGATTCGCCGCTGAAGGAAGTGGTGGTCTGCGCTGCGAGTAAGGTTTGTGCTGATAAGAAAAGTAGGATGAGCTTGGAGGAGTGTTTTAAGACTCTCGAGATCGACGATGGCGACGACGGCGGTGCTGACGTGGACAGCTCGGGGACGCCGTTCTCGACGCCGAATGCTTCTTCACCGGAGTTTTTAACTCCGACGGATTCTCCGCTTCACGAGGATGTGTAATGTAAGTGTGAACTTTGATTACGACGTCGTCTTGTTCTTTGGTCGGCCACGGCGACACTTTGGATGGAGCTGCTTGCTTGGATAGGAAAATTTTAAATCATTTTTAATTTGATTGTGATTTTAGTTTTTCTCTTTTCTTTGAATAAATTTATATTAAACCGTGATTGTGTCATTATGGTTGGTCCTACGATGTGATTATGACGTTACAACTCTCCCAAGATTTTCGAATAGTTTTCTCTTCTTTCTTACTTTAGCAATCTCAAAAGAAATCGAGACACATCATATACCACACCACAATTTACCTTGTATTATTTTCCCAACCGTTTTACCATTTATAATACACTACATCTTCATTTTATACAACAAATATATTTCCTTTTCCCTAACATCTAAATCGTTTTAGCTAGGAATGTGATGTATTATGATGAATGTCGGCTCGGGGGTTTATTCTCTACTTGAATTCATTGATTAAATAAATTTATGTGAATTTAAGACGTGACAAATAGGACATGAGGATTAGTCTCGCTGAAAGCTTGTAATTGTCCGTGCTTAGTCTCATTCTTATCAAACTTCTTTATTACCATAATCCATGTGGACTTAACAAGGTACACATTGAGATTATTAAGACGCTTCGGACTGAATTTAATACATACCTCTGTCCCACTTATTTCTTCCCATCTTTCTATTTCGGGCGTCCCACATAATTCTTTCCATTTACATTTTTTGTAAAAAGTTATTCCATATTAAACTAACTACACTATTTATACTAAAAAAAGACTTCTTAATTTGCGTGCACACTAATTAGTTTTCTCTCTCCATACCTTAAAAGTGTACTATAATATTAAAATAATATAGTTTTCTTAATCTCAATGGCCACTAATCTTTGAGAAGAATTAAATGGGACAGAGGAAGTATTATTTTTTGTAGGGATACAACAAGCGCATTTCGTATTGGGCCGCTTTATATTATTTTTGAACTGTTTAGTTCTGTATTATGGCCCAGTCAATCACCGTAATTTATGTGGTCGACAAACTAGCCGTAGTACGTAAGAAAAGCTACAATCTACTATTTCAGTTGGGTGTCACGTACATTTAAATCCTATAAAAAAACATGCCAATTGTCCATTTTATAAATTTCAATTGAGATTTTATATATTACGTACGGCCCATGCAACCCCAGTTTCGACCTTTTCATCTAATCCACCTCCAAATAATTTAATAATGTTACCTCAAGTCAATACAAAGAAGATGCCTTTGAAAAGGGTGTGTTATTTGTTTATGTGCAAAGATATTTATTACAAACCAAATGATCATAATATATAGCAAAAACAATAATAGCTCATAAATCAACGAAAAGATATATCGCCAAAGTGTCCTAACACTAAAGCTAGAATCAATAAATAAGATCAATATCCAAAACAAATCAACACATATGCAATAAACATATAACAGATATCCTCAGCCAAAAACCACGGATATCAAACAAGAGTAAGCCCATAAATTCAACGCCAATCAAAATCACACTTCGTCGGCGCAAACACGGCGCCGGCGCCGGTGCCGTTTGACCCGCCGGTCAACGGAATCTTCAACTCACAGTCGATCTTCGGCTTCACCCTCGTAGACTTAACCAACCCAAACTTCATTCGAACTCTCAACCTAAGCTTCAATTCGATATCGTAAACTCCCAGGCTCTTATCTCCTTCGTAGCGACTCATCTCTTTTCCCCCCAAAACGACGACGTTTTGGCCCACGAACTCAGCCCTGAGGCTCGTCGTATTCTTCTTCCCCTGATAAAACGGCTGTAGATCGACGGTCCTAAACCTCTGCCCTTCGTAGTAAGCGTTCGCCTGAACGGCGTCGTAGTAGATTCCAATTCGCCTGTTGGGGTTCCTCACGGTGAGGTTCACGGCGAGGTTGTAGCGGAGGGTGTTGTTTGAGAGGCTGAACTCCGTCAGGGAGGCGTCGGCGGCGTAGAACTTGACGGTGTTCGGGCGGAAGATCAGCCATAGGACGACGGCGAGGATTCCTAGGAAGACGAAGATTGTAACGAGGATTTGGCAAAGGCATGTGCATATGCAGTTGAATAGGCACGTGAATGGGTTGCAGCAGCAGCAACCGCCGCCGCCGCGGCCTGGGCGGTGGTAGGATTTCGTCGGCGGCGGGATTGATGGGCCGTAGTAGGTGCCGTTTAGGTGGTGGTCGGCCATGGTTGATAGAGAGAGATAGAGAGAGAGAGGTATTGAATAGGGTTTTTGTTGAAATGGTGTATTGTCTTGTCTTGGGAATGGATGTGTATTTATAGAGACGTTTTTTGGGGTCCACGAAAGATTTAATCTTTGGGGTTTTTTGAGTTTACTTGAGATCAGTTGTAAGAAACGCGGGAGTGTGTTTAATGTTGACTTGGTAATTGTATAATTTTTTGTATTTTTCAACACGGCATTATCATAAAAATGCAGATTACTTTTTCCTATATTCGGCCTTAAATATCTTTTTTCGGGAGTTTAGATTATATTAAGGAGGTGTTACTATTTGGACATGGTAGATGTCGATGGCTTACTTAGGAGTAGGGGTGTTCAAATGGGTTAATTTTCGGTGTTCGGGTTATTCGGTTTGGGTTATTCGGGTTTTTGACAATTGAGACAACCACCCGCAAACCAAACCAAAACCATTTAACTATTTGGTTTTCGGGTTATTCGGTTTTCGGGTTCAATGGTTTGGTTATGTAAAAACCAATTAACAAGTTACAAGCTTGGTGGTCTAAATATTCATAACACAATCCATCACAAAAGTTACACAATAACAAACAACATTCATACGACACGATTGTTCAAAACACAAAGCATCCTTCACGTTCAACAAAATCCTTCCATCCTACAAAATATTACAAATGCAATATAAGTAACAAAAATCAACCGCAAAATGTTATAAGATCGATAACAAAATGAAAAACTTACTTAGCATCCATCTTGAATGAAAGAAAACTTCTTCAATATTCATTTCAACTTGCCATCCTCCAATTCTGTTAGAAACAATAAAGATTCTCACATTAACAAAAAATCTATGTTTAAAAAAGTGACAAAAGACAAATTTTTAAATCACCTTCTTCTAACTGTTGAAGATAATAATTATCTTCATTTTCTTCCACGGTGGAGTTTGAACGAAACCAATCTTGGCAACAAATAAGCGCTTGAACCACCCTAGGAGTTAAAGAGTTCCTAAATGCATCTAAGACCCTTCCACTTGTACTAAAAACAGATTCAGAAGCAACGGTAGATACTGGAATTGCCAAAACATCTCGAGCAATCAAAGATAAAATAGGAAACCTTGGACTATTAACCTTCCACCAATCCAATATATCAAAACCATCAGATTCTTCCTCAACTTCCTCTTTTAAATACTTATCCAATTCAGATTTTGATTCCATCGTACCACTCTCTTCTTTTCTCCTTTTCATCTCCATTCTAAACCTATCTTTCAAAACTTTTGATGGTTGCATGGCTACTGGTGAATTTCTTTTTCCCAATGATGCGGTTGAAGATGTAGTAGAAAATGATCCATTGAGAGGAGCAACAACGGTAGGGGCATGAATTCTCACGTAATCATCAAATATCTCATAAGCAGCATCTTTAACTAATGTAAGCATACTCGAGCCCTCTATTTTTCCATAAACATCATTGAACATAATCTCCATGTATGCAAACTTATTCCTCGGATCAAGCAACGAGGCAACAAAGACAAGCATATTAAATTTCTCAATCTTCCCATAATACTTGTCGAACTTAACCTTCATCAATTCAGCAATGTCAACAAGATTAAAATCATCACTTTCACTGAGACACTTCTTCAAAAGCACATCTATACAAGTGATATCATCTAAGAATGAATGAGCAGTCACATATTTCGTCCCTGAAACCTTCCAAGTCAACTCATAAAAATGAGAAAGAAAACCAGCCAATTTTCTCACCTTTTCCCAATCAGCCGCACTCGGCACCCCTGTCTTTTGCAAATCATCTCTAAAATCTGACTGATCCATAGCATATCTTTTGAACGCCCTTTCATAAACCTGAGCTGTTTCCAACATCAAATAGGTTGAGTTCCACCTTGTAGGGACATCTAGAACAAGATTCTTGGTGCTAGAACACTTCTCAATTTCCGCAAATTGTTTAAACTTCTTAATTCGCTGTGGAGATTGTTTTACATACTTAACGGCAGCCCTAACACATTCAACAGACGTCCTAATAGAACTTAAACCATCTTGAACAATTAGATTCATGATATGCGCAACACAACGAATATGCAACCACTTTCCTCCCAAGATACACTTATCATAACGCTCAATTGTGATCTCAAATACGCAACAGCAACATCATTCGCACTGGCATTATCGACAGTAATAGTAAAGACATTATCAATTCCCCAATCAACTAAACACAACTCAATTGACTTTCCAATGTCGTTTCCCCTATGACTTGATATAGGCTTAAAATTCAGCACCTTCTTTTGCAACTTCCAATTGTTATCCACAAAATGAGCAGTAAGACACATGTAGTTGATTTTTGTATAGATGTCCAAGTGTCCGTGGTTAAACAAACCCGGCCAATATTTTCTTTAATTTGAGCCATCACTTTCTTCTTTTCTTCCAATAAAAACTGTAAACATCCCTAGCCACAGTCACCCTAGAAGGAAATTGAAATGAAGGTTGACACGCACTGACAAAATGCCTAAACCCTTTTCCATCCACTAATTTGAACGGAAGCTCATCCACGATAATCATCTGCGATAGTGCCTTCCTAACTGCTAGCTTGTCAAACTTCCAAGCAATTAAATTAACTTTTCCGTCCTCCCCCCCATCTCTAAGAGCTAACTGAGTTTGACTATCAGATTTATTCCCAGAATATGAAACACAAACTTTCGGATGGCCTAAAAGAGTGCTAGTTCCATGTGTCCTAGTTGACGATAAATACTCTCTTCCACAATATCGGCACTTACTTTTCTCCTCACCACTCTCACTCGTAAATGAAGTGAAATGTGCCCATACCTTCGATCTTTTCTTAGAAGCTCGAGTTCTCTTTGGCTTTTCCTCAATCGGCATTTCAGTTTGCTGTCTGTCCAAGTCCATGTCCTTGTCCCCGGCCTCCACAATCACGGGTTCTGACATCCTTTGTTCTATGGTGCCATGCGATTCCCGTGGGTGTTGACTGGTGATTGGTGGCAGCGATTGTAGGTGTTGATTTCGGTTGGGTCTTGAGAGATGGTAGCAGTTTCGGCAAAAGAGGAATATGGTGTTGGTTGGGTGTTCTGGTGTTGGTGAATGGTGATGTTGATGGCGTTAGGTGTTCTGATGTTGTTGAATGGAGTGGTGATGATGGTGTGAGATCGATGGTGTGAGATCGTTACCCTAGGTCCATATAGTATAAAGTATTATATTTATATGATTTATAATTTTAAGGTAGGCCCAATTGTATTAGTTTTATATGATTTATATATTTTTTAGGTAGGCCCAATTAGTATTATATCTATTATTAATATCTATATTAAAAAAATAATTATGATATTCGGGTTTCGGGGGTGCCCCGATTTTTTTTATCCCACCCAATACCCAAACCATTTCCCCGTTTAATAATTCGGGTGACCCAATTAACCACCCGATCCCCGAATTAACCGAACCAAATAAGCCGAATTCAGTTCGGTTCGGGTGGGTTAATTGGGTCACCCGAATAATGAACACCCCTACTTAGGAGGACGTTGAATGGGTAAAAACGTGTTTCTTCTTCTGTCTTGTGGTTTGTTTTGTAGTTAGACCAAAAGGGACACTTGGCCTAGCTTAGCTTTACGGAGTTAAGTTTGGGAATTATTTTCCTATTACGTATTGTTTTCTTTAGGTGGTGTTGAAAATTAAATACGTTACGCGGTTGCTTCATGTAAGAGAGTTGCATAAATATACATATGTATAAATTCAATATGATGGTTCTGCGTAGTTTCCTAATACTTTTCTCTTTAGGAAGGAGCGATCTGATTTACGGAGACGAGAATTGTTGATATGTGAAACGTAGAAAAACTACGAGCTTAGTAGCATTAATTAACTAAATTTGGGCATGCATTTTCAATATTTATAAAGCAATTTGATTTTTAGAGGGGAGTAGACGTCAAGTGTTTCAGATATAATAATGTCGTCTTGTGCTTGGACTAGAGGCGTTAAATGTTATAACACTAACTAAACTAGCATGAGTTTTTCACAATCCGGTGTGCTACTATTTAAACTAAGAACCACGTATTTTTATATTTTAAATATGTATACCATATTCTGTTTAGGCTGATTCTTTCTAAAACGCATAATTTTTTTTTAAATGGATGGTTGCGGATATTTTTACAAAAACATGGAGCGTTGAATCACAGCTATTACATAATATTACCGATGGTAGTTTCGCTAAACTAATAGTTAATTAATGGGACCAAAGTAGTAGTTACTAACTAATTATGATGACATAAGAGATAGCTAGTATAAATCATCGTGGAGCAGTGGTAAGAGGAAGAACCGTACATGGAAAATGGTTCATGATGTTAATTTGAAAGCATGTACTATTCCCACTTGCAAACATATAATACAAATTAGAAATCCACTTATTATTAATATAAACTCAAAGCATTCTTTCAAGATATCAGTGAAGTACATCCTATCTACTTCGTCGGATTCTTTCCTTTCTCAATCATAGGCCTGAAAAGGCCATAAATAAAATTTCGATATTGCCCTATCTCCAGGATTTACCAAATCAGAAAGAGAAAAGCTTCAACTGCTAGCAAAATATCAAATTGTTCAAACTATTTAATTATGAAATTATCATGTCTAACATTTACCATGCTTTTGGTTAAATTCTCATGCTGATTGATGCTTACATTAAACTAATCGTGCGATTAGAAACTCCCGGCTATCCCACAAAAGAAAGAAAACACAAATAATCCAACGCCGTTATATATATTGTCAACACCACAAATCTAACATTTCTTTACATGTACATCACCAAGTCAGAAAAAAAAAAAAAACGAAAAAATTCAGACAGTAATAGTTAGTCTAAGAAAACGAGCTTAAAGCATAAAAAAGATCACAATTTATTAGTATTCTCACTCTCACCAGGCAAAATCCCAAGCCTACGCTTAGCAACTTTGGACCTATAACACCAAACTTCAAAAGCTTCAGTCAAATCTGGGTAACTCAAATGCTTACCTTCTTCTAACCACTCAGTCAAAATCACAGCTTGTTCGGACAAAGGCAGCGTTAGAACTATCGAAACGAAAGAAGATTCCAAAGACTGCCACATATCACCTTCGATCTTCATCGCAGCGTCGTCTTCTTCGTCAATGCTCGAAGAAGCCCACGTGGACCTCACGAAAGGCATCCATAGAACCACCATTTGCTGCCTTTTCGTGACGGGCAAAATTACGTGTCCCGCCCCTATAGCTTCCAAGGCTCGAGAAGTCACCTCGATAATATTCGTCCTCATCGCGGTTAAAGAACTGTCCAAACGCTCCAAAAGCTCGGCGAGTTTTACTACGTTCGCCGAAGCCTCGGCCCACGCGTTGACAAAATCGTTGGGAATCTCAAGCTTGGTGATTGACATGTGAGAGGCCCACGATAGATCCTTGAGATAAGACTGTAAAGATTCGATCTTTGATGGCTCGTAGATCGATTCTTGGACATTTTGAATCAGAGACTGTACTAGGTTGGAGAATCTGGACAGCAATTGATTGATGCACTGTTTAGCTTCTGATTTGATCTCATCTGAAGCGGTTAATAGAGGGGCATCGTCGTCCTCTGTGAGCATGTATTCGATCTGCTCCTGGGCAGTAGCCTTCATGGCATTCAGCGAAGGTGAGGGCGATGACGTGGCGAATCTGATGGCTGATACGAAGACTCTAACCACAGCCGTTGGATCGACGGGCTTGAGCCGTTGGAGGATGGATTCGGTCTGCGATCCCATTACAGGAACGATCTTTAAGATCTCTTCCTCTTCTGATTCTTCCCATGGCACGGCTTCTAAGTAGGCGGCGCACGAGGATACTATGTTTGGACAGCCTAGTTCTACTGCAACCCTTAGCATTCCGAGGGCGTTCTTGACATTACACATGGTGTTTACTAAGTCGTCTGAAGGGGCGTACAAGAGTCTGAGAACATTGATGTGATGATCGAAGTAGCTCTCTTGGCAGTAGACATCCACGCAGTTGCGGGAATCGAGGATTTGGCATGTGGGCCATTCGTCGGAGAGGCGGTCGGAGAAGTACTTGCTTTTGTCTGAGAGGATATGTGAGTGGCAGTAAATCCAGTCGTCACGGCCGTCTTGCGTACGAATTCTTACAATGACGTCGCTCGTCGATCTATCTCCGAACTTAGCAAGGGTTGATGCATCTTGCTGTAGAATGAGAGGAATATTGGAGGAGAAGGAGTTCGTCAGAAAATTTAAGCATATTGTTGCCGGATTAATGCGAAAAACAGTCGTGTGGTTGAGGAATAACAGCACAAGAAAACTCACAGACGGTGCCATCAAATGGCTGGTTGTGCAAGAATTTACTTCATTTTTCACTCTTCTTCAAACTCACCTGAAAGGATAGAAATTTATGAAAGTGAAGCGCCAGAAAAACCGTAATAATACGTAGCAGCTATAAATCAGTCTTCGATTTCCGTTTAGTCAGTCAAATTTTCGTTGCTTACTTTTCACAGGGAGGAGTCTTTTAAGGTCAACTTCTCAGAATCTTGCTAGGCAAGCATATCCTTGCTTGATAAAATCTAAATTGAGATGAATGACCTTTGAACCAATGAGACACAAACCAAAAAAATTGACAGTTGACAAGGGCAGAAAGTAAAAGAAACCTAGATTGGCATATATCCACAGATTTCACTACAAAAACGGTAAGAGCTTAGAAGATGACTATTCAAGACGTAGTTAGACTTAGACACTCAAACATATCCTGTTATACAAAGCACATTGTCTTAACAAGTTAATATAATCAGACTATTGCTTGCCAAAGCCTAACGAAGGTATAAGATCCAAAAATGTCAAACAAACTAAATAAGCAGACAATTCTCAATAACTCTGCAAATCCAGCAGAAAAACTTGAACTATGTGCAGCTGAAACGTTTCCTACTTCACCAAACGCCAAAAATGCAAAAGCAAACAGAAGAAGACGAAACCTAAAATACCAATTTTAAGCGACAAACAACTCGTACTCAGAAGAGCTCGACCTCAGAACAATAATTATAAAGCAAAAAAAAGAAAAACGCAAGTCATACCAGACAACACCACGAACTCAGCTGAACTAACATCAGAATTCACACAGTAAACATGCAAGCTGAAGGAAATCAACAACCAATTTCACATAGTAGCTCACCTCCGATCAGCTCCGTCGTGCCCGTAGAATCACAATCAATCGCTTCGTCATTCGCTAGGTTACAAAGCCAGCCATGAATTGATGGATGGAGATCGTTTGTTCCCTACTCGTCTTTGATGTAAAACAGTAGACTGCGTTTGACCTATAATGGGCTTTTTATTTCGGCCCAAATAATACAACTGAGTCCATTTAAATGAACAATTAGGAAGTATCACAAATACGGACTTATTAAGCTTATTTCAACGATCAAGCCCAATTAATGGCCGATTTAAAATGATGAAGAACATTAGATTAGGATTAAGATTAGGATGAGGAATTGGATAGGAACAAATATATTTAAATGAAGAAATAAGTTTTTTCCTTTACTAACCAATTGGGTATACCATAATTCCACCTAAAAAACACGTGACACATTACACCACACCATACCCCAACCATGATAAAGCACACATAATACATGCAATAGGGTAAGTAAACCAAGGCCGGAAAATAATATAAAAAACAACGAAAAATTATGTAACATGTAAGTCATAGAACATGTCTCATAACTGACAATGAAGTTCTAAGTTTTTTCTATTCAAACTTAATTTAGTAGGAGTATAGGAACTTTATGGAGAATTAAAGTATGCAATGTGAAGGAACGATTGGATCCGTTTGAGTATATAAGTGCTTAATATTTGCCAGAATTGATGTTATTGCAACATAGATTGCTAAAAAGGAATATAAATAGTCTAAACATAACTTCATTCACTGTGTAATATAAGAAACGTGTACGGCTTTCCCATGTTTTCTTGCATGGTTATGGCTAGGAAGTGAGAATGGATGAGAAAAAAACACGTGGCAACCTCAAATAATCAAACAAGACATTATCGATTATTGGACTAAAACTCGTCCACAAGACTAACTCTGCAGAGTAAACTTACGGTTCATCCATTCTAAGTGTTTTAAAACTCCACGGATTGTTATACGCCACACAAAATAAAATTAAATATAGGGATATCATGTATAGGGCTGGGGAAATATATCAAAATACCGATATATCGTCCTTATCGTATCGTAACGTACCGAAAATATCGAAAATTTTGGTATACCGAAGTTTTTGGTAAGGTATGATACTGTACCGAAAATTTTCGGTATGGTAATGGTATGAAAATTTTAAAAGTTAGGTATACCGATTATACCGAAATACCAAAATACTAAATGTTTAATAATATATATATACACACACCTATATATACTATATTATTTCAAAAACATATAAAATGGTTAAAAATATTATAAGGATCTTCATTAATTTATTTAGCGCATAAACCATTAACTATACCCTTGACGCTCACCATATTTTGTTAATCTTCACAAATTTTCTGTTAATCTTGATGCACTTAATTTTTTTTAATCTTCACTAATTTTTTTAAATAGCCGTTTCATTTCAATTAATCTGTATATAACGTTGTATTTTGTGGTTATGTAAAGTTCTTTGTCTTATTAAGGAGATTGACTAAAATATAGTATAAATTATTTAAGATTATTTTAGGAATTAAAATCTTTCTATTTTGGATAATGTGATGTTAATAATCCATCTTATTGGAGCTAAAGTGTTTGAATTTACTAAAAATTCGAAAACAACGTATTAATGAGTTACGAGACACGCATGGTAAAAAACCGTTGTGTGAATGGTATGAAATGTATGATACCGATACCATACCAAAATTTCGGTATGGATACCGTATCGAAATTTAAGGTATACCGAAATTTCGATATGGTATTGATATGATTTTTCCCGATACCGAAATTTCAGTACGATACACGGTATCACAGTTTTGGTACGGAATACCGTACCGAACCACCCCTAATCATTTATCGTTGGGAAAAAAGTGAACAAAAATGAAATAATAGAAGAGGAAAACAAAATTAAAGACGGCTACTTTAAGGGGTTGACCTTTAATTTTTCTTTCGTGTCGGTTATCGTTCAATAAAAAAGAGTTGACATTTTGATAAGGGTACTAAAAGCAAAATATTATGAAATGACGATTTTGCCAACGGTGGTTCAATGACAACTAAGGTCCATGTTATTACAACCCATGCTCAACGTACAAAACATAGCTTAACGCATTGGAAAATTTTACACACACCTAATCTCTATATATATATATATATATATCAAGCTGATGGTGGTTATTTTTTGATTCACATTACTAGCATCGTTTATGTGGATTTGATATATTAGATATGGATAAGATTAGCTTGCTTAATCCATATTCATTATGAGACTCATATTCGACTGAAATTATATTTAATTGAAATGTGAAGATGTGTCATTACTTATTATGTTAGATATTTGTAGATATTGTAATTTGTCCATTCTTATTTAACCGTAGGCGAACGGAATGATGCAAAGGTATTCTTGATAAAATCGAAGGATGAAGTTGCTTATCATGACATATACTTATTGGACGTTAAGCTAAGCCAACTCACCATCTTTGAGCACTAATTTATAATTTCAGATTTTGTTTGTTTTACCTTTTTCTAAGAGGGAAAATAAAATACTATTGAGGTGGTGTGTACGTGTCGTATGTACTTAGCTGTATATATAGAGAAAGTGAATAAGCCATTTTAGTATAAAACATAAAAGCTTTACCAAAAAATTCAAAAGATGCGTGCGAGGCGTGCTCCAGCCTTTAGCTCGTTTATATAATCAAGGAGTATAAATAAAAGCCGTCACTTTATAGCATAACATACACAACATAATAAAAAAATTTATAACAAAAGAAATATTCTGCAATATACAGTACTTCCAAAGTCGTTCTCGAATGTGCGAAATTAGCCAACGTTATGGTTAATAATCTATTCAAATGAAAACCATATGTTAAATGAACTTAAATTAAAATGTAATTTACTCGTAAAAAGGAAGAGCTTTTGCACCGAACCGTGAAACTACCATGTGATTAACTGTACACAGTCAAAAAGTCTACGGCCTAAGCCAAACCAATATTCAAAAATAATTTTTTTAAGTTTTTCCTAAAGCCCTCCAATATAGTACCCCCCACATTAGACTAGCTAGCTATCATGTTAGAATAGTCAATGGTCAAACCTCCCAACACATTATTAAAACATTAAAAAAAAAAAGAAAAACAAACCTCTCTGTCTCTACCTCAATCACACATCAAAAACACAAACAGCACACAATATTCCCGTGTTTTGACTTTGAATCTCTCTCTCCCTCTATCTCTCTCGATCTCTCTCGACACGCTTATATTATATATACTCACAAAAGCCATAGCCAAAATCTTCATTACATCTTCTAACCAAATCATACCAACTACAACATCTCCTCCCTTCCTCAACAGAAGAACAAATCAGAAGAAGATTCTCTAACATAAATAAAAAAAAAGAAGCTCGCCGGAAAATGGCAGTTGAAGTCGAAGTTCCGCCGTACTTCGTCTGCCCAATAAGCCTAGAGATAATGAAAGACCCCGTGACTATTACAACGGGGATAACCTACGACCGTGAAAGCATCGAAAAATGGCTCTTCTCACAGAAAAACGACACGTGTCCGGTCACAAAGCAGCTCATTACATCAGATTCAGAGCTGACGCCGAACATCACCTTACGGAGGCTGATACAGTCGTGGTGCACCCTTCACGCCGCCGACGGAATAGAGCGACTTCCGACGCCTAAAGCTCCGGCGACGAAAGCCCAGATCTTGAAGCTCATCGGCGAGGTTAAGTCGCCGAGGTCGACGCAAGCGAAGGTCGTGGAAGCCCTAAAAACCCTAAGGTCGATGTGCTCTCATAGTCAGACGAATAGGGTGAGGATGGAGAGGGCTGGGACGGCGGAGTTCTTGGCTTCGCTGATCGTCGAGAAAACCCTCGACGCCTCCGCCGTTGCCGGAAATTTGACGGCGTCCGAGGAGGCGCTGGCCGTCATCCACGGCCTCGAGCTGTCGGAATCCGGGCTGAAGTACCTCAACAACAACGAGTTCATAGAGTCGCTGACGGCCATCATGCGCGGCGGCGGCGACGAGTCTCGGGCCTACGCCGCCATGCTCTTGAAGTCGATGCTCGAAGTCGCCGAGCCCACCGTCCTCATCAACCTCAGGCAGGAGCTCTTCGCCGAGGTTTCTCACGTCTTGGGAGATCAGATCTCAAAGAAGGCCACGAAATCTGCGCTGAAAGCGTTGATCGCCGCCTTGCCTTGGGGAAGAAATAGGGTCAAAGCCGTCGACGCCGGCGTCGCCGGCGTGCTGATAGAGGGCTTGCTCGACTGTACGGACAAGAGGGACTGCGAAATGATTCTCGTGGCGCTGGACATGGTTTGCCAGTGCGCCGAGGGCAGGGCGGAGATGGTGAAGCACGGCGGCGGGTTGGCCGTCGTCTCGAAGAAGATTCTCAGAGTTTCGAACCTCGCCAGCGAAAGTGCGGTGAGGATTCTGCACTCCGTCGCTAAATTCTCGGGCAGCCCGGCGGTGCTTCAAGAAATGCTTCAGATCGGCGCGGTGGCTAAGCTCTGCGTGGTTCTTCAGGTGAACTGTGGGCAGAAGGTGAAGGAGAAAGCTATGGATATGCTTAAGATCCATTCTAGGTTTTGGAAGAGCTCGCCATGTATTCCTAAGGGTTTGCTGTCTTCATATCCATGAAGGAGAAGAAGGTCTTTTGTTGTAATAAGTATTTTTTTTTTCTTTTCTGTAGTTTTTTTTTTCTGTATAGTGTAGTTCCATTCGTAGGAGTTAGAGGGACACCATTCATCGTTAGAAAATGTGTACAAGGCGGCATGAATCATGTGCCGAATTTTTTTAGTATACATTACAAAATTGAAATTTTTTAGATGAGTTAAATTAGGGTGTCCACAACAGTAACACACTCATAATACTGCCACATCAGCTTTTCACTATATTTTCTATATTTTATTCTATAACACTTTTATTCTACTTTTTTCACAATAATAACACTACTATAACACGGACCCACAACTATAAATAAATAATTTCTTTTTCTTTCTCTCACCTTCTCTCTCATTTTAATTCCTATAACACTGTGTCATAAATATGACACAATGTACCAACGGGGGTTGGTCCAAGTGGTAAGCGGCTTGGTATCGCTTGAGCAAGGTCTCGGGTTCAAATCCTTGTGTATGCAGCACCCCCCTTTGGGAGCCTCACTTGCCGTTACCAGGTACGCGACGCGGGGCGAATCGGATTAGTCGGGGCAACCCGGAACCGGTCGGGTATCCGAAAAAAAAATATGACACAATGTCATACTCATGACACATCCACAATGGTGGTGTGTAATATAAAGTGCCAAATAAGCACATATGACACACCTATAAACCACCATTGTGGTTACCCTAAGAAAAATAAGAATTGGATTAAATTGGCAAGTTGGATTACCCAATACTATGTTGTATGACAACCCTTTTCCGTTTTTGTTGATAAAGTTGAGATCTCTTGATAGTTGTGAAAGTATGTCCAAGAATGACACTAATAATAATATGATAATAATAGATTGGCTGCTGCGGCAGGTTTTGTAATTGTATTGAATATTGATTGCAGTGGACGATAATAAATGCAAAGGAGTAAATGGCTGCCTAACGATAATCAAACTGGATACTACCTGTCAAAATGTACACAAAATAATAATAGCCACTTTTGTGGAAAATGGAAAAGTCAAAACGTACCCGTTATTTTAAGGACAAACTTATAAACTAGTACTTTATTTGAATAGATCATGATACGAAGCTTGACATATTCATCACAAAAAAAGTCATATTCGAACTAATTATCAGCAAATAACTTACAAAATTGTATTATTAGAGCATCTCCAACGTAGCAATCCTTGAGGAATATATATATATATATATATATATAAATATACTACTTCCTCCGTCCCGGCTATTTCTTCCCAAAGATTCGTGGGCACAGAGATTAAGAAACCACATTATTTTAATATTATAGTACACCTTTTGAGGTATGGAGAGAGAAAAGTTATTAGTAGACACACAAATCAAGAAGACTTCTTTTAATATTAATGGTGTAATTAGTTTAATTAGTGGATTATTTTTTACCAAAAATGGAAATGGGAAGAATTATGTGGGACGCACGAAATAGAAAGATGGGAAGAAATAAGTGGGACGGAGGTAGTACTATATAAATTTCGAGAGGAGGATACAAACAGTCACTTTCTCTTCTAATTTGATATGTAGATTTGAAGAAACAACCAATCACATTTTTCTATAAATAATAATAATTGATAAATTAAAAAGCTAAAATATATACACAAACGTAAAAAACCACGTTCTACTATTTCTTTTTCAAACACGTAGGGTGTGAGGCTAATCTAGTTCAAATAGCTCGCAATGATATTTAGATTGGGGTAGTTTGATGTAATGCACCAACATAAGTTTCATTTAGGTTTTAGGCCGCTATCAGAAAATTTTTAGTTTTAATAACCCAGTACAATTAAGTTTATTTCAGTACCACTTCATGGACCTGTAGTACCACTTCATGGTTCTGCAGTACCAATTAATCGTTCTGCATTACCATTGTTCTGTAATAACATAAAACGAAGTCCGATACCAGTTCATATATACCGTATAACACTTGCGTAAATTTTAGGTCCTTATCTCTATTTTACAAAAGTCGGGTCTTTTAACCCTAAAAATTTTCTGACAGGGGCCTGAAACTTAATTAACACTTGATTCATACTATACTTGGTCTAATTATGAATAATAAAATTAGGTTGTGTAGATACTTCACAAAAATTGTACTACAAATAATACTCTTTTTTGTGGTCACCTTCCATGCCACGAGATAATCTCAAATAATTAAAAAAAAACAATTATCTCCCACAATTAAATGAAAATACTAAAAATAGACTTTTTCGTGATCCTACCTACAATAACAAATATGAGTTATGTCAAAAAGAAATATTTTGATATAGTACATGCGGGATAATTGTCCTCAAATGATTTCTATAAAAATCCAACTTTTCCCACAACTGATCGCGGAAACAAAACCACATTGTAAACGCACTTAGATTATTTCAAATTTGTTGGTATTTTTTGCTATTAAGCTCCTTCCACCCAACCTAATTAGTCTTTTTTTCTTTCTCAGATTAAAGGATCAATTTATTGCAGCCAAGAAATAATAATCAACCTGCTTGACCTGTCTGTATATGGAAACTTAAATTGCATTAAATGTCAAAGCTGACCAATACATGGATGGTGTTCTAGTGCATTCTGAAAAGTTGCCCAGAAACATTTCAAAATTTCAACCTCACATTCTTGTGAATAATCCAATTTATTGAAAAATGGAAACACTCACTGTTCTATTATTATATGAATGAATGCGGAAAGGTTTGAATTTAATCTATATAAGACAACCACAAGAATATAAAACGTCTTACAATTTTATTTCTCAACCTTTAGTTCAAAACTAATGAAAATAGTCGATTAGTGGTTGAGAATTAGGCCTCAAGGTCTTTGGATGTAGATAACAGCCCCAACGACCAAATACAACATATCTTATGAACGAAATAAAAATTTATATGCTATGTGGTGCATAAATCGATCATCACACAAACAAATTGGACGAAAAATGTTGGTATAACAGGGCATTATTGTACAGAAACTGAAAGGGTCATTCATAAATCTCATTACCAATAAAGATTAGCAGAAAGCAACTTCAGTTTTATAAATTGAAAGTTAACCTCAGAAGCTAATCTTCAATTTCTGGAAAATCCTCTTGAGTTCCATAATGAACCCATGGCAAAACAGATTCAATTAGAACCGCTAGAGCATTCCTATTGTTCAAATCCCGAGGCACATGATTCTCAGCAACGTTATGAACATTTTCACGTTGATTATCAAAACCCATTCTCGGGTCGACGATGAAATCTTGAAGATTCTCAGGCGGCATTGTAGGCACAGAATCAGAAAACTCAGAAACCAACAAATGACGATACCTAAACAACAAAACACACGAATTATAACCCATAACCATTAAATTGCGTGTAAGAAGAGTGCATGGGCTTACTCATTTTTGTCTGAAGAAAAAGACTCGTTTCTCACGCAAGCCCAGTCGTCAGCATCACCTCCTTGCCTTTCTAGCGTATCGATCACCATCAGTGCTGAGTCGCACAGAAGCTTCTGAAGATCGGGCAGTCTCCATATGAGATAGCTTCGCTCCACGTATACTGCTATTAAGTGATCCAAGGACGGGTTTTTCGTTTCATCAGAAGCGAACAGACGGTTCTTCAGTATGCCATTCCAAGTGCGATCTTTCAAGGGCACCTTTGCGACGAGCTTCTTTAATACCGATGGATGAAGCATCAAAGCTTGCTTCATGAGCTCAGCTGAAGCCGCTTTTCCAGCATTAGTTGTGTTACCGCCCGATTGTTCATTGCTTTCGAGGTAAAACCGAGCAACTGCTAAGGAGTAAGAGAAATTTGGGAACAGCCAAAGCGAGTTATCACTTCTGTAATCTTCTGCAAACTGTTCTAACCAAGCGTACTCTGTTGCTCTCAATGCAAAATAGTCGATACAGAACAAGGCACCCATTGGATCCTCTGGGTCTAAAGAAAGTAACAGCTTACAGATTTCAAGGGCTGATCTATGGCAGCCTCTTCGATCCATGTTTTTCATGTGGTTGAAGAGTACAGAGAAGAAGGGCTTGTTCGAGTCATGCACGTACTCTAGTAAGCAGTTTTGTGATGGAGTGAACAGAGGATGCCAGGCGCATTCCATGGCATACAAACACTTTGCGATAGCATCAGCCGACATTTGATGTTCGCCCGTGAATTTGAAGTAGTCGGCCAAGGTTATCAGTGAGTCGATGTGATAAGGATAGTTCAACAAAATGCTGGCAATGCCATTGAGGTCATGAATAGCCTTGGCAGATTCAAAAGCTCTCTGGGCATGGGCATAGGAAGATGAGTGCACATACCTTAAATCACATAAAAAAAGATGTAGTAAGACAAAATTATATTAAAATACAATGTGCATCAGCTAGTTGACTTAATTGCAGGCCAGTGAAATAAACAACATTACTAATCAAATCACACATTTTTGTCCAGTAAGCAACATTCATGTTGATCGCCTATGTCGAATTTTCTTCAAATTCATATTCCTGATTGATGTTCCTAATTTGTATCAGAAGTATATGTTTCTTCTTTCACCACTTCTAAGAGAGATCTTTTGCATAATTATGACTTACCTCAAATAAGGCTTAGTACATAATTAACAATTATCTAAGAATGAAAAATGGAAAAGAAAGAACTGAAGAGAAAAAGAGTAAGACTGATGTTAAAAGAAAAGAACCAACCTGAAATAGTGCACTCCTTTTTTTGTCTCCAAGAGTTCCATGGTTAAACTACCATCCCAACGTGGCCAATGCTCAGATGGTGAGACAAGAATGGTTCTTTTGATACTGTGACCTCCACGTCGACCACCACGCATCATTCTAGAATTTGACGATGACTGGGTTGTTTCGAATGACTTTACTACTTTAGAACCAAATATCCTTCGAAGCTCGTTGTCGGCACTAAGATGTTTGGGATCGACTTGTAGAATAGAAAAACTGACTTGCGTATTTCGTATAACGTCAGCGCTATCTGTCTTTGCTGTCCCCAATTTACCAGGAGAAGAGGAAACATGTCGATTACTAGAAGAACTACCCTCCAATGTTAAGCTCGTAAACATCAGATCAGATGCTCTTAAAACGTCTTTGCTACTTGATGACGACTCTTTCGTAGTTATAGTTTTCTTCTTCTTTTTCTTGTTATTTTTCTTGGATTTGGCATTTGGTAAATTTGAGTTCGCAGAAACACCTTCAATCGTCTGAAATTTTCTGGAAGCATTTGAAGGTGAAGTATCATTGGTTGTTTTGACTTCCTGCAAACAATTATCAGTTTCGAAAGAACAGTAGATCAATTTTGGGAAATATATTCCTTCAATCACTAAAGACATCAATTAGGTGATGCACATGTTTCCATGTATAAACAACAATCAGGTAATATCTACATATCAGCTCAACCAAGAAATAAGCAGTCTTTAATATTATTATTATTATTATCATTATTATTATTATTATTATTATTATTATTATTCAGACATGCAAGAAGGGATAAACGAAATAATTGTGAAGCAAACTATAGATTGGCTTGGCTATGGAAGGTACGAAATAAAGATGTCAGACTGAAGCACTGACAGCACCTGAAAGCAACTTTTTCAATATTAAGCTGCTGTTAACATAGGGGGAAAAAAGTTGTCTAAGTTAGAAGTAGAAATTGTCATTCAGTGCTTTTTTACTAAGAGAAAGATTTACCATATGCTAATTATACCATCAAGAATAGCAAACCAACTTAATACAACGTCATAATAAGCTGTTGGCTACTCCTAACCTCATATACAACTTGAAGATCCCAAAACGCAAACCTGCCCATCCCACATATTGCTGTAGGTCCTAATGTCCTAAACTTCCATATTTTAAGACAAATGGTTGGCCAAATTATGATGTATTCTCTTATATGTTGTATTTCACAACCATCCTCAACTAATGCTGAAAACCATTGACCCGATTTTATTCTCCCAGTCAATGCACAAACTCTAATCGTCTTTACAACCATCAACTAAAATTTTGGTGGCCGGACCAAACATGCTATTTTTTAGTGCCAGAAGAAATCAAACGAATTAAGGATAAACAATATAAGGGTCACATTAAGTGCTAACCTATATCATGTAATATGCATCATTACTGAAACAGCGCGTTAAGTACCTCGTCTTCTCCACTGGCATCATTGTCATCATCCTCTAGCAGATCAAATGGATTCCGAGCAGTAGAAGAAGACACGGGGGATTCACTATCATCCTCGTTGTCGATTGGCTGTTGTTCTTGCACAGCTCTTTCTTGTTCTTTCAGAATCTTTTTCAGCAATCGGCCAGACATTTCTACCGGAAAAAATCTCGCAACATATTTTCCTTTAATAGAAGGTACCACATGTATAGTTTTGAACCAGACTAAATTCAAGAATATTCATCAACATCAAGACACATAATCTTTGTAGATTATAGCCCAATACCGCAGCAAAAACAAATCTATGGTGACTTAGGTTTCCAACTTCACCAACAAACAGATACATTCGTTTTTCACTGATGATACAACCCAGTCTTCCACATGTATCGAGAAAAAACCAGATTAATCCCGCTATCAATTCATCACTACAGCTTATAGCAGAAAGGCTTGAATACTTACACAAAACTATTTTTGTTCCTAGGGCAATCCGTTAAAATGCTCAAAGCCTTCCACGAATCTCAGCCAGCCTCAATCTTTCTCCAATACAAAAAAGAAAACAAATCATCTCAGCTACGGAGAGCTTAAACTTGTAAACAACATCGGAGTTTTATGCTCCGCATAACCACATCAGCCAAAAATACATATAACTGAAGAATTCTAAAAAAAATAACTTGATAATTCGGCACGTTGAGCTCCAACAAACAAGAAAACCAAAAAAAAACTCAACGTGATAATCTCGAAACAAGATAGATTAGGCATACCTCTTTTCTTTCTGAGCCTTTGAAGAGCTGATAATCTTGAGAAAAGCGATTGTATTGCAGAGGAAGCAATGAGGCTGAATGCTTTGATCGCGGGCACGCGTAAAAATTTCAGATTATGATATGGGCCTATGGACCAATGGGCCATCGGGCCGGGATTAATTATTACGGGCCTCAAAGAGCCCAAAATCGTACAAGCCTGGACAAATTGTCATTCTGTCCCAAAGTTTCCACTTGCAACTTTTACTCTCTTTCTTATTTTCTATACACTTCCTAAATTAAAACTTTTATAAGAAAATTCACTTTCATAGATTGAGGAGTAAATTATAAATGCAAAAAATGAGAGATTGTTTATAAATGGGGTAATTCTATTGTCCATTCCTTATTTACCATAATGAAAAGTCCTCATTTATAATTTATTACTTACATTCTCTCGCCATTATTACTTAATTATCATATGCCAATAATAATGCTACTTTTTTTTTGGTAAAGAATATCATAATAAAAAGTTTTATGTGAACATTATAATTATTTGTTCATGTAACTATAATATAAATTATAATATATTTAAATGTCATATTGTAAAATTTGAACTATAACATGATCTTATATTAGTAGTACATGCATATTATGAAAAACTAGTCATATAACTTGATTTTCATGTTGCATTGACCTCTTTGGTATGGTAATGTAATCTCAATGATATAAAATAAAATAGTTTAAATATGTATATTGAAAATCAAGTGAAATAATTATTGTTGAAGCAATTTTGGTAAGAGAACAAAAATTAATGACTTTTGAAAATTTGGATTTTGTGTCATCCCAAGTGGGGTATGTATAAAAACACACTAAAGTAGCTTTTACTATTTTCATGTGTTTTTCATCCAAGAGGGTGTGAAAGAAAGTGTGACAATAGCAAACTGATGTGGGTTGAATTTGATGCACAATATTTAATTATTTCATAATCAAATATTAGATTCTCCCAAAAGTTTTATTCAAAGATACATGAAAATATCCAAAAAAACACATAATATCAATTAAAACTTTCGAAGAAGCACTCAATTTTAATTACTTCCTCGTCTACTAAATAACATTTACCAAAATTACAACACAGTCCAAAACAGTCGTCCCAATAAAACAATCCACCCACCAAACAAGACACATAACCGTGCACGCGATGGACCATAGAACAACGCCCCTCTCCTCCGCCCTACTCCGCCGCCGCACAACCACATTCCGACCGCCTCAAAATATCGCCCTTTCGAACGAAATCGAGCACATTCCCAATTCTTACAGCTACACCTCACTGAGGGATTTGATCCCCTCCTACAACGCAAACTCTCCAACGGACGATTTGTCTGTACGAAATCGCGTTATTTCTCGGGCCTCATGGGCTTTCCCGATGCCCATTCTGGCCTCGCCCCAGTCGGTCAGTGGTGGACTTTTGCTGGGAAGCATTTCGAGGTGCGTCGTCGGGTTCTTGGATTGTATGAGAAGGGGTTTCTCACGGGTCGCCGACTGGGCACTCAGGGCGGTGGGGATGCGGAGCTCCGCGTAAAAATCGGGTTGTGTCTTGAATTTGTTGTCATTTTTTTTCATTTTCTTGGAATTAGATATTGTTGGATTTGTTTTGTGATCATTTGTTTGAAATACTCGATTTTTTTTTAATAATGGGTTTATAGAACAAGGTCATTCAATGTAGTCTCCACATGCCAAGTCTTTAAGGGGAACTAATATCTCCCCATCTGTTCATACATTGTCTCACAAGTCCACATAAACTACGATAGTCAAGGAGTGGAAGTGAAATCAGACTCATAACATCCTTAAACTACAATAATCAATGAGTGCAAGTAAAATTCGAAATCATAGCCTCCAATGGGGATATCATAACCCGATCACTTCACATATCCATACTTCTCAATAAGTAAATTCTTTTTTTTATCTAAGGATAAAAATATAAGAATATAAAATATTAAGGATAAAATAATAACTAACCTCTATTACATTGACAAAATCAATTTGACAAATTTTAAACAGGGAGTGCTTATAAAAGTGTAGAGATATCATCTATGCCAATGTGGGTGAAAATGTCGAAGTGAGATTTGGACGTGTATCACTATCAACCAAGAAATGATAAAGAGTATTAAATAATTTTAAAACTGGGGCTGTCATTAATTACTCCATTCCCGGGTAAGAGCTTAGTTAAGAAATGTAATAATTAATAATTTAAATGTGGGGTTGCTAATTAATTACTCCGTGTGTGCTTAGTTAATGAATGTAATAAATCTTGCATTTGCTCCTTTTCACTCCGTCTACTGGCCTTGGCTAAGAACTGTTACTGTAGTAATGGATAATTTACATTTTAGATTGCTTAAAAATCACTTCAATCAACAATAAAATAAAGTAAAAGAGAATCAAAATCAACTTATGAGAAACACTCAAAATGTGTGTCCTACTCTATTCCCTCAGCCCCAGAAATGCAACAGCAAACATGAGATTTACCAAAAGATATGGTTCAAGCATAACTTTCCCAGACATCCCAATAGATGCAGAATAAAGATGAATAAATCCTTCACACAACAATCTATTCTAAACACGAAATAACTCAAGAACGACGAACGTCGAGCTAAAACAGCAAACTTTCCACTGAAAAAGTATGGCATTAAAAACACTGACCTCAAAACGCTCGCCAGAAGAAGCCAAAGTCGATGAAGTTTGATGCCTATAGTTTCCTGCTTCAAAGTTTCATCAGCAAAGAAGGGCCCACCAATGATTCCCAGCTCCTACCTACAAAAGGGTGCTGAAGTGCAATTCAAGAAACAAAAAACGACACCGTTGAACTTCACAAATCAAGAGATAGTGCTATATAA
The DNA here is from genome assembly GCA_027422505.1 of Craterostigma plantagineum. Classification (NCBI taxonomy): domain Eukaryota; kingdom Viridiplantae; phylum Streptophyta; class Magnoliopsida; order Lamiales; family Linderniaceae; genus Craterostigma; species Craterostigma plantagineum. Next base: position 615,739 of record JAPQWV010000145.1, read on the forward strand.
TTCAAGATATATATATCAAGAAAATACACTAGATAACCAGTATACATCAACAATCCACCGACTTTCACATTCACCTTTGGTCGCCTACATTTAATGAGCCATGGATCAACTTCCATGTACCTTATATAAGATCACTTCCCACCCGTCGAAAGGATGAAATGAAACCTACACTGCAGTTATTACAAAATAGTTTATAAGATTCTGCAGTTCTCTATATCTACAGGTTAAGGATAAAGATATGGCAGTCAAGGGGTGAGCTATTTTACCGTTTTGGAGGTTTGAACTGAATTCCCGCAACTGCATAACGTGTTCTTCCTTGGGATTAAATTATTCCCGACAAACCGTCAACCAACGACAGAAAGAGTAAACACACGTTGGTTCCAACTTACTTTTGATCCCAAGGCACGTTGTTGCTCGTTATGATCAAACTTGTCATAACGCTGACCAAACCGTTAAAAAAGATCGAATCTTTGACTTCTCAAAGCAAAGGCGAACTGTATGGACCTAAGTTTACGGTTCTTGTATGAAAGCATACGATAATCAAGAAACGGAACACAGACTTATATTCTTAAACCACAGCACCCACTCTTCTTTCATATTAAGTACCAAAGGTGGAGTTTTTCACACACTAATACATCTCACAATAGGATATTAAACAGATCCATGCTTCCATAATAACACCTAATTCACTTCATTACAAGGGTCTGAGAGCTCTAACCCATAAAGCACGCCAGCAAACTTCCCAGGCAGAGGAACACAGCCATCACCATTGTTCTTGAAGTACAGTGCCTTAATCTTCTCAAAGGCGTGCCACGTCAGCAAGCTGTCAGAGCCCGCCTGGTGACTCTTACCAACCTCCCTCTTCACACCGAGCGACTGAGCCACACGCTCCAAACCACCGTAGAGGCCTGGGCAAAACCTCATCAGATGCTTCACATCGTAAACCCTCTCCCCAAAGAGAGACCTCAGCAGCCCCACGAACTCAGCCAAAGTCCCAGGCAAAGCCTTCCCAGTGATCGCCTTGATGAGGTACCCAAAGTCGTAGCCACCGTGGAAGGTGACGTAGGTGACGTCATCGCTGCAGACGAGGCCGGAGGACATCATCAGCTCGGCGAAGCGAGCTGCCTCCACTCCATTCTGGCGCGTGGCGGCGAAGTCTATCCCGTTGGCGCGCAGGAGGTCGATCGACTTGGGCGAGTGGCGGTCACGCTCCACGTCGAAGTCGCAGAAGTTGAACTCCCAGACGAAGGCGCCGCCGGGGACGCCGAGGTCGGGGAGGTTGCCGCTGGCGTCGGCGAGCGTGATTCCGACCTGAATGAGCTTGAGCTCGTCGACGTTGGACTTGAGAGTCAGGTAGTGCTCGGCCGGCAGCACCGCGTAGTGGTGGTGGAGCTTGTCGAAGACGACGCCGGGAAACTCGGTGTCCATGGAGACGTAGGGAAGCTGTCGATCGCGCGGCGGATGTTTTCGAACTCCGATTCGAGGTTGTCCCGCCACACGGAACGAACCTTGACCTCCTTGGAAGGCGGTGACTTTGGTGGTGGTGCTCCGCCGCCGTCAATTCCCATTTCTTCTTCCTTTTCCGATTATTATTATTATTTGTTCTTTTCTTTCTTGATGGAGATGGGTGAGGATTAGGGCTCATCTTTTATAGTGACGTTGAGAGAGAAGAGACGAAGATGGAAAAAAGAAGGACGTGTGTGACGAAAGCAGAAACTGCTGTTTGGTGTGACTGACTATGGTGCGTTTTTGGGCCTTGTGTTGGGCCGATGCGTATTGACAAAATTGCCCCTGATTATTGTGTGTTTTCTCGCTGGTTAGTGAGGACGCGTAATTAATTACGGTTCAGTAATTAGAGTAAAATACGTGGCTTATTTCTAATTCAAGATTAGCGTTGGATTTTATTCATAGATTTGAATTTCGAACACATGATAATGCATATTGCCTCTCTCACATGGAAAAAGCCTACGTAGGAGTAATAAAATGCGTTCTTATTACCACGCGGGAAGCATTAATACACTTTTGTCTGGCTCGTATGGAGAAGAGAAACGTTTTCCTTTCTATCCCCTTGAGAAAAAAACCTGAGATACTCGGAATATTTTTCCGTAATACCATTTGTTTTCCCGTCGAAAATTTTCACATTTGCCGAACACTTCCGACGACGACGAACAAGAAGACGTCGGGTTTTTTTACCGACTGCATTAAAATACAAATAACGCAATCGTTTCTTCGCACTTTTGATCCTTTTCAAGGAACCGCTGCTAAACGAGCCTACGATTGCGTCTTAAGTTGAAGCCAATTTCCTTTGTACACTCTCGATTCGCAAGAATGCCGAATAGTTGATCCACACCTATACGATCCAACATAAATATTATATTCAAAACTATAAAAATAACCCAATGATTCTGATTCTGAACTCTACAGAATGGATTTATATACGCAAGAGATATCATACCGTGATTTATGAAGGTGAGTGGAAGGAAACGAACGGTGGGAGGCTTCTCTGGGCAATCTTTGTCGAAGAGAATAGCTTTCAGCTGATATATGCAGTCCAACGAGTGCAGGATATAAGAAGAAGAAAGAAGACATATGGTTTGATTTCTTAAACTGTAGGAGTTTCGAAAACTATTGCAATAATACGCTTACCTTGGTTGGGACACGATGTCTTTCAGTCATATAACCACAGCTGCGATAGTTTTTTCGTGAGTCACGTTGATCGTATGGATCGTATCAGGTGCTACGACATATAAGGTAAAGCAAATCTACAAAAAAGAAAAAAAAAACAGCAGCAGCACAAAGTCGTGTTACTCGTTCACGTGAGGAAGGAAAATCTGATAGATGCAATGAGTTAAAACGACCTAAAAACATACAAAAAAAGTTTAGAGTAGGATCGACGAGTTTAAGCCTCGTGTTTCAGATATTGACGAAAAGCTAGTTAAAAGAAAAGCTCAAACTCTTCGCCTTTTCCTCCATGTTCAAGTTCCTTCGAAAATTATATTTCGAGGCACTACGATATGAAGAAGAATTAACAATTAGTCAACAGACATTAGTCAACAGTGGTCTCCCCAGGTCATCGATTCATCGAGACGAATGATGATGAGGGAAGAGTTATATTGCAAGGGGTATCAGCAGTTGGAATTAGCTCTGTAATAACTTGCTTTTGCCCAGGAGAAAAAGTCACCCCAAGAGAAAGACAAGCAAGCTATGTAAATGTATCTCAATTTCTGTCCAAAGACGAGGCAAAGTAGAAATCGAAGATGAGCTTAACAAGCAAATCCTCTCACTCATACAATTCCATGTCCATTTGCACAGATTTCACCCTTGATAGACACTACCAAAGCACCAACATGTTGCCATGGAGTCAAGTCAAAACACATTCTACATAGGATGAACCTGGCGTGGAGTATAGAAGCCTGGTCGAGCTGCATCCCAATCCTCTTCCCCAAATTCTCTCGGGACTCACGGTTCGTCCTCAGCAGACTTAGTATGAACCTGGCGTGAACCACACACTTCCGGCTCGGCAGCAGCTCCTCCAAGAGGGCCCGCTGGTCAGCCTATGTCGGTATCGAGATCGTCGAGCCCGATCCAGAACACAAGCCCGAGCCCAAATTCTTGAAGCTGCACTGCCTATTCATCTGAGGCACGTATTTCTTCATCCCCGCCGCCTCCACGGCCTCGATCAGCTGCCTGTTGTTAAGAATGAGAACCCTAAATAACTCACTTGTGTCCCTTACATCGGTTAGAAAACTCATACCATTCAGCAATAATCATTGAAAGACATAAAAAGCCTTGGTCCGTACATAAACAAGAAAACAAAAAAAAAGGAACATCTTTTCATCTTTCCTCTCTGCGCCTCTCAAAGAACAGAGTACCTTCCAGGCTGAGCCGAGCCAGGCAGCGAAGTAGCCTTATTCGTAATATCCTCCAAAACACGCTTGAGCTCCGCCTTAGCCATCTTCACAGACTGCTCATTAGCTCCCTCGATGAACAAGTAAAGCTTCCTATCGTTAGCCCCCACTGTCTTCCCCGGCGGGAAATACTGCCCACGTGTCGTAATCGCAGCCTCCGTCCAGTCCGAGATGGAGCCCAGCGTACGCTTATGCGTAACCGTCCACCGAGTGTTCTGCGGAAAATCGTTGATCTCCAACTCAGCCGTGTAGCGACCGGGCATAGCATCGACGCGGATCTTCGGCAACAAACGCTGCAGAGCCACGGAAGCCGCCAGGGCCCTCTCACCACCACCTCCGGCGACAGCCGCCGCCACGTTAGGCAGAGTGACGGTGGCGCCACCTAACGAGGTCACCGGAAAACCTCCTCCGTTGGGCAGGGATTGAGGCATCGGAACTGAAGAGGGAGGAGCGTTGGCTTTGCTGGCAGCGGCGGCCAGGGAAACCACCTGAGCTAGGGCGGCATTGTGGGTCAGGTCGGGCCCCACTTTCTTGACCGTTTCGTCCTCGTCCTCGGAGTCCGACTTCTCCTCCTCGAAACCGTACTCTTTTGCCTGGGCTTTCTTCGCAGCTTTTCTAACCTCGTCTTCCTCTTCGCTGAACTTGAAGCCTCTCCCGCCGAAGCCCGTCCCATGGGCTTGCTCGAGCCCTTGGTTGACCTTCGCCATGAATTTCTCCGCTAACGATTTGAGGTCCTCGGGCACCGTTTGCTCGGACAGCTCCAAGGCTTTCACGAGATCTGGCGCGTATCGTTCGTCCTCCTCGGTTATGAATGTGATGGCAAAGCCCTTTCGACCGGCCCGGCCCGTTCTGCCTACACGGTGGACGTAGTCCTCGTAATGGTTGGGAGCATCGTAGTTCACGACGAGCTCGAGCTCTTTTACGTCCAATCCTCTCGCAGCTATGCTTGTTGCAACCAATATGTTGGTGACGCCGCTCTTGAAATCAGCTACTGCCGATTCTCGATCTGTTTGATCCTTTGCTCCGTGAAGGGAAAGGCACGGATATCCATGCCTTAACAAATCCTTAAGCAGCGCGTCACACTTGTCTTGCGTGTGGACGAATATGAGGGTTTTCCCCTTTTCGTACCATTCGCCGAGAATCTCTAGGAGCCTATTGAACCTCTCGTTTCCAGGCCTTAGCTCGACCAATTGGGTGATGTCCTTGTTCACCACGCTCCTCCCACCTACTTGCAGCTCGACGGGCTTAGTCAGCACCTTACGGGCCAAAACCTCGACCTGACGGGGAAAAGTTGCAGAGAATAAGACGGTCTGACGATCGGGCCTCGTGTTTCGGACTATCCTCGTAATCTGAGGTTCGAATCCCATGTCGAACATTCGGTCAGCTTCGTCCATGACCAAATAAGTCACGCGGCGAAGATTCGTTATCTTACCGCCGCTGGTGCATAGTATGTCGATCATCCTACCTGGCGTGCAGACGACAATCTCAGCTCCTCGTTTCAATTCGCCGATTTGCTGGGCGACGCCCGAGCCACCATATACGGGCACGCAGCCCAGGCCCATACCCTTGGAAGTTTTCTTAATATAATGGTAGATTTGTTGGACGAGCTCTCTAGTTGGGGCAAGAACAAGCCCGATGGGACCATCGCCAGAGGCAAGAGGGGGTTGATCTTTGATATGTCTCAGCATGGGCAGCACAAAGGCCAGGGTTTTTCCAGAACCTGTTTTCGCAATGCCAATGCAGTCTCGACCACTCATGATTACGGGCAATGCCTGCGCTTGAATGGGCATAGGTTTCTCATAGTTCAACTTCCTGATGGTGTCCAAAATCTTTGTGGATAGCCCAGTTTGATGCCAGGTTTTGACAGGTTTTGGCACGTCCTTTCCGTGTATCTTCAGTTCAAGTAGTTTCCTGTACTCAGCAACCTCTTCGGGGGTCATTCTCGAAATCTCCTTCACTTCGGTGTAGAAACTCTTTCGAAAGGGAGGGTAATTGACTTTTGAATGGTCGACAATAGACAGCTTCTCGACTTTGGAGTTCTTCACCCGCTTCATAAATTCTTCATCATCTTCCTCCTCCGTAGGATCTCCCTCATTTTCAGCATCATCAACGTCGCAGTCAGAATTTTCTGAAGGCATAGTTTGCCCCTTCCTTGTCCCCTTTCTAACATTCTCCAAGGTTTGTTTTATAGCATTGCCATCAACGTCCATCCGCGATTCGCTTGAGGCATTAGGCGCACTCTTGTTAAGCTTGTCTACCTCAGGCAACACCATAGTATTCATGAATGCATCTAACGGATCAATGTCATCGTCTTGCATGGGAGGAAGTAGCTCCTTATCGTGATCGATGTCCATACCATCCTCAACATTGGGCATCAAAGCTCCGTCATCATCGTCTTCAGATTCTCCTTCGATCGTCCATGTCTTCCTAATATTGTGCCCGCTATTCAAAGCCTTCCCGAGTTTTTCCTTCTCAGATTGCTCCTTGCTTCTTTGTTCTTGCCACACTTGAACTCTCATACGCCGCTTCTCCATCTCCTCATCCAACTTCTTTTGCTCTTCGGCAATGGCCTCTTCCTGAGTTTTTTCAGCACTTGGGCTTGGCTCTTCATCTACCTTTCTACTCAGGCTACTTTCTTGGCCGTCATCCCTATGCCGGTTCGACTTGCCCCACCTCTGCCTACGACGATGGGACTTGAGCTGCTCGCGAACAGCTCCCATACCACGTGTCTTCCTAACAGTGACATAGAGGTCAATAATGGCTCGTCAATGGTAACAAAAAAAAAAGTAAAACAATAAACAAACTAGTGAAGGAGAATAATTCAGCACTTCGAACCAAACGAAACAACTTCAAAACGTTTTGATACAGCAAATTCCAATAAAAGAAATCCCCCGATTAAGAGTGACAAATTGGTCGCTTCGAGCGTTAAAAAAAAAGAATTCAACAGTATCACAGACATAACATTGAATAAAAGCAACGGCTTGATCGTCATATCAGAGGTTGATTACTTCTTCGTGGGATCTTATACATCGTTTCACCTAGATATCCTTTAACCACGTTAAAGGAAATCAGAAATTTAGATACTTACCCCATTGTTGCGAAGTGTCGAGAACGAAACTCGGATCGAAAGGTGGGCGATTGAAGCTGCCGCGAATCTACGAATCAAAAGCTACCGATCAGATTGCAATTTATAGGTGGGTGGAGTGGATTACAGATGTTGGGCCAAGTAGTTATTTTAGGCCCATAGTTATTGGGCTCAATTGTAAGAAAATTGAAAATTAAATTTACCTTGCATACAATTGATGAATAAGCTTAAAACTTTCCCTTTTGACATGTTTTCTTCATATGCCTAATTTCATCGACAAAGCACTCAGCCTATAACTTCATTGCTTCTTAGTCTAAACCCAAACGAAAAAAAGGCCTTGTAAGTTAACAACTAATCTTACATACAACGTTCCAATTAATCAATAAATACATCAACATTAAGCACAATAACACCACATGTATTACTTTCATTTACAGAGCAAACGACACCCAAAATAGCAAAGCAGTTCAGTTATACTCTCCAGCCACGACGTTCATTCAGCGCCTTGATGAGCGCATTAGCTGCCAACTCGTTATCACGGAGCGGAATGTAATCCCATTTCTCAGTCATCTGTGGAACGCAGAAATTTTTCATAGATTGAGACGACGACTGCAAAGTTCGCAGAAAAAAAAAAAAAAAAACTCACATTTTCGTTTCCCGTCAAGGGGCGAACGGCTCCCATGCGCTTGAGCGTGTCGAGAAAATATGCAAACTTGCCCGTACATCGATCTTCCCCAACCACATACACAGGTTTCCTGCGATACTCTACACTTAGTTTTGCAAAGAATTAAATAATGAAATTATTAACAATGAGATGTAGTAGGCCTCTCTGCATAAGCGTACCCCGTGCTGCATGCTTCGCTCAGCATACTAACAGAATCGGCTGTGATGACGAAAGCATCGCCCCAAGCAAGATGGCCGATATGAGGATTCAGACCTTAAGAAAAAAAGAAACGCAATCAATACGAGCGCTATATACTTCTATACTACAAAGAAAAAAAATGCTCCACCGATACTCATTACTACTACCTTCACCATTCCATACATAGACTTTGGGATGGCGAGAGAGTTCGCTCGTGATGACATCAGATACCTGTTTGTGAACGGCGAGAATAAGCATTTTTGTGATAGATGAATCATCATATAATGACTGAGAAAGAGATGTACAGTCTTGGGTGTTCGACGGGAAAACGATATTCTGAGGGTCCCACAAGTAGGAAGAACATCCTTCAACGAGGCTGCCAACTGATACGCAAGGTCTTCCCCATATATGCAGTGTCCTGCATGATGTAGTAGGAGTTAGATCTATGCATTGCTGCAAAACACTGAGCAATGTATAGTTTTACTTGTTGGCCCTCCAATAGACGCAACAAGGATGGGTTTAGGCAGTGTTGACATCTGTTCGTGCCAAAAGGAAGCTGCATTTCTTAAAGCAATAGAATCAGCCTGGTGAAGGGCTCCCACGGTGAGGACCTACCGCGGAAAGTAATCAGTTCTACTTAAATCGAGGGAAAAAAAAATAAAAAATATGGTGTTTTAGGAATTGGGATACTTTTGTCAATCGAAAAGAACATACCACGTGTTTGTCGGGAGGATGTCGAGGAGTAGCCCACCGTCTTAGAAACGATGGCATCTGTTTATGGACGCCGGGCGTCAAATGGTAATAATCGTGGCGGGGTGTTATGATCAGGTCAAAGCGGTGCAGGCGAGACCTTGGATGTTGTATCTGTGTATCAATTGACTTCGTATTGAAGTTATTAATTAATTATCTACGACGGAAGCTAAACGGTTGCATATTCAAACCACTCATGGAGCACTTAAGTTCATAAATCATCTCAATAAGAAGGATTCTAAATTGTTTTTCGGGAGAGTATTAGTAGCATTATGTTGTACCTCCTCACCTGCACAAGAAAGACTTTTTCTGGAACTAACTTCTTGATCGAACTTGCCACAGTAATAGTATCACGGCCCGATGCAACCACTAACACGGGACCATCCCTGTAAATATTTGAAAAAAGCAACGCTGAGAGCAAGTAAAGAAAAAAAAATGCCTTCTTACTTTCCGTAGGTTCACGAATTCATCGAGATGAAACATTATACATACGAACAATAGTTGTTTGAGAACAATCATGGTACAAATCACATGAATCTTGAATTTTCCAGCGGTTTGAGAATAAATGGACCATTTGTTGCGGAGACACCAACCTAGAATGAATTCTTTCTGCAAGTCATCTCGAGGCTTTCGGGGTATTATTTCTCCAAACAACGAAAAGAAAAGAAAATGCTGATCGTCACAACGAATTCAGGGATGCATCGATATGTTGTAAACTCTCTTCCAGCAAATGAATAATTCGACTCGTACCTTTCGACCAATTCTCGGGCCATCTTCACAATGCACGGCATGTCTGCCTCCAATACACCTGAGATTATACCGGAAAGACGGTCACAAAACGAGGAAATCATTGCTCAATCCATTACAACCGAAGCACTACAGACCTCCACCTCGACGAATCAAAACAAACAAATTAATCACATCATCACGTCTCATGAATGTGCGAGCATAGATACTACCTTTCCCTTCACATGGACGAGGCTTCTTCAATGTATCTCCAATGGAAACCATAGGACCACGAAGCCATTTAACAGCACGATCCAACTTCTTGTGAACAGAAAGAGGAAGCCAGTGGAGTCTCTCATTGATCCCGCCCTGCGGTCTCCTAACACGCTGCGTCCATAGACGCTCTCAAAGCAAAATTCAAAAAACCGCTCCAAAGAAGACAAATCAGGTGCACGATTAGGCGTTCTTACGAGTAAAGAGTAGTCGTTGTTAAGGCCCAGAGCTCGAATTAATCCTATGCACTGATTTTCCGCGCCAGCGAAGCCATTGCCGATCACAATTGCTCTCCTAATCGTTTGCATTCGAGGTGTTCACTACATTTGCAAATTTCAACTGTCGTCAATAGGGTTTTTAGGTTATGGGTCTAATTCTTATTCTTAAAATTTTAAAAACCTGAATTTTATTAAGGCACAATTATCTAGCGTACTTTATTCATCTCTCGATTTATTTTCCATCTGTTGTGTTGTGATAGTTCGGGCACGAAGAAACGATTGGTCATCGACCCATAAGGCCATAATGTAGTGATTGCTATCTTTATTCATCGGAATTGTATTGATTATTTTTTTTTCTCCATTTTCGGACAAGTAGTGTAGTGTAATCTTCATCAATGCTACTTAAACTGTTCTCAGAACATGATATGATACAGCAATAAATCCTGCAGCTAAAGAACCATCAGCAACATATAATTGAGAATAAATCAGAAATATCATATTCATAACTTCGCTACAACGAGGCGAATCCCAAGAAGGGGATTTATGTATCAAATTCAATCTATGATATGTTTCAGAACAATAGCGTACAGAATTCGAAGGACTTACTTAGATGCCAAGCATTACACTATTTTAAGCATTTCGGTTTATCTGAGAGAGTGGAGAACGAGGAACAACAACGGCTGTTTGCTTCGTTTCCTTGGCTTGAAACGATTCGTACGAGTGGTTCTCACGAAACTCTTCTTGAAGGGTCTCCATAGGCAATGCCCTCAGCGAATCGATCGAACCCTTGCTAGGGATATCTGGTTCGGTTCTTACAGGTGTCGTGCCACTTGGCTCATAATCCTGACAAAAGGCGAAGGAAGATTTATCGAGCAATTTTTAAATGGTTGGTCATCTCTGTGCTATTTTTTTTTCGAAAATATCGAAGAAAAGCCTGGGATATGAGAGAAGTACTTACCATGTATTTTTCTTGGAAAGTATGGACCGCATGCTGCTCAATGTCAGCACACTGCTGATTGTGATCTTCGCTTAGACGTTTAAGTGCTTCTGAGTGATTTTGGGAAGTCGTTGTGATTTCAGCAATGGATGATCGTTCGCGGTCTGAAAGGTCTGAAGGTAGAGAAGATGTGAAATTCTCAGAAGATTAATAACCACATTGAGTTTCATATAGGAAAACGAAGCAAGAGAAAGCTAACCGTTAAAGCACTTAATGACATCTTCGCTACTCGTTTTTATGTCGTCTGCAATCATAATCCCGGCGGATTCAATTTCAGCTACATGTACTTCGTTACAGTAGCTCATCTCCCTGAAAAGATAACCATATATTGAGATATAATTCTGACAGCTCATGCATTTTTAGGGGGGAAAAAGATTTGATGAATTTCATCTGTTTCTGTTACCCAAGTACAGTACACACCTGACATGAGAAGCGATGGATGCAGTGTGTTCAATTTCCATGTTATTCAATGCTTCATGTGTTTTTTTCCACCATCCCGTAGCTGCATCAGCATTAGTTACACTGAAAGAGCAAGACGAGAATATAGATTAATAGGACAGGGAATGAGAGAATGGCATACTAACGCAAGTCTTTAGAATGTGCTCGCAGATATAATTCTCACCATTTCTGCAGCAGCAACTCCATACGACAATGTTTAGAGGCTGAAAAATCCGCGGAGTCGTTGAAACTACATTCACTATTCATAAATGAGTCATCCCATTTCCTTTTCAAGTCTGTGGCTATACTATCCACTTTTGAAACATGTCCATCCAAGAACAATTTATTTCCAGTTGCTGTCCCCATAAGATTGCCCAGCCTTTCATTAACCTGTCACTTAGATGGATAAGAATCACGAACTGAAAATTAAGGGCAGATTTTATGAAGCCAAAGTTAACCCACCATTGCCTTCTGACGCTGCATGCTATCAGAAATAAGGGAGGCCATGTCAGCGAGAAGCTTTTCTGCTTCTGTCCTTGACTGCTCCTGGAACATTTACACCGTTAAGTGCATCACAGAATATATGACAGGAGCAAATAATTGATGCAAAAAAGAAGGTAAACAAATGTTAGGTAAATGCTAAACCTCGTAAGCCTTTTGAAATTCAGTGATGCTCCTAGTCTGAACATTGTTCACTTCAGCTGCATGACATTCAAGCCTTCTCGTCTCACCTGAAATGTCATCAATGAAGCCATGGATGGTATGTGAAGTATTCTCCAGGTGTTTCATGCTGGAGGTGAATCTCTGCACAAAATTAATCCAAGCATGAAGAAAGTACAATAAGCTAAGCCATTACAAAATTACCTGCAAATACACCAGAAACTACACAGAGTAAAAATCGAACCTGTCGCAGCTCACGAGCTAAATGAGCCATTTCCCCTTGATGACTTGATAATGTTTCAAGAAGTTCATTGAACAATGAATTCGCTTGAATGGACTCTGCAGCTAGAAACTAAATAAGAAGAAGGACACATTGCAAACGCGAGACCCTGTCAGCAATACTGTTGTAGTGATGAAAGTACAATGCACACATAAAAACTTACTTCTTCAATTGATTGTGAATTAGAAGAGGCCAAACACGCAACTTTCTCCAAAGCAGCATTAGAATCTGCTTTGTGCAACCGCATAACGTTTTGTACAGCCTCGAAATGAGAGGCATACAAAGCTCTTGAAGATCTGATTTTATCCTTTAACTCCAGTGAAGCCTATGGACAAAAATTCAAAGCCTAAGGCTAAAGAAAGCAGAAAAGCTGCAGAAGGAGATATGATACTTGTAGAACAAGCAAAACGGCACGCATGATGGGACACTATTAGATAAGAACCTTGTTGTGCAGTTGGAGGAAAGAACCACAGAGATTGTCCACACGCTGAAGGTGCTTGTTTTGTTGTGTTACAGATGCAGACAGGGAGTTAGAAAGGGCACCAAGCTGCTTGGCAAGATCAGTTTCGAAAGTATCCACAGTGGATCTGTTATTGGCCATTAACTTGTCCTCTCTTGCTGCATAAAGGTTAGCGTAAAACAAAATAGTAAGATGCTATGTAGTCAATGACATTAAAAACTGCAGGTCCAGACGAACTCTTTACCAATTTTAAGGAAGAGCGAGGCATTATCCTTCTCGAACTTCTCGAGATCGGCTCGAAGAACACATGCTTGGTGAGCCAACGCGTTTTCTATCAATCATCCAAAAGATTCATTTATGTATCGATCGTGAAGACGTTCAACCTGGAATCTGAGATTGAGTTGAGTACCTGCTCTTTTCTGCTCAGATATGATGAAGTCTTGTTCCTTGAGGGAATACTGACATTTCTTAAGGTTGGCTTCTGTAAGTTCCAACAGTTTGCTGGTTTGGTTTAACTCTTCCTGCAAGGAGCTGCACATTAGACTCGGAAATTAACTTAGATACAGGGCTCTGAGAAATGACGGTGACTTACTTTTGTTGCATTGAGTTTGCTGCTCAAATCAGAGGAATGCTGAACCTGATCATCATATCTAGCTTGTAACTCCTCCATTTGCTGCATGCATATGAAAATAATGAGGAACAAATCAGATTTCCGCTATTTTATCAAGTATGAGTTCTTTATGACTGACCTTCTGCCGGTTTTCTATTGCCATCCCCATTTGTTCAATTTGATCTGCCATTGCCTAAAACATAGAAAGGTAAACAAATAAATACTATGAACATAAATGAAAGTTACAAAAAACCATTTATGCAATCATCTTGATTGTGAAAAGATCAGGTATTCAAATACTAACAGAACCAATTACCTTACGTTCACTCTCTTCCAGATAGTACCGTTCCTTTGGTATGTACACTCCATTCTTCTCCCGTTGAGCGTAAACCTCTACAGGCATCATACACAGAAGGAAATGGACAGGGGAGGGGAAAGAGATAAAGAAATTAATATTGCTCCAATCTCTACCAAAAAAAATTCCAAAATCAATACAACAGCCTGTTAGCATGACTATACCTGCTTTGAGCCGTTCAATTTCACCATACAAATCTTTTATCAATGTTGTTTTCATCATCTTTTGATTTACCTGCATCGGAAGAAAGATGATCAACAGAAACCTAAGACCAAGTATTGATACGTATCCAACAAGGGTAGGTACTCCGACGAGAAATCAGACAAGCAAACACAGGTACGAAAGGAAAAATGGTTCCAAACCTCGGGCTTATTTTTTATGTTTTTCGCCCTGTGAGCATAATCTAAGGTGCTAAGGGTCTCCTCAAGACAGTGAACAGCTGGTGATACTGTGGCTATAATACATGTTTTTGTTCGTCCACCCAATGAATCACGGAGCAAACGTGTGAGCTTGCTGTCCCTATTTATTAGTAGAAAAGTGATTAAAATAGAAATCAAGAATGCCTTGAACATTGACGAAAAAACGTAAACCAGTAGTTACAAATTGAACCTATAGGGAATATGTCCGAGATGCTCTACAAGGGCATTTATTACTCGCCCTAATGTAAGCAAACTTTTATTGATTTCTCCAGCTTCCCTAGCCCTCCCCTGCAAATGTTGCATAGTAAAGAATCACAGATGAGAGTACATATCGACAATGAAACTAAGTTGTAAGTTGATATAAAAAAACCAACAGAATTCAGAAAGAGAACCAAAAGCCAATATATAAGTTCGTAGTCAGTGTTTATACATATGAGCAGTTGTACCTCTCTAGCACCAGAACGCGAGATGTTCTCCGACCCAGCCAAATCAACCAGGTTCAATTTTCCGCATTTAATTAGTTCTTCACCTTCAGGCGTTGCTTCCTTAATATGTATTGTTATTGAAAATAGAGAATGGGACCGACTGATACAAAGACAATTATGTCAAAACTCAAAATTCAATCTCTAAATAGAACTAACATCATCGCAAACTTGAGGCAGAATCATGAAAACCTTGATTGTTTGTTTAGCAAGGTTTCAGCTGTTCGACGTTTGGCCGATCCCTTCAATCAATGTGAAAATCTCACTAGCACTTGTCACGATTTCTTCCTCCAAACCCTTAACAAGAACCCCACCCTTGCCGTCTTCCATAAGCGGCAACTGTTTTTTCTGTCTTTCCTCCAAGGCAACTTTGGATATATCTTCTGGAGCCAACAAGTCAGTAATTTCTTCATTGTATAACTCCAGGAAAGTTACTTTGACGCTATATTCAGCATTTTGACTCTCTAAGATGTCGAAAATTTGCTGGACAGCTCTGGGTATTACACCTGCCTCTGGAGGCAATTCACCATTTGGGCCACTCTAACGAAAGCAAATAAAAAAATAAAATCACCAAAGGGCACGCTACAGTTCGACAATTTAAAGAAAAAAATTCTATGTTAACATGCTTAGAACTTTATACCAAGACCAGCTCTTAACACAGATGAAAGAGCACAGCAGTTAATACCTTTGATTTCTTACATTCACCCTCCATCGTGTAAGTCTTTCCTGTCCCAGTCTGTCCATAAGCAAAGATCGTGCAATTGAATCCTTCCAACACCTCATTTACTATAGGAACAATTGCTTGTTCGTACAGATCTCTTTGCTTGGAATTGGGTCCGAAAACCTAGAAAAAAAAATGAAATTCCAAAGAGTAACCAACCCACTGTGAAAGCGTAAATGACACTTGTTCTTAGAATTAAGGAAGCATATTCTAATATAGCTTCAATTACTCATCCTCAGTATTCAATTCTCGTTTTTATATGCCGGCACGGCACCATCCAATTATATTCCCAGACAACATCGAAAACTCCACAACACTGACAGTGAAACCCCAGCTGAAGCGCCGAAACTCAAATCCACACGAAAAAGACTAGAGAGAAACAAATTACCTTATCGAAGGTGAAAACCCTGTCAATGCATTTCCCAGCAATGTTCTGCGACACGGATACTTCCCTCTGGTAGTCATTACACGTCACCACCTGCGGTGCGTTATTCCGCAACTCATCATCGCTGAAAGGCCTAAAAGCCATCAAAAAGAGCAAAATTAAATCCAAATCCAGGAAACCCCGACATCGAAATGTATGCTCGCGCTCAATACCTGCAACGGAGGAGAACTTGTACGTTCACGCCCTTCTCCTTCTCGTGACGATTCGACATTTCTTTCCTCACAGCGTGCGCCTGAGAGAGGGATAAGATAGACTCTTAACTAGAGAAAGAGAGATAAGAGAGAAATGGTGTGCACTGTAGAGAGAGGAAGAGTGGAGCGGGACAGTGTTTTTTCGACGTATTTGAAATTTCGAGTTTTGGTACAGATTCAGATCCAACGGTTTGAATTCTTCCATTAGGGTCTGGTGTGGTGTGATTGCTTATGAATTTGAATTGCAATTGGGCCCTCTCCTTTTGTAGGCTATTGCAATTGGGTCCATTTTTAGTAGGCTTTTCAACTATTCGGCCATTAATTGCCCTATTAAAGTCGGACCAAATACGGCCCATTGGGTCTAACACCATTCATTCTACACCTTTTTACAAGGTTGCTTTTTGAACAAAAACTTTTACTCCGCTTTTTGAGTCTCTATTTCATAGACTCGAGTTCGCTTGTGCTTTGAACGAGCATGATAATTTACCTCCAATACATGCATGTAAGAAAGAAAATGAATTATTTCGAATATATAATATTTTTAGGCATATTGATTTGCCTCTATGGTCTAGATTTTTATAGACTCGGGTTCGCTTCTTCTTTGGACGAGCATGATATTTAATATTGTTCTTAAAAAGAAATATTGTCCTATCCTTCACACTACAAACTACGATTTCGTCACGGGTCTCACATATGATCGTAATTCAGAACAAATAGATCTATAAATGAACATTTTTAGGTCTACACAAATGAACCTTCCTATCATGGTAGCAGCGCTCCAACAAAGCTTTTATAACACATTCAAGGCACAAGAAAGGAAACATAAAAGTGAATTATTTTTGTCACCTGCCCTCAAATAAGTCCAATTATGTTGGCCACTATGGATGCTGAAGGAGCTATAAACTGTAATAATGTGATAAATAATCCAGGGAGCATATAATATATATCACTGGCACCTACACCTACATATAAGGCTCCACTCCATAAAGCATGTCTAGATTTTAGATGAAATTATATGCTTGTCGGATGTTATGTGCCAGTTGGACATAATATAATGCATGTCAAGTAGTTATAGCAACAAACCTAAATCCATGAATGAAAATGATACTACAAATAATCTAACTAGGAACTCCTTCATTCAATGCCGTCGTTTCTTGGTTACTGAAAAGAGAGTGCCCAAGAAAGATCATATATTAATGAAAGAGACGAAATATATGTCTCAGCTCTCTCTCTCTCAACCCCTTTGCTTAAACCAAACTCCAAGCATTCACATACATCCTTTTTATGCCCTCTCATATACTCCAACCAAACCCCATCATCAAGAAATAAGCCACACAAAAATAGATTCCATAAACAGCAATCAAAACCAACAAAAGAAGAGTAGTAGCTGTAGCATACACAAAACGAGGCAAAGGACAAAAGAAACACTTATTTTAAAGCCAAATGACAGATATATCACACATACCTTCGCCTCCAAGCTCCAATGATGCGTTGAATCATAGATCTTTTCTCCGTCATAATGCGTCCATTATTAACAGCAGCGACCGTAGGAGAAATAAGACTACGCCTAGAAGGATGCAAGAAGTAGAAGGTTGTCCGAACTTCTCTGCTTTGGCTACACTCTTCCCTTTGTTTAGAAGATCAAGATTTGAGGCTGAAGTCAAAGAACATCAACTAATGGAGATTGGGTTGCCCACGAATGTGAGACATGTTGTTCATGTCACCTTTGATAGGTTCAATGGCTTCCTTGGACTTCCCGTCGAGTTCGAACCTGACGTCCCGAGGAAGCCTCCTAGTGCAAGGTTTAAAGCTTTCTTTTTTTCTTTTTATACGCTTCTTCTGTTAATTCACTTCACTTCAACACCTGCAATACATGTGTTTTAATATTTATAGCACTCGAGTTTTCGGAGTTTCAACAGAGTCCATGCAGCTTTCCTTTGATTCGAGGGGAAATTGCGTGCCCACGATACTACTCATGATGCAGAGGCGCCTAATCACACAAGGTGGCCTCGAGGTAGGGGTACCACACCCCAAATTTTCTGAATTCTTGTTTCCCTTGCAACCTATGATTTGAAATAAATCAGTCTCAGACAATAAGTTCATACGAAGAAATCTTGATGTGTATGTCCATGAAAAAAACAATGTAGTTTGAAGGGATCTTCAGAATCAATCCAGAGAATAGCCAAGAGGAATACGTTCGAGAACAACTGAACAATGGAGTGATCCCAGAGAATGTCGATGTCCATTGTCTAGCAGGCTTAATCAAGGTACACAATGACACAACCTTCATCAATAGGTTTATAACACAGTCCATTCATATCTTCGCCTAAAGCAATCAATTTCTGGATTAGGAGATAAAAGATCAATTTTTGTTTTCTGTATATTGCCTTAATCCTTAAAGATAATTCATTGTGCGTAGGCTTGGTTTAGAGAATTACCACATGGGATATTGGACTCTTTACCGCCCGAGGAGGTGATGCAAGCTGAATCTGAGGACGATTGCGTTCATCTCGTTAGGCGTCTTCCACCGACAGAATCAGCTCTTTTGGACTGGGCGATCAATCTAATGGCTGACGTCGCTCAGATGGAACACCTGAACAAAATGAACGCACGTAATGTCGCTATGGTTTTCGCACCAAATATGACCAAGGTTATCATGAAACCAAGCATTTCGTTTTTGTTTCTTTTCCTAGAATCTATTGATTAAAAGAGGATGTTCATTCATAACACTCTTCATGTTTTAAAAACAAACATGAATATATCAACAACAATGCCATGTAAAACCGGAGGGCAAATCAATTAAAATGTCGTCTCGTTTATTTTCATACGTCATCACACTCCGCCCGTTGGATGAACGGCTAATAAAATTTCTTGTTGTTTGCTGCAGATGTTAGATCCTCTCACAGCCCTAATGTTTGCAGTACAAGCTATGAACTTTCTCAAGACTCTCATAGTGAAGACACTAAGAGAAAGACAAGATTCGATAGTAGATAATGTCCCATCGCTCAACTCAGAGCCTTCAGACAAAGACTGCAATCCCAGTGATATAAAACTAACCAATCCAGAAGTCATTGAAGCGAGTGGGCATGAAGGAAACACAGAAGTTAAAAAACCAACCCAGAAGTCACTGAAGCCCAATACACCTCTTTCGCTGGACAAATCTAGTTCAACCAAGAACAGTGTCATTGCTATCGACAACTACGTACCCGATGACTAGAGCTGTCAATTGGGCCCGTGGCCCGCGGGCCGGCCCGCCCCGCCCCCAAAAAGGGCGGGCTGGGCTGAGATATTTTGGGCCCGCCCAGAGGCGGGCCTAAACGGGCCAGCCCGCGCGGGCCGCGGGCTTGGCGGGGCGGGGCGGGCTGGCCCGCGGGTCAGCCCGCCAGTTTAATATAATTATATATATATTTTATATTATATATTATGTTTAAATATATTAATTTAATAGTTAATGATTCATTAATTATACAATAATTAATAACATATATATCTATAAATATATAATTAATAGGTTGTTTATCCATAATTTATTATTAAATACCTTAATTAACTAAAACTAATTAATAAATTAACTTATAAAATGAAAATAAAAAATATATATATAATTATTTGTATGCGGGCGGGCCTGGCCCGCCTGGCCCGCGGCCCGCTGCGGGGCGGGCCGGTCCCAGATTTTTTAGGCCCGCCAGATGGCGGGCCAGCCCGCCCCGCCCCGCCAAGTGGCGGGCTTTGGCGGGCGGCGGGCCAACCCGGCCCGGCCCGCCATTTTGACAGCTCTACCGATGACAATGGAGATTTTGTTAATCGTTTTTCCTCATATATCGAAGGTTTTCTCGAAGGTGGTTGTGAGAACACTGCAATAACAACAAATGATATATCGATAGAAAGAACCCAAAGTACCAAAATCGCTCATCCAAGTAAACGAAACGATGATAAAGAAGGATCAGGTAAGCATATTCAGCAGGCAGAGACAGCTGAGAAGAAAAGGCATTTAAAACTTATCAGCCATTTGAACCGACATGCAGCAGAAAGGGTTGAGGCGTGGATGTGAATAACCATAGAATATATGGAACACTATATAAGTTGCTGAATTATTGAATTTTCAGAGTGTGATGTGAGCTCGCAATCCTCTGCTGAAGGTGATTTACCTTTAGTAACTTATACTAAGATAAACCATAAATTCGTTAACAATGAGTGAAGTTTTTGGTTCAGGTCTCTCCTAATATGCATGTAAATTGCAAATGTGCTCGTTCTTGGTTCAGGTCTGTCATTCAGCACCTACCATTGTAATATCAAGGAAATAGGAATGAGTTGCTATCTTGTGCACCTATACCCTCACTAATATTATAAACACGCAGAATAAGATAGAACTATTCACATCACCACATCATCAAAACTTGATTCTTTCAATATTACATGTAATATACGCACTCAGGGAAAGGTAGTACTATAAAAATCTCATAAAAACAATTATGAAACGCATCTTAAACCCCATAACAAATGAGCATGATTATGATATTATATGATTATAGTAAAAGTTGGGAACCCATTTTTTTGTGGCTCAGATATGCACAGCTTTGGCCTTCGACATTACATATGCAAAGTTTATTCCTTTCTGTTTGTGTGATGTGTTCTAATATATTATTTTTCTCGCATACAGAAATATAGACTAAGCAAAAGCCTTCATGTGCAAGCTAATAGTGGGAGCACCAAATCATATAGACTCAGTCTTCTTGTGTCATAGAATAATCGGAAAATTTATATCGGCGACTTACAAGATGAAAACATTGCAGCCATAGGAGACAGATCACCTGAATCAAATGGAGTCAACATCGACAAGCCAAACACAGAAACTGAAACTAACAAGAAAACTGCCATACCCAATCGTCTATTTTCATCACGTATTTTCATTGAATGATCCCAGTGGAATTATCTAACAAAATTTCTTTTTATAGGAATATAAACCTGGGAGAAGCAATACAGACGCAAATCAACGTGCAACGAAGATTAAATGAACAACTAGAGGTAAGCAACATTAAGATCTCTACATATGGCGCAAACATCGAAATCAAAGTTTTGTTGGTATCTGCAAGTATAAACCAACATACACCCACTAGAAGTTAATGTATCATTTAATCAGTACAAAGTTTTCAGTGAAATGCATAATCAATACTGCTCGACTTATATACTAGGTACAACGTCATTTTCAGACGCGTATAGAAGCTCCTGGCAATATTTGTAGATCGTGCTAGAGAAAGCACAAGAAACCATTGGCAAACAGAATTCAGGAACAATATGTCTCGAGGGTGCCAAGGTTCAGTTATCAGAACTTATGAACAAACTGTCAACCCAGTCCCTGAACTCAGCAATTTCTGGAATGAACGAACACTCAGATCAGTGGTTTCATCAAATGCAAAGAAACCAAATAACAGACTTTTCAACAAACAGCTGCTTAACCTGGTGTGAAGATTTGGTAAGAGACCAAGAATTGAGTAACAGCCTCATGCGAATAAATCCCGTTAACTTCAAAGACTTTACAGAGGCACGGCTAAAGGAAACAGACAGAATAATCAGACCACAGAACATAGATGGAGCGATGATCCAAGTCATGAAAGACAATCTCCGGCGATCAACAACAGTAACGAGGTAATCAGATGTTCAGGAGAGACCAACCTCAACAAATTATCAATGAGCAGTGGAATTAAAAGCAGCAAATGGAATGACAAGGCTGGCTATTCGGATGGAAGATTTAGCAAGCATAATTATGACAACGAGCCCTCACAACGACAGAAGCAGACTTCGCCTGACCCTGAGCTTACCTTTCCTTTCAACAAAACTGGACCTCAACACCAATAATGCTAACCATGTAACTTCAAACTGCAGTCAGTTGGATTTAAATGGGTTCAGCTGGAGCTGACATGCAAGTTCTACGAGCAATTACTAAATGGAAGGAAAGTTTCCTGTCCATTTCAGAAACCCTGGTCCGCTCATATTCCAACAGGCATCGATTATTCAGATAACTACTTTCCTTTCCAAGCATCTGCAACAAGTTAACTCTGTTGGGAAAAAGAGAAGCCATTTGTATTTGACGAAAAAGAAAGAAATTCGATCGACGCCACAAATTTCTAGAATAGATTTCAATTTCTAATATACGGATTCAGAGAGTTCACTCAACAAAGATGAATTATGTCAAGCATCTTTACTGCAAGCATTAACTTACGATTGTTATCCATGTTTCATCACATTGTACTCCAGCTCTCAAACGCCATAGAGACTGGCAAAATCGGCGTAGCATCACAGAACTGCTAAAAGCAGAAAGCTCAAAGTATTATTTTCATCAGCATAACTACGTCGTTCTGAACACATCTGAAGATTACTGACTTCATCCGATGCTGGACATCACAATTCACATGAGGCTTCTTCAATTTAGCAATCCACCAAATTCATGCTAATAATCACTTTTTGCACTCTTCAAAATACCATGATATACACAGTACACACAGACATAGAAGAGAAAGAGAGAGATCAACAGAGTATAGAACGACCTTCCTTGCAGCTGATGGTTTTTGTCAGCTGAATTAAAGAGAGAATCCGATTATTCTCTCATTGTTCTCTCATGAACTCGTTACGTCTGTACTTTTTGATCCAAGTTAGGCTGTTGGGCTTTAATTAGCCGAAGACAAGTCTGCAGTGTTGGCCCAACATATATATAATATGATTATGGTAACACTAAATAGTAGGAAAATCAGGCAACTGGTATTTCAATGACTAACAACTAGTACTCTCCGCACACTCAAATGCGTATATAACTCATATCTTATTAAATTTATTTTACTATGAAAATAAAGATTATAACATAAATTAATTTGTATAATTCTAAATATGTAAAAATGAAAATTGATTTATTGTAAAATTAAAGGTAGAATAGTAATTAACTAATAATAGTAATTAAAGGTATATTTTATTAATTAAGTAGTTTTTCAAGCGTAATGGACTAATCAACTGACGGTTTATACTCAACTCTCGCAATTAACATAATAGAATATTAGTTCTATTAAATTATGATTAATCGAAAGTTGGAACGACTAAGTACCCCTAAGGCCTTGGCGTACCATTACCTATTTAATTGTGTATAACCCAACTCCCGTAAAAACATGACATGTATCATGTTTATTTGGTGAAAAATATGTATGTGCTTTAACATGGTTGTGGTAGAGTGTCATGTGTCACGTGTCATTTTGTGAGTGGAGTTGGGTAGGAAAGGCAATACCCTAAATTTATTCGTGTTCACTCGAGTGGCATTTTCTTTTAATTTATTTATTTACTTTTGCACTCGTACGTTTGATCTTTAATAAATGTCGGAGAACTTCGAGGTTTATCAAGTTACGTAGATATTTATAAAAGCATATATATATATATATATATAGACACACATCAATATTTACTATCTCTTACTTTCACTAAAGTTGATATTATAGGTCTAGAAGTTGTCTTATTTCCGATGAGTATTGCTTGTCATGTTACCAGCACGAACTATCATCATTGCTCTCGTTAAATATATATATATATATATATATATATAGATATATATACACACACAGATAATTGAATCTCGTTCGGAAATGGACAGCCACTTCTCAAAATTTTCCGTTTAAATAATAGGACCGCCGTAGATTATCCTTCACCCAATTCCAAATATGATAATACAAATACTAATAGTAGTATAGTAGTAAAAATAATATAATACTAATAATAATATTAGTAGTGATAACAAGATACTAAATGCAGAAGCCTCCGTTCTTGGAGAAGAAAGTGGTCGTTTTTATACATCTGAAAATTGACATAAATATATTAAATATTCAGTTATAATAAACCCATCTACCTTAAACCAATCACATTGAACCCCAAACCATTTGTTGATTCTAAAAGCTGCTTTTTATGAAATGACGTGTAAAAACCCTCCGCGATTTTCTTAATTAGGGGACCATTTGTGAATTTTGAGAAAATATACCCAAAGTACAATGGACCACTTTGATATAAAAATATAATTTTTGGCCCAAAAAAAGTTGTTCCACATCATCTTCTATCGAAGGTGCCTACTAGAATGTAATTAAGATATTAATAATTGAGTGATTAGGAAGGCAATCCTTCACTTTTCCCTTGCCCAATGATCTTCGCAATGTCCTTTTTCTGATTAATTTAATTTCTTTATATAATCTTTGGTATGTCCTGTCATTTTAAATTTTCTTTTCGGTTATCATAAGTTTGGTCTACCACCAATAAAATGTTGCGAGTAATACTACTTATGAAGCTTATTTTACTATATAGTTTTTTACTTCTAAAATAAATGTATGGTCCTGAGTTTATATACCAGCGCGTATATATATATATATATATATATATATATATATATGTAAGCAGCTTATCGGAATAACTGCTTCTTTTGAAATAATAATTGAGTTGAGTTAAGTCCATATCTTGTCTTATATATATATATATATATATATATATATATATAAATAGAAATGTAACTTTCATGATAGGGGGACACGTATCCACCTCTTTATTTAGAAATAATTTACTTTAATGATGTAAAATCCACGTTGGTTAACCAATAATTATTTTAAAATTAAAAAAAACTAGAAACTACCCACTATCATATTAATTTAGTCAATAACTATCCACTAGCACACATAAAATTTACTAATTAATTAGCATATAAAAATTAGGAATAATTAATACCGTGCATTGCATGGGAATATACTAGTGTGTTTAAATGGTGAAGATAAAGATATAAGACTAAAAACATTACGCGTGAAATATTGTGCCTTTAATAGGATTGTATTAAATTTGAAAAATGATTTATCACATCACGTGGAGCAAAAAGGTACAAAATCACAATGTGCCCCACATATTTATATCAAACGGTCGAAAATACGCCAAAAGTTCTGACTTGCACTGTATGAGGCTCTTATAATTGTTTTAAGATATTTTCAATTTATATGTATATATACATACATTATGCCGCGCCGGGCCGGGCCGAGCAGTGGCAGAGGCAGAATCATCACCTATTGAGGTTAGGGCTGTTAATAATTGATCCGACCCGCCAACCCGACACGAACCACACCCTAAAATAGTAGATTCGGGTTAGCATTTTTGACCTGTTAACGAAAATGGGTAAACACGAACCCAACCCAATTATTAAGTGGATTAGGTTAGGGCTCGAATTTTCAACCCGAAATCAACCCATTTAACCCGAATAATATATACTATTAAAATATTATTAATATAAATAAAACAAAAGGATTAACCCCCATTCTCTATCCAATCTCACGCTCACACATGATGTTTTTAGAAAAAAAATTGCATTAGTTCTCCTTTTTTTGTTTAATTTGGAGTTCTAATTCTGTCAGTTTTGTTATTTTTTTAATTTTTAAACGGGTTGGCGGGTTGAGTTAGGGTTTTGATTTTTCAACCTGTTTAAGTAAACAGGTCAGGGTTGAAGTTTTCAACCCGTTTATTAAACGGGTTGAACCCGAAGGTGAGCAAACCCGACATGTTTACCACCCTTAACCGGGGTCCTATCTAATTGGATCCCATATCCTATTTTTTTTTATATATATATTTTCATTAGAGTTCCTCTAGTGTAAAATATAGCCTCGTTAAAATTTTAACCTTATATTAACAATAAAAAAATTCTAGTGGGATCCGATGGCCGAGCCAGGGCCGTTCAGTTATATGAGTTTTTTTTTTTTTTTTTTTAATGATTTTCGCTATTAGAAGTTATTGTGCAAAAAATTAGTAATTTACCAAAATTGGCTCGTGAACTGAAAGGACCTTGTTGTGTGGCTAAATATGCTGACAGGTTTATTCTTCTCCACAAAGATTCAATCCATGGTTTTAATTTTTTTAAGATTTTATCAATAATTTAAATAAATGAATTGCTTATCTTCTAGAGACTAATGCGATAACGATATATACTGATATATATATATATTGATATATATTGTGATTATTCATCATAGGTACGTTGCTCTATGGCTATGATGGATCACTGATGGATCAGCTACCACCTAGCCACTACCATTACACATATTTATTATTATTCCATAGAGGAATAATACAGATATAATTCATCAAATTAGTCGTATACCACACCAGTTATGACTTAATTCAATTATTTTACTTTAGCTTATAAAGGATGCATAGAGAGGCAGG
The DNA here is from genome assembly GCA_027422505.1 of Craterostigma plantagineum. Classification (NCBI taxonomy): domain Eukaryota; kingdom Viridiplantae; phylum Streptophyta; class Magnoliopsida; order Lamiales; family Linderniaceae; genus Craterostigma; species Craterostigma plantagineum. The sequence continues at coordinate 641,837 of JAPQWV010000145.1, forward strand.
CTAAAAAAATTTCAATTCAAAGTTCATAACTCCGACTAAGTTTAGTACGAAATGACTGTCGACTATTTCATAATCTTTACTTACGGCGAGACTAATTTTACTTTCCAAGTCACTCATATTCGACTTTTTTCCCTAATTCAACGCCATGAACTTTGTAACCTGAACACCTAATTACTTAAAATAATAAAATCTTATGTAACGCTCAATGTACTTACTCTCACCGACCATAATTACATTGCTTATCCTTAAATTATAATTAAACATCGTTAGGTGACGACAGATTTTACTATTGTCTATTGACATTCCAGATCTTTCAACTTGCGGAGTGAAATCAACAAATTGAATAAAGTATTTAATAAAAAAAGTAGAAAAAATATATATAATAAAAACTCTAAATCCGAATCCTAAGTCATTTATGTGGACCCAACTCATTGTATACAAAGAAAACAAAGAAGAAAAATGAAAGTAGTAGTAAAAATAAAATAAAAGAGATATAATGTTTACGATTTATGAGAGAGACAGTAGTGGTTTGTCCTCTCTTTCTTCCCATCCCATCCCTGTCCTTACAATCATCTCTCTCTCTTTCTCTCTCTTTAGGGTTTCCTTTCTCTTCTTACCTTCACTTTTTTATGTTCCAAAAGTTCACCTGAGATTTCTCACTGTTGTCTTTAATGTAATAAACGTTGTGTTACTACAGTAGATCTCTGTAAACCAGGTAGCATGTTAGCTTCTTGTTAGATGTAGCAGATCTGTGAATGTATTGTTCAAATTTTAATGTTTCTTTGCTCTTTGCGAGCATAGTTTTTTGAATCGTGATAAGAAAATTCAAGTCTTCGAAGATGTTATTACATTATGTCCATAGTTATCTGCTAGCTTTGGCGTCTTTTTCATATGAACGGTCCTCAGCTTAAAGGTTGAATGGGTAGTCAGTTTGTAGGGTTGACTATGGGACTTGAATTTTTAGTTCATTGACTCTTCGATGAAGGCTGTAATGATAATTTTGACCCATTTTACTGTCTGAAATCTACGAGGTGTTGATTGTCTGTAACCCATATGTTATAGTTTTATGTGATTGCTGATTTTCGTGCTAATCCACTGCCTATTACCATCTGACGTTATCTTAATTCATGTTTGAGCCTTATGTGTGTTCATATCCGATATATAGATTTAGGTGCCTTTTGGTTCTCATACATACTCTTTGTTGCTGATCTTATTTCAGGTAAGACTCAGCACTTGTAAGAAAACCGAATCTTTGTCTTAAAAAAGTTGTGCTATTCTCAGAGCTTTTTGGAACTTTTGCCGCATACGTTCGATGGCCCTGCTTCTCGTTGTCGTTTGATGAGTTCGCTGAATCCATAAAGATTTCGATAATCAAGAAAAGAATCCCGCTAAAGGATGGTGTCTTCTCGGGGAAACTGCGAAATAATCGAGGTTAATGACGAGCAAACTACGATTAAAGATTCCCAAAATCACCGTGGTGCCCAACTAAGATCACATCCCGGAGATCATAGGCCACCCCAGGCCTCGAAAAAGGCATCTAACAGATCGTTAGAAGATGACATCAACAAACTCTTCGAAGCAGTCAATCTGAGATCAGCCAAGAGTTTGGACCTTTCAGACACGAGGAGAAACCCGTCGAAGAAGCCCATGAGATCCAACGGGTCGAACTCGCCCGTCATAGGATTCTCCGAGCCCGTCTCTCTAAAGCAGGCCTTGAGAGGAATGTGCATCTCTCAAGCTGCTGAGATGGCGGCTATCAAGCGATCTTCCATGCCCGCCTCTCCTAGGATATCGGAAGTTGGTAAGATTTCGAGCATGTACAGATCTGTAGTGGTCGAGGAAAGTAGTTCGAGTTATCGTTCCAAGTCAGCAGCTCAGAGCTCGTGTTCTTCGCCTAGTTTTAGATTCAAGCCCGCCATTGCTAACGTGGAGCAGCCCAAGTCCGATGAGCCTTCGATGACGAAATCTCAGGGCCAGAACGTCTGTGTTTCTCCTCTCGGACAACCTCAGAAAACTGATACGAAGCTGCTGCAAGAAAAGGATGAGAAACAGAGTCAGGTTATGGTGTCTGAATTTCGTCGCTGTAATGATGAATTTTTAGAGCTGGAAAACAAACCTTCTGGGCCAGAGAAGGTAGCTATCAGTCTTCCTAGTAAGGAATTGGCGACTTCCGTGAAAACAGCCGAAAAATCGAATCCCAAGACAAGGAAAAAATCGAGGTTACAGAACGTATCTGCGTCCAATTCTGCAAAGGGCGGTAGTAAAGAACCTAATGCTAAACCTTCTAGAAGCAACGTTCGAATCGTAAAGCCAGCTGTCAAGAACAAGAACTTGGTCATAAGAAGATCGAAGAAAGTAGCATCTTCTTCCAGCCCGAGTAAAATGACATCTTACGATGTAGATAGTGATCCAAAGCAGTTGATCTGCGAAAAGTGTCAGTGTTCTTTGAGGGATAAGGGCAATGACAGCCCATGTAAGGATTCCCCCGCCACTGCATTCGATGACGCAGCTGTAATAAATGATGCAGATTTGAACGCTATCGCAAATGGCACGGAAGGAAAAGGAGAATCAGCAGCTAAACCAATCAATCTTCCCTCAAAATCTGCGGAAAAAGGCGGGATTTCTCAGAGCTCGAAGAGCAGCTTCTACGACTTCAGCAGCAGCACCACGAGCCTAAGCGACGAGAGCAACCTAAGCGGGTCGACTTTTGGGAACAAACCACACATGTCGAAGGATGTCAGGTGGGAAGCCATCAAAGCTGTAAGAAAACAGTACGGTTTCTTGGGATTGAGCCACTTCAACCTTCTGAAGAAGCTCGGCTCGGGCGACATTGGCACCGTATACTTAGCCGAGCTCATAGGGACGAGGTGTCCGTTCGCGATAAAAGTGATGGACAACGAGTTCTTGGAGAGGAGGAAGAAGACGCCCAGGGCTCAGACGGAGAGGGAGATACTCAAAATGCTCGACCACCCTTTTCTTCCAACGCTCTACGCTCAGTTTACATCGGACAACTTGTCTTGCTTAGTGATGGAGTTTTGCCCCGGCGGAGACTTACATGTGTTGCGCCAGAAGCAGCCCGGGCGATACTTCACCGAGCAAGCGGCAAGGTTCGTCTTTATAGGCTTGATTTTCTTTTCAGTACTTTACTCTAGGGACAGAGAATCTTGAGGGTGGCACTATACGAGCAATAACTTTCAAATTTAAGCAGTTTAAGGACATAATACGTTGCTTAATTTTGAAAGTTATTGCCCGTACAATATCATCCCTAAACTTTGAAAGTTATTGCCCGTACAATATCACCCCTAAACTCGTCAGAACCCAGATTATGCACTGAAACTCTAGAATTTGGACAAAATCCAGGGTTGCGGCGTGCAATGCCTCCATAAATTGCTTAATTTCGAATGTCACCCCCTAAATTTGCTGCCCTTGTAATGCTAATCGCCCAAATTACAGAAATGAAAAAATAATTAAGATTTCTATCATCGCTAAGGCTCGACTTTTTGTGGTGATAATTGGAAAACCTGACGTCTTGCTTATTGCAGATTCTACGTAGCCGAGGTGCTCCTCGCGCTAGAATACCTCCACATGCTCGGGATCGTCTACAGAGACCTAAAGCCCGAGAACATCCTAGTACGCGAGGACGGCCACATCATGCTCTCCGACTTCGACCTCTCCCTACGTTGCTCCGTGAGCCCAATGCTCATAAAGCCCACCTCTTCTTCCCTAGTCCTCGAGCCCCCGAGAATCTCGGGCCCGTGCGCGGGCTCGAACTGCATCGACCCCTTCTGCACGGGTCCGTCTTGCAAGGTCTCGTGCTTCACCCCGCGAATCTACAGCACGTCATCGTCGTCCAAGGCAAGGAAAAAGCACAAAGACTCGAGCAGTTCGTTACACCTCAGGTCGTTGCCTCAGTTAGTGGCCGAACCCACCGAAGCCCGCTCGAACTCCTTCGTCGGGACCCACGAGTACTTAGCGCCCGAGATCATAAAGGGGGAGGGGCACGGAAGCGCGGTGGATTGGTGGACTTTGGGCGTTTTCTTGTACGAGCTCTTGTATGGGAGGACACCGTTCAAGGGGGAGGGCAACGAGGAGACTCTGGCGAACGTCGTCTTGCAGGGGCTTAGGTTTCCCGACTCTCCCATGGTGAGCTTTCAGGCGAGGGATTTGATAAGAGGGCTGCTCGTGAAGGAGCCCGAGCATAGGCTCGGGACTGAGACTGGGGCGGCGGAGATTAAGAGGCACTCGTTCTTCGAGGGGTTGAACTGGGCTCTGATTAGGTGCGCGGGCCCGCCAAACGTGCCCGAGTTCTTCGAGGTTGGGAGTCTGCGGGCAGAGAGTTCGGGCGGGTCCCCGACGAAGTTTGGGGAGCATGTGGAATTTGAACTTTTCTGATCTCTTTTGTCTGTCTTTGGAGTAATGGTGTATATTTTCGACTTATGAGCAATGGCTTCGGCTCTTCTGTGGAGATGTATGTGACTATCGATATGTTATTCAGTTCCACGCACGCGCGGAAATTAATTTAAATTAATAACTTATCCAATTCAAAGCAAAGCTTCCATCTTGTCTAAATATGTAATTAGATCACGTCAAAATCTTGTTTCTGTCGTGGGAATATACTCTCAAGTCTTCGCATTAGTCAACTTTTCTTTACGTCAAGTCAAAACGTTCAATCCTTTTAACTATATATCAATATCACATCATATCTCACCACTGACCAATTAATATTCCTGTTAAATATAATCTGCTTCAATAATCCTATTCATATGATATGATAAGTAAATTCAATAATAGTTAACAAAATCAATTAGGTTTATGTTACTGGTTTGAAACCAATACAACTTGGAACAATGACACGAACATTTCATACCGAAAGCAATAGTCTCATTAAACGACACCGCAGAAAAGAGTGCTAAAAAGCCAATCTATAACGAAATACCACCCAGAAAAACAAATCTCATCTTGAAGAAGCAATAAGGAAACACCCAAAACAAAAGAAAAGCTCAAGAAGTACCTTAAAATCAGTACTTGTAGTCCTTGACGTGGAGACTCTCCGAGGCGCCCTCGCCCAACGAAGCACCGCCCTCATAAGTCCCGAGCGTGGCCTCAGAATTCGCCTTACATCTCGCAAGAAAAGCCTCTTGCGCCTTGGGAACGTTCGCATCCTTACCAGCCCAAGCCTTGAGCGTGCTCTGCTGCAAAGCCCGCCCGAACGAAAACGTAAGAGCCCAAGGCTTCTTCGCCTTGAGCTTGTTCATCGCATTGAGGTTCTTCGTCGCCTCTTCTTCGCTCTGACCGCCCGACAAGAAAACCACGGCGGGCACGGCGGGCGGCATGGTCCTCTGTAGGGCCCGAACCGTGTACTGAGCCACGACCTCGGGCCCCACCTTGGCCGAATCAGAGCCTGGGGTGACCATATTGGGCTTCAATAGGGTTCCCTCTAGGAGCACGTGGTGGTCGTTCAACGCCTTGTAGCAGGCGGCTAGGACCCTTTCGGTGACATCAGCGCACCTTTCGATGTCGTGGGCCCCGTCGACAAGGATCTCGGGCTCGACGATCGGGACGAGCCCGTTCTCCTGGCAAATGATTGCGTACCGGGCCAGCCCGTTTGCGTTTTCGCTGATGGCTAGCTGGGACGGCTCGTTGGGCCCGATCTTGAGGACGGCCCGCCACTTGGCGAAGCGGGCGCCAGCGGTGTAGTACTGCTGGCACCGTTGGGCTAGCCCGTCGAGGCCTTGGGTGGTGGTCTCGCCGTTGGTGCCTGCTAACTCGACCGTGCCCTTGTCGACTTTGATCCCTGGGAGGACTTTGGCTTCTTTGAGGACGTCGACGAACGGTTTCCCTGAACGTTTCATTGCAATGTAAGATAAAGTATGTCACAAATTAATGAGATAAATCATTGCGTAAGGTACCTGAGGCTGTTTTCTGATAGAGAGTTTCTTCGAAGAGGATGACTCCGCTGAGGTATTGAAGGGCGCCGGGAGTGGTGAAGAGAAGCTCGCGGAGGGCTCGCCTGTTGGATTCAGTGTTCTCGGTGTTGATGCTCGACAAACGCTTGCCAATCGTGCCCGTCGATTCGTCGGCTGCTAGGATACCCTTACCTGGCGTGCCGATGTAAGTAGCATTGGCAATGAGCTCGTCTGGAGAAAAAAAAAATAAATCAGAATACACCAATCCAATTTCTTCGAAAGCGTGAGAGGGATAAATAAGACGAATGGAAATTGATTTTATTGTATCAAACAGATCCGTTTTATGAGGCTAGATTGAAGATGTCTGAACAAAGCACAAAAAAAAAAAAAAAACAGGTCAGCATATTCGCCAGTAATCAGCCAGCAAGCGAGATCTATACAGTAATCAGCTCCTAATCGCATCAAATCAGCTGCAACAGATCATATTATTTAGAACCAGCATATCAGAATCATCACATATGTTATAAATCAACCGACGAAATGTCGAAAAGCAGCCGAACTCGCGGAGGAACGAAATCTACCAAAAATCGCAGAGTCCACGCACAATCACGTACAACTATTAACTGCATCGTTACAAACTGCGTCTAATCCAGTGCGGAAGAAAGACATCATAAAATTGAAATGGTATGCTTACCAGCGTACTTTCCCCTGTAGCAAGACATCGTTGCTGATCGTCGAGATGAGAAGCGAAGAAAACGAGAAGCAAAAGTGCAGTGTAGAGACAAGGAGAGAGCTTTGGCGCAAGACAATGAGTTCGTTTGCGGTATTTTATGTCGAGCGGTTTTGCTTGGATTGGATCGTCGGATTGTTTATTATCGCTTATTTACGAAATTATCGCTTAATGGCCAAACCTATTTCTACTAATTTTACATTTCTACCCCCCATCTTTTTATTAACGAAAGAGAATACCCATGGGTTTGGAATAATGCGAATCCCTACAAGCCTAGTTAAGATTTCATTTTTGCTATTATTTGCATGGATGGGTGATATAATTAAACAAACTTCCGATTAACGAAATTCTAGAAGATTATCAGCTATTAGTTAGCATGCCATGCTATAATCCAGTCTACCGTTTCAAAATAGAATAATACGTAGAAGTTTCATGTCATAGTCATGCAGTGCATTATAATAAAGTTCATAAAACAAGAGCAAGCACCATAAAGATAGCAAGCGTCTTAACACGAAAATCAAATTGCTACTAAAATATCTGCTGATAGAACTAAATGACACAAAAGCGTAGCATTAACAGCTTCAAAGTGCCACCTTTTCTCTGACGAAGAAGGCTTCTTGTAGATAGATGTTTATCACCTGTATTCAAACATCAAAATAGGTTTCAATGAAAAAAAAGGCGCATACCCTTGGCAGATGCTACTGGCCCTGCAAAACTAGCAAACTTGTATTAAATGAATCATAAAAATAAGTAGTATATAGAAAAGCAACGAACACTACTTTTTTAGGGTGGAAAAACTAACCTGCCAATGGCATAGATATGTATCTAAGTTTTGGCATAATTAACAGTTATAATCAACAAGAACACGGATCTTATATTAGAATTAGTGCCCCTGCATATTATACCTACTAAAATCCGAGATAGAGTAAAAAGGAGATGCAAGTCCACTCAGGGCTGGATATAAAAAGAAAAAATATGTTATGCAAATGAAGGCAGAAGAATTCTAATTTTAGCATCTCAATGGCAGCCAAAGATCACAATCATATCCCACTTTCATGATTTGCATCTACGACTAAACAAAATTTTGAGTTGAGGTGCACCCTCTATTCCTACGTGCAATAATATGCCTGTAATTTTCACCATCATTTCCTCCTTAAAGACATGCTTTATATCTTCAAAAGATGCAATTGAAGAGAACACATGGGTTTTGCTTTTACAGAGTACCACACCTGTATGGTGCCAATAACGCTGCAAGCGTTATCTCTTCCAGGCTACACATTGCTTCAGGACAAAAAAGCAGCATATATGGGACAGAAAAAGGAGTATGTTAGGAGACTAACCATGAGTCCACGTGACACTAGCAGCTCCTTTCAGAACTTAGTAGTCAGAATCTCCATTTTCCCGACGGGGTGGACGTGAATCATTGTCATCAGGAGTGCGGCCACCATTACGTTCACTGTCATGATTAACTTCATCGTTTCTAACATCCTTTTCCCGCTTGGTCTCTGCCTCCTCTCTTTCCCTATTCCACTGCTCAATCTTGGCCCTTCTTTCAGCGCTGCTCTCCCTCTCCCTCTCTGAACCCCTGCCTCTCCTTCCACTAGCAGGACTTCTGCTTCTTCCACTTCTGCGAACAGGGCTTCTACTTCTAGGCCTTCGTTCTCTATCACTATGATGGCGATGCTCTCTTCTCCCAGAACCACGATGCTCCTCGTAGTTACGACGACGTGGGCTTCGGCTGCGGCTTCTGCTTCTGCTGCGACCATGTTTACGCCCACTCTTTCGAAAGAGTTGTTGACGAAGCTCCCTAAAGGCGAAAAAGAATCGGGTAAATAAAGTAAATAGTTAGATAAAATACAGAACACTTTTATGTTCATAGCTGACCTGCTAATCTTCTTCAAATGCATGAAGTTACAGTAACCACCTCGACCGCAAACGTCTTCTTCATATTGCCTACAAGTCGCCTCTCGAAAATCCGTCACGGGCGAAAAATCAGCTATGATGGGGCGCCCTGAAGATTTCAGTTTTCGAAATTTTGAAGTTAATATAAAGTTTGCAGAGATGTTTGTCAATCTAAAACGATTCAATTGATGCAAGAACAAGTAAAAATGGATAACCACATTAGAACTAACTTCTGACCTATGGAAAAAAATGCACAGTTGTGCTGATAAGAAATTGTAATATTTTCGATTTCAACTCCTTCCATAAGTAATCAGCGACGTTATAAAACTTCAAACTTTGCATAAAAGACAACTGACCTTCATATGTCCTCCCCACAAGATTCTGAAGCGCAGCTTGTGCTTGATCTTCCTCCCTGAACTGGATATAGACATTACCCACCATGTGGTCCGCCAAATTATCACATATATTGAGGCTCTGAATATCCCCATACTTGCTGAGCTCCTCAAACAAATCCTCATAGAAATCCTGATATTCAGGGATCAAGTATCAGCCATAAGGTGTTGTTCCAAGAAAGAAAATGCCAACTCACACAAGGATATAATACCAGGAGCAAGAGCTAACACATAGTTCTGTATGCCACACAATAAAAACTATTAATTACTAAATCCAACCACTTATGTCAAGAAACTGGAACAGGAAAATTTTCATTCCCAAAATACTTTATTGAAGACATACAACACCGTCATTCAAAGGGATAAGTAGCTTAGAGTGAGCATTGACAATGTTTTCCATACCATCTTCCTCAGTTCAAAACGAAATTCAAGCGGAACTTTACAAAACAATTTTGACTCACCAAGCAATTCAGTTTGATTACAATTTACAAAAAAATCTCAACTACAGAGAGAGATAAAGCAGATTAATTGAAGAACAAATCAAACATCAACAAGAAGAAAAACAGCACAAGCTACTACACAGGCCATGTGAAACCTACCCAAACACCCTCCAATTATAAAAAAAAGAATCACAAGCATATCGTTCTCAAAGCCTAAATTCATCAAATCGAAACGCCAAAGAAATCCAAGTACCATCCAGACATATCTCGCTAACCATGAAAGCCTAGCAACATCAGTATCCCCCTCAAACAGAAAATAAAAAGATAACCTAAGTGGCTCGTGAAATCTGACCTCGAAGTGAGATTGGATCTTCTTAGGGTCGAGCGGTTGGCCGTTGGCGTCAACGCCAGGCGTGATGGAGTCTGGACGCTGGTACGTGTTCGATAGGAGAAGCGTAGGGCTTATGCTCGGCTTCGTGTGGAGGCGCGAGCATCGATCGCCGTGCCTGCACGCGCCGATCTTAAAGTAGAACGGGCAGTTAACCCTGTCCTTCTCCGTGCCGAATATAGACGCCAAGTGCTCCGCCATATCTCTTCTCCGTTCTCCGAAGGATGTTTCTTGTTTCTGATGCAGATAATATATGCTGAAGCCGAGCTAGGGTTCTTTCAATTCGAAAAATCGGGCACGGTGCGAATTTAGGGTTCGGGGGAACTAAGACCTTGCTTTGTGCCCTCCAATCATAATATTACTTACTAATTACCGACTTAACCAAATTAAAATTTTTATTATTTTAAAAGTAATGCAATGAGCTTGAGAGAATTTTTCTTTTTTAACTTTTCATATCTCTAAATATCCGCATTAATTAGCTATGAGCTTGCGTGACATTCTCCAGTAAAACAATCATCATAGGTTTATAATTTTTAAACGTTAGTTTAAGTCATGGTTGTGTTTGGTTCACGAGGTAAGCATGAATAGATATACCTACTGTTTTAGATAAACACGCGTAATCAGATATTCTAAAACTCACTAACCAATCACATATTTACTTTATACGCAATTTAATTTTACATAAATCTTGTTAGTTTAGACCCTCATAAATATATTGGGCTTATAAATAAGAACTAGTATCTCGAACCCAAACACAAAATAAAGTTACTTTTGCAAAAATTATCTATACTCTTATATTAATCGTGAGGGGCTTTAGAAAACTGCTATTTTTTGTATCAATTTGGTGTATCAGTTGCACAAAAAATTTGATCCAATTTTAAAACTGATACATCTATCTATTCTCCGTATAAGCCAACCCATGTCAATAAGTAACTGGCTCAGTATGAATAAAGTAACTATCTCTATCTTCCGATGAAATAATATTAACTTCCCCAATTTTCTATAAGAAAATTTCAACTTTGTATTAATTCTCATTTTGGATTTCAAATTATTAAAAAATAAATACCCTTAAAACATGAAAACAATATTTTCATATTTTATATATTGCACACGTATTGAGCGTGCACAGTGTACTAGTAGTCGTCATTGCTTTTCAACCAATTACCTCTATATTTTTACACTAATTTTATCCGACTTATTAAATAAAATAAAAATTAATGTTAGCTTACTTTTGTCACTATTGATTAAAATTTTTTAAATAAGTGATGACTTAATAATATCAAATAATAAATAAAATTAAATCTACAACATAATTATAATGTTGATAATAGTACTAACTTGGTATATATTCGAACCACCGGCTTGAAGACTCCGGTTTAATTCCATAGTTCAAAAATATATCTCTTTATACAATTGGAGAGAAGATATTAGATTAACTATGAAATTCAATTTGGTATGACAATTTTTTTTTTTTCGTATAATGAAGGATTCATTACCAACCAAACCAGTCTTTATACATACACACCACAAGAAAGCTAAAAACTATCAGCTAAACAAATAGCACACCCGATTGTAAATGTCCGAACCAGCTACCATTTTGTATGACAATTTTATCCCCATATCCTTGAACTTTTTAATTTATTCTAATCATCCTACCATAAATCATTTTCCCCATTACATTCAAAAGATTTCTTAATTAAAGATACATCATATCATATATAAGATAAGATATATTATATTGAAAATAACTTCATAAATATAACATAATTTACGTATTGGAGCACACGCGTCGGCGTCGGGGTTCAGTTTTCATTATTTCTAAAAGTAGCAATTTTATTCAAGATTTATTTCCATAAGAAACGCCATAGACTCAGAAAACCCAAATTTCAAAAACTCGGTCCCAAGATCAGATTCAAAATAAGAAACAACACAGTTTCGATTCCTCGACAAAAGAAAACTCTCTCGAGCCATTATTCTCTAGTTTCCTAACAAGGCTTCTTAGGCCAACAGATGGGTAAATAGACAAGACCGATCGATCAGTAGGGCTCGACGGGCGTGCGGAAGTTGGCCCCTGCGTATACAGCCTCCGACCCGAGCTCTTCTTCAATCCTCAACAGCTGCAAAGAAAAGAAGAAATCAGAAAAATGAAACTAAAAATAAACGTATGCACAAAAATAAGTGCGAGATTCTTGCCTGGTTGTACTTCGCAAGACGTTCTGATCTGCACGGAGCTCCCGTCTTGATTTGGCCCTGGAAGATTTACATAAAAAATAACGTTACATTCATAGACGAATATAACATTTTCGTGCAGTAAAAAAAAACATCTCTTTTTCCCGAGATAACTACCGTAGCCAAACCAACGGAGAGATCCGCGATGAAGGTGTCCTCAGTCTCTCCACTGCAAAAACACATCATCATCAATGGTTTCAATCGAGATTCAAGTTTGATATAATAATTAGCCAAGATTGTGATATTACACACATGTAACTACATTACCTGCGGTGACTGGCCATTACACCCCAACCAGCTTGCTTGGACATTTTTACAGCCTCGATACTCTCAGTCACAGATCCAATTTGGTTAACCTGGTTAGTAGTTAAATAAGTTCAATAGAGTTGCTGTAATAAAAATAAAAACGAAGTCGTAGAGTGCAGCTAAAGTAATAGTAGATTTGTTTGAGTACCTTGAGAAGAAGAGCATTGCAAGTCTTCTCTTTGATAGCCTTCTCCACTCTCTGTATAGAGTTATCACACACGGGGAAAATTGTAAGGGCAAAAAGCGCAAATTTGGGAGTTTAACTGTCTCATTAGGATGAGGGCAAAAAAGATTAGTTTCTGAAGTATTTGTCTGTGAATGAATAAAACAATCTCTCACCTTGGGGTTTGTGACAAGGAGATCGTCTCCTACGATTTGTACTTTAGCACCAATCTCGCCAGTGAGCTTAGCGTAGGTCTCCCAGTCATCTTGATCGAATGGATCTTCGATTGAGACAATTGGGTACTCAGACACGAATGACTTGTAGAGGTCTTTGAGCTTATCGCCGGAGATCTTCTGAGAACCATCATTGTTCTGAGGAAAAAGAAAATATTCGAAGTCAATGATTCATTCTTCGATTAGGAAATATACCTTTTTGAATTAAGGACTTACATCTTCCTTGAAATTCAAATCGTAAGTCTTGTCAGACCCATAAAATTCGGAAGCAGCAACATCCATTCCAATAACAACCTATACGTAAGCGACATTGATAAATCATTTAGCAATCGACACATACAACGAAGCTAGAGTTGAAGCATGGAAAACTCACTTTTCCAGTGTATCCAGCTTTAGCGATAGCTGTCTTGAGGAGTTCAAGGCCTTCCTTGTTCTCCTGAATATTATTACGAGAACGCAGCACAACAGTTATCATTTTAACACAGAGAAATTAGAAAAAAGCGAAAACTGTGTGATGACAGTATATACCTGAATGTTAGGAGCAAAGCCACCCTCATCGCCGACATTGGTGGCATCTTGACCGTATTTCTTCTTGATAACAGCCTGCAAAGCAAATGACAATTTTATTATCTAACGCCAAGCCAATGAAAGAAAAACAAAAGCGATCATCAATTGTATTCATGAAGCCGCAACATGCCTTCAGATGGTGATACACTTCGACGCCCATCTTCATGGCTTCTCCGAAAGAAGAGGCTCCAATAGGAAGAATCATGAACTCCTACATAAAGGAAAATAAGTAAGTAATCCATCACTTATTGCAAAAAAAGCACAAGTTAAAAAAAGCAAAGAAATTACACAACAAAATTATATTACCTGCATCGCGAGTTTATTTCCAGCATGCGATCCACCATTGATAACATTGAAGGCAGGAACAGGCAACACAAGCTTCTTGTTACCAGCAAGATTTGCAATGTGCTGTAAAGAAGAAATTGAAAATTAATCTTCACAGTTATTTAAAAAAGCAATATCAAGTTAAGTACAGACAAGAAAGCATTACCTTGTATAGAGGGATATTGAGGATAGCAGCTCCAGCTTTACACACAGCGAGAGACACAGCAAGGATGGCATTAGCACCAAGCTATAATAAAAAAAGATCATAAGGCAAGTTAAAAGAGCGGCCAGGACAAGAATCAACTAGGATGAAATAAATCAAATGACAACATACCTTTTGCTTACACCAACCCCATTCATTCTGGGTTCCATCGAGTTCTTGAACCATGAAGTTGTCGATTCCAGTCTGATCAGTAGGGTCCTGAAATAACAATCTTCTTCCGTTAAGTCGAATGTCCAAAACATGGGAGCTCAGCTGAGTTCCACATATCTTACATGAGATACTCATTACATAAAAAACATAAAAATAGAAGTTATTTTTACCTTTCCAACAAGGGCTGGTCCAATGATTGAGTTCACATTGTTAACAGCCTAAATAAATGAAGACAAGATACCATAACCATTGGAAAAATTGTACCTAGATCAGGTACTGAGAAATTCAAATTACAAAACAAAAAAAAAACCTTCGAAACGCCTTTTCCGAGGTAGTCTGAACCACCATCTCTCAGTTCGAGAGCCTCGTAAATTCCTGATGATCACAAAATCAATGTATCAGCCATAGAAGCAGGTATTATACATCAAGATCCGTAATTAACTAAACAAAAAAATCACTAATATCCGTTCATGAGACCAATACATGAATAAGTCCACATACGTTCATCAATTTAAACGAAATCCGTACGAATACTAACAAATTCGCAACACAAGGGTAGGAATAAAGACATGCTGACATATAAAAAGTTCAAAGAGGCTCAAAATGGGTCTAAATCATGCAAACTAAGGAAAGGCGAACAAAGCGGAAAAAAAAAACACCCGCAGATCTTACCAGTCGATGCACCACTAGGCACAGCAGCTCTAGCCCAGACACCGTTTGATAGATGCACGTCGACCTAATCACACAAAAGATTACAAACATCAAACAAAATCAATCCTTACAACTTCAACGACGCAACAACAACAAAAAAGAACAGATCGAAAGAGACGAACCTCGACCGTAGGATTACCACGGCTATCGAAGATCTGACGGGCCTTGACGGACTTGATGGTTGCCATTTGAAATCGAAGAGGTAGGAAGAGAGTAGATCTTAACTTGGGATGGCAGAAGAAAAATCTAAGTATCGAGAATGTGGAGTGTTAGGTTTGGGACACGAACGAGGAGATTTATAAGCACTAAGCGAGGAGATTGCATCACGACCGTCGACTTGGTCGAAGAATAGATCAGAGCCGTTGGCTTTGCCTCGAGTGCATCGAACGACTGAGAGAGTTGGATGCGAAAAAGAGTAAAACAATATTACCTCAAAAAGGGTTCGATGAGTGATACGTCACAAATTTGAATACACTTCGGTTGTATAAAAACAAAAGGTTGCGATTATATTTTTACAAAAACACCATCACGAAGTAGGGTTGCAAACGAATCGAATCGAGTCGAATACCGCAATATTCTATTCGTATTCGCATAACAGTCGAATACGAATACAAATACTCGAATATTTAGTCGAATCATAAAATCGATTCTTATTCGAATTCGAATATTTTCTCGAATATTCGAATCGAATATCGAATATTTGTATTCAAAGTCATCTTTGATTTTTTATTTAATAAAATATAAACAATATCATCTTTAAAACAAATATTGAATTATAATAAATTATAAAACATATATTGAATTATAATAAATTTTATTTAAACATATTGAATTATAGCATATTATTTGTAAATATTTTAGTGAGTTATCATATATTATATGTGAATATATATTAATTATACTATATTTTATGTTATATTATTCGAATCGAATAATTCGGTTAATTTTCGAATCGAATATTGTGATTTCATATTCGTATTCGTATATTTCTCGAATCAGAAAAAATATTCTTATTCGTATTCGTATTCTAAATATTCGAATTCGAATTTTAAAATTTCGAATCGAATCGCGAATCGAACCAAAAAAGTTCGATTCGTTTGCAACCCTATCACGAAGCATATTCCAATAATTGGAAAAGAGCATATTCTCGTGTTCCATAATTTTTTTAAGAAAAGAATTCTCCACCTAACACTACTATATAAATTAACTTGGGTTCATTCCTTTCGAGATTATTAATGACAGGAAACTTAGAAATGAAATATATAAAAATTTCACATAGTTCATTTTGTGATGAGACGAATCATTTAATTTGATATCAGAACTCAGTCCAAGAGTTCCGAGCAAAGGATACTCGGAGTACCCATAAAAACTTTGCCGTCTAATACTAAACACAACAAATCAGCCTTGAATGTGATAAACATATTGAAAATAATATACGTTAAAATATAAAATGTTTATTTCGATCCTTATATTTAGGTGGACTTGGCCTTCAAATAAATTTCCTTTGGAATACTTCTACCCTAATAAAAATATCTAACAAATCATTCCGACGTAACTTATGGTCATGTCATGTGCCTCAAGAGTATCTCCAACCGAAAATGCATTCTCAATTCCAAATTCATTCTCAAATTCATAATTCAGTAATTTTTCATGGTATAGTCATGAGAACAAACATTGGTTTAATTAATGGGCATAACGATAACGGGCATGCTCGTCAAGATCGAGCTTTCTTAAGGAAATAAATAAATACAAACTAAAAAAAAATACTCCGGGCAAAACTTCGACACCCATGATTGAGCTCGACAACCATGAGTTCGAACGTAGTTTCAATCGAGCCAACTCATCTTCCACTCCTAATTTTTCAAATTTTCAAAGTCGAAAACACAACGAAAACTAGTCGACCGAACCGAGATTGCCATGCATCTCCGTGAGATAAAAAAAACCAAGAATATCAATCACCAAAGAAAACATACCTAAGAGATAATAACTTAACCTCACAGTTAAAAACCTAACTAAAGTACTACCAACTAACAATAGGATCTTCACTAAGTGAAGCTCTTCACCGCTCGTCGACGGCCACAGATAGATTAATATCGGGATGATCGAATTTACCTTCTCTGCTTTCTCCCCGACTTTGATGTCCTCGAATTTGAGACGCATTTTGGGTCGAGAAGCCCTTTGTCGTAAAAGTCCCGAGTACAATCTGATGAAAAAAAAAAATCCAAGTAAGAAAGGAAAAGCGCAAGAAAAAGAATGAATTTTTACGGATTCATCAAGTAGGATACCGAAGAGACGTTTTACCTGGACTGGGTTTGAAGCCATTAAAGAACCTGCGAGGGCTCCACCGACTACAGAGCCGTCCGAGCCAGCTAAGGAGACGCTGAGCCCACCCTTGCGACTTTGTACTCCGTGCTTTTCAGATACTGTGAACGAACCTCTTAGGGTGAGAATCTCGAAATTGCCCTGCGTGTAATAAATTCGGGTTGAATGGCGAGCAGCTTTCGATGCAATGCAATATACGTAATCAATAAGGGCATACAAAAGCTAGTCACACAAGTTGTATGCGCTAATCGCTTAATTTGGATTAGCTTATCGCTGTAAAGAAAGCGACTTTTTTTTCCACAACCTCGAACTTTTAACGTCAGCGACGAACGTTGGCCTGCTCCTCCTATTGCAATATTTAAACCCTAAAAAGAACTTTTTAAGGTGAGAGCACAAACCAGTGAAGGGATGAGCAAAGGAGCAAGCTTTTCTACCGTACGCTTTGTCACGTTAGTCTTATATTTCCAATCGATGCTCTTCTTTATACATATGGGTTCTTTATGCTACAAATATCAGCAGTTAATGTTTAAGGTACACATCGTACCTCGGGTTTGTTTTGCTATTACACATACATGCTCATGTTTATTACAATTTTTCTCACGTGTGTAGTATACGGTGCACGTCGAATTGTTCAGGCCCACCCCCACGGCCCAAATGGCGCCTTGGAACTTTAGAGACAAAACGATCCCTTGTCGCCTTTTTGAGCTTTTAAATACTATGATTCAGCTAGTATAATAGCGATTAACTCATCCTAGTGGTTACTTCTAGTTGTTTTGTGCGACAAAAACATCACAAAAACAGGAAAATAAAAGACTTGAATCATACAAAGGCTTCGAATACATGCCTTGTGTGTCAGTAGACCTCCATATGAACCAGGCTGGCGAAGGGTGACGTTTGATACAGATCCATTCGCCGAAAGAACGCAAATCCCATTGTAACCCTTTTGAGCAAATGCAAGAATCTTCCCCGCAATGTCCTATGACACAATTATTACGTTAATGCTAAGAACACTCTCATAACAGTATCTACTTCAAACTACATTTTCTCAAATATACAGTGCAGCTATTAGTTCTTACCTCCCCTGTATGAACAGTGATCACATGAGGTGTAAAATCCCCACCTGAAGTGCTTGCTAGCAACTCGCCTGCATAGCATTATCATTCATTACCAAATTAAGGATCAAGATTGAAAGAATTTCATACAAACAGAGAAAATTACAGTAATAAATGCGAAAAAACATCGAAAAATAGCTGCCAAAGCCAGGCCCAAAATAACGATTTGATAATTCAGTGGAAAACCCCTCAATTCCATTCCAACAAATGGGCAATAAATTCAGTGAGGAAAAATACAGTGAAGAAACGCAAGGCCTCACCAAGCGAATGAAATGCGTCAAACTTGGGCCTCCCTCGGCCTCTCTTCGCCGAGCTGCCGCCGGCGTAAAACGGCGCCGTGGGCGCCGCACGCGGCGATGTAACCGTCCGTAAGTTTCCGTTGTACTTTCTGGGCCTTCCTCGTTTCCTCTTCGACAGATCGCCGCTACCAACTAACAACCCACCCCTATCGTCAATGCTGGCGATAACTGCGCCGCTACTGATTACGCCGCCCGCCGCCGGGCCGGAAATGACGGTGATAGCTGCTGGTTCCGATTCGGTGTCGACGCCGGCGGTGGCGTGAGCTATGGGCCTCACTGGTGCTGGCCGTCGTACGGAGCCTAACTCTCGCGCCGACGTACTTTCATCGATGTTGTCCATTTTTCTTTTTCTTTTTATTACTGTAAATTATTTTCTCTTTTTTAGGGCTTTAAAAATAGGGTATAATTGTTTGCTTTGTGTTGAACAAATGAAGTGTTTGCCGCTTCCCTTCCCTATTTTCTATTTTATTTTGTTAATCACAACAAAAAAGGATAAAAAAATTATACTATATATATAATAATTTTAATTCACAATCCCCATTAATTTATCATCAACCTTTGGGTAATCAACATTTATCTAAAAAGAAACCTCAGTTTCTTGTGTAAAAAGAAATCTCAAAATAACATTTATCTAATTTTCGTAATATTCGTGCTATCGAAAAGTAGCCCTCGAGCATCTAAGATTATAATATATTTCAAAAAGATTATTCCTCGTGTCTAGTGGTAGTAGTTGGTAAATAACATGAACAGATAGAACTAAGTAGCCGAAATAATAATCTCACATATACAAATAAATATTTTACGTCATTTTTGTGTGTGTGAAAATAAGGGGACATTTTATGAACTAAGTCAACTCTACGAATCCTTTCTTCTTCGCTTTATTTTCTTTCTCGTGTTGAAAAAAGCGCCTCAGTCAAATTACTAAAACCAAAGAAACAAAAAATTGATTCTTTGTTCCGATTCTAAACAGATCTCTGTACGCTAAATCTTAGCGGAGAAAGAACAAATCAGAAAATTTGAAGAGAAAACTAAAACCGAAGATGCATTCTAATCACTTGTTGCTTGAGGAGCCCATCCGTATGGCGACGATTCTCGAACCATCTAAAGCGGTAATGGTTTGTTTCTATGGATTCAAATTAGTTTATGTATGCTTTATCTGATCTGAAATTTATGCTTCGTAAGATGGCTTTCGTTTTCGTGGGGTTTAGGGTTTTTTCCGTGCAATGACGAAGATTGTCGGGACTTTGGGACCACGCTCTCGATCGGTCGAGGTTATATCTTCTTGTCTTGATGCTGGGATGTCTGGTAACGATCCATGACTTCTTTTTTTATTTATTCAATATTGTCTCGATTTCCCCTTTTTTTGGATCGTGGTCCTTGAATTTGTTTATCCTTCGCTTTTTTCTTTAGTCGCGAGAATCGATTTTTCATGGGGTGATGCTGAGTATCATCAGGAGACTCTTGAGAATTTGAAGACTGCAGTTAGGAGCACCAAAAGGCTATGTGCTGTAAGTGTTTTTTTAATCAATTCTTTCGATTTCAAAAAAAAAAATTACTGCATGTGGTAAGAATTAAGTTTCTCCTTACAAGTGTTGTTCTTGGCACATGATGGTTTGATAGGAAACATATTAATCGACAGGTTATGCTGGACACGGTGGGCCCCGAATTACAAGTGGCGAATAAGAATGAGACTGCGATAACGCTCAAGGCTGATGACAAGGTTACCCTAACACCTGACCAGGGTCAAGAAGCAACATCTGAAGTTCTGCCTATTAACTTCTTTGGATTAGCCCATGTCCGTAATACTCTCTCGCTTGTCTTTCTTTCCTTATTCGTTCAAATGTGGGAATCAATCATGTGTGTTAATTACAGTAAAGGGTCTATTGACTTAATGTCTCTTTTCTGATGTAGCAAATTGGTCTGTGCTTGTCTTATTTTTTATAGGCTGTTAAGAAAGGGGACACCATTTTTATGGGCCAGTATCTGTTTACCGGGAGTGAAACTACTTCTGTTTGGTTGGAGGTTTGTACTAAAGAAAAGATACTTACGATTGAATCAAGTGTTACTTATACGACGATGCAAAGTAAAGTGAGATTGAGCATTTTTGTTTCCTTTGTTGATCTCTAGGTTGATGAAGTAAGAGACGATGATGTCGTGTGCTTGATCAAGAACTCTGCAACTTTGGCGGGTTCCTGTTCACTTTGCACGCTTCGCAGATTCATATAAATCTCCCTACTCTATCTGATAAGGACAAAGAGGTCTGTTGCCATAGCATCTCGACAAGCTAAATAATCTTACGTTTGATGTAACTTATGATCGAATATTTTATTAGTTCTAATCTCCTTTCTTACTCATAAAACTCACCCAGTTGCATTCTGATTACTCGGCTCGAATGAAATATTAGATGAGTATGTTAGTTGGTTGCTCATGACTTTCCTGACTAACAGACTTTATGGATCTGTTGCTTTAGGTTATCAGCTCATGGGGTGTTAAGAACAAAATCGACTTTCTTTCGCTCTCATACACAAGACATGCAGAGGATGTTCGTGAGGTAAGAAACAAAACATGACAAAGCAAAGATCTTTATATATCATTTAGGTTGTAATGATTTTTACCCTTCTTTAGGCTCGCAATTTTCTGTCCAAGCTTGGCGATCTAGCCCAGACCCAAATCTTCGCTAAAATCGAAAACGTTGAGGTGATGCGTTTTTGTGGCTTTTTCGAGCTTAATCGCCTTCTACGATTGTTGCATCTGCAAAAAAACTCAGACCGCTAACTCCATTGCACAACAAAAAACATTCGCAGGGCTTAACACATTTCGACGAGATCCTTGCAGAAGCAGATGGCATCATCCTTTCCCGCGGAAACCTAGGCATAGATCTCCCCCCAGAGCAGGTTTTTCTTATCACAACACTGCACTCTGTTTACTGTATATTTGAAGAAAACCTCATTAGTTTCGTATTTCTTTCTATTTAGGTGTTCTTGTTTCAGAAATCTGCCATTACCAAATGTAACATGGCTGGAAAACCAGCAGTTATTACTCGCGTCGTCGATAGTATGACCGACAATCTCAGGCCAACTCGCGCCGAGGCTACTGATGTTGCTAACGCCGTTCTTGATGGTAATAAAATCCAATCCTCACTTTATTTTTTTCTTCGATTTATATTTGTACATATCATTAATCATCGCCGTGAACTTGAAGGATGTGATGCAATTCTTCTTGGCGCGGAGACATTGCGAGGGCTATACCCCGTCGAGACAATATCCACCGTCAGAAAAATCTGTGCCGAGGTAAGATTATATACCCTAAACCTAAATACATGCATGAATTGCTTTTACTGATGATGTAAGAGGCGATTTTTCTTGATGTAGGCAGAGAAGGTGTTCAATCAAGATCAGTTTTTTAAGAAAACGGTGAAATTCGTGGGCGAGCCCATGACACATTTAGAGTCTATCGCCTCATCCGCGGTAAGATAAACGAATAACTAAGGCACTAAACTCTCTCCACACGGCACATACACGCACGCATATGTTGTAATAGAAAGATTTGCACAAAAAAATGTTTCTTACTCAGGTACGTGCAGCCATCAAAGTGAAGGCATCTGTGATCATATGCTTCACTTCATCTGGAAGAGCTGCGAGGCATGATTTTCGCTGTTTTACGAATGAATTTTTATATTGATATTTTTCCTTAGTTATTTAGCCATGGATTGGATTCGAAATTGCAGGCTGATTGCAAAGTACAGGCCAACGATGCCAGTTTTATCGGTTGTGATTCCTCGCCTTAAGACGAATCAGCTCAAGTGGAGCTTCAGCGGTGCATTTGAGGTAATTATAAATACGCTGATTTCTCGAACCGTAAATTAACTAACTGATTGGACTGACCCATTTTCTCCTACACAAACAAAGGCAAGGCAATCTCTCATTGTAAGAGGTCTCTTCCCCTTGTTGGCCGATCCCAGGCATCCAGTGAGCTATTTATTTATTTATTTTTCGACTGTAGGTGTTATTCATGAAAAAATGGACTTTTGTTTAAGCGTTATTTTTTTTTTTTCCTTTTTTTCTTTCGTATAGGCGGAATCTACGAATGCGAGCAATGAATCGGTTCTGAAAGTGGCTCTCGACCATGGAAAAGCTTCGGGGCTTATAAAGTCCCATGATCGAGTCGTCGTTTGCCAGAAAGTTGGCGATGCTTCCGTGGTTAAGATCATCGAGCTCGAAGATTGATTGCTTTCTTATTTTCTTTTTTTGTTGGGACTTTTTTTTTTGCGATGGTTGGAGCTTTTGCTCTCCCACTAGTGTTTTCTGATCACTTGAAAAACATGAACTTCATATCTGAATTTCTGAAACTAGTATTTATTTTTACTTTATATATATTTTCATACATATATAGATATTCTCATAGATTGCCTGGTTTAAGAAATACATGTCAGTTGGATTTGAGCCATTAATATTTTAAGTAGTTTGACTTGAAAAATAAAAAAATTAAAATTAAAGATCGAGCAATATAAAAGAGGGCGTTACGGATGGACTCGATCAATATCCATCGCTCTCAACATAGTTGTCCAACGGTTGGCTGTAGAGATCGCGTGGAAGCGATAAATCGCTGTTTCCAAAATTTGACTAAATAATACATACATTTCAACTATTTCTTATGTTCAAACATTCCCACTTTAACAACAAAATTATTTCATTATTTTTTACCTTTGCGGTTGAGATTCGTCGAAATAATAATAATAATAACAATAAAAAGAACAACACTTCACAAATAACTTAATATCTTAATAGGTCAAGTGGTCGGATCATGACGTATTCAGAAGTAAATCATGAGTTTGATTGCACTATGACTTCTTATGTATCGTGTTCTATATGAATTCAAGTAAAGTGATCATGTCATCTGAACTCAAACCAAGTGGTCTGCTCATGGCATTTCGAGAGAAAGATCATGAGTTTGAATCAGTTTGTACTAATGTGGTCTCTATATGAACTTAAGTCAACAGGTCTGAGTATCTCCAAAATTAAGTCACAAGTTCAATTCTACTTGAACTCCGTGACTATTATAATCCAAATTATCTTGTGACAGTAAACACATGCCATTAGATTAATTAAGCAAGGTTATGAGTTCGGTTCAACTTGGACTAATTAACTATCATCTTGACATACAAACCTAAGTCAAAAGTCGGGCCATGACATCCCAAAAATTTATTCACAGTTTTTGTTCTACTTGAACTATGACTGTTGTGGGACGATATGCACATGATGGTACACGTTAGGCCAGTATATCAGCCAATCGAAAGTCAAGGCCGTCCCATAGTCCAGAGTATTAGACCAACTAAAAGTCAGAGCCATTCCAAATCAAGTGGCTGGGACAAGGCATCTCGAGAAGGAGGTTATGAGTTCGATTCAACTTGGACGTCTTAACTACAACACATATCTTTGTTGACATTAGTCAAGAGGTCGGATCATGACATCTCCGAAATAACGTCTCAAAATTGATTATATTGTGACTATCGTAGTCTGTATTACTATTTGAAAAAGAATAATTACTTGGGAATTTAAATTACTTGAAACTTAGAAAAACCGAAAAAAGAAGAAAAAAAGAAAATATCTTAAAATTATAAATGAATGGGGGAGAGAGAGAGAGAGAGAGAGAGAGAGAGAGAGAGAGAGAGAGAGAGAGAGAGACGATATGTTTACACGTCAAAAAGACCAAAGAAATTGTGAGCACACCACCAAAGCAAAAACTGACACTGCAATCCCTTCCCAGAGGACAAAGAAAGCTGGGATGAGATCTTGACGACAAAGAGGAAAAAAAAAAGGAAAAATTAAATTTAAAAAAAGAAAAGAAAAATATTTCCCCGAAATACCCCTCTAGCAGGCCTTAGCCTTCCGGCCATGGGGGCATCACTGTCCAGTCTGACAGAAAACGGGTCGGGCGGCGGTGGGCTGGGTCTTGGCGACATACCCGAGAGCTGCGTCGCTTGCGTGATTCTGTATCTGACGCCGCCGGAGATTTGCAACTTGGCTCGACTCAACCGAGCCTTCCGAGGAGCGGCGTCGTCGGACTCGGTCTGGGAGGCGAAGCTGCCGTGTAATTACAATACCCTCCTCAGCCTCGTCGCTAAGGAGGATGTGGATGAGAAGAGGAATATGTGTAAGAAGGACGTTTTTGCCCTCCTCTCTCGTCCCTTGCCCTTCGACGACGGCAATAAGGTGCCCTTTCTTCTTTCCCCTCTTTTAAATAACTGCTCAATTTTGCCCTTTGTTGAATGATTTTGTGTGTGTGTGTGTGAGTGAGTTATGGCTTCTTTTCATATGTGGGATCTTTTCTCCGTTTTTAATCAATCTTTGATGTTCGAATATATTGTTTGTTGGATGTTAACTTGGTGTGCTCCCTAACCATGGATGGGATTGAAGTTATGATCAGTATTGTAATATGGAATGTGGCTCTTTCTGCTCAAAATGGTAATTGATGTTCAAAAAATGGAATTTTTTTTTCCAATTGTATATTTGTTGATTAACATTTCAGTAACTCCACGGTATCTTAGAAGCTTCAGCTCGTCGGTTTCTTGCCTTTTTAATCTTGTTTGGTTTTGCATTTGGGAAATAAATAAAACGCAGTTATTTTGGCTGGACAAACACACTGGACGAGTTTGTCTCTCAGTCTCAGCAAGGGCGATGTCAATAACCGGGATTGAGGACAGAAGGTATTGGAATTGGATCCCAACTGAAGAATCTAGGTTGGTATTTTGCCTTCTGATTTTGTTTCTTGATACCAATTCGTACTGTATGATTTGCTTGAATTGGATTAGCGGTGTAGTTTTTCATCAAATTCGTAGGCTTTCGACATGTAGATTTCTGTTTCTATTATGCAGAAGTAACCCACCTTCGAACAGTATGATTACCATTAATATTTGAGAGTTAAGCATCTAACATTTGAGAGTTTCTATTCTGAACGGAAGTTGGTGGCGATACGTTGTAGGAATTCTCGTGGCTACATATGTGCTTTAAGATATTAGTCAGTACACATTTATGCAGTCATTAGTCAATTTGCTTTTGCTACGTTGGTTTTCAAGATTTATAACAACTTGAACTTCCAACTTCCGTCGAGCATCATCATATCAGCAAGCTCTCGACATTTACGCGATGATTTTTTGTAACAGATTTAATGTCGTAGCGTACCTGCATCAGATATGGTGGTTCGAAGTCGATGGCAGCGTGAAGTTCTCTCTCCCGCCCGATATATACACCCTTTCGTTCCGCATACACCTCGGGAGATTCTCAAGAAGGCTGGGCAGGCGCGTTTCGAACTTCGAACACACTCACGGATGGGACATCAAGCCCGTGAGGTTCGAACTGTCCACATCTGACGGTCAGCAAGCGTCGAGCGAGTCGTTGATCGACGATGCTGAGCACAGCGATTTCCACGGAAGCAGCAAACGCGGTTCTTGGTTGGAATACAAAGTAGGGGAGTTTGTAGTCACCGAGTCAGATCCCACAATGGAAGTGAGGTTTTCGATGAAGCAGATTGACTGCACTCATTCGAAGGGAGGGCTCTGCGTCGACTCCGTGACTATCTTTCCTAGCGAATTGAAAGAACGCAGAAGGAGAGGGGCTCTCAAGTGAATGGAGACTCGCTCGCCGTATATGTTCCCACGTTTTTTTGGGAAAATAATCAAGAAAAAGCGCGCGCGCACACACACACTGGTATGTGGAGGATTTCATCTCATACACTCTTCTTTTAATTTTCTTATTCTTCTGTTGTAGTGTAGGTATGTGTCCTCTGTCCTTGGGAATGATTTTTGTAATCTGCTTATTGTAATTGGTGCCTGCCATACGTACTCCTCTGTTTTTTCACATGCTTCCTTTTCTTTATCTTCTTCGAAAGATTTTTAAACATGGATCTGCTCGTATGTGCTCTTCTTCTACGGTGGGTAGTGCTGAGTATTTGTAGCAAAAATGTTGTAGACATTACAAACTAGGTGTACTGTAAAACTAACGCATGTTCTAGGAAGAATGTGGTTGGTTGGTAATCTCTCTTCGTTTGTTTTCTCATGTCTGAAAGTTCATATTTGTGTCTTTGTTTTCACCATTGGAGATGTTATTGATTCTTTTTCAAGCTTTGCATAAGCTTAGGCATGCCTCTCTTGGGGTTTGATGCAGTCAAGCTTTACTATTGACGCATAAGTATGCGTAAATTTATGAGTTGGTGTTGCTTACTACATCGCATTACATATGGCATTTAATAATGTTTGTGATGTGTTTATGCAATCTTTCTCATTTTGAAATTTTATGGCGTTTTCTATTTAATTTGTGGGGGATGCGATATGATTACGGCTCGTATTTATTGATATGCCTTGTACAACTTTCCTAATAGTAACCAAACCGAGATCTAAATCAAATTTTAAAAATTAAAAAATAGACCGACTTATGATTTATAAAACTATCTATTGGTTGATTTGCATACATCATATCTTGATGCATACATAATTATATAAATCATCTGGATGAAACCAAAGTTATAGAAGGCAATGTCACGTTAAAAAATATGTAAGATGATGCGACCAAGATTATGTATTCGTCATATAACATTATGCCATTTTTTTTCGGGAGGTACCCAATCACAATGTGCGTAATGATTCTTCGAGCCCAAAGCTTAGTAATATCTAATGATGTCTTAATAACGTTTGCCTGCTTCATCAAAGCCAACGTTTTGCAAGAAAAGAAACATAGCAAATAAGAGATACTCACCTGAATCTATCATACCTTACTGAAATATGCCTCTCAACGATCCATTGAGACGTCGAGCAGTTCCACAGCGCCCGCTCGTGCGTAGAGAAACAAAAGTTTCGACACATCAATTCATCGCATTAAAAGCTGAAAAGCTTCATTAGAGGTTTCTAATTCATACTCATAACCGAGACTATCAGCTCGACTGCTGAACTCAGCCATTTCGCTGTCTGCTACTTGGATGCCAACCAGCACATTTGCCCCAGTTTCTCCCTGAGGTTAGTCGTACGTGAGAAAATAAATGGTAATTTGTTCGAACATTTAGTTTCATGCTAACATATGATGTATGTAATAAGATGCTATCAATTGATTTATTAGAACCTGGCCTCGGTAATGGAACAGAGTTATGTTCCACCGTGGACTCAAAGCGTCCAAAAACTTCATCAAAGCGCCTGGCCTCTCGGGGAAGATGAAACGACAGAGAAGCTCGTTTTTAACCAGAGATCTTCCGCCCATCTGAAATAGCATATCCATAGTATGCCAATGAATGATCTAAGTACACAAAGAACTAAAAATATCTTCTGAAATTGAAAACCTATATAGAAGATACAGAAATTGTGAGTTGGACATGTGTTCACTAACTAACTGGCATAAGTTGTTGCTAATAGATAGAAGAAAAGGCTTCATAAGAAGATATTTCGCTCAGCAGTTAATGTTAGTCAAGTAAATTAAGTTTGAAAAATATTTACCAAGTGACGCAGGTGATCCTTAACCAAATCATTTTCTGTAAGGTTGATGGTCTCTAGTTGAGCTGATTTCATCCTCTCGGCCATCGCATCGAGTTCTGCTTCTGTGTGAAGACCAACGCTGCATAAACTCAAACAGAAAACAAACACCATATGAAGTGTTTTCTTCGAACTTTTGTAATGTACATAGCACGAATCACCAAATTAAAACAAAATCAACTCAGTTACCTGTAGAGAACTAAAGCCTTTTCTTTATCCGAGGTGTACCTGTATCTGAATTCAGTTATATTCATTGGTCCTACCTGCAAAAAACAAATTCTCAGTTTTCAGACTAATGCCACCTCATAAAATGGGAACGGTAAGAGTTGCATGCGCTTTGGCAACCTACCAACTCACAAAATTGTTTGAAGCTTCCACGTTCCTCAGGCATGTAAGTTGCAAGTACAGCTTCTCTTCGCCTACCAACATTTGCAAGCTCAGTTACAAGTCTCAATCTATCAAAGTTCATATTAGCTCCAGTCGTTAGTGCGACTACATTCGCTCCCTTGAGTCCATAGTACTTGCAGTAAGCTTCAGCTCCAGCCAGTGCAAGAGCACCAGCAGGTTCCAAAATACTCCTTTTCTCCTCAAACATGTCCTATAATCACGCAAGCTAACAATGAGTTCAAAAGTTACATACTACATTTCATCTTACATACACAATGAAGACCTACTTCTGGAAAAAACATTGACAGAGAAAAGCATATAGAAATCAGCAATAACCTTTATCGACGCACAAATGGCATCACGGCCAACAAGAACGACCCCATCGACCAGTTCTCCGCATAGGCGAAAAGTCTCCTCGCCCACCACTTTGACTGCTACGCCATCGGCAAAACCTCCCACTTGATCGAGCATAACACGTTCCCTATGGTGCAGGGAAAGTGCCATTGCATTTGCATCGAATGGCTCCACGCCGATGATCTTAACTTCAGGACAGACCCTTTTCACATAGGCTGCAATACCAGCTATAAGCCCGCCACCACCAACGGGGACAAATATGGCTTCGAGCGGACCTTTCATTTGTTTCACGATCTCCATTCCAACTGTCCCCTGCCCTGCAATAACATCAGGGTGATCGAAAGGTGGAATAAATGTGCGTCCTTCATCTTCTGCTCGTTTCTTTGCATATGCCTGGGCTTCATCGTAGGAATCGCCTACGAGTACAACAGTGGCCCCGAGCCGTTCAACCGATCTCCACTATCAGTATCAAGAAAACGAGTCTCAGAAACCACAGAAATAGTAATGAGGATGGACAATAACAATCGATATGGTTTAAATGAGTTAACCTTAATCTCAGGTGTTGTAACTGGCATAGCAATTACTGCGTTGCAACCTAATTTCTGAGCAGACAATGCCACGCCCTGGGCATGATTACCAGCTGATGAACAGATTACTCCCTTTTCCAGCTGTTCTTTCGGAAGTTTAGCCATCATATTGTAAGCGCCCCGAAGCTTGAAAGAGAAAACCTGTCCAAGTAGCTCGTCAGCATTCATATAAATATTTTCAAATGGAAAAACCTCAGGCGTCAATTGGAGCCAACGTTCATTATTCACTAATGGAAATGACGCAAATTGCAAATCTCTGAATCTTTTCGAAGGAATACACAAACGAGTGAAACTCAAAATCCTGCTCTTACAACTCCGCGAGATTTCGCTCCCTAGAAAAATAGCTGAGAGCAATTGCACTAGAAATATCAGCCCCTTACGTTAAACTCAATCAAAAGACCACTAATTTCCAAAAATTCAGATTGGGGAATCCCATCTACAGCTTTTCGATCAAGCCGAACCACAACCAAACAAACTTAAGCATTCACGAAAGATGACATAGAGTTGATTAGAATGACATACAGGCTGCAAATCCTCTCTCTTGAGCCAAACGTGGGCGCCCAGCCTCTCGGAGAGCTTCGTGGCGAGCTGCAATGGCGATTCGTACGCCAAGTCATACACCTTCGAAGACAGAATATTCGTCAGGTACTCCATCGCGCTCAAGTTCCCTCCGTCGGCAACCGCCGCGTCGCCCATGCCCTCATTCCGCAGCAGAAATCCGCTCTCGCACTGGATAGAAGCCGGCGAAACCCTCAGCAACGGCTTCGCATCGGCCGTCAATGGCGCCGCACTAGGAGGAGCGACGTCCTTGACCTGCCGCACGACCTCAGCCGTCGATTTCGACAGCGCGGCTCGCACTGAAGGATTAGGACGGCATTTGACGGAGGCAGCAGACCCCACGGCGGCGCCGCGTGGAGTTTTGGTGCGCGGCAAAGGGTATTGGGCAGGTGCGAAATGTAGAATCTGCATTTTTTTTAATTTCCTTTTTTCTTTTTTTATTTATAACTAATTATTGTCGAGCCGCCGATTTGCCGCTTTGGCTGCTTCAGAATGCTAATGGAGAAGAAGACGGAGTTGATTGTTTTCAGGTTTGACCATCCGAGAATATTTTGTTGGCAAAAACCTAATCAAGCTCAGCCAATGAGAAAGTGCCACGTTGCTTTTGTCGGATTATGCGTAAGCCGCCCACCTTCTACGACGCGTTGATTAACGATGATTATATATGCGTGTGTATACGGTGTATATGTTGTTTTTTGGTCCTAATCTACTTACTAGTTAATAATACAAAGTGCTTGATGACTTGCGTTCCTTTCCTTTTCCTTTTCTTAATAAAACGTCGTTATTCTTTTTTTTTCTTGAACATAAAAACCATATATTAGATCGATGTCTGAATCAAAAAGGGTAGTCAATGCTTGCCTAGGTGGAGAACATCCTTTTTCCTTTCCCATTAAATTCCAACGACTTGGCTATATGGTGGTGAGTTACCGTCTAACAAAAAAGAACACAAATTCGTAGCTTTAATGGTTCGTTTGGTATGCAAAATTTGATGCGAAAAAGAAAGAACAAGTGTAACGATACGCATCGAACCATTGTACGTTACGCTTACTTCCTATTTCGTACCATTACACTTTTCCTTTTTCATTTCCACGTCAAAATCCGAGACCAAACGCGCACCCTAAAAGTATTGTGGACATAGTCCATTCTTTACCCATAATGTTAGAACAGCAACATAGCTATCTCACAATATACCTTACCTATAGCGTTCAGAACTGATTGCAAGTAATATACGAGGCTCGAACTTAGTCTGTTTTCTTAGGAATTCCGAGATTCTAGCTCGCAGGATTTGTTAATGGGGATGGCCCTCCATAAACGTTTCGTCCAATAGTCTTCGAGCATGAGTCCCAGGGTCGGCTAGTTCGATTGGAGTCTGTGCAAAGAAAATCCAAAACTCAACAATATATACGGTGATACTCTCATCAGAATTTGCCGAATAAGCTTCAAGATATAACATAGCCAAAATTCAATCTTCGATTTTCGAGAGATTTCACAGCATAGGTTAGAAGAGAAGGCTGATATTGGTCACTACTGACTAACCTTTCCGTAGATGTTGGCCTCGTTGGGAGAAGCTCCATGCTCGAGCAGTAATAATATGATTTCCACGTGTTCCCCGTGAGCGGCGTGGTGAAGAGGCTAAGAAAAGAGGCACCGAAAAAGAAAACGAAAATAGGGTTCTTGATGGACGTAAGGACAGAAGAGAGTAACTTAATTTGGGCGGTATATTTTTTTCCTCTTCGAGGGCCAAAGTTTTACTCACCGTGTCGCCATCAGCGTCGGCAGCGTCGATCATTCTCTTCATCTGTTCTGAATCGTCAGCACGGCTGAGGAGAAGTTGGGCTATATCTGTATGACCTGCAAATTGGGTCCCAAGAAAACGAAGCGAAAGAATTAAGACGGCCGATTTCAAGACAGTGATATTGGCATAAAAAAGTTACTTAAGTACCTCTTGCACAGGCGTCGTGTAGGGGAACTCCTCCGTCCTCATCCCTTACCTCCACGTTTGCTCCACTGTCCAGCAAAAACTGTAGAAAATAAAGGCAGTTGTTGGATATGTAAACATAAATGTAAACGATGGGTAAGGTTTATGAGGAAAAGGATTAGGTTTACCCGGACGCAATTGACATGCCCATAAAGACATGCAAGGTGAAGGAGAGTATCACCATCTTCTACGATATCGTCAATATTACCTTCGTAGTTATCTGTATTTGGGTGCAAATGAATGGAAATAGTCAGAAACGGAAAACGAATGAACTTCAATCGTCAGGAACGACTGAACTAAGCTTAACAGTGAAGTACTCCCGTACAAACGTTAAGATAGGCAAAACATCATAGACAATCATGACATTTTCGTAGGAATAAAGAATTTCCATTCCTGAATTTAGCATAGTTTCACTTAAGAACAAATTGACTGACTAATAACTGTTGCCTCAGCCGTGATCCATAAACAAAAATTCGTTTCAAGCGTACCGAAACTAATCATTCAGATGAAGACGGTTTTCTAACAATGGCTTTCAAAAGTTCATGGAACTGATACAGAATAGAACATCAAATAAAACGATAAAACAAACCAAGCCCAATCAAAAACCGAACGAAGAAACTTAGTAAGAACAAGAGCACAGACTTCTACAAATATCAAATAGAAGCAAGTGACAGTTAGATTTCCCCTGTCGATCACCTCAAAACATAACATATATGGCAGAATGACAAGCTTACAGACAAGCACCGCAACATTAACATACTGAAAAAGCTTTCTGATAAAGCACTATTAAGGGAAAAAGCTTCAGTCTTCACCAAGCAGAAGAAACTATTGCAACACAATAACGCTGATCACCTAGGTTATAATCCAAAATGTAATTCAAGTACAATCGAAACAAGCAATCACAGAGAGAGCGGCAATACAGCAGAAATCCCAATTTAAAAAAAAAAAAAATCACATGGCGTCAGCTAACTAAACAGACGCGTATAACGCCACCGCTGCAAATAAAAGAAATCAAGGCCAAGAGGATGAAGGAAACGACCTAGAGCTTGGCGAAGAGCGTCCAACTCGCCGGACTCTACGGCGGCGAGTAGAGGACGAAGATGAAAAGGCACTTCGTGGTGGTCCGCGTCGTGCTCTTCGGCGAAATCCAACGCGAGTCCGTCTTCATCGAACAAGTCAACGCCGTCATCTTCCTCGCCGTCGCTCCTGCCACGTGGCACGGCCATCAACGTCTTTAATTGCTCCCGGCGGCGTACTGCTCCGATCAGTCTCCGTTGACTGAGTCAAACTGTCTTTTTTTTTTGTTGCTGTTAGTAATATATTGAAACAACATCAGATAATTCGAAATGGTGGGGCCCTCTCCATTAATCGCTCTTCCATGTGGTAAATGATAATGGAAGACTCCGACTTATTATCGGGTCCCGCCATCCCAAATATTGAGGTTGGCCAACAATATTAGTAAAAAAAACTAATTAACTTCGAAAAAAAATAATAATGCGAAATAACATGTCTTGTAATATTGGCATTTATCCAATAATGATTAATTATTATAAATTCATAAATATAAAAAGAAACACTAAAACCGCATAATATCAAATGTTACTTCCGAAGTAACTAGACACTATCAAACATAAAGGGGTGTGTTTGCTCCGGGGCGATCTTCGAAAAACATCACATGAATGATCACATGGGTGATCAAAATCAAATTGGGGTGATATTCCAAGTTTTGGATCACCCGGGAAAGCTAGGTAATCCAACATTATGGTGATGAGGTGATATTTTGAGTTTTTATTTGGACAATATTACAATCGATATTTTAACACTTCTTCCATATTTACCCTATTTATATCTTAGTAGTATTATATAACTAACTATTTCAATCTTAAAAACATATTTAATGAGTAAAAATGTAAAATAATTATAAGGATAATTATAATAGACTTATAAACATTGCTTACGTAATTATAATCTCAACGTAAACATATTAATTCATGTTATCTAGATGATACACGTAGGGTTAAATATGTCATTTCCGCAATATCACCCAACACATCACCATGATTAATCAAATAAATATCTCAATATCATCTTGATGCGAAATAAAATATCACCTCTCATGGAAGTCCCCCCCGCCCGCCAAAGCCCGTAGCCTGTCCGGGCTTGCGTGCCTAGGCCCGCTCCCAATGTAACGGTACTATAACAGACAGCATTAGTAAGGAAATAGATAGAGATGGGGACAAGACAACTTCCCATGAAACTGAAAGTTGAAGTCATTCATGTGGCTCTATGGTTTCCATTACACGAATTTAGAGACGAACATTAAATGTGTCGCAGTGATGGATCACTGAAAAAAGACCACAAAACATGGAATTTTATATTATGTCTCCACTTCTTTCACAAGACATTGTAACTAACTAACCAAACAACCAATCAACCACGTGCAAGAGTTTCGAGATTCACAATTGTATGTTCCAAAGAGTATGTAATGCAAATGCTCGTTAACAGGCCAATCAATTTCTGAAGTAGCAATTATTCAAGGTTTGTTTTATGTCTTAACTGCGTCATAAATAAATAGAGTGATGTTGGAAATAAATGAACTTACTTACGAAGTTGAACTCATTTAACTAATCAAGATGAGTAAACAAAGACGTGATGCAGATTGATATTACATGAAAATAATACCTTATTGAATGTATTAAGTCAATTTCTTCAAAACCCCAACAAAACAAGTGATTGAAGAAAAATAAAATGATAACAAAGTTCATCTTACAGGTACATACAATTTCAATCGCGTGACATAGTAATCACGAGAGAATATAAATAAACAAATAATTAAACAATAAAATATACGCCACCCATCATAAGAAGCTATACCTATCTAGCTAGTATAGGCAATCAACTAAAGAAGACGCCGAAAACACGATAACTTGTTCCTTAGCCACGAAAGCAAACTTAGATTCCACGCCATCTTCATCATCCTCCGCCGGCGCCGGAAGATTCAAATCCACCGCCAGAAAATTCTTCGCCCTCTTATTACCCTCCTGCGGCGGCGGCTCCGCCCTGTGCCGCCGCATATGGCCGCCCAACGCCTGGCCGGAGCTAAACTCGGCCTTACAGATAGAACACCAGTGAACCCTCGTAACATTAGGCTTATTCTTGATATTACCGTTGTGCCCATTATAATCAACCATTCTTGAAATTATTACACTCCGATCATCCTCGCTATTACATCTATTGTTGTTCTCTTTTTGGGCACGTTCTTTGTGGCTCGCTCTATGTCCGCCGAGGGCTTGAAAGGAAGAGAAGCTCTTACTACAAGTCTTGCATTGGTAAGAACTGCTAGGGTTTTGTTGGCCTTTTGCTAAGAGGATCAAACACTTGGCCATGTCTTCTTCTTCGGTATTATCTTCTCGATAATATTGATGATGGTGGTGACGATTATTTCCTTCTTCCACGGTGGAATTTAATGGCGAATAAGAGGTGTTATTCATTGTTGATGAAGAAGAACTTGTAGGAGTAGTAGTAGTTGGCCTTGGCCTCTTACTACGCTTGCCCTTTATCATTGTATTAATTTCTTCTTCTTCTTGAGATTGCATTTTCGGAGTTTATGTGATCATATTGTATGTGGGATGGTTGGCATATAGCTATTTATAATAAGACAGAGACAGAGAGAGAGAGAGAGAGAGAGAGAGAGAGAGAGAGAGAGAGAATTATTTCTTTTCATCTTTTTAGTTATATATGGAGTGTGGAAAAGGCAAGCTCGTGAATTGAAAGTGTTGTGGTTAAAGGGTGGAAATAAGGGTTGTTTTCTCGTCATGCAGTTGAAGTAATAAAGATAGAGACATGCAATCATGAGTTAGAGTAATAACGTTCGATAGTTTTCGGAACTTGAGCGAGTAAAGTTTGGAATATACCTCTTATTAAATGTATTTATATTGAAAAAAATAGTTATTTCTTGTGGTTTGTGGTGTGGGTGTATTGTATGTGTGTGTTGTGGAGAATTGGTTGGCTTTGAAGCAAACACATTACTTTAGGGCAACGATTCCTCTATGAAGGATATTTTCTATTATATATGTGAATATGTTAGGAAATAAGTTTACTAGTTGGTATATTAAATTGTACGGCTTATTGTCGCCGCTCATGATGTATTATTATTTGTTTTATTGGGCTTCAACTCTAATTTAATCCGAAAATAAAAGAGTGCCAGCTTATATACCAACTTTTCACCATTATCATTAAAATTCATTTTTTTATTCATCTTTTCGTTGAATACAATTATCATAAGATAAAATGCGAGTCTATAATCGCCGGTGGAGTATATAGAAGTATAGTGAATTTAAGAAATGAATATATAGAGGTAAACAGCTGTATATCCATTAAGTCAGTCTTAAGCAGCAGATTTCATGTGACTATATGCCCTTAGCCGCCTACATTGCACTCTAGTCTCTAACCATATCCTTCTTTTTCATTATACATATGTACATACGTATATATATATAATATAAACCACTAATTACGCCGACTATAGAGTTTTATTAGTTGACTAAAAATCATACTGATTACCCAAACTATCAGATGATCATACGCTCGTACTATTTTATTTATCTGTGACGAAATAGTTCTAACATTATATCAAAAAAAAGGTATGCAATGCGTCGTTAAGCTTTGATATATCATACAATATTAGCTATATATATTAATATATATGTGTGGGCTGTGGAACAAGAGTTTATCTCGAAGTCATCATTTAATTTTTATCTAATATCATACATTATTTTCCATCGCATTTTAAAAAGACCACTCACAACTTTTAGAATACATAGTCTTTCCCTGATAAATCACTCGAGCATGACTCATGACTTCATGAGGAGACAAAATTATAATTGATGTAGCAGACTTAGGGCGGTTGATATTACAGCAATATATAAGTCCAATACTAAACATACATTTAAAATAGACAAGCACATGGATATTCTTGATATAAATCCACTATTATATACATATATATAGAATATATATACCTCATGGATATTCTTGTTGTATGCTTGGACTATGAGCCTGAAATTGATTATGTGCAGGGCACGTAATTACTATGCCATCCATGGCATGTTATGCCAATACACTTAATTACGCCATTTCGTTTCTACTTTATAAGATTCGATTACTATATATACTAAGAATAAATTATTCGATGATCATATATCATAGATACAAAGGAATCCAGCAAAATTGATTTGGCAGTTCGATATTTAATCCAATAATGGGATTAGGAGTCAACTGCTGCATTATTATTCTAATCAAGTCTTATCCATAGTGCAATTTAACTCAAACTACTTGTTTGGACCGTTTCAATCTGTTCATTCCAAGACTTAATAGGGTGTAAACATTTTTGAAATGAACTTATAATCCAAAAGTTCATTTTGAGAAGTAAATACGATTCGGGAAAAAATCTGAAATGCACTTTCAAAAATAGTTACTTCTTTAAAAGTTCATTAAGAAACAACTTTTAATCACTTCTCAGAATTACTTCCCGTCACTTTTTAAAAAATCCGTTCACACCAAACACTACAATACAAATAAATTGGCATTTAGAAGATCTACATCTCAAGAAAGTTCATTTACAAGATGCACTTACGATTCAAAAGTGGAACCGAACTAACGCTTATCTTTTATCACTTCTTAGCTAGTCTCACTATTAATCATTTCGAAAGAATAATCTTTCGGATAATACAAGTACCAGTTGAAGTTATTTATCTATCTATACTCTTATTTAAAGAGCATATGTGGGATAAAAAATGAAAATTGGTCTGTCAAAATTGGCCAATCAAAATTTTTCTACGTTAATTACTATTACAAAATAAAATGCCTATTAGATCATAACAACAACCTCATTCTATTTTTAGTATATCAATTATTAAAAAATTTATTAAACCACGTAGCTTTAAAACTCATAATAACCACCTCATTTTATTTTTAGTATATAATTTATTATAATAATAATAATTAATTTTATATTTTTGCACACATTCAGAATTTGTAACGATGTAGTGTGCTTCACAAGTAGCGAATTTATTAGTAATATTTGGTGTGCAAATGATCTAGAATTATTTTTTATTCCATCTTTAAAGTTTGATAAAAATAATATCTTCAAAATAAGATTTGCCCTGCCATGCATGAGCGGGTCTCCTGTAGGCACCTGCTATATAGCACGTCCCTTGCCATGCATGGTGGGTCTACTGTGCCGTGCTCAAATAGTATTATTAATTAAAGGAACAAAAATGGGGACAGTTTCATGCCTAGCCCGTTAATGGGGCACAAGCACAATACCATCATTCGTTTATTAGGGAGTGATTTGACGACTAAATCGCTGCTAATGGAAGCGATTTTAAACTAAAGTATATTGTACATACAGGGTAGAACCTACCTACTACTATACAAGTTAACTCGTAAAACTAAGCCATTACAACACTCGAGAGAAAACCCAAACCCAAACCCAAACTTGAAAAGCATGGTAGTAACACACACTATACAAAGAGCAGAATCCACAAAAGTCCCGAAAAACTACCAAAGAGAAAAAAGGTAACTTTTACTCCCAGCTCATTAGCATCTTCCAAACGGTCCTTTCGATCTCTTCCCGAGAAAAACCGACCTCACCCTCGTCGAGCAAAACCCTATAAACTTCCCAATCATGGCCTTCGATCCTATGCCTTCCTATCTCAGCCTGGCCCACGTTTCGCAAACAATCTATTAAAAAGCGCCGAAAATGGGAAAAAAAGGAAGTGGCAAAAAAAAATTACCGAAAAGATCTGTATGTCGAGCGTCTTCAGTGCGAGGGTTATGTCGAAGAAGACCAACGGACGGCCTTGGCCCGATAGCTCGACGGGATTCGCAACCACGAGCTCGACATCGGGCCCGCGGCTCACCAGGGCGACCCTCAGGGGACGGCTTAGCTCCGTCTCAAGGAGGGAGCTTAGCGAGCTCTGCTTCTTCGAGTCGACGATCTTCGTGCCGTCCGCTTGCACAATGAACAAATCGAGCTCGCACTCTGTTTTCTCCTTCGTCGAGAAGCGCCCGTAAGAAACCTGATACGCATTTGTAAAATTGGCCATTTTTAAACTCATTTTCCTGGGGAAAAAGGGTTAGTTATTTTTTCAGACCCTTCTAGTTTAAGAGGGGTGGCATTATGGACAAAGATACTAGGGAGTGGCATTATACGAACAGTGACATTAATCAATTTGGGGACATCATACGCAAGAACCCTAAATCTTGTTAAAAATTTCTTACTTTTGAAAGTTATTACTGCATGATGCCACTTCCTAAATTTGCCGAAACCCAAACTGCATACCAGAGACACAGAATTTGGGGCAGAATCTAGGATTTCGGCACATAACGCCCATAAATAATCTCATCCCCGAAATTCCTTGTCCCCATGATGCCACCCCATAATTTACAGGACTAAGAAAATAACTAACCCACAAAATAAAAGGAAGTTCACCTTTATGTTACAGTCCTTGAGAGTCCTCATAACATCGTACAGAAGGCCCTTGTGATCTTGGCAGACGATCTGCACGAGCGTGTGGGAAGGGCTAAGCAAGTTGTCCACCGTGATGGAAGGACACCTGAAGGACGTCGATTTGTTCGGTCCATCGTTTCCGAGCATGTCTACGTCCGAATAGAACGAAGGGCCTTGAGAACACTGACTGACTTCTACGCCCGTCGATTCTACGCTGCAACTGACCGATGAGTCGTCCCCGAGGACGGCGTTTAAGTGGTCGTACAAATCTTCTTTCCTCTTCTTCGTGTGCAGGAGTTCCCTAACGATTCGTGGGAGAGAAAAAAAAAATCATTCAAAAAGTCAAGACGGAGAATTAAAAGATCATAGGAGCTAAAAAACTATTACTACAGAGAGTACGAGAGGTGTCACGAACTGAAAACCTTGCATCGGTAATGAAGAACAAGTCCATTACTTTCCCATCAGGAGTCGTCGAGACCTTCACCCTACGAATGCTTAGCTCGAGCTCGCATAGAACCTCTGTTACGTCTGCAAACAGAAAACAAAACTCTCACAATGTTTTCGACAGTTGTGTAAGAAAACAACTTTCTTTGGCGAAGCTTACCGTGCAAAAGCCCCTTTCGGTCGTGGCAACAAAGCTTCAAGAGGAAAACGTCGGGCAATTTGGGATTTAGGGATTCGTCGTCTCCGTAGTAAGAAATCCCACAAGTCGATAGAAAGGAAGGGCAGGCGCCCATTAGCCTGTTCTTCAGCAAATCCCACCGAGTGTTGGGTTTGCCCATGACCCAAAATACTATGTAGCACCATTTCCCATCGGTAGATACGTCTTTTTCGGGAAATCATGATGTAATAAGGGCAGAGGAAAAGCAATAATAACATCATCAGCATGGAAATTGTAAGAGAACTGTAAATTCATTCATAATCCCAACAGCAAATTACGGTACAAACTGAAGCTGAGTTTAGTTTATTATCAAAGGAAAGGAGCAACTCTACTGTCCCAATTTGCCTCAGAAACTCATCATTCGACTCTAACAACATAAGGGAATTCGAAATTCATTCGACCCTAACAACGAATCACAGCACAAATTGAAGCAAAGTTTGGTATACCATCGGTTGAAAGGAACAAACTCTGCTGCCCTAACACAGTCACGCACTCTATTTGCAACATAAACCACGAAACCATAACAACGTTAAGCTAATGAAGTGATGAAATTAGAGCAAAACGCTTACCGATTCTCACGACGGTGAGCCCAAAGAAGAGAATTATGCGGCATAGATCGCATCCCAGCCCAGTCTTGTCGGGACAATTCACGGTTATCACGCAAGGCTCTTCTTCCCTCTCCGATTGCGTAATTATGACAGCATCATCATAAACTAGCCCCATCGTCATTTGCCTAATTCGAGCCAAACACACAGAGATTACTCTCTTCCACAACGTAGAAAGAACCCCTTTTTTCGGCGGTGCGCCAAGAAAACGAAAGTGGGTCTCAGCTTACAGCGACTCTTTACATGGATCTTCGCTATATATGTAGTTATCACTATCAGTGAGCCTAACCTAAAGAGGTGGTATTTCTTGTGATTAAAGTGTTTCTTTTTTTTTTTTCCAGACGAAGTAGCTCAAGGGAAATGTACGGGTGTTATGTACAGCTGGCGATATGTTGTCGAGTTATGACAGTGAAAATATCTCTTGAATACGAGAAATTGAATACGAGAAATTGAGCTGAGTTGGACTCGTCAGCCGTTGACGTGTCTCGTTTTGTGGCACGTGGCTCACGTGCTTGTCCTTTTCGTGTGATTAAATCGTATTTCCTAATTTAATAGCCGAGTTGAATATTCTCTATTCATATTTGATTAGGTATCTTTTAAAGAATACCCAACTAGTTTATCTATATATTTTCATTTCTTGCCTAGGTCTACAATGACACAAACGACGGCGTATGTGGTTCGAGGTACCCATCAAGAATTCAAGATTCTGTTTTTTTATGTGGCAATATGATAATTTTATGATAGACGTTTAGATCTTCCTCGACGATAATGATCCATAATGGACGACCCTGGCTTTACAATTAGGAGGCAATTATCATCACAGAAATAGAAGATAAGTAGAGACGTTAACGTTTTCTTAAAATATTATTGTTTAGAAAATTACATGAAGTACTATGTTATTATTATTTAATTAAACTATAAAGCGCTAGAGCACCGAGACGAATATTCTCAAGCATATCTAAATAGCAGCCAATGATATGCGTCATGATTATGCAAGCATGCACTAATATGTGTGGGTTTTATCCTTTAACTTTAAATTATAATGGTATTATTATTATTAACTTCGTTAGTAATGGAGAGCTCAATAACATAGGTATTCAAATTTTTTATAATCCATTTGATTAGCACTCCTTTTGGAGATAAAAAAAACGGTTAATTATGTAATATTGAAACATGGTGTACCTTATATTCCTATTTTTTCTATTTACTTCGCAAATAGGTTCTTGTTTTATATATATTTATTTATTCCTACTAAACTAGAATCGTCGTTCCAATTTTATATGAATTAATGGACATCGATTACATCTTTGAACAAACGCCACAAATGGATTATTCAGCTTTTAATGTGTCGGAAAAGTTAAATTCTGCACGAAATCTTGTCTCTTATCTCATTATATGTGTTGCAAGAGCTTTGGCAAACGCCACCCTCGTATTAAAGGGACTATATATTAAAAAATATATATTTTGTGTCAAACGAAAGACAACGACCTCTACCATCCTGTCATGATATTTCTACGAACTATATTATTAAAGACACGTGACAGCTACGTTTTTGTCCTAAACACGATTTAAATTATTGTCTAATATGTGATTTACACTAAAAAATCATTGCCCCATAAATGAAGACTTTATAGGTTGGAGATACTTTGCTTACTTGCATCCCTTAATCAATCGGGTTGGGTCGGGTCGGGTCGGTTCGTTAAATGGTAAAAAAAACCCGATAAAGATAAGAGTTTTTTAACGAGCAAATGGATGCCATGTTACATCAAATGGGAGGATTATGGTATGGCTGAGATGAACGATAGCGACGAGCCACCTACTTGGCACAAAACGTGTCGCAATCATCAATAAATAAAAATAAAAATGAAACGATATAGAAAAGTTTTATTTGTGTTGGGATATGTTTAAATAATAGCAACTAAAAAAGATGATTTAAAATGCACGTGTTTTAATTGGATGCACACATATTACTTGTTTCGGCATGTTCTTACAAGTGGGTGAAAGTGACGCAATCCAAACATTTAATGGGCTTTTTCTTAATGGGCTTTAGTAAATATGGGCCGAGCCCAAGTTTTGTTTTTATTTAATCGGTTTGCTTTTTCTATAACAGAACTTACGAAACTAATCCTTCATTGCCGCAATCGAGGATAAATATATAATACCAACGGATAGAATTTTATGATTAATTCTATTTTATGGGAAAACTTTTATTTTTTGAAATTGAATATATATTGTCCTAAGTGTTTTAAGCATCATGGCTTGTTTTAAACCGTCCAAGTATGTCAATTGAGTCTTATTCGAAAAAAAATTATTACATAAAATAAAAATAAAACCGATCACTACCTATACTTACTATTTTTACATAATTATTAACTCGCTGTTTTTAGTTAATTATATTCTACCTTTAATTTAATAATAAATCAATTTTTCTTTTTAAATTATAATATACTATTGTAGCAGCATTTGTGTATGCAAGAATAATAGCATATATACTAACAAGGGTTATTTTGAATAGCTATTTGAAGAGAAAAATCAACCAAACTCAAAACACTACGGTAATAGATAATTAATAAAGCTAAACAACACTATCATATAAGATTCTTGTATCAAATGCTAAACAACAAACCCTAAAAAAAGTAATTGTGCAAGACTAACTATTGATCAATAATAGAAGAGGAAAAAGGTCAAGTAGACTATGAGCAATATTTTAATTTCAGGACAACGCATTTATCTTTTTAAGTAATGAAATAGTCTTAATCGAAGAAATTATATGCATAAAGCCTTTTGGTTGTTTGAAAAAGTTTAAACAACTGGATGTTCTGATAATTGATTAGCCCTTAAAAATAATATTAATAAAGATAAAATATGATTTCATCATGTAAGTTCTAAAATGTTTGAACGAATCTCTTTACTGATCATGTTGCAGCCTATTCGGTGCAATTTATTATATATTATTATTTAATTTATAACTTATTTAACTTTCGTTTTGCATGCTTTAAATTATCTATACTATATTATATTAAGGGTGAGGGGTAGTTATTAACTGCTAATTTGGTCTGTAAAGTATTTACAATTTAACCTCTCTATTTCTAATTTTAATAATTACATTATTATCACATTTAATCCCTCATTTTTAGTTATTATACTTATACTCGTAATCATTATTTTCCTTTATATATATATAAAAAATTATATTTTATCAACTAAACATAAATTATAAATTTCAAAACTAAAATTAAAACAATAATATTTTAAGCACATGCATTGGATGTGCAGATAATATTAGTTATTTTAATGCTGTTGTAAAAGTGCCAATCACCAAACTGTCAACTACGTGTAGTTCACATATTGGAGTTGGACTCATCTCTTTGTAATAATATAACACTTGTATATTAAGCATTCGAGTGTGTCCAATTCATAATGATCTATTTTATTTATAGTTAGTAAATCGATATTTACTATATGATATTATGATTAAATTCTAAAAGAAATGTTTTGAATATCTAGATAAAAATTATAATGATTTAATTTAAATTAATTAAAAATTAAAGGACAAAATTCTAAATTATGCATAAAGTTGACATACCAAATTGGAAGAACAGTTACTCTAACGTGCTCTCCCTTAATATAATGTAATAATATATAATAGTCTGGCACACCATACGTGTATGCGATAAAATAAAATTAATTATTATTAAATAATTTTAATAAGTAATATAATAAAAATAGCATTTGAGAGTTATTATGAGGTTACCGGTTAGTAAGTCTTTTTTTATTTTTTAATAGATGTAGAAAAAAATCTGATTAGTCAATTGATACAGACCAATTGACGATTTATCATAGCACCTAACACTTAATATATAGAATAGATAAATATGTAGATAATTGTATGCACTAGTGCCGAATGAGCTGACATG
The DNA here is from genome assembly GCA_027422505.1 of Craterostigma plantagineum. Lineage (NCBI taxonomy): Eukaryota > Viridiplantae > Streptophyta > Magnoliopsida > Lamiales > Linderniaceae > Craterostigma > Craterostigma plantagineum. The sequence continues at coordinate 686,308 of JAPQWV010000145.1, forward strand.
AAAAGGACGCAATTTATATTAAATGTCAGTTGAAGTCTTATTCTCACCAAAATCATTGTTCATATCTTATGCAATTAATTTGAAGTCTTGACGAAATCTTCTTATTTTCTTTTTCTTTTCATTTATTGGAAACTTAAATTATTAACCTCACCAATAAGTTATTGCGCTATTATATCTATATTTTTTCTAACATATACATCTTAAAGTTTTTAACTGTATATGCGAAAGTCTTGGGATTCTTCACTTGAAAGATCCAAGCGAGTCGAAACAAAGCTCAAACAGTTCAAATCTCTTTTTCCTGTCCGCAAAAAATGATGGAAAGATTAGTAATAAAAAATATTAAAAATAAAGAAATACAAATTAATAAGCTGTCTTAGCTAATTACTCAATCATAGTAGATAAAAAACTTAATAATTGAATCCCACTTTGACTTCTCCAATCACAAGTCCATGCACACACACAACACACATGTACAATACATATACACACACAAGAATACAAATATATATATATATATATATATATATTTGTATATATATAAGACCAAGTAACTTGTCGTGATTAAGAACAAGCCTTATGCACCAAAAAACAAAACAAATCCAGCTCTTGCAAACATATACATCTCTGTAAGAAGGAAAAAAGACCCCATCTCACACACACACACACACAACAACACAGCATACGAGGTTTTAGTTTAATTGTTAATATAATCAAGAAATAAATTACTACACTATACTAAATTACCATGGGAAGAGCACCATGTTGTGACAAGGCTAACGTGAAGAAAGGTCCATGGTCGCCCGAAGAAGATGCTAAGCTCAAAGATTACATAGAGAAAAATGGCACAGGTGGAAATTGGATTTCTCTTCCTCAAAAAGCTGGTAATAATAATCACACGTCTTCTTTTCTTTTCTTGTTGTGTAGTAGAGTAGACGGGATACTTCTTTATTAATTTTTTTTTTTGCTGGATATTGATTTTATTATTCTTACATTATGTGAAAAAAAAGGTCTCAAGAGATGTGGGAAGAGTTGTAGGCTGAGATGGTTGAACTACCTTAGGCCAAACATAAGGCATGGAGATTTCACAGATGATGAAGATAGAATCATATGTGCCCTCTTTGCTAGTATTGGTAGCAGGTTATTATTTCTTTAACTTAAATGTATCCTATGTATATAATAAGCTCTTCTTACCTTACATATAAATTGGCAGATGGTCGGTGATAGCAGCTCAGTTGCCAGGAAGAACTGATAATGATATCAAGAACTATTGGAACACAAAGCTTAAGAAGAAGATTACTATCTCTCAGTCATTACACAGAAAATCTTCCCACGATTTTCTGAACCCTACTACTTCTTCAATACCTCAGCTCTCAGTTAAGCCGATGTTTGCTAATAATAATGATCATTGTTATTACATGAACGATTATGGGGTCAGAAAAGAATGCTCAAACTACAATATGATGATCTTTGGACACGAAGCTGCGAGCAGTTCATCAGATGGGAGCTGTGTTACGAATAATAATCAAGCAAATAGCGATTATTCGAACAATAATCATTTAGTTCTTATGCAGAGTAATGATTATTTCGGTAATCATGGTTGTTCATCATCAGCAGCAGCAGCGCAAGGGATTAACGTTAATAATGATGATGTATTTAGTATGGAGCAGCAGCAGTTTAGTAATTCGTTTGATTATTACAGTATTGAAGAGATTAAGCGGCTGATGAGCAGCAGTGAAGTTAATTACGGTAATTATTTTGACTTCGCCTTCGGCGGCGACGATATCAAGGCTGAAGAATAATGATATTGGACAAAGTCAACTTCTTGGTTCATTTTTCAGAGTTGATATGTATTATTGGTTTATTTGTAACAAGGATTTGAGTCATGTTCCTTTATTTTCCATGTACGTAATTGCCGTTTTTATGCATGTAGTTCTAGTAAGGTTCTGTATGAGGTTTCAATATCAAGTTTTATGGTATTACATTGGCAGTTGTTTTATACGGTTTATATGTCAAAAACCGTTGGTCAAATTTTTTTTTTGTCCCGAGGTATCCCCACACAATCCGGTTATGGGCTAACCGCCACACTCCAGAGGTGGGACTAATCCGGGCCAATGGATACGTCATAAACCCACCCGACAACGATCAACGATAATCATGAGGCTTAGACCCATGAGACTTCTCAAAGGAAATGTGAGATGTTAGGTCCATGGGGTCGAAAGTTAGGTTATAAATTCCAATTTGCAAGAGTCGGTGGATTGTTAATGGGCTCAAAAAAGATGGGCCTGGCCATGGGTTGAATCAGCCATTGAATGGTCTTTAAACCCTTAATGGGCTTATTACAATGGGCTTTCAAAATATGCTACAAAAAAGGTTGGAAGAATTCGACTCACATACATAGAGGTCCATACTGAACATAATCGAAATGTAAGGGTAACAGTAACATAGGAAATATAATACATATATATATATATGTACTCTTATACAAAGAGTGTAGAGTAGATAAAAACTATCCATTTGATCTGTCGTAGTTATTTACAATTTTAACCTTACCTACTTAAAATTACAATATTATCCTTAATATTTTAATGAAAAATTCCATTTGGTACCCATATGTTTAAGGCCGTTTCAGTTGGTGTCCCAAGTTATTTCAATTCCATTAGATATCCCTGTGTTTAATACTTTTCCGACTGGTACCCAAAGTATTTTCCAATTCCAGATGGTACCCATATGTTTGAGGTTTTTCCAATTGGTGTCGGATTTATTTCAAGGTTGGTACCCTATATAACGCCATGATTTTAAAAAGCTAGACATGCGTTTTTTAGGTGTAGTAACCGTTTTTACACATTTCTAGAATACATTAGCAATTACCGAAACTTACACCTAAAAAATCTTGTTTTTGGTTATTTCAAATCACGACGTCATACGTTAGGGTATTTACCTTGAAAATACTTTGGTCACCAAGTAGGAAAGCCTTAAATACAGGGGTACCAATTGGAATTGACAAATATTTTGGGTATCAATTGGAATAGTTTTAAGCAAAGGTGCGCCTACCGAAATTGAAAATAACTTTGGGCACCAATTAAAAAACCTTAAACATAGGGGTACCACCATGGACTATTTTAATTTATTACAAGTTTATACTTAAATTGCAAAATTTCTTTTCGTTAAATAACTTAAATTAATAATATAAAATGTTAAAACTATATATAAAATAAATTGATTTATTTGTGGGTGTGCTATACTTACTACTATACTGATTTTAAAACTAAGTCATTTTAGAACTTTACATTTGTTTTAGAAGAAAGTTGTTTTACTGTTTTAAGAAAATTATCTGACTAATTCCAAATATACCCTTTTATTAAAAAAAAAACTAGATTAAATGAGAAAGATTATTACGGGGAAAATAGACATTTAATTTTATTTCTTAATATGTGTTCAATACCTTACTTCTTTTTAGAATAAGAGGGAGTAGTTCGTCGATATATATATACAAAGCATCATATGTCTGTAGGTCACACAACTTGCAAATAATTTCGAGCTTTAGGGGGTTAGACCATCTCTAACCGAACAAGCGCATTTTCAAACTAAAACTACAGGAATTATTCTCCAACCGTAAAATGCATTCTCAAACTCAAAAGACTATTTTCATAATATTCATTTCAACCCAACCATTCAATATTACCTATATATTTTCCATCTTTACACATTAGACCACGGTATTATTTTAAATTCAAATGACAATTTTTCTTTGATATTGTTAATAGTAACATCAATATTTTTCATATAAAAACACGAATACTTCGATATAATTTCGTTACTTTGTTAGTTTTATACGGGTACTTTAATAATTAAGATAAATATATGATATGTATTGTAATTTTGCAAATAAATTTTATTTTAGGGAAAATGCATCTGCAAATGCATCTTTGCCTCTGATATAGGATAGAGAATACACAAAATCTATTTTGAATTTGGGTTTGGAGTACGTTTGGAGAAATATTACCTCATATTTCAGATTTTTGGGTTTCGGTTGGAAATGATCTTACAGATAAAGATTTCTTATCCTTTCTCCACATTTAATGTTAGATATTACAATATTCGCTTTTTGCAGCTTATCGTCTATTAACGATCATGAGTAGAAAAAGAAATTAGATATATTTACACACTGTCTTTAATTAATTATAGTTGAGATTTTCAATATTATGTACCACCCCATGTCTCTCTATACGATGTGTACTCTTTTTGCAACGATAAACGAATAAAGTAATGATTAATAAAACAGGCTGCATGCATTATAATTGATATTAAAACAAAGTGCGTTTAGGTATAGGACATCGAAAAAGTATTCATGTCATAGCATTTCCCCTAGATCAACCTGCATGCAATATTTAATTAATTTAATGAGAGGTGCAACTGTGATTCACTTTACCAATTCTTAAAAAAAAAAAAATCAAATCCCTTTTTTTTAATTGAGGATTTCATTCATTTAGGGACTTGGATAACCATCCAATTAGGCATTTCTCGAAAATTTTTATTCAAAAGTGTAATAGTAATATAAGTATGCATAAAAAAAAGCATTTTACTATACTAAAAACTTGATTAGACACCCACGCCCAATGCCCCATTTATTTCTCTATGAATTTTATTTAAGATATATATCCAAAATGTTTTTTTTTTCTTCCATACGAAGTGTCGAGTAGTTAATTAAATAATAATAACTGTACTCTTTAATTTGATTTCACGCCATTTACAGACATCCAAGAGCCAAAGTCAAATTAGACCATCACATTGAGTGGACTTGTAACAAATTCATGTAACGCATGAGTGGTGGCTTTTACTAATTTCCTAACTTTATGTTTTGTCAATGTTTCTAACTTGGTGCTGTTGAATATCTCTTGTTAGCCATTTTTTTTTACCACCAACCAAAATTTCAACGGAAAACTAGTGGATCTTATTTTATTTATATTTGATGTAATTGATTGTCACCTTGAACCTAGTGTGAGGGTAAAGATCATGTAATAGCTTCATATCATATCACAGTTCACTATTGATGATTATGATATGGATAGGCCTTAAGAATTTTGTCTACAAGCATCTTTTTTTTCCCCAATGTGGGTAAAAAAAATACGTCGCGAATGTTGATTTTCACGTTTTAAATATATTATTTGCAGATCATGAATTTTCCAGACAGAATGTATGTGGAATCTAGTCATCATCTATTTGAAGAAAAGATATAGACAAATTTGTAAATAAAATTATTCATTAGTTATTTCCGTTTCCCGTTGGTTTAGGCCGATTGCTCTTTAACAGCTTGTAGTGGACTTGGTGGAATTCAAATTGCAAATAACATTGTCGTGTATGTATATATAATATATATATATGCATATATATTAATTGATTCGTTACGTTATAAATTAGGTTATTTTTGTTTTTTGTTTGCATCATCTACATATGCATGTGCTAGGCGAGACCACCACCATCATAATACCTACTTATATACACGATCACTCAATAGAAAAAATTATCTTTACTCTAATAATGAACGTAACTGTGTATAAAAATTGTCAAATTGGCCTGTCATGATTATCTACAATTTTACGCTTAATTGGGTAAATGCGATTTATGCTGAATATTTTATTTATTACAAGTTTATCCTTAAATTAAAATTTTGTTTGTTAAATAACTTCATTAAAAATATAAATTATTTAAAATATATTATAATTTGATAAATTACACATTGGTGTACTGTTAGGCCGATTTTATCCAACCTAGTACTGAATCAATGGATTAGTATTACCTGTACGATGAATTACGGAAGCAATAAAGGAGTAATACCGATAGACGAATTGTAGAGTTGGAACGAGAGCGCGCGAGTTCTTCACAATAGTCGTCAACTCTAATATGATTCAGCAACCCTAAACACTGATGTGTTTAGGGTATTTATACATAAGCCCTAATGGGCTAATGGGCCCAATATTACTAATATATCCACAAGTCGGATATATTTACAATTAGGTCCTAGATTAAGATGAATTACAAAGCTAAGATTAAATAACTAATTGAACACAATAAATATTCCTAACAATCTCCCCCTTTGTGTTCAATTTGCAATTCAGCGCTGGTCATCTTGGTCTTGTAATTGTCCTGAGTCCTCAAAGAACACGTATCAGAGTGTGTACGTGAAAGCATTTGCATGCATGTGCTTCTTCATTCACCTCCTCATTTATCTTGTCTTGTGACCTCTTCTTTAGGAGATCCAAGCTTACCATGTTTTGAACTTCTCTTCTTGAAGCTGCTTGTTGGATCGCCTCTTTTTGTGTTCGATCTCTCCCCCGGATAGTCACCACTCCCCGTACGTTTGTTCAACCTTTTGTTGGATTGAGGAGTTCTCTTTAAATTTGGAGAGACATACACGAGTCGAATCTTCTCTTTAGGTGTTCCAGCTCTTCCTTCACTTGTCGCAACTCCCCCTACATTTGTTCAACCTTGTGTTGGGATTGGGAGCTCTCTTTAAACTCGAAGAGCTGTACACGAGTTGCAGCTTTGATTCTTGAAGTCCATGCTGAAGTTGTTGATCGTATCTTGTCATTTGAGTCCGATCTCTCCGTTCGATTGCAGCTCAACTCCCCTACGTTCGTTCAACCTTGTGTTGTGATTGGGGAGTTTCTTTTAAAATCGGAGAGTCGTACATGAGGCGACAACTTCAATCGTTGGACTCTGTGGTCTTCGCTTGATTCTTGGCGACGCTTGAGATTTGGCATTTTCTGATCTATATTGCACTTTCGTCGTGGTGCTGCTCCCATTTTGCTTTAGTACTCCTCCCCCTCATGAAGATCGAGCTAGGAGATCATCATGCGATAGATCAAAATGGGGCATCGTCTTTGGCAAAAAGATCGCGTCGTCGGAACAAGAAGAAGGTGTACGTAGTGTGTATTTCCGAAAATGTGTCTGGGCTCCTTCGGAATTTTTCCATCAATTACAAGAGAGCCTATCTTCACAGTGGTACGCGCGGCGGAAATGGTGGGTGCTCAGGTTGGGTAATAACCTGACGGAGCCACAAAGGCAGTTCGTCGACACGACTCAGAGTTAACTGAGACGTGGCCTGTGAGGACAGGGCTTTATAAACCGGGGCCACATAGGCGTCCCGTTAAAATCAATCTAGGAGCATAGCTCATAGACGATGGCCTGAAACCGTTGTTGTTTTGACGTTGCAACGGTAGGACTTCCTTCCGATCATCGAAGCATGTCGTAGTAGGACATGTCTACGAAAGTTCTGATCTGGTCACAAAGTCCAGATAAGAAAAAAAGTGTATGTGTCCTAAAAAGATATAAAAATATTTGGATGGTGAGGACACACTAGACTCGATGTGTTCAATAAAATTCAGTGGTGTGGGGCTGACTACCACTTAGTTCAATATCTCCTGCTTCCAAGTGAAGCAGTGATAGATTACGCGGCTCCCCGTGATTTAGTGAAACATCAGTCTGTTGAAAGATCGATGAGTGGGTAAGGCTTGGTTGTGCATGCGCCGTTGGACCTAATGCGACGACTTCTACCCGGGGGCTAATAAAATTAGCACCTGTACCTATGGGGGTTGGTCCGAGTAATTTGTGACTAAGGGAATTTTGTATCTTCCGCTCTTTGGTCTTGTCAAGAATTTCCAAATAGGGGTAGCTCTATGAACTTGAATCCTCACTAACACTCGGCTACGTTCCGGGGTTAGGTTCAGTTTGGTCTGACTGAACCATGGGAACTTAGAATCCATGCATCCGTAATTTGGTGAGTGCTGCTTGATCAGCGAGTTGGAGCAGGTCGGTTGAGATCATCTTCGTGATAGTGTACGGTTGTCATGCCTTTTGGAATTCTTGAACTCTTGTAGGCTTGAGATTCGTCCTTCAAATATATCTTTGGAATACAGGGGAACTCTTTTGAAGTAAGATTATGAGAGTATGAGGCCTTTTTTTTTTTTTTCTTTTTTTTTTTTTTGCCTTTTCTCTTTTTTTTTTTTTTAACAGGAACAAGAGGCATCCGACGAAGAAAATTCTTTTTTTTTTTTGCACGTTTTTTTTTGTGTTTTTTTTTTCATATATATATATATATATGTATTATCTTAATAATAATATAATAGTAACTATATATTATATTATTTATATATTATATATATAGATATATATTTAAAATCCTCCTACTCAAAGCATGCTTCTTAAAACCGAGTTACTCCCCCTCAAAAGATGCATATTCCGATTAAAATTATCGTTCGAGAATCTCTTTCCCTAAGTTCACACATTAAGTTCGCTCCCCCTAAAAATTTAGTTATTGCTCCCCTTAAGACTAATATAAGAATTGCTTCTCTTTAAAAAAGAGTAGCTCCCCCTCAATGCATGCACATTAAACATGTAAATTCTCTCCCAATTAAATAAGCGTGAACGTATTAATTCATTTTCAAAGCAGATGCAAACTAAAGAATTTACTGTTCTTTAAAAAATCCATTAGAATGTACGTTTTTATTGTTCTAAGTTAGAATAGGTATTTTGCGCTTCAGCTCATATGCATACAGAAAATTTAAGCTCGAAAATTCTTTATGATGCATGCATAATAAAAATGTACCTATAACATGGTATTTAGTGCATTTCAGCTCATGTATGTATGCGAAAATTTGGAATTTAAAGTCTTTTTGAAGCATGCATAACTATAATGTACCCTTTAGTTTCAAAGTAGGTATAGTCTTTTCACTTCGATACGCATGCCAAAAGTTTAACTGTGGAATGCATATATAGAATTTACCTACGTTTTGTTGCTCGCATCGCTAACCAGTCGTGTCTGTGGAGCAACCCGAGATGCCATACACGCTGGAATATTTAGCTGCCCTCGTCGCATACCAGTCATGAGTGTGGAGCAGCTCTCTTAGTATCTACTCATGCTGGGATCATCTGCAAATATTATCGGGACTTTGGTACCCATTTTTGGATGGGTCCTCCCTTATTAGCAGAAAATGGGTTAAGCACATAAAGTGTCAAATTTTGTCCTAAATCATCCATTAATTTAGCTTTAGGTACCCATTTGGGACTAATTTGACACGGGTATGACATTTTAGCACAGGTGAACGCGTTATTCGAAGAAGATTTAAAAATTTTCTCCGAAGCCAGTCGCATAAGATGTTTTCCAGATTTGACATGGACTGAATATTTCAGGAAGGCATAAGAACATATAGAATTATAGGCATTGTTAGAACAAGAAATGTTCTTCCTACGTGAAGTGTTCACAAGATTCACAGTAAAATGATGATTTTTCTTAGAACTTTGCTTACTAGAACGATTAACATTTTTGGATGGGTAAGCAATTTCACATATATCACTCTTTAAAGAAAGAGATGCTTTTGGGGCTTGAGGAGTTTGCTTTCTTGAGCTTGGAACTTCTTCTTTGCACGCTTCTCTTTTGATAGGAACGGGAGAGGAAAACTCTTGAACATTTTCGAGTTTAATTTTCTCAGACAATTTTGCTTTTCCTTTTTCCTTCCTAATTTTCAATTGCTCCTTAGCTATCTTTAAAGCTTGACTTTTACTTAACGTTTCAGCTTCAGTCACCATTGACTTAGAATTATTCGTAAAAGTTTTCTCTTTTTTAATTTTAGGAACAAAAGCGTCAATTTGAGTTCCCTTATCCTGCTTAGACAATGATATTTCTATAGAAGAATTATTTGGGACAAGTAAGGGCGGGGAATTTCTGAGATTTGATATCTCCTCTAATAATTTTTCCTTCTCCGCTCGAAAGCCTACTCTTTCCGATTCCAAGGTTGCATTTAATTCGGAAATTTTGCTGGCAACCTCCGGAATTTCCAACCACGAGATAGGTCTATTACAATGTAAATCGTTTTCCCCGTCAAGCACTGAAAAAGAATTTTGGTCGACTAGCTTCGCAATAATTGTCTCTAAAGGGATAGGTCTAGTGTACCATTCATTAAGGTATTTAAAGATAATCTCATATTGTTGAGTGGCTACATTCCACTCAGTTGCTATGAGTTCTAGACGATTTAGCTCAAGTACTTCGTGCTTTAATTCCTTAATTTCTTTAGCTTGTTCATTCACTTTCTGTTCCCAATGATACGACATATATGACATATTGAAAGTGGCTATTGAAAGTTCAGCTCTGGAAAAATTTTGGTTTTGTTGGAGACATCGTGAAGTTTCGAAACAATTATGAGAGTCGAAAATTTTTGGTGCGCACCTGAAAATTTTGAGATAATGTCGAAAACTTCGAAAAAGATACTAACCACCTTTTCTATATGTGCCAATCTTGCAGTAGGTTGGATGTGGATCTTAATCGTGTTGATCAGCTTATCGATAGACGAAGCAAACAAAGTTAGAAAGATAGATAGAAAAATTAAAACAATCACAGTATTTAATTAAATTAGTTGATAATTAATAGTACTAATAATATAGGTATTTGTATATATATATATATATGTATATATATTAATAATAATTTATATTTATTATTTATTTTATTTTATTTTATTTTTGTGTATTAAGAAAACTGTGAATGTCGAAAGATGAAGTCAATTTTAATTTTATTATTTTTTTTTAAGACTAATCGTAGATGTGGATTTCAAAGAATTTGGGACTTGCCTTCAAGGAATCTTCTCGATGAATTGATGAGTTGGAATTAATTTGATAATGGAAGAGAATGTCGAGATAGTGTTGAATATCGAAATGGAAGAGAATGTCGAGATATGTAGAATGAAGTTCTGAGTTTTTTTTTTTTTTAAATAAATATATGTAATAATTAAATAACAATGATGAGTAAGGAAGAGCTAAGGCCACGTGTTTGCTGAAATTATGACTCAGTGATAGGGGGAAAATGACGTGCAATAGCTAATACACTAATGTTCGACTTAGGATCTCGAGGTATGGTGTTCGACAATGAAAGTAAGGCATTAAGTTTGATTTGTGAACGTGTCATAATCTTGAGATCAGATATGTTTCTCAAATTCAATAATAGGATCTCGAGAGCATTAAAATAAAAAATTCGAGGGCTTAGAAATTGAAGGGTATTTCGAAGAGAATGTCGGCAACGATAGGAAGAAGATTTCGATATATGACTTTAAATGTCGAGAGGCTTCAAATAAAATGTCGAGTTACTTAAAATGTCGAGGCTTCAAATAAGATGTCGAGTTACTTAAAATGTCGAGGCTTCAAATAAGATGTCGAGGCTTCAAATCAAATGTCGAGGCTTCAAATAAAATGTCGAGGAACTTAAAATGTCGAGAATAAGAAAATGTCGATGAGCATGAAATTAGCCGCAGATTTCGATAAAGATCTCGAGAATTATCTCCTTTTCGCAGAAAAATTCCTGTTCGTCGTCAAAACCTGTTCTCCGGCTGAAAAAATTGATAATATTTCGATCAAGAATTACGGGAAGGCAGATATACACCTATGCGTTCTTCAGAAGCCGAGAGGAATTTGGAATTTCTACGAGAAGAATATGACGATTTTAAAAAATCAGAACCGAGAAAGAAAACTGATGAATTTGATCCACGATTTCGGCTCTGATACCACTTGTTAGGCCGATTTTATCCAACCTAGTACTGAATCAATGGATTAGTATTACCTGTACGATGAATTACGGAAGCAATAAAGGAGTAATACCGATAGACGAATTGTAGAGTTGGAACGAGAGCGCGCGAGTTCTTCACAATAGTCGTCAACTCTAATATGATTCAGCAACCCTAAACACTGATGTGTTTAGGGTATTTATACATAAGCCCTAATGGGCTAATGGGCCCAATATTACTAATATATCCACAAGTCGGATATATTTACAATTAGGTCCTAGATTAAGATGAATTACAAAGCTAAGATTAAATAACTAATTGAACACAATAAATATTCCTAACATGTACTATTACTAGTATTATATAAAAGAAAAGAAATGAATAGAGTGCTCAAACGACAATATTATTTTATTTTAGTTTTTTGTAGTTTTATTTAATTATATGTGGTGGGCCACGGTATGATCTCATCAATGCTAAATTTAAATTAATATTCCTCTATATATTAGAGGGATATTGCACCCATCTCCTCTCTTCAAACAACTGCAATTTCTTCATTCTTGAGAGACTTAGCATCAATGGGTGAAGTACGTTTTTATTTTGTTATTTAAGATCCCGAAGTAGCTTCCGAAGTTTTATTTATTTATTTACTATATATTTATATATTGTTTGTTTCTTCCATATGTATAGAAAGATGAAGCAAAGAACGAGGTGGAGAAGAAGGGATCGGACGGCGCCGACGGAGACAAGGCGGCGGCTGTCGACGGTGGGCCACCGGAGAAGGGACCGGTGACTGTTGTACTGAAGATGGATTTGCATTGTGAAGGCTGTGCCAAGAAAGTCAAACGCTCCATAAGCTACCTTCAAGGTAATTAAATTAACTTTTTAATTGAGATTCCCTTTAATTTTTTGTTCGTAATAATAATAGTAAATTGTTACCACGCGTGGATTTAATACGTCATTAATGATGCAAATCAACCTGGGATTTTCCTAATCTTGTCGCCACGTAGGACATATTTGGAGATATCTAATTCTAGGAACACAATCAACGGTCAAATATTTTTCAGACAAATAAACTTACCCTTCGTAATTTTTTCTTTCACTTTCTGCGTACACAAACAAAATAGCATCTATGATTTTTTTTTTTTAAATTTGTTTTGTATGGTTGTGCGACCATGAAAGCTTTAATAGCCAATGGGTCCTAACAATTATTGCATCATGGTCCAAACTTGTTTTTATTTTATTTTTAATATTTTTTGTAGGTGTTGAGAAAGTGAAGGCTGAGTGCGATGCAAAGAAATTGACAATAATTGGTAATAATATCGACCCATCTTGGATTAGAGAAAAAGTCGAGCAAAAATCCAAGAAAAAGGTGGAACTAATCTCACCTCAGCCCAAGAAGGTTATCAGTGACGATAATGAGAAGATCAAAGTTGGTGATGACGAGAAACCAAAAGAGGTATTATATATGTATACTATTTAATATTCGTCCCTTTTCAATTGGATGCCTTTAATTATTAATTGACGATAGAGGTGTTAGTATATGTATGTAATTTTCATTAATTGCTATTTTTCAGGTTGTGGTTAGAACTATTGTGATGAAGATCAGATTGCACTGCGCTGGATGCGCAAATAAAATAAAGAGAATTATTGTAAAGAACATTTATGGTGAGTTGGTGCAGCAAAAAACCTTTAATTTTGCTTTTAGTTGATCTTGATTTATTATTTGTGACCTATAATTAGGTGAGGATGACCGATATGATCATTGTCTTATTAATCATCGAAGAATATTCCTATACGATCACATGCATGAATACGGACGAGATCCTCTGTCCCAATACATGTACCCTTGTATGTACCAATTAATAAATTTTACTTATTTGTCGTTTTCTAGATAAATAAAAAGTACGAATTACTTAGTAGATACACACATTGAGACATCTATTGGGAGAGATGATCTCGTTCGGCATGAATAGCCTTATCTTCACATTATTTTATTTTATCCTAAACATCTATTAATTTTTATTATTTTTATTACAGGGGTAAATTCGGTAACAACAAATCTTGACAAGGATTTGGTGACTGTAATTGGAACAATGGACGTCCAAGAACTCACCTCTTACTTGAAAGAAAAACTCAAGCGAGGCGTAGAAATCGTCCCTCCTCCCCAAAAGAAAGACGAAGAAAAGAAAGAAAAGGAAAAGGTTGAAGAAAAAAATAAGGACGAAAAGAAAGCAAGCGAAGGCGAGAAGAAAACCGACGAGCCAAAACCTAAAGAAAATGGCGAAGGAAAAGACGAATCAAAGCCTAAGGATAAGGGCGTCGAAGGAGACGAAGAATCGAAAGGAAAAGGCGAAGTGATAAATAACAAAATGGAACGCCTTAGCTTCAACCCTCAAACGTACTACGCCATGCCCATGCATCATTATCAAGATTATTATCAAGGCGGTAACAATAACCAAGATTATTATGGTATGAATACTTCATACCATAATTATAATAATAGTCGAGGTTATTACCCTAATACGAACTACTTTGGACGATACGAGCCAAGCCCGCCGCCACCGCCGCCGACTTATCTGAGCAATTCAAAAGAAGATCAAAGTGTGCTTAGCGATGAAAACCCTAATGGCTGCTTTGTTATGTAATTTGAGGGCGATAATTTGTAAATAAAGATATATACGACGATAGTTATTATTTGTTTGGTTATATTATATGGCTGCTATATATGTGTTACGGTTGCTAGTTGATAAAATATTCAGTTATGCTTAACGAGGTTTGATGTGTGACTAATTAAAGGCTTATCTTATCTCTGGAATGAAAGTGATATTTGAGGGAAATATAAAATAAACCAATTAGGTGGAAGGATATTTCTTTGCATGGCGTAAGGGTTTTTATTCTTTCTTATCCTAGCTGTACGTGTAAGATAATGGTCTTATTCATGTAATAATAATACGCACTTCTTTTTGTCACGATGGTCCTATTTTTGTCCAGCACTTGAGGTCCATTCAATTATATGATTATCATCATTGTGGTTCTTGGTAATTATATCCGACTTATTATTGTTGTTATAGATATGCATTACTTATAAAGCCTAGCTAGAAGCTTTTAAGTAGAAAGTGTGAAAGATGAATCGAGTCAGTTGAACTCGAGCGAGCTAATGAATTTAATATTTTTTAATCTAAATTTAATATTGTGAGCTTTAAGATCAAACTCGAGGTTAGCTCATCGAGTAATTAAATTCACAAAAGGGCTCGACTTTAATATTTATCTTCGAGCTTAAACCTTAGTTTTAGTTTTCGAATTAGTTATACCCCTATATTAATATCGCAAGTACATAAAATTGCATTTTATTTTAATACATTTCATCATCCAGCGAATTACGTGCATACGATGATACAGACAAATATTTCGAATAAATCCAGAAGTTAAAAAAGGTACTATGAGATATACCACAAGCATATGGCTTCAATAATTGATTCAAAATAATTTCCTTTTACGCCACAAATTGATAGTTACGCTCGTGAAGAAGACATGATATTTTAAGCAATTAAATCTAATATAGCATTTAATATTTTGTTAAGCTGAAACTTTCATTTTACAAGTACGTCTAGTAATTAGAACATACCGCGGGTATGTGTATTGTGTGTGTATATATATATATAGATTTATATATTATCCTTTTTTCTCGTTTTCCTTTTTTTTTTTCTGTTATTTGTTATCCAGACATCATATGATATATGCTCTGACTCAGACGTAACTGTGAACGAAATCAAACCTTCACATAATCATCTTGGCTGCACAAACTCTAATGAAATTCCTACTAAGGAACAAAAGTGACCACTTCTGAATTGGATTTTTTTGATCGTATTTTTTTATTGATACGCATATACAAAATATAATATAATATTATATACATTTGGAGGGCATTAAGTTGGTACCACTTAAAAAGCTCAAGCAAATTAAAATTCTACTCGTGGCATTTCTTTTTTGAAAAAAAAAAAACAAAAAACAAAACGATCGCTATAGATAAATACTGTCAATGGACTGTATAAAAACGAACTTTGTGATTTTAGTGATTTTTTCATTAAAGCCACAAGAATTTCTTCTTTCTTTCTACATACTTATTTTTTATTCAAGGTTGACGTCGATTACACCACACCCGAGAATAGTTGAATCTGATTGTGATTCTTTGTTGAACCATATTATTTCAATAATGATCTAATATATTGGATTCTTATTACTTAGTGGAAAATCAGCCAACACATTTATATTTTAGAAAATACAGCTGGACCAATTGATAAAAAAAAAGTACAAAATGACAAAATTGTATGCGTGGTTTTATTTTGTCACGTCAAGTCTCTAAGGGGCTTCACTTAACAGAAAAAGAGAAAAACGTATTTAAGTTTTCATATGTTAAACTAATATGTTAAGCAAAACAGATATATTTCCATTCAAACACATCTCATTATATAATGCGTTGTATTGTAATGTCCACAATAAGTAGTCATCCACATGGACTAGTAATATGGTACGTAATATTATTAAGACATCATCATCGATATCAAAATGACTACCTAATTATAGCATCAATAGTTATATTATATACTTATTTTGACGTCTATATATATAATTAATTATTAAATTGGCAATGCTGGCGTCAGCGGATGATAGTACATGGATTCCACCTTACATTGTCCAAATTATAGTCAAATGTGTAAGGAATAGAAAATATAGTAACTATAATAATAAGTAGAGTAGAGAGTTTTGTTACGTGAGTGTGTCTGACTCAGCTATTAGTATGCGTTAAGACATGAATATACACGTCTTAACTCATTCAAGGATATTTAATTTTCATATGGGCATATGGGCATTACTTTTGTCTGGATTTTTTTTATCGTTTCATAGCCCATAAAGATATTCGGATAACCATGATGAATCTGAGTACCGGCCTATTAGAGTTGGTGCTGTATAGGGAGGAATTCCCTCCCTATATAGCATTTGGGGTATGACGCGGTTTTTAAGAAACCGAAGATTTTAATAATATAGTACAATTAAAAGGTAAAAAATGTATATTTTGACACGTCTTTTAAGCGTATTCAATATTAATATATTAATTGCTTGTGTTAGTTTTTTGCTAAAATAAGAAATGAACAAAAGACAGCTGGACGCCCGATATAGTAAAATGTATAAAACTATTGGAACGGAGGGAGTATAAGTTTTGTTTAGGATGAAATTAATCCTTGAGGTCTCAGTTGATCATATCTAATAAAGATATAAAATCCTTAATTACTCCGAGAACTTCCACTTGAAATGTTACGGCAAGGTTATGCCACTGTGGTCCTGTAGAAGAAAAAGGTGAATCTATAGAAAATATTCATTTTAAAAAAAATTTGCATGTACTATTGAATGCCGGCCTCTCTCTAAAACTTCCTCTCTCTGCAAAAACATCCTAACAAACCTTCGCAGCACATTGAATATAATTATTTTAGTAATTTGCCAATTAAACATCAACTTCATCCTATGGGCTTTAGTAACGGGCTTTAGTAACACGAATACAGACCCAACAATTCTCATTTTTTTTTTGTTTTTGACAGAAATCAACCTATATTGTACCCTCTTTGACTTTTGAGACTCCTTAAAAATATATAAATGAAAGAAAACTTTATTACGAGCCAAATCCAATGGGTATGTTTGTTTACCTAATTACGCATGCGAATTCTTAAGCTTTCTGTTCCCCGGCGACCTTATTACATTCCTGATTTCTTCCTCAACGATATGATCAGCGTAAGCTTTGTCGTTGTCGTTGACTTGACCATGTTTTTTCATGTATTTTAATTAAAGAGAAAATAGGTCTTGCATTCAAATCTCTACCCCGTATATTTTTTTATATAAGAATGGTCAGACGCTCGTGTTATAGAAAGTGGACTCGTGCTATATAGAAGGTTCAAATATCTACCACGTAGATTCTTAGTTGCTTACCCAATAGATACCCAAGTGACTTGTTTGTCCAGTCAACATTTAATTTAATTCATCACCTTAAGCATTTTTCATGTTGCTGTTATTATTAAAGAGTTTTATCGGCTGTTGACTAAAATGAGTGGTCCAGAAGTTATATGGTGATAATAGGAAAGAAAAGATGGAGCTCTTGAAAGGGTTGACCCTTGGACGAGATGAAAAAGTCAACCTAGCTCATCTATCACAGGTTAAATATTTATATTTCATTAAAACATTCTAATCTATTTTGTTAGCTATTGTTAATTTGTTTGAAAAATATGCAGACAACACTGATTGTCTGGGGAGAACACGACAAGATATTCTTGCCGGAGAAAGCCATGGAACTCAAGGAGTAAGAACCATCGGTACATCTTATCATTTCAACCCCAGGATTAACGTCTCTAATCGCAATTAACGTCTCATAATCCTCTTAATTACTGCAGTTTGCTTGGGGAGAAAGTGAGGTTACAACTTACAAGTCATAAAAAACGCATCCCATGTTCCACATTTGGAACGAGCGGGACAGTTCAACAACATCGTCGGCGATTTCTTACACAAATAGATTTCTATGTAATATACGTTTCAGTTTCCAAACATGTAAAAAAAAAAAGGAAATCAAGATTAATGTTGTCCGGGGAGATGAACTGTTTGAGGAAGGAGATGGTATGCGATGCTAAGCTCCTCGAAAACGTTCTTGATCTCAAGGACGAGCTCCGATCTCCTTCTGTTTTTTTCTGCAAAGTCTTGAAAATTCATCGTATGGTTGAAAAACAGAGCCATCTTTAACTTGTTTACGTCTTCAATCTCCTTTACGACTACATCGTGATTAGGGTGCCATTGCTGGGGATTCTTCTCCAAGTACCTGGAAATATAACGCACACAATAAGTTTATTAATCAAGAAATAAAAAATATGCAGCGATAGAGAGATTTTACTGTTTTATTTTGTCTTTAAGGGCCCCGATTTTCTCCAAGGGCGTAGCGAAATCTATGGAGAATTCGAGGGAGTCGACCATATCTGGGCTTCTGTAGAAATTGCTGATAGGTTTCGTCGCCAACACTGAGTTTGGATAGAATATCTTCTCTTTGTCGAACCTCAAAAACACGGTCGTTAGGATATTCATCTCTTCCACGATCATCTGCGTATGCGAAGGTTAACTAATCGCTTACAGTTATCAATACCAGTAGATGAGCAGACATGTTCTAAAAGAAAGAAGGTAAGAAAACCTGAACTCCATCGATGACACAGCGATCGCCGACGTCGAAGGGATGCATAACGAATACGAAGATGATTGCCTCGAATATGGTCTTGCAAGTGTTGCCAAATATAAACGCAGCTAAAACGAGCTGCGAGGATAGCAATACGAGGACTTTCGTATTGGCTATTCCCGTCAATAGAAGCCACACTACGATCATTACGACGAATAAGATCACAGTGACGAGATTGCTCAGCTGTTTGACTGCTGTTTTTGTGTCGTTGAGGGCATGAGCTAGCGCTTTTCGCCCATTGTATACTTTCACCTGTTTGAAAGATGGAATCTTTAACTTCTGATTTGCTTCAATTCAAAGACATTATAAGGTTTCTCATGAAGGCCTTAAGGATGAAGAAACCTACCACCCACTCTGTCAAAGTTTTTCTGTCGATCTGCCCAGTGTCAGCAACGTCGATCATGGGAAAGACAAAGTCAACCTCTTCTTTTATCATGAATCTCCTTAGATCGAGCTCGTCGATGTACCTGGACAGAGGTTTCGGCCCAAAAATTAATTAGACGATGATGTAATAAGCATTAGTGGGCATTGATCAGGGCCGGACTTACTTGCTGCCAGGTTGAGCCACGTTTCTGAAGATGTGATAAGAAGCAGCGATAGCTTCTTCTTCGTTGGTGATCTCTTTATCAGTCTGTTCATTCCTTGCTCCATAAACGCTCTCATCTATGGTGTTCGAAAGAGTTGCGAGGCCCGAATTAGAAATCACGTCGACCAGCGTCTTCATAGTCCAGGCTGAGACCTTCTCCTGCTTCATTCGATGGAGCTTGTTCATATCGATGACCTCTTTATCCTTCTTTTCCTTCTTATGATCCTTCCCCTTTTTAGCAACACGAAAGCTGAATTGGCCTACGTTACTATTAGCTTTCCCAACCATCTGCTCCATCTCCATAATGGGCGGCCCAGATAGAGTCAAGAGTATGTACTGATGAAATATAGACTCCTGAATCCTATCGAAGAACGTGTTTACGTGGAACGAAGATGCCAAGATCTTCAGAAGCAGTGTTTTCAACAGCCACAAGAAGGATCCTATTAGCAACGATGCAATTGTCCATGTTATGAAATCGAAGATATTAGAAGTTAGATGTGAGTATTCACCCCCTTCTCTGAATAGCAGAACCCAAGTGATTAGCACCAATCCCATCCAAATACAAATGCGAACGCTCTTCTTCAGACCATAGGCAAAGTATAGAACCTTCTTCTTGAGCAGATAGTTTAGCTCGATGAACAGAACAACAAAGTGAACCAACCATTGGCTAACAAGGAGCCCACTGAATGTTACCAAAACGAGCAAAAGCCATCTCCATATTAGTAACCCCCCGAGCTTCATTTTCTTCAGCTTATCGACGGTCAAGCTTGCTATTAGCAAGCCAAGAACACACAGAAAGAGCAGCCATTCGATCAGAACTTTGACCCTCACTCTTTTATACTTCAGCTTCTTTCTACTGCTTACTTTCTTGTATATTTCCTCATCCTCATCCACCCCACCGAAACCTCCAGGCGTTGAAGGGATCAACGGTGTCCTTGGGGTCGTAATCGACACATTTCTGCTCAACCCTTTGCTGACGGCATCAAATTTTTCAGCAGGCGAAGGCCTATTAGCTACACCTTCAACTAATTCACCGACCTCCTCGAGGAGTTTACCATCAATCATCACCGATTGCTCGCCAAACCTCGATTTGGGCTTCGAGTAGATCGATTTCCTTCTAGTTAGGGTTTCGGGCCTGGGGATCCTCGGAGGCTTTTGGGGGCTTGGATTGAACCTCGCAATTTCAGGCGAAGAGCAGTTCGAAGCAAGTGATATGCGAGCATTCACTGGCGATTCGCTAGCTGTTGCTTTGCGAGGCGAGCCAACCAGTAGCTCCGATTTCGCGCCATTTTCGGAACCAGAAATGTTAATGACGACATCATCCGTCGTCCTATGAGCCTCTGCCATGGCCAAATCTCCCCTCACTCGTCAGCGCTGATACAAATCAAAACATACTTACTAACAGCATGTAAAGCATCTGCTTAATCGTGGTTGCCCATTTCACACCTACTATCTATACAACAGTGAAGAAAGGAAGAAAAGCAAAGTGCATCTATACCACAATAGACTAGCTTGAAGCTGCTAAAACCTATCATACAATCGCACGTATAAAGAGTACGTATGGTTACCATAAAATCAAAGGAAGGATTTTCAGTCTCAAGCGTAGGATTATCCTTGTAGAAAGTTGGCGTCCGTGGAAAAAGAACCCTAGAATCCAATCCAAGGGTATCGACTATCGTGTGAGTGAGAGCTGAAGCAGGTGAGCGATGAAAGTTGAAACTAATTGGCAAGAGAAGAGAAAAAATGGCTGGCACATTTGAATAATCATAGCCGTGCCATTCAATATTATTATTTAATATTACGATAAAATATTCAAACATTAAATATTACCCGCTATTTTGGAAATATTCACGCGTTCGAGGTCTTTACACATAAATACTCATGTGTAAAAAACTTGTAATTTAATATTCTGTCTGATTTTTTTTATATGTGGTACCTAGTAGAATATTTTTTTTGCGGATAAGGTATTTGCAGATAAGTACCTTATCCGCCGCAGGTACGCAACACATTTAGGTATCATATATCAACGTATTGTGGCACGTCATACGTTGAGAAAATGGTACGCCGTATTAGACATTTAGGCACGCCATCATTAACACATAAGGTACGCCCTACAAACACAACTAGGTACCCTATATCAACGTGTTATGGTACGCCATACACACACAGGAAGGTATGGCGCGACTGAAGAAACTGGTATACACTAAATCGGGTACCTATCTGTAAAAATTTCTGACATGAGTACCTATCTATAAAATTTTAGCTAAGTAGTATATATGTGTAGATGTCAATTATAAGTTATAGTATAATATATATATATATATATATATATATATATTTGCTATGATACCCACCTCTCGTGAGCAATTACCGTGAACATCGTAAGCAAATCTCTCGATTTTGAGCTTTTTCCAATCTCTGACGCCCACATCCCCTCCGTCGACCCTTCCAACCTAAATCGCCATCTTCGATACGTTAATTTAAGATAATTAATTATTTCGTTATGTCGTCCACACATGAGTAATAGATGAAGAATTTTCTTAAAATCAACGTGTCGAAGATGATAATTAAGGTTGCACTATTTTTGGGAGAGTCGATGAAGGTGATGGCAGCGTCGGAGATCGAAAAAAAAGCTCAAGATCGAGAGATTTGCTTAGGTGCTCACTGTGGTTGGTCACATTAGGTGTACACCATAGAAACATATATATAGAAATTTTATGGTGTTTAACTTATGTGAGCATTTTATGTAGGCAACTGTTGATGTGACACCGATTCGTGCCATTTCAACATCCCACATCGACATATAAGGTTATGTCCTCTCAATAACACCTTCTAGGTGTCATTAATCGGCAGTTTTATGCTGATCTGACAAATTGACGCGATATGTTTCATTGACACCTAAAATGTTAATGTAACAATGTTTACAAAATATGCTTCTCTCTGCTTTATTAGACAAGTTGAATTTAGTATGCTGCGTACGAAATTTCCACCAATTAGTAACCATGTTAAAAGAAACTGACTTTTATTTAAAAAAATTATGTCTTTTAATGCAAGCACCTTAAATTATCGGTTAATTCTCATTGGTAGCGACCGGTGTTTCTTATTTAATCTAAAAGGATTCTTCGGTTATTTAATATTATAATCTACATCTAGGAAAATACAGTCCTTTTCGAGATCCGATCTCCATCACATATTCAACTTTAAATATTCATATTGGATTATTCTTAGATTCATGATTGTCGTCCACTAAGAAAGGGCGTTTGCTTCCCCAATGCAAGATTATCTTAGTTAACAAAATGTAGAAGAACATTTATTTTTATTGAGTTCAATCTCGATATATTCAGATCTCTGTTACCTAAGACTATGGTGCAACATTATATCTCTATCGAGATTAAAGTTTTAAAAAATGTAATACTTGAATTGTGGAATCCGATGTATAAATATATGTATATTATGTTCCACATATTTAAAATTGTACAAATTTTGTTTCCCAATAACTGTTGTGGGAGCGAGCTCTATGTATTTTGTCGTTACATTCATTTTTTTTTTCATATTTCCTTTTCCTTTTGGTGTTTCAGTTAAAATATATGATTTGCTATATACATATATTTTTTAAAACGAAACAGCATTGAGTACTTGGTTGGTTCTCTAAGGATAAGCTCGGTTCTCTTCTTACCAATTTCAATGAAAGTAAATAAATTAATGCAGTACGAAAGTAATCTCATTCTAGGATAGATGTCTGTTTCGATGTTTGTTTGAAGATTATATAAAATTTAAAGTTATCGAGTTCAAGCTTCAACGTGACACCTAACCTTATACTTTGTCCTTTTATTGATAAATTAATATCACAGCAAGCCTGCGCAATTATTAGCGAAAGCATCTTTTATTTTTTATTTTTTAAAAATGTTATCTCCTAACCACTAGCTAATTAACGGCATACTAATAGGTTAAGCTTAATTAAATTATTTACCTGTTCTTGATTTGGCACATCTGTAGAGGACCACTGAGAACAAACAAAAACTTCATTTTTTAGTTTAAATAAGATGCTTATGCATTTATGAAATTAGTCGGATTATGGAGTCTATGTTGATGTTGCGTGAGACACAAATAGTAAATAAAAAAATTGCCCCATAGAGAGGGTTTTTTTTCTCATACAGAAAAAAGGTTAACTGAAAACTAATAAGAGGGTTCATAAGAGCAATTGATATGTCTTATTTAGCAAGAAAAGATTTTGGACGAACAGAAACAATTATCTTTTAAGTCTAGCAAAGTGAAATTATTGGACGAACAGTGATCAGTTTACATAAAGAAATTCCTTTTTCGTGAATCATGCGTTTACATCATAAAAATCAAAAGAAAAAGACCAATCATATCCATAAAAAAAGATAAAAAAATAAGAAATAATAAATAATGACGTCAGTGCCAGCTCACGAAAAATAATTTTTTTTGTGCTCCTTCGAAATACTGACAAGGGTGGTTGAGTTCAAACATATCCATACGTTGTATTCCTTCAACTTCTTTAGCTCACTTCTCTTCTGTGATGGCGATTCATTTATATTAAAAAGCTGTGGACTTTCTTTTATGGCTTTTTAAATAAAATAATGCAAATTTAATCAAAATTCAATAAAATGGGGTTATTTTGGGCGAAATTAATAAAATAGGACAAAACGTGGGCATTAAGTGCGGCGTCGCCGCTAATAGCCGCGACGACGTGGCAGAATAAACAGGCCCTTTTTAATTTCTCTTACATGCGTCGCCCCAAGACGTTCGCTTTTGTTTTTTTATTTTATTTTATTTTTTTACTTTATTTATATTTATTATTTATAAAATCCACCAAATCATAAAATCATCGTCATTTCATCTTATTTACATAATAAAAATCAATAAACGCATCTAATTTATTGTTTGTTTCGCGACGAGTAAAATGATATGCATATCTTATATTTTTCGATAATTAATTTTTTTTTTATTTTGATAAATTAGAAAATACGTTATGAAACATATTATATACATATGTATATATATGCATGATCGAGTCTTAATAATTGCAGTCGGCTAGCGTTCGGTTCTTTTCAGTCACAGCAAAACTTAATGAATATGAGAAGTCTTTGTAAGTGGGATAGCCTCACATGCAGTACAAGTATTTCTTAATAAAGGGAGTATTTTTTAAGTATTTTTTAATTTATGAAAATAAAAAAAATATTTTTGATAATCGAAAAATATAAGACATGCATATCATTTTAATCGTCGCGAAACAAACAATAAATTAGATGCGCTTATTGATTTTTATTATGTAAATCAGATGAAATGACGATGATTTTATGATTTGGTGAATTTTATAAATAACATATATAAAAGAAAGTAAAAATAAAAAAAAACAAAAAAAAATAGTGAACGTCGCCCTTAATGGGGGCGACGCATGTAAGAGAAATAAAAAAGGCCCCTTTATTCGTGCCACGTCATCATCGCGGCTATTGGCCGCGACGTCGCACTGAATGCCCGCGTTTTGCCTTATTTTATTAATTTCACCCGAAGTAACCCTATTTTATTAAATTTTGATTAAATTTGCATTATTTTATTTAAAAAGCCTTCTTTTATCAATAAAACCCTTTTCCTTCTGAGCCTATTCTTTTCTCATGCTAGTTCTACAACAGCACCTAATATACTTTAAAATATACGAAAGGGAAAAAGAAAGAGGAAAAATGGATTTACTTTTTGCCTTCACAAGGCACGAGCATTAACACAATCATTCAGGTTGGTCGTTGGTGTAAACCTCATTTAATTATGGGATGATTTATTATTAGATAGCCTCACTTGTCTCAAGAAAAATAAATATTAAATAGTTCTTGCAAGTTTTAAGAAAAATCCAAAAAGAAAGAAAAGTGGGGTGGCGCCATTTAACAGCTTCATTTTTCGTTAGTTTTTTTTTTTTTAAATTATTTTTTGTCCCTTCTTTCTTGCAAATGATGTTGGTTCGTCTTTTATTAAATTCTGAGCATAAAGTCAAACGGTCCAACGGTTCTTTTTCTCCGATGGACGAAGGAAATTCCCAAATCTATTCCATCTAAGCTTAGAGACGCAAAGATTCTTGCTTTGAGGTAACTGCTTATCGATTTATTTTTTCACTATTTTGTGTTGTTAGCTTCTGATGTTGTTGTTCTGAGCCATAAATCCTTGTTCATATCCTTCAATGTTCTTCATGTCATCATCTACTAGAAACCTATTCGATCAAAGTTAAAAAAAAACAAATAATAACTGATATAAAGAAATAGTAAGATTAAGCTCTTCCCAGGGTGTGTGTGCAGCAGTTGTAATAACGGTTTGGCTGTTTAAGATGACACCATAAGATACATAGGTTATGTTAAGAATCCTTACCAAATTCAACCATTTAGTTAATCGTGTCTTACGTTGGCCAAGCAATACAGGTGATGAAACCAAAAATGAAGTTTTCGGATATTATGCAGAAGTTTTCGTTCGATCCCGGTTAGTTAATAATATAATCTTACGCTATAATATTATCGATCGATCGAATCGCAATTTTTTATTTTTTTTCGGGTTTGCGAGTATATATAGTTCTATGTAAAAAGGGAGGACAACCTTTTTTTTTATTGCATTGCACCTAACCTTAGGTTTGTGTGGAAGTTCCGATAATAGCCCGAAGGACGAAGCAAGACCCGCCCCGACCCCACGAGCTTATTCTGATCCCCGAGACGTCGTTTTCATGGAATACGGTCCATCGACGGTTAGTTAGTTAGTTAGTTACTTACTATGGAGAATATTTCTTTTCGACTACGATTGTCAACTGGCTTGACACGACAGAAGAACGAATTTGGAGCTCGTAATAACTGTTAAAAATATGATACCCTCCTTCGAGATTGAGCTTTTAGGTGAAGTGATAATTCAATATGATCTCAGAGTTCATGTACTAACGAAGTCTTGGGTACGAATTCTAACAACCGTCTATTTAGAAAAATATAGTCCAAGGCTAGATAGATAATTAGGAACCCGGTCCATACGTTATAATATGATACATAAGCTTAGTTTTTTTAGGCAAAGCGGTAGATAACGCAAAGTTTTCGTAGCCCGGTAACGCATCAAAATCATTGCAGGCCTACCCTCATTTTGGCTCGGGAATAACCGCTTACGCGCACGACAATAATAATACCGCGGTAAGATTCTAACCGTTTTCGATAAGTAGAACTAAGATTATATCGATGCGATGTAAGTTTTCTTGGTCACACGATGTTTTGAGCAGATTTATTGCCCGCAAGTGCTCGGCTTCGGACAAGAACGAGTTGCGCTCCCCGTCGATTGCTCGCAAGGCGTCCCTATCTTCGTCAACGCCAAGCAATACCACGCAATTCTCAGGCGCAGGCAAACCCGGGCAAGACTCGAGGCTCGGAATAAGGCCGCTAAGCCCAGGAAGGTATTTTATTTCTAAATGATATTTTTAAAAACCTCTAATTTAAATCGCAAACTTACTAATAGAATCACGACTATCCTAAAGGCCTTGTTTGGTTTTGGTTTATATAGAAGCCCATCATAATTTGTTTATTATAAAGCGGGGATAAATTATCTCAGCCTTAAGTTATAACTTAGTTACTTATTGTGTGCCTGTGATCTATTACCGTGCTGGAACATTATGCTCGGGTTGAAAAAATAAATCCAAACGCTGTATTAGCTGTGGTCCGTTTGGATTCCGGATTTCGATCTGAAATCCGGATTTCTTCCAAATTTTCGTTTGGAAATCGAGTGGATTTGGATTTCAATTTCGTCCTAATCCGAGGTTAAATCTAAACGCTTATTATACGTCGGATTTGAAATTCCTGTCAAATGGAGTGTTTCGAAACCCAAAATTGAGCCTGTAATGAGTTTTTCATAAACAATAATACTGAATAATAATAATAACAATAATAATATTATTAATAATAATAATAATTAGGGGGAACGATGAGTCGAGCTGACGCGAGCTCGATGAGCTGACTTGAGCTCGTTACGGGCTCGCGAGCTCGAGCTCACTCGTGGGTGCTCGGAAGCTCACAAGCCACGTTGGGAACTTTTTTACTTTATTATTTATTATTTTATATTTGTACTTTTAGTTTTTTTGTCAAGCTCGACGTCTTCTCAAACTTCATTTTTTGAAATTCGAATTTCGAAATCCTAACATTTAATGGATTTGGATTTAAAATTACGATTTTGAAATCTGTAATTTAAAATCTTCTGATTCCGTCCATATATGTCAATCCAAACGCACTCCAATATTATTTACATTATATGTGCTTATAGGGGATACACAAACGGGCCCTAATAACAATATCTCAATATCTTCTGCAGCCATACCTCCACGAATCCCGCCATCTGCACGCGTTGAAACGGGCCCGCGGTTCGGGCGGGCGGTTCCTCAACACGAAAGAGTTGCAAACATCGAAGATTTCTTCGAACGACGATAACTTCTCCTACGAAGAAAACGGTGGCTGGCGAGAAGCTTCGGGCCCGAAGGAAGCTTCTGGAATCTTCCACGGGGATGGAAGTTTGAGAGGGTTATCGTTGGCTTCTTTTCTATCGTCGGCGCATTCCTCGCATGCATTGAAACCCGACGAGAGGCTGCGCTTATCGATCATGGACGAGCGTTCGAGGATCGGCGCGGCGACGACTTGACCTCTTGGGGTACAAAATTGGCAGATCATCCTTGGCTATGTTTCGAATTTCGACCTGAGTTGTGCGATAATGATGTGTGTTACTGTTATCGTCCTTGCACACATTATCTGTGTTCTTTGTTCTTCAGTTCCTTGAATTGCGATTTCATTGAGTTATGCTTGGCATTTGATAACCAAACCTTTTGCTTGTATTTGCAGTCTCTGTTTTGCTACATTTGAGTGTATTAGTAGAAATTATGATAGAGTGAAGATAATGGTCTAGTTGGATATCCGTTCGTCGAATTTGAGTCCGACTCCGCTCATCTTTTAGGCTCGAGCTCGACCGTAAACAATTGGGCTCGAGCTCAAAGCTAAAAACAATTATAAATTTTTTTTTAAAATATAAAAAGGTTCGTAAAAAAGTTAGTCAAATCGGCTCGAGTCATCTTTCATCCTACACTATGAACATAAAATTCGAGCGGTATACAGAGTTGCCGAAAATTGAAAAGGATAATAGCCGAAGTTTATACTCAAAAGATATTGCTAATTGGCGGGATAAACATGCAATTGAATCTAAAATTAACAACAATAAACAGTTCCACTAACTCTGTTTAAAAAAGGTTAAGAAAAACACACACTCAAAGTTGATCAATACCCATCAAATGATTGATGTCTTATTTCTTAGCCATAAACTGCCACAAGAGAAAGCAAGACAAGAACATCCTCATTGCTATGATCCTCGACTGACAAGAGCATCATATCCATCGACGAGGAGGACGAAGACGTCATTTGTATTTGTGTCCATGGGATTGCCATCGTTGGTATTAATTTGCCCGGCTGAAAAAGGCATAACAGTAAGGATGTTTTACATCTTTAATGTTATAATTTTTTGAAAAGCCTGTAATACATATAGTTGTAACTGCGGAAAACGAAAGAAAATTATTACCCGATGAATTACGCAGTGCTTTGACAGCGTCGAAGTTCTTGAAAGTATACCCCACAAAACTCAGGTCTTTTGGCATGAGCTGTGTCTGCTCGAGGTAATAAGTCGGAGCAATGTCATCGATTAAATGGAAAACTTCGGTTAAAATATGTTAGATGAATCATCCATGCCCCTGAATTTTCCGAGAATCTTCGTCCCCCATCCCGAGCGAAAGGGACGAAATTCTTCAGCCCTGTCCTCAGACGTATTCACGATCCCCGAAGTGCAGAATGTTGAAATTCCTGCAAACCGACAATCAGGAGCGATGAACAATGCCGGGCACGAGAGCGCACTAAAAAGGTGCGACGTCTCCCGCCCGTTCCCTCGGCGCGATTTCATCCCATCCCAGCTGCATAAGGATAGAAAAATCGTGGATTTTTTTGTCTATTCAATATCCATGCAGAGCAGAGAGAGATGGGCGAATCCTCCGTCGAGTGACGAGCTTAGTTAATAATCACTCACTGATATGGCAGGGAGATTTTCATTTAGGTATTTCTTACATGTTAATTTCTCGCATAATTGTTTGTTTTACTTGGCGAGTTATATAGTATGTTTTATCTTACATACACACTTCAGTATAATCCAGTTTTATTCAAAAGTTGATAAAACAGCTTAGAATTATCCACTCATGTTAGTAATTAGTATACCAATCAGTCCTTGTTTCATTTTCGACGCATCATCGAAAATTCCAAAATGTAAAAAAATTGGTAATTATTTATACAAAAGGCTCATATTGGGCCACGCCCGTCTATTCGGCCCATTTGAGAAACCCACCAACCATAAGGATTCACAACGCTGTCGTTTAGCAATCAAACGTAGAGGGGCAAAAGAGTCAATTGGCGTAGTCCTAATCCAAACCCCTAGAAACGCACGCAGTCTCCTGTTCGCCCCACTTTCTTCTCTGTTCTTCAAACTCCGCGGCGCAGATCCGAGGAGTTTTGGAAAAGAAATTTTAACCGTGCAACTTCGCTCATTCGATAGCTTCTGCTGTCAGATTTCCGTTTGAATCGAAGTTTCAACTGCTAACAAGGTATTTTTTTTGCTAGCGTATTTGTTCGAATATGAGTAGAATTTGTTTTTGAACTCTTGTTTGGATGCGTGTTGAAGGTTGTGCAGATCTAAATGTTTCCTGTGTGGCTAGGTGTTCTTTTTTCGTGTTTGAGAGCTGGTGAATGGTTGATTATGTATGTCTCTTGCCCAGTTATGGTTTTTCTTGTGTCTGCTTTCGGATGGTCAGCTTGGTATTCTTAATTTTCCTGTCTTGGTATGTTTTTGCCATTGAATGAACTTTAGGCAATTAATAACTTTGTCTATTATAACCGAATTCTGGGATGTTCGATGTGCCTTACTGCTTACCCGAATAAACTTGTATTCATCGTGGATTCCTAATTTAGTTTTCTGTAGTCATGGCTGGAACAGCACCTGAAGGTTCTCAATTTGATGCTCGTCAATTTGACAACAAAATGAATGAACTGTAAGTCTCTTCCGTATAAGGGATTGAAAAAAAGGTAGAAAATAAAATTTGTTATGTTCCTGCAGTTTGGGATTTCGGTGAATAAAAAAGTGATTAAAAATAATAACCATAAATGAGTTGTTTATTCTAGTTTTACAATGTTTGCACAGGCTTGCAGCTGATGGTGAGGAGTTCTTCACATCTTATGAGGAGGTTTATGACAGTTTCGACGCAATGGGTCTGCAGGAAAATCTTCTTAGGGGCATCTATGCATATGGTAGTATTCATTTTAAAGGAAATTGCTTAGTATGATATTTGCTAATATTTTATTAGGACATAAAATTATTTTCCTTCGTCGACGATCCATTGAATGGAATTGGTCTGTAGGTTCTTATTCATATGGATTTCTCGATCAGTAATTTGGTCCTTTACTTTGTGGTCGTTCTTTTTATCTAAATCAATTTGTGTGGCCTAGTTCACAGTAATCCTATTACCTAAGCTTTTAACAGTAGTTCTTGTTATTTAATTTCTGTTATGTTTGATGCTTCTGAGTAGTCCTATGTTTTATTTATAGTTTATAGATTATGTTATGTAGTTGTCCTTCTAAATGGTATAATCTTTATTCTCAAGGTTTTGAGAAGCCCTCTGCAATCCAGCAAAGAGGAATTGTTCCATTCTGCAAGGGGCTTGATGTGATCCAACAGGCTCAATCTGGGACTGGGAAAACAGCAACCTTTTGCTCTGGAATCTTGCAGCAGCTCGACTACAGCATTGTCGAGTGTCAAGCCCTTGTCCTGGCACCGACCCGTGAGCTCGCCCAGCAGATTGAAAAGGTCATGCGAGCACTCGGCGACTATCTTGGTGTCAAGGTTCACGCGTGTGTCGGTGGCACCAGCGTTCGCGAAGACCAACGCATTCTCTCCAGTGGGGTCCACGTTGTCGTTGGTACCCCAGGACGTGTCTTTGACATGCTGAGAAGGCAGTCTCTCAGGCCCGATCACATCAAAATGTTCGTCTTGGATGAAGCTGATGAGATGCTTTCCCGAGGATTCAAAGATCAGGTCAGTCTCTTGAATGAAATTTACATGGAACATCTTCACCTAGGGCGCACATACTTTCAATAAATGATGCTCTTGCCTTAAACTGATATCTTTATCTTTGAATAAAATTTACATCGAATAACTTCACCTAGGGCACATACTCTAACTATGCCCTTGCCTTAAACTGATGCCTTGAATATCTTCGTTCGCAGATTTACGACATCTTCCAATTGCTGCCTCCCAAGATCCAAGTTGGCGTATTCTCCGCCACCATGCCTCCCGAGGCCCTCGAGATCACCAGGAAGTTCATGAACAAGCCAGTGCGTATCCTCGTGAAGCGCGACGAGCTCACCCTCGAGGGCATCAAGCAGTTCTACGTCAACGTCGACAAAGAAGAATGGAAGCTCGAAACGCTCTGTGATCTTTACGAGACCTTAGCCATCACTCAGAGCGTCATCTTCGTCAACACAAGGCGTAAAGTCGACTGGCTCACAGACAAGATGAGGAGCCGTGACCACACTGTCTCGGCCACCCACGGTGACATGGACCAGAACACGAGGGACATCATCATGAGGGAATTCAGGTCGGGCTCGTCGCGCGTGCTCATCACCACCGATCTATTGGCTCGTGGTATTGACGTTCAGCAGGTTTCTTTGGTCATAAACTACGACCTTCCTACGCAGCCCGAGAATTACCTTCATCGTATTGGGCGAAGTGGTAGGTTTGGTAGGAAGGGTGTGGCGATTAACTTTGTGACCCGCGACGACGAGCGCATGCTCGTTGATATTCAAAAGTTTTACAACGTTGTGGTGGAGGAGTTGCCGGCGAATGTTGCTGACCTTCTCTGAGATGAGGTTTCTTTCGTGTTTTGAAACTGTTCTGTGTTATTGTGTTTCTTTGCTGTTTTTGCTGCGTCGTGTTTGTCGTCTTATTTATATAGGTGGTAGACTGTGTTTTGGGGAGACGCTTCATTCTCTCCCCCCCTTTTTTTTTCGGTTTGTGTTTTTTGTTGTAATTTAATGTGATATTAACTGAAAATCCTGATGTTGTTGGACTTTTTTATCGAGTCTCTGAATATGGATTTATATCTAATCCCCTATTGATTTAATGGCTATTGCGTTCAATCAGTTTTACTCAACTACAATGTATATTATTTCAAACATGAGAATTCTTTTGATTTATGTTCATTACTACCTTAGTGCGATGATATACCATAATACTGATGGAACGAACATCTATGATAAGTACACAACTTGCAAGCAGTAGGAAGCACAGCAGCTGCGTCTATATATAGGTTAAAACATGAGAAAATTTAGTGTAGTCAACTGTCTCAACAAGAAGGTTACTTAGGTTCTGTGAAACGTAAAGCATAAATTAATCGAGCGATGGACGAGAAATCTCAGGGTTCATACCACGTGAGGCTTCCCACGATCAGATACTTTCCCGGAAGATTGCCAGCAGACGGCGCAAGATATGTTATTTTCTTGCTGAAATTCAAAATACGAAGGAGCCGTGTCACGTGTAGGGGGAAAAGAAGAAAAAGAAATGAAAGAACAAAATTGATATTCCTAACCTTTCAAAGTTGACGTCAGTGATCCAGATGAATCCCCCAACATTACTAAACCAAAAAAAGAGAAAAAGAGCAAATCTTGTCAATAACGTTAATAGAAATGACAAAAGGATGAATATGTCTCTATGGGCAGCCGAAAAACAACACAATCCTTTCAAGGATGATATGAATGTGTCTCTGCTAGTTTATCATTTTCTTTTTCCCACTTTTACGTCTTTGGCAGAGGATCATTTTTCCCAGTTCAGTGCTCCAAAGTAATTAATAATAGGACGACCAAAAACGAAATCCAATGCACGTTCAAACTAAGATCCTTTGAAAGACGTTAATGAAGAATTAAAAAGTACCTGGATATGATTTCTTCTGGTTCTTTGGCGAAGGAGACGGCTAGGACTAGATGAAGTAAGTCTTGGTTAATAGTAACAGGAGTCAATCTAGTGGGTTCAGCAGCTGGCTCAGCTCCAGCTGGTAAAGCCGATCGTGGGGCCTGTGGCCCGCCGCCAATTCGATAGATGCACAGATCACTGAAGTTCACTATGTTAGAATGTGGCGAAAGATCATTAGTGAGACCGTAGAAGTATTCCTGCATTGAATGATTGAATTGCAAGGAATAACTGATGCAATATCAAGATAAAGATGTGTTCAAATTCAAAATGAGCTTCCAATGCTCTAAGCTATGGCTTTTCCTACGCGTATTCTGTAGGCTCGAGATTTCTGGCGAACTTTGGCATTTCTTGAGACAACGCCACCAGACTTTTGGAGCTTGACCACATCTACATTAGGTTTCGTCTTAAGGACGTCTTTCAGCATGCTCCAAAGCTTTTCCTGTAGAGAGGGATCTCTATGAGACGTTTCTTGAACTTGAGAAATAGAAGTCTTCAATAATTCATTCAGCAAATGATTCACAAGAACATTCATTTTCATCTGAACAGTTGAATACCTGACCCAAAACCAGAACTACTGTCGCCTTCAGTGTATCAATTGCATGCAACAACAACTGTGAGGATTGCAGAAACGAAGAATTAGATGAGTGATAGAAAAATCCATCCTGAACTTCAAGTCAACACACACCACTGGACTACCTCATAGCCTACACCTTCTATCCATCCCATGGTATTGATCACCATGCCTGAAGCTCTGGACTCCAAATTTCCGGTGAACTGTCTCTCTAAAACTCCAGCAAGTTCTTTTACTAATACTTTGTAGAGATCTACGTTGACACTGAAAACACCAAATCGGAAGGGAAACAACTTGGGATTGAGAGAAGATGCAATATAGGACAAGAAGCAAGCAGGAAAGTACAGATAAGAATATCTTAGTAATCATTTTTTTGTTCATTATATTAAAGTTTTTCTGTTGAGGATTCCTTTACCTAGGAGTCACGTGGCCATGGAAGTAAACCAGTGGCATATCAAGGGGTATTCCCTCCACTGGATCAATTGGCAATTCAATTGGCGTAGCAGCTATGCAACCAGGTATCGTAATTGATCCTTGTCCTATGTCTAAATCAACAAAAGTTGGTTTCCATCCCTGTTTAGCTGCCCAACTAAGAAGCATACGTGTTAGGGTACTCTTTCCCGAATCTGTGGGTCCCACAACAATAACCCTTGGCCCCTAAACAAACTGACAACCATAAGTAACTGCAGCCAATGGAACTTTATTCAATAATAGTGTGCTCAAAAGCCAACCGACAAAAGAGGGTTCCAACAAGAGTAGAATTTCGAATGATATTCAGGAACTCGCAGTGGGTTTGAACATCATAATTGTAAGCCGCAAGTACCTGAGACATATCAGAATCACTAGGCGAAGCTTTAGCGCGATTTCTACGAGCATCCAAAACACCATGGACATTGACATAACTGATCATCGGTGTCTAGAGAAAAAAGAGATGAGAACTATCCTAAAGCTCTATAACAAAAGAAGCGGCAAATGAAACATCCGAGCTTCTGTGTGTCTAAACATCCAACGTAAATAGGCTAATAGTTATAGATCAGCAAAAATACCTCATCTGCTACATAATCTGTTTCTGTGGGGCCTTCCAATTCAATTGTCGCACCGTACCAAGTAAAAACCTGACGAGAGCAAAGTTACTCTCAATGATGACAATTGGACCAAACCAATGAACAAAAGACTTAAAACTAAAAATTAACTGGAGGAATACGTTCAGCAAGAAGGCGAAATATCTGAATATCGTGCACTTGGGAAAGATTATGGAGAGAACTTCCCCAAATTTTGTGGGACTTGTAATCCGCACGTATTAGAATCCAAAAGTAATATAAGATGGGTGACTTGTTCACTGGATGAACAGTTCCTTCTAACAGAAATCTGTTCACAGGGAATAAGAATTGAAAAATTCCCACCCTCACTATGCCAATCCAAAGCACTCCGATCAGACATTATCCACGAAGCAAAAAAAGTAAAGTTCAAAGTAAAACCAAATAAAAAACATAAGACAACAATCAACACCCTCAAGAAACGATCTCAGCTCGACAGTCAATCAGGCAAACTACATGAACTATTCGCTTTCAACAAACATCTTCCACCATGTGTCATCCATAAGAATAGAAATCAAAGTAAACTCAACAACTAAGCCCTAGCACGACACTGGTTCTGTCACGTACAGCGAATTTGAGCCTGGGAGGAAAATTTAGCCAAATCTCCGGTGGAATCTCCGTTCCGAATATCTCTGCCGTGCCATTGACCAGCCTAAGACGAAGCGGGGAGTCTAGCGAGACTTCGATTCTAAGCTCGCACTCTTTATCAAGTTTCACCGTCCTCGTCGCCGCCGCCGTCGTCGATCCGCTTGGAGCCGCGGCGCCTCCGCTGTAAGACATGACGAATTTCTGATCAATTTATTGATCGAATATCGAATTATATATGAGACGAAGCAAAGTGAGAGATAGGAAGGAGCAACGGCGCCGCAACTAAATAACTGTCTTCGTGTGCCAATTATTTATCTTCAAGTAACAATTTTAGTAGGTATAAATCCTTTAATATTTTATTTATATTTATTATATATCTATAAATATTTTTTAACATACGTAGTGTTCAAAAAATACTAATATATAATTTAGGTTTACCTAGTGAAAAAAAACTACTATATAATTTAGGTTTACCTAGGTTAAACCTCAACTACGTCGATTGTTAATTGTTATCATGTCATCACAAAGTATTTTGAATTCGTGTAGAAAAATCTCACGTTATTTCTCGCTAATGTTTTATTCCTTGTAAAGATATAGGCTGTTTACCATGATGGGGTTGGTTTGTCATTCTAATTGCATAGGATAAAAGTATAAATTATCATCTGCACATTAATATATCAAATCTTGCGACTCTTTTGCCAGCTTTGCACAACCAAAACAGAGGTAATAAGGCTGCATTTTCATAAACAAATGTACACAAAGAAGAGCACACAAGGTTCTTCTACAATGGAAGGATAGGATAGATAAACACAGATATAACACGGAATAAAGAAAGCATTACGCTGCAGTCAGTAAGTTCTACTTCACTTTGCTACTTCAAATTTAGAAGAAAGGTTTGAAATCATAACTGGGCACTCTCCCTTCTCATCGTATTCGGCGAATTCCCCACTCGATAAGTCAATGTCGTTGAATTTGGTTCCTTCAATCTAGAATTCAGAAAAAAAAAAAACGAGCATAGGCGTAGTAGCATCTTCGTAAATCGTAAAGTATTGGTGGATGTTGATTGACACTCAAACAAAGAAGAAGGGCTTACGGACTCAGCTTGCCAACCACTGCCAAATGAGAAATCAAGGGGTTCATAACCTCTGCAGTCGAATAGCATAAGAGGGGCATAGCTTCCACTCTCTGTAAGGTCTTGGGTAAGGGGACGTCCCTGGCCAGGGATCATCGTTACAGTTCCATCTCGAGAGCAAAACTTACACTGGACAAGGGAAAAAAAAGAGGTATAAAACTCCATGGATTATTGTTAGGTGTGCTTGCTTGTGTCTGAGTGAAGAAAGAGAGGCTCGTATTGTACCTTCTGAGAAAGATGAATCTCACCCTTTCCTTTGGCGGAAGGAAATGTGTCGTTCAAACTAACGCATGTCTCCT
Organism: Craterostigma plantagineum; assembly: GCA_027422505.1. Lineage (NCBI taxonomy): Eukaryota > Viridiplantae > Streptophyta > Magnoliopsida > Lamiales > Linderniaceae > Craterostigma > Craterostigma plantagineum. The sequence goes on from JAPQWV010000145.1 coordinate 723,455, forward strand.
TTGGGGTCACCTCTCCACAGTTTCCACACTTTAGCTGCACAAAGAGACCGAAAAACTCAGACACGGTTGAAAAATCGAGCCCCTAAACCTTCGAGCATAAACTAACTTTGACATGGACCGTTCACCAATAGACTCGATGTGAACTTTTCTTGGAAGATAGGTCACGGGACACAGAGTAGTAGCAGATAAATCTTGTAAACTAAACTACGAGCTAATCCAATCTAAACGAGCAATTGCGATTAAAGTAAAATGAAACTAGCTACAAGTGTGATATAAGTCATGGCATACACCTTCGAAAAAGGCAAAATGTTTCTATACGTCAGGGTCAGATGCACGTTGGAAAACTTCTCTTACGACCAACTGATGTAATATGTGCATCACATCATCCTAGCTGCAGTCACTTAAGACGATGAAAACCGGAAAACTGAAGATAGGACAAACTCATAGGCTTTCAGCAGGGGGGACTATGACACCATAAAAATCCATGCACAACGGAAAAAATTTCAGCTTTAACAAGGTCCAAAAGGAGAAGAAGTTAATTATCGAGACGAAGACATTCAAAGTCTAAACCCTTGCCAAAAAACGCCGAATCAAACAACACGCCCTACTATACCATCCATCAATTTATGGGGCATCTATGAACAAACTTCCACGATTAGAGCCGCATACATGCCGGAAATCACTAATCGGAACCAAACTAAAAAATACAAATCAATTATTTTGTTTTCAGAGAAAAGTGTAAAATTGAAGAAATACCTTGAAGTAGTAATTGAAGCTAGGATCATCGCAGCCTCCTTGAGGCTGAAGATTAGTGATGTTTTCGAGCTCAGCGCTAATCATCAACTTGTAGTTCACCATTTTCGTTCTAAGCAAGGTTCGACTCTCCGGTGCTTTTTCGTTCTTTAGTGGATGGAATCGATTTCGAATTTTCGATTGTTTTGTTACTCAAAGTCAAAGACCATCAGCATCAGCTTCCTAATTGACTATACTGCCCTCCAATTTTTTTTCTGTGAAGTCTGAATTAGGCGGTGCTATACTGCTATTTGCTTGTCTAATTACCGTATTGGCCTCACAGGGATAAATATTTATCATTTTCACGTAAAATTATTATGGCATATTCGCAATCAAACCCTTTCACACCTCATATAAAAAAACTGCATGTTAACAGAAGTTAAAAGGCCAAGCATTTTATTTCTAAATGCTTCCAAACTGATTTTATGGGTTGCTGAGGCTGGAGAAGAATTCGTCATCGTTCGCCGCGGCGGTTGATGCAGTATCCCTCGGGTCAGGCATAGCTGATACAAAAGCTGCGTCGGTGAATATATCAATTTCTGAGGAATCTATTGCCTTGAAAGGGCTTATCTTATCAGTCGGAGTTGATATTGGAGCATCGGGAAGGTCACCAACGGTGCTTTAGCCAAAGAAGGTCATCAAATTATGGTGAAATTCGTATAAACAATCTAGCCAAGGAAAATGCGAGACTCGGGGAAAACAAAGAAGCCTTTTATGCAGTAGGAAGGAAATAAAGATATATGCTAAAAAAAGAGAGAGAAAGAAAGGAAAGAAATAATTTAACTACTTAAGATGTAGTACTTACTAGCACTTAAGGTCCCTCCTGGATCAAAATCTTCATCTTACTTGTTTGAAGATGAGTTCCGTGGGGAAGCCAAACCATGTGGATCTTGAAAGCTTTTCGTGGACTCTTTTGATACACCAGCAACAGAAGAAGCTTGTTTGTTGCTGCAAAATTCTTAAATAGTGCCGGTGAACTCCAATAGCTCCCTCTATATTTTCCTCTACAATAATAATTACGTAATTTTCATATGCACCAACATGAATTAAAAATAATTATTCAATGTAAATTACATAATGAATAATTTTGCAATTTTGATCGTTTTATGTGTATAATTGTAAATTCCAATTATTAAATGCAACTTTATGTAATTTTGTCAAACCGTGGGACAAAATTTTATATAAAATTGAAAACTTGTATAATTTATCACACCGAACTGAAAGAACAAAAAAAAAAATAAAAAAATATAGCGGGTGAACAGTGCCCCGCAATAGGTAGCGAGCCACTGTAGCGCCCCCTGTGAATGGCGTGGAGTTTGGAGTGCTGTTGGAGCTCCTCCAACACTATATATGGTGTTTAGGGTGGGGGAAAGTACCTCACTGGAGATGCTCGTGGATGATCGACGAAATCAATTGGAAGAATTGCTCGTGATTGTCCTTGCAAACTTTTGCTTTTGTGTTCCCGCGGTGACAATGTTGAAGCTCATTTGGAGTGAAATGGACGAAAATGGAGGCCAAATTATTAATTTAGGTCACTAATTATGGCTCTCTTATTTTTTAGGTCACTAAGTTTCGTAACTGCAACCTAGGTCACTAAGTAACATATCTGATTAGTTTTAGGTCATGGGTGAAATTTTCGCCGGATCCGATGTGGACGCTGATATGGCTGCTGACATGTCATCGGCCACGTCGGATTTCCGGCAACTTTTGCTGTGAAAATTCATCGTTGACATAAAAGTAATTATATGTTTTACTTAGTGACCTAAGTTTGCAGTTGTAAAACTTAGTGAACTAAAAACAAGAGAGTCATAGTTAGTTACCTAGTTCAGTAATTTGGCCCGAAAATGAACCCTAGAAATTGAGGTCGCTATTCAAGATTTCGAACTGCCTTTATCAATTTAATTTAGGTTAATATATGTAAATTCTTAATCAGATAACAACATTCTTTAGTTCGATTTGTCTACATTTAAGACCCTCACTTTAATTCATTAATTGTACCTCACCTATTTCGTTTCTAATAATTGTAGCATTTAACACCTGACAAGTGACATGTGATATACTAAACTCTACTTAAAAGCCAATCAAGTCCAACTTCTAAAGGGGCAGACATTCAGTGATTTCCTTATAAAAAAGATATTATTTGCATAAATTAAAACGGAATCACGAAAATTTAAACAAAAATCCAGAATTTTAATACAAAATAATTACATAAGGTTCGCAAAATTTCCAAAAATCATAGAATGAAATGTTCCACATTCCGTTAGAAACTTCAGCCTAAGCCCTAGCGTCTACTTTCCCTCTCTTCTTCGTCATCGCCGACGGCCTATGTTAGCGGCTGGCTCCACGTCGGCACAGTGGCAAATTCTCCGGTGAGCTCTCCATATGCATATCTAGTTTTGCGATTTATACATGTGATTTTTTGTTCTGACGTTGTTCCTCGTCGTTTCTGGTGGTAATCGTGGTTGGCGGGGGGCTTACTTCGCTACTGTACTTGAATTTATTGCTCTGTTTTTTGTTTTAATTTGTACCATTTGTGCGTGTCTCTGTGCGTATGTGAATTTTGTACCACATTCGATGGCGTGGCTATCTTTCAGCGAAGGAATTGTGAAGAAAATTGTGGATTATCATGTTTTCCAGTCTCGCGCTGGTAATATTAGAATGATAATAGAATGTTGTGAAGAAAGATATCGAATGTGGGCTATCGATTCATCACAGTAAGCGCATACAATTGGCAGTGGTTCACTTCTATTTCTTTGTGCTGTGAAAATGCGCACGCGATGCTTTTTAAAACTTTCCTTTTCTAAGAAAATTGTGTGTGGAAAACGTAAGGATGCAAACTTATGCACAGCACATGAAACGAGGATAGGATTTGTGAAATGTAGACTCGATTGAAGAAATTTTAAGAGCCAAAAATATCTTACGACGAGAAACACGAGACGAAAATGGCAACACGTCTATTCGATTTTACTTTTCGTAGCAGCAGTTGAATGTTTGCCTTGTAATATTACTTTGTTAGGTTGTCAGTGTAGGTCTTAGGTGCATGAATCAGAACCTTTTGTCCCTCGCTTGCTTGAGTTATGAAGCCAATAGCCGATGAGGCACATAAGAGGTCAAGAAACCATCAGGGAGAAACCCCAAACTGGATTCTAATTGCAGGGAGTGCTTTGCTAAGTTCATTGTCTATCCGCTTTGGTTTTAAGCTTAAGCAGTTCCTTGATGCTAAACAAACAAGCAGCCGAAGTCTAAAAGGTTTGTGTTTGTGATGCAGTCAATATGCCTTTTACGAAGGGCTTTAACAATAAATCTTTGAACCTTATCTTCAATAAGTTAGATGTAGATTCAAACGCTGGTAAGAAGGATGGGATCTACCAAAGGCAATCCAATGGCTATTGCTTTCCAGTAGAGGAAACTGGTCACTACAGTGACTATACAGGTAATACTTTTTTGCTTTAGAGTTTAGTCTCATACTCTCTATTGATGGTTTCCATTATGCATCTTTTTTTCTATAGTTTGAGGTATAATTCATACACTTTACTGCAAAAGCATTTATTTTAGCTCATATGAGCACATAAGCGGCGAATTCTCCACGTATTATGGTTTAACTCATGTACCTCTAGCAGGATCCAAAAATGGAGTTGAAATAAAAAACCACTGCAATGGAAAAATCATCACAGAACCCGAAAGGACTCTTCCTCTTGTGACCGTCCCAGCTCACGATTTTAGCAAAGAAAACGGCGTGATATGGTCATCTTCCCCTGACCGCCTCGAACAGCCACAGAAGCCATTTTACCACTCAAACAGCTCAGAGTCTCCGTGTTTTTCTTCAGAATCAGGTTCCGATATCTTCTGTAAAAGGGAAGTCATACAGAAGTTAAGGCAACAGTTGAAGAGGAGAGACGATATGATACTGGAAATGCAGGATCAGATTGCAGAGCTTCAAGCCTCCCTTAGTTCCCAACAGCTGCATTCGTCACACCTCCAATCTCTCGTCGATGCTTCGAACGGAGAGTTGTTCGCTTTGGAGAGGGAGATTGAAAGGCTAAGGAAAGCACTCGCAGATCGTTGCGTGGGAAAGGATAACTACTCGGCTGAGAAGACAGCTTCTCCTAATGCTCCTATTTGGTCGGCCGAGCAGCAAAATGGTCATGATATGAATGGATATCCCAAGGTCGAAAATTGTTTTGAGAAGAGCAGAGAAAGGGAAAAGATCGAATCACTGAGGAGGGAAGTCGTAGAGCTGAAAGAATTGCTCCAAGGGAAAGATTACTTGCTGCAAAATTACAAGGAGCAGAAGTCTGAACTCTCCACAAAGGTTAAAGAATTGCAACTGAGATTGGATTCTCAGCTTCAAAATATTTTGTAGTGATGATGTTGGCCTCTCTCTCTCTCTCTCTCTCTCTCTCTCTCTCTCTCTCTCTCTCTCTCTCTCTCTCTCCCTCTCCCTCTCTCTCTCCTTTATAGTTTCCACTTTGCTCGTTTGTGTATATCAGTTGGGCTTAAGCCTTTGATGGGACTTTCTTTAAGGGTCTGAAAGTTTTGGCTAGAACAAATGTAATGTTGCTTGCTTTGAGTTTGGGTCCTTGTGAAGGAATTGATTATGGTTGATGCCATGGATGGAGAGCTTCAAACTATATAGTTGAGAACTAAGATGGGACTAAATATCTGAGTTTGGGCTCAACATTCTCGGGTAAGAAGCTTAGTTCTTTACAATAGAATTCTGATTTGGAGCCAAAGAGAACTCTAGATTGTTAAATACGTAATTTTTCATTTAATGTAAGATTTGTATTTTTTTAAACGATCCGAAGTATCTCCATTCAACCATGGAAATTTGCACTGCATACATCCATCCATCCTACTTTAGTCTCAACCCAGCAATTTCAGTCAAAGGTTAAGCGAGATAAGTAAACTTGTGGACCTCTCTCAGTATGGGTAACTAACGATAGTCATCTTAAATATTTAGGCGGTTAAAAATCTGTGGGGTACTGTTGAGAGAGAAAAAAGATGAAAGGGACTTGACTTTGCATTATTACAGTCAAAAGTAGCACTGGAAATATATATAATTAATGACCTATACACAAAGGAAACTGATGCAAACCCTATATGGGTTGGAATCTGACGCTAGTTTTACCGGCAAAACAAAAAACGTAAAAATAAAATAGAAATTAGGTACACAGTTTTCTGTCTTTAGTCTCCGACAACTGCGCCGCCGATCTTGGTCTGTTTCCTTAGACGTCGCCGCCGCTGTTCTATATCATGCTTACATTCTTGTCTGATTGAATTTTTCATGGTCTGAAGTAGATTGCATACCGATGATTATTTTCTCCGTTGCTTCCCTTATAATTTTTGTAGATTTTTGCCTGGTAGTGGGTAATGTAGGTTGATTTTTGGCTGATTTAGCTGAGCGGATTTATCGATTTTGACTGGGTGGTCTTTTTTTTGGGTCATTGAGCTTCTGCATCAAATTGACTGGTATGAATGCGATGACTTCAGTAGATTTAGGCAAAACCTCTCGAATGTGTTTGCCCACGTAGTCTGTGGCTACATCGTTGAAATCACGTTTTCATTTTGATATTGGAGGAGTTAATTTTTATGCTAGGAATGCCATGGTCTTTTTTTTTTTATGAATCGCTATGTTTGTTAGGGCAGGCAGTTCATTTTGCGTTAGTTCTTATTGTGAAACTGTATGACGCTCCGATCCTACTTTACACTTTCAATGTGTCTTAAATTCTAATGTTTCTTGTTGTTCCTTTGTCTTTGCTGATCGGCGGGACACATTGCTTGATGATGAGCAGATGGATCAGGTAATGTCCATATGAGCGATTCTTGATGTACTTGAATATATTAATGCTTGATATTTATTACAATACTGTCTCGAAATTCATGTGTAGTACGAGAAAGTTGAGAAGATCGGTGAGGGAACTTATGGTGTTGTTTACAAGGCTCGTGATCGTGTGACAAACGAGACTATTGCACTGAAGAAAATCAGACGCGAGCAAGAAGATGAAGGAGTGCCGAGCACAGCTATCAGAGAAATTTCTCTTCTGAAAGAGATGCAGCATGGGAATATAGTGAGGTACTCGCAATAGGCTTGAGTGAGGAAGATCGCCGTATCGTTTTTTTTTATCTATATAATAACTTCATGTCAATCTGCGAGGTTTATGTTTTGTACCTTTGTTTCGTGATGGTTTTTTGCATTTTATGTGGCCGAAACTTTAGTCTATAAATGTGACTGTAATTTCTGTTCGTATCTGTTAACAGATTGCAGGATGTTGTGCACAGTGAGAAGCGTCTGTATCTTGTTTTCGAATATCTTGACCTGGATTTAAAGAAACATATGGATTCTAGCCCAGAATTCTCCAAGGATCCACGATTGGTCAAAGTACGTAACCTTTCCAGAATTTCATTTCCGTTATTTAGTTTCACGATATAAGATGGATCATCTCTGTGTGTTCACCGTACCTAGGGAAGATTCAAGATTTTCAGCTTCATTTCACGTCTTAGATTTTTTTAGTACAGAGGTGTTTGTTCAATTCATGATATAAATTCGCTCCACAGATGCAATCGAGTGGATAATTGAATGTATCCGTAGTGTGTTGATTCGTTATCGTAAGCTGTTATTCAGTCATTATTCACTTGTGCAGTTGTTTCTGTATCAAATACTCCGTGGCATCGCTTATTGTCATTCTCATCGTGTTCTCCACCGCGATTTAAAGCCTCAAAACTTGCTGATAGATCAAAGGACCAATGCACTGAAACTTGCTGATTTTGGACTCGCTAGAGCCTTTGGTATTCCAGTCAGGACGTTCACACATGAGGTAAATGTCTAAAAGCTGACCTAATTTGAGATTTCCACTCCATTACGCCGCACTGTAATGTAATAATAGGCACTTTATCCTCCCCCGTATCTTGCATTGAAGAATGCATATTCTTATCATACATAGAGGGTAAAACTTGCCCAATGACCCTATGGAATTTAAAGCTCTTAGCCTCTTACTTTACTGCAAATGATGACATCTTTAGATATAATAAAATGTACTTCCATTCGTTCAGAAATCTGAAAACTTCGCAGGTCGTGACTTTATGGTACAGAGCTCCAGAAATACTGCTTGGTTCACACCACTATTCGACCCCAGTAGACATATGGTCTATCGGTTGTATATTTGCTGAAATGGTAAACCGTCAGCCATTGTTTCCTGGGGATTCTGAGATAGACGAGCTCTTCAAAATTTTTAGGTAATATTTATGCACCTGTTGTCTGAATTAAGTTCTAATACAATTTTCTTGAACGTCAACAACACAACACAGACCATAAATTTTGTTCTTTTATTACAGAGTCACGGGCACCCCTAATGAAAATTCATGGCCAGGGGTGACATCTCTTCCTGATTTTAAATCAGCGTTTCCCAAGTGGCCTCCAAAGGTTGTCTGAATCTGAATCAAACTATTCGTCTTTTCTTTCTTTTATTCTTGTATACTAATTGGCAAATTGAAACTCGGAATTTTCAGGACCTTGCAACCGTGGTTCCTAATCTTAATGCATCGGGACTTGACCTCCTTCGCGTAAGTTCCCTATCCTTGTCTTAATTGTTTTGCAATGCAAGAAAGTATAAGAAAATAACACAAAAACTCCATTCTTTACCTATCCTGATACTTGAAGAGAGCATGTACAAGATAAACTCTTTCCTACATAATCTCAAGAAGCATGAGGAAAGAAAGAACTGTAAATATCTTAATCTACCATGTGGTGCTTCTTTCAGAAAATGCTCGTTTTAGATCCTAGCAAGAGAATCACCGCCAGAAGTGCCCTCGAGCATGAATACTTCAAGGACGTCGGCTTTGTCCCTTGATATCCCATCACAAGAATGTATATCAATTCGGTATTTCTTGTGAAATTGTGTCTTATAAACGTGTGCTATATATGCTATATCGACGATTTCTCGTCTGCCTTAATTTATATGCGTCCTCATGTAAACTCAACTCAGTTCGGGTCGAATTGTTTCTGAAGTGAGCAACTTTTGGATTCTTTGATCTGTTTCCTTCTTTGGCTTGAATCAATATAGATTATCATGGTGTGGTTAAAACTGTGTTTGGATCGCGGGAAGTGGTGAGGAAAAGAAATCTTATGAGAAAATGATTCCCATTAGTTTTTATTACCTTTTCCCCGCCATTTAGTTAAAAGGAAGTGACTTCCATGGTTTTAGCTTTAAACTCAATTTAGTTTTTTTTTTTTTTTTGTTATCTCTCTTTCCCAATCAACCAAACATAACAACCATTCTCCTTTTTGTTTCCTTTCCTCATTAGACCGTTAACTTTTTGTTTTAACAATCCGCAAATACAGTAAAATCTCTATAAATACTCTATAAATTAATAATCGCTCTAAAATATTAAAATCTTCTGGTCCCGACTTGGGCCTTCGTAAAAAATTATCAAATTCGATAAGATAATAATATAATAATTTTTTTGGAAAATCCCTTTATAAATAGTAGGTCCCATTAAAACTCTAAATTAATAATTCATAAAAATTACATTTATAAACTATGGTAAAGAATCTATTTGTTACTATACTTTTTCTTTTATTTCTTAAATGTTAATCTAATTGGATTTTATCCCTAACTTTTTTAATTGCAATCAATAGTTCCGATGTCGAGTTTTCTAGCAGCAACAGAAAAATATGAAGGATTGTTGTCGCCATTTTGTATCGCTTAATATCCCCATCCCTTCTGAAAGTTGGCTGAAACGATACTCTAATGATATCCTGCGAGCATTTGATACTAATTTTCAAACGATATTTTTCATTAATTCACACTTGTAAATCGTTTGAGTACATGAATATGATTAATGAAAAGTATTTGAATTCATTTGTCGTCAATACATTCTAAATTTGTTAAATTTAAAGAGTCTCTCTTTTAAATAATAAAATATTAATTTATCGATATATTAATATCTCTCTAAATTAATAAAATCTCATGGTCCCAATGTTATTAATTTATAGAGGTTTCACTGTAGCAGAAATACAAGAAGATGAATGATTCCACATCCTTATTATCATGGAAATTAAGGTTAAAACGATCGTCAAACAGAAGACGATGACAATATCTTGATGAATTCCACGACCGCCTCGATGGAATTATTGGCGGCGAGGGGAGAGAAAGTGTCTGCCTCGTTCGACTCTTCTGAGCCGCCGCCCGCCAAGTCGGAGAGGGCTCGAATTGTGATGAAGGGAACCCTTTGTTGGTAGCATATCAAAGCTATGGCGGCGCTCTCCATCTCTATTGGGCTCACTTTGAACTTTTCGTACAGAAATCCTCTGTATGCTGCGTTGTCCAGGTATATGCTCGCGCTCATTCCTCGGGACACCCTCGCGACGATTGGCGGCCTCTTCAGGCACGTCTTCTTGTCGATGCATTCCTCTAATTTGATGCCCTTAAAGGGTTGCAAACGAATCGAATCGAGTCGAATACCGCAATATTCTATTCGTATTCGGATAACAATCGAATAACGAATATTCGAATACTTAATCGAATCATAAAATTGATTTTTATTCGAATTCGAATATTTTCTCGAATATTTGAATCGAATATCGAATATTCGTATTAAAGTCATTTTTTATTTTATTTAATAAAATATAAACAATATTACATTTAAATTATATATTGACTTATCATAATTTATATGTAAACATTATGAATTATAATATATTATTTTTAAATGTTTTATCATATATTATTATATGTGAATATATATTGCTTATACTATATTTTAAGTTAAATTATTCGATTCGAATAATTCTATTAATTTTCGAATCGTATATTGTGATTTCATATTCGTATTCGGATATTTCCTGAATCAAAAACAATATTCTTATTCGGATTCGTATTCTACATATTCGAATTCAAATCTTGAAATTTCGAATCGAATCGCGAATCGAACAAAAAAAGTTCGATTCTTTTGCAACCCTAATTATGATAAAAAGACAAAAGTTTCGTTGACATACATACCATTTTACAGTATCTGTCCTCAAATTGATTGTCGGGTCATCAAAATTGTATTTTACCACTGATTTTAAATTTATCTCAATTATATCATCCAAAAATCAAACTTAATTTTGTTATTTCACTTATTAAAAAAAAACTAACTTATAATGATATTTACGTAGCCACGCACATAAGACGTGGGAAAAATACTAGTACATACAAAGAGCGAGCACCTCATAAGTTATAAAGACGGCCTCAAATTGTGGTCTTTCATGAAAAAATGCAACTTTACCCCTATATTTCATAGTTATTCTAATTATACGCCTTCAAATCAATTTTTTTTTCTTTTTTTAAGTATTAAACACATTAAAATTTTAAAATTTTAATTTCATATATTAAACCTTTATCAGAAATAATTCTGAGAATATAAACCATATTATCTTTAGCTATTTCAACTTTCGCATTTTTCTGCAATTTCGTGCGTGGGGGAATAATATTGCGGCTAAATACATTACAAATTTAAAATTTTAATTTCGTATATTAAACCTTAATCAGAAATAATTCTGAGAATATGAAACCATATTATTTTTTCTTTAGCTATTTCAACTTTTGAATTCTTTTATGCAATTTCGTGTGTGGGGGAATAATTTTGCGGCTAGATATATTTCTTTATATATATTCTTATTAAAAAGAAAAGATACCTCTAATTTCTTAGAGAGTTTGAAGTAAGTGGCGTCGACGGGCACCCAAAATATGTGCTGTCGTTCCTCGGGAGTTCCGTCTACGGGGAAGATCTCCTCGGGCTGATACCACACGTTGTTCAGTAAATTGTCGCCGTCAGGGACGTTTTTTGTGTAGTTTCCAAATCTCACGTATCCAATTTCTCTTGTGTAGTCGCCGCCCGATTCAAGTGCAAGCTCATTCTCTGGCCCATCTCCATACCTCTATAATAAAAAAAAACATATATATATACATATATCTTGTAAATACGAACGATTATTAGAGAGAAAGAATATATCTATATATATGTAATATCTATAATCTTATATAAATAGCGCGAGGCGATAAAAGCTGTCAACTGGCCTGTCATAATTCTTTACAATTGTACCCTTAATTGCGCAATTACAATTCTATGCTTAGTATTCTAACTTATTGCAAGTTTATCCTTTAAAATCTTATTTGTTAAATAACTTATTAATAATATACTGTGTTCAAAAATAGATTGAGCATATTTGCACATACATTGAGTGTGCTATATATAATAGTTAAGGGTGCATACAGTGATCATTTGGTCTGTCAAAATTATTTATAATTTAATCCCTCTATTTATGATCTAATTACACAATAATTATATTCTAATTTTCTTAACAATTGTACTTATACCCTAATTCTTTTTATATATTTTTCATTTAATAAAATCTACAAATTAAAAGTAATATGTATAGTTATATTTTAAGCACATACATGTGTGGGAAATGCACTAGTAGAAATAACGAGTAATTAAATTAAGTTTATTGCCTGCCAATTCCATAGACCAGCATGAGCCCAATATTGAGGAATGACTACGTCTCCAATATGCAAAGATGGGTTTGCATTCCCAGCTATTCCATAGTGCACCACTCCCTTCACATTGAAAAGGCTAAGCAACAACTCTGTTGTAATTCCAGCATTTACCTATATACATACACATTACACATCGAATTATCAAATTTATCTTCCCAATCGCCATATGTATCTTTACTTAAGTATATGTACGCAATAGTAAAAAAAGAAGGAAAAAAAAAATACACATCTCCCTTTAATTACCATAGCCAGTCCAGTCATGACAAGTACCACCTTTTCTTGCCCAACGGTGCCAAACCTAAATCTCTTTCCTAGGAAGTTAAAAGCAAGCATATAGTTACGTGCCCATGCATTTATATATATGTTAATGTTATTACATTACATAGTTAGGGTAAGATTATGATGAAGGTATGTATGTACCAGCAAAGTCAATAGTGAGGCCCGTTGACTTGTAGCTTGGATGTTGAAGGAGAGGATTCATCTCATAAAGGTTAGGAATTACCAAACCAAGATAAGGCCCATTTTTGTTGGCATATTTTATCAATCTTAGTGTATTTCCGGGTATCGCTGCATTTGCACCGTGGAAAATCATAGAAACGAGACATGTTTGAATGAAGAAGAAGAAGAAGAAGAAGAACTTTGTCTTGGAAAGATGATAAGCCATAAATGCATGAAAGTGTTATTACAAGGTGTGTTTGCTTTGCTCAATTGAGAGTAGATCTTATTTATAGTAAGGCTAGGGGTGTTTGTACAAAGATGATAAGCCATAAATAAATTATATATATAAAACTAGGGGTGTTTGTTTTCGGGTGATCATCATCACTGTTCATCACCTTATCATTGGTCTAGGTGATGAGTTGATGAAAATGAGGTGATAATCTACCTTTTCGATCACTTCGAAAAAGCTAGGTGATCTTAAATCACAAAGATGGGGTGACCTTTTAAATTTTTATTTGGACGACAATATCCCTTAGTCTAGCATTTATACATATATCATTGTTCATATTATAAATTAGAATTAAAGTATTAAAAAAACTTATTATTAATTCTTAAAAATTTTAAAATCAATATTAAATTAGTAATCATTATTATGTAAATATCATCCATCTCGGTATATATATATATAATTCACATATTCTATATATTATTTGTAGGGGTAAATATGATATTTACGCAATATCATCCCACACATCGCGATTAGACAAACACAAATTTTAATATCACCTTGATATGCAAAATGAAATTTCGCCCCGCAACAAACACCGTATTGATATATCACCTTGATCCACACCATGGTGATATTCACATTAAGGTGATGTGAGTATCACCCTGATGACGTATCACCAGACAACCCCTTATAGAAACATCTATTTATGTAAACTTGATTGCCCGTATTACAGAGAAAAACAATCATACAAAGATGCGTGAAAAAGAATAATTACAGAAACTATTACAAAATATCTATTGTAAATGGTAAGAAAAACTTTTCACTTAGTCTTGGATAGTCTATTTACGGTTGCATTTGTTCACATATTTAAAACCATGCGACACATGAAAAGACATCATAATGTTGTAACAAAGGACAATAATATACTGAAAAGAGTGTCTTTTAATTTTGATACGATCATGTGAAAATATCAGAAAATAAGGACAACTGAGTTTCAGCCTTATGTAATCTAATCCATTGGACGATGTTGAGTACGTTTGGTTCACTCGTTTTCTCCACGTTGAAATATTGGCATTTATTATTTTCATAAACCATTATAACACGTGATTGATATACTATATGAAAATATCGTAAATAACGACAACTGTTCGTCCTTATTTACATATCCAAATTGGACTATATGAATCACACGATTTTCTTAGCATGACGATGACCTATATATATATATATATATATATATAGAGGAATTTTATGGTGCTCACATTACGTGGGCACCTGTCGATGTGGCACCGATTCGTGCCATGTCGACATGCCACATCAACGTTAGATGATACATAACAATAATTAACACATTCTAGGGGTCATTGATCGACATATCGGACGATGATGTGGCACGTTTACGCTTTATGTGGCACCCGTTATGTGGTATTGATCTGTGGGCATAAACATGCCACATCATCGTCCGATATGTCGATCAATGACCCCTAGAATGTGTTAATTATTGTTATGTATCATCTAACGTTGATGTGGCATGTCGACATGGCACGAATCGGTGCCACATCGACAGGTGCCCACGTAATGTGAGCACCATAAAATTCCTATATATATATATATATATATTATATTCATTGTTTTTTCCCCTAAATTTGCGTCGATTGTGTTATTGTGATCGACCATGTAGTTGGTGAAAGGAAATAGTAAATAAAAAATCCACCATTTCATATCTAACATCTAACTTTGCACGTTTATATTCTTAATTTAATCACCATATTTCATCACCAGGTTTTTTTGTTCTTTCCATCTCTTTTTCTCTTCTATCAATCGACCTTTTAGAGCATCTCCAACTAGGGTTGGCAGTGGTGCGGGGATCCGCCCGAACCGGGTGGGGAATATATAATATATAAAATTATAATTTATATAATATTAAGTAATACAATATATAAAATTATAATTTATATAATATTCATAACAAAAAAATATATTCAAATTATATTATACTAAAAATATTTTTTTTTAAAAAAATTAAGGGGCGGGGATTCCCCGCGGGGACGGGGATTCCCCGCGGGGACGGGGATTGTTAAATAATTTTTTGTAGTCAAATTTGTAAAGTTATAAAATATGTGGGTAGTATTGAAATTAGTAAGAATTGGTGTGAAAGTGAATACAACAAATATTCTATTGAGTTTGAGAATGAGTATGGTTGGAGAATAATTACTGCATTTTGAGTTTGAGAATGCGTTTGAGTGTGAGAATGCGTTTCTCGGGTGGAGATAGTATTAAAGTAAAGTTGGATTGAGAATTCAAACTAATTAAAAGACGATGTAGAATCATAATTGCAATTTCCAGCGTAACCCCATTGAGGTGAAAACTAGTCAAACCTTCGGTAGCTTCGTTGATAAAGAACGATATCATTGATCAACGATTTGGGAAGTCAATGTCTTTTCCGTCAAAGATTTGACGTGTGACAATAATTTATGTGTAATAATTTTTATAGGCGCCTTTAAACCAAGGTTTCGAAGACCGGACCGGACCGACCGGTTCGGACCGGAAAACCGCGAACCGGCCGAAAATCCAGTCCGGTCCCGGTCTGGTTTTCATTTATTAAAAAAAATAGAAAAACAATAAGAATATGAATAACTTGGTCAAAAAGAACAAAATTAATGAAAATGTGGGTTGGTTTGTTGGTCAAGGCGTCAAATATCATCTTATGGCCTGAGTTCGAATCTCACATAACCCATTATATCTGATTTATAATTAACTCTTTACCCAACTTTTTATTTCTATTCAATTTTGACCTCAAATTGACAGTTTTAATATTTTACAACCTATGCACAAATAATTTTTAAGGACCAACACAATTTACTTTATTTAATTTTATCCTTTAATTTTATAAAATTATAATTTGAAAAAAGTTCACAAAACATATGTATATTGTCTATTTGTTTGATTGATTCATTTATAAAGTTAAATATTTATTATATTTAAGATACCGGTTATACTCCTGTCTGATTCCGGTTTGATACCGGTTAAACCACTAAACCTTAAACTACTAAAATTTCCGGTCCGGTTCGAAAACCCGGTTTCATAACCTTGCTTAAACATATGGATGAAGTGACGACAAAACCAAAGAAAGAGGCCTTTTTTTTCCTAGGTATAACACAAGCTTAATCAATATTTGACAGTAACAATTTATTGTAATGATCTTTATCAGCATAAAGAAAAAAGATCGTCTTTTCTAGGCATAAACAGAGAGCTGGGCTAGGGTTTCAACAAAGAAATGATGCCATCAATTAGATCTAAGGTGGGTCTTAATTATTTACGACATAAAACACGACGAGAGAAGAAAATTAGCAAAAATGCTCGTTCCTCTATCATTCAATTTTGAAACAAAAACAGTCTTATTTATGATATCATAACCGAAAAAAGATCATGCGAAACAATGCTGTGCCTAATCGTTCGACAAAACAAAGCTTCAAAGAAAATTCTCCAAGTCTTAACCGGCGCAACGTGGCGGCGTTTGGACCGACTGACCATCGGCGCATACCCACTTGGAAACTGCTGTGTCACCAATTAACCGGCGTACTGATTAGGAGCCAAGCCGCCGCCGAGCCCAGGCGGCCCACGGTTCTGAGCTTGCTGAGGCCTCCACTCAGGGATATCATCATCATCATCGTTCCACCGCCCAATACCACCCCTACTATCCGCCCGTGTCCCACCACTCGCAAAATCATCCCCACTACTTTTCCCATATTTCTGAATCAACTCTCTGACATGGTCAAAAGAACGTTCATCAGTCATCTTCTTGCTACCAAGATGAAGACTGCTCTGAGATGGGCCTTTAGAGAGAAGAGACGACTGATCCACGTCGGTTCTTGAAAAACTGAATTCTGGCAAATCGTCGTCTTCCTTCGCTGGTTGTGGCCCAAACCCTGGCGGGACATCGTCGTCATCTTCTTCTTCTTCATGGGCACTTCTATTATGAGCAGTAGGAACATTAACATGTGGAGAATTCTTCACAGCGTATTTGGAAGGGATGAGTTGCTGTTGCTGCCTTTTGAACGCATGCTTGTGATGAGAAGATGATGAGTAGTTGGGTGGTGATACCATTTTGCTGCTGACGTGAGCTCTTCTCCATACGATGGCACCAATCAATCCTCCCTCAGTGTCGAGGCGTTCTTTGGCGACGTTTTTGTTCAGTATTTCGATTATCCTCGTTGTTGGTGGGCAGAGATAGAGTTCAACGCCTGAAGATGGCTCAGCATATCCTAATCTTTCGTCAGAAGAGTACGACTCAATAGCCTGAGGAGAAAGAGTAAATAAGACGACTGTGAGTGAGTGGGAAAGAGGAAACAAAGCAACAACTTAAAAAAAACATGCCAGAAATAAGAAAAAAGATCAAATCAATACCTGAGAAAGATTGGATCGTTCAATTTCTGATGATTTGTCCTTCAGAACAAATTGTAGAACCTGCAAACAGTAAAAGGTTGAGTGAGCTAGTTAGTGCATATGAGTTGGGGCCTTTAAAATGGCTGTGCACAATAATACAGCAGATGATTTAGTGTACGCATTTTCAAAGTATGCGTCGTTTATGAGTTATCCCAATACTACTTCAGACCGACAACAGTTCGTTTGAGTGAATTGCAGGGTTGACATGTCAGCTTAAAGTCGTAAAATGGGCTCGAAGTTTCACAATTCACATGTACATATCGATGTTGCAGATATTCGATATTAATGTGTTCTTATTGTGTTTCTTGCACGCCCTTAAATTAAAAATAACAATCCACCAAGAATCTGTAGATATAACTTCTTCTGAAAGGACAACATCTAACAAAATTGACGTTTCTGCAGATTTTCTATTAGAGCTGAGACTGTGCATCAACTCGAATAATACTCCAATCGGATTGATGTCATAACTCAGAACAACTCCAAAGTGCTTACGCTGCTTCACAAAAGAGTTGCATTGCCAGTAAAACAAGTCAATTATTACAAAGAAAAGAAGACCCATATATACCATTACTGCCCGAGACCGAGACATGTGAAGTTCTCTAAGAAACTTCTCGAAAGCTTCGAGGCGAACCCTTCCTTTGATTTCAAGAGAAGATGGCCACTCCCTCGTTGATGTCTTCTCACCGCTGTTTATTTAAATTGGAGTTCGGTTTAAAGATCACAGCTTTCACACAACGATCATGATGCAGAATATTATTAGGACTATGCTAGTTAGTCTAACAAGCTATGACAATGAATATGGGCAAAGAGGAGCGAAACAATTCACAACATGCGTGTGCAGGAAACAGCAAGATCATTATGTGCATAGTGATGTGGAATATACTTCAGTTCAAGCGGTAAAGAAAGGTCCAAGGAATACTACCACTGCAATATATCATAAACATGATTCCATTTAACACATACATATTGGCAAAAGAAATGGCAAATACCAAACTTAGGAAATTTCACGACAGCATATAATTTCAATCAAGAAAACGAAACATACCTCAGAAGCAGTCCACCAACACTGACTGAGTGCGATACATTTAGCTGAAGGTTACCCTCCCAAATATAATCAACTTTTGATCCAGAGCTAATAGGGACCTTATGCTTCACATGAACCCCACTCACTTTTGTAGCCATGCCAGCACTGTGATTCTTCAGGATACTTTTGGTTGATGCATAATTAGCTGAGTTGAAAGATCGATCAGTGGACCGAGACTGAACTTTGCTCGTTTCTGCTTTTGTTGAAGGGGTCCCCTGCTCTGCATCTGATGATACATCTTCAAAAGAACGTTCAGTTTTGAGCGACTCCATGAATTCGTCTAAAGAGACAATAGGAGGTGGATTTGCAGCATCCTTCAGTTCATTCCCTGTCATCCCTTGCATCAAATCAGTCCCATCTTCATTATTCTCTGAACTGTTCCCCTGTACTGAGGTGTTTTCAATAACAGTATCACTTTCCTTGGGTGGCGAAGGAGCTTCACTTTTTGGCTTTCGTGCAAGTTGGGTCACCATAGAAGTTCCAGCAGAAACATCAGCAACAATGCTTTCATCACGATCAAACTCAACCAGATACTCCCCCTTGTGTGTTTTCCTAACTAAGCATCTCATATCAACTTCTGTATCTGGCAAAACTACCATTTGCGCCATTTCTTCTGCCTTGGCTGTACGCCATTCTGATAACTCCTTGGAAGCAAGTTCTTCAGCCGACATTGCGCACAATCTTTCTGGCGGAATTTCACCAGAGACAACTCTCTCTCTCAGTTCAGGGTTGTTGGGATCTTTAAGGTTGAACAAAAGTGATCTACCCTTTTCCTTGTACTTCTTGTTTACCCCACCATGCAGCTTGAAAAGTTCAGCTTCAATTTTAAAAGCCAGCTCCTCTGAAGTCAAAGCAACCACCTGGCTATTCGGTTTCTCATCACCTTCCTCTTTCATCGACTCCGAAGCTAGGATATTTCCAGAATTTTGAGCATCTTTTGCCTCCCTCATCTGCATATCAAAGTCGAACGCCCAAGACAGCCCATTGCCCTGCAAGAGGTCATCCTTAACAGAAAGGTTGTCATTAAACGAAACATCAACATCTGGTAGATAGTCGAAGTCTTGGAACAGATGTTCCACATTTCCATTAATTTCGTTAACAGGGTTGTCAGGCTCAGAAGGAAACTCCTGAGAGTCCTTAACAAAAGCAGATGCATCAAATTCTCGATTTTGCAACATATCAGCAGATTCAGAACCAGAAACTTGTCCACCCGTTTGGAGATTCGATTCCGGGGTCGGCTGCTGAGAGGCACCCATATCGGGACTTTTTTTCTCGTTATTCAAACCATCATCAGTCTTTGAAACAACTAAATCCAGCGCAGAAGCTAGAGACTCCCTCATCTTGGATCTCACAGCTTCAGATGAATCTCGAGAATTCTTGGGCGCGGATCCAATTTGGGTAGTTTGTTTCTTCACTGGATGCCCACGCTGTAAACCAGATTTACCCACTGAGGAGTCACCACGAAGCATTTTCTTGGCATTTGTGGATTGAGCCAGCAAGCCTCGAGAATCTGGATTGGACAAAACTGGCCCAGGCTTCCTCATATAGCTGCCCATGTGTGAAGGATGCTTGTTATGAAGCTGGGAAAAAGAATTATCTGAAATATTTCCTACCCCGGCCTTCCTTTTTACTGGCAATAATGTTTTTTCAACTGTAGCTTTGTTCATCATAATGGTGCCTTGAATGCTGGGCTGGATGGAGACCCAGTCAGAGCTTGAAACTATGCTACTGCGATCAGCATCCCCAAATCCACTGTGCAAGGACCTTATGGGATTTAATAAAGGATTTCCAAACGTTTGGCCCAGCACGGATCTCTTCTGATTTGTACCATGAGCATTACCAAATTGTTGATTGTTGGGCATGACGTCAACCACATTCATTTGAACACATGACATTTGCTCCATCTGGCCCATATCCCAATCTGACATGGTAAATTCGGAAAAAAAGTCCCCTGACATCATTGACCAATATAGATTAGAGAATCAGCTAAAGCTTCCTGCAATGAACAATCATAGTTTAGTGACGAAGAGCTTAGAAGATTTAACAAAACATGAAACCACTGCACTTTTTGCAATTTATCCACGTGAATAGAAAAGGTCAGGGAAGAAGTATTTCAGGAAATCAGCTAGGACACTAAAGTTTGCGAGTCGGAACATCGCACTTCAGGTTCAGCGCCAGAACACATAAAGTGGTCTGTTTACCAGAACCCACATATCATACACATTAGGATAACATATAACCAGAGAAGCTTTTCATGCACATGGTGGTTTAAAAGAATGCATCTCTTCCCAGAAACATCGAGGGAGAAAAAACTCCATCTCAAATTTCCAGCTCAAACTCAGAATCAAATGAAAAACTCCATCTCAGCTCAACTGAAATTGAAAAGACAACTCGCCTGTACCCAAATACAGTCGGTCTCGGATTGATTTGTTGGTAACAAAAAATTAGGAAAAAAAACTCACTGCCAGAAAGTTTTTGTTCCTCATATGGCGCACGCAGAAAACAAAAGCAAAACAAAAGCAAAAGAAAATACAACAGGCAACAAACAAATAAATCCACCCAATACCACCACAGCACAGAATTTGGTAAATACAAACTACTGATTCCGAGAACAACGCGTCGTCCCAGATAAACATCTCCTGTACAATCAAATTAGGAAAACAACAAACCAATCCAATTACACCTCAACGAGAGGCAATTCGATCATTAATCCCAGAATCCATCGCCCAAAACCAAATAAAACGCAAAATAATAACGAAAACCTGATCTTAGAGCAAATCAAGATAACAACTCAGACTCATCAAATCAGATAAAAAGACTAAAGTACGCAAACAACAAATTACCCGAACGAACAAGTACGATTAACAGACACGGAGAAAAATCACAGAGCAACGAAACTACAGATTAGCGGTTAGCAATGAGCTCACTACGAAACCCTAGAAATATCGGCGCTTATATAGAGAAACAAACCGTACACTTGGGGGCGTGGAGTGGAGCGTAGCGTAAAAGCCCTGTTCTCGCGGTAAAACCAGAATCGTCGGTCGTACTCGCGACTCTATGTTATATGGATTTCCTCATTCACATTCATATTTTTTCTTTTTCATCTTCTCTCTTTTGCTAGGGGTGTGTGTAAATTCGGTTCACCGAAAAACTGAAATGTTGGTACAAACCGAACCGAACCGAAAAAAAATTGGGTTCGGTATTATATTTTTCAACAAAGTAAATTCGATATTTCGGTTCGGTATAAATTTTTTATTTTGAATCTGTATACCGAATTACCGTAAATTTTAAATTAAAATGTATTATATTTTATTAATAATGAAAATATAACTATAGTTATATTAAATATATATTAGTTTAACTATTACTGAAATTCTTTTTTTATTGAAAATTCGCTTATTTCGGTAAAAATCGAAGTTACCGAAAGAAAATCGGTAAAAATCGAACACCAAACCGAAACTCGATAGGTATTCGGTTCTTAAGATTGGCGAACCGAAATTTCGGGTCGGTTTCGGTCTGGTTTGTACCTAACGAACACCCCTACCTTTTCTAGCTCAGTATTAGCCTAAATACAACAATGCACATGAGAATTTGATTCTCTATTGTTGAGTTTTACACCTAATGGGTCTTGGGCTCAAGTGTTGATAATTAATCATATGAAAGAGGTGTTGATTTAAAATTGCAAAACAATCGGTCGCCAGAATAAAACAATTAAAAATTACGAATCTACGTTCCGCTGGTAATCGATATCGAGTGAATGAGAAATTATTTTTTGAAAAGTGGGCTAAGTGACGTGGCTAAAGACCTAATGGGTCCGATGGTCGTGATGGTTTGGTCGGGAAACCGCTCGGTGAATGGTTTTGCCGAAAGGGTTCGACCAGGTAACCGCCGACGGTTGGACCCGAACAACTACGATGAAAGGGTATTATTAACAAGTTCGAGTATTCTAAGTTAGACGCTCTTGTAGAATGGAAATTGATTCAATTCATTGAAGTTCGAGCATTCTAAGTTAGTTCATTCAAAGTACACTTCGTAGTACATGCAAAAAAGGCTAAAGTCTTTAGTAGATTCGCCCGATAATTTTGTTACGTTGTACGACGTTACGAAATTAAGTCGTTGTATCTTCGTGACGTGTTGTGTCAACCCGAGACACTGAAATACAGGGCAAAACCGTTTTACGAAAAGCGTACGACGTACGTGCCTCGACTTCGACGTACAGACGAAATTCTATACGAGTTAATAAGCCACCGACCAGACACTAAACCGTTCGCGCAAGTTTTTCTCTTTAAAATTTGTGGTTTGACGATTGTAGAGACAACATTTGAACTCACTTGTCATGGATTTAAAAATTCACTTACTATCTTGATTGAATTTGGATGTATTGACCTCGAGATTAATTTAATCATTAGGAATTTGTGATTTTAGCTTATGTGTGGTGATACATCATGGACAATAAAAATTTCCCTTAAACGAGAAAAAATGATGTAATTTCCATGTAGGATTTTAATAGATAAGTGAAAAAAATAACCATAGTATGAAAGAAGCATATCAAATCAATTGAAAAAAGAAGTAAAATTCAAAGATACCAGCCATTTTATCCCTATGCCCGACTTGCCTGCCACCTGTCGTCGACATCCCCACCCACTGCTCGGTCGTTTGTGTCGGGCGCCTTTTTCCAAAGTGGAGCCCTCAGTCCGATGAAGACAAAATCCAATAGTTGAAGACCGAAGAAAGTGAAGAGTGTCGTACATTTAGCTTAATAGTTTTTTTCTTTCATAAGTTGTTTAGTTTTTTGTTAGTTTTTTGTTTTAGATAATATGCTTTGTTTTTGTTGGGTTTTGTTCCTTGTGAAATTTTTTCGGCTCATGTGGGAGTGTGTTTCGCTTGTGAGGTTGGGTTTCCTCTTTTTGAGTACTGGTTTTTTTCAGGGCAATGTAATCAAACGGCTTTGCACTTTAGTACATTTGTGGTTCAATAGATTGAAAAAAAAAAGATTGTTCTTTGGATTCGTATGTTATCCTTTATGATATGATTGCTTGGTAAGAGAAGACGAGCTGCTTGGAGATTTATTCGAAACCCATTTCGAAGCTTGTTTTGTCTTTTTGTAGCTAACTTAACAGATGGCTGGTATCCACTTCCTCTTATTTTATTACTTTATCCGTCAAAAACGATGCGATCTCAGCACACCTGCCACCTGAGTGTTAATAAATGGCGTCTGTGCTTGGCAACATTGCGCTATTCAAATCCGCAGCTCATACATATTCTCACAGGTAAGCTTGTATCGTCGCGCGATTTACGCTTTGATTATGAAGAAACAAAGGCTTAATCGTTACCTTTTTTGGTGTGTGTTCTTAAGGAAAATAAAAATGTCGTCTACTTCGATGCCTCCTGTTTCCGATAACTGTGTTGTGGTAACTGATTACGTTCTCTTCTACTCTATTTTGATTGGATTAGCTGCTGGTTTATAATAAAATCGTGATTTGATTGTTCTGCTTTGCATATATCTGCAGCTAGGTTGTGGTGCAGTATCAGTTGATTTTTTAGCAGCGGTGGCTTCGTATCCCAAGCCTGATGATAAGATTAGAAGCACCAGCGCCAAAGTAAAGTTCATCATTACATATTAATTAACTTTTTGTAGTGTCTTTTTCGGATGGTGTTGTAGATGTTAAATTTTGAGTCTTACTGGTTTAATTGGCGATGCTGTGATTACCTTTGGGTCCGATTGATTGTTACTTTCGGATTGGGGTGATTTGGTATTTTGAAAATTGGGGTGGTTTGGTATTTTGAAAATGAAAGTAGTTCTTCCAAGGGAGGACATTGCTCAAACGTGTTCGGCTGATTGTTTGAATGTTTTATATGCGACTTTGGTTATACTTTTAAGCTTCAAGTGGAACAAGCGCACGTCCAATCTTACAGATCATAGTTTTTCTTGTCTACATGCTTCTAACGTGGCTTAAATTAATTTTGCTAACAATTTAGTTTCAGCGAATGTTACCATCGCCTTTTGCTGTTGACAATTGTGTGGATTTGATGGGGATTTGAACCTAAAATATCCGATATGTTGATAACTACTTCAACTAAAAGTTTAAGCTACTAGGAAGGCACATCATCAACACCTTACATATGCATATTTTCCGTGTTTAGCTTCAAGGAGGCGGGAATGCGGGCAATGCATTAACATGTGCAGCGCGTTTAGGTCTGAAGCCGAGGTTGATCTCCAAGGTCCACCAGTATATATGGATGGTTTGGTTATGTGATAGTTTTTTTCTTTTAGTTGGTGCACTTAGATGGGTCAGCTTTCACTTTGCGGCTTAGGTTGCTGATGACCCTCAAGGTAAAGGAATATTGGACGAACTTGAGGCTGATGGTGTGGATCCTTCATTTATCGTGGTAAAGTTATGTTGTTTAATCATTTGGAGCAGGCAAAATTTTCATTATTTATACTGGGAAATGAATTGTTCGTTTTACTTTCAGGTCGCTCAAGGAGGAAACTCTCCATTCACTTATATCATCGTCGATGAGCAAACGTGAGTGTCTACTTTTAAAAATCCATCCTGCCTTTTTTAAGAATCTTTCCTGAATTCAGCTTACTCTTCATAATCTACTTTTAATTTACTTTTTATAAACTTCCTTTCTGTGTTATTTTTGTTTGATCGGGACATAAATTAGTATATCCGTACAGTTAAGGTTATGCGATTGTAGGATAGGCGTCATACTTTTAATAGTGCAGAAAGCCTTCATCCAGCTCTTTTTTTTTTTCCACTATGTCATGGAGTCCTGTAGCAGCACTTTCTCACAAACACGAGTAGCAAGCATACTTTCTTATTAGGCCATGATGCTAATTTACTTCAGAAGGAAAAGCTTAAATACGGACGCAAGCATGTCTGTCTTGTTTCAGGAAAACCCGAACTTGTATCCACACTCCGGGATATCCTCCCATGGTACCTGATGAACTTACAGAATTGAATTTGTTAGCCGCACTAGAAGGATCGAAATTAGTGTATTCCGATGGTAGACTACATGAGACTGCTCTAGTGGTTGCCCATGAGGTGACAGGCTCTGTTGCTTCTAGATTTTTCTCCAAACTTTTTAATCCTTCTTTATGTGCTGGACATATTCCCCATCGAGAAATAAATCTATTTTTTTACATCTTTGGTTTACTGTGTAGGCAACTCGCAGGGGTATACCAATTCTAATTGATGCAGAACGGATAAGAGAAGGTTTAGATGATCTTTTGAGTATTTCTAGCTATGCAATCTGCTCGGCGAAATTCCCCCAGGCATGCTCGTATTAAAACTATTTCAAAGCTGCTCTTTTTTGTTTGTGTTAAATTAAATGATTGGTTGCTTCTGTTCTTATTAACACTGGAATGAGCAAGTGGTTAAATAAAATAATTCATTGGTTTTAAACAGCCAAAATACGCTTCTGTGAATGCAAATGTAAGATCCATAACATCGACGATGATAATTAGAAAGCAGAAATCTAATAATCGGACTTAGCATGCTGATGTAGATGATGAGCTACTAGGTGCTGGGAGTGTCTTAGAGATGGTAATTTTGCAATTGGAAATCTGACATTTACTTATGTTTTGCACAACAGTCATGGACAGGAGCTCCATCGATCCCAAGTGCGCTGCTTTCGATGCTAGCAAAGTTACCAAGTCTGAAATTTGTCATAGTCACATTAGGGGAAGATGGTTGTTTGATGTTGGAGAGGTCTGTAAATGGTAAGCAAAAATTAATTAAGACCAACATAGATAATCTCATGTCATTATGTTTTGCCCCGACTTGTCAGGTATAATAACGTTTTACTGCCTGCAGAAAACCTTCAGCTTGAAGAAGTGGATGTGAATGATCTATTTGAAACTTTGAAACGCACGAAAGATGACGATGCAACAATGCCTAGATGTTTTCCATCTGTAGAATCCCACTACCGAAAATATTTCTATTCGTCCTTCATTTAACTAATAATGCAATCTATCTTCTTAGTTTCTGCAATTTCTATCTTTCAGGGTGTGGTAAAACTGCACGCAAAAGGCATAGGAACAGTGAACGGGAGGTTGCTTTTAGGAACGGCTGAGAAGATCCCACCCTCAGAACTCGTCGATACAACTGGTGCTGGCGATTCATTCATCGGAGCAGTCCTTTACGGTTAGTATAACATTCGCTGTCGTTTTAGAGTTCCCATTCGTGCTCATATACACAAATTTATATAGGTATGCTAACATTCTTGTCAATCTCCAACGTATAGCTCTTTGCGCCAACATGCCACCCGAAAAGATGCTTCCGTTTGCTTCTCAAGTGGTTAGTTCGCTTCATCTTCGAGTTATATATGTTGAAGTTGTATAATCGACGAGGTTTACACTGCTTAAAAACTCTAATCAAACACTCTCAACTTCCTTTTATTAGGCTGCTATTAGCTGCAGAGCACTGGGAGCCAGGACAGGCCTTCCACGCATCGAAGATCCTCGACTGGCTCCTTTTTTACTCTGAAGTTCGGTCCCACCCCAAGCAATGGCGACTTTTCGGGTGGTAAGAAAATCGCATCTCGGCGTCCACTTGGCGTTTTCTTATTGGCGTTCGTACTTGGCTTTTTCTGGACTGATATACTGATATACCTATTGCAACATTTGCCTTGAACGAAACATTCATTTTTCTTGACATGTTTAATGTGGGCCTAACTTCTTCATTTGCATCTACGCATTCATGGCTGGCTAGGGTTTTCTAAGCATCCATCCATGGCCCTTTTTGACGTTTGGTTTAATTTTTATAATTACTCGTTTGTCTTTTAGATCATATGAATAAATATACATCTCTATCTACACAACATATTCCCAGTTTAAATGGGCACTGAAATGAGACGTGTTGAGTTGCTTTACGGCTGGTCGATGCACTAGAGGTATATAGCAAAAAAAAAGAAAGTCAGATGCTATGCCATCTAAAGCGAGTAAGGCCACGTATTAAATATGATGCTGCATATGATGACATGAATACGCACATCTTTATCGACTATTGAAATAGTTCCAAAGTTCGCAATTTTTTTTTTGTTTTCTTATAAACTGCCCTCCAGTGCTCTTTTTTGTGCTGTGACTTAGCACGTTTGACGTATGTTCTCTGCTTTGCAAAGTTTCACTTGATTATTTTTATTTATTAAGATAAACTTTCGAAATCTCTATAATTAAAGCTCAATTACAATAAGCACACGAAAGTGGTCGGCAGCCCAATTAAGTAGTATTTGATTTGAGGTGGTCAATATCAATGGGCCAGCGCTGACGTGGGCCGTCGGTTTCAAAGCCCACTAAATTTAAAGAAAAAAATAATAAGAAAAAGGGATGTGGGGGCGTAGCACATCGATGGCCTAATAATCTTTTCAATGCCATGATTATCCTTACCCATTACTTTTACATGTAATCACCAAATTGCCACTGCACACTATTTCGTCGTCTTTGTTCGAAGTAAGAATTATTCCCAACATTGCCCCTTCCGTCAACTTTCTTACATGTGGCAACCTTCTATTTATCGTCTAGCAAATTCCTTGTCAGTAGCAGTAGCGATAGACCAAAGCCAAATCCCCAAACTGTTTCGAAGTTTTACCATTTTTTCAACGGATTCTTTGCATTAATCCTCGATCTATAATTATTATCATCATCATCCTTTTTGTAAATCTTCTATTATCTATATATACTCTTATAAAGAGCCCTCTAAGGGAATAAAAGCTATAAACTGGTCTGTCAAAATTGATCACTCAAGATTTTCTACTTCAATTACTATTGAAAACTCAAAAAGATATTAAATCACAATAACCACCTCATTCTATTTTCAGTATATCAATATTAAAAATCTAGCTTTAACACTCATAATAACCACCTTATTCTATTTTTAGTATCTAATTTATTAAAGTCATCCAACAATAATTAATTTAATATTTTTGCATACGCATATGGTATGCTAAAAAAGTACTAGTGTAAATAAAATGGTTATGGCTAAAAATTGTCAATTTTTTCATTTTACTTGTAATTTAATCTCTCTATTGTAATATAATTAATTAACAAGTTATCGTTGCACTTCTAATTTTTTTAGTTATTGTAATTGTACCCCAACACATTAGTTTTTACTTTATATATTTAAAAACTATATTTCATTGTTAAATACTAAATATTATTATAAATCCAAGTTGAAGTAGCATAAATATAATTATACTTCTAAGCATACTAATATTTATTAGCCCCCACTGTAACTATTTTGACTTCCATGAACAGTCGTTAGTTATAAAATATATGATATTGATTGTCATAATCTCTCACCTTTAGCTAATGCTCTTTAGGACGGCAAAGGCAGAGAACATAATAACACCTTGAGGACACATCAAGGGGTCCTCTGTTTCTTGTTTTCAACTTCAATGTGCTTCATTACAATGTAACAGAGCTGTTAGTAAAGGCAAAAAAGAACCAAGAAAACGGATTATCAGTTGATGATTTACAAGAATCTCAGGGGCAGTTACGACTTTTGAGCATCGCAAAGGCATTACAGAGAGAGAGAGAGAGAGAGAGAGAGAGAGAGAGAGAGAGAGAGAGGTCGAATGCGTTTGGCTGGCGTGTGGGACTTGTTGAGTGTGTCCCAGTGGATGGATGTGATGTGAACACACTTGGGGCGAGTTGGGCAATTAGCAGTGATATTTGATTTTCTCTCTCATTTGGTCAGTGGGGAAAGTATACCTTTTTTTGCCCTCTTTAATGTTTACATGTACATTATTGCATTCCGTCCGTTCCATTGGAAGCTTATCTATCCCCCTGCAATAATTTATGTTAAAATAATTGCATTGAATATGATTTCTTGGTTTTGTTCTTTCTTTCTTTCTCTCACTTACTCGTTTGTCTTTTTCATTCTTTTGGTAGACTTCGATCGATCGATGGGGATGAAATGAAATGAAGCAGGGATATAGAAGAAGATAATGGTCCTCGAGCTAGCAGACATTTTTCTACCACCATATTCCCCCTCATCTTTGCTTCCACAGAATCTTGTTGCATAGTTAGTGTCCATATAAATCTAAAGTTGTTTGCTTTAGATGCTTTTCTCTCTCTCTCTCTCTCTCTCTCTCTCTGGGGTCTTCTCTTTCTCGTAGTGGAACACTATTTACTTGCAGCAATCATTAATCTTCTCAACTATATCGTTATCACCTCTCTCTCTCTCGGGTTGTCTTGTGGAACTATCTACTCGGCTGTGTTGGGAGTCAAGTAGTCTGATTAGCTTGATTTCCAAGCATTTAGAAGGCTATCCTCTTTAAAAGACAGGGTTTTTATGCTTAGAGATTCTTTGTTGGTGAGCCCTTTAGCTGTTTCTGTTTCCCCTTCTGATATGCTCTCTCTCTCTCTAGTGGTCTCCTTGTTGATTTGATTGCTGTAGATGAGAGAACCTTCTGCTTGGACATGTATTTTGATTGAAGCATATCTTCGTAGCTAACAGGATAGAGATCACGTTTCTACCCAGATCCCATTTATAAAGAAGATTGCTGGTATCTCTTTGAGAGTTTTCCAACTGTTATCTTTGGGTGCCCTTATAATTCATTATCTCGCTCGATTCTTGGTCTTTGACCTTGGAAGTTTTGGCTAAGAAATCATTGTTCCCCTTATCTTCTGTAAAGGGTTCTCTTCCCTATGATGTTGGAGTTGTTTGGTTCAGTTTGGCCCTCATAGAACAGCCAAGATAAGTTAACTTGTCTCCAAAGCAGGGAAGATTTATGCTAAACCGATATATATCTATCTATTCTTGTCTGTAGAAGCGGTGTATTCGTTCGTTAGATGAATTTGTCTCGTGTATTTAGCTTCGGGTTGAAGTTGAGCCATCTTCTTCTGCTGTACTTTTGCTGGTTTCTATCTCTCTTCTCCTTCAATTCGCTAAAGAATGGGAGAACTATGACGACCAAGGCTGCCTTGAGCGGTGGGGATGGTAAGCGCATATGGGTGAAGTTGTGGGAACACATTTCCTTATGCGGTTGTAAGATACACCAACACTTTTCTCAGTATATCGACTCTCGAAAAGTGAACATAAATTGGTGGAGGAAGTTCCTCAAAGGATGGATCGTTGTTGGGATACTCACAGCTGTGTTTTTTTACTGGCTTATGAGTTCGCACGCCGTAGAGAAGAGGAAAGAAACGCTCGCCAGCATGTGCGATGAGAGGGCTCGAATGTTGCAAGATCAATTTAACGTTAGCATGAACCATATTCAGGCAATGTCTGTCATGATTTACATATTCCACCATGGCAAGAATCCTTCTGCGATCGACCAGGTAAGCACTTTCTCACCGTGCGAAACAGTTTCTTTTAGGTCGTTACGAGCTTGTTTGCCTGAAAAAGTCGAAAAAATTTTGCAGAAAACTTTTGCGAGGTATACTGATAAGACATCGTTTGAGAGGCCTTTGACAAGCGGGGTGGCGTATGCTGTGAGGGTTCTTCACAGCGAAAGAGAGCAGTTTGAGGTTCAACAAGGATGGACTATCAAGAGGATGGATCATAGCGAACAGAACCCAGTCCATGAAGACGAGTATGACCCTGAAGTTCTCGAGCCTTCCCCCGATCAAGACGAATATGCCCCTGTAATTTTTGCGCAAGACACCGTTGCCCACGTTGTCTCTGTTGATATGTTGTCTGGGAAGGTGAAGCTTCTCTTTCTTCCTAGTTTCACTCTTTAGCCTAGTAAGAAGTTAGGGTCGATGATATACGTAGGGAGTCAGTTCTCTCATTTCGTATTCATTTTCAGGAAGATCGTGAGAACATATTGCGTGCAAGAGAATCGGGGAAAGGTGTCCTTACAGCTCCATTTAGGTTGCTCAAAACGAACCGCTTAGGCGTAATATTGACTTTCGCTGTTTACAAGAGAGATCTCCCCCCCGAAGCAACGCCTTCAGAGAGGATCCAAGCCACTGCTGGGTAAGTATCATTTTTTTATTATCGCTTACTTCGATAGTGAAGGAAAAAAAGGCTTGATTTCTTTTTTTTTTCTTGATTGTCGTGGTGTCATATTAGGTATCTCGGTGGCATATTCGATATCGAATCGCTCGTTGAGAAACTTCTTCAACAGCTTGCAAGCAAACAGACCATCCTCGTTAATGTGTTCGATACCACTGATCCCTTACAGCCCATAAGCATGTACGGTGCAAATACCTCGAATGATGGGCTTCAACACGTTAGCGTTCTTAATTTTGGAGACCCTTTTAGAAAGCATGAGATGCATTGCAGGTGATATCCCTTTCCTATGAACTGCAAAGTTATCTGATACTTCTGCTGATGTTATTACACACTTTTCTCATTCTGTGTTCTGATTTATGCAGATTCAAGCATAAGGCACCTTTGCCATGGTTTGCAATTAGTGCATTTCTGGGCATACTTACAATTACTTTGCTCGTTGGTCAAATAATCAATGCTACAGTGAATCGTATCGCAAGAGTCGAAGACGATTGTCAGAAGATGACAGAACTTAAAAGGCTCGCCGAGGCAGCTGATATCGCAAAGTCGCAGGTGCGTAGTTTTGCTTATATTTTTTCGTCCATGTCAGGACTTCTAACGCCGTGATTTTCTAATCGCTTTTTCTTCTTGCACGGTGCAGTTTCTTGCCACGGTTTCCCACGAAATAAGAACACCAATGAACGGCGTTCTTGGTAAGACCTGATATTTCACAGCATTCAAATCTCCATCGATGAAAACGCATAATCCCTTTTTTTTTATATTTGCAGGAATGTTGCAGATGCTTATGGATACTGATTTAGACGAAACTCAACAAGACTATGTAAGAACTGCGAGGGAGAGCGGTAAAGCGTTGGTTTCCCTCATAAATGAAGTCTTAGACCTGGCGAAAATCGAATCTGGCAAACTCGAGCTCGAAGCAGTTAACTTCGATCTGAGGTTGATTCTCGACGACGTTTTGTCTCTTTTTTCTGGAAAATCGCAGGATAAGAACGTAGAGGTACGTTTTCATCTGTCATCAATATTTTGCACGGATCGAAGTTTTCTTCTTTCTTTCTCTTACATTTGTTCTCCGTTCTCCTAAATTATTGCAACAAACAGTTGGCAGCTTATGTCTCGGATAGAGTACCGAACATACTCGTCGGCGATCCCGGGAGGTTTCGGCAGATCGTAACAAATCTAGTGGGAAACTCAATCAAAGTTAGTTCCTTCAAAATCACAATATGTATACTGTAGTAAATCTTCTTTCTTTTTTTTTTTTTTCCTTACTGAGAACAAATTTCTATTTCTTGATTTTATTTTGCAGTTCACAGAGAAAGGCCACATATACGTCACCGTCCACCTCGTCGAAGAAATCCCCGCCATGAAAGAAGACGGAAACGACCCTTCTAACAGCTCCTTGAGCAGTTTCCCCGTCGTAGATCGAAGGCAAAGCTGGGCGGGCTTCAAAATTTTCAGTAATCAAGAATCGTCCCCACCCACTCAACCCTCCGACCCGACCCAAATAACCATCATAGTCTCAGTCGAGGACACGGGCCAAGGCATACCCCTCGAGGCCCAATCCCGCATTTTCAACCCTTTCATCCAAGTGGGCCCGTCCATAACCCGAACCCACGGAGGTACGGGCATTGGTCTTAGCATAAGCAAGTGCTTAGTCCACCTCATGAAGGGCGAGATAGGACTCGCTAGCTTTCCTCAGATCGGCTCTACGTTCACCTTCACGGCTGTTTTCTCTACGAGCCATTCCTCAGCTATTAACAAAGCTTCTGTTTCTTCTGAGTTCCAAGGCATGGCTGCCATGGTCGTCGACCCCAAGCCCGTTCGGGCCAAGGTTGCAAAGTACCACATTGAGCGGCTAGGAATTCGAGTTGAAATAGTCGCCGACTGGGATTTGGGCCCGTCGGCCCGGCCCGCCAAAAAAGGTCCCAGCTTGGTTTTCGTCGAAGAAGAGTGCTGGGACGGCGATTTGGGCTCGAGTCAGAAAATTATCGATGCTAAGATCTTTCTGTTATCGAACCGTACGTCTAGTACGAGATACGGGCTTTCGCCGCCGGGCGGGCACGGCCCGTATGTCGTGGCTAAGCCCTTGCGGGCCAGCATGCTAGCCGCGTCCATACAGCGGGCCATGGGCGTAAGTAGCCGGGGGAATCATAGAAACGGAGAGCTTCGACACACTTCGCTCAGCAATCTCCTTCGTGGGAGGAGAGTTTTGGTGGTCGACGATAACCCCGTGAATCTAAGGGTGGCTTCGGGGGCTCTGAAAAAGTACGGCGCTGACGTGGCGCACGCCGAGAGGGGGAAAGACGCCATCTCTTTGCTTACTCCTCCCCACCGTTTCGACGCGTGTTTCATGGATATTCAGATGCCTGAAATGGACGGGTGAATACAAAAAAAAACGCACTTTTCTTACTAATGATCTTAATGATGCAACGATCCCTTGTTTTGGCAGGTTTGAAGCTACGAGGAGAATAAGGGAGATAGAACGCAATAAAGTCGAAGAGTTTAAGAATGGTTCCAAGTGGCACGTGCCAATCTTGGCCATGACCGCTGATGTCATTCAGGCGACGCACGACGAATGTCTCAAGTGTGGAATGGACGGCTATGTGCCGAAGCCTTTTGAGGCCGAGCAGCTTTATCGGGAGATTTCAAGATTCTTTCAGAAGGAGGAGAATAAGTGACTAAAAGAAAGAGCTTTAGGCTTTGAGGAGTCGATAGCTCTTGAAGATATGCCTCGTTCCACCACATATGGACTTCGTTTTCTTGATTGTGAGCTGCAAAAAACCCTTAATGATCGATCTGAAAAATCTGCTAGATTTCTTTTTTTTTTTCAGTAATTAAGGGCTGCTGATTTGTTTCGGATTTTGCAGGAAAGGTTTGATCCGTACGTACATACAAAGGTCGAAAGTCGACGTTCTGTTGTGGAGCGATATGCGCTTTGTGAGCAAAAAGCGAGCCCTTTTTCTTCTTTTCTCCTTTTATGAGCACCAGTCTCTCTATGTATTGCATGGTTCTCTGCTGCAATAGCACTTAGACCTTAGGTACATAGTGTAAAAAAGAGAAACAAGGTAGGTACACACCAAGATAGGTAACACTGCATTTATTTTTATTTTTTTTTTCCGCGAAAACGTCTAATAACACCGCGTCGTCATTGTTGTTTTGTATGTTCTTTTGTGTCCCTTCTTGAGTTTGTAATATGTTGGTACAATAGTCATTGCAGGTTTTTTTGTTGTAAGAAAATGTGGATGTTCTTTATCCAAGTATTCTATTATTCACTCGTTCTGTACTATGGAGTTCCATATAATGTGTGTATAGTACATACCATTGTTGCTTGCTTGCTCGTGAAACTACTACAGAAGAACAATAATTCGAAGGACTTGAAAATTCGAAGAGTTCATTTCCTGGGAATCGATTCGTACGCAGAATTGCTTAATTTGTACTTGCAAGTGACGGCCATCGACATCATGCATATTGGTTATTCATAAGTTGATTCCATATTGTTGTAAAATTGTTTTAATTAAGAACGATTATGTTAGTATCAGCGAATTATTAGAGAAATCAACTTCTTATTTTCTACATTTTCAATATGGATTTGCACTAATCACTTAATAAGCAAATATCTCAAAAAATTCCACTTTTAACGTCAAAATGGAGATCTTTATACAATCATCACTTCTCTTTTCACCTGCCATTTTATGGTTCGTTACGCTAAATCTTTCACTAATACCAATTAACTGCATTTATGTATGGTAATACAAGCAATCCCTCATTAACTACGCCATTAATAATTGGGATTTACGGAGAAATTTCGAGAATGAGAATGAAGATGTGAATTGACGAGTACGTTAATAACTGGGATTTCTCAATAAAATTCCATCTATCTTTTTTCAATGTATACCTATTTGGATATCTTCTAATAAGGGTTGGAAAATAATCGAATATCGTTGAAGATTTGTTTTTATTCGAATATTAACACCGTTCATATTCGATTTGATAATATATAAGAATATGCTGATAATCAATAAAGATATGCTTTTACACTAAAAAAAAAGAATATATTCGCGAATATTCAGATATTTAAATTCGTATTTTTTTTCACAAAATTTTTTTAAAAATCAAAACAAATAATATATGCATGCAAAAAAACCTTATCTAGTAAATGAAATATATGGTTGCGGCGTAGGAAATAGTTAGCATCATTTGTTCAGAAAACATAAATAATAAAAATTAAAATAATAATAAAAAATGATGGGGTGAATGATGAGTCGAGCTGACTCATGAGCTCGATGAACCGACTCGAGCTCCTTACGGGCTCGTGAATGAGCCGGTTGGAGTTCGACGAGCTCTTGTCGGGCTCGAGCTCACCCGTGGGTGCTCGAAAGCTCGCAAGGTTTCATTTATTTTTTTTATTTTATTTTTTGTACTTTAAAATTTTTCAAGAAAAAGTTAGAAATCGAGTTCGACGAACTTATTGAGCTCGAGCTCGAACTTCATTTTGAAATCTTAATTTCAAAATCCTAGCGTTTGCCAAACAACGGATTTGGATTTAAAATTACGATTCTGAAATCGATTTTTTAATTCACCCGATCCATTCAAATACGTGAATTCAAACACACTCTCGACGGGTTTTCAACTACATATGGATCGACCGGCTTATCCATCGAGACATTTTTCGGCGGCAACGTCATCAGATAATAAGCCCTAAGCCCAGCTAGACACAAGTTTAAGAAGAAAAAGAAAAGAACTAAGGCACAAAACCCTAGCCCACCACTAATCGATATTTTGGTATGAAAATCAACCAATAACAAATATACACGGTCTTCAAAATTAGAATATATTCACCATATAATTAGAGAAGCATCCAACTAAATAATAAATGGAGGAAATGTTGTTGGGATTAGATTAGACTAAACTAGGTCATAGTTGGCTCATTTTAAGGTTGTCCGCGAAACAGATCCCTTTGGCGGCGCGACACTCTATCTGTATCTATAAATATATAGTACAAGCTCATGGTAAGCATCTAATTCAGAATCTGCTTCAAAGAAAGAAAGAAAGCATATATCAAAGATGTTCACCATTGCAAAACGTGGACAAGCTAATAATACGCTAAAAAGGAAAGAACGACAACTGTGTTCTTCTCCTTTCAGAGCGATAAACTACGATAATACATGTGAGCCTCAC
This sequence comes from Craterostigma plantagineum, assembly GCA_027422505.1. Lineage (NCBI taxonomy): Eukaryota > Viridiplantae > Streptophyta > Magnoliopsida > Lamiales > Linderniaceae > Craterostigma > Craterostigma plantagineum. The sequence goes on from JAPQWV010000145.1 coordinate 760,118, forward strand.
GAGGATGTCTACGCCGCCGTCGACGGCCGAATAACTGCAAAGAGAAGGAAGTTGGTGGGCCCCACATCGACCATTTTTGTTCTAGCATTAATTGGTTTCTTCGAAGCTTTGCCCGAAGATCTCATCATCATTATACTGTGCAAGCTCTCCTCCTCAGCTTCTTGCCCTTCAGATTTCGTCAGTATTTTGATTACGTATGATCGATCTTAAAAAAAGAAAACCTTATTTTTTATGGATATCATATCAACGGTACAAAAAATAACTTCATTTAGTTTTTTTTTTTGGAAACAGATGCAAGAGGTTGAATTGTTTAGGTCTCTATGCTCAAGTTTTGTCTCAAGCCTCTCTAAACATGCTATCCCTGAAAGCGAAGATTTGGTCGGACTCTGCCCATCGATTTCTCGAACGCTGCTCCGATTCTGGGAATGTGCACGCCTGCTACGTTCTGGGCATGGTACTAATATTTATTACTTGCTTTCGAAATTTCCTTGGCGTCTAGTTATCTTAGGGTGCGTTTGCTATGCGGAACTCGATATGGAAAAGAAAGGCGTACTGCAAATTGATACGACACGTATCGTCGCATTTTCCTTTCGTTTCTGTGTTGGATTCCGCATGGCAAACGTACCCTTGGAATTTTTTCGTCCTGTAACTTATTTGTGGCGTTATAAAAACAACGGGTTTAAATTTTGACAATAATTTCCAAAATTAATCAATGTACGAACATTGTACGCCCTTCGAATGCATAATCTCGGATTTCGACATATCTAAGTGATATAAGAACTATAGCATTAAAATCTTGGATACCAACAAATTTAAGGAGTAATGAACAATAGCTTTCAAAAGTAAGTAAATTTGAGAAAATCTAGGATTTCGACGTATAATGTACCTAAATTGCTTAACTTTAATAGTTATTTTCCGTAAATGTCACCCCAAATTCGTGATCTCTATAAGCCACCCCATCAGTCACATGATTGAAAAAGATAATCACCTCTTTCTTGCATCAACTTCTTCAACACAAAACTCGAATTATTTTTCCTTTTCTCGTAGATTAGATTCTACTGCTTGCAAGATCGAAACGCCGGCCTCTCCCTAATGGCTAAGGCGGCGTTCGACTACTCCTACGCGGAGGCGTTCTACTCGCTAGCCGTGATAAGGTTCAACGGGAGCGGCGGCGCATCGTCGTCCAAGGCCGACAAGAACCCCAAAGCCGGGGCGTTGCTGTGCACGCGTGCCGCCCAGCTCCGCCACGTGGACGCCCTCCGTGAGCTCGGGCACTGCCTCCAGGACGGCTACGGTGGGCTCGACGGGAGCTCCATGATTGGCAGGCGGCTCCTCGCTCGGGCCAACGCGGTCGAGCTGGCGAACTGGTACCACCACCACCTCCGGCACCACAAACACTGCGAATCAGGCAATGCAGTGTCGGTGTGTGGTTATTATTATCATTGCTGGCGGGCTTATCACACGGCCCGCCGCCACCCGGCGAACCGGTTTTTAGCAGAGTGGTTCGCCGACGGGCCGGACCGTGGTATCGGGCCGGGCCTGAGGATGTGCTCGTATTCGGGCTGCGGAAGGCCCGAGACGAGGGTGAACGAGTTTCGCAGGTGCTCGGCGTGCGGTTGGGCGAACTACTGCTCGCGGGCGTGTCAGACGCTGGATTGGAGGTTTAGGCATCAGGCCGAGTGCGTGTCGATCGGTCATGCGGTGGTGCCGCCGGAGAATTATTACGGAGATGAAGATTATGGTAAATATACATAAACTTATTTGTTGTTGCTTCTCCCTCTCTCTCTCTCTCTTATTTTTTTAACGTCGTAATTTTCTGAAACTTAGGGCGCATGTCGCTTTTTTTGTCCTACATAATACTTGTGTTCAAGTTATTGTTCAATTGAATAATTTATCTGTTTATTTGAATCATTCATGCGAGTTGCAACCCTCTCTCTTCCACAACTTGAGTTTATTACGGAGTGTATGTTGATGGGAAATCTTGAGCTTAAAGGAGTATTGACAATTACCTTTTTGTTGGACTAGTTATCGAAGTAATTCTGCATCGGATAATCTAAACAAGTATAGATTATATATACAAAACTTATAAGTAAATGACATTAAAAAAGGAGTGGCCAACAATCTTATAAGCAGGCAACAACTGTTTCGTTTGGGACCTAACAAATCTCCCCTAAAAAGCAAAACAGCCGAAAAGGTCTCCCATAGATGACAAAAAGTTGGTACTATCGTTTCCACCAAGCGGGGCACGTGACAATCAATTTCGACACAAGACACCAAATTTGATCGAGCAATCAACACGCTAGTAATTCAACTTGAATCTCGTTTTGATAACATTTGTTGGGAATAATGTGACGCCCGGGACCAACAAGGGCGGGGGTAATCACTGATGCCAAAGAGGTGCACGGACAATTAGCGGCTCCTGGCAGGCTTCTAGGCGGAGGGATACATGAATGAATCGATCTCACACCCGAGAGGGATTCCGGGCAGTATATGGGTAGTGTAAAGTCAAGTAATGGTATAAGCGATTTGATAGTGCTACTCATACCAATGTGCACCTTCCTTTTCGTGAGCTCATTCATAAGAACTTTAAAGTTATGTAGTAACACTGTGAGTGACCCCATGAGAAGTTGCCCAGAGTGCGTGTCAGTGAGGACAAAATACTCTGGCAAGGCTAGTTGTGATACAGTGAAGATAGTAGTCGGAGTGTGATCGCCCAACCCACAGGTCGCGGGACGGGATGCTACAAATAAATCTCCTTTTAGCCCCAGACTACGCGGTTCCACTTTAAAACCAATCAGTTAGAGGAAGTAGTCCACAAATTTATAAACATGTCTCAAATTAATTGCCAATCAGCGTGGGACTTGAGTTCCTTATATCCAACAAACATTCCCCTCAAACACAAAACCAAATTAACCCTCGAGGGCTTAACCTGTTGGATAGGTCTCTGACGCTCAAGCTTGAGGTCGGTCCGTGGTTCGAATCCTACAAGGAAACCTTGACTGTCGTTGTTTGTGGGATTTGAAGTGGATCCCATGGACCAAGGAGGATTAGACAGCACAGATGTTTGGATTCGATTCAGACCGTGGGACCGCATTGGCGCGTGTGGAGATAACTACCCGACCGGAAAAAAAAAAGAAAAAAAGAAACCGAAGTAAGTAGTAATCCGACGGTTCAAAATGTTGGAATAGGAACAATTTATAGGTTTTCCTCGATTTGATCTGTGAGCAACGAGCGAGAATGAAATTACGGCGGAAGGCTTTGCTCCTTTCCTTCCCCTTTTGCGTACTCATCCCATAAATTACCTACATGCAATTAGTTGCTAGTAACACACAGCCGTTTTCCGAGATACAGCGATTGTTGGAACGTCGTAAATGTATATATAGGCTCAAATGGGCCAATTTAATGTATGGGCTGAACGGCCCAATTTGATTGTAGATCAAAGGCCCACCAAATAGCTTGTAAGAATTTAGGTTTTCTGCCGCATAATCGCAGAACGTAGCAGACGCTTCAATCAGCAGCGGCGATGGTATGAAATTTCTTCACGTCTTGCTCAATTATTCATGAAAAGAAGCCCATGTAGTAGCTTCGTTTGTCTTACCTGCGTTTGCTTGTGGTTTCCTGCTGTGTAATTGTCGATTTGTTTCTCCAATTATTTTGCAGGTGAAGTACTCGCAGGAGCCAGTCAATCCTACCAAATGTAGGTCGTGTTCTTTTTTTTTTTTTTTTTTCTGATTCGATTTGTTTTGCTGGCTATTGTGGTTTAGAGAAGTTCATCTGCTCCTTTTTCTTTTGTTTTTTTTTGCGTAAATTTGTTTCAGCCTGCAAGGCAAGGGGCTCTGACCTCCGTGTTCACTTCAAGGTGATTCATTATGCACCTCTTCTCCAGTCTATTCGTTACGTTGTGTGGATTGCTATATACATTTATCTTTGTTTGGCTCTTGGATATGTAGCTTTAAATTGCCTGATGGGGTCCTTTGCACGATGATTTCTGCTTAAATTAAATGTGTCCCCTGTACATATATGCATCAATAGTTCGGCGTTGTGAATTATGCTAGTTTTTTGTAAGCTGATTTGAGAGTAGGGATATGTTCCGTCTTATGTACAATGAGATGTTCACTGTTTTTAGGTGAAAATAATCAATCCATGCTTTTGCTTGGCATGCCATAACCTACGGAGTCCTCAATAATTTGTAGAACACTAGGGAGGCAGCTCACGCCATCAGAAAACTACCCTTGACCAAAGCCAAGAGATACTTGGAAGATGTAATTGCTCACAAACAAGCCATACCATTCACTCGGTTCTGTGGTGGTGTTGGCCGAACTGCTCAGGCGAAGAACAGACACTCCAATGGTCAGGGGCGCTGGCCCGTGAAATCTGCCAAGTTCATCTTGGATTTGCTCAAGAATGCAGAAAGCAATGCTGAGGTACATTTCGTCTACATCAAGATCATTTTTCCATCAATCCCATATATAATCGACTGCAATCCCATCCCACCTAATTGGAGAATAATTTTCTTTATTCTTTTGTTTCACAGGTGAAAGGATTGGACGTGGATGCACTATTCATTTCTCATATTCAGGTTAACCAAGCACAGAAGCAAAGGCGTCGTACTTATCGTGCTCACGGAAGGATCAACCCCTACATGTCGTCGCCATGCCACATCGAGCTGATCCTGTCAGAGAAGGAAGAGCCCGTTAAAAAGGAGGTAATATCTCAGATATTACTAACTTTATTTCTTTCGTTTGGGAAATCTGAGTTTTTAGCGGAGTAAACTACTTTCAACACCTCATGACTGCTCCTTGTTGCTTACTTTTCTACAGCCTGAAACACAGTTAGCCACAAGCAAGGCCTAGGAAACACTCGAACCCTTGCTGATTTGCTGCTGAATTAGCATACCAATTTCTTTAGATCCGTTTAGGTTTGCTGTTTCTTTCAGGATACGGTTCCGTTTCGAGTTATTTTTCGTTATGTCGGCTTTTGAATTTTAAGGATCTCAGAGAAGGTTTTGCTTGTTTTGTTGAACTTGGTTGGCATGTGACCAATGATTTGATATCTCTCTATTGCGTTTCATCCTCAGACTTGATAAAAAAAATACCATCCTGCGTTATTATTCTTAAAACAAAATGGTGAGTACGACGTGACAGGAATCTGGGGTCCTTAAAGTAAGTAAGAAATTGAACGAAAGGAAACTGAAATATGTTGGTGTTTAGAAAGTAAAATAAATTTCAATGAATAAGGAGCCCGTCTAGCTCAGTTGGTAGAGCGCAAGGCTCTTAACCTTGTGGTCGTGGGTTCGAGCCCCACGGTGGGCGATTACTATATTTTTTAATATAAGAATTTCTTCGAGGTATGACACTTTTTTTCCTTAATTCGACGGTAAGAAAAAGAACCATCTTTTGTATGTGTTTCTTTTTTTGGCTTTTTGAAGCTTACAAGCAATCTCCATGCGCATCCATGAAAAAGATAAGGGAAAAAAGGTTCCAATCCAACAGCAAAAAAAAAAAAAAAAAAAACGAATATAATGAATGAACTTTATAGATCCTCCTCTTCCCTTTTATCTCCTACCCACAAAAATAAAATTCTGTTTACTTTCAATTTCCATTACCACTCCTCCTCAAGCATCATACAGACAAATGCACTAGTAAGAAGAACGACAAGCAGTCTGTGCATCATTGAATGACGACGAAGCTTATTTAAAAAGGAAAAAGAAAAGAAAAGACAAGTGACCAATCTCCTTTCCCATCCATGGCTAAGCCCGACTTTTCCCTTGGTAACGATCAATCAATCTCTCGACTATCACTATGTATACGTTCTTGTATATACTTATTCATCTATCTTTTTTCTGCTTGCGTCGTTTTTTCTTTGAGTGCTTAAACCTTGTTTGTAGTTTCTTCACTAACTTCATGCCTCGTCAAGATCTCTCTCTTTAGGCATTAAGCCTGCTTGAAAGTTGAAACTTGTTTTTTTTTCTTCTGCTCTTAATTTTTTTCTGGGAAATTTCTTTTACGACAGACCTGGAGTTGGGTTCTGGTATGTGAACTCGCTCCAATTTGGGAGGCTGCTATTGAATTCTTTTGTACACGAAAACTAAACCAAACAATGCACTTACGATGAAGAAAAAAAATCAAATGATTCATCGGCATATATATATATATATATATATATTGATTCAGGGATACCGGGCGATGGGAGGTGTTTGTTCCGATCAGTGGTTCACGGTGCTTGCTTACGAGCAGGGAAGCCATCTCCGAGCGAAAGCCGTGAAAAGGAATTAGCAGATGAGCTTCGAGCAAGAGCTAATAACACTTCCTATATGTCCAATTATTAGACTCTAGCACTAGTTAATACATATAGGAATCTTACATATAATATCAGCTAATTAAGATGAAGAAATACCAAGATTCATTTGCTTGTGTTTAGGTAGCTGATGAGTTCATCAAGAGGAGAGCAGATACTGAATGGTAAACTTTCAGCACTTAATAGCTTGAAAAACTCTCGGATTGGTTGAGGGAAGAAACATCATGTCAGAAAATGGAAGATTTTCAGAATATGCATATCGGCTGACGAGCTTTTTCTTTATGGAATAATTCAATCTCAGGTTTCTCGAGGGAGACTTCGACTCATACGTCGAGCAGATGAGGAAACCCCACGTATGGGGAGGAGAACCCGAGCTACTTATGGCTTCATACTCTCTACAGTAGGCAACTTTCTCTACTTGATAGTTACTATAGAAACGTAACTGTAGAGAGAAGGAAAGAAATCTTTTTGCAGGGTTCCAATATCAGTTCACATGTGGGATAAGAGGAAGAGCTGCCTCAAAATTATAGCTGAATATGGTCAAGAATATGGAAGAGACAATCCCATTCGTGTGCTGTATCACGGTTATGGTCACTACGATGCCCTACAGACAAAACTAAGCTGTACCTAATTCCCCTATATATACACTACGCTACTCATCGATCTACATATGCAGGGATGTGCATGTGTAAAACGAACACCTACTTTTAAGTAATAACCCCATCGACGTTCCAATTCTCTAGCGATCAAGCTTTTGCCAACGTTGACTCGCAGAAACAAACGACTAAGATACACCACGTTATTACATGCCTTCGATTAATTGATAGAAGTCGACGATACACACAACAATTCAACAGTTCAGCAAGTGATAGAGTTTCTCAGAACAGTAATGCCCAAACAAGTCAATAAAGAATGTCAGAGAAGAGCGGAGCTCTAACCATTATACAAACCATTGGAACTGAACTGAAGGCAGTAAAAATGGTTAAAACAGCATTCTATGGTCTTTATCCACGCTATTACCAGCCATTTATTGAACAGAGCATATGTCTCCCGCAAAACGAGGAAATGATACCTGCATACATAGAGCAAAGTAGCATCAAGCAGCCGCCTCCTGCAACTCCCTGCGGGCCCGCTCGACGATCCTCCGCTCGATCTCGGGCCTAAAGTGCCTGATCAGCCCCTGAACGGGCCAAGCAGCGGCGTCGCCCAAAGCGCAGATCGTATGCCCTTCGATCTGCTTCGTCACCTCATGAAGCATGTCGATCTCCTCAAGCTTAGCATTCCCAACCTTCATCCTCTCCATGATCATCCAAAGCCAGCCCGTCCCTTCCCTGCAAGGCGTGCACTGCCCACAGCTCTCATGCTTGTAGAAATACGAAAGCCTAGCAATGGCGTCAACGACATCAGTCGACTTGTCCATTACAATCACGGCAGCAGTTCCCAGGCCAGACTGAACCGCCTTGAGCGCATCAAAGTCCATGAGAACGTCCTCGCATATGTTCTTGGGAATCAATGGGACCGAAGAACCGCCAGGGATTACAGCAAGCAAGTTATCCCATCCACCTCTAACGCCTCCGCAGTGCCTCTCTATCAGCTCCTTCAAAGGTATGCTCATCTCTTCCTCGACGGTGCAAGGCTTGTTCACATGGCCTGAGATGCAGAACAGTTTCGTCCCAGAATTGTTCTTTCTGCCGAAGCTGGCGAACCATTCGGGCCCACGCCTTAGGATCGTAGGGGAAACAGCTACGGTTTCGACGTTGGTGACCGTCGTTGGGCAACCGTAGAGGCCTGCATTGGCTGGGAAAGGAGGCTTCAATCTTGGCTTCCCCTGTTTTCCCTCGAGGCTCTCAAGGAGAGCAGTCTCTTCGCCGCAGATGTACGCCCCTGCGCCGAAATGGATGTGCACGTCGAAATCATAGCCCGACCCACAAGCGTTCTTCCCCAATAGTCCAGCTTCGTAAGCTTCTCTCCTGGCCTTCTCTAAGTTCTTCTCTCATTCACATACTCGCCCCTAATGTATATATAAGCAGCTCTCGCCCTCATTCCCACGCCAGCTATCAGGCAGCCTTCGAGCAACTTGTGTGGATCGTGGCGCATGATTTCTCTATCTTTGCATGTCCCGGGCTCACTCTCGTCGGCGTTGACGACGAGATACGACGGGCGACCATCAGATGCCTTGGGCATGAAAGACCACTTTAGCCCCGAGGGGAAACCAGCGCCACCACGCCCTCGAAGGCCAGATTTCTTCATCTCATTGACGATCCATCAGTTCCCTTAAGAACTATATCTTTCGTTCTGTACCAATCTCCGCGTTTCATGGCGCCTTTGAGGAAAGGATCGTTGAGACCGTATAGGTTTGTGAATATGCGATCCTCATCTTTCAAGCCGCCAAAGTGGGTCTTCTCAGGCGGTGGCGGAGGTGGTGGAGGCTGAGGGTTTGTGGACGTAGTTGCAGATTGAGTGTTGAACAGTCGACTTGATAATCCCCAGTTTTGGCCGGAGCGCTGAAACAGAGCAGCCCTACGTAGAGACAGCATCCCCTTGATAGGCGTCTGTTACAAAAAAGACGGGATGGAAATTTGATCGTATTACAATTCAGGACACAACATAGAGGCAGAACCCATATATTCAACCTCAAATAGTACATGAAAACATGAAGAGCTAATACGAAGCATAACCATATAAAGTTGCATCTGATGCTGCTAAGCATAATCAGATATACAATAATAAGCTTTGTATGGAAGTACGAAACAAGCTTACAGATATTTGATTAAGACATCATTGTCGATGATATAAAGCGAGAGCACACCATTGGTCACTTAAACAACGTACACCTCAGAACTTATCAAAAGCTAGACGATCAATAAGAATTGTACATAACAACACTCATATCACATCTTGAAGCAAAAGAAATAATCCTCCACTATGGTCCAAGACAAGCTACATTGAGAAGCACGGCTTCGAAGGCGACCTAAACGTTTTCTTTCTCCTTTGTGTTATTGTAGGGTAATAATCAACCTTGAGGCTACTTCATTAATGCGGAAGGAAAGCTAACACGCAGACAACACCGCAGGTTGGAGCACTCACAGACTGACCCGAAAGAATGGGGTTTTATCGCTTTCATTTCACCTCATAAGATCGCAATTTCGATGGTATAATCATCTATATCTCGAAAAATTGCAACCTTCATATACTAATATATCAATTAAATCGTTCTACGATGAAACCCATAGAAAGACCCCACCTTTTCACAGCAGGGAGGAAATAGTAGAACGGCCATAAATTAACCAAAAAAAGCAAAAAATGAAACAAAATCAACTCTATTCAGCTGTGATGCGTACCATAGCGATGCAAATTCTTGACGAGATCGATAGCTTCCGAGCTAGCGGTGCACCCGATTTTTATTCGATCAGAATACGTTAGAGAAGAGACTGGGAGATGTACATAAGAAGAACAAAGCGTAATATTACATACTACTCACCGTGCGCAGGTCTATGCCATTAGTATGCTCCCTCAGCTAATCCAACGGTGGAGATGATACGTCGTTTGGAAATTAGATGGATTTCGAAATCCGACGGTCCACAACGCAAGAGTTCAGATGTGATTATGAACGTAGACACGCAGAGGGCCTTTCATCGACAACTATTATTGGGCCGTATTAAAATATATGGGCTCGACAGTATCATATATGGGCCATAGTTTTGAACTGAAGTAGAACATTTTAAATGGAATTGATCCCTCAAATTTGTTTGTTATCATCAGCCTTGTATGTACCGAGGACATCATATCAGACATCATCATATTGTTAATGGACTAAGTAATATTTTTAGGAGTAGACATTTGCATTACATTATTTTTTCCCTTTTTAGATGTAGCTAGGATTTCATTGTATAGTTTTAACTTTTTCGTTGGGGGAAGTTTCAAGTTGCATTATGTCAAATTGCGGAGTGTTTAATATGTACGTATGTTTCATTGTACATGTTATATTGGATACAGAGAGCAACAGAAAGTGAAACATGCATAGTATAGATAATTTGCTAAGCATTTCCTTAACTACAAAGATAGATCGCGGTGTGTTTTTGCCTTGATAGATTGAGAAGTTTAGCTCATATTGTTTATATATTGAGATTTTTTTTCCTTATCTATTATTTCATCTAATTTCTTCATGGGGTTTTCCACGGAACTGTTCAAGTTATGTTCGCCCAAAGTGTTACTCATCGAACTCTATATTTTGAACACTTAGCCAAGCTTCTTATTAATTATATCAAGAAAAAGGGAGCTTGTTGAATATCTAAAGCTATATATTGCAACAGTGGTATTCGCAACATTGTTCATTTCATATTTACAATTCCTTGACACATGAGAAAGATTCAAAACTACATTATCAAAAAGAATTTGCCAAAATCAACTTAACCAGTACATGACTAGCACGTTAAAGCTCTCCGTTGTTACTAGTTGCCAAATATCAAATGTAATGCTAGTGCTATTACCATTCCCAAAAGCCCACCAGCAACAACCTGAACTAAGCAAGACACACATAAAGCATTGCTTCCTTAATTCATCGCAAGAACTCCAACGCAAGAACTTAAAAATTAATAAAATGCATATATAATCTATAGAAAGAGAGAGTCAAACCTGTGGAGGAGTATGCCCAAGAAGTTCCCTAAGTGGTCTACTCTCTGAAAGAGGATGTCCTGATGGAAGCTCACACAATATTTGATTCAAAACCTGCCATTAAAAAAAACATATATACGCCTAAGCTAAGTATGATATCTGGCTACAGTTTATCTTCGAACAGTCGATCGAATATAAACTCCAAACCTCAGCCTGACGACCAGCGTGTAATCTTACGCCAGTCGCATCGTACATCACCTGTTCAACGGCGAATAGCTCGTGTTGGAAAATCTCACATTTGTATGCAATCTATGTGTGCGTGTGAGGAGGTGAAGATGCTATATATATGTTTATATATACCACAAGTGCCAAGATTAATGCAGTTGCAAACTCTGATCCAGCAAACCCTTCCCTTAGCCCGACTGCAAATGCCAGAGACATCACAGTTGCTGCGTGGGACGAAGGCATGCCTCCCGAGGCCACGAGCTCGTGGTAATCCCAACGATTTTCCTTATACCTGAAAAGGCATTGAGGGACTTCCGTAACTTCCTCTGTTAGTAGTACACTAAACTAGTTCTCAAGCTCATGTTTATACATTGAACTATTGATGTATGCATTTATACAAACAGCTTGCGTGCGTCGATCAAATATGAAAAGAGGTTATAAAATTCAATACCGTGAAGAGAGGATCTTTGATGATTGGGCGACGACGAATGCAAGGAGGGCGGACCACAGCGGATAATTCAGGAAAATCGAGGAAGAGGATGAAGAAGCTGAGGATGGCGATGTTGCCACTGATGAGATTGACGCCGTCGCAGTTGCGTTTGCAAACGGATCTTGCATCACCGTATGCATCGTGCCTCCGCCTCTCATGTCGTAAACAACTCTTGATTACAGCTCGATCCTTCCTTTTTCTCTTCTTTTTTTCTCCTGAGATCGGCAATGAAGAACCTTAGATCCTAACGAGGCGTTGATAGTTGGGGAATGAGAAGAAAGCGGGTGATGATCACGAACACGAATATAAAGCCGATAAGCCGGTCAATGTATTTTAATTACTATTATTATTTTTTATTAATTTTGTAGGGCGGCTTTAATTCAATGGTTCTCCTACGTAGAAGAGGAATGAAATTTTCAATGGCAAATGCCACCAACGATTGTTCCATGGCAGATAACTTCGCATGTGTCAACATTATTCTGTAACGTGTTACAGACCTTCTTTACCCAACAACTCTTGATATCATCACAATAAAATCACCTCAACATCTGAAAGAAATGGAGAAAAATAAGCCAACCATATCCGATATAATTCACTCGGTTAATTTCACCCAAACACCCACGCTTGGAACCTCCCTATGAACCACAAACATCATGTAGTAACCATTCGGCGCGAAATTCCCGGAGATCGGCGTTTTCACCCGAACGGCGTACATAAATCTTCCGATCCTCCTAACTCGGAGACTCCTAAGAACCAACAACCTCTGACCCATCGAGAAAGAATGCGTAGCGAAAGGCGGCGCAATCATCGTCACCGTCAGACAACTGACGTTCAGCCTCGTCCAAGGCATAACGAATCGCACCGTCAACCTTTGGTTGTGTCCGACACGAGTTTTCGATAGCGGCGTCACGATCCACGGCCTCGAGTAGGCCGACCGCGGGTGAAGATAGGACGGCAAAAACGCCTCCAAGCTCAAGTCGGTGGGATACAGTACGTTCGTGAAGTTGTAATAAACATGCGGATTGCTCCCTCCTATCAGTACCCGACCGTCGCGTAAAAGAATCGCGGTCGAATGGTACATCCGAGGGGTCGGGCTAGGGTTTTGGACTTCGAATCTCGACCCGGCCCGTTTTCCGGGTCGGTACAACACCGGCGCACGGACCGGGTCGCGACCCAGTTCCCAACCCGCGGTTCCCGAACTCGCACCGTTCACTATCAGTACGTTTCCGTTTGGCAGTAGCACCATGTCGCCCATGACCCGACCCGCGGGCATGTCCTCCACGGCCCATTTGGGATTCGGGTCGTTTACTCGAATCCTGGCGCACGTGCCGAGCGCGCGCGCGAAATTCCCACCGTTCGCGGCGGCGAAGGACCCCTTCGGCGCTCCGCCGCACACCAAAACCTCGGCCGAGCGGGCGTCGCCGTCCCTCAGCGGGAGCAGGACGGCCGACCCGCTGCTGGGGTAGCTCCGCGGGTCGCCCCCGGGTATTTCCGGGTACTCCCTTACCACGTTCCGACCCGAGTAGTCAAACAGCACGGCTCTGTTGTTGGCGAATACGAACAGGTTCCCGTCCGTGTTCAGGAAGACGAAGGGGTACAGGTTGTTCTCTATTCCCGGGTCGTCGGCCTCCGCCAGGAACGGGAAATCGCACGAGCCTTCCGAGGGAGAACCCTTCGGGTAGAATTCGTAGCTGAACTTTCTCCGCCCGCCGACGATGATTTGCCGGCCGTCCGGCAAGATATGGCTCGTGGCGTACCACCGCCGCTCCGATAGCCCGTGGTTGATTTCCCGCCAATCTCCGCACGAGAAGTCGCCGGAGCTTTCTCCGGCGGCGGTGGTGGCGGTGCATGGTTTGTATATTCTGACGGCGTGGTCGCCGTCGGCGAACCCGCCGGCCTGGACGAGGTCGCCGTCGGGGGAGACGGCGCCGGAGGAGCACCAGAGGTTGGTGAGGACGGTGAGGGGTCGGACTCGGTTGAGGAGGACGTCGTACTCGACGGAGTGGGCGGAGCAGTCGGCGGGCTTGACGGCGGCGTCGTTTTTCCGGCAGGGTTTTCCGGCGGCGAGGGAGATGTTGGAGAGGCCGTAGTCGGTTCGGTCGTAGACGACGACTCGGTCCGTGTGGAGGAGCTGCATGTGCATGGCGGATATGCCTATGTTGGGTAGGAGGAGTCTCCACGCGCCACCTGAGGAGGCGGTGGCGCGTGAAGGGATGGTGTTGTTGTTAATAAGTAGGAGGAGTACGAAAAAGTTCTCTCTCTTCCCCCTTTTCTCTCCCATCTCTCTAAAACCCTAGCCACTCAAACACGCCGCCACCCCTTCCCCCCTTCTCCTCTCCTCCCTCACCTCCATTAATGGAGGTAGGGGGAACATGGAGGTAGGGGGGATCTCTTCAGTTTCTTGTTTCTTTCTGTGTTTGTCTTTTAAATAAAAAAAAAATTGCCCATTACCTACCGTCTCCAGCTCCGTCGGTCCGCCAGCCTCCTCCACTGCCTCAGCTCCAACTCCGCCAGCCATGGCCGCCTGCTCCGCCAGCCGTGGCCGCCTCCTCCAGTCATTGACAGCCGCCGAACTTTGACGATGGCTGCCGACCGCCGCCTTCATCGCTGCCACAGCCGTCTTGACGCCGCTTCCATTCACCCTCCCTCGCCGCCGCTGTCGTAACCCACCTTGTGTCTCCCGACCTTTGGGTCGGGAGCTCTTTCTCCCGGCCTCCGAGCCGGGAGCTCTTTCTCCACTTGTTGGAGCCTCTTTCTCCCTTTGTGGAGCCTTTTCCGATGAAGGCAAGATTCGTCGTCGAGGGCACGCGCAAAATGAAGAGTGTTGTGGATTAGGCTTAACAGCCTTTTTTGTAATATGTTCTTTAGTTGTCGTGTCTAGATCGTGAACCTTGTTTTCTGTCGGTTTTTTCGTTTTTTGTTTGGGTGTTTTTGCTCCGTGTGAGCCTTGTTTCTCTACCAGATTGATATTACTGGAGAGACCTCTTGGGCTATTTAGCCTATGTACCTTTGTTTATGATATTAAAGCAATCGTTTCCGGGAAAAAAAAAAAAAAAAAAGTAGGAGGAGTACGAGTGTGGTGTAGTAGTAAGGGAATGGAGTGCTGACTAGTGTTCGTGGACTGGTCATGATTAATGTCTTGTCCGATGGCGGCGTTTTGCTCCATTTTGTTAGGGCGGTAATGATTATTACTTAAAATTACCATAGATGATTAGAGCGCTTCAATCTCATCGGATTTGCTGAGAAATAAAAGATCTCAAACTGCATCGAGTGGGTTTCGTTCCAATTACCACACCAAGTCAATGAGATATTATCAACTTAACGCGTATATGTTTTAAGTTGTCAAATAAATGTATAATACTTCTCCATCGCAAGTGTTGGAAGAAATGATAGAATGACGTGTAATATTTTTTTTTCCACATAACTGCTGACATGGCATAGAAATTAGAATGGACGTAGGATTTTCGCTTTGTTTTGTTGGTGGAATAACGCTCATGGACTAGGATTTTGTTCCGACATAATTTGATTTTCAGTTGGGTGATTCAAAATTGACAATATGGTGAAGTAAACTTATAATTTTTCTCTAGGTGAGACCACTGTGCTGTCGCGAATTCTCTTCTAGCGAAAGCCCTCTTACGGGTTAGAATATTGTTGTCTTGCATTTTTAGTAGAAATTCGTTTCTTATCTATTTTATAATAACCGTAGGAATGTTTTTAGGAAAATTTTCTGGGCATGCTTTGTGAGCTTGTTTTCTTTTGTTGATTAATTATCAAAGAATTCTTATTATTACTGCTATTTGTGAATCTACAAAAAATACTCATTTGTATGAAAAATTTGTAAATCAATACCCCATGTCAGAAAAATTTTATATAAGTACCTGTTTAACTGTGTGTACCATGTTTCCAGTCTTGACGTACCCTTTTATATGGGAATTGCGTACCACGTCACGCGTTTATATGATACATATATCTTTTCTTTATGCTACTATGTGTTAGATGATGTACCATTTCTCACTGTATTATTATGTACCACAATACGTTTGTCTATTGTACCTGTGTTATATGACGTAACTTGCAGCAGGCGAGTACCATTGTGCAAAAAATTTATTCTAAGAGGTACCTACATATAAAAAAACATTGACAGGGGTTGCAACTTTTTATGTAATTGGGTATTTTTCTGTAAATTTCCCTTGCTATTTTTTTCATGTTCATGTATTTTTGGGATTTACTTTAAAAAGGAAAACAAATATATATATAAATACGTGTTCCAAATCCAAACAACTTGACCTAATGAAGGCCTCGTACTCATCGCCGCGCCAACCTTCCTAGCTATAACCAACGGAAATTACGAAGCTCTCAACATCACATAGAGCACCGTTTAATCGCTTCAAATCAGTCCCATTTTTATTTATCTGGCGTCTCTCAGATCTTGTTCGGGCTTTCTCATCCAATTTCTATTCCAATCTCGAAAAATGGCTGCTTCAGCTTCCGCGTGTGCTTCTGGATCGGCCGTTGTTGCTTCAGCTGTTTCTCGCCGGAAAATCGCCGATTGCAGTAGCTTGTCTTCGGTTGTTAAGCTCCCTTACCGTCTTAATTCGAAATGCACGTCGATTAGGTCTTTCTCGTCTGCTTCAGGTATGCTTAATCGGACCGCCTTATCCGTCCCAATTGGTGCCGATGTGCACGCCGTGTTTCAGCTTTTTGATTTGAAATAATAGATGGGTGTAATCGAAACTATGGCGTCCTAGTTCGTCTATTCGCTAACTATTGTCCTACGTGAAGTGAATTGAGCATGATTGTGTGGGAGAGCACTTTAGCACTTGCCGTTGATGGTAGCAGAACTATGCCATTTGATTGGGAGATTGAGGTGTCGCTAATACGAACGATATTTGATTTTGTATCGGTAGGTATAACGGCCCAGGTGGCTTCTGTTGAGCCAGTAAGGACTGAAACAGCAAACAAGTTAGAAGCTCCCGTCGTCGTCGTCACTGGAGCTTCGAGAGGCATAGGAAAGTCTGTTGCTTTGGCTTTTGGAAAATCTGGTTGCAAGGTCAGACCATCTCATTTGCTCGTGGTTTAGATCTTTGATCAATCGCAACATCAACACTATAATATAATAAATTAATGTAGTGTGAATTGACTTCTAATCTGCTTAACATGTTTGTATAGTAGTTCTAATTTCTTAATAACTGTATGAGTTGATTGTGGGTAATATACGGCAGGTTCTGGTTAATTATGCGAGGTCGTCAAAGGACGCAGAAGAAGTCTGCAAAGAGGTTAATGCATCCTTTTTGTCTTGTGGTTTGTTCGGTAGGTTTAGGTCCTAAGGAATTGTGGAGATGGATAATTGAAAAATTCGAACCATCCTTTTTTGTTCTACTTTTTTGCAGATCGAGGCAGCTGGTGGACAAGCGCTTGCCTTTGGTGGAGATGTTTCAAAGGAAGCTGATGTTGATTCAATGATTAAGACTGTAAGCAGTTCTTGCTATTTTGTCTTTTCACTGTCTTTGGTTTTGCTGATTATCTAGTAAATAAACTGTGCTTTTGAGATTCTTGCAGGCAGTTAACACATGGGGAACAATTGATGTTTTGATCAATAATGCAGGTAGTCTGCTTTTCAACTGTCTTTAACAAATATACTTCTTTTTTGAGTTCTCTTACAGACTAAGCAATTTCAGGTATCACAAGGGATGGCCTATTGATGAGGATGAAGACATCTCAGTGGCAGGAAGTAATTGATCTCAATCTTACAGGAGTATTCCTGTGTACACAGGTCACTCGATTTTCTCTCCTGGTGATATGCCAGAAACATTAAAGCATCATGTAAGCAAAACTAATCCATTATTTTTTACCTCTATAGGCGGCGGCTAAAATAATGATGAAGAAGAGAAAGGTATAAATGCATCTGTATGTGTTCTCACTGGTCTGTCTTTGGACCCTTCATTTTAAGATCCGTGATAACTTACTTTTTTTGTTTCACTATTTATAGGGAAGGATTATAAACATATCCTCTGTTGTTGGTCTTATGGGCAATGTTGGGCAAGCGAACTACAGTGCTGCTAAAGCTGGGGTCATCGGATTCACAAAGTCAGTTGCTAAGGAATACGCCAGCAGAAACATCACTGTATGCGTAGAGAAAGTTTTATTCCATTTATTTTCTTGTATTAGTATGCTACGTATAGATGAGGTTTTTAAGCTTTTATCTGACAGGTGAATGCTGTTGCCCCTGGTTTCATCGCATCTGATATGACGGCTAAGCTAGGCGAAGACTTCGAGAAGAAGATATTAGATGCAATTCCACTGGGTTAGTTGGCACTTCTCACTTAAAGCTTGCCATGGAGACGTATACTTATCTGTGCAAAAGCATTTATTACTTCATCGATTCATTTTCATCAAGATTTCATCCCTAAGGTTATGATTCGTAAGGATGAAAAGTTGTTCTCTTGCAATAAATTTCAAAAAAATTTGCCATTTTCGATCAAATTCAGGGAGATACGGCCAGCCAGACGAAGTTGCTGGGCTTGTGGAGTTCTTGGCTCTTAGCCCGGCTGCAAGTTACATCACTGGACAGGTTTGTTCTTTTGTTTCTGCTTATTAGGAAACAGAGTCGTTTCTTCTGTTTTCACCATTACATGGAAAATCTCAGTTTAGTATTTATCAGTTATATTGATTTTGATTGTCGGTTTTTTTTTTTAATTTGGCAGGTAGTAACCATTGATGGAGGAATGGTCATGTAAGAAGTCGTTGAACTTGCAGGGAAATCGACAACCTTGAGAGTATTTCCATTCCTCTACTTAGTTTTTTGAGTTTTTACTCAATATCACCTTAATATTTGAGCAATAGTAATATGAATGCGCCAACAATGTTCAATTTCGTATCTGTCTTCAAATATTGAGTTATTCAAAATCTCGATTTCTTTTACATATGTATAATCTCATATAGAAGAAAATCTCTCTTCTACCGTGTGCTTCCCCTCCCTCTCGGACTCCATCGTCCTCATGAAGAGAGAGGCTATTGAAGGTGTCCTCATTTTTAGGCTAGACTGGTCGGTTTACAGTTAGGCATTTGAGATTCTTCGAGTGATATCCATAGGATAACATCCCACCCACACACCAAGATGAATTGGGGTTGGTTGGTTACTTCAACAAATAAAAGCATTTAGTACACTGGCATCTTCTTACATGGTTTGAAATAAACTTGTGCAGTTCAGTGTAAGAAGATATAAGTCCACCATACACATTATTATTATTAAGCTATGAAAAGACCTTGGTCCATTATTGGATACTCAACCTCGGCCGAGTTATCGGCGACGAAGCCCCCCCACAAAGTGGGACGGTACAATACGCTCTCACCTACGACTTCTCCGCTGCCGTCATCATAAGCCAAAGGTTCCGGCATATTCCCGAGGTCATCTATGCTCGGCGGACGGAAAAAGCCCCCCATCTGTTGAGAGGAATAGTTATAATAATAAGAATCGAATTCCTCGTTCCACAGCCTCAGAGCTGCTGCTGCTTCGTTCCCCTGATGATGCGAAGAAGCAGCTTTCGCATCGCAGAATAAATTCCCGTTGTGGGCCCCACACGCACGGTGGCCCTCGGGCGGCTGATCGGCGAACAGCACGGCGGCTATGGAGGAGGAATCCTCGACTTTATTAGCCGTCGTCGGTTTTAGCTCTATTTTGCCCTCCCCTTCGTCGTCGTCGAGCTGCGTCGGAGTGGGCCCATTGGAGTATTTCAACCCAAACTTCGACGTGCCCTTACCGGTTACTTTATCTCCGACTGAAGAATTCTCGGGCTCTGCCGCTAAAATGGGAAGAGCAGTTCCACTAAAAGTTGTAGTAGTAATAATATTCTCTATCGACTTGTTTTGAGGGACCGAGCGGCCGTTGTTTGGCTCCATCGAAGCGAAATCAGAACGTTTGATTCCACAAAACGTGGCGGCCGACTTGAGCTCGTTTTCCTTCTGCAACCTCGTCAGGTATAGCCTATACTTCTGGGGGAACAAAAAGAAAGAAAAAAATCGATCGAAATAGAGATCGTATTAAAAAAGCATCATCCATAAGCAGCACACACACGATAAAAAAAAAAACCTGCAGGTGGCTGGCTACGTTTTCCCTCGTTAGCCACGGGACGCCCATTAAGTCGAGTATCTTCTTCGGCCCAGCTTCTGCAATTATAGTAAGAAGACCCTTTTTTCATCAAACTAAACAAAACACACACGGTGAAATAGAGTAGGAAACGATTATCCCCAAACATACTTTCGAACCCAATCTGATTGACGGCTTTGACGAACTTCTGATGAAGGTCGACCGTCCAGACAACCCTAGCTTTCTTCGCGGAGTGGGAACTATTATTATTGTCTTCGCAGTTCTCGTCCCTCCTCTTCTTGCCCGAAGACGAGGGCGACAAGACCGTATTATCTCCGGCGAACACGAAAAATTCCTCCGATTGTTCGTTGCTATTACCGCCGTGTTGTCTGGAGGTTGTAGTCATAATGGTATGAATGTCTTCGAGGCCATCTACGTCTCTGATCCCTTGCATTCTCTTCCTCAAGACGTGCTGCCATATGTTGCGAAGCTCCTTCATCCTTATTGGCTTGAGTAGGTAGTCGCACGCCCCGTGCTGAACGCCCTTCATCACACGGCTCGTCTCCCCGTCCACGGACATCACTGAAAAACGAATTTTTCAAAATGGTCGTCGGAAAATAACAGATTGATGAAATAGTTGTGTACTGACACTGTGTTTGGTGTGAAGAAAGTATTAGAAATCGAGGTTTCCTTCCTGAAACCAATTAGTGATACGAGGATATTGCCTCTTGATATATTAGGTGGGACAATACCTACTCTTTTATAATCTCAACACGCATCCTCACGTGCGACATGACCGACCTATCATGCGGGACTTATGAATCAGGCGGCAATGCGCGAAAGATTGCTCTGACATTATATTAGAAATCGAGGGGTCCTTTCTAAAACCGGTTGATGATGACAGGAGATTGTCTCTTAATATATTAGGTGAGATTGAGAGCTTTGATTAACCGATGTGGGACAACATCTAATTTTTTTTTTTGTTATCACAATAGCAACTAGTGTGAAAAAAGAAAATTCTCGAGAAAATGATTCTATCCTTAAGTTTTAAGTATAAACTTAAAATAGATTTTCTTTATTTTTTTCAGCTTCTCATTATCTATTTCTTCTTCAACCAAACATAAAACATAGTTTTCACTTTCATTTTGTTTTCCCAAGTAAGTTCAAGCAAAACAAACGCACCCTAAGTCTGAAGAAAAAAAAAAAGAAGGAAAAAAACCACCGACTTATGACGGGCAGATCCATCTCTAGGCCGACGTGCTCGAGGAGCTTGAAACCGTCCATGTCGGGCATATTTACGTCGCTGATGACTATGTCGAAACCGTCCTTTCTTTCTCGGAGAAGGCTAAGTGCTTCTCGGGCTAAATTGCAAGTAGTTACTGATCACCTCAAAAGAAAAAAAAAAGAAAAAAAAAATTAAACGTATAGCACTTTTGTGGGAGAATAAATCCCTAATCTTCATCTCAGTTCAGACAGCCTTCAATAATTTTTCCCCAATTAGCGACGAAAGTAATAACAAGGTAACTGTGGAACTACTAAGCTTACAGAAGGTAACACATCAATGGATCAAAACCCCGTAAAAAGCAGCAAAAGGTAAGAACGATAAAAGGAATAATAAATGAAGCACCTTCATAATTACACTTCTTAAGCATCTTTTCAAGAATCTTCAACCAAGTGGGATCATCGTCGACAACAAGAACTCTGAGGCCCGCCGGGAAACAATCAGACCTCGGCGAAGAAAACCCACTTGAATCCATCGACAAAGCTCAAATCTTGAGAAGGAAAAAAAGGTTAAATTTTTTTTTTCTAGTGAAAAAAAAATAGTGAAACTAAAAGACAAAAAAAAGGGGGGCGATCAGTGCTGAAACAACATGTATATACAAAATAGGCAGGCGACTTGTCTGTATATGGTATATGTTGATGATTTTATAAAATGGGTTCGGTACAGTAATGTGACAAAGAAATGTGAGGGATATATAGCCAAAGAGAGATTAACTATAAATAAAGACTTGGAGAGAGTGTATATGCGCTGTGAGTTGTTTTTGTGTGTTTTTTCGCGTGGTTTTTAATTGTTTTTAAGTGGAATGAAAAAGAAGAATATTTGGCGCCGGCTATTTAACAGTACTTGTAGTTGACGGTTACTGTTTTCGGTAACATTATTATCTTTGCTTGTCCTTGCAAATAAGGTAAGAAACTAATCATAAGGAGAGAGGGTTGACTCGGCTTTTGACTTCGTGAGGAAGTAAATATTAGAATTCAATATACATATATAACAAGTAAATATTAGAGTTCAACTCTTATGTCTCAATTGAATAACCAACAAAAAAATAATTCGTATGAATTTCGAAAAATATAACATATAGATCTCAGTTTGATCGTAATGAAATAAAAATTAAAATTAGATATGTTTATTTGTTTTTATCAAATAAATAACATGAATGATAATTTTATGATTTGATGGGATATGTAACTCTAAAATTAAAAAAAAAAAAAAAGAAATTTTGAACCACGATTTAAGAGATGTCAAATCTGATGATATGGGACATAGAATGAGACAAAGGAATGAAACATAGGATTTCATAGTTATAAAATTTAAGTACACATTCATAAATATTGAATCATGACCCACAGGTTGAAATTCGTCCAAATTCACCCCACATGACATGATAGACATAAAATAAGAATTCATGACATACTTAAATTTGTAACAATCCAATCCTATGTTTCATTCATTTGTCTCGTTCTCTATCCCGTAAATTCACCCAGCATGACATGACAGCCATAAAATAAAATTCATGACATACTTAAAGTTATAACTATCGAATCCTATGTTTCATTAATTTGTCTCATTCTCTGTCCCGTAAATTCACCAACATGACATGACAGCCATAAAATAGAATTCATGACATACTTAAATTTATAACTACCGAATCCTATGTTTCATTCATTTGTCTCATTCTCTGTCCCATAAATTCACTCAACATGACATGACAGCCATAAAATACAATTCATGATATACTTAAATTTATAACTATCGAATCATATGTTTAATTCCTTTGTCTCGTTCTCTGTCCCATAAATTCACCCAACATGACATGACAACCGTAAAACAGAATACATGACATACGGGTTGAACTACCACCCGAACCATTGGGCTAGAATTCAGTACCATATGATTTAGCCAAAATCGGAATATATGTTTTTTACTCATACACAACGCCGTGTTTGCGAACGACTAAGTTTAGTATGATTGAATCTAAATATCTATTCTATTATATTAAGGTGAGGGGTAGATATTAACTGCTATTTTGGTCTGTAAAATATTTACATTTTAACCTCTATATTTCTAATTTATTAGTTAAATAATTATCCTATTTAACCCCTCAATTTTTAGTTATTATACTTATACTCGTACGCATTATTTTCCTTTTATATATAAAAATTATAATTCATCTACTAAACATAAATCATAAATTTCAAAATTAAAATCAAAATAATTATATTTTAAGCACACGCATAGAGTGTGCAGATAGTACTAATATGTGAAATGTGGGACATCGCGGCTTCCATTCCATTGGCTTATGAATTCTGTTTGAAATTCACACATACTGCAATAGTGTTTGAATTCAAGTGCATTCAACCCACGATCTTTAGTTAGAAAATGTAAAATGGTTCAGATCGTGGGTTGAATGCACTGTTGTGAACCATTTCGTGGGTTCAGATCTGATCAGTTAGAAAATGTAAAATGGTTCACAACCGTGGGACATTTCTGAACCGCCGGATTTTAATTCCCACCAAAATGTCCCCCTCTATGTCCCAAAGTGATCAGATCCGTTAAAATTAAAATCCGGCGGTTCAGAAAAATTCCTTTTTATTTTTTAATTCTTTTAATCCGACAGTCCACCAAATCATAAAATCGTTGTTATTTCATGAGATTTATATGATAAAAATAAATAAACACATCCATTTTATCCTTTGTTTTATGATGATCGATTTGATATCCATATCATATATTTTTCGATAATCATAAAAATCAATTTTAAAAAGTGGGACAGGAAATGAGATAGAGATTATGGGACATATGATTTCAACCGATTTTGAAGGACCCAACCTATTTGTTTTGAATCCCATTATTACTTATTAGTAATTAATTATTCAAGTTAATAGCGAAAATTAATTTGGTTCGTTCTTTCTCTTGCCAATTAGACTATGACAACCAAACACACTTTTATATAAGTTCATTGCTAATCTATGTGTAAGATCTATCAATGCCGTTCGCTTTTTCTTCTCACAATTAACTATTTTCGCGGTGATTAATGGACATTGCAACCAAGTCTCAGAATTATTCTATTCCTATAGAATTGTATATACAACATTTTTTCCTCTATGAACAATTGAATAATTCGTATGTAATTCTTGTCTCCTTGTCGTTGGAGCGTGAAATCCACGCCTTTTATCCTTTTTCTTATGATGGAGAATTAACTATACATATTCCCTCAAAGCTGATTAGCGTTACACAGTAACGTTATAATAAACGACAATTATATATAAACTATTAAATTATATAATTTACCATAGAACTCGTTCGTAAATGATGAGGTTTTGCAACTACGCACAAGTTGTTCCAAGCGATGAGGTTTTGCAATTGCAAGTTGATTCAAACACTCAAACAACTTTATCTCATTTCCCCTAATAATCTTTTAATTACTTTTCCTCGTAAAAGCCCATTTCTTGCAACATTTTACTATGCATATTATATTCATTGTTAAGTACTTAATACGCACACACGCCTTGTAAAGACAAGAAATGCGTGATGGACCAATAATCTTTCTCATCTTTACATTTCAATTTTAGCTTTTGTTGCTGAAAGATAATATAACATTTTTCATTAACCAAACAATAAATAAATAGAGGTGCTTCAACTTTGAAGCCACAAATAGGGCTGAAGGACAAGCCTTTTTCAGAGTGGGGTATATATCTACCTATGATAAATATATAGTATATAATATAATATAAAGAAAGAAAAATGCCCACTAAGTTATAGGTGTCCCTTTTGGCTCAAAGAAATGGTTGGGAGAATGATTGGTAGGCTCTGAACACATTTGTGAGTATGAACCATGCAACTCTTCCCTTAATGGGGCATTTTACCTTTTTATTTATTTATTATTTTAGATGAAAAGATGACAGATAATTTCCATTTCATCATCCTCACCCTTCCTATGATACATCTATATGATCGCGTGTTTCTTGATTATTACCACCCCACAAAATAAAAGAAAGTTTTAAATTAAATATTCCTTTGGTTTATGTACATTAATCCTATTAAGAATAAGGTCGTTGTTTATTAGCAAAAAGGCTAAGAAGATGCCTTCCTAGCTTAATTATTGCACGGATTTCATATTCTTGGAGAATATGCTCAAGGAAATAGAATACTTGGTTCATTTTATCCTTTCCTTGGGTTCATTTTTCACATATCCACGCACAACATCACCGTGGCGTAATCCTCCAAACTCCAATTAATTTCTGTATACATCCCACAATATTAAGTATTTTCTATATTGTGGGTAACAAATTTCCATATTAAAATATTGGAACAAAGTACCATACTATTTAGGCCCATTTAAGCCCATTAAAAGCCCATCACACAAGTTCCAATAATTACGAAATAGTACAATTTCAAATCACTGCGATCTCATCCTATTAATCTGATTCAAAGCGGGCTGCAAAATGTTGTACAGAACCCAAACGATCGCCGGCGCAACGACGAACAGCAGAAGTTGTCCCCTATTGTCGCTCGCCGCCGCCGCCGCCTCGGCGAGGGAGGCGATCTCAGACGGCATAGACGACGCGGAAGCGTCCTGCGGGCCGAAAAAGCCCGAGCCCACCAATCCGCCGAGCCCAACGCCGGCGACCACCCCTTTGGTGGTCCTCATCCTATTGATCTGATTGAGCGCCGGCTGAAGGATGTTGTAGGCCACCCATAGAACGGCGGGGACGATAGGGAGCAAAAGGGCAAGCCCACGGCTGTCCCCTTCGGCTATCACGGCGAGCTGCTGGGCGGCGAAGGCCGGCTCAGCGGCTGAGAGGGCGGAGAATACGGCGGCACCCACGGCCGTCCCTGCTAGTGGGGCGGCGGCGGCGGCGGCGGCGATGGATTTGGGCGAGTCTTGGACGGTGATGAGAGGGATTTGCTTTGTGGGCTTTGTTGAGTTTTTGTTGGTTAGGCATTTTGGGTTGAGTTTGAGCGTGGCTATGGTTGTTGCCATTGTTGTCGACGCCATTTTTTCTTTTTTTTTTGGCTTTTGCTTTTGCTTCTTTCGTGTATCGTTCTTTTGGGCGCTAACAATGGAATGTAATAACTTTCACTCGTTCAGTGTAATATTTTCTGGAATTTTCTTGTTTTCTTATCCATAAAGGTGAGATTTTGGCGAGATATGGACCTCATGTTAGGTTCCCCACCTTGGATTTTCTTATCCTATGTTTTGCTCAAAATCGAGTCTTGTTAGTTCTTCGTGGTTAAAAATGCTACTCCAACTTTAATGCGCTTTAAGGATATACTAAAATGGGCTTATATTGGGCCGGAGTTGGCGTGTACGTGTTGAAGTTGACACTGAATTTGTTAATGTGCATTGCTAATGGCTTGGCTTATTTTTAAAAACCAAATAAAAACGTACGGTAGTTGCATAGCTTGTCGTGTACAGGAGATAAATAAAATTGCATTTTTTTAAAAAAAAATTAATTTATTTGGGAGAAGTTTTATGTATTTATAATTTACCAGGCCTACATTGGGTGTCATTTCGTGTCGTGAAAGGCAAGATTATGCCAGCTCAGCTTTTCGTACGTTTTAACCCAAGGGAATACTGACGTCATAAATTGTTAGTTTTTTGAGGAAAAAAATTGGATAATTCTATCACACCCCCTAAAGCTAAAATTCTATTCACCCCCTTATTTATTATCATCATATATTAATTACATCCCTTATCTATTATCACGATGAATTTATTATAAAAGTGATTTGTTCGAGTTTCAAAACCATCAAGGTGGTGTTCGATCCAATCTTCATGCTTAACTACTGTACAATATTATTTATTAATTATCATAAATAATATGGAGGATGTGATAGCTATTATTTAAATTATTCTTTCTAAACATAAAGTAGACAACTCTCTTAGATCAAAACTCGACCAATATTGCTTCGGTCGCGGGACACATTAGTTATGTATTATTCTATAACGTAAAAATAGAAAGAAAAGTGAAATTTAAATTACAAATCAATGTTTTTAAATATATATTTATCCTTAGATAGTTGTTTCTGTTTTTGTATTTATTTAACTATTTGTACAGGGTGATAAGAAATAAGTTTATATATTATAGGAATGTTGAGTTCAGCGTGAATTTGTAAACCAAAACATTATGAAAATAGTAAATTAACTATTGAAAAAATTGGGTTCAATAAGTGCCGTTGAATTGAATCCAATGTAAAAGTTGAAATAAATACTTCAATTTAATGTTGATGAATTAATTGTAGAAAACCAAAAAATTTAAGAATATTCACAATTTCCAATATCTTTTTCATCCACAAAGGGGGTGCCAATAGTAGTACCCAAAAAAATTTAGTCCGGATAACGGTTAAATATGCTCAAACAAAATTATACTTATTAAATTTAACAATTTATTCAGTTCCAACACTTCTGAACTACTTGAATCTCGTGACTACGAACTGATCGATCCCTCAACGCACTCCAAGAATACTCGTTGTTTATTATTATTGTTGGTATATTTTCGAAGGTATTGGTCGAACTGCAAATTTGTCTCGTACTTGTATGACTGTAGAATCGCATGACTGTTAGTTTGTATTACTGTGAGGCTGGTCGACTTGTGACTGCGAAGTGCGAGGCCGTATGACTATGACATGAGGTACGCCACAACAGCAAGTCAGCAAGGCTTGTATAACTATAATGACAATAGTAACGTATAACAGTTCCAGCAACAGTAACGTATAATTGCGGCTTATACAAATTTCTTAGAGGCTTGAGCTGAACTCAATTTTTTAATATATTCCTTATATAGGTCTGTATCCCAGAATACTGCGGAAGAACGTAACTTCGTCGTGCACTGAAGAAGTCACCGACGAACTTGAATATTTTATTTGAACAGTGAATATATGGCTTGATTATTTGTAAGGATTTGTGTATTCATCTCCGTGAGTCTCGACCTTTAATAAAATGAGAAGACAACTTTTTTTTGAAGAGGCATAACTCTCTCCGGACACGCCTTTTGATTCAAACTGTCATGGATTTCCGCCAATAATTGTGTAAACGTTCGCTTAAGGTGTGTGTCCATTTGGCTTTAAAATAAATTATAAATAGAAATAAAATAATTTTTTTTTCTTGACAAAGTAATAATCCAATCGCAAGAGTGCGGGTTGTCAGGCGTCAATTCCACACACGAGTCAACTGAATTTGCACCCCCTGCCCGCGCACGTGAGGGACACATGTGTGGCATAATTTCACCTATTTATTTTAAACAAATAAAACACACAACCATTTATAAGGAGGTGAAAATCTTGTGTTTTAACCAATATGGGACACTTATTCTTTTTTAAATTTTATTTTCCACAATTTTTATGCCCAATCTCATTCAAAGTCATACCCATTAACTCCAACAACTATAATAAAATAGTATATCATATCGACGTATCACATATATGTTATTTAATATTTAAAGTAATTTTTTTTTTTGCGCCAGGTAGCTATCCTCACTTAACGCAACAGTAATCTCACCCCACAATCCGATTAAGTTCGGTCTGAATTGGATCATAATCTCATCTTCAGCTTTGTGACAACCATGGCTTCTATCCGAACTAACCCTTCGGTCTATGGAACTGACCCGAAGATCCCACAAAGTACGACCGGCAGTAAAGGTTCCCAGCCGAAATGATTTTAAAGTTTACGTTGGTAGTTTTGGTGGTGCTAAGGTGAAGGTAGAAAATTTACGTGTTTGTATTTGTAATGTTCTCACATAATAGGTTTTCTACGACTTTGGATGCCGGGAAGTTTTTTCCTCTTACTTAACAAATAATCTTACTCAACAAATAATTTTTCCATGTGTGGTCCCACGCATTCCGATCTTTATAAGAGCATCTCCAACCCATCATAAAAATACAGTTACTTGTACGGAGCAGTTGCTACAGTGCTTTTACTCCAACCGTACTCCATTTTCTACACTATTTTCACTCCACCCATTAAACCTAAAAATCAAATTCATATTTATTACTATCATAATTGACTTATTAAAATCTGTTATAGCGATTAAAAATGTCAGTATATTTAAAACTAAAATAAATTATAAAATCGGCATATTATTAATTATAACTTTATTAATTAATAAGAAAAACATCAATTAATAAACGAAAACTAATATAATATATTCAAATATTATTATTATTATTAAAATATTTTTTATTAGTTAAAATATAAATAAATAGAAACTGCAACTCTACTTTTGTGTTGGAAATTACGGGTGGTCTAGATCTAAAGTATATCTGCTCACCAACACAATATTTGTGTTAAATATAGAGTCCCATTAGAGTAAAAACGTACTCTATTTTTATCTTTTACACAAGCTTGAAGTACCAATTGAAGATGCTGTGACCACTAACAAGCTTTCTTTATACGGCGCTTCGCACAAAGTGTCGACGGACCCATGTAGGGTTCACAATCACACCCTTTCCAAGTGAGGTTAGATTATGGATGTTAATTTGGAGGGGACCGATATTCGCCAACAATATTTGCTCCCAGTGATTCTTAGAACTATTTCCTTCATAACCATCGACTTATGTTTACTTAGTTTAATTTGTATTGCCTGATTTTACTTTGTTAGCATTTACCGCAGTTTATATTATGTCGCAATCTCATATAATTATCATAAATCCATTTCTTGAAGACCAAAACGGGCTTCACCACCTTTCGAGAGCGGTGCATTTCGTGTCAATTCGATCAAGAAGATCTGGGCTTAATTTCGAATGTTGCATAAGAAAATCATATCATGCTATTCATTGCAACACAAAATGCCGTCTATATACATACATATATTAATTCATGTATAGTTCTATATTAGGAATATATTGATTGTTTCATTTTGTAAATTTTTAAATATTGAGTGGTTGTATATGTGGTTAAAACATATATGTAGAGTAGAGATAAGCGGATGAGGCGCACATTCCACCAATTATTGTAGTAAATCAATTTCTTCGTTTATCTTTATTTAATCTTCCGTCGATAGGGGTTGGGTCATGTGATTGAGTCGTGACATCTACCAAGTATATAATTAAGTTTGATTTCAATTGGTCAGTAAGAATCGATGTTTTCTGTAATTCCGAATAATACACACAAAATAGGAGTAATCTCCCTTGGAAAGATCGTTCTCATAGCCGGTTTAAATTCAAATCCAATTACTTCCATTTATTTTATTTTTTAAGTGGTCCTTAGGTGATGAACTTTGATAAACGTATTTCGATACGTTTATCGTAGTATTTATTTGGGGTATATAGAGCTTTAGCAATCAATTTATGCATTTATTCGACATATTTACACTCATTTTGATATTGAAGGAGCTTAGGACGAGTTTCGAGCGAAAAGGAGCGAAAACGAGGCAAAACGGAGCAAAAAGGACGAATACTGCCCTCTGTCACGGCCGTTACTGTCCATGCACGAGGCCGTGACGTCCACCAGAGGAGAACACTACTTGGTGTCACGGCCGTGACACTTATTGCACCAGGCCGTGACCCATAGCAGCAGCAGCATTAGAAAATTCATATCTCTCAATCCAGACCTCGGATTGAGAATTCCTTTGGTCATAATCAAGATTGGCGAGTCTTCTATCTATGGTTAAAATTTCAGGTCAATCGGACATCGTTTACCCCTCCATCCGAGAGAAATACGAAACTGCCGCAAAGCTGTTGAGACGGTCACGGCCGTGACGCTACTGCACCAGGCCGTGACGAGCGGCAGTGAGCTCAAATTTTCGCCCAGAAAGTGTCACGGCCGTGACCTATCTTGTCCCAGGCCGTGACAGTGTCGAATTTCACTATAAAAATCCCAAATTCGACCCAGAAAGGGGGATTCTCACCAGATATCAACCCTAACTCATAAGAGGCGAATTACAGACGCCAGAAACGCAGAATTTCATTGGAGAAGCGCGAGAGACGGATCAACGACGCAATCACACCAAATTAAACGCAGACCGAAGATTCATCTGTGCCACCATCCCAGATCATCAGTATTCAAGATCATGAATTCTTCTTCTTCGTTTCTTATTTCTTTCGTTGTTTTCCCGTCAATTATGCGTAGCTAAATCCCGTTTGTGTTTGGGATTAGATGAACGCTAGGATATTTCGTAGTTAAGACGTATATCATCGTGAATTCGTGTTTTTGACTATTTATCGTTCTATGAATATGATTCGTCGCTTTAATATGTCTATGTGTTGAAGTGATCGTGTGGATAAACGTTTAGGGCGACAGCTAAGAAACGTTTAGGCCGTTCATAGAAGATAGGATTCAAGTATAGGGCGAAAGCAAATACTCGATCCTCGCCTTTAGTAATTACTGAACCTTAGATCCCCGCGAGCGTTTAGGGCGACAGCAAATTCGTGAGCGGGTAGGAAATTACTGCGATCTAGTCAGAATCACGTAGGAGCGAGAATTCATTGTCTTAACCGAGAGTACCTAGCGGGATTCGAATCCCGAGCACATCTCTATTATCTGAAAGTTTTCACCAGTTTAGGCGTATTCTTTTAGTCTCTCGTTGATTTAGGAGTAATCTGTTAGGATAGTCCGTAACACCACCGGCATATTTTATTTAGGCTAAATATCGAGTCGATAGGTTATTACTAGTACTTGATTTATTCCTCGTGTTCGATACTCGTTTACTCGCTTTACTACACTACAAACGATAGGTCCACTGCCTATCGCACGTCGGTGACAGTAATTTAGTATTCGTTTTAATTATTACTTGTCGCACTTTTCATTCACACACCACGTGTCGATCAAGTTTTTGGCGCCGTTGCCGGGGAATAAATTGATATTAGGAACACCGTAGTTCGGTAATTTAGCCATTTTTATTTGAAGTTTTCCTTTTTTCTTTATTACTATTTGCGTTATTTGTTCTTTTAGTCATTGTTATTTTCGTTATTTCTTTTACGGGTCGATTTCTTTTAGTCCAGATACAGAAGTAGATATGGCGGACCACAGAGTGCCCGTCCACGAGGAGGAGCCATCACTACAAGATCTCCTCAAGAATGCCGCGCTAGGCGGTACTGAGTCGGCAATTATCATCCCGCCGATCGAGAACAACAATTTCGAGCTGAAGCACTCTTGGCTTCAGATGATCTTCCAGACGGCTCAGTTTGAAGGCAATCCCGACGACGATCCCTACTCCCATCTGAAGGCCTTTCTGACGGTGACCGACACCATCAAGATCAACGGTGTCTCGGGCGATGCGATCAAGCTGATGCTATTTCCGTTCTCGCTCAAGTTCAGGGCGAAGGACTGGTTGGACATGTTGCCGCCCAGATCGATCACCACGTGGGAAGAGATGCGAGCCGCTTTCATCAACCACTACTTCCCACTCTCAAAGGTGCTGAGGTTGAAGACGGAGATTTCTCTATTCCACCAGAAGGACTCTGAGAATCTGTATGAGGTGTGGGAGCGATACAAGGCGCTATTGAAGAGATGCCCACAGCACGGGATGTCGAAGGCAGCCCAGATCAACAGGTTCCACGAGGGACTTCGACCAGATACAATCCCTAACCCCTCTAGAGACGAAAAAGAGCACAAAAGAACGTAGAATCACGTCCCGGAGCGCAAGAGACGGAATTCCACGCAGAAGTGAACGAAGAACGAAGATCATCCGCGCTTCCAACGATTATGAGTTCTTTTCTCTTAATTTCTATTTCCCTGATTGTTTTTCCTTCAATAATGCGTAGCTAATTCCCTTTGTGTTTGGGATTAGATGAACGCTAGGATTTATCGTAGTTAAGACTTGATTATCGTGACTATGTGTTATGACTATTTATCGTTCTATGAAATTGCTTCGTTACTTTAATATGTCTATGTGTTAAAGTAATCGTTTGGAAAATCGTTTAGGGCGACAGCTAAATAACGATTAGGCCATTCGTAGAAGATAGGATTCGATTATAGGGCGACAGCAAATAATCGATCCTCGCCGTTAGTAATTAATGAATTTTAGATCCCTGCGAGCGTTTAGGGCGACAGCAAACTCGCGAGCAGGCAGGAAAATTACTGCGATCTAGTCAGAATCACGTAGGAGCGATAGTTAATTACCTTAGCCGATAGCACCTAGCGGGATTCGAATCCCGAGCACGTTTTTATTATCTGAAAGTTTCGTACCAGTTTTAACGTGTTCTTCGAATCTCTAGTCGATTTAGGAGAAAGTATTAGGTTAAGTCATCATCAACTTGCGTATTTCCTTTAGGTTAAATATCGAATCGATTAGGTTATTACTAGTACTTGATCTGTTCCTTGTGTTCGATACTCGTTTACTCACTTTACTGCACTACAAACGATAGGTCCACTGCCTATCGCACGCCGGTGTTAGTAATTAGGTATTCGTTTTAATTATTACTTGTCGCACTTTCATACCCAGTTCGAGGGTAACCCCGAGGACGACCCTTATTCCCACCTGAAGGCGTTCTTGACTGTGACCGACACCATCAAAATCAACGGTGTCCCGGGTGATGCGATCAAGCTGATGCTGTTCCCGTTCTCGCTCAAGTTCAGGGCGAAGGATTGGCTAGACATGTTACCGCCCAGGTCGATCACCACGTGGGAAGAGATGCGAGCCGCTTTCATCAATCACTACTTCCCACTATCGAAGGTGTTGCGGTTGAAGACGGAGATTTCTCTATTCCACCAGAAAGACTCTGAGAATCTGTACGAGGTGTGGGAGCGTTACAAGGCGTTACTGAAGAGGTGCCCACAGCACGGGATGTCGAAGGCAGCCCAGATCAACCGATTCCACGAGGGGCTCAACGACCAGACTGTCCATATGCTAGACGGAGCCGCCGGAGGAGGACTCGTGAAGCTCAACGCGACCGACGCTTGGAACCTCATTGAGGACTACTCGAGGAACAGCTTCATGAGAGGCAATACCAGAATGAAGACAACCGGTGTGTTCGGAGTCGGTGAGGAGACGGCCACTAATGCTAAGATCGAGGCGCTTCAGCAACAAATCGCCTCGACGAACTCCCAGTTGCAGACGGTGATTGGCGCATTACTTCCCAAGTCCGGGCAAACTCAGCCCGTGAACGCCGTGGCCACCATCGCACCGACGCAGCACACGTCTTACGTGCCATTGTGCGGAATTTGTGGCGCATCCCACGAGACATCAGAATGCCAACTTGGGCAGCCGCTGGAGTACGTAGACTATATGGGCAATTACCAAGGTGGCCAGCGAAGCTTCCAGCCTCGGGCACATCCAAACCTGGCGTACGGGAATCAGAACCATCAGGGCCAAGGACCGCCAGGATTTCAGCCTCGACCATCCGGATTCCAAAATGGGCCACCACGACAGTACCAGAACGCGCCCGCAGGAGGATCCGACGACATGAGGGAGATGAAGGACATGATGAAGGCACTTCTCACGAATTTCAGTAGCACCACCGCAGCCCACGAAAGCCGAATGACGAAGATGGAGGAGTACATGGAGGCAAACGACTTGCGTGCTCAGAATACAGATGCCTCGATCAAGAGGTTGGAGCAGCAAGTGGGGCAATTAGCAAAGCAAATGGCGGGGCGAAATCAAGGATCACTCCCGAGCTACACCGAGACAAACCCCAAGGAGTATTGCAATGCGGTAACCCTGAGGAGCGGGAGAGGTATACAGGAAGCTCCCACCAAGCAGAATTTAAAGGAGAAAGTCGATTTTGAGGGCCACGACGAGCCAGAAGTGGAGGAAAGCAAGGGCGACGGAGTCGAGAAGGTCAAGGATAACGAGAGAAAGACGCGACCATTCGTGAAGCCGTATCAACCAAAGATCCCGTACCCAGCTCGGTTGAGAGGAGCTGCACCTGAAAAGGAGAAGGTTCAACCTAAAAAGGAGGAGGCTGCACACGAAATAGAAAAAACGAGGGAGAATGAGCGGCCACCAGTGATGCCGTACCAGCCGAAGATTCCCTATTCAGCACGGTTGAAGAAGGACAAAGACGAGGCACTAATTGGCAGATTTATGGGTATGTGCAAAGAATTACATATTAACTTACCGTTTATTGAAGCTATTGTGCAGATGCCCAGTTTCGTTAAGTTCCTGATGGACTTGCTGAGGAACCGACAGAAGCTCGAACACGTCTCCACGGTATACCTACGAGGAGAGTGTTCGGCGATAATCCAGAGCAAGATACCGAAAAAGCTCAAGGACCCAGGGAGTTTTACTATTCCTTGTCTGATAGGTGATTTAGTGGTTGAGCATGCTTTAGCTGATTTAGGCGCTAGTATAAATTTAATGCCGTACTCCATGTTTAAGTGCTTAGGATTAGGTGAACCACGACCCACTAGAATGAGTATTCAACTGGCCGATAGATCGTTAAAATACCCTCTAGGTGTTATTGAGGATGTTCTAGTTAAGGTCGATAAGTTCGTTATCCCTGCTGATTTTGTGATCTTAGACATGGACGAGCATGAAAATGTTCCATTAATTCTAGGTAGACCATTCTTAGCGACAGGCGAGACCATGATAGATGTTAGGAATGGAACATTAACATTGACAGTAGATGGTGAAAAAGTTACATTCAATATGGCTGATTCGATGAAAAAGAGCAACGAGCAAGATGATAAATGCTATTTTTTAGATGTCTTTGAGCGCGATTTTCTCTTTCCCGTGCAAGGTTTGTCACAGGTCAGTGAGCATGATAGACACACGATTATGGCAATCGATAAGTGTGGGGAGGAGATCGACGAACCCATCATAGCCATCGACGGGAGCAGCGAAGAAGTTAAGAATAAGAGCCCAGTCGAGGAGCGACCGCCACTAGAGCTGAAACCGCTGCCCGGCGAAAGGCGACACCTCCAAAGTATGGATGTAGGCGAGGGAGACGTAATCGGAAAAGAGGTGTTGTACCTCGACTTCCAGCCACCCTAAGCGAACGGAAGCACGTCCTGCTGAAGACGGTAAACGAAGCGCTACTTGGGAGGCAACCCATGTGTTATCTATCTAGTACTTTCTTTTATTTATTTATCTATGACTATGATGCATATGAAATATATTATTATTTTTATTATATATGTCTAGTTCCTTTTTACGTTTCGTTTCTTTTAAGTTATGTCAGGATATCATGAGTCACGATCCACGACCTGCACGCTTTCAGTCACGACTACTTCACGACCACGTCATTTATTTGTCAGGGGAGTCACGATCTTTTTAAACTCTTTTTCTCTTCCTTTTATTTTTTTTTACGTTGAGGACAACGTCAGGTTTAAGTGTGGGGAGGGGATTCTAGTTTGAAAACTTACGTGAAAATTTTTAAATTTTTTATGACGTATCTCTGAGCTAAAATTTTCGTTAGAAAGGCATGAATTCTTGAACGCTGGCACGAGTTTTGGCGTTTATTTCGAGTTAGTCTGCATTATTATGAATCTTTGTGAGCAATTAGGATATGCATGACTGACCGAATCATGTTTGCCTGAATAGATATAGCACTGTTTTGAGAGTTTCGTACACATAACCCCATTAGAGTTTGAGCCTGACGAGCTTATGCTCATTTTTTTTCTTGGTTGTGTGACGTGCCTAGTCTATATCTCTCTAGAACTTGCCTGTCTAATGCGTGTTGAACTGTTTTTGGTGTGTTAGTGTAGAAATGACGAGGGCATTAGGAATTAAGTCCAGAGCCAAAACTTCCCACCATGACTAACCCAATAGTTAGCCCCTTTGAGCCTGAGCCTATTCGTTGCGTACCTCATATGATGCCCCTGACTCATATAAGCCTCCAGAAATTATATGAACCCGAATTCGTTAGAATAGAGCAGAAGTCGAACTTGAGAGTTACTGTTCAGTGTATGGTTTGGTGTTCTTCTCTGTTATTTGTGAAATGACTCGCCCCTGATTTGACCGTTTTCTGAAATGACCTGATCCCTTTTCATAAGCATACCCATAAACCTTTTGGCAAGATATAGGTTTTGGTAATAAGTATCCCTAGGTACACGGCATTCGCTGTGACGATGTATTCTTTGCGACAAAAGCCGAACCTTGATGTTTTGAGGGAATAAGGGTAGTGCACTAAAGCGTAATTAAGGGGAAAGGGCAGAAAATGAAAGAGAACTGAGTTGACAGGGGTCGGGCAGAAAAGTCTAGGATTTCGGGGCAAGAATGTTGAATCCTGTGCTGGGACGTGTGATTTTCTGTTCGATCATGCTATGTTCTTCGAAATTTTTCGCGTACGTACCCTAGCTTAAAGATTGCATGTTCATTGGATATGCGTACCATTTTATGACTATTTGATCCATATTCTCCCGAAAAGACCCTCAGATTTATGCTTGCCACTTTAAATAGTAGATATGCGATTAGCCTGCAAGCCTATGGCAGGGGTTGGACTAGCGCACAAATTTGAGTGATTCACTATAAATTTAGCCTATACATTGAACGACGTGAGCGAATCCTTGTGAGGTATGAGTCTCGATTAGCAGTGCAAAGGAAGTTTAGGTCGACAAGTGCAAGTCATTAGTGTAACATCCGTGATTGTTTGCTTGATTCCTTTTGTGCTTTCTAGCTTTGATGATAAATTGCGAATAATCGTGTCGTTATCTTGATGTGATGCCTAATCTTACTTCTAATTTACTTGAGGACAAGCAAATGCTTAAGTGTGGGGAGGTTTGATAAACGTATTTCGATACGTTTATCGTAGTATTTATTTGGGGTATATAGAGCTTTAGCAATCAATTTATGCATTTATTCGACATATTTACACTCATTTTGATATTGAAGGAGCTTAGGACGAGTTTCGAGCGAAAAGGAGCGAAAACGAGGCAAAACGGAGCAAAAAGGACGAATACTGCCCTCTGTCACGGCCGTTACTGTCCATGCACGAGGCCGTGACGTCCACCAGAGGAGAACACTACTTGGTGTCACGGCCGTGACACTTATTGCACCAGGCCGTGACCCATAGCAGCAGCAGCATTAGAAAATTCATATCTCTCAATCCAGACCTCAGATTGAGAATTCCTTTGGTCATAATCAAGATTGGCGAGTCTTCTATCTATGGTTAAAATTTCAGGTCAATCGGACATCGTTTACCCCTCCATCCGAGAGAAATACGAAACTGCCGCAAAGCTGTTGAGACGGTCACGGCCGTGACGCTACTGCACCAGGCCGTGACGAGCGGCAGTGAGCTCAAATTTTCGCCCAGAAAGTGTCACGGCCGTGACCTATCTTGTCCCAGGCCGTGACAGTGTCGAATTTCACTATAAAAATCCCAAATTCGACCCAGAAAGGGGGATTCTCACCAGATATCAACCCTAACTCATAAGAGGCGAATTACAGACGCCAGAAACGCAGAATTTCATTGGAGAAGCGCGAGAGACGGATCAACGACGCAATCACACCAAATTAAACGCAGACCGAAGATTCATCTGTGCCACCATCCCAGATCATCAGTATTCAAGATCATGAATTCTTCTTCTTCGTTTCTTATTTCTTTCGTTGTTTTCCCGTCAATTATGCGTAGCTAAATCCCGTTTGTGTTTGGGATTAGATGAACGCTAGGATATTTCGTAGTTAAGACGTATATCATCGTGAATTCGTGTTTTTGACTATTTATCGTTCTATGAATATGATTCGTCGCTTTAATATGTCTATGTGTTGAAGTGATCGTGTGGATAAACGTTTAGGGCGACAGCTAAGAAACGTTTAGGCCGTTCATAGAAGATAGGATTCAAGTATAGGGCGAAAGCAAATACTCGATCCTCGCCTTTAGTAATTACTGAACCTTAGATCCCCGCGAGCGTTTAGGGCGACAGCAAATTCGTGAGCGGGTAGGAAATTACTGCGATCTAGTCAGAATCACGTAGGAGCGAGAATTCATTGTCTTAACCGAGAGTACCTAGCGGGATTCGAATCCCGAGCACATCTCTATTATCTGAAAGTTTTCACCAGTTTAGGCGTATTCTTTTAGTCTCTCGTTGATTTAGGAGTAATCTGTTAGGATAGTCCGTAACACCACCGGCATATTTTATTTAGGCTAAATATCGAGTCGATAGGTTATTACTAGTACTTGATTTATTCCTCGTGTTCGATACTCGTTTACTCGCTTTACTACACTACAAACGATAGGTCCACTGCCTATCGCACGTCGGTGACAGTAATTTAGTATTCGTTTTAATTATTACTTGTCGCACTTTTCATTCACACACCACGTGTCGATCAAACTTCGCTTTTTTTTTTTTTTTCGATTTCCTAGAAAATCATGGCTCTTCTAGATACATTTCTTCATTCGGATTAAAGTAGACAATTAAGTATTACGATTTTTACAGAATCTCTTGTTGAAGAGATAATAGATGAGAAGGTTGCAAGTAAACGTGTGCAGGCAAATGCCGAGGCAAATTGACCCCTCATCTATCTCAGAATTGCATTCCTTGTAATAAATAGAATATAGAAAAACAAATGCCATGTAAAAATTACATCATATCCATCTTCTTCACGCAGACTCCCTCCCTCTCTCTCTCTCTGTATTAATAATTCTTTGACAAACAACCCACCATTTTTTCCTGCCTTTGTCCAAGTCATCAGCTTCCAACGATCAAAGGGAAAACAATTGTCACCCTAAGGAAAAAAAAGGGGAAAAACTACACCTTTAGAGTTGGTGCCCTTTTGATCAGCTGTTTTCTGTTAAAATTCCTGTAGCAGATGTAAATTAAAGAGCTTCAGGAATCTCTGACCGCATTTCGTGTACGATTTTCTTCGTGGGTTTCTGTTTCTGATCGGTTTCGTGCGTCGGAACGTAAAGGATCAAGAGTGTCCGTACATATTCTATCTTCTGTTTTCTCCCAATTTATTGTAAAATTGTACTCGGATCTTTACTACGATTGACGAGATAAGCCCATCGGTCGATCAAAACAGATCTTTTACACATATGGGTTGCTCCAATATTCGATTTTTATGGTCAATCGATGCTTAAAGTTCGTCCGATCATTGCAAATTCTCGTAAATGCTTTCCCATTTTCTGCGCATGTGATATTCTTTTCTCCTTCTGCGCTACTTCTTTGATGTGAGATTACCCTCTGTGGAGGTTCTTTCTTCATCTCTGCTAATTCTACTACATCAACTTTTTCTGGGTTTTTTCCTTCTTACCACATTTGATCCTTTCTCTTGTATGGGCTGATTGTAATTTTATCTTTTTGCTTCTCTCTCTGATGATCGTCGTCCCCTTTCACCGCAGGCTTTTGGTAACATAACAGTCCTCTGATCAACTCAACCAACAACTCCCAAGGTTGATCGATCACAGCACAGAAAGCTCATCTCCTCAAATCAACCTCGTACTAAACTAACACGTCGTTTTTTGCCCTCGAAAGGCAGGGCATTCTCTCGCGGGCCCCATGGATGCTACTGCAAGCGGAGCGTCGAGCGTTCCTTATCATAACATCGTCCCGGATCAGCCATTACCACCCGCCTTAGTTTCACCTCAGAGGAACCAGCGCCACTGCTTCGGCGACGCAACACCTGGCGAATTCCCATTGGCCGCAAACCCTTCTATCGTCCTCCACGTCCTCACGGCTTGTAGCCTAAAACCCGAGGACTTGGCCAAGCTCGAGGCAAAGCTATCCTTGTTTATAGATGCTTAGTAGAATCGAATCGACAATTGAGTTGTTTAAATTGTTGGGTTTTTTTTTTGTTTTCTTGCATAGGCGACTTGCAAGTTCTTCAGGCAGAGTGCTCGTTTTCCTCCCGACAATGAGCTATCGCTGGCCGAGCTCGCCGCCCTCGATATGTGCGAGAGGAGAGCCATTTTCAGACCGATGGGGGCCGAGGAAAGGCGAGAAATGAAGAAACGGTGTGGAGGGTCGTGGAAGCTTGTACTCAGGTTTCTATTGGCCGGAGAAGTGTGCTATAGGAGGGAAAAGTCTCAGGCTATTGCGGGCCCCGGCCACAGCCTCGTCGTCACTCCTAAAGGAGAAGTTTACTCGTTCGGGTCGAACAGCTCGGGGCAGTTGGGAAACGGGACTACCGAAGAGGAATCTCGGCCCCTCTTGATCAGGTTTGTTTTGGGCGGTGGATTTTTTAGGCTTTGGAGGGGTGGCATTATAGGGACAATGAATTGAGGGGGGTGGGTGATATTATACGGACAATAACTTTCAAATTTAAGCAATGCTGGCGAACTCATGGGGTGACATTATACGGAAAATAACTTATAAAATTAAGAAATTTTGGGACCAAATCTAGGATTCCGACATATAACGTACCTAAATTGCTTAAATTTGACCCCCTAAATTCTCTGTCCCTATAACGTTACCCCCTAAATTACAAGACTAGAAAAATAATCATCCCATGTTTTTAACGTAAATCTAATGCCAATCGACGTGGTTCTTGGACGCAATCGATTTTTTTTTTTCCGTGAAGATCGCTGGTAGGAATACGCATCATACAAGCAGCAGCTGGGCCGGGACGAACGATGCTGATAAGCGACGCTGGGCGTGTCTACGCCTTTGGTAAGGAATCCTTCGGCGAACCCGAATATGGGGCTCAGGGAAATAAGCTAAGTACAACTCCCCAGCAAGTCGAATCTCTGAAGGACATATTCGTCGTCCAAGCCGCCATAGGAAACTTCTTCACGGCCGTTTTGTCTAGAGAAGGAAGGGTCTACACCTTTTCTTGGGGGGACGAGGAAAAGCTCGGGCACCAAACCGAGCCCGCCGACCGCGAGCCGCGCCCACTCTTGGGCGCGCTCGAGCACGTGCCCGTGGTTCAGATCGCCGCAGGATACTGCTACCTCCTCGCACTGGCTTGCCACCCTCATACCATGTAAGCAAGCGCCTTTTGGAGTATAACGTTCCTAAATTGCTTAGTTCTTTGAAGTTATTGTTTGTATAACGCCACCCCCCTTATATTACAGGACTGAGACAATAATCAACCTTTTTCTTTATAGGTCGGTCTACTCCGTGGGCTGTGGGCTCGGCGGGAAACTAGGGCACGGTGCTCGAACCGACGAGAAGCAGCCGAGGCTCATCCAACACTTTGAGACCCTAAGGCTACAGCCCGCGGTGGTCTCGGCCGGCGCATGGCACGCAGCCGTGGTGGGCCGGGACGGGCGTGTCTGCACTTGGGGCTGGGGCAGGTACGGCTGCTTGGGCCACGGAAACGAAGACTGCGAGTCGGTCCCTAAGGTGGTCCACGGCCTGAGCCACGTTCGAGCCGTCCACGTAGCCACGGGCGACTACACGACCTTTGTCGTCTCCCACGAGGGAGACGTCTACTCCTTTGGGTGCGGCGAATCGTCGAGCCTCGGGCACGGGAACGGCTCGGGTGACGAGCAGGTCTTTCTTTTTTTTTTTCCTTACGAGGGACTTAATCGTAAATTGCGTTTTCGATTGGGGGGGCGAAATGAAAACGCGATGTATTTTTATTAGGGAGGGGGCGGCGGGCATGCGAACGTGATGAGCCCGACGCTGGTGAGGTGTTTGAAGGAGAAGGACGAAAGGGTTGTGCAGATAAGCCTTACAAATTCGATATATTGGAACGCGC
Organism: Craterostigma plantagineum; assembly: GCA_027422505.1. NCBI lineage: Eukaryota > Viridiplantae > Streptophyta > Magnoliopsida > Lamiales > Linderniaceae > Craterostigma > Craterostigma plantagineum. The sequence goes on from JAPQWV010000145.1 coordinate 802,573, forward strand.
ACACGTTTGCGCTGACCGAGTCGGGCAGGCTCTATGCCTTCGGGGCGGGAGATAAGGGGCAGCTCGGGGTGGAGCTCGAGGCGGGCAGGAGCGAGCGGGCGGGGCCCGAGCTGGTCGACGTTGATCTGAGTTGACATGTTTCTTATTTATTACCTGATGATGATGTAATGGTTGCATGTTATTATGTGGTGTTGCTAGGTTGAGTTGTATTTATATTGATTGGTGCTGTTTTTTTTTTTTCTTTTTGTGTGTAAAATAGGAAGTGCATTTGTGAATAAGTGTAGGAGGGTTTAGGAGCTGCAGAAACTAACCTTCTTCTTTAGCTCTTTTACCTTTTAAACCAGGATCTATGATTATTCAAGTATTTGTAAGTGTTCCTTCTTTAATTTTTTTGTTTTTAACTTGTATATATAGGAATAATTGCTAATTTGGTCCCTCACTTATCAGCTTATATCAGTTTTAGTCCCTCGAAAACGGACCTCATCAATATATGTCCATTTTTTGTCCTTTATCAATTTTAGTCATTTTCGTCAGTTTGACCGGGTTGACCGTCAAAACTAACGGAATCGGCCCGGGGGGTTTGGTCACCAAACATTCGAAGATTTTGGTTGGAAAAATTTGACAAATATGATATTGAGTAGATCTGAATTATAGCCATATTATTCATCGAGTTTTGGTTCTGATGGTCCTTGCTTATCGTATTATTTTTTTCTAATCCTTAATTTTTCGTTCCATTTTGGATTGATTTTTTCTAGTCGAGTTTTCAACCAGAGGCGTATTTTCCTTACTGGATGCCGGTAGTAACCAGACGGTCCTCGTTAGCCATCGTACTACATGAAACGAGAAGCTAGATACCGTTTGAAAAAAAAAAAATAAAAAATCAAAGCTCATCATTATTATGATATTTCCATTTCACTGATAAAAAACAGAGTTTGGATTTCAATTTTCTTTTCTTTCCTTTCTATTGAATTTTTATCATGCAGTCAGAAAATCTAACAAATCCCATGCAGCATGCGCAGATCAGAAGACAAACAAAGCTCCAACAAGACCGAAAACGCCGAAGGCGACCGTGGCTCGAAGGGCTCCCACGCCGCTGTTAGGGCTCGGGGGGGCGGGCGCAAGGTCGGGGAATGCGTTGTCGGGGACGGGCCCGCCGACCGGGGCAGCATCTGTGGCTGCCCCGCTGACCGTTCCAATCACGTTGTCGTACGAATTAGGCCCCGCGGCGGGCAGTTCGGGCAGGGCGGGCAGTTCGGGCAGGTGGGGCACGGAGGTCGTCGGGCCCTCGGCTGCTTCGACCGAGCCAATGGGCGCATTGGAGTCGTCCGAGGCCGCCGAGGCTTTGCCCATGATGACGGCGGAAAAGAAAATAAGGGCAAGGACGAATAAGGTTGTTTGTTTCGACATTTTTTGTTCTACTCTTTTTTTTCAGTATTTTGGGTTTTCCTTGCACTTTTGCTTTCCTTTTTCTTTGGCAAGAATCTTGGTGAAGTATATATAGGTATCTGGGATTGTTTTGGATCGTTGTGTTCATTGTGTAAATAACGTATATTTCGGTGGTCTGAGGATGTTTTGACCTTGAGATAGTCTAATGGTGAGAAAAATTCATCCCCTCGTTTTTCCTTTCCTAAATATATACACTGAAAGAAAACTATCTAATTATGGTAGTTTTGGCGAATCCAATGTATGTTGTTGTATTAGTATATATTAATATATTTCAGCACAATGTGAGCGCAAATATATAAAATTATTTTATATTTTGAACACTTTATCATAAATTAAAGCAGTATGATAAAAAATATATAATCAAGCAATTAAAGATAAAATTATAATTAAATTGACATATACGCTCTTTTGAGTTGCATATAATATCGGTAACGGTAATAGTAAATTATCCACGTCCACGCATCACAAGGAAAGGGTGTATAAGAATTAACTTAATATGTATAAGGATATTTTTATTATAATGTTCTTGCTCACAAGACCCAATGTATGAGAAGACTTCTTGCCTTCCTCGCTCTATAGTGAATGGGTTGTTCTTTGCTGCATCTATAGCTCGAGAACATTGAGACGATTTATCAATTTATTTTAGTAAAATATCAACTTTCTCATAAGCTTCTAGGGCGTTTCCATGTCAATCTTCATCTCACAAAACCTTGAACTAGCATGCATTTTTATTGACAAAAACATATCTTAGCATTACACTAATGATCATCACAGTCAGCTGTACCTCAAAAGCCCTTGTTCTAAATTATATGTGTGTGTTGAATCTTGATCTCTGTTACAATTCCTTGTTTCCCCAGTCGACTAATTTCCCGGGGATTCGCATCTAACATCATATTCAGAGGACCATTTCACGGACATGTTAAACGTGAATACGCGTACAAAACCAAGAGACATGACTTAGAAGTATTTATTCATCAAACCAAGAGCAAAGCTTGAATCGTACGTTTTGCTATGAACACGCATTACTCAGTCAATGTTGTGAGTAAATAGCAGGCTTGTCTGAATCAGCAATTCGAATGTCACGAAAAAAAATTAGTCACTTTGATTGACTGCAATAGACAATCTAAAGGTTAGGCCAGAGAACCTTTTTCTTTCTGCTGTTGATAAAACTCCTCTTTCATTCTCCTTATTTCAGCCTCTTTCTCCATCCTCTCCTTCTGCAGAACAGAAATTGAGTAAAAAAGAACTCAAGTTTTAGCAGTAGCAAAATAAGATTATGATCCTCTGACACCTTAAATCGAGTACCTCAGTCATTTCTCTTTTGCATTGAGAAAGAAAAGAACCACATAAGTTCCATTCACACCTTACTCAACTCTAAGACTTAACATTCAGAGGCTTACAAAGCCTTTCGGTATATACCAGCGAACCCGATATAATTTCATCAAAACATCAAACAAATCTCAGTTCTTTCACTTCCCAAATTTAATTTGTGATCGGTACGACCCACACCAATAAAAATTAGGCCAGAAATACCCAGACAAGAAACGAGAATCGCGACAAATTCCGCTTCTGAATTTCCAGCTAAGATTAACGAATTGAAACTAATACCTTCTCGTCTTGGTGAAGGGCGATCCATACGTGGACTTTGTCCATGGTTTGCCAGAATAGGAACGCCCCAAACGACATGCCAAAGAACGTTGCTACTTTCACCATTAGGGCAAAACCTACGTCGTCCAATTTTCAGCTCCGATTCAACTCTTTTTGTCGCTGTGCTGTGAGTTTCTGTTATTTGCTTCCTTTCCCCCAACCCAACTTGTGTTAAATACCGATATTGCCCCCCATACGTAACGTTTTCTTCACTATTCATAGTATATATATGTCCAAAACAGAGCAAAACAGAGCACGGACCACAGTTCTACATCAAAACTCTATCCTGAAAAAAGAGAAAAAATATTTAAACAAGGCGCAGAAAATTTCCCAATAAATCCACTAAGAAGACTTGATTTCAGTTGAGTTCAGTGGTTGTGGTGATTCCTCGCATCATATGTCTTTCATCGTTGCCACATAAGCGTACGCAACATAATCTTCTTCAGGCCTTAAAAGGTTAGCAGCTTTTACTTCACTAAAAGGACAAACTACACTACACACAAATGCATTCATCCAATCTGTGAATCGAGAGAAAGCCACTGTTCCATTCAAAGAGGTGAGCTTTCTTGCTAGAAAAAAACACCATGGAAAAGATGCCATCTTCAATCCTGGGAATGATGCCCTTATCTATTGCGAGTTTTTCTTGATTCTTTACCTCCTTTTCTTTCCCATTGACAGGAAAACACTGACACTTGATAATGTCGAAACCATTGGATTACGAGAATCTGAATGAAAACGTGAAGAAATGTCAGTACGCCGTCAGAGGTGAGCTCTATCTTCGAGCCTCCGAGCTTCAAAAGGAAGGGAAAAAGGTAGGAAAACATGCCTTTCTTCGATTGGATTCTGCGACCCCTTTTCCCAATACACACAAAAAGATTCTTCTGCTGCAGATTATATTCACCAATGTTGGCAACCCTCACGCCTTAGGACAGAAACCTCTGACTTTTCCTCGCCAGGTATGATAAACTTATAACTACTTTACTTCGATGCATTATCAATAGCAAGAGAAGTGATGTTTTCGTCTTAAGGTTGTTGCCCTTTGCCAAGCTCCATTCTTATTGGACGATCCAAACGTTGGACTTATGTTCCCCGCCGATGCAATCGCAAGGGCCAAACACTACCTCTCACTGACCTCGGGCGGTCTCGGTATATCATTCAATCCATTGCATTTTCGCCGTAGATGATTTTCTTTGCAGCGATGTTTGCTGTTACCTTCGTACCGTTCTTGGCGGTTCTTTTTCCTTTATAGACTTTGAAAATCGTATGTTTGAATAGGCGCTTACAGCGACTCACGGGGGATTCCTGGGATCAGAAAAGAAGTCGCCGAGTTCATCGCAAGGCGCGATGGATATCCCAGGTTTTTTTTCGATCGTCGATCATTAACCTCTTTTGCGTTGTGAAAGTTCGATTTTTCAACAAAATTTCAAATCGACGAGTTGTTTGGCAGCGACCCCGAGCTCATATTTCTAACGGACGGCGCAAGCAAAGGCGTGATGCAAATCTTGAATGCCATAATTCGCGGAGCAAACGATGGGGTAAAAAAGTCTCTAAAGATTCAACCTTTAATCCGAAAACTTGATGATTTTTCGCCTTCTTTTTCTTTCCTTCGAGTAGATTCTCGTCCCCGTCCCTCAATACCCTTTGTACTCTGCTACCATATCGTTGCTCGGAGGCTCTTTAGTCCCATATTACCTCGAAGAAACTGCAAATTGGGGCCTCGACGTAGTTAACCTTCGCCAATCAGTAGCTCACGCTCGTTCCCAGGGAATCACTGTAAGAATATTTCTTCGTTAACTTCTTCTCATTACGAAGCTGTCTGAACGATCATCGTTTCTTTGTAACAAGGTACGAGCTATGGTTATTATCAACCCTGGAAACCCGACGGGGCAGTGCCTAAGTGTAGCAAATCTTAAAGAAGTACTGAACTTCTGCTATCAGAATAACTTGGCCTTGCTCGGCGACGAAGTCTATCAGCAGAATATATACCAAGACGAGCGCCCTTTTATAAGCGCGAGGAAGGTATGTAGTATTACGATAAAATATGATACGTATATTTCGATTTATGTTTAGACGTGACAAATGTATGATTCAACCAGGTTTTGATGGACATGGGCCCGCCGATAAGCAAAGAACTGCAGCTCGTCTCTTTCCACACGGTGTCAAAAGGCTATTGGGGCGAATGTGGGCAGCGCGGCGGATACTTTGAGATGACCAATCTTCATCCTCGTGTAAGAATTCTACGGTGAAATAATTTTCTTGATATATATAGATAGATACGAAGTGTAAGAAATGATTTTTTTCGTTGTTTCTTGAGGATTGCAGGCCGTGGAGGAGATATACAAGGTTGCCTCCATAGCGTTGAGCCCAAACGTCCCTGCGCAGATCTTTGTAAGAATTTCGATCCTAATTCTTTTGCGATATAAAATTCGAACTTTGTGTTTTTCTTAGATCATCTTTTTTTGCAGATGGGTCTTATGGTGAACCCTCCTAAGCCAGGCGACATATCTTACGATCAATTCGCTAGAGAAAGGTACGTCGACGCCTGTTTGTCTCAAAGCAAAGAAGGGTCGTGAAAAAAAAAAAATCGCATATCTCGGTTTCTGTTTAATAACAGCAAAGGGATCCTCGAATCGCTGAGGAAGAGAGCCCACATAATGACCGATGGGTTTAACAGCTGTAGAAACGTCGTTTGCAACTTCACCGAAGGTACGTACAACGTTGCTCCTTTACTAAAAGTTCGAATAACAGAAGTTCGACAAATAAATGCGCTACGCTTTTCTTTTCTTTTTTGCAGGGGCTATGTATTCGTTCCCGCAAATACGCCTACCCCCGAAAGCCATCGAGGCTGCGAAGAAAGCTGGGAAAGTTGCCGACGTTTTCTACTGCCTGAAGCTTCTAGAAGCCACGGGAATTTCGACTGTCCCGGGTTCTGGCTTTGGTCAGAAAGAAGGGTGAGTGATAGTTAAGTTATGAAGCTTCGAACAAGTTCTGGGAATTTGCCTGTTATTACGAAAACTGAAAAGAAAAATGTGGACTTTTTGTAGAGTTTTCCATCTGAGGACAACCATATTGCCAGCCGAGGAAGACATGCCTGCGATTATGAGCAGCTTCAAGAAGTTCAACGACGAGTTCATGGAGCAGTACGAAGATGATCGCAAGGGATATTCGAGAATGTGAGGAAAACGACGAGCAAATTGCTCTAAAACTTCTGAAATCTTGATTTTCTTTTCTTTCTTTTTTTCTTTTTTGCTCTCGACTGCTCGTTATAAAGTGTGATGTATATGAAGCTTATTGGTATTTATGATGAATCTTGGGTGGTGCTTGTTTGTGCATGTAAGAAAGAATGCTTCTACAGGGAAAAAGCAAATATTTTATAGGATAATAGGCCAATAAGACGTGACTAAGGACTAAATTTGATCCAAATAGATAACATTAGAAACTAAATTGATTAAGGCGAAACATCGAGAACTAAAATTGCTAAATACGATAAGGAGACCATTTGGATGTTCTCCCAAAATGTATTACATGTTTGACTACAAACTCTCTCTTTTAAATGAAACATTAGACTACAGAAATCTCTCTTCCAAAACGATCAGGGACGTGACGTGGGTTTACATAGGTAATGAAGTGTAGTGAGGGGTTTATTTGCAATTATGTGATAGGTAGAGGAGGTTTGTGTAATTAGCTTTAGTACAACCACGACTCTCTGTCGCGCTGAAGGGCGAACGCGACTGTCGTTGTATAAATATTTAATTTCCTCATTTTTTTTCCTCATTTGCTTTGCGCGCACGCGGAATTTTGTAAAAATGGCGGGATCGAAGCCACCGATCGACGCATGGCAGGTGCAATACGCTCGCTTCGTCATCGACGACACTTTCGCCGAACATCCTTTTCTCCAGCGTATTTCCAAAAGAGGCCTAACCGCCAGAGGTGGAGGCGTGTGGATCTCCTCTGCAGCGTCGGCATCTCTCAGCATTGTCTACCAGACTTCGTCCGCTCGATCGAATGATCCAGTGCTCGTCGTTGGATCGATTAGAGATCGTGATCTTGTAAGATTCGCATCTAGATAATTCTTCTTTCTTATTTTGTTTTTATGTAGTTTATGCTCACGTGTTATCGAGTGGTGGAATTGCTTAAGTTTAGCTCTGCTGTGTTAATATTTCTGCTTTAGATGTTTTGATTGTCGATTTGGAGTTGATGTGGCGGTACGTGGTTGTGTATTTCGAGCACTGGTTGTTGTTCATCCTGTGAGATTTTTTCAAGTGTTGATGGATTGACATATTTTGCGTCTTGTATCTGATAAGTGTTGCTAGGTTGTTTTCCTGTGGAGCTCGATTTCATACCCAAGTTACTTTGTTTAAAACTTAGAAGATATTTGAATGAAATTTTGCTGAAATATAGTTGGTAGCAGTATCAAATCAATATGTGATTAGATAATCATTACACAGTAAAGTTTTCTTACTTGATCAATTTCTTTCTTTAAATATCGATTTAGATATGATAAAGGATTGAGTTAATAAGATTTTCTTTTGAAACTAGATTATGACCCGTGTGTGCCATTTCTGTATTATGGTAAACCATTTTGAGTCATTACAGGAGGAACACTACATCTCTAGCTTGCACTTCTCTTGGCCTCAAGTATCATGCGGCGCTGGGTTTTCGCCGAGGGGCACCAAGACTGTTCTCGTGAGCTACAAAGATGATACTGGGATGGTAATCTGTTTGATTTGTTGCAAAAATCATTTCAGCTATAATTACATACTTGCTTTTTTCCGTTGTTAGGAGATGATAACGATGTGATACTAATTGTTACAAAGATGATCATGCTGCAGCTTTCTACATCTTTTCTGAGCCAAGCAAGCAGTAGATTATTATTAAACCAAGCATGGTTTGCTTGGTTCTTTCCTTTCATGAGATAAATGCTCTGCAGTTTGATCTTTCTGCATGATTTGTGAGTCAGCCCTTCGTGATTTGCAGATCCAGAAATTTGCATTGAGGTTTTCCAGTGTTGTTGAGGCTGAAAAGTTCATAGATACCCTCAAGGTGCAGTATTTTCTTTTATTTCAATATTTGGTTCTTTGCAACCATACCTTCTCAATCAATTTTTGCCCGGAAATCTTGACGAAGAAGGATCAGCTGGCTGCTCAGAAACTACTGACAAAAGCAAGTCCACTGCAACAGCTCCAAGGCAATGAACTCAGCAGCACTGAAATGTCATCCCAAGCTGAGTTCTTCCCGTCAGACGACGTTTACAGGTAACGATATTCGTATTCAAGGAGGTTTCAATTTCAAGCAGATACGAACTGAAATTTGGAAAGCTTCATCTATCTTCAGGCCTGTGGATTATTCGCGCGGCACTGGTCCAGTAGATTACAGTTCGATCGTACCAATCTCTCAACAAAATGCTGCTGCTCAAAATTCTGCATCACATCTATATGAAACTGCAATGCCTGTGGAAACTTTGCCTCCCAGCTTCACTCAGCTTCTGAAGAATTGTGTACCTCAAGTCGAAGGTTGCTCCCTATTTCTACCATTTTTAGTTGGTAGCGTTAAAGCATTCGCCAAATATTCTACTTGACATGTTTTACAGCAAAGCCGAAGGAACCAGTGGTAGATATTCAAACCCAATTCGCGGTATGATCCATTTTTTCGTCCAAATCATTTATTTCATACAACATTTGAATGTCTACTTAACATACTTAAGTTACTATATTGTGTTGTGCAGAGATATCTTAAAGAAGCTTCATTCACAGGTAATAGAAGTCTTGATCACAATAGGAAATAAAAAATTGGTAGTTTTTAATTGACATTTCTGAATGCAGAACTTCTGTCAGTTGTGGAGAACGTCCTCAAAGAAGCAGGTGATGATTTTGCGCTGTAAAAACCGATTTCATTCGACCACATTTTACCCGAATGTTAAAGCTAACGCTACCTAGCTATTCAACTGTCAGGATCATACCACAAGATAATGAGCATATATATACATTTTGTGATAATACCCCACTAATTTTAGATATATGATTTACATAAGTTTCCGTATAATGAGGCCGATAGTAGCCATTTTTCTGACATTTATCTGTTTCGTCGTCTTCTAGAACATCGGGAAACTAGAGGATAGACATTTTTTATTCACATCATGAGTTTACATGACTAACTTTGCATCTTGTTAATGATGTTTAAAGTTTCAAAGCTTTTTCTTTTTAGTAATAACAGGACTGTAAATGATTCAAGTTCGAGTTGAGCCGAATCTTTCGACATCCATTAATGCTCGAGCTTCGAGCTCATCCAGCTTGCAGGCTCGATTAGGTATAAAAATAAAAAAATAAAACGAGCTCGATCATTCACGAGAAATTTCGAACTCAGACAATTACGGCTCGAATTCGATTTTCATGATGAGCGGGTTCGACTCATTTGGCTCCTATATAATTATCATCTTCTTTATTTATTGTTGGTAAATATTGCATGGGATGATGAGCTGAATTGTTTTTTTTTTTTCTTCTGTATGGCCGATGATCTTTAAGGCTCACACAAAAATCACACCAGCGGAGGTCGAGCCGACCAGTCTTAGTTAGGTGTAATGCTGAATAGGATGAAATAAATATTTTATAGAACAATAATGATAAAAGATAATAACCTTTAAAGTTCGATTTCGAGCTAGACTATGAGACAGCCTAAAAAAAGGCATACACACCATCTTCACTCCAACAATGCCCTAATGGCGGTCACTCAAGGCGAAAACAGTTCCATCATCTCCCCCTTGTCAATATCCATCACGAATATTCAAAATCTACCCAAAAAATTTAAAAAGAAGAAAACAGACGAGTAACAACAAATATTTAATAGAACAAATCAAACACAGACACATTTCTTTCCCCATGCTACATATATATATATATATATATATATATATATATATATATATGCTCACGATCAATTCTGATCCACGACGGCCATGCAATTATCGACGTGCTTCATAAGATGCCTCTGCATCCGAACGAAGGGAAACATAGCTCCAAACTCGGCCATGGCGTCCTGACAATCTGTCCCGAAAGCCGCACTCAGGTGCGTCCTAACCGTCCCGATATCGTTCTGGTCCAAAGCCTCCAACGCCGTCTGAACGTCGTCGACGGTCCCCTCAAAGTCTTCAACACAAGTCGACACGATCGAGCCTCGGGTCTGAGCCGGGAGGCTAGCCAGGGCCGACTTGACCTTAGGGACCAGCCCTTGGAGCTGCTTGGCTAGGGTTATCGTGGACCTGTTAAAGAGAAGATAATCCCAATAATTAACTCACGTGTGTCCCACATAATTGATTGGTTGAGGAGAGGCTGAATAGCATATAACTAGTGACGGAGCCACATGAGATTCAGTGGAGTCACTGCACCCCTCTGGAAAAAAATTATTTAATAATAGAGTAATTAATTAATTATAGGGTTAAACTTGAAAGAAATTACACCAATAGCGGTGAATTTTTTGTAAAAAATTATTGGGAGGTCCAATTTGACTGGACCACACAGACAACTTTCTGCCCCTGCCACTGCATATAAATTGATGGGATACTCCACATATTATCAATTGATTTTTTGGATGAAACCCCATCAAGCGTATATGTCAATCATTCTCAAATGTGGGCCCACGGGCGTAGGGCTGTTAATAAAATTTAACAGGACCTCATGGCATTGGCTGCAGCGTCGTGGGGGTTGGTCGCACCGCCGACCATCTTTGTGCACAGTGGCTTGTAGGTGGAGGTTCGACAGAATCGGCTCACGTTTGCGTCCGCGTGGGCTGGGTCGGCTAGGAGGAGGAGGGCGGCTGCTAGGGTTATTAGGAAGAGATAGGAGAAATAATTAGTTGGTGGAGCCATTGTTCTTGGTTTGAGTGGCTCCGTTTTGCTTTGAGTTTATTTTCGCCTCTCTCTACTTACTGTTTTGAAGGGAAGGGAAAGAAGTGTTGTTTTTTAGGGGAAACGTGTGTCATGTAGTGATGGATTTGTTTGGAGATGCGTGGTTGTTAGTTATTTTTGGTGTGGAGGTTGAGAATGAGGGGTTGGTCCTTCTTGTCCGAGAGATATTTGGTTGACTAATTATAACTGAAATTGAGCGTGGATTTAGCTAAGTTTGCATGGAAGTGAGTTTTTTGTCTTTATTTGTAGACTTTTTATAAAGAAATACCTTTTTTTTTTTTGTTTCAAAAAATGTGAATAATATAGTTTATTTTTCGAGATTGTAGTAAATTCAATTTGAAAATAATGCGTTACTAGTATTATTACAATTTACAGCATATGCACCTGCTGTTACACCCCTAACTTGGGAGGGGCGTGACACTGACCTACCTCAGTGTGAACATATTTTTGTATCATCATATCCTCCCAAAAGCAACCAAATTCAAATTTTAGCGCGAACAATAATAAATAAAGCTTTATGGAAAATAATTACATTACAAAGATTTATAATTAATCAACAAATAGTACGAACCAACGTAAGTCAGAAACGGTATATTAGTTGGGAACGTGAGAGAATCTTGCACTTCCTCTGTCCCGGCTATTTCTTCCCAAAGATTAGTGGGCACGGAGATTAAGAAACCACATTATTTTAATATTATATTACACCTTTTGAGGTATGGAGAGAGAAAAGTTATTAGTAGACACGCAAATCAAGAAAACTATTTTAATACTAATGGTGTAATTAGTTTAATTAGTGGGATAATTTTTTACCGAAAATGGAAATGGGAAGACTTATGTGGGACGCCTGAAATAGAAAGATGGAAAGAAATAAGTGGGACAGAGGTAGTAGGATATAGTTGAACGAGGACTATAAACAAGTCCAAATATGTTAGGAAATATTTATTGTGTTCAATTAATTATTTTATCTTAGCTTTGTATTTTATATTAAGCTACGGTCAGATTGTAAATACCTATTAGGGCTTAATAGCCCATTAAGGCTTATGTATAAATACCCTAAGCATGTTCTGTTTAGGGTTACGGATTCAGAACCAGAGTTTGAACAGAGTCGGAGGCGCGAGATACTTAGCAAAATAGTTAAACTCGAATCCGTAACCCTTAATTCCTTAATTTTGCCCAAAGTTTAGGTTTCTAGCGTCTAATCAGGTCTCGGCGAAGTTAGAAAGTGGCCTTGCTCAATTCTAACATTTGGAAATTCCACCTGTAGGATAACTTAGGTGAGAATATGTTTCGGAGAGCGGCGTTTCTACAAACGCACCTGAACCACCTAGTTCAAGAGCAAAATATTTGGGGCCGATAACTCGGAACAAACTGCACACACACTCAAGCCGCCGCAGTTCAAGCTTGATAGAAGACAGGAGACAGGAACCAAATTCCTTTACCCACTTTGTATTTTGTTCAACAGGAGATACGTGTCACATATAAGCACATAATCATGCACATAACGTCAAACAAACACGCACGTAATCGCGGTAAACCTAGTTTGCCTACAAGAGGGTCAGCGTGGACTTTTTCTACTCTACGGCATTTTATATTACATAAAAATGCGTACAAGTCTTCGCAGCGACTCCAAGTCCTCGATCAACCTCCATCATCAAACTACCTTCCCGTGTCGGCCATCATACTTAAACTATTTTATCCAATGAAATAATAAAGTACAACACGGGAAAATCAGTAGTCCCGAATAACCCGTATAAAATAAATTCAAGCCGAGAGGACCTTGTCACCCTTAACATATCATCCGGAGAGCCTAAGTCTACGGTAACGCCATAAATGTATCATACATTCACATAAAACATGTATGCGACAACAAACGCTCAAACAATCCGAAACGAAATTTGTGCTTTGTCTTAGACCAACGGGCATAATAGGGTATCTAGTTGGGCCAAAACTAGTCAAGCCCATCATACTATATTTTGGGGCAAACCTTGTAGATCCATTTAACTATTAATTCTTTTTACTAGACTTCTATCCCACTAGTTTTTTCTTGGTAAGGTTTTAATGAGACACATCTTCCTAAATACAAATCAAAGGGAGAGAATGGAGCTGAAAGTAAATATATGTATTTATATTAGTTGTTAGGATAAGAATGATTGTAAAGATAAGAATATGGAGGTTGAGAAGATTACTTATTTATTTTAAGTATTATCATAATAACATTCTTATAATATGTATTATAATATCAAAATTATTCTTAATATAATACTTAACCACTATTGTTATTTTTACAACAAATTCTTTAATAATTAAATACCATTATTTTTGTATGATTCTTTCATTTACTGATCTTAAGCAGTCAAAAGTCAAAAACTCACTATTCTTTATTATCAAATCTCATTAGAAAATATCAGTGAATATTCTCTCACAATGATATAACCATGTAATGTAACAAGTCATAACATCTATATATTAGTGATGATGCTGAATGCCAAACCACAACAAAGTAAGACCTTCAATCATGTATTCTCCAAACTCCAAAATAATGTTACACCAACCACTTCTCATACTAATCATAACATTAATCAACTTGTACATGGCGAAAGGTGAAAGCTCCTTGAGACAGCACGATATATTCATCGTCAATGATCTTCCAAAAGGTACAAGTCCTTTAAGAGCTCACTGCAAATCTAAGGACAATGATCTTCGTGAGCATACGATTGACCATGGTAAATCTTACCACTGGCATTTTGAGAGTAATTTTTGGGGGTCGACACTTTATACGTGTAATTTTACATGGGAAAAATTGGCATTGAGTTTCGTCGTGTTCGATGCTAAAGATGGTGGAACTACGTATCATACGTATAATTGGGTTGCAAGAAATAATGGATTTCATGAGGGCCATGACAGCACAAATCAGCTCGCTGGTTTGGTATTTAAGAAGCCATGGACACTTGGCATGGTGACAAACTAGTATTGCTTAAAAATGAAAAATCAATGTATCATGTGATGTGATTTGTGCCTTAAAAAGGTTTTAGTGTGCTTTACTTTTGTAATAAGCGATAAAAATGCACACACTTATAAAAGAATATAAATAACTGCAGTTTGGGGCCATGTTTGTTAGGTAAGTGAACAAATCATTGCAAATATAGATTTTGGTCGGATTGCCAAAAGAGCCATTTACTTGGGCTTGAGATCCTCTATTTCACTTTCTATTCCGAATCAATATTAAACTTATTTATCTATCATATTCATCAAAATTATATATTCTTTTTTGTGTATAAACATTCGATATATATGGTGATATAGAGGTGTAACGATATTGACGTTAAACACTTGGTAGGGGAAGGTGTAACGATTTTTTCAAAGTTGGAATACCGAGTGGAGCACCTAGTGGAATAGAGGATCACGTACCCTTTAGGGGTGCAAAAAACTTTGGGAATGTAAACTATCAAATTAATTTGCTGGAATTCAACACATAAATTAAATATATGCTACGATTAACTCAACGTTAATTATAATGTGTATTTTGAAGCAGATTCGATGATCCTGAGGGAACGTATGTGGCTTTTCTAATTCGGCTTTTGTAATTCTGTTGAAAATATTTGTATTTATACAGCACAAAAACATAATATATATATACTCACACACACATACGTAATATTATAACATTATTTAGGAAAAATAAAAATAACTCGAGCGCACGTCCAGACATAATATTAATATAGACGTAAATAAATACCGCCAAATAATAACTAACAATCCAATATAATATTACTAACACTACAATTAGAACGCAAATCATAATCATTTTCATGTATGGAGTAACCCAAGCAGCTGCACATTCATATCTGAAATGGACCCACAATGGCGTGATAGTTGGCATCGGATATCCACCAGATAATGAAACTTTCACGTAATGATTACCTTTAAAATGACCAATTGCGATGGCAACACATGATACCATGGTGGCAGAGCAGATCGAAGCAGAAAGTGTGTCATGCTGCCTCTATTACTTATAACATGCAATATTACGTTAAATTTTGAAGCAATCAAGACGCATACATCAGGTAGAACTATCCAATGCTCAAAAGGCACGCACCTATACGAATAAAAAAAATTAACGAGTTGTTGACAGTGAGCCATCCGTCAGCACCAAACATGTCGACGCATTCTAACTTATACATTTCTAGCTCTTCTACCAAATTGCGCTGCATGATAGTCCATGTCATGTTCAAGACCAAGACAAAGAGCTGTTGCACGAAAACCACAGTTTCTTTCAGGTCTTACATCTTGGACATGGGTGATATACGGATGAAGTATAACTGGAAATTCATGAATATATAGATGTGAAGAAAAATTTTAATCTGAGGGACGTTGAGGAGATTCCCGCATTGGCACTGGTGGATCGTTTTTAAAACTTTTAGCCTTGATAGAGGGACGTCCATGAGTCGTGTATGAATTTTTGGTTGGCAAACCAATCACGTTGATGGTGTAATTATCTATCTCAGCTTCCTCAACATACTGGACTTCCCAGTTCTCGACTGTTGTTTTGGGCCTTAAACATTTGTTGCTCAAGATAACAACATAACTCGTCTTCTTCAAGATATAATACATGGTGACAAGTCGAGCTTCCTCAAAAACTTGTCGATTGCATCAAGTGGAATAGGCTCACCGTTTTGAAATATTTTGCCTGTTCATGTGCACATGACAACACATGACTTTGTACGAAGTAGACACCCACAAGTTTCAGACAAAAGTCCAGTCGCTTTAGACCGCTCAAAGTCTTTGTATATTGTATCAAGCACATTAATTGCAACAAACCACGCAACTCTTGATAGTGATGTGCATTAAATCGATGTCTGATGATACTCTTGCTTTGTTCAAGACTTGCTTTAATAGCTGTTAGTTGAGATTGAATTACCTGTTGAATAGAAGATATGATGCCACCAGATCTGAATGTGAAGACTCCAAATATCGTTTTAGTTTGGCATGTTGGCTCTCCACTCCGTTGGTCGTGTGATTCCCAAAGTTAAGAAATCTGTCTGTCCGACAATGCAATAGAACTGAAAAGCTTGTGTCTGTGATCATTCTGCCGTAAGCCCTATCCCACACATTAGCATGTGTGCTGCACTTATCAAGTGCACGATCCCAAATTTAGGACGTTAACACACATGCCACATGATTAAATCTGTTGCAATGCAAGTAGGGTTCAAATTTCACTTAGTGTGTACACAACAATAACACACTCATAATACTGCCACATCAGCTTTTCACTATATTTTGCTATATTTTATTTTATAACACTTTTGTTTTACTTTTTTCACAATAATAACACTACTATAACACGGACCCGCAATTATAAATAAATAATTTATTTCTTTTACTCCATCATTTTCTTCCTCCATAATAATATAATATTCCTATAACACATTGTCATAAATATGACACAATGTCATGCTTATGACACATTTCACAATGGTGGTGTGTCATATAAAGTGTCAAATAAGCACATATGATACACATATAAACCACCATTGTGGTTACCCTTATACTAGATTTGGTTGCGAAATACGATAATGCGTTGGAATAAACAAAAACCATTATCCTTAAATTAATTGGGAACGTGAGAGAATCTTGTAGGAAATAGTTGAACGAGGACTACAAACAAGTCCAAATACAACTTAGATAGAAAGGAAACAACAACACAAGTCACATCACTATGGCAAGCAAAAATCCCAGCGAGAACTAAGAAAAAAAAATTGAAGATGAACTTACTATATCACCTTCACCTTATTACAGGACAAACAAACGTGAGCCTCAGTGCCAATTGTTAAAAAATCTGTCTATCTATCTTCTCTCTTCTTCCAAACAATCTTCCAACCCAACACGACTCCATTAACTATACCACAAGTTTCCACCCATTTCGTTCCCTTCACCTCCCAACAACAATAAATACTCAATAAAAAGTAGTAAGCAGTCCCATACACAGTACTGTAGTAAAAACAGCAATGTCCGAAATACCATCACAAATGCAGGCATGGACTTACGCCGAGTACGGCGGCGTCGACGTACTAAACCTCAAAACAGACGTCGCCGTACCTCAGCCGAAAGAAGATCAAGTCTTGATCAGAGTCCACGCCGCCGGCCTTAACCCCATCGACTACAAGAGAAGAAACGGACTCTTCCCATCCGTCGATTCCCCTCTCCCCGTAAGTAAAGATTCGCCGACGAAAATCGACCCTTTTTTTTCCCTTCTTTCTAATAGGACTCAGCCCAAATCTCATGCCACTGAGTTTATTCAATATTATTGCAGCACGTCCCAGGGTACGACGTGGCTGGTGTGGTGGTCAAAGTTGGGAGCCAAGTGAAGGAGCTGAAAGTCGGCGACGAAGTGTACGGAGACATCACCGAGCACGCGCTGGACCAGCCCAAGAGATTTGGTTCCTTGGCGCAGTACACGGCGGCCGAGGAGAAGCTGTTGGCGCTGAAGCCCGAGAATCTTGATTTTGTCCAAGCTGCTTCGTTGCCGCTCGCCATTGAGACAGCCTACGAATCCCTCGAAGCTGCTGGATTTGGTAAGGGGAAATCGATTCTCGTCCTCGGAGGAGCTGGCGGCGTCGGCTCGCTTGTGATTCAGGTTTTTTTTTTATTTTAAAAAAAAGACTCAATTGCTTGCTTGTATACATGTTCAACAACTACTGTACCTACACAAACAAACTTTTCTAACTAGTGTGTCATTTTTAGTACATATATATTATAAACCTAACACCTACCTTTTATACTTATAGGCGGATTTCTTTATTATCTCGATTTAGACGTGTAATTCTCCTAAACGGGTGTTCGGTACGACAGTTTCGCCTTAAAAGCTTAAGTGGAATGTGTCATTTTTATTCTTATATATTGTTAATCAAACTCTGGTAATAATAGTTAAGCTTATTCATCTTTTCGGTACTGTAATTTAGATGCGGTTGATTGTAGGGATAATGAAGTTACGTGTGAGATTTATGCATTATTTTTTAAAATTAAGCAATGTGGGGACGTTGTATGTCGGAAACCTTGATTTGCCCCAAGTTTAGGGTTCTAGCGTCTAATAAAAGGTTTCGACGAATTTAGAGAGTGACATTGTACAAATACCAATTTCCAAAAGCAGGTGATTATTGGACAATTTTTTAGGTTTACGCATATAATGTACACAAATTGCTCAAAGTTTTATTCGTATAATGTCAACCCTAAATTCCCAATAATGTCACACTCCCTATATTACATGATGAAAAATATAATTAACCCTTGTAGTAAAAGTCCCCCTTAAGGTGGTTATAATGTTATTCAGCTTGCGAAAAACGTGTTCGGAGCTTCGAAGGTAGCCGCCACGTCGAGCGCATCGAAGCTGGAGTTCCTCGAGAGCTTGGGCGCAGACTGGGCAATCGACTACACAAAGCACAACATCGAAGATCTTCCCGAGAAGTTCGACCTCGTCTACGACGCAGTAGGTTAGAAAAAAAACAAGGGGGAGTTGGTTACTTTCTACCTTTTCGGCGGTTGTAATCAAGTATCACATCTCACACATTCATGGAGAACTCAGCTAACTAACGCACGCTTTGAATCTCAGGACAATGCGATAGGGCGGTGAAGGCGATAAAAGAAAAGGGCGGCGTTGCGGTGACCATTGCCGGCCAGGCCACCGAGCCTGGGTTTCTGTTCATCGTTATTTCCGACGGGAAATTGTTGAAAGAGCTGAGTCCCCATTTGGAGAGCGGGAAAGTGAAGCCAATCATCGATCCCAATGGACCTTTTTCGTTCGAAAAGGCGAAGGAAGCTTTCGAGTACCTCGAAACGGGACGGGCTATTGGGAAAGTGGTTATATATCCCATTCCTTGAGAGGGTTTGTGTGTGCGCGCTTGATAATGGAGTCTTGGAATGAAATCTTTTAGTGTGTAATAATAGATGTAATAATATGTTTTGGTCTGAGAAAGTACATCCATGAGAAGAGAGAATAGGTTGCAAGAGCCTTTACTACACAAACACAAAGAAAAGAAGAGATCAAACATCATTCTTCTTACATACTTTTGACATAGTACTTGACAAACGTTGCTTCATATAAAAAACTCAGAAGCAAAAAGTCGACCAGCTCTTGAGAAAAAAAACTCGAGCTTTTTAGTCGCAGCAGACAAGCAAGAAAGAATAAAACAAAAAAATGTCTATATACGGACAAAGATGTTCCCATGGCAATAACTTGAAGAAGAAAATAAAAAGAGATCCCCTCCAATTATTACCACGCGCGAACAGTTTGTTCGCTATGAAAATCAGAAGCAGCCCTCAGAAACCCAGGCGAAGGAGGAGAAGAACCCTTCTCGTCAAACTCGTGTAAGATCCGAATAACCGAACCCGCTCTCTTTCTCGACCCCCCCGACCCGTCGACGAGCATGGAGTAAAGAGAGCCCATCAAAGAATGGTTCTTCGCCAAGAAACGAACCACCACATCTTCCCTATCGTTGACGCACAGAGCGAGCAATAAGGAGACGCAGTGCTCCTTCGCCGCCGTCCTTCGATCGTCGGAAGAAGGACAGCACAGTATCTTCACCGCGACGTCCAACGTCCCAGCGCCGACGACGACCATCGCTCCGTCGATTTTTCCGGCAAGAGCGGCCAAGACGGACAGAGAATCTGCAATTAGATGCTCGTCGTCGTCGGCGGATGACGTCAGCAGGTGGGTCAACGCCGGGACTAGCCCAGCTGAGAGGAAGCCCCAATGGATCTCGTCGGAATTTTTCGTAATTAGCAGCCGCCGAATTGTGACCAATGCGCTCTTCTTCACTCGATAGGGCTCTTCGTAGAGAAGGCCCATTAGGCCTGGGATTATTCTGCCCTGAACTTCGCCTATTCTTTCTCTGTATTCGCCGACGGAGGAGAGGTGGAAAATCGTCGCCGCTGCGTCTTGTCGGGCTTTTACGCCGAGCCCATCTGTTAGAACCTTAACTATCTGCTCCATTCCTCCGTTTTCGACCAATTTCTTCTTGCTCGGCGAATATCTAGAGAGATGGAGCAGTGCCGAGGCTGCGTTTTCTTGAATCTCACGGTTGTTCGAGCGAAGAACGGTGAGAAGATTAGGGATTACATTGGCCTCGACTAAACAAGAACGGTTTAAATTGCTTGTCTTGGTGAGGATTCGAATCTCAAAGGCCGCCTTTTTTCTCTCTCCGTCAGTTTTTCCGGCGAGGCGCTGGACGAGAAAATTTGAGACCAGCGCCATGGCTTGCTTGGATGCTACGGTGGTGCTGTAAGAATTACTAGCCAAACGCGGTCTTGAATGTTTTACAGATGGGATTCTTCCATGGTCGTCGGCGAAGTACAGAGAGATGAGGCGCTCGACGGCTCGATTTGGGACGAAATCCAAACTCTTCAGCCGTTCGCCGGTCTTAGGGCACGTTTCGTTGCCGGAATCGAACCATTTGAGGATCGACGGCCGATCGTATGTGTGACCGCTCGATAGAGTCACGGGCTCCTTCATTACCTCGAGCGTGATTGGACACTTGAAATCGTCGGGATTCAGACAGCTGATAGTCTCGCCGGAGAATTTTCCGGCCGGAGACGTTGACCCACGTGCGGTAGCATGGTGGTCGTCGTGGAAGAAGACGACGCATCTGCAGTACGTCATGTATGATATGAGGCTGCTAACAGATCCCAGTTCGTCTTCCTCGCAAATTCGAGCTAATTCCTTCTCCAAGAAATCGATTTCTTCATTACAGTCGTCCCACGTCGTAATTCCCAAGTAGTCAACAACCCTTTTCAGATCATTACAGTCCGGCGAGATCCCATGTTCGAACTGTTCAAGAACGCGAAGAACCCTTCTTACGGCCCTTTTGTCGTCTCTTTCCACCTCGAATCTCGTCTTAAAACACTGCCTCCTAACGAGCTCTGCAATCTCCTCGACTTCGCCGGAGAGATTTAGGGTTTTCAGAGGGAGGACGACGTCGTCTAAGGCCGCGGCGACGGACCTCATCAGCGCCTGAAAATGAGCCGAGACTTCGTCTGAGTTCATCAGAAGCCATGACCTTGCGCCGTCTTTGGTGCAGTCTTCTAACAAGAAGCGAACTTTCTGGAAGGTGACGTGGAGCTCTGACATGCTCGAGGACATGGAAGCAGAAGCTTCGAGGTGGAATGAATCGTCGATGCTTTGAGCTTCTTCGAGGAAGAGAATTAGGGTTTCGATCAAGTGGATGGAAGTTTTCGAATTTCTCTTGTTGGTGAAGAACGGTTTTGATTTGAAGCTGCTTATCGATCGTCCTAGGTTGATCAAGGAGGCGATTAGGGTTTTGTAAGAAACTGATTCGCAGGGACGAATCGCCGGAAAATTCAGAATCCGGCGAGTTGTTTCATTCGATTTACTACTTATCATCGAACTGAAAAAAGGGCAACTGTAAGACAAACAATAATAATGAATAAAGAGGATATATAGTTTAAAGAAGCTATACAATGACAAAGAGATGAATTTTGGAGCTTGTTTCTTTGTTCTTGGATCAGAATTCAGAAGTAGGCTATCTGTGATTTCATTATATAGGATGGCGGTTGAATGATGTGTTATGGGGACACGTGTTAGCTTGTGGCTAAAGCTTGTAATGATCGTACGGTTGATGAATGATGTTTATAAATCATGTGTGGATCTCAAAGAAGAGGGGACTTTCATGGAAGTTTGGTCAACACGTGAATTTTATTTTGCGAGTATTATTATGGGCAGATACATAGATAGATATATACATTAATTGAATGAAGGGATAAGGGAACATGTATTGCAGCCGACACTTGACTTGTTTGACATCATTAAACATGGAGCTTCGTGTAAGATTTAAGACAACGTGGATTATATGTTTCCTTGGGACGGTACGCCAGTTATATACTCCCACATCCCCGATAATTTTATCGCATGAGTTGTCCGGCACGTAAATTAAGGTGGTATTATTATAATAATATAGTACAATGAAAGGTAATAAAGTGTATATTTTGTCATGTTTCTTAAGAATATTTAATATTATTATATTGATTGTTCGTGATAGTTCTTTTACGAAATAAGGAAAGGTGATAAAATTATGGAACGCCCGAATAGCAAAATGCGATAAATTTAATGGGACGGAGGGAGTATTAAAGATTAGTAGTATATGATAATATTAGATTATTTTCTCTAGGCCAACAAGGCAATAATGATCTGATGAATTCTCTCAACTATACATAATCCAATACATATTTATTTTGGTTTATTAGACGTCAATTATCGATTTAAATACTATAATGCAAAATATTATGTTTGTGGTGTGGACGTGTGAGTTTTGAAATTCTTTTATACCTGTGCCACGTGGAATGGAATGATATGTATTGCCGTTTCTGCCAACCTAGAAGTCATGGAATTTAATGTAAGACGTGTGTGGTCAATCAAATATCGATAATGATATTTGGTAATTATTTAGGAAAATTCAGAAAATAAAACACAATGGCCCCAGTTATAGATAGAAATAGATAGATCTTACTTTGGGTTTAATGTTGATATATAGATGGCCCTATCCATACTTAAAATTAATATAATTTCGAACACTTAACCGTGTATCAGATATTGTGAAACAAATCTATCTATCTATGTACATGAAAAAGAGACCAATTACGCTAGTCTCATCGGCAGTATGCTCATTAGTGTGTGTGTTATATGATATATAAATGCTAATATTAAGTATAATAATTACTAGAAGGGTAAATATGAAAATGGTGTGATTTAATATTATTATTTTCATTTTAAATGACAACCAAACTTATGTTTATATTAGCTCCGACGTTTAATAAAAAGTACAGATGTAGACACTAGGGAGCATATCAAAGAGACTGACAACTTCCCTCTTACTAACAAAGCTAAGTCAGTTATATATGATTTAAGAAGTTTCAAGGAGATATTCTAAGTTATCGAGAAGCCAAGTGTAGAAGAAGAACGTGTAAGGGCTCAATATTGGGCTAATTCATATGGGCCCTAGTAGTAAGACCAGTTTCTTCGTTAAGCCCACTTTGCCCAATCAATTTGGTTAACGGCACTGCAACTACATCTACTAGTATTTTAAGCACATCCAATGCAAAAAATTTTAGTTCGACATATTACTTTATATTTTAGAGTTATTTTCAACTGAAGTATTAATTTTAATTTATATGTTTAAGTATGTATATAAAAAATTGATTTGAGAATATAATTGTAATGAATTAAAATATAATTGCAATTAAAATTGACATACTAAGTTGATTGAAAGGTAGTTATTTTGTGTTGCTGACCAATAATAAAATAGATAGATAGATGTATCTCGACATTAATTTGGAGAATTTGCACAAAGCCACTTGGGGAAATTGCTTTTATATTTTTTTCATCTAAGTTTATGTTAATTTGAAATTGCAAAATAAGCTAAAAAGGTTGTTTTGGAAAAAAAATATTACGATCAACCAAATCATAGTTTCCAATTTTCTATTTAGGTAAAAAAAAATATTAAAAGGAGTAGTAAGTACTAAAAACAAGCATGATAATCATTAAACAAGCACAAATATTACGATTAGTGAAACACTACAAAAATTATTAATCAAACAATACAAATTTATTAGACACACCTATTTTGTTATAAGACCGACTAATGGCAAGTGACAGCTCATCCAAGCTCTATTATTGATATTAACTATTTGTTTTTATCAATATAGTTGATTATTTATTAGAAAGAGCATATATTCTTTCTTTTTCACGTGGACGTCCGAGTTTCAATTTATGGAGTGGCGTATTATTCACAGCTAATGCATGTGAAAACAGCGGTACGATACGATGATAATGTACGTAATAACTTACATATTTGAAAATAAATAATAATAAATGACATAAATGCCAGCACCGTCCTATTAATGTATGATTCGAAACTCTAGGCAAATATAATGGCATGGGAGTTGTTAGTTAATATGGTCATTTTGGCTATTGAGAGTGTAAATGAGTCGAATTGAATAGAATTAATTTTTTTTCTTCTATCTTAATCAAGAACGTCACAAGTTAATGATGAGTTTATGAAATATTCAACCTCAATTTTCACCACAAGTGTCTTCCTCCCACTTTTGGCCGAACCAACCACAAAAAAAAAAAAAAAAACATTATAACTTTATCATCAGATTTCGTATTTTTTTTTATTTACAAAAAAAAAAAGAAAGGGAGACAAGAATACAACCAATTCAATTTTGTTAATATATCTTTCCACAACATCTTTCTCATATCTACTAAATGAAGTGAATAAGAAGTTTGAAGACAAAGAAAGAATCATCATAATCAATTATGGGATAGTATAAGATATTGAAAAAAAATGTATATGTGTATATCAAGTTAAAGTAATTCCTTAACAAAACTTTTGGATTAATAAAACATGGCATTAAATATAACGTCCAAATTTAAAAGGTAAATCCACGTGGAACGTTGTATAAGACAAAAATATCAGTTCCCACTGTGATAGACTATTGGAAATAAAATATGAAATCATGATCTAACAACGTAATGATAGCTCGTGGGGTGTCCCACTGACATCGGTGAAAAACGAACATCATAAATAACTAAAGAATCCTAATTTTGTCAGAAAAAAAATCTTATAACACTACTATGATTTTCGTAGGTAAAATTGAAAATTAAACAGCATCAGAGTAACGGGCGGTACCTTTCTTAGACCACAACCATATTTTCGAAACGGAAAAGCTTTCGCCTTTAGCCCCACCGTTAATTCTCTTCCCAATCATAACATCGCCACTAGCAACGCCGTCTTCTCCTTCTTCGTTGATGGTCAAATTACGCAAAAGCCCTCCTCCCATCCCATCCACGCGCCTCCCCACCCCACCGCCGCCGCCACCGCCGCCATCCAACGCCACTTGCAGATCCAAACCAGCCACAACGTACTGAAAAGAACCCATCGAATAGCACCTCCTACCGTCCAAGTTGCCGGTGCTCGTCTCTCCACCTTCGCCGTCCAGCTTTTGGGCGGCGCCGCCGCCGCAATCTGCGACGACGTTCTTGAACTTCCCCAGCCTCACGGAGAAAACCCTCTTCTCAATCATCGCCGCCCCGCCGTTATCCCCTTGCCCGGGCCTAAAAACCCCAGCAGCGCTCGACGCGCCGCCCACACCCAGACCATCCTCCGCCGCCGACGCCTCTTCCTTGGAATCGTCGCCGAAGTAAAAAACGGGGTTTTCGAAGGAAACCCCCGGCGAAAGAAGAATCGCTCCCCTGCAGAGAGGACACGTGGAGTTCGACAGCAGCCACGTGTCGATGCAGCCGACGTGGAAGGCGTGGCTGCAAAGGGGCAGCAGCCGTAGGTTGTCGTCGTCGGAGAATTCGCACAGACAGACGGCGCAGTCGAAGGGCTCCTTAGAGCCGACGACGTCCCTGTAAGAGAAGAGGGGGAGAGCGTCTATGTGCGCTTGGTCAAGGCCGGCGTCGTGCAAGTGAAACAACTGCTGCAATTGCCTCTGAAAAGCGCCGCCTGAAGAAGAAGAACCTGGGATTTCCGTCGAAGAATGTGGTAATAACCTAATAGATCTCTGCTTCAGAAGGAACCTTATGAGCAGATGAAGAATAGCTGCTGTGAAGAACACAGCTGCTAGCGATACTATGACGAAAAGAATCACTGGGCTCGCTTTAGAGCTAATCCAAGACATTGTTTATCTCTTTCCTCTCTTTTCTTCAGCTGGGATCTTCCGTCATCATCTGAATCGAACTACTGTAATAAATATCCCAAATTATGAACTGAGGATTCAAGAAAATCAATGTAAGAGAATCTTGAAAGATAGTCAGGTTAGAGGGATAAACAAAAGGGGGCAAATGAGCATTTGCACTCAATATCACGAAAAGCTTGGTTTGGGCCACAAATACACACACACGCTTAACCCACAAACGACAGACACGTTTAAAGTATACACAATGGCTTTCGGCAAGAGAGAGCACTGCCTAAATGCTACTTGGGGATCCAAAGTAAGAAGGTTAAAGAGGAGAAAAATTGACACGAGACAACACTTGACTAGAAGGTCAAAAGTAGCTTCAGGCAGACGAAAGGGGAAACCACGAATCATTTGAAGAACTCCACTTTCTCATTGACCACTGAGGTAATGAATGATTAAGGGCCTTTAGTGTACTTGGATATGTATTGTTCAAAGGCCTGACCTAAATGAACGAACAAATGGGCCTCGACTGTTGTATTGTATATCACAGTTCTCAACTCAAAACAGATAAAATAGTCAAACTGTATACACTCAGATTAGATCATTTTCAAGCACCACAAGTTGGTAAGAGTGAGGATGAGGAGCCTTGCTCAGAGCAAAACGACGCCGTACGTGGGCATGATACTCGCCACGACTGCTCAGGTCGGACTTATCATCATCAGCAAGAGAGCTTTTGCCAGTGGAATGGCTAATTACGTCTTCGTTGCGTATTCCAATTTTCTCGCCTCAGTCGTTCTGCTACCTTTATCTCTAATCGTTCATAGGTATCGCTTTCTTCTGGTAGTAATTTATCAATTGGGGGAATTCTGTTTTGACCGATGATTACCGTGGTGATTTCTTTTTTGCAGGTCATCGAATAGGCCTCAACTTACTTTCTTTCTGGTTTGTGGGTTCTTCTCACTAGGTGTTCTTGGGTATGTTTGAGCAGTTAATTTTGATTATCTTTCCTTAGATTTTTTTGCCTGCATAAGCATATGTGATCACTTTGCGCAGATGCTTGGCTCAGTTAACAGGCTATACTGGGATTAACTACACTAATGCTGCATTTGCTTCGGCGATGCTTAATCTCATTCCTGGCTTTACCTTCGTTCTTGCAGTAATTTTCGGGTACTCACTTATTACATTTCCCTAATGCATAGCCTATCTTCTTGAGACATTATCGATTTGATTGACCGTAAACTTTCCTACAAAGGATGGAAAGACTTGCTTTTAGAAGCTCGAGTTTTCTGGCGAAAGCTCTTGGGACAGCAGTTTCAATCACGGGCGACTTTATCGTGACTCTATACAAAGGCCCACAAATCTTGAGTCTTCACACTTCAATCGAAAGGCTGAACGACCTTCATTCTACACAATCGAGCTATGGCATTGGAGGGTTGTTCCTCGCACTCGACTGTGCCTTGTCTTCGGGCTACATAATCGCACAGGTGAATAAACAAAAAGGAAAAAAATTGATGTAAGAAAAATGTCTGATGTAATGAGATGATCTTAAATCTCTTACAGGCATCTATTCTCAAACGTTACCCAGCAGAACTCATCATAGTGTTCTTCTACTGCTTATTCGCCGGCATTCTATCGGCAATAGCTTCTCTGATAGTTGGCAACGACCTCAGTGCTTGGTCATTACAGCCTAAGATCAGATTATGGTCAGTTCTTTATTCGGTAGGTCCCAGCGATTCTATTTACTTATTTCCAACATATCATAACATTAAAAAAAATCCCATTTATTTATTTGTTATATTTCGTCGAAGGGTATCTTTGGTTCTGCTTTCCAAGTAGGCTTAGACATATGGTGTCTGCACAAAAAGGGCCCTCTTTTCGTGGCGATGTTCCATCCTTTAGGGATCGTTATTGCATCTTTTATAGGGATTGTCTTCTTGGGCGATGTTATGTATCTAGGAAGGTGATTTTCTCGCAACTTTCTGTTCTGTTTATTATCTGCTTATTCAGACTTATGATGTTTTTAAGGTTCTTACATGTTTGTATATTATGCGACAGCTTGGTAGGTTCGGTTATTATTGTTATTGGGTTCTACTCTGTGATGTGGGGAAAGTCGAAGGACGGCAAAGTTGTCGAAAACAGTTCGATCTCTTCGGAGGATAGAATCCCATTTTTACCGATCGAAGACGCCGATGGTCGAAGTTAGTTATTTCTGGTAAATACGCGGTATGTGTTATGGACATCATCAACACAAGTGGTGTTCATTCCATGAAAAACATGCAACTGTATGATTGTTTTCTTTCTGTACACTTTTCCACAGAATCCCTTACAAGTATTATTTCTTACTTGGGAGGTTGATTATTTTATTGAATGTAATGCAAATTGTAAGTAAGAATTATCCTGGGTAATTCTTATTTATTTGTTGTTTGTTACTTGATGCTCTGTGGGTGATTTTACCAGCCCATTTACGAATACCGTAAAATCCGACCCGACGGTCTAATAATTTATAGTTAAATTAAAATATTCGGAAACGGGCCAATGAGCCCATCCATAGACGGGTCGAATGCTTTCAACGGGCCTTATTAGGAAATGTAACAACCAAAACTAAAGTCTCAATGCAGCTCAGCTAAGCGAGTTTGTCTGGATCTCGAACAGGCAATTGAAAAACCTTCGTTCGTTATTAAAACCCTTCGAAGGTCGAATTCCACACAGAAAATGGCTTCAATAATCTCAGAGAATCTCCCTCGATTCACCGTCGCAGCCCTGAAGGTCGCAGCCAAACAATCCGAACGATGCCACGTCGTCCCTGTTCGTCTTCGCCGAGCTATCAAAAAGTACCTCAAAGGTAAGAAAACGCTCTCAAAATCGTACAATCGCCTGACATACGTATTTCCAAACGAATCGGCATCGAACTTGTCCGCCATCGATCCTAATTCGATTGCGCGTGCTGATGCAGAGCAAGAGGTTATGCACATGAGAAGAAAAGTTCTGAGCTTGTCTCAGTCTTTCAACGGAATCAAGGACTTCAACGTATTGCTCCCAAGCTCGACGTCCAAGCAGCTCGTCGAAGATCCCATGAAGGCGGCGGTGGAACGTTCGCAGAGGTGGAAACTAACGACTGCTTATGGTGACGTCGGACTTAAGTACCAACAAGATCAGACAGTTGCTTACGTGGCTGCACGTATGCCTGCCGTTTACTCTGCACTTTACCGTGTGCTTAGCGAGGTGTTAGGAAAAAGGAACATTTACCTTGGGTTTATTTTATGATGAAATGATACTTGTTTCATTAGGAGTTTCTCAATTGGATGAATTCGTTGGTTCTTAGGTTAAGAGAAGAGTCCCAGATTTCGAACCTGCGAAGGTGCTAGATTTCGGGGCAGGAACTGGTTCGGCTTTGTGGTGAGGAGCAATGCTTTTGATGATGAAGTTTATTATGATTCGATATATGCATATAGTTATTACGTTGTATCGACGAGTAGGGCGATGATGGAGGTATGGCCTGGATCTTTGAAGCGGATTAATTTGGTTGAGCCTTCTCAATCGATGCAAAGAGCTGGACAGAGCCTTGTTAAAGGTAAAAGCCACTGTTTTTCGTAGCTTTCTCTAGCCCTTGTAGAATACGATTTCCTACTAAACCAGTTTTTTTAATTCTCGCCGTGAAAACAAACCGACATGTTTTTTTTTTTTTCCTTTCGAAGAGTAATGAGATGTAAAAATATACCTGAAATCAGGTTTGAAAGAATTGCCATTGATTCAGAGCTATGACAGCATCCAGACAATGTCCAAGGATATCAATAAGTCTGGGAGACGACACGATCTTGTTGTTGCAGTAAGTTCCATTCTCCTTTACACTAGATAGGTTTCGAAGGTTTAAATTTTCAGACCCTTTTATCATCAGTTGGTAATGTAGTAGATTAGCTATTCATATTTGATTGTATTAGCTAATATAAACTGTTTTGTGCAATTGGATGAAGTCGTATGTACTCGGGGAAATACCATCGCTCCAGGACAGAATAACTCTTGTTCGCCAGCTCTGGGATCTTACCGGAGATACATTGGTAAGTTTAGTACAACTGAAGAGGTCTGAATTAGCATGTAGCTTTTGTTTTCCTCATATTTAGTTACCGTAGAGCAGGTTTTAGTCGAGCCTGGGACTCCACAAGGATCAAGCATCATATCCCAAATGCGATCCCACATATTATGGATGGAGAAAAGGGTAAAAGCTTTTCTTACAGAATCAGATTATCTTTTTGGGGTTATTCTACGCAGTGGTCTCCTCTCCCATTATGTGTATGAGCGTTGGGTTTTTTTGTTTTATTGTTTTTTCCTCAGAGAACTCGTAAACTGCAGAACGCAGCTAAGAAAACCTCTGAGAGTGTAATGACACTCAAAACCGGCGCATTTGTTGTTGCTCCCGTAAGTAGATTGTTTTCCTCTCTTTGAGCTTTACATAGATTACGAGTTTTCTTCTTCCCGAGCTAAGTGATGCTGCAATAATGTATCCATAATGAGTGTGATGGTCTGTTGCAGTGTCCCCACGATGGACCGTGTCCATTACAGAACACTGACAAATATTGCCATTTTGTTCAACGCTTGGAGAGGACATCATCTCAGCGAGCATACAAGGTTGTAACAGTGCTTTCTGTTTTCCCCAGTTCTTACATTAGCATTACATGGTCTTGAAGATGAAAACTTTAAACTTCGCGTAAATAGTATCATATGTTTATGAAATCAATTTGCAGCGATCAAAGGGTCCTCTGCGCGGGTTTGAAGATGAAAAGTTCACGTACGTTGCTTTCAGACGTGGAACCCGTCCAAGGTAACCTACCTTCCTAATGAAAAAAGATTTGTTACTTATGAAATTCACTATCAATCACTTATCACTAAATATTCTTCTAATAGGGAATCTT
Organism: Craterostigma plantagineum; assembly: GCA_027422505.1. Lineage (NCBI taxonomy): Eukaryota > Viridiplantae > Streptophyta > Magnoliopsida > Lamiales > Linderniaceae > Craterostigma > Craterostigma plantagineum. The sequence continues at coordinate 833,164 of JAPQWV010000145.1, forward strand.
GGCCATTAGAAGGTATGAAGTTCGACACTCTCAAAGAGATGCAAGCCAAAAGAATACCCGACGACCTCGACATCGACGTTGGTGAGCCTCCTTCATGTCGTAACTTTTTCCCTTGCCAAACGTTAGCCTTTTCCCGTATTACGCCGTGCATGTAATAAACATCATTTCAGAGACCCAATTCGCGACTGAAGAAGCTGCTGACGACGACCAACGCGACGAAGTGAACGACGACAAGAAAGCGACCAAAGCAGTGCGATACGATTCAGACATATCAACTGACGAAGATTCAGGCGAAGATGATGACGGTGATTATGAAGAAGGCGAAGAAGGAGAAGTAGAAATGACCCCAAGAGCTGATCTTGGGAGCGGTTGGGGAAGAATCATATACATGCCCTTTCGAAGAGGTAATAGAATAGAAATGGACATTTGCAGGGCTACGAACGACGAAGGCAGTGAGGGCTCGTTCGATCGAGTGGTGGTGACTCAGCGTAAGAATCCCGCCCTTCACCACCAGGCGAGGAGGTCTATGTGGGGCGATCTTTGGCCGCTTAGGAGCGGAAAATCGTCAGGTTATTTCATGTAGGTCAATTATCAATTAACTTGAATAGATAGACCAAAATAGGATATTATCTATTTCTTGTCTGAATTGGTATGGGGTTCAGACATTTTCTAACTTTGCACTTGGAAGTGATGAGTCGTTTGATTCAGAACTGATGTGTGTCGTAGATGGCAGGCGTTGAATTGAATGCGTTTGTTTACACGGCTATGCTCTTTCTAGACTAAGATTGGGAAGAAAATAGTTGCCGAGATTGGTTATTTAAAAAAAGGTCGGTGGGATGAGACTTCTATATTTAGATCATTTGAAGTTCGTCTTGAAACTTGATTTGAATCCGAATTAGTCGCAATTTTATATACTTTTTTACCATTGCCATATCAGTGCCTTATAAACTGTTGTAATGAAATGATCCGTCGTTTTTTCTGTTCTTTATTGATTTGTCTTGGCTTTGAGGCCTATAGTTTCACAAAGTATAATTGTTCACACGGTTGAATTTCTAGATTTGCTTTGTCGTGTGTTTTTTTCTCCACAATTTAGGAGGTTTTCACGTTAATCTTTCGATTGCTATTTTCTCATGTTAAATATATCCATGATATATTTTCACCTCTTGGCAAACTTTTAATATTATAGTACAACTTTTGAGGTATGGAGAGAGAAAAGCTATTAGTAGACACGTAAACCAAGAAGACTTTTTTATATTAATGGTGTAAATAGTTTAATTAGTGGGATAATTTTTTACCAAAAATGAAAATAGGAAGAATTATGTGGGACGCCTGAAATAGAAAGATGGGAAGAAATAAGCGGGACAAAGGTAGTAATTAGGAAAGAATTACTTTTGGCGATAGAATTCTCTTCCCACTTTTTCTCGCACATTGCAGATCTTTGAGAGTGGCAAATTTAAGGGTTAAGATATTTTCTTTTGGTAATTTATTTAATTTTTTTAATTACATATTCCATCAAATTTTAAAATCATAATTATTTAATTTGATTTATATGAGATAATTAAATAAACATACATAATTTATTTTTTGTTTCGTTACGGTCAAATTGATATATATATATATATATATCTTATAATTTTCGATATTCGTAAGTAATTATTTTATTTTGTATTTCTAAATTGTGGGATATACAATGAGATACATGTTTTTACAGAGGATTCATTTCCCTATTTTTTATTTGTGGAATTGATGGCCAAACAAAAAGCAGAGATCTATTTTTTCTAAGTTTTTACTTTATTTTCCTTGAAACGATAAAAGAAAATTATTTTCCTTGGTATGAAATATGTTATGTCTTCCTTTTCGTTAACCTTATATAATTCTTAAATAAACCAAACATAAAAACAGATCCCGTACCATTTCATTTTCCTTTCCATCACAACTTCCACAAATTACACACAATGTAAGAAACAAATATATAATGATTTTGAAAACTAAGTAGTATATATACCACCGAGATATTCTTGAAGACTTGGGAGTTAGTGGGGAAGTCCATTTTGTACATACACCTCTTTAGCAGCCATACGAATGCATCAATCAGCATCGGTTAGGCCTCTGCAAATTTGTTTGTATAATCGCATCAAAGGTTATCACGTCTTTTAATAGGCCATTTGCAATTGAATAATCAACTCTTAAAGAATGATTGTAGTCCACTTATTCTTTTGTTATGTCAAATGGGATTTGGTAGCTAACCACTTTTCTTTCTTTTTCTATTTGTCTGGCGTGCTTTGGATCGGTAGCTGTTTAATGTTTCTGAGATCTGATGTATATTAATATCTTCAAAATTTAATGCATTCACTTGTGTGGAAGTGTGGCATGGTACGTTGCAACTAATCCTCACTTCTCACGGTCATTGATTAATGAAATAAAAAAATATTTTGACAATTTCTAGATTGTACAAGATCAACAAGAAACCACAATCAAAATTAGAATATTGCCCCCTTCATCTAGGGATCACATAAAGTGGCTAACGAGATTGGTTCCATTTGAAGCTCGAGTGGTTCAATAGTTGGTAATAATCTTCATATTTGTACAAGATTGGACTTAATTTATGGAGCGCGGTGAACTAGGCAAATAAATTACGAGACTTACTTTTCAATGAAATGATTGACACTCGATATGAAGGGCTCTTTATTACGTTCCAATTAAATATATATATACAATTATCACACTCCATGTTGGTAACACCTAATCTCTGTAATGAAAAAAATATATTAACTTTATATAACCCTAAAAATCAAACTCCACGGTCTTCATCTGCCACGTGTCATTGTCTACTGCCACGACAATGACGACATCAACGAAAACGAACGCGAGCACACCAATGATCACATTTGATCATCACCAAAGAGCTTTTTAATTATTGTTATTTATTTTCACTAATTATATTATTACAACAACAGTCGCGATTACCTCAGATTCTTCTAATAACATTTCAGATTAAACAAGTTGAAGATACTCATCATACACGAAGTCCAAGGCACACGCCTCCTCGTCATCGCCGCCGTGTAGCAGCAGGCGCATAAGAATATCATCACCAAAATCACCGCCGCCGTAATCAAAACAGTGACTACTTCCCGGAAACTCAAAGGCCGGCGGCGGCTCCGCCACGTCTCCTCCGCTGCTCGACGCCCCACTCGCAAGGCTGGCCAAGCTATCCGTTCTTGGTAGATGATTAAATAGAGTGGACGACGACGACGACGACACTCTCATGGGCTTGGGCAAGTAAACTTTAACCTTTTCCCCCTCGTAATTAGATCTCCTATCAATCTCCACCTCTTTATCTTGCTTTAACCGAACTTGGACCACCTCCTTATTCTTTTTCTTGGCGGGTTTGGGCGAATTATGATTGAGTCCTTGCTGGTTAATCTGCAGTTTGTTGAGTAGATGGGTATTCCAATGGTTCTTGATCTCATTGTCAGTTCGACCCGGCAACCGACCCGCTATGAGAGACCATCGATTTCCGAGGAGAGTGTGCAGCCGTACGATGAGATCTTCTTCGTCTTGGCTTATGTTTCCCCTTACTATTCCTGGACGGAGATAGTTCATCCACCTCAATCTACAGCTCTTACCACACCTCAACAAGCCTATAATTAGTGCATATATTCTTCCATGTAAGTAAGAAACAAGAAAATGAGAGTATAAGGATGCTAAGCGCAGAGTACAAACCAGCTTTCTTGGGAAGAGAACGCCATTGGCCTTCACCATGTTTCTGTATGTAATCTGTGAGCAGTGCATCTTCTTGGGATGACCATGGACCTCTCTTTAGTCCCACCTTCGAGCAACATGGAGCTCTTCCCATTGTAATAATAATAATTTCTTGTTTAAAAGCTGAGTTTGAACTAAACTCAAACACGCACCACAAAAGAAAGAGAAAGGGAGAGGGAGACTGCTTGGAAAAACAGATGCAGTTTACAAATGGGGCCGTGACTTAGGTGCATTTATAGCTACTAGAAGGATGATATTTACGGGGAAATTAATAAAAAGAAAAGCAAATTACCTAGCAAATTAGGTAATGGACTATGGAACGGCCCCATTGACTTGAATAATGCTGAAAAACAATGACACGTTCGTTAGGAGAAATCGACATAATATGAACACGGTGCAAGGAAACAACTCACGTGACTCATAAGGATATAAAAATAATGATGGTACTAATATATTTTTCTCCTTAGGTTGTCCATTGCGAAGATTGTATTGATTCAATGTCGTACGATACATGTGTGAAGATGTAGATCATCACATCATGTCGCCATAACGTTTACAATGATACAAAACTTTTTCATATCCTCCGTTGATTGTGTCGGAAAAATATATAAATAAATAAAGGCCAACTCTTTTAACCAAAAAAGGCCGTCCACGTTCTTCATGCAAACTATTATACTATCATATATTATTGAAAATTTCAGTGATGATTACCTCCACTTCTAAGATCTGAAGCCACGACTAAATATCTCAAAAGATTCATGTGGGAATAATTGATTATACGAAATCCCATAATCTTTTTCGTATAGTAAAATGACAAATAATGGAAAGCAAATACGTGAATAAGTACGAGAAGATGCAACAGCATGTGACAAGATCACTTTCCAGCTACAAACTTGGATCTACCATCATATGATGCATTTGTTAATCCCCTTTTTCTACCAAACATCTATGACGTTTTATGTCATATAAATAAATAATACTGCAGACATGAATATGCTAAAGAGATTCCAGTCTAGCTAGCAATCTGCATTGCATAATTCCAAGTCAAAGAAAATACAGAAAAAGGGAAGCTTCAAATTAATGAGATTCCCTTTCATCAGAATATCAATGGCCATGGATGTTCTTTATATAATCAAATCACATGGCAGTAAGCAAGAATATACTACTAGCATGGAGTTCAACATCTTTTTTGAGCAAACAATAGGCATGTGAGTTGTGTATTGAATGTAATATAATTCTAGTTGTGTCCTAGTGCCGATCGAACTGTAATGTACCATCCATCTCATTACTCTCACTTAATCGAAACTTGGAGGCATTAAGTCCGTACTGTATGTTTTAGTTCATTTTAGGAGGAGATTTTGAACAAGACGACGAAAGAAGATCATGTTTGAGAAATAAAAGAGAGACCAACGAACTTGTCACGGAACGCTCTTCTAACATTGCGATAATTGTCATCATGAGATATGAGGAAAGAAAATACCTGTAAGTCAAGCTGGTGAACGTCATGCGGATTACAACACTAATAAGATATATGTATGCGTCCTCGGCTTATTTGTTCGGGCGATAATTGCTGGAGAACGTCCGTTTTTACCTGCACAGCAAAGAAAGATCGACGTCTGGCTGAGTGAGGTTTTATCGAACATAATAGAAGACATTATTAATTGCACTAAAGTTAAAGAATCATCAGATACCTATATGAACAGCTCCATCCTCGACATTGAAATGGCAAGAGCTCTTTTCCTGAATCTCAGTTCTCGCAGCTGCAGGGGAACATCTTTGGCTTCTTGAAGACGAGGAATTGCTGCAGATTGAATGAATGTTTACCAGAAAAACCAAAATAAAGAACAAGTTTGCTATCAAACTCACTACATTGTAGTAGTTCGCTCGAAGATTCAATAGCTATCCACAGATTTCCCTCTAGGGATTGATAGAACAGGAGGTTTGATGAGGAAACTTTTCATTCTCATCCGTAGTAAATCCTCAAATCAAAGAATCGGGTATACAAATGCTACGACAAAATTGAATAATCTGTACCGCGATTGCCCCAAAAACCACATATCCAGCGAATTCATCACCAAAAATTGCATATAGAAAGAAAAAAGGCGGGAATCCATGAATTTAGCTTATTATTTGTCGTTGACAACATCCATGATTCTCTAAACAGCGTCGACTAGACCTTGGAACTCATCATCATGCCCACAACTCCCTTCAATTGCCTCCTTAATTTCATCTTTTGCTTCCTCCATGTTCTTCGCGCGTCACTGTTCGCCGACTACTTCATTAGATGGGCTCAGCTCAGTCTTACAAAATTGGGCTTCGGTGCTCAATTTAGCAAAATATCTACGAGAAGGGTGTTTATTATTTATTAAATTTGTAAATGTATAATATTATTTTATATTTGAGTTATTTGTGATTTAAATTGTTTAAAAAGGATATAATTATATTGAAATTTTATTCTTTTGAAATTTTGATATGAGAATTCAATTATTCTAACTTTGGATGATGAAGTCAAATTTAAATAAATAGAAATAAAAACTAAAATAAATGTCACTGCTATGTTTAGCACATCCAATTGTGTGCAAATATATTAAATTATTCTATATTTTTAACATTTTATATTATTAATTAAGTTATTAAAAATTTTAATTTAAAGATAAAGTTGTAATAAATTAAATGAGTAAAATTAATTAAGCATGTCAAATTGACAACCAATTTGAAAGTTTTTATCCGCCATACGCTCTTTATAATATATAAGATTATAGATATGTATCTACATATAGGAGGGAGTGTCCTCATATTTATATAAGATACTTAAAATTGCAACCCGGATTTACAATTTATTTGATTTGATTTTCAGTGTATATTAGTTGATACTAATGGATCGATTAACATAACCACCCATCCCTCATCCACATTATACTTACCATTTCACCTTACTTCTTTACACTCCTTATCTACATTTTTCTCTTATAAATTAAGTTATCTTAATATTTTACATAAATTATGCATAATCAGGGCCGTGTATCGGAAAAAAAAAAACTAGTATATGTACATTTATAAGGAACATCAGGGAAAAGTACGAATTAGTTATTACATAAAAGTTGAATAATTGTAAGCATGGGATTTTCAGATGGAACTGTAATTAACTCTGTTAACGGTTAGAAAAGAAATTCATATACAATTCAAAGTCTTCAGACACTTGGTGCTGATTTCTGTAGTACAGTACTGCTACTAGCCATAAATGGTCGTCCCGTGACCACTGCACATGACACGATGAAATAACATACTACTTCGGTTACTTAATACATGTCCTTTAAAGATATTACACGCATATCAAGAAATAAAGTAAAATCTCCATTATACCCTTAATTAATTATATTATCTAATTTAATATAACAACTTCTATTAAAGATAAGGGGTAAAATTGGAAATAATAAATATTGTTTATCTTAACTGTAAACCGACATGTATTTAAAAACAAAAATAAATTCTAAAACGACATGTATTATGAGACGGAGGGTGTATATATGTCCTATAATCTTATATATAAATGTAAATGGTCTCATATGTTGCATGTATCCCATAATAATTAGTTAGAATTAAAATATATATAATAAAAGTATAACTATCCACTATAACACTATCCAAAAATAGTTATTTATTAATATAAAATAATTATAGATAGTTAACACCGTGCAATAGCACGTGTAAAAACTATATATATATATATATATATATGGTCTTTGGAGAATAAAATAATCTCTTCTATCTACATTGTCCACGTGGAAAGCAATACAACCTACGCATGCATATTATATCGAAAAGTTCGCAACTCCCATGACATAAATGTGCGCCTAAAAGTTTTGTCTTGACAATGAATAAAAGTAATATAACGAATTGCTCTTTTTGAAGAAGTTTAATAGATGAGTTAGTCGAGTTTTAAAATGGAAGAGGTTCATAACCACGTTAAATGGTGAAAGACAGTCCACCACCATTGCCTCTTCATCAAATTTCATTATCATCCGTGAATAGAAATGCTAATTTTCTTATTTTCAGTAGCTCGAATCATAATTTGGAATCCAAAAAATAATCCCTCTTCAATCTCAAAAAATTCACCTTCCCTCGTGGCAAATATATTTCATATTTTTAAAATGACGTGAAGTGCCCAGAAAGCATTTGAATAATTCGATGGTATTGCGAAACATTTGTCGTTGCATCTTGAAAAACGATTGTGGTACGTAGTTCCTTATCACCGCGAAGGGACACCAATTCTTGGGAAATTCCGGTTGGTACCCCCGAGTTTAGGTCTTTTTCAGTTGGTATCCAATCTTTTTTCCAATTCCGTCTGGTACCCTTGAAATATCATGAAATACAACTCCATTATCCTGAAAGAGGAAAATTGGCGTTTTTAGGTGTTATAGCCATTAGTTGCTAAGAAAAAAGACAAAAATGTCCTCATTTTTATTAGATAGCTTAAATAAAAGTCGCCGAAAATGTTCTTTACCGCTCCCAGTTTTTCATGGGGCAATAAGGCCGGTCAATGAAGATTGGGTTCATCGTGCCTTTCGTAAAAAATGTCCGCGAAAATAATTCCTGAAGCTAAGTTGTAGATCGCCGGCGCCGTCTTGAACCTCATGTTGTTCTTCGTATCGAAAGTGCAGTCGTCGCATGTGCTTATGGTGGAGCTTGAGATGTGGATGTTGGCGGAGGAGCCGATGTGTGTATGCCATCGTTTATCTATTGTTGCTTTCTCATTTCTTTTTTTTTTTTAAAGTTCTAATAAAATGAGGGCATTTTAGGTCGTTTTCCTAGAAACCAACGGATGTAAACACCTAAAAATGCTAATTTTCGTCTTTCAGGATCACAAAGTTGTATGTGATCATACTTCAGGTATAGCGCAGGCGGAATTCGAAAAAAAGTTGGACACCAACTGAAAAAGCCATAAACTCTGGATACGGACTCGAGTTCCCCTAAATTCTTTTTCTTCAAAAAATAAAAAGAAAACACCCAACTCGTAATAATTAGCAATACCTAGATTAACAAATAATGATGCCTAGCTAACCATATATTTCTCGTCAACTAGTCATTATTAATCGCACTTGTGTTTGGATTTGTCTAAAGAAGCTGAAGATACTCATAATACACCAAATCCAAATTGCCCACGTCATCATCTTCCTCATTATTACGACGACTAATAACCAATGGCATAAACGACGACGCATCATTATCGAAATGATCACTGCCAGCAAGGAGGCCATTATATCGATCATCAACAACAGCGTCGTCGTCGTCCCAATAAGCAGCACCTCCGACGTCAAACTCCGGCAGCTGACACGTCATCATCTCCGCCGTGTCTGTGCCGCCGCCGGACGCGAAGCTGTCGACGCTGGCTATCCTCTGCAGGGAACTACTACCGACGACGACGGGTGAAGAAACCCTCAAGGGCTTCGGCGCATACAACACCTTTATAACCTTATCATCTTCTCCTTCGCTCGCAGCGTTGACCTTCCCACCTGTGTCCTCCTCATTACCATCCGTTGACTTATTCTGACGACAGTTGCTTACCACCCTATTTCGCCTCCTCCCTTTAATGTCTGAATCGCCGCTGCTGTCGACGTTTTTGGGTTTTTTCTTGGTGGGTTTGGGCGAATTATGATTGAGTCCTTGCTGGTTAATCTGCAGCTTTTTGAGTAGATGGGTGTTCCAATGGTTCTTGATCTCATTGTCAGTTCGACCCGGCAATCGACCCGCTATGAGAGACCATCGATTTCCGAGGAGAGTGTGCAGCCGTACGATGAGATCTTCTTCGTCTTGGGTTATGTTTCCCCTTACTATTCCTGGACGGAGATAGTTCATCCACCTCAATCTACAGCTCTTACCACACCTCAACAAACCTATAATTAGTGCATATATTCTTCCATGTGAGTAAGAAAACGAGAAAATGAGAGTACAAGGATGCAAAGCGGAGAGTACAAACCAGCTTTCTTGGGAAGAGAACGCCATTGGCCTTCACCATGTTTTTGTATGTAATCTGTGAGCAAAGCGTCTTCTTGGGATGACCATGGACCTCTCTTTAGTCCCACCTTCGAGCAACATGGAGCTCTTCCCATTGTAATAATAATTTCTTGTTCAAAAGCTGAGTTTGAACTGAACTCAGAGAGAGAATGAGAGAGATTTATCGTTTGATTGGCACTTGAGGCTTGAGCAAGACTTGTGTACAAGTGATATGCCTTTTGGCTGTTCGGCTGCTTTTAAATAGGAAAATCGCATGTTTAGGCACCGTGGGTAATTATTACAAAACTATGCATAATTATTTTTCTATTTTCTTTTCTTAATTTTTTGATTGATTCTAGTATTTCTGATATATTTTTTCATTGAATTTGTTGTATAAATTATTAGGGAGTTCATAGTTTGCTTACACTGAATACCGAAATATTTGGTTCATTTAGAAAAAAGCGATTCGATATTTATTTCAATTTTTTATAACCTACTGTTCGGTCTGAAACCGAAAAATTAATTTTTTCTTATTTTTTAATATCTATATAGTAATACATATTACATATGATTATAAATTATAACTATATAAATAATGTTAAATACTATTTACTTCTATAGTTTGTTACTAAAAGTTTGGTTTATCAAGTTAACTGAACTTGAGAAAGTTTGATAAATGCCAAATCAAACGAAAAAATACTTCCAAAAATTCAAATAAAATTGGTTAACCGAAAGTTCGCCTCGATTCGGTTCACCTTTTATCGTTTGAAATGCTCATATAAATGAGGTTGAGTTTAACATGGAAATAGGTCCTATCGATTTTGGTTTTGTGCCTGATTCTACCTATTTCGGAGAAAAAAAGAATCGATTTGAAATTTGTTGGAGATTGATTCGGCCAATTCTGACATATTAATTACTTATTAATTCAATTTTATATTAAGTCATAATAAGAGATTAGAATAAAAAATATGCCATTTATTGATAACTTTTTGTATATAATAAAATTAATTCAGAAAAAGAAAATAAAATAAAAGAATGCCAACTTTTGAAACAAAACAAACACAATGCCAACTTTTATAATTGACACTTTGCAAGGGCCTACATTTGTAATTAATTCTAGAAGGGGAGCAAAAACAAATAACTGTCGTTTCACGCGCTATTTTTTATGTTTATTTAATTAATACGAAAATCAGCCTTTGGTCAGTGTTTAATTTATTATTATGGCACATGGGGTAAAGGCTGTTATGCATTTCAATTCAATTCTAGCGAAATTGTTGGAGAATCTAACTGCGCAGCAACTTGCTTTATTTTTTAAAAAATACAAAACCATATTCAATACCTATTTCTTGGATTTTCAAAAAGTTATTGCCAGCCAATACTGAGATGGACGTTTATAATATCAATTTCTCTTTTGAAAATGTGGGTTGCGACTCACACAATGATATATAATATCAATTTGGTCCAGAGATTTAATTTATCTCAATTTTGTTATTGTAATTGAAGTCCACTCCATTGCAAGTTGACATGAAACTCGCATAAAATTCTCATTTTTATGAACTTTTCTTTTTTCCCAATTGCACGGAAAATGTCTAATTCATTTAACACGAGTCTACGTCGATTCCTTTCTTCTCCAGACTTGAGACGTGTTTTTCAGCATATAGATATATATGAGTAAAAGCTTGAACTTATATGTGAGAGTGTATCAACTATATTTATATATTTCATTTTTCGACAAAATTTAACAAGACAAAAAAAAAAAGGAAACAACAGTATAGAAAAGAAGTTATATTTGAAATTGAAGTGCTAATTATTTGAATAGGAGTAGTAGTATACACAGGGATAGGAAAATGAAACCCTAAACACTGAAAAACAGAATAGCACTGGTCAACATGTTAACTGATCTGTCCTGAGGTGAATATTGGCATACTCCATCTGTAAATTAATTTAATATAATGTGAAATCATTATATTGACGAACCAAAAACCCTGCAACGATCGATTATGACAAAATGTAATTCATTGAATATCGGCTAATGTGGTTCGTCCATTTATGTGATATATATAAAATATGATAATCATGAATCTCGTGCACTATTTTGTATTTGTCACGATAATTTAATACGAGATTATTGAGTCCCCACCGTATATCTTATTTTGGATTTCGAAAGGTGTTGCCAGCTTGTTAATCTGAGACCTGACATGTACGTATATAATTCAATATTTAAAAAAAAAAACAGTTAATTTTTTTTAACTTATATGATAATAATTTATAATTCTGTATGTGTCATCATATCACGAGGCGAGCTACAGCCTTTCTATATATATATATATATATATATATTCGTCTGAAATCCCTTACCTCAATGTCCGTGTGATAATAACAACGATTTACTAAATTAATTAACGTAAAATTATAACGGTCCACTAAACTAAACATGCGGTTTTTTATTGGGTAATTCTACTGGCATCCATACCCTCTAGTACTGTCCCATTTTTTCTATCCCACTTTATGTCCCAAAATACGAAATTTAAAAATTAGTGATTCTTACGGATACAGAAAAATATAAGATATGGATATCATTTTGATCATCATAACATAAGGAATAAATTGGTGATGTTTATATATTTTTATCATATATATCACATAAAATAATAGTGATTTTATGATTTGGTGAATTGTGGAGTTAAAATAATTTAAAATTAGTGAGAAAATCTGTTAGCCCCTAGATCAAAAAATCAATGGCTGTGATTAAATGGGACATGAAATGGGATACAGAGGGTGGGACAGACGATTTCATCCGAGTATTATCATCCTTTATGTATTAGTTCTTTTAACTTCATTATTTATTGAATATATCACTGACGAGAATATTGAAGGTTGACTCAGTATTGATGATATCCTTTAATTTTTTCTTTTGTTTTTGGTTTTCATATCTGTATATATATGTTGTTATTATAGGAAAAACTTAGTGAGACAAACTATCATCTATACTCTTTTGTGAATAAAAACTGTTAATTTTTCTTTCAATTAACCAATTATACTTTTTCTACATTTAAAAGAAAACTTATTGAACCATGTACATTTAACATCATAATAACTACTTCATTCTATTTTTAGTATGTTATTCAATAAACTTGTCCACTGCCTATTACTTTTATTTTATTGGACATGCATATGGTGTGCTAAAAATACTAGTTTATATAACATGTTTTTCACAGCTTTACTAAACAAGAAAGGAAATTGGATACTTTAAATCAAATTTTCATTGGATGCAAAAGAATATTCATATTATATGAATTTGATATTAATTCGAACGTGAGTATAAACATAAGTTAATTTGAAATTGAGTATAAAAATTGTAAATTAATATATAAAAATATAAATATACAAATAAATATTGTTTATATAAAATTATTAATTCTAAGTTCAGTATAAAAAAGTAAATTAATATATTAATATATATAAAACAAAAAACAAAACAGAGATATGATGAATCGAATTAATGTAAATTGACCAATTAATGACTGTTAAAATACGGTATACATGCTGAAAAATATTTACTTCATTGGCCTTGGCCATCAGTGAGTAGTTTCGCAGCCAAGTTGGCAATAAACTACTTAAAAGGAAATATAAAAATACAGATTCAAGTCAACCGTATATCAACAATATGATGACATTCACCATATATAGGAGCATAATATTCGGATATGGTTATGATATAAACTTCAGTGGCCATCAATCAATGACTAATTTAAAATTCCAGGACGTTGCGATTGGAGTGCTTAGCGCATCTGATTTCAGATCTGAATTAATAATTATATTGTTTTTAGGAGTGTTTGCAGCGCAGACGTTATTAATTATTAACTAACGACTGTCATAAATTGCGTTGTCTTAATTATTAGTTAATACGGGAATTAATAAATGGCATCTGATCTGCCCATGAACACTTATATACTGCCCATGCTATAATTCATTTCGGTCTCCAATGAATGAGATGGGCTAATCATTTTAGTTGGCCTATGTGGATTCCATTATATATTAATATGATTACTGTGGCGCAATTACTTCATGTGATGTGACTGTTAAAGAAACTATCTAAATCTTGAGCCAAGTGTTGGTTTGAAGAGGTCTAGCAAATAAGTTGAGAATTTGTGAGGAAAACTCCACCCAGATGACCATTTGCAAAATGAGCCCAATAACCTTTTTGAACTTATAAATAGGGTCTGGTGCTGGAAATTTGTATAATGCCCCGTTTGGATTTCGAATTTCGATTTGAAATCCGGATTTTGCCCGAATATTCCGTATGCAATCGCACCGATTTGGATTTCGATTTCCGTCCAAATCCGAGGGAAATCCAAACTCTTATAATTTGTTGAATTTGATATCCCGTGTCAAATGGTCTGTATTCGAAATCAAAAGCTGAGCACGTAACGAGTTTTTCGTAATTGATAATAATAATAATAGTATAACATTAATTAAAAATAATGAAAAATATAATAAAAATAATAATGATAATAAATAATAACAATAACAACAGCAACAACAACAACAACGCTAATAATAATAATAATAATAATAATAATAATAATAATAATAATAATAATTAGAAGGTTGACGATGAGTCTAGTCGATTCGCAAGCTCGATGAGCCGACTCGAGCTCGTCATGGATTCGCGAATGAGCCGGCTCGAGCTCGAGGAGCTCTTGTCCAGGTCGAGCTCGTCACGGGTTCGCAATGAGCCGGTTCGAGGTCGAGCTCACTCGTGGGAGCTCGAAAGCTCGCAAGCCGACTCACGAGTTTTTATTTTTGATATTTCATGTTTTTTATTTCATTTTATTTTGTGCTTTTTAAACTAATTTTAGAAAAATTAGAAATCGAGTTCGACAAGCTTCACGAGCTCGAGTCGAGCTCTGTTTTGAAATCCGAATTTCGAAATCTTAATGTTTGCCAAACAGTGAATTTGGATTTGAAATTACGCTTTTGAAATTCATAATTTAAAATCAAGCGATTGCGTTCAAATACGCGAATCCAAATGCACTCTTAGTTCATTCTTGCATTCACTCCGTACGTGGATACATATACCCTCTTCTCAATGTCAATAAGAAACCCCAAGTTCCAAGTTGTAGTTCTCTATGATTTCGTTCTGTTGTGCTACAATAACAAAATTCAAATTTGTTGCATCTTGGGGACGAATGTGTTAAACGGAGAAGCAACGCAATGGTGGACAATTTTGTCTTACGGAAAGCTGAGTCCAACTAACAACATATGCCGCAAATCAACACCTTTCGAACCCTGCGATTTCCATATCTAATAAAAAGCGAATGCATAGAAGATCAATATGCTAATAATAGTGAAAACGCACCACAAACTTTAACGAGAAAACATGATTGTTTAATGGTTAGTACGGAACGAGGAGACTACTCTCCAACTGAAGGTCATTGACCTAATTAATCACCATGTTTAACAGCTCATCCCAATACCTACTACTCTTAATCTCTTCACAATCTCCCACGTCATGATTAGCCTTACTCATCAACATCACACTCTTATCATACCCTTTATGGCCATGCATTGCAAAAAGTCTTGAATTCATCATTCATCTGTCCATTGATATGGAGTCCAACTTCGTCGGAGGAATGCTTAGCTTTATAGTTTGTACATTCCCATGCACCGAGCTTGTTCAGACATGGTTGATGTTGTTCTAATGGAATGGCATAGTTGTAGTAACTGCAAGTACTACTATGATTGTAACTAGTAGAGGAGGTTGCGCAGTTGATTAAGGGTTTGAAGACCCTAAGTCGAGCTTCAGCCTCGAGCCGAGCGGTCTCCCACTGAACCATGTGGTCCAGATTCGGGGCGGACCGATGGTCCTTGGGCTTGTGGGTTGTCGGGTCAATGCCCATGCGGGCCAGGCGTTTCTTGAGGCGTGTATTCCACAAGTTCTTTATCTCATTATCTGTCCTCATTGGGAAATAAGCTACCATGTGGTCCAGATTGATGACCACCTGAGAAAACATGATAGTTATTTGTATTATGCCTAGCAGGGTTGAATATACATTGAATATCAATTTTTTATTTGATGCATAAGGTTTCTGTTTTCATATCGGGTTAAGCTCGGAAAATAGGGTGCATGGAAAAATTACATACGACTTGCCACACACACATACATAAAATATATATGTGATGTTTTATCTGCACCGATCGTACATCTCAAAGTATTGAGAACAAAAACATCATTATCATATCAAGAAACATCAAATTGTCGCCTCTTCGATGCAAGATCCCTTATGTTGACACACACACACACACACACATATAGTATGTAAGAAAAAAATTGTTCTTGACCTGTTGCCTAACAGAGCATGAAGTCGAATAATTGTTTCCTCTTCGTTTGTGCTAAACTTTTCCCTTACAATGTCAGGCCTTAGATAATTTGTCCACCTCAATCTGCAGCTTTTCCCACACCTTTGAAGACCTGCGCCGTAGAGAGTAATCCCATGTTATATCGATCACATGACTCAACTATATTAATATATATATATATATATATATATATATATATATATATATATATATATATATATACGCTTAGTCTCGTAAGTGTAAACTTTTGAAGAGGTGGTCATTCATTCAACACTACCTAGTTTTTATAATCGCATTTTCATCGAAATTAAGGGAAATTAATATACCAGCATTCTCTGGAAGTGATCGCCAGTTTCCAGGGCCGTGTTCATGAATGTAAGAAATAAGCTTTTGATCTTCCTCCTTAGCCCATCGCCCTTTCTTCAAAACCAGCTCCTTTTCATGACTGCTTCGACCTTCCATAACTAGGGTTTCCTAAAAGAGATGCTAATACACTTCCGAAAATTATTTATTTCTACATCTCTTACTCTCGAAATAATGCTCATGTGTTGTTTGTTTACGAAAGATGATGTATTTGCTCATCTAGCATGCGTGCAATATATAGGCATGGCGTGAATATATGTGATCCTATACGTTGCTCATTAATTTTTTCAGTTCGAATGTCATTGAGAATTGCCTTTACCTGAGTTTTTACAGCTAAATAGTTGCATTCTAGATTACCTTATGCTTTAGCTATATCTCATATATACATATTATATGCACTCGTTTCAATTCTTATTATTAAGAAATCTTTTCATAATTAATCATGACGATCTAGCTAATATTCAGGTCAGTTATTACATCCAAATATATTCAAAACCAGGCAAGTTTATTATCCTCTTTTGCATGTAGAGTTAATATTCCTAGAATTATTACCAATCCTGTGAAATTGCGGATGAATCATGTCGTTACAGAGCAAGGAAATGATTCTGTGACGTCAAAATATGACACGTGTGTAGGGGTCTGCTTGAATTTCAGGAACCTAAACAGTGTCTTGAATGCATTCGTCAAAGAAGGAAAAAAGGGAAAAAAAATTACACTTTGTACTCTTAAAATAAATAAATAGCAGAAACTAACTTTTCAGATTTGTAATTACGAATTACCTGTACTAGTTGCTCTTCTATTTACAGACGTTCATTTTCAGGTGATACCTTTTGGTCGTATTATAATTCCTTTCGCGTATGTGTAATAGTAAATGAGCTATGTACTTTCCAATCCTTTTATTTCTGCTTTTGGACAGTCCTATGGACAGGGCAAATGTGACAATACACGGTAATTTCCCGGAAATATACGAGTTAGGTTTAGTTTTTTGAAATTGAAATCCTCTCGAATTTAATACGATTAGAGAGAAACTTATATTTTATCATTATATTGAATGGAATAACAAACCTATGGAGTATGTGATAGGGCTAACAAGATAACACATTTTGTCAACTGAACTAGATTAAACCTGATAATAATAACCTAATCTTGCCTTATACTATTAACTAAACGCAGCCATAGTATGGAGCGAAGATAGGATATCAAACGTAAATACGACTTCTATTAAGTTCTTCCTGAATCGAACCTATATGATGCAGGGCGGTCACGGAACGGATGTAAAATTCACTAAGTATGAAACTGGTGATGCAAATGCTGACATAATGTTGGAACAACACTCGATCTCACACAGAACGCACAGCGGATTAAACTAGTAACTTAGTGGCGAAAAACTGACATCAGGAGATATAAACTTTGTGCAGCAAGTTAGAAACTTGCTGCGTGCCTCATGGCGAAATTCCACTGTTACGATGGATTAAAAAAACAACTATCAAACGATAGTAAATCTCAAGCCTAGAAAACTACGAATCGAAACGATCATACAAACATACAAAGTCCTGAGGCTTTTGCAAACTGAACACTAGGCTAAAATAATAAAAGAAACTCTCGTAGTCGCTCAGACTCAGCGTACGCTTCGCTCGATATGACTCGTGCGTATCTCGTGTTCCTCTCGCGTGTATTGACGGGAAAATGAAGTCTCGTATATATACTTCGACTTCTCAAAGACTTGCACAATGTCCACACCGCCCTCATCGTCCACTAACTTCAATATGGCCGTCGGAAGTTAATCTGGATGGCTCCAATGACTTAGTCTTCACTTGGGCTTCAAGTCTCCTATTTTTAGTATATTCCTTTCCAAGTTTAGCTCTATCTTACCCATAAGTAATCCATACGTCTTTGAACCTTTCCAAGCTTTATCTAAGTTCTGCACATCACTAAAAATAGCCAAGAACCGTATTAATAGGGTTTTGGGCATGAAAGATAAAACTCGAGGTGGACTCATTCACAGCCAACGATGTTGACTGGCATATAGAGCCAACATGATTGTCAACGTTGAAATATCAACACTAACACTATATATAGGAGAAAATATAATTACCGTGTTAAATGCATTAAATGACATCCACTAGCTACTAACCACTAACTACATTCATAATCTATACTATTATATAATTGGTGAGACGTGAATAAAAACCGTCAATTCCAAATTGATTTGGTCTGGTGAGGGGTGAATAACTACCCACTTCATCCACTACCACTACATATCGCTTAATATTTAAATTATTAAAAATTATTATTTATAAATTTAATTATTGGGTGCACGTGGGAGAGTTTGCAGGATAGCTAGTTGTCAGGGATATAATTTGTGAAGGCGTGACACAGTGCTTATAATATAATATCCATTCATCAAATTATGGATTCATCCACCGTCCCATCAAATGCTATATTACCCAATCGTCACCTTCGACTACTCACGGTCGTCTCTAATTTCTCATAAACCCTAAGATTTAATTTCAATAACGCAAATGGGCGACGTAGCAGACAAATTAGCCTGTTTCCAAGCCGTCACCGGCATCGACGACGTCGATTTGTGCACCGAGATCCTCGCCGCTCACAACTGGGACCTGGAGCGAGCCATTACATCGATTACGTCCACTGATAACAGCGACAATGGCGTCGATTACCACCTTCCCTCAGTTTCCACGGCCACGATTCCCGAAGACCACGGCGGAGGTCTAATCCTTCGACCCAGCAATAACAATCTCCAAACTCCGAACTTGGCACGGAAGCTGATTACCCTGCCGTTCTCAATCATTTCGGCTAGTTTGGGGTTGGTTTTCGGTGCGATTGGATTGGGCATGTGGGTTGCTGGTGGGGCTCTGTCGTTTTCTCTTGGACTTTTGGGGATTCACGGTCCGAATCGTGGCAGGACGCCGTCGTCGGCGTCTCAAGCTCGTCAGTTCGTGGATGAATTTGAGAGGGAATATGGGGGGCTCGGGACGAGGCCGAATTTTGTCTCCGAGGGTTTCATGGATGCTTTGCAGAGGTCAAGGCGCGAGTATAAGTTGATGTTTGTGTACTTGCACTCGAGGGAGCATCATGATAGTGAAACGTTCTGCGAGGGGACATTGTGCGATGAGAGGCTCGTTGCGTTCTTGAACGAGAATTTCGTAATCTGGGGCGGGAATGTGAGGTCGAGCGAAGGGTTTAAGATGAGTCACAGTTTGAAGGCATCGAGGTACCCATTCTGCGCTGTGGTGATGGCAGCAGCAAATCATCAGATCGCAATGCTGTCTCAGGTACTCGGGGGTTGTTTTGATTGTGGCGATATGATTGTAGAACTCTTGTGGGGATATCTTGAGTGATTCCTGAAACTTCTATGCTTATTTTTCTGAGCCTGATTGGATGCATCTAATCCTTTCCTCTCTGTTCTTCAAGCACTTGTTTCTTGATTAAAATAGATTACTTGAATCAAACTAAAGAAACAAGATTCTAATACTCGTTGGGATAATGCACGGTACTCTTGTCCGTTGCTAATTGTCGTGTTAGTTCACGTGTATCTGTTTTCTTGTTTCGCAGGTTGAGGGACCAAAATCACCTGAAGAAATGATAACGATACTTCAGAGAGTCCAAGAGGAAAGTGCCCCTGTCCTTGTTTCAGCTAGACTTGAAGCCGAAGAAAGAAGAAACAATCTGCGCATAAGGGAGGAGCAAGATGCAGCCTATCGAGCAGCACTCGAGACCGATCAAGTAAAGTCATTATAGTTATCATTTCATTATTACCTGCCCATTCAGTTACGGTGAAAGGCCATATGTTCAACGTGTCTTCTCATTACCTATGCTTTCTGCAGGCTCGAGAACGCCAAAGGAAGGAAGAGCAGTCAAGGCTCGAAAGGGAAGCTGCTGAAGCTGAGAGGAAAAGGAAAGAGGAAGAAGAAGCTCTTGAAAGAGCAGCACTTGAAGCTGCTGAGAGAGAAGCTTCGCTAGCTAAGATACGTGAACAGAAATCCTTATCGCTTGGGGCAGAACCTGATCAAGGGCCTGACGTTACTCAAGTAATGCCCCTTGTCTCTTTTACTTCCCTCCATACATCGGCTAGGCTAGGGTGGTGTTGTTAGAGCCAGAAAGATAAGAAATAAGTTCGTTTTTTTTTCAGGTTTTGGTACGGTTTCCATCTGGGGAACGCAAAGAGAGGAGGTTCCCTTGCACGGCGACGGTAAAATCTCTTTATGACTATGTTGATTCCTTCGGCTGCTTGGACATCAACGGCTATAACCTCGTTTCTAACTTTCCTCGTACTGTGTATGGTCACGACAAGCTTCCCTTATCCCTGAAAGAAGCAGGATTGCATCCCCAAGCTAGCCTTTTTGTGGAATTGAATTGAATTGAATTAATTTACTCTTGGAATAATGTATTTTATTTTCTCAGCACGGTGCTTCAATTTTCTAGGTATAATAAGCATCTTCACATAAAAACCACACTGATGATATACACTTATTCACAGGCTTACTGATAATCATGTAGTTATATAAATACAATCTACAAAAACCATTCTTACCTGATCATCTTCATACCGCTTATATGCGCAGAGGAGCGAGCAAGCAGGCACATATTTCCAAGCAAAGAAATTAAAGAAACTCAACATACATTCTTACCAGCTTTTTATGGCCCGGAATCTTCAGCTAAGAAACGAGTTCTTTGGACCTATGAACGATGTTGTCTACTTCTTCAATGATAGTTGGTCGATAAATTAACGAAACTGTAATGATGTGAACTTAGTGATGAAAAGAGGTAAACGTAATAGATAACGAAGCACGCGAATGAGCACGTGCAAAAATACTCACCCCAAAAAACTATACAATGCTTTTGGAGGTTTGTGTTCGTCAATCCCCGTCACTAGCATAGACGGTGTTTAATTGTTGTTGTAACTGCCAGGGAAGGAAAAATGCATCAATCAGAAACAGATGTCAAAGAGAGTACTACGAACGAAGTAAGCTCAACATTTCTAAATTTGGCAAACAATCTAGAAGAAGCTCAAAAACAAGAGCATGCATCATTGATCAGTTACGCAATCTCATGAAAAAAGAACATGTGTGATAGATGGATGGATGGATGGCAAGAAACTCACTTGCATGTACTTCCGTTTTTCTGCATTCAATTCATCAGTTAAGCCATTCATCCTGCAAAGAGATGAACGACTCATCATGAGGATGTTATCTTTCTCCACGAGAGCAAGAAATACAATCTAAAAGAGGTCGAGGATAAAAAAAGCACACCTTGACTGTAGTTCTGAAATCTTCAGAAGCAGCATACGCTCCCTATCCGATACATTTGATTCCACCTGCGGACAAGAAAAACCAAGTTGTTGCATCAGGAATTGCTTCCACAACCTCAAGCCACTTAGATGGATTGCACTAAGATGATGTGAAAATGTCTTACACTGCCATTGCTTTCCGAACCAGGGGATAAAGGAGGTGGTTTGCTGTTTTGGGAAGCTGAACGAAATACAGAAACATCAATAAAATCCTAAGTAATTTTTATGCAAAGAAAAAGACACACACAGACAGCAGCGGTTCTAACCCACCATTGTCTCCTTCCACTGGTTGCAAGCTACTCAACAAATTTAGGATAAGGTCCTGTATTTAAAATAATAAGAGGCTTGTGGAAATTTTTACAACTATGTATAACGACGACATAACGCTGGTAACAACAGCTTGCAGAAATCATCGTACTTGTTGAACTGATGTTTGTTGAAATAGGTTCTGCAGGTGAGGCATGAGAACTGACGCAGGCACATTACTATTCCCAGTTCCTGCTGGTGACTGAACATTGTTGGGCTGCAATCCAAGAATTATTGAACTTCCAGCCAAAAGCAACTAAGCAAGAATTTGCTTGAAAGAACAAGGACATGTATAATAGTACTACAAAAGCAGAGTTGGAAAGAGAGAGTATAAACAAACCGTTTGCTTAGAGTCAAATACCCAGCTTCCAACACTAGCAGATTTCTTCAAAGATGATTCCTAAGAACCATGTCAACAAAAAATGAGATCAGCTCATTTATTATTTTCACCCTTTTAATGAGTTTCTTACCTGCTGAGGACTTCGGCGGGACACTGCCATCAGAGGAATATCCTGGAAATGATTTTACTGTAAGCAAACTTAGAATGAAGAAGGAGGATCACAAGATTTGCAGGTGTACCTTCACAAGATCCACATTTTCTGATGTTACTGAGAATCGCCCTTTTATTTGTACCAAATTCGTCTTCGATTTCTCCTCAAAAGAATCTTTGTATCCTTGATAAGAAAAGGTAAAGGTGTGATAAATATGCTTGAAGAATAGTTCATTAAAAGAAGCATTCAGTGAGCTACCATGAAGGTTATACAACGATGAATTACCTCCTGAAGACTTTATTGGAGCTGAAAGACTATTTCCTGAAGCTCGGTTGGGAAGGTTAAGGGGACCACTAAAACTGGGAGCTCTTCGTACTCGGTGAAGCCTCTCCCCACCAAGGTGGGTTTCAGTATCAGACCTGACCAATGATGATTCACCATTTCCTTAGACTCTTAGTAAACGTTATGCCTTTGGATAGTTAGAACAAGAACAATCAGTAAAATTTACCACTATACTTGCATAGCATTCGGACATCAGAAAAAGAAAAAGGAAAAAAATTGCAGTATGTCGCTAGAGAGCAACAACTATAAGCATCTATGAATCTTGTAAGTATAATGAGTAATGATAAACTAAAAAGGACTATGACCTCAACCTATTTCTACTGTCTCGAGTCATCATCAGCTATCCAGAAAAAGATAAAACAAAATAGAAGCAGAAAAATGTAGAGATGGTAACTGAATGACAAAGAGCAACATTGCCGTGTTAGGATCATTAACAGTAAAGACACATCCATAGAGCAGAAAACGCGACCTGCTTATGCTCTCTAAGACTATAAATAAACAATGGAACATCTTCTACATACGTTGCTTGCAAAACTCTTTTTAAATAGTATCCTAACACAGAATATCATGCACATTAATGCATCAAAGAACCATTAGAAACCTTTCAAGGCTGCTTGTTTTGTCTGATAAAGCATTGCTTGGTACAATATCAGGTGGGAGCGGTCCACTATGACTTTGACGAGGCCTGTGTCTAGCCTTGCCTTGTGTTGTATCATCTTCTACTAATGTCGGTGCCAACTCATCTTTTGAACCACTCCTCAATCCATCATTTTCATTAGTTTCCTGCTCTGTTATGCCATCTTCAGACTCCTTTTCTAACCTTGTCTGACTCTCGCCTATAGACACCTCATCAAAACTTGTTTTATCTCTGAAACAGAAGGAAACACAAACAATAACTTGTTCAGAAATGTGGTTGGTTGGGGAAGGTTAGTCATGCGTCAAACCCTTCGAGAAACAAGAACCAAACAATCTTAAGATTCAAAAAGTGTTCGTCCAAGGTAATCAGGAACTTTATGACTTACTAACAGAACAGACAGGCATAGTTTAAAGTATTACTGTTTATCCACATGCATGAATTTAGCTAATCATGAGAAAGCTTAAATATCAATATCATGGGTATTAATGTAAAAATTGATCACAGTGCATGTTAACAACCATAAAACTTTAAAATAGTACCTCTCAATATCCAATGAAGTCACTGGTTTCACCTCGGAACTAAATGTAGACTGTGAAAACAGGGGAGCTTTGTCAATTACCTCCGTGACAGACCCGCAATGAAATAAACAAATTATAACATAAGACAAGACAAGCAAAGTTCAAAAAAAAAATCAAACTTACCTTATAGTTCAAGTGAAGTTTTAAATTGTCGTCTTCTTCCCTGAATTCTTGTATGTCATTATCATCTTGCATCTGCAAAGATGGAAAAGAGAGCATGCCTTGTGAAGCCTTATAATGTTGAAATGACTTCTAGAAAAAAAAAAAAAAAAAAAAGAAAACTTCCGTGGCAATTAATTACCAAAGATGCTTGGTGCTTCAAATCCTCAATATCAAAGTTCCACGCACTAACTCCTCGTTGATATTCACTCTGAATGGTAGTAATAATTGAGTATGATACCGAATAAAAGGAAAAAATTCTAAGAATTAGGCAATTAGCAAATGACGTATTCTTATTTCTCAGCAGCCGAAACAGATGAGTTTAGAGAAATGAGAAATGGGATCTTCAAACCTGGGATTTAGCCTCTTGTTCTTCTGCTGAAGGCATTCTTTTCAAAGCAAGCTGTGCTGCGTCTTCGAGCTACATGCAATCGGCACAATGTGAATCAGTGTTCAGTAAGCAATAACAAAATCAGCTAGTTGCATCACTATGTACTACCTGCAGATTTTTCACACGCTTCCACAGAGGAGGTAGATTAGCAAATAACTTTTTCACAGAAAGTTGAGGAGACTTGGCATTCTTGAAAAACGAATGTTTTAACAATTTCTCTGCAGTTGGTCTCTTTGTTTGATCTTTCACCAAGCACATTGCAACCATTTCTTTAAAAGACTATTTAAAACAGAATGCTTAATGGCACAGTAATGAAATAAAACAACAGAATACAAAAGGAAATTGTAAAAATCATAAACCACGCGTACCTTGGAGAACTTTTTATCCCGGTCATAATCCAGACCAGGAGGAGCATTTTGTATGGTCATAAGCAGAACCTATGGTAAGCGGGTAGCAAAAGTTTGAAGGGTCCAAGACATTATGATCAAAATAGAACATTGACATTATCCATACCTTCATAGGTGGATATTTAGAAAATGGTGCATGTCCATGAGCCAACTCTAGCGCAGTTATTCCAAAAGACCATATGTCAGCCCTGCAAGTTTAAAGAATAGAGCAAAGGTGTTAATTCAAGAAGCATATAAAGGGCAGTTTAGCAAGAATGCCTACTTTAACTAGCCTAGTTTAACTCAAACTGAATTATCGGTGAACAATATTATCATCACAAATCATATCTTAAAGCTGAACAATAGTCTTAGAGTGCGTAGGTGATCCAGAAATGTAATAACCATTTATGAATAAATGACGACCATTAATTTCAATCTTTGCACCTCCACAAATTTCCTACACTATGCACGAAAGCGATCATTGTAAAACTACCAAAAAGATGACAAAATGATGCAGGACTTACTTGAAGTCATATCCAGTTCCAGGCTGCAATACTTCTGGTGCCATCCTGTACAACCATATAAAATGGTATATCGGCCAATGAAAAAAACACTAAATAGAGAAGGAAAGGAAAAGTACCAGCATGGAGTCCCGACAAAGGTGTTCCTCGAACGCTGTCTATCACCTCTATCAAACATAAACGCAGAAACACCAAAGTCAGCAAGTTTCACCTCACCATCACTATCCAATAGTATATTTCCCGCCTGGAGTAAGAAGTTGGCAGAAAATTGAAATGTAACTCGCATATTATAGGTAACCAAAAGAATGCAAATCTGAAAGAACGTCCATGATAAATTCAATGCAACCTTTACATCTCGATGGATATGACCATGTTGATGAAGGTACTCCAAAGCCTTCAGAGTTTCTTTTAAGATAGATGCAATAGCGGATTCTTCAAATCCTTCCTTATATGCTGTCTTCATCAAGTGTAGGCAAGAACCTTCAGCCATATATGGCATGACCACCCAAAGGTAGTGGTCCACAACAAATGAACAGAATGCTCTTATTATATTCGGGTGATCAATCAAACTCATTGTTTGTGCTTCTCTGCGAATATCGTCCTACAAAACACGGAAATTTAGCTGTTAATGAAATGCCAAATAATTCATGTTCATTTTCCTCGTGAGAAACAGACCAATCGCACTAAAATGCTGGTTCCTTTGCAACATGCTAATTTTATTTCAGGTCATGCCCGCAACATCCAGTTTCCAATCTTTAAATGATTATTGGTAATAAAGGGAGCAAATTGGAATGAGCTTGCAGTTAAGTCAATTACATGTAAAATCGACGACCCCCAATCTTACTCAAATAAGATGATGCATGATCATATTTGAGGATTGAAGCAAGAATTTCAGGTCCCTAATAAGTAACTAATAACATCAATGGAGCCCAGACAAACTAGGATCACAACTTTCGTTCTTTTCGAGTCCATGCTCCAGGAAATCAGTGATAACTATGCTCAACAAAATGCTATGGCGAGAATCATATTTCATACTAATGACTAGTCTTACACAATCGTCTAACTCTAACTAAGCCAAAGCCAAAACTTACCTTCACTCAAAACGGTAAGGAGTCAAACCCATCATAGAAAAGACCACATATACAGAATTTCACCTGACGCTTGTACCAAATCACTTCAGATAAAAATAGCATATAATTCATTTATTAAAAATAAAAAGGCAAACAAACCAGATTGCTATTGCATCTATCGAGATCCAAGCACTTGACAGCCACGACTTCGCTGGACGGCAAATAAATCGCCTTGTACACAGTTGCGCTCGCGCCATGCCCAACTTCTTCTTGCAACTTGTAATCATTTTGATTTGCCGAGTAATTTTTCGCCATTTTTTTTTTATGATCAAACCATACAGACACTAACAAATCATGAATCACACACACATACAGACACCTCTATCGATTAACTCTAAAAATTAATAAGCTAAAGAAAATTCATTCATCGTCAAGGAGAGCTGAGAGAGTATACATAGTCTGCCATGGACTGTGTTGGACTTGATTGCACTGTGTGTGATTCTCCCCTTGAATGCAACGCTCAGAATTTTTCCGATATTACTTTTTCTTTTCCAATTTTCCCCTTGATTTATTTTGTGGGGATTGGAAATTTTCAGATGCGTTGACTGTGTCGTAGACATTATTATCTATTTATTTATATGAAAGAGGAACCAAGAAAGACATCGCTGCTCTTCTTTTACCGTTTTCATTGTGATTAAATTATGAACAATAAATTAAGAAAGATCCACATTTCCAAACGATTATGTTTGTAATTAAATTATGAACAATAAATAACTAACCACCGTCGTTACTGACTGACTTTGTACAAAAACGATAACATTCTTTTTCAACAAGATTGTACAACGCAAAATTCATTAGAACATCTACAACCGTCAACATAAAAATAAATATACAGTTAATGATGCACAACATTACAAATGATACAATATTTACTTTTAACTCATAAACTCTATTTTATACTCTAAAAACGAAATTCATATATTAAACTTTATATTATAATATTAAAAAGTCATAAATTAAATAATTAATATTTAATAATAAAAATTAGCATATTATTTAATTATAATTCAATTAATTAAAAGGAAAAAAACAACTAAAAGGAATTAATTGTTTTTACAATTATTATTATTAGAATATCAAATAGTTAAATATAATTAAAATAATTTTATTAAATGACATATAAATGAATAGAACGTATAATATTAGTATTAGATATAAAGTTAGAGACTATTTAATTTTTGTGTTTTACACTAAAATAAATATCCGTGGCAGATCTCTTATCGAAATTCAATATTGTGTGACGGAAGAATAAAAGAAAAAAGTAGCGTGGAGAATAGTAAGTTTGACCCCTACGTGCAAGTCTTAATAGCGTACGGTACAATCGCACACACACGGAGTTGGTGATCATAATCCTGCCACGTGGATGATGGGAGACAACGGGCCACACGCCACGTGCTGACGCCGATTATTCGCCCATTATTGGATTTCTTAGACCTTTTATTAATTAGAAATTCTTTTTGCCAAGAGCCATCTTCACCAATAATTAGGAAAATTCGCTTTCGTTACCTTCGGAATATTTAAAATTCCTTTTTAAAAACTCCTCAAATTATTTATTTCTCAGCAATTTGTGATTTTTTTTCATGTTTAGTATCTTTTCGACGTTGAGAAGACGAAAATAACATTACATACCAACAAGTTACTATCGCAACAAAACTCGTTATTAATACCACAAAACAGATATTTATACTCTTATATATAGGATGGCATAAACTGTCGAATTTGGTCTGTCAACTTATTTACAATTTGGTTCTTCTGTTTGTAATTTATTTAAGAATACATTTCTTATAACTTCTAATTTTTCTATTTATTGCACTTATACCCTTATACATTACTTTTATACTTTTATTAAAAATTATGTTCATCTTAAACACTAAAAATTAGTAATATTAAAATTATAATAATGTTAAATAAAATTAAAAATTATATTTTAAGCATACGCATAGAGTATGCGAAAATGTACTAGTTATTATATTAAGGTTGATGGGTCACTATTAACTGCTAATTTGGTGTGTAAATCATTACAATTTAACCTCTATATTTCTATTTCATTAATTAATAATTATCGCATTAACCTTTCACTTTGAGTTATTATACTTATACCCAGAATCATTATGTATTGCATCTACTAAACATAAATTATAAATTTCAAAACTAAAACTAAAAGTATTATAGTTTAAGCACACCCATAGAGTGTGCAGATAGTACTAGTTATACCAGAACGTATAGAAGTTACACCAACCACTTCCGTTATTACAATAAATAACGTTATTATAGTTATATTACAAATATAATTAGACACTACACGGTATACCAAGTTGTCGTTATTATCAGTTGGTATATTGTTCAATTTCGTTGGTATATTTACGATAACTAATTCATAATATTAAATTATGATGGTTAATAACGACAACGTGTAATAATGTCTAATTTTATAATTGTAATAATGTTATTTGTTGATATAATATTGATAATGTTATTTGTTGTCCAATTTTAACTAAATCGCTCATTGATTGGTTATTTGGGCTTGTGGAGTGTCGGGTCGTGGTGGATCTCCGGCCTCGATTGGATCCAGTTTAATTAATGTTGTTGAACAAGAACAATTAATGTTGTTAAAAATGTAAAAACAAATTAACAAAATATCTATTGTCGAATCAATGATTAAATAAAATGACGTTTATAAATTTCAAGGATTTTTCACCATAGGGTTGGTGTAAATGGGGCGTGAATAGCAGGAACAGTTTAGATAATTGCCTTAAAATTCCACGTGGCTTTGATACTCTTTGTTTAAGTCCTGATTTAAATTATCACTTACTTTTTGCACACTCAATACATGTGCTATAATATATGAATCAAAATTACTTATTATTAAAATAAAGGTGGAATAACTAAAAATAGCAATTAAAGGTAGTGGGTGGTTGTTTTTATTTTAGTAATTAACTTTTATACAAAACTTAATTTGAAAGACTAATTGACGGTTTATGTCAAGCCCTCACGCGTAGCGTAATAAAAGAAAGACTAGTATTTTGGCACACCCTATGTACAACAAAATAAAGTTAATTTTTATTAAATAGTTTTAATAAGTAACATACTAAAATAGAATTTGGGAGTAAGTTACGTGGTTTAATAAGTCTTTTTTTATTTTTGTAGATATGGAAAAATCTGACTACAACACAGTTATCATAGCCTCTCATCCTTAATCTATACTATATCTATCTATTTTATTAAGGGATAGCATGCTAGAGTAACTGTTCTCCCCAAATTGGTATGTCAATTTGACATATAATTTAGAATTTAGTCCTTAAATTTTTAATTGATTTTAAATAAATCCTTATAAATTAATTTTTTAATTTGCATATTTCAAAATATTCCTTTAAGAACTAATCGTAATAGCATATATTAAAATATAAATTTTTCAACTATAAATAAAAGTATATGCTATGAATTGGGCACACGCATTCGAGCGTGCTTCATATACTAGTATAAATGGTGAGGGTGGGATACAAACCGTCAATTCTAAATTGATTTGGTATGTAAATTTCTCATTATTAATAAGTAATAATATAAATTAGTGTAACCACCCACTAACACAATATTTTTATATTCCCAACTTTGCCCTTCTATTTTTAGTCTAATGATTTCTTTAATAAATATAGATAATATTATATTGCACTCTCATCGTGTGTGCAAGAAAATACTAGCATAATAGAACAGATTATAGATACTTTAAGTGATAAAGCGTCAAGTTTAGCCTGCAATTAAAAATTAATAACATAATAATATGAAATTAAAAAACCATCCACTACCTGACATTTTTATTTTTTTTCCAGATTACCCTTCTATTT
Organism: Craterostigma plantagineum; assembly: GCA_027422505.1. Taxonomy (NCBI): domain Eukaryota; kingdom Viridiplantae; phylum Streptophyta; class Magnoliopsida; order Lamiales; family Linderniaceae; genus Craterostigma; species Craterostigma plantagineum. Next base: position 863,740 of record JAPQWV010000145.1, read on the forward strand.
TTAGTAATTGTTCATTACCTAGGGCACACTCAACCCAATTTATTCAATTTATTAAGAAGATATTATAAATATTATGTAGAGATTAGAATCAAAAGTGTAGTTTTGAAAATAATGTTTGGAAAAGGATGACAAACGATACGGGGGATAATTTATCAAGACTAGTATTCAATAAGAATAAATAGTATTACCACGGTCCGAAAAAAGAACGAATTTTGAAACCAAAGAACTTCCTCAGAAATTTTACGAACTCTCTCATTATGAATGCTAAATGATATTTCCAATAGTTCGTGTTACGAATTGTGTCTGTTAAAGAACATCGTTTCACCATTCAGTCACTTGAACATACTAATTTACTTATGTAGTATTGGTTCTTATTTCTTTCAAGGGAAGAATTCAACCTTCACACATTATTACTCTTACTTCTTTCTGTAATACAATATGTAAAGGAATATATATCCCTTGGTCAAATTAAATAATCATAGAAGATGAAGGAAACAGGGGGCTATAGCATTGAAAAGATGGTAAAAGTAAATATTTGCCAACATTCTATGTCAATGTTTTTTGGGAATCTTGAACAATTCAGGTCATAAAGTTCATAAAAAAGCGACAGAAACCTTCCTATTTTCCATACATGTTACTTACATATACGACGGTAATGATTAAGAGACGCATTATTCAAATCGATATCGACCACCATGAAATAAAAATAATATTCGGTTTCAAATCATTCTTACCATATTGAAAATCCAAGAACTGCCATATCAACTCATTCGTCCCTATCAGATGTTGGAAATAAATTATATAAAATTAAAAAGTGATGCACTTCCTTAAGGGTTAACTTTTTAGGAAAAATGGTCACTTAACATGGTATCAGAGCTTAGGGATCCGCAGGTCCTGGGTACGAATCCTCACGACCACCTATTTATGATAGTTACACGTCTAAGGCTAGATAATAGAGAAATCGCCCTAGACGTGAGGGGGCGTGTTGGAAATAAATTATATAAAATTAAAAAGTAACGCACTTCCTTAACGGTTAACCTTTTAGGAAAAATGGTCACTTAACATCATAAAGTTGCATTGTTATCATATTTCTCGACCATGAATCAAAGTCAAACCTCTCTCTATATTCTTCGCCACCTTCTCATGTATGCAATACGAAGGCATTTTGACATATATAGTGAACTATCAAATTCGTGTACTTTTTATTTTATCTCACTACTATATATGCATTGATTGACAAAAAAGAAAACGAAGATTTCAACTGTTTACACCATAAAAAGGAGAGTAACATCATTAGTAGTATGGAAATTCCAGATACCATTGTGTCCGATGGAAAGAAAAAAGAAACGATAATCGCAATTAAACGTTATTATCTTAAAAAAAAATTGAATATCATTTGTGGGTGTGTACATGTCAGACTTAGCTGTCTTGATTTCTCAGTCATTATAAAACGTCATAATGTAATGCTCATCATCAGAAAATATTGTCTTGCACATATTTAGGTGTAGGGCATTGTGTTTATGGCTTGACTTCTATGTCTCTCCTTTTTTTCTTAAGAAAAACTAAAATCATGTTTTTGTTCTTCATCTTCCCTTCTCCTTTTTTATAGCAACCCCATCTCACACTTTCATCAATTCTATTGCTCTTAATTAAACTCACACACTAACCCTAATAATAATATCTGCGTTGGGATGTTATTACTTTTCTTGAGGGGAATGTTGTCTGGCTCGAGGCGCAAGATTTTGTGATGTAGGATTTAATTTAATTATTGTGAGTCAAATAGAAAAAGTGTGAAATCACTTGCTAGTGTGAGCAACCTCGGACCAGGCTTCATTCCCCCTAAGGCTTTGATAATATCTCAGACACCTTCATTTTATATGGTGTGATAATATTCGTCTTTACACAGGTTTACGAACATTATCTTTGTTGAGGTACGTACGATGAATATATATGTTTTCTCTGCAATTTTCTTTTTTCCTTTTTGTTGGCCATTTTCGCAGACAAGTTTGGGAGACATGCAACCGCAGATTGGTGTAACGATCAAAAAAAATGAATTTTCATTAATTCCTCAAGTTTCAAAGTGAGCAAAGCTAACGCATTTTACTGATCAGTGATGAGGTATTTTCAATTTTGTTCGCTTCAATTATTATAATTTTCTTGTTTGTCAGTTAATGTGTTACCTTACGGTCCTTACTCCTTACCTATCATTATTACAACTAGATGACTCGCAGAACCTAACCCTTTCTATATCTCTCACTCAATGACATATAATGATTGCATAAATCATACTCCATCTTATCCTAAATAACCCTTTCTATATCTCACTCAATGACATATAATGATTGCATAAAGCATACTCCATCTTATCCTAAATACAAGTCATTTCAGACATTTAGTTTGAACATTTACAACTTTACCCTTTATCTTAAATAAGAATAATTAAAATTAAATAGAATACAATAATTAATTAAGAGTATAATAAAGATTTTATTTTATTTCTTAATATATATGCAATTACCTTAAGCGACTTGTATTTAGGAACAGGGGGAGTATTACTTACCCGCCTTTTTATTCTTTTATATTTCTCTATCTCTAATGATCTAATTAGGGTTTAGTTAATAGCCATATCTAATCTAAAAGACAACCAAAAGCCAATAAATACCAATGATAAGTAAGCCTTCTTGATGGAAGGTCAGGGGTTACAATTTATTAAAATTCCTTGATTATAGGAACTTCAGCTTTAATACTAAGATAATTCCTTGATCGTCTCAACCCAAACAACAGGAACAAAAACAAAAGGAAAAGAAAAAAAGGGGTCACAGATCATAGCATAGAAGAGCAATTATTTTACTTTACAATAAAAGTAGCATATGTAATAACTAGGCAGTGTTGTATATAGTGGTTGCCTGTCTCAATAAGCCGAGGACTTGGGTGGTCTGCTGGGGCGAACGGGCGTCTTCGATGGGCTAACCCTGTCGTAAAATGTAAGAAAAATTTGTCTGGTAAGTTGTTCGAAAACAGAAATAACTCCCATGCAGTTTCGTAGGCATGCATGTAACGAATTATAAGATGATGAAATAAGAAAAAAAAGATACCTTATTGGCAGTGAGCCCAAGATCACACCACTGCAGCTTAGAGCAGCTATTGCACTTTCTGCCTGTTTAAGGACTAATTTATGTGATTATGAGCTTTAAGGCAATAGTTTTCTCACCTAATTATATTTTTAGTCATGCATGTTTGAGTAGGTTGCGTGTTAAGGACACTTAGGGTGACGATGTTAGTCCTGTAAGTATCAAAATTGTAGCAATTTAAGGACACCTAAGATGTTGGTGGCAATTTTAGTCATATAAGTATCAAAATTGAAGCAATTTGGGGACCCTCAAACCTAGAAATGAAATTTCAACCCGAAATTTATACACGTGGCGCCAAAGATGTTAAGTTATACTAAAATCAAACATATAGGACTAAAAATAGCCTAGCTTTTTATTACAGGGGCTGTAACGGTTACATGGTCGTTAATTGGGGGTAGGAATAAAATAAATCACTTGTTAGGAAGGAAAAACTGAATTTTTTTACCATAGCGAATTCCACGAAAGCAATGCGAGTGGGATGGCTGTAGTCTCCGAGCAGCCTTAGACGATAAACCTAAGACCAATCAAGTAAATTGAATCTTAACGAATGATAAGCTCTTGCTAGAGTGCAATATGTGTAATAAAGATAATCGAGTACCTCTCCACAGATTGATTCGAAGAAGAGCTTTACATCACTTTGAGTAATCTGAGAAAGAACGATGTAGCATAGTTAGTCCCATCTCCAAATTGAACGAATATGAACAGATAAAAAGTACAACCTTCTTGTCAATGTTTGTGACGTATACTGTCCTAGCGCACATCTCCCTTTCATATTCCGTCTGATGATCAGAGATGGAGTAAAAGGGACCACAAATTAGGATCATAATCAAGTTAAGAAAAACGCATTTTTAATGTTCTAATTAACAGACATTTAACCAATTATGCAAAACCTGAGGCAAAAGCGTGGGATTCACGGGCGCAATAGCAGTTTTAGAGGGCTGAACCTTCACGGGGTAATATCCGAGGATGGTTCCAGACAAATTTAAAGCAGCAATTGCAGCCTCTGCAAGAGTTTTGAAGCTCATTACATTGCTGCCTTAAAAAAATTCGACGAGTTCTAACCAAAGAATAAGATGGTTCTTACCCTCATCAGTAAACTCGACGAAAGCAAAGCGAAGCACGGATTTAGGGTCTCCACAGACTCGGCAGTCAACAACCTTACAACACAAACGAGCTATTCAAACACAGACTTATCGGCAAAAGAAAAGATCTAATCACACATACGAATCACCTGGCCACAGCCAAGAAAAAGTGTAGCTAATTGCTCCTCAGTGATCTGTGTATCCATAAATGGAATCGAATCAAATATGGAATACCAGCCATTAATGAGGAGCTAAGCTAGTGTTAAATTAATGAGCTACCTGATTGTCGATATCAGAAACGTAGACCGTTCTTCGAATAACATCCTCACGTTGAGCTTGGCTAGTTCGGCCATTCATCCTTCTCTTGTTCTTATTCTGACCATTCTTCTTCTACATCGAATCACATAGATCGATAGGGAACGTTACATAAACACTGAAAACGAAATTGTACACAGCAGAAACCACTTTTTTCAATAGATTTTTAGGTAAGGAAAGGAGTTAATACCCCTCTTGGACCCATGCCCATACCAAACTCATTCAACCACAGATTATCAAAAGATCCACCACTCTTCAAGCTCATTGCAGAGCTAGTAAGCGAAGGCGGCACGAATTCTTGAGCCATGGGGTTGAGATTGGAAAACATTTCCTCAAGCTCTCTGATCTCGGAACGCTCTTGATCATGATTGTTATTAATATTCTGACGATTGTGATGATCGCCGCCCTCGTTGCTCTGCCCAGAGCTAGCTGACGACTGATACTGATTCTCCATCTTCATCAGCATCGATCGATCGGCGCGGTTCTCCACCATGGCCATGTCTCCTACATACACAGGAAAACAGAGCTGAACAGTAAAAATGAAATAATCGAAGTAACTTCTGTGGGGTTAAACCAAACTTCAGTAAAATCGAGCTGATTCTTGAAAATCGGCTTGATGATCTTCGAAGCAACGTACCTTTTTGGAGGAGAAATCACGAAATCAGTAAACCGAGCTTTTGGTTGAAGGCGAACACAGAGGATATGATGGGCGTAAATATAATTTATCCTTTTTTTTTTCGATGGTTTTGGTTTTTGATTCAGATAGAGACAGCTACGTATTGTTCGGGTAAACCTAGACTGGTTTTTCTACAAGATAGCTGTTCAACTGAAATATTGTACTTTTATGTGTACCGTTTAGAAATTTCTAAATTAAAGGGTGCCAAAATAGTAATTTCGTGAGATGTTGGGCTTAGGATTTAGGCCCATTTTAACAGCCCATTTATTTGTGAGCCCTTTCGGGGTCCAACTGCAGTACAGTGTCTAAACCAGAAAAATTATCATTGTACTAAAACTCTCTTAAAAATAACTTGTCTAACACGTGGCAAGTATATAAAATAATATCATATATGATTGATTCATTACTATAATCAGTCTGATGAGTAATAAATTTCCGTAATCGTATTAGAGTAATTAAAGAAGATATGTATTTGATTGGAGACTGTTAAGTGACCACTTTTCCTAAAAGGTTAACCCTGAAGGAAGTGCATCACTTTTTAATTTTATATAATTTATTTCCAACACGTCCCCTCACGTCTAGGCTGATTTCTCTATTATCTAGCCTTAGACGTGTAATTCTCATAAATGGGTGGTCATGAGGATTCGTACCCAGGACCTGCGGGTCCCTAAGCTCTGATACCATGTTAAGTGACCACTTTTCCTAAAAGGTTAACCCTGAAGGGAGTGCATCACTTTTTAATTTTATATAATTTATTTCCAACAGAGACGTGAGAAGATTTGTGTTATGTGGTGCTTTTGAAGTTCATTCCACGTTTATTTATAGCCTAAACATTAGTGTGCGGACGTAAATCTCTTATTCAAATATTCAAAAGTCAACTATACAAATTACCTTGTCAAATACTGTTAGATAATTTATATGATAGTTGATTTGTAAATTATCTTTTGTGAATGAGAATTAATTAAAAAAATATTATTTTTATTTATTGAAGTGGGCTTTGAAAATGTTATTGGGCTTCGGTTTTGGCCCAATAGCGGCCCAACTTCTAGAAGGCCCAACTTCTAGAAGTTGGGATGGTGGCTTTGTGATTGGAGTGGTTAATTAAAACCACTCTTCAACTCAAATGTGATTCATCATAATTATTAAAAAAAATTAAATTAACTATTTTTTATTACAAAATTTTGGCTATAAATAGGCCATTAATTCAAAGGAAAAAAAAAACACAAGAATTAAAAGAAGATAAATAAGAAAATAATTCCCAAAATATTCTCTGCTATTGCTTTTATTCCGTTCGCTGTCGGTGTCGTTTTTTGTGCTAAACGAACGTCGTGTTTTTTCGAAGTATCCTGAGAAATAGACGCTCGTTAAAACCTCTAGCACATACGTGAGGGAGCGAATCTATTTTAAGGAAATTGTGTGTTACACAATCTTCGAATACATATATATAGATATTTTTTCTTTCCCGGTCAACAAATACAAACTACCGCCTATTAAAAAACGTATGTGAGTAAGTTGGGCTTTCACTACTTACGAATGTCTTGTTTGCATTATCTTTCGAAAATTTCGAGTGTGAGGTGAGCGCTTGAAGTTACGGCTTTTAACAACTGTCACATTCGACATATTTAAAGACAATAAATTTCGGCGAGACCGAGCGACAATAAACTACCTTTTACATGAAAATTTCGAAACATTTCTACAATAATTAAAAAATTGCAATAAATTCAACTTGATTTACTCTTCGAACAATTTAAGAAGTAATGACAAAATTCCATCTCTCTCTCTCTCTCTCTCTCTCTCTCTCTCTCTCTCTCTCTCTCGCTCTATCTATATATATATATGTTAAATATCATCCAACCTTGGATAAGTCCAACAAAAGCAACGTTACAAATAAATATGGATAAAGTATACTAATATTTAGTAGTAATATATGAATATAATTTTGTATTTCAAGAGTTATTTTTTAGTAAAAAATATGTTGAATTTATATTTTTTGAAATATTTAAAAATAAAATATGCTTTGTGGATATATTATAGGAATAAATAAAAATGATGGTAACTAGCATTTAAGCACATGCGCTAATATATGAATGTTGACTAGATTTGGCATGTCACCTCAAAAATTAATTGAAAGCAATTACTCTCTAACATTTATATATACCACTATATTTAGCACGTCCTATCTATGTGCAAATATATCAAGTTATTATAAATTTTTATATTACTAACTGTATTTAATAAAATTTTAAACTAAGGATAAACTTATATTAAAATATTATTGCAAAAAAATACTATTAATTTGACAGACCAAATAGCAGTACATCCTTTACACTTACATTCTGTTTGGTAGGAATAATGGGTTTAGAGAATATTACTTTTAGTTGGATTTAAATAATTGAGGGTATGAGTTTTTAGGGTGTTTGATTGATAAATAATCAGGCAGGGTTTGGTAGATCGTTTTAGATGGTTTTGAATTTAACTATATTCAATTATAATTTTACTCTTATTTTAAATTAAATATTTTGTCAATAAGGGCTATTTACTCGTAACGCACGGAATTAACTAACGGTAGGAGGGTTGTAGCTTTAGTTAATACCTTATTGTAGGTATTATGAGGGTATTAATTAAATTTCAGAATAAATAAACCTCCCGAACAAACACTACTTTAGTTAATCCTAAATCCCTAATCCCCTATACCCCAACCGAACGAACACTTAACAAACTAGTATTTCTAGCACCCCTACGTGTATGCAATAAAATAAAGTTAATTATAATTAAATTTTAATAAGTAGTTTACTAAAAATAGCATTTGGTATTCATGAGTTTATGGATAGGTGGTCTAATATGTCTTCTTTTTATCATTTAATAGATGTAGAAAAAATCTGATTTATCGGTTGATACAGACCACCCAACGTTTATACTACTCGTCAGTCCGTCACGCTTAATATAATATAGAATAGATATGTAGATTGTAGATAGTAAATCGGAGAATTTTCGACTTTTATTATATTCTTCGCCTGGATTATAATACTTCAGGAAGCTAATTGCATAGATAATTTAGGGTAATAACAATGCGCATGATAATTATCTATCACTTAAATACAACCAAGAACTTGTCTTCTTTCATTTTTTCCTAACATAACACCGAAGCTTAAATCAAGAAAAAGAAAACCTAATCGCCGTCGAATGACATCCCAGAAAACAAAGGGACAAAAGGCAAAGATAAATCAAGAAACAAACAGAGCTAAGAACTCTGAAGAATCGCCCTTCGATTCGTACGATGAAAGAAGTCGAGGATCGTCCGAGGATTCAATAACGTCGATCTACAAAGGGGACAAGTAATCTGCCCCTCATCGATCCACCCATCCAAACAATCTTTATGAAAAACATGGCTGCAATTGCACAGCTCCCTTATCTCATCCCTCGCCTCAATCAGATCCAAGCAAACGGCGCAACTCCCAATTATTTCCTCAGATTCACCGCCACCGCCGCCGTTATCACGACGGACGACGGCCGGGAGTTTTCCCTCGATCGCCGCCTTGACGACGTGGACTGGGACGGGGACGAGGGAAGGGGAGGAGCTGTCGACGATGAGGACGTGGCCGTTGAAGGTGTCGACGTTTTCTTGTTCCGCCGCCGCCGGCGGCGGTTTGTAGAGGCCGAGGTGGGTGAGTGCTCCGATGAAGAAGTAGGCGGCGCTGGCGATTGTGTCGAGGAAGTATGTGAAGGTGAGGAGCTTTGGTACTTTGATGGCGTGGTAGAGAAGACCCATTACTTAGCTGTCCTTTTTTTAACACTTTTCTTTTTCGTAGTTGTAAATGTAACTTGTATGTATCTTTTTCTTCTTGGCGAGAGAAAATGGAGTGAAATCTCTTCTCTTCTCTTCGACTTATTTAATGCTAGTTTCAGTTTGGCTACCCTTTAGCATAGCGGTGCTCTAATTTTGAATTTAAGAATTATTTAATTATATGACATGATGATAAAACGACACGTGTCACAATACATGCGTTTCCATTACCTTAGTGCTACTCCAAACACTTTCCGTTGTCTGCCATAAACAATGTGTTTGTAATTATAGATTCTTTAATAAGTGGGGTTCGATTTTTTTTTCTCATTTTCCACTCAATAATAGAGTAGTATTTTGCTACCGTCCAATAAAAATTACCTTTTTTCGCGTAGAGTCGATAAGTTAATTCGCAGTTGAACCCTTTGATTTTCGTTATGAAATGGACCACATATGACAAGGAATTAGTGAATTCTATAATTTTCGCAATTTTTTATTAGATTGAACTTAAGGAGACTGCGCTTGCGCGGATACTATATATTGACTATGACAGCGTTGTATAAGAGGTACATAAAAGAAAACATATTCCATTTTCCATTTAATTTCATTCTATGTTACCCTTACAGCATATGCCCAATGGGCCCAAATTAAATACAACCTGACATTAATTATCGAACAGTATTGGGCTTTCACAAAAATGGATTTATCAAAGTGATTGAAATTCAATGCATAACTAGTGTGAACACACTTGATTCAAGAAAATATATATAATATTACTTCCCCGTCCCACCTATTTCTTCCCATCTTTCTATTTTGGGCGTCCCACATGATTCTTTCCATTTCTACTTTTGGTAAAAAATTATTCTAATAATTAAACTAATTACACCATTTATGTTTAGAAAAGACTTCTTAATTTGCTGTCCACTAATTAGTTTTCTCTCTCCATTCCTTAAAAGTGTACTATAATACTAAAATAATATGGTTTCTTAATCTACGTGCCCACTAATTTTTGAGAAGTATTAAGTGGGACGGAGGCAGTAGTATTATTAAATCCGTGTGCATATTTATTTGATTTCCAGCTTTTATGGACAACCAATCGGCGTGGCCCAGCCCAGCGTATGATGGACGACATTCGTTTACTGCATCTCTGTTTATCTCTTTAATTTGTGGTTTTACCAAACGTTACAATAGTATTGAAGGAAATTTTATTGAATTGTAAGCAAGGCTCTTTATCTGATAACAGGGGTTCTATAAAATTTCAGAAGTATAAAATTCAAAATAGTATATAACCGGTAATCATGAACCCTGAATATGAGGTTCAAGTATTTAAAATATGAGGTGAAAGTATTTAAAATCTAGTTTCATCGGAACATTCAGCAATAAATGCTGGACGACTCCAAAGAATTTTGTATTGTAAGAAAGCCCCAATCCAAAATTCACGAAACTCGGGTGCACGGTATATATTTATAATATACACACATGTATTGTATTTATAAATTATATATTGCAAAGATATTGTGTGTGTGCGTACATTTGGATCATGTCGAAGTAGGGGTGTTAAAAATCGACCCAAACCCGCCAACCCGACACTAACCGCACCCGAAAATAGCAGGTTGCGGTTAGCATGTTCGACCTGTTTACGTAAATGGGTAAACCTGAACCCAACCCAATTATTAAGTGGGTCAGGTTAGGGTTCGGATTTTCAATCCGAAATCAACCCAAAATCAACCCATTTAACCCGATTAGTATATACACTATTAAAATATTATTAATATAAATAAAATAAATTGATTAACCCTAATTCTCTATCTACTCTCACGCTCACACATGATTTTTTTGAAAAAAATTGCATTAGTTCTCCTTTTCTTTTTGTTTCATTTGGATTCATAATTCTATCAATTTTTTATTTTCTTTTTTCTTTTTAAATACTAAACAGGTTGGCGGGTTGGCGGGTTGGGTTAGGGCTAAAGCAGGTTGGCTTTGAGTTTGATTAGTAAACAAGGTCAGGTCAGGGTTGAAGTTTTCAACCCCTTTATTAAACGGGTTGAACCGAAGGTGATCCAACCCAACCTGTTTACCACCCCTATGTCGAAGACATCTCTATCTTGACAAACGTGATGACACACCCACACACACACACACACACACACACACACACACACACATATATATACTAGACGGCGCGGCCGCAAATGCCCACATATTATCGTGTATACATATTTTATCAATTAATTGTTTAATCATCTAAGTAAGCACTTTACGCATTTTCGACAAAGTAAACATCAATGAATATAATAAATAATTTACACATTGAGAAAGAAAGTAAATTCAAAAGAGACATAGAATTCAAGCAAAGAGAATTGTTTGAATGGTACAATGGTACATACAATATTATTCCTTTATTTGAATCAAGGAGTTTGTGGCCTATAGTTCTAAGGCCAAAATTCATGAATAAGTAAATTTGAATTTTCGGTTACTTACAATCTCATTCTCGTCAATTAGATCAAACATAATTGAACTATGGCAAGGAATTCTCATATCACGAAGAGACAATTCTTTTCAAAACTCGACAGCATGTATTAATGTCAAGAAAATGCAAAGGAGCTATTAGTTTGATCTGAGTTGTTTTTTAACAACCTTAAAATCATAAGTTAACCGAGTTTAATGAATGTCTTACACATCAATAGAGAAAAGAAGCCCTTGTTATTTCAAACACAATGTTGTTGTTGATATAACGATTCCATCTTATTGAAATTGCAACCATCATAGCTGCAAACGATTACAAGGCGGTCCACATATAATGGTATGTTCTGATTAGCAATTTCATACTGTTGGACCCGCTGTTCCAGTTTTGACTGAGAACCGGATATATAAAATAATAATATATAATACAATATATACAATATAATGAATGCTATAATAATGATTCGTAAGAGTAACATAATATTAATACACTAATTATTGGAAACAGCCATAATTAATATATTAAAACATTTTGATTAGACATAATTAATGCACTATGAAATGAATACTAATTAAGTCATTCAAAATTAGTAAAATATATAAAAAAAAAATTCAGGGGGCCCCGGGCCAGTACCTGGCCCATCGGTCTTTATTCAGGTCTAGATGCAATTCTCTTCATTGCTATTTTTTGTTATTAAAAGAAGTCAAATGACTTAAATACCCCACCACGCTTTACTACGGAGTTCCTACGAACTCCCACCCACCCGCACGGCTTTAAAACGCGTCAATGGGAGGGGTGTCCACACCCATATAAAGGCATGCTTCGTTCCCCCCTCCAACCGGTGTGAGGAATAAGGGATGACGTATAGTGTTGAGACTCCGAACTTCCATAAACAAATCGACTGTTCCTTGCATATCATTCATACATATCTAGTATGTGCATTCAAAAACGATTTCCAATTTGCACAGTTTTGAAATGTTTTTAGAAGACCCTCAAACTGATTTCAAGAGGAATAAAGTCGAGTATTTTCTGCTTGGTACTCGCTTAATCTCTCGATGCTTAAATATTTTCAAGGACACAAGTTATTGCAATTCAAATATTTTTAGCAGTTTTAGAAGTGTTATATACAGCCCTCTAAATACTAAATCGATCTTAACAGTTTATATAGGGATTTAGTCTACCGTGAACCACCATTAATAGCAGCTGACGTTAGTGGAGGTTGTCTCAAAGATAGCCTACAAATCTCCTAAACAGGGATTATGGCCTCATTATTAAACCTCGTTCGTAGATCCTAAATTGAAGTATATTAGATTTTGATATTCATAACTCTTTGAAGAGGCTATAGCTAGTGATGAGTAGAATTATGATAAGAAATAGAATATCAATTCTCCCGTAGTTCGCCTAACAATTTTATCCTATCATATTAACTCTAAGAATGTTTTACATATATATAGATATATATGTTCCCACTGGCCACTTGCATAATGCATGAATATGTTTGTAAGGTTTAAATTGAAATAGAACAATGAAGTTAAAAACTCGAGATTAAGCATATAGTACATATCCTCAGTTGGATAGTTTCTCAAATTACCCATACAGTATCATACTGGCACAGTTACTAGCTATTTTTCCCATTATTAATTAGCATGTGCTAATATATTATTTAATGGTATAGATAATTTAATTTATTAATCAACGGTGTAGTAACAATGCGAACCTTGATGCTTTCTAGGTAATATTCCGTAGAACGTGTGCCTAATACTGGGATAGATGACCTAAATCACAAAAATAAACAAATGAGTCTGCTTGTATGGACAATAATCATATCGTACAAACAGTTACACTGTTCGAAGATCGAGCTACAAAGATAATAAATAGTAAGCAAAACAATTATTATTACAGCAAACATCAAGACTAATGGATCATATAATAATACGAATCTCTCTCTCATGGTCCCCAAGTTGCGAAATCAACAACACAATTAGAGCTCTCGTGCTATGCCAAACAGCTGGCCTACATAAATTTGTATATATGCTCACTCGATCGTACTATGGAATATTAAACTATTCATACATTACATTTGTATATATATATATATATATACATTTATATATTGCCACTCACATAATACGTATAAACTTTCTCGTAGATAATTACTCCATTGCAATATATTATTTATATGCCAAGGACGAGCTCACATGAACCTAAGCAGATAATTATATGGGCCCCCTCCCCTCGCTTTCCCTCTATACGGATAAAGGTATCTTTCTCTCTAGTTTCAACTTACAAGAGAAGAGAGAGAGAGAGAGAGAGAGAGAGAGAGAGAGAGAGAGAGAGAGAGAGAGAGAGAGAGAGAGAGAGAGAGAGAGAGAGAGAAAGAGAGAGAGAGAGAATTAAATGGGAATTACATTGGCGAAACCTTGAGAAGCTTTTCCTCCCTCCATACTCACTTTATATTGCAACTCTCTCTCTCTCTATCTCTCTCTCTCTCTCTATCTCTCTCTTATTTCACCTTTACCTTCGAGTTGGAGAAAGGGTCAAAAGATATTATAGAAGAGCTTAGCTTGCTTTGTATCTTCCCCGAGCTCTAGCTCTTGATCTCCCATGGGAAGATGGTATCCTTTCTTATGAGGGCCCTTGGTGCAATAAGATAGACAATTCGGCCAAGTTATTAGTACACGTACCGACCCTCATATTCCATTTCTATGATAATAATTATTATTCTCAAAATTTTAGTTTCTTTGCCTTCCTCATAATAATGAGAAGATTTTCCTTCTTTCTTCCCTCATAACCCTAATTATAACCGTCTTCTTACACGCTCTCAGCTAGCTATCTCCTTGTTCTGATAATTCGCCGAACGAATTGCAGAGAGGTTCAACTCAAGCTTTGTCAAAATCTTTCCTTCGTTCCCTCAAATCTAACATCTTTTCAATCAATCAGAGAACTATCAGATCTGTCCCAGAGTTTCAGGTCAAAGCTTCGTGCGTCAACTCCCATGAATTTCATGTCGAATTCACCATCCTCTCCCTTCCACCTCCACCGACCCACCACCACCACCGATTCACCGCCGCCGCCGGCCACAGAATGCGCCGGAGAAGCAGCAGTTGGGCTTTTGGAAAAAGAGCATATGTTCGACAAAGTGGTGACCCCAAGCGACGTGGGGAAGCTCAATCGCCTGGTAATCCCCAAACAGTACGCAGAGAAGTACTTTCCCTTAGACTCATCGACGCACGAAAAGGGTCTTTTCTTGAACTTCGAAGACAGAAATGGAAAGCCATGGAGGTTCAGGTACAGTTATTGGAACAGCAGCCAAAGCTATGTAATGACGAAAGGGTGGAGCCGTTTTGTCAAGGAGAAGAAGCTCGACGCAGGCGACGTAGTTTCCTTCCAAAGAGGGTTGGGAGATTTGAGCAAAGATCGTCTCTTTATCGATTGCAGACGCAGGCCAGATGACCATCTTCTTCATCAGATACATCCTTCTTTTCCGTTATTACAACATCATCATCAACGGTCTCTAATTCCATGGACAAGTACTTGCAGTTATCCCAGTTTTTACAGCAACGCTCCCATCGTTAATGGAAACCCTTGTCCGCGGGGCTCAAGTATGTACTTGAGCGAAAATTGTCGGTTCAATTATTACGGGCCTCAGCAATACCTGGGAATTTCTCAGATGCAAAGGAGAGGTTGTAATAACGGTGGAAGAAATGAGCAACAGATAGTTTTCGATTCTGTCCCAGTTGTTCAGGGAAGAAAAGAAGCAGCGAGGAAGAAGAGGCTAAGGTTGTTTGGCGTGGACATGGACTATTGTACAGTTGAAGAGTCCGAGGAATGTAATAATCTTGGGTTTTCGTCCAAGAACACAGCTTCCGCTTTAGCGCCTCATCACATAGCAGCTCCGTTGATGCATAGCTATGGAGGAGGGTTTGATGTTTCTTCTTCGTCTTCTTCTGTCCCTTCTCTGCAATTAAGGCCTTGCAATGATGATGATGACGTGGAAGATGAGGATAAAGGGAAAGGAGCTTCGATGTCTTTGAATCACTTGGATATCTGAAGTCTAAGTGTTAGGAAATATTCAGGAATTTGCACCGTGCTTGGCCTGTAAATCAAGGTAATTAACTCACGGTCGAATCCATCATATAGATCTATAAGAGTTCGTTGAAGCTGCTGTAATTATTCATGTTAAGAACTCAACAAGCTCATGCTTAGGTTGTTCGATCAATGGTTGCCTGAAAGTAATTGTGATTCGATCAAGTGACAGATTAAACACTTAGATTGATATCCATACGTTGATTGGTAGATCTAATCGAGCCCGTTATTTTATGCTTTCACCTGCGTAATGCTGCCTGGAGATCCATAGATATCATATCATCTCTTTCGCAGAAAATTTTTGGTATTCCGATATATATTATTACACTGATCTTTATGATCATGAGCGTTGGCCCTTTAACTTGTTTTCTTGTTTTGAGCAGCAATGGTGCGAGGTGTATAATCACTTGTGACTTACATATTTAAAACTATTTAAATTATTAGGTTTGTTATTTGATCTTTCTTCTTACTTTCGAGCAAGAACTGAGGCAGCTTCAAAAGGTAATGAACGACTGCAATTTGCAATAAACACCTATGTTCTTTAGTAACTTCCTCGCATTGGCTTCATTTGAATTGAATTATATCGAAATTTATAATTTTTTTTTCAGGGATAATCTCTTCAACTCAGCTTAGGACAACAAGAGCGGCGCATGCATGAAGAAAAAGGGGTGCGCAAGGATAGAGGCATAAAGTGAATATATATACATATATTGGAAACACATTTAAACCTATTAATTAATTAATTTAAGTTTCTATAGTATGAACCTCTTTGGAAGTGTGTTCATTATCATTTTGAAATTGTATTCTGGTCCCTATATAGACCAGAAATCAGTCAATTATGTTAATGGTGTTTATATCAGATATACGCGAAATTTATGTCTAGAGAGTGGAGTGGAATTGATAAATGATTGATAATGCACTGTGTAACGGAAAATGTAGTGTTTTTAGGTTTTTCACTGCACAAATATTCAAACTTCTCAGTACTAATGTAGAGTTTCTTGATCAATGCTTGCTAGAATTATTAAATGATGCTATACGCGCTTCAAAAGAGAATATAATGTAAAACACAAGTATCAACGATGCTCGGGGGAATCTTAATGAAGTACATCAAGTGCGAAAAAATAATTTTAATAGCTTCTTAATTAGATTCAAACAAGAGATGTCGTGATCGGCCAACTCCACATATGAAGGAGATGTGTGTGCTATTTTTTCTCTTTGATTATGTTATATTATGCAAGTACTTTTAAGTCATACTTTTATATATATTGATAATTATTTTCTGATGTATAATGTTTATTTGGTAGACGTCTTTCTCTGACTGATAGATGGGTCCCCATCCTTTATACACACGTATAGAGCCTAAACCCTATTCTTCTTAGGTTTCTCTCCATGACTTAATAAATAAATGCCAATGCCAGCCCATTGAGATAAAAAAGAAATGATTTATTTTATATATGTACATTCAGAATAATAACTATATACGGTGTGAAAAATAGAACAGAAATGGGGCCATGTCTGATATCTGCAACAAATGAGATCACCAGACAAAGCTAACGGAACTCATTCATGACAAAATGATAAAAAGAAAAGAAAAGAAAAGAAAAAGAATTTATTAACATCAATCAACTTTTCAAAACTGTCTTTCTAATCTTCAATCTGCTCTTCCACAGTCTGAAAGTTACTTCACATCTTTGGTCAATCAGATTATCCGATTATGAAAACCTTCTTGTATATCGCTTTATTCTTGTCTCCCCCCCCCCCCCCCAACCCATACTACTACGATATATATTTATATTAATTTCATAACGAATTTTATTATGTGGGTTCATTGCTACAATACCAAAAAATTCATATTCAGCATGAGATTTTTGTTCTGTTTTTAAGGTTAGATTATATGTGTACCACGAGGGTTTGAAAAAGCATGTGTAGTTTTTCTCTAAGATTATTTATGCACATAGGTAACGAAACATAACTTTTGTAGAGTTTAATTTATATATCCTTAATTAATGCATAAAATCAAAGCCCCAAAACGTTAAAATTAATAAAGATCTGCAAAAAAGACTTAAATAAACCATTGCCTAAAAAGAGTAACGGAATCTAGGGTTATATATGTTTGTCTATACCTCTATTTATTAATATAAATATGATGCAAAGAAACCCTGCAAGTCTATACGATGGGGTTCTGAGTAAACGTTCTTACAGTAGACATTATTTCATACCCTATGTGTGGTAGACTCTATTAGGCTCTTCAGGGTGTAATAATTATATATGTAAAGAATGGTAACAAGATGGCTACACACACACACACATATATATATATATATATAGGCTTATATATAAACACATATAGGTCATAACCTTAGCAGACAAGATAAAGTTAAATGTTGGTAACTTTGTCAATGTTTAGTACTATGTACATTCTATATAATCACGGGATGACAGCAAAATAGACCACAAGATCTCAGCTTCCCATAAATTGGATGTGGTGAATACAAACGAATCGTTAAATATATTTGCATTAACGATATGGTCATGTCCATAAATTAATCCAAGATTAATCAAGAAATTAAAAATGTAATAACACATTAGAAAAAAAAAAAACTCAAAACGCAACTAAGGATGGTGAAAACTGGAATGGACCACTTTGGTATTATTTGCATCGATTAAAAGACAAATATGTACCACAGTGTGAATCATCCTTTTCTCACACGCTTGTCCAAGTTTGTACCGTCTTATCCCTTCAGTTTACAATTTGATTATTATTACAGTCTTGACTCACAACAAAGACAATTGATGCGATAGGGAACTGTAAAAGAGGGAACACAAAGGGGATAAGGAGGTAAAAAAAGGGAACAAAAGCATGCCTATTAGGGTTGCAAACGTATCGAATCGAGTCGAATACCATAATATTCTATTCGTATTCGGATGGCATTCAAATACGAATACGAATAATCGAATACTTAATCAAATCAACTCGATTCTTATTTGTATTCGGAAAAATTCGAATTGAATATTCCAGTACTCGAATATGGATTATATTTGAGTATTTATCTTTATATTTAATAAAAAAATATTTATTACATTTAAAATATATTTTTGAACTATATATATTGAATTGTAATATATTTCATATGAGTGCTACTATTTGCACCCCCTTCGAGGATGATAAAAAAACTTGGAAATGGTATAATTTCTTACAATTTTGTTCCCACCAATAACAATGTAAGTGTTAATTATTACATTTTATTTAATTAATGCACTTACTCAACGCAAAGTATTTACACAGTTTTAAATAAATATTAATTTTATAATTTATGACTGAAGTAAATTCTACTCTTACCAACCACTTAGAAATAAACAAAACTTATAAATATATAAATATTATTCTTGATTTCTTTTTAAAAATCTTTCTTTTACCATAAATATTTCATATTAACCTACACAAATAAGGTTGAAGTAAAATAAAAACAAGATTAAAAACCTAGACATTAATGTATTTAATAAATGCATAGAATTAAATAATAGTTGTCAGGTGATAATTTAATTGCGTGAAAGAATTTAATAAATAGTTATAAAACCTTCAAAATTATCTACAGTTGAAATAATGGAGAGGATAACCAGACGTAGTAATAAAGATTGGACTGAAAGAGCGGCATCTGCTGATATTGAAAATTTTACTTTCTGTAATAAATTTAGTGTTATAATTAGTTAGGGCATTCATATAGTAATTAGGAGGTGCATATAGGATTTCCCATCATATATTTAATTTTTGATTTAACAAAATATAATCTTTAAGATACTTTTGAACTAAAATATGCTATAAGTAATATATACCGAATAATATATTATATTTAAATACAAATGGGCTTGTTGCTTTTTAAGTTTAGGCTATAGTATTTATCTTGGACTCTAATATTCTAAACATTCTTAATGGTTATTAAATTACAAGTTTGATAATATATTAAAATTATAACAATATATATATATATATTAAAAATGATTCGAATCGAATAATTCGATTAATATTCGAATTGAATCGCGAATTGAACCAAAAAAGTTCGATTCGTTTGCAACCACATGCCTATGATGCAAATCTATTTATTTCATAATAAATTTTCAGTCATTTTTTATGGATTGATCTGTAACAGGTTGTTTGGTTATGTTTGTTTTATACTTTGAATATTATTTTTTCGGTTTTTTTTTCTTTGTCGGCTTGCGTTGTTTCTCTCTTTTTGAAATTTTTCTTATATAAGTCAAGGGTTTAATTCTAAAACCACTTAGTAATAAACATGGAGTTAACCGTTAAACTCATGATATGTACGTAGATCACAAATTTTGTACTATAACCGATGCGAAGTCGAGTCAACAAATCAATCGATTGAAAACGAAAAACCAGTCTCGGCGCAATAATTCCTCTATGGATGGCTCTTAATAATACATATACTCCTAAATTATCACAATTAGCTATTTTATCACATAATAACCCTTTTCTTAAAATCTTGTCATTTTCTAACTATATATACAAACATAAAATAGGCATCATTAAAAACACAGTCTCGTTGGTGCAGAATAGATTGTATTGGGGGGCCGTTTTTGCAATTAAACAGTGCAGCACAGCACATCTGCTGATCCCATAACAAGAAACATAAGAAGATCAAATGCATATAGAATGAATATATATATATATATATATATATAGAGAGAGAGAGAGAGAGAGAGAGAGAGAGAGAGAGAGAGAGAGCAACTTTACGTTGGATCAATGGGTTTTATTCAAGTTATTGCACAGATTCCAATAACAGCCGTAAAGATGATGATGATCATCATCCACTCCATTCCATTCTTGTTAATCGCTTAGGGGCATTTATCAATGAAGTGATGTTATTACATGAGAAACAAGTGCAGTACTATTTACAACAAGTGTATACAGAGAGGTCCCCCCCCATCAAATAATGCCTGCCATGGTGGTATGGGGTGTTGAAGAAGATTGTGTCATTTGTTTTTTTATTTTTTGTCTCGTTCGAGGGAATGACTTGCATGAATCTTTATTTAATATCAGAGTTCACTTCATATACAACCCATTATATGGGCCTAATCTAATATGGGATTGATTCGTTATTTTAATTGGATTTAGTTTTCTTCTAGATGGGGCTTTTTTGGGGAAGGCATATATGTTTTTGGCCCATTCTTTCCATCCCAGTGATACTGATGCAAAATCGAAAGCAAGAAGATTACAAGGGGAAAATGCACAATTAATTGTTCCTTCTGAACATCTATTCATTCAAACATCATCATCATTTTGTGACGTTCTCACCACATTCGACTTTGACACCTTGAAACTCCTTTGTCTGAATATGATGATGATCTTCACAACTGTTCTCCATCGCTTCCCTCTTTTGCAGCATTATTTCTCTGTCCTTACCCCAAAGCATCACATATAGTCCCACAATTACAATCACCGATCCTATCAAACTGAGGCACATAATAAGAGATTTATTTAATACACACACCATATGTAACATGCAATACTGAATTTCACAGTGAATGACATTGAAAATTTTCCGACATCGTTAGTTTGTATAGTACCTTCCAAGATGAAGTTGCTCGTGTAAGAACGGAACCCCAATAAGAGCGGCCATTATCTGCACAAGAGGGCTAAACGCCGCCGTAAACAGAGGCCCTCGTTTCTTTACGCACCACGACATTCCCACGTAGCACAATCCCGACCCCATGATACCCTTTTCGTATCGAGATATCGCAAAATCACATTAACGAACATTAAACAAACATAAATAAAGTTATCACCGTTACGTTCATATGTAGCTTGAAAATTTAGTGTTATTTTCAATTTTGAGATTTATAAATTTTAATGTTTAATAGATGAAATATAAGTTTTAGATATATAACAGGAAAAGTAATGTGTAGGGGTATAAGTACGATGGTATGAGATCCTCTACTCCACTAGGCATTCTTGAAAATAGTTACACCTTCTCCTACCAAGTGTTTAAACACCCGTGTTAGACCTATATATCATTATACCGAAACACAAAAAAGAAATATATAATTTTGATGAATATGAGAGAGAAATACATATACTATTGATTTGGAATACCTAGTGGAATAGAGTATCCCGAGCCAAGTACAAAAATTAAATGGTTTAAAATGACATAATTATTTAATTAATTAAACTATAAATAGGAGTTAAATCGTAAATAATTTGACAGACCAAAGTGTCAGTTTATAGACACCCATTACCTTAATTGACAGAATAGATATCTCATAAGCAACTTCACACATAACACCAATTGGTTTTAGTTCGAAAGACTCAATTTCTTAACACGTACGTTCACTTACTGCGTACAGTATAATGAAGACATCGGACTTCTTCTTGATAACCCAAGCGGAGAAATCATCCCCCCTATCGAGCGCTAGGCCAAAGACCGCCGACTGAAATGCGCTAAAGTAAGCCATGATCGCAGTGCTCGTATACTGATAAGGGTACTTATTACCGATGTTCGACTGTACTAAGAACCACGAAGACCAAAACAACGTCCCTGCGAACAACGAGGCTGAACCGAGGGCCCACCTTTCCCTCGATGAGCTGGCGCGCTTGATATTATTATTGATATTGACGTGGGGCCCGCCCGAGGAATAGTGAAATAAAGGCATTCCCTTGTAAGAAGCCAACAAGATCGAACCTCCAAGGCACATCGCCGCCCCGAGGATTTTCGTTGTGCTAACCGACTCCAAGCTGTCGGAATTTTTTTTTAAAAAAAGTTCAACTTTTTGGACTTATTTTTTTTTCGAAGAATACTAAAAAATAAACGAACCGAAAGGGAAGGGCCATTAGAAAGGTAAGGACGGGAATCATGTTGAGGAAGGCGCAAGAGAACGTCACCGACGTATATTCTACGCCGAGGAGGAAGAAGAACTGTGGGAGAGATGCCCTAATAATATAGTTGCATCTTAATTAATTTCTAGAATATTAAAATTAATAACAATAGGAATCAAATGAGCTTACCCAAGAATAGCACTCAAGAAAAGGTTGAATAATACGCTTAACGTAAGCGCCGGCCTGTTTCTTCTGCACCAGCAGCAACAAAACATTTTCAATCAAATTATCACTTTCGTTCTATCTTTCCATGATGTAATAAACCAAACTTAGATGTTACGTTATAAAGATCAAACCTTTCCAAGAAGAATGCTAAAGGAGTCAAGAAAAGCGCAGAAATCGACTGGCGATACGTTATGAACACCAAATGGTTGATACAATCCGAGACAATCTTCTTGAGAAGTATATTGCCTACTGCAAAAGCTTGATCTACGGCTAACATTACGAATATAGGATGCCATTTTGAGAAGCTCCTCATTACAATCTAGTATATATTACTTGCTTCACTTGGGTGGTCTAAGAAGAGAAAGGGGAGCTCCTCTATATAGAATAACAATGCTTTAATGGGTCATTTCTTCATCACCATAAATTATTTAAAAACGTGGGAGAATCAATGTAGGAGACAACTAGCATTGGAATTGAAAGGCAATGCAAAGTATCGACCAAGAATAATCTATCATGGTGGTTGGGATTAAATATATTATCACGTTTTGGTCAATTTTACACTACAATATGCCACCACATGTCAAGCAGCATCATATCATAATCTTATATATCAAAAGGGGCGATGAGTGTTTAACGGCTCTCAAACTTGTCGAATCTAATTCTTGTTTTTTGGCATTTATGATCTTATAATATGAAAATAATTTGAAAGAGAAAGATCGAGTCCTTGTAATACGGTGCTGCTACTGTAATTGGAAAAGGTTAGTATTAATTGGCATGCAATTATCACATTAGAGTAGCTGCCAATTTGGTATGTCAATTTTGATGTAATATTTATAATTTAGTCCTTTATTTTTTATTAATTTAATTATATTCCTTAAACTATTTTATTATTGTTATATTTCGAAACATTCCTTTTAAAATTTAACTAAAATAGTCTATATTAGTGATCAACTTATTAACCATATAAGATTCCATATTATATTTTATTGGGGCACACACACTCGATTCAAGTGTGCTTAATGTACTAGTATAGTCAATTAGTTTGTCCACGTTATACTATTATTCTCGAAATGGTTACTACGTGGGTTTCCTCTTTAATATAATAGAAAATATATGCTCGTCCACTAATTTAATATTCCATAATTGTTTCATTATCACTAACTTTTTGGTATATTTGTTATTCCGTCACTAATTCCCAAAGATTGATTTAAACCTCAAAAATTTCGGTTATGGGGAAAACCCCACGCAACGCCATAGTAGTCCACACATCGGCTAAGTTCGCTCTGAATTGGACCCGAACATTAAATTATCGGCTATGGATCGATTTTGATTTTCATTGGTGCTAATCCTTCTCGCTGATGTTTACCATCTAAAGTCCACATTGAAAACTCATGACGTGCTCGAATACTAGCTAAGTGCTCCGAGTATTGATCCACGATGACAGTTCGATTAATTCTAAGATATAATCCTAATTCTAATCTAGACGAAGACTATTTTTCTATTTTTATAGTGACTTTGATGTATATGTGTTGAAATATTATTGATTTGACTAATAAATACATTATTTTAACACAAATAAATTAAAATAATCTAAATATACGTTTTTTTCACGACCAATTTTCTTTGCAGTGAATTATTAGTAGATATCTTAATTTTTTAAAAATAAATTATTGTTAATATATTTATGGATATGATTCGCTGAGAAGTAAAAAAATATCTATACGTTATATGATTGGTTAGGGTGGCTATAACTGTCGCATTTGATCTGTCATTAATATTCTATTTATCATTTTAGTTAAAATGTAATTGGTTCAACAATTTCAGTTCTAATTTTCTATTTATTGTATTGATACCCCTGTCATTATTTTCTTTATATATTTAGAAACTATATTTCATCTTAAACACTAAAAATTGTAAATTTCAAAAATTAAAATACGATAAAGTAAACTATATTTTAAGCACAAACATAGAGTGTGGGTAATATTACTAGTATATAGCTATTACAATTAATAAAATAATTTAATAAGTTATTAAATAATTTATATTAAATCTAATAATATTAATAAAATTTAATTTATTTCCTTAGTTTAAAGTAAACTTTAAAGCTTATTCTCGAATAACTGAAATTTTCGGTACGGGCCTAGGCAAATAGTTATAATACTTTTAGAATACAACCAAATAACGATCAGTTCAGCCCATCAAGAGTTCAATTTAGGGTTCTTTTCTAATCTTCCTCGACACGAATCATCATCTAATCTAAATAAAGAAAAATAAATCAATGTCGACCCCGCTCTGATTCCATCGCTGGACGTGAAGCTGTTGTCTATTGGTAAAGGAGCGATGTTCGGAAGCAATCGTAAGATGGCTCTTCTCTTGCTAATTTTTGTTTGCTGATGTTGCCTTTTACAATTTGTCTAGGGTTACTTCTGGTTGAAATTCCCAATTGTTTCAGTTGCTTGGATGTTTAATGCATCGTTTTTGCTTCTTCGAATTGATGTTGCCTTTGCTGTGCTAACTTCTTTGCGCCATTTTTGCAGCTTTTGGGCAATCATCCAGTAGCCCCTTTGGATCTCCATCGGTTTTTGGGCAGAATAACAATGCAAGTAACAATCCGTTTGCTCCTAAACCGTTTGGTAGTACGAGCACTTTTGGTTCTCAAACTGGGAGCTCCATATTCGGCGGTAATTCCACTGGCGTATTTGGAGCTCAATCTTCTCCTTTAGGCTCAACTTCTGTTTTTGGGGCTTCCTCTTCGCCTGCTTTTGGAAGTTCAACGCCTGCATTCGGTGCATCCACAACTTCCGCCTTTGGCAGCACATCTTCTGCATTCGGTAATAATTGCATTTTTTTTAAAGTTATTGCTTCCGTCAATAGTGATCTTGATCTTGAGGTGCATTTATTTTGACATGAGTGACACTCCCATTTATCTTCTTATTTTGTTCTTCTGCTGAACTGCTGGTAAACGTAGGTTCGTCAGCATTTGGCCAAAAGCCTGCTTTTGGTGGATTTGGAGCTAATAATACCCCTCAAGCCAGCCCATTTGGCAGCTCGTTTCAGCAATCGCAACCAGCATTTGGTAGCAGTCTGTTTGGTTCGTCAACTCCTTTGGGTGGGCAGAGTCAATCTGTTTTCGGTTCATCAAGCACCCCTGCGTTTGGTGCGGCAAGCACACCAGCGTTTGGGGGTACCAGCACTTCTGCCTTTGGTGCTTCATCAAGCCCTGCATTTGGTACCGGGGGCAGTGTGTTTGGTGCATCAAGCTCTCCTTTTGGATCGACTACTCCAGCATTTGGTGCTTCTTCGCCAGCATTCGGTGCTTCTACTCCATTGTTTGGTGCCACAAGTACTCCTGCATTTGGTGCCACTACCACTCCTGCATTTGGTGCCACTAGTACTCCTGCTTTCGGTGCCTCGAGTACGCCTGCTTTTGGTGCCTCAAGCACACCTGCATTTGGTGCTTCAAGTGCTCCTTCTTTTGGCTTTGGATCGTCTGCTCCTGCTTTTGGTCAGTCGGCTTCTGCATTTGGAAGCAGCCCATTTGGCACGACACCTTTTGGAGGTCAAAGTTCGTCATTTGGTACGTTGATGCTTATCTTTGGACTCCCTAATAGTGCTCGATTCGGAAATTAATCATTTTTCTGGCTGTTATGTCCGTCAGACTTTAAAGTTATTCAAAGAAGAATTTGCTCAAAGGAACAGTTATAACCTCGAATTAAAGGCAAATGTATGACTACAATAGATTATTGTAGAGACAGATATGTATTGCAAAAATATCTCCTATATTGACTTCATCCAAATTTCTTTATGTGAGTAATTACTGTTTCGTCGGGATTGCTTTATAGTTTATGTCTCTTACGTTTTCTTGATCCTGTTGCAGGTACGCAAACTACAACTCCCAGCTTTGGTGGCCAGCCCCCTTTTGGAGGACAACGAGGTGGTAGTAGGGTTGCTCCTTACTCATCAACGCCCGAGGTAGATGGGGGTACCGGCACTCAGCCGGCTGGTAAACTCGAATCTATCTCAGCTATGGCAGTTTACAAGGAAAAAAGCCATGAGGAACTAAGGTGGGAGGATTACCAGTCGGGAGATAAAGGTTTGCTTATCAATCACCTTTCTTGAGACAATGCAAATGCATACAAAGCAATTTTGTGATACATATTACTAAGAGCTTTTTCTCGTTAATTTCAGGTGGGCCTGCTCCTTCCGTTGGATTTGGTAGTTCAACCTTTGGTTCCACCCCTACCCCTGCATTTGGTCAATCTCAATCCGCGTCCGCAAATCCCTTTTCTTCAACCACTGCAGTCAATCCATTTGCGCAGAAAACGCCTGTATTAAACACGGGCTTTGGATCTACGACCACCTCAGCATTTGGCTCTTCACCCTTTGGATCGACCACAGCTAGCCCTTTTGGTTCAACACCATCATCGACACCCTCCTTCTTTAGTGCGTCTACTTCACCTTCGATTTTCAGCTCAAGCTCATCTGCTTTTGGATCACCTTCTCTTTTTGGCCCGTCGTCTTCACAACAGACTACATCTCTATTTGGTAGTGCTCCAGCATTTGGAAACACACAATCTTCCCCGTTGTTTCAGTCTACGACACCTACGTTGGGGCAGACCAGTTCTTTTGGACAAACATCTCCTTTCGGCCAAACAACGCCCACACCTGGGTTCACTCAGTCTAGTTTATTTAATACACCCTCTAGTGGATTTGGTGGCAGTATTTTCTCAATTTCATCACAAAGCAACACCGGTTCGCTTGGTTTTGGCCCAACAACAGTATGTATCATGAACTGATCTCCTACGTTTTGTATTTTACGTTCTCCAATTTATGATTTGATTGTGAAGTCAATAAACCTCTAGTTGGACTCTATATATATTTAAATGGTTATATGGCGCTTTATCTGATGAGCTTTAAGTAATGAAGGACATGAACAATATGCATTAGTTTGCATGTTCAAATTGCCATTGTTGTGACTTGATCTCTAGCTGAGTCCTCATATAGATTATAAGGGTGATGGTATTTATGGATTCACTTTAAGCATCGTAATCGCAATTATCCTATTTATTATCATTGATTACTTTTGAACTCCCTTATATGGAAACTATTGTGGCTTTCTTTGAAGCCTTCTCTTACCACACCATTTCAACCGGCTCAACAATCTCAGAGTTCTGGTGGCTTCGGTTTCAGCACCTTTGGCCAGTCACAACCAGGTAACTCCTCGATCGGCTTTATTGTACTTTGATGCCTAAACTATTTTTCTCTCTTTTTAGTTACCTCAGACGTTCTTCTTTTTGTGTTTTTTGGCATAGCTTTTGCAACTGGGTTTGGTGGCACCCCTGGAATGTTTGGTAGTGTTGGAATTGGACAACCGTTACCGTATGCCTCTTGCTTTTATTTCTTTTTCTTTCAGTCATCCATTTCTATAATGTCTAAATTTCTACGTCTCTGAATGGTTTTGCATTTCAAATTTCAGGTCTGGTACACAGGGCTCTGTGATAACACAGGCGGCTCAAATTACAAACCCTTTTGGGAGTATGCCAGCTATGCCCCAGATATCTATCAGTCGTACTGGCACTTCTCCTTCTGTGCAGTATGGAATTTCTAGCTTGCCAGTGAGTCCTCATACTTCTTGTTATTAATCTTTCATCGATTTTTTTTCTAGTTTAGGTCCTATAGCAATGCTTATAATGTTTCTTAAGTTGCTTTATTACCTTGGAAATCATGTGTTTAATTTTTTGTCCAGGTTGTAGAAAAGCCTGCTCCCATAAGGATCTCATCTCTTTTGACATCTCGACACATTTCTCAGAGGCGCCTAAGGGCACCTTTGAGGAAATATAATCCCAAAACTGATGGTCCAAAGGTGATGTCAACATTTTTATGTGATGGTTGTCTTTTATTACCACTAGCCTATCTGTGGCGTTGTATGACAAGTCATTGTTGCTGTCGTTTTCTTCAACAGGTTCCCTTTTTTGGTGATGTAGAAGAGACGCTAAGTACACCTAAAGCAGATGCTCTCTTTGTTCCCCGGGAGAATCCAAGAGCATTAGTAATCCGACCAATGGAACAGTGGCCTTCAATACCGAGTTTGGAGAAATCGACCCCATCGAATGGTACACCTACACCTGTTCGGGAAAATGGTAGGTATTAAGTTTAAGTTTTACTTGTGAGTCTTTGAACCCCCATTTTTCGCTGGCTCCTTATATGATTGTTAATCAGGTAAACACAAGGAAGATGCTTCAACGAATGGGGATGGCACAAATGATGGAAACAGTAAGTATTGTCTGACTTTTCGCTAAATGGCCATGCTTAGTAATTGATGCTGTTTCTTAAATTCAGTTAAGCTGACAAAAAGTAGCATCCTAAGACATACTAGAATCTTATTTACCATCACCCATCTCCATAATCAAATTTCTTTATCGCTCTCTCATAAACTTTGCACTGCTCCCAACCTTGTATTCAAACAGAAATCATCTTTTTATGTGCTGCAGATATCTTGACGAAAAAAACAGTAGGAAATGACTTGCGTAATAAAGAACAAGCTGACGCAGCAAAAGCTAACAACCAAAAGGCAACAAATGGGGCCCACGACGCTTCCCCTCCAGAGAAGGGAGATTCTTACATCACACTGACAGGTCACCGAGCCGGCGAAGCAGCAATTGTGTACGAACACGGCGCCAACATCGAAGCACTGATGCCCAAACTACGCCACTCAGACTACTACACTGAGCCACGCATCCAAGAACTAGCTGCTAAGGAACGAGCCAGCCCAGGCTATTGCAGGCACGTAAAGGATTTTGTTGTAGGGAGACAAGGCTATGGCTGTATCAAGTTCTTCGGTGAGACTGATGTAAGAAGGCTCGACTTGGAATCGCTTGTTCAGTTCAACAATCGCGAAGTTACGGTGTATATGGATGAGAGCAAGAAACCTCCCATAGGGCAAGGACTAAATAAACCCGCCGAGGTTACACTTTTAAACGTGAAGTGCTTCGATAAGAAAACTGGTCAGCAGTATACGGAGGGACCAAGAATAGAGAAGTACAGAGAGATGCTTAGAAGGAAAGCTGAGGAGCAAGGGGCTGAGTTTGTTTCTTACGATGCTGTGAAAGGCGAATGGAAATTTAAGGTTGATCATTTCAGTGCGTATAAGCTCGAGGAAGAACACGAACTTGTCGAAAAGGTGAGGAGTTTCTAACAGCTGTTGAAGTGTTTCAGGAAAATTGTGGGTTGGAATTGAATGTTTTGTGAAATAGGAAAGTGGTACTACTGTTGTGATTTGAGACATGCTCGTTATGTACAAGTCATTTTGCGGTGTTCTTTGCTTTTGTTGGAATTTCTGGTGGCGTGTGTATTTTTTTTCTTCGACTTTGATGTTATTATATTAAGTATTTGCTACTCTGTTTTAATGTTACTTTTGTTGAATGTTTGTTTTGGTAAGGAATCATTTTAGTAAAGGAAGTAGTTCATGTTTTTGCATGGAGGTTAAAATGTAGTTCTTGTCACTAGATATAAAAAGGAGTTCAGGCAAAAAACATTGACTTTGTTTTTTTTGAATGTGATCGAAAAATTTACACTCAAGATGTAGTACTTAATCCGAATGGAATCGGTGTATATAGATTATAAAAATATATTGAAACTAATCCATCTAATTGAATCGAGCAAAATTGGATTTTAACCGCTTCGAAGTTTAACTGTCCGATCATGCATAGAATTACGAAGAGAGATAAATGGATTAAATCTTGGACATCATCACTTCGACAAGAGACACAAACCACTATTTATTTTCAGTTGATTATGACCTCAACTTGCACGACGCATCTGATTGTATTGAACGTAGACAGACAACTATACAAATAAATATAGTATATAAAATATATCTTATACAATTAAAGAAAGGGGCCCTTGGTTTCACATGTTCAAAAGTGCTTTCTACAAAAATACAAAATCAAGAGAGCCCCTTATTGACTTCCAGTAATTTTGTCTTTTGATTATCGTTATATATGCGTGTATGTATGTTGGTAAAGTATGTCATACTATC
This sequence comes from Craterostigma plantagineum, assembly GCA_027422505.1. Taxonomy (NCBI): domain Eukaryota; kingdom Viridiplantae; phylum Streptophyta; class Magnoliopsida; order Lamiales; family Linderniaceae; genus Craterostigma; species Craterostigma plantagineum. Next base: position 894,367 of record JAPQWV010000145.1, read on the forward strand.
ATGCATCGTAACATCTGTAAACTAATCTTAATATGCTTAATGTATATATATACAGATATATATATGTATATATATATATATATATATAGAGAGAGAGAGAGAGAGAGAGAGAGAGAGAGAGAGAGAGAGAGAGAGAGAGAGTAAATAAACAAATAAAAGAGCCAATGATGGAGACACTGCATTATTATTTGTCGAGTTTCATACCAATCATTCAGCTCTAATTATAGAATTTCCTGAATTTTACGCCAGAAGCACATAAAGCAATATGGGACATTTTTTTATTTATTTATTAGTCAATTTTCCCAGCATACCTAAAACCCGATACTCCCGTGATATTGCAGATAATACAAGCCTTATTTATTTTATGTATCTATTAACAACTTGCCTTTATATAATAAACCTCTTAAAAATCGCATTATCACCTGGAAAATAACAAGCCAAGTTTCATTCAATGCAAAGAAGATCATCATCACCATGTCCGAAGATCCCTCTGATATTCTTGAGTTTCACATCAATGGCCAGCAAACATTCTTCATTTCTCAGGTGAGTTTAGAACCTATTTCATGTCAGAATCAAATTCTTGACTGCCATTGATTGTAAAGTTTGCATCTTTTCTAATTCTGCAGAGGGTCGCCTCCAAGTACTCATCTAAGCTGCGAAAATTAATCAAGCTAATCAAGAATTCAAGAACAATCGAGATTGACGATTTCCCAGGCGGCGCCGAGGGTTTCGAGCTCGTTTCAAGATTCTGGTACGGCGGCGGCTTCGGCGCCGACATCACCGTCTCGAACGTCGCCGTCCTCCATTGCTGCGCCGCGTTTCTTGAGATGGACGAAAGGTCTTCGAAAGTCAATCTCTTGCATCAAACCGAAGTGTTTCTTGAAGGGATTTTCTATTGGTCGTGGAGCGATATCCTCACTTGCCTCAAGAACTGCGAGCCCTTATATTCGTTTGCAGAGTCATCTTCCCTCGTTGAGAAGCTTATGGCTTCTCTCATTACCAAGATTTCCCAGAACTCAGATGTTAATTTCCTCTCAGTTTCATCTTCTCCGTCGTCTTCTTCCCCAGGGACAGCAACCTCATCGTGTAATAACAACAACAACGATAATGTCCCATCGCCGAGCAGAAAATCTCAAGCTTGGTGGTTTCAAGACATGGCAGCGTTGAGCCCAACTACAGTAGAGAAGTTCTTGAGGTCTTTAGGAGCTTATGGAAGCGACAATGACAATTTAGTCCTCACGAGGTTTCTACTTCACTACCTTAAAGTTCACCCTCACTCTAAAGGAATCAAGAATTGTTCAAGAGATCATTGCTACGCTCGCCTAGCCGAGACTGCAATTCACGGGGTGGTTTCGAATTCGACCAATAATGGATTTTCTTGCAGAGGGCTGCTATGGATTCTCAAGATTGTATCTGCTTTTGGGATTAGCAGAGAGAGTAAGATGTCTATTGAGATGGTAATAGCGAAGTTGCTCGACCAAGCAACCTTGGACGATCTGCTAGTGTCTGGGGATTATGGAGATGTAGGATGCTATGATGTGAACCTCGTACTTAGGTTGATCAGATTGTTCGTTCATTACAACGATAAGCTTTCGCTGCAGAAGATGAGAAGGGTCGGGCTTTTGATCGATATGTACTTGGTTGAGATAGGGCCCGACCCGAGCCTTAAGCTATCGAAGTTCCTAGGGGTCGCCGAGAGTTTGCCAGATTGCGCGAGGGATTCGTACGATGGAGTTTACAGAGCAATTGACATATATCTTCAGGTGAGAGTTTATCGAGTTTTGTTTTCCATTAAAAGTTTGTGTTTCTTGATGGCCCTTTTTTCTTTTTTCTTACATGATTGTCCCCATATTTCTTTCATTATCATCCTCTTTGGTTGGTTCATGGTAGTGTTTGTTGTAATGGGTTGGAAGGGACAAAAGCTCAAAAAGCTTAAAAAACAATGATAAAGACAAAGACTTTGACTTGAAACTGCAGCGTGTTCTTGAAAGTTCAAATCTTTTTCAAATGGGCAGTTTGATTCCAGTGTGTCCATATGAAAAATGGTGCATACATCATATATTATTTTCTCTTAAAATAAAATACTATTCCATTTCTAACATTATGCGGATGGTTGTCTGAGAATGCAGCATGTTTGTCTCTAACATGTGTCTGCTTTGTGAACTGTATGTACATTGATTAGCTCACACAGAATCTTGACATGCTGATTATTATATTTAAACAGCTGCCAGCATGTCATTCAAACGCCAGCTTTCTAATAATAAACAAAGAGTATTCAGAATCATATGGAATCTTGAATTAATAATGTGCTCTTCCTTTTACAGTCTCATCCATCTCTTCCCATGCAAGAAAGATCAAGATTGTGCAGATGTATCAACTTTGAAAAGCTAAGCTTAGAGGCATGCAAAGACCTTGCAAAGAACCCTAGAATACCCCCTCGAATATCAGTTCAAGCTCTATCTTCTCAGCACAAGCTCAACTGTAAAGAGAACGCAGAAGAAGGATATGACCATATCGCCCCTAGCCCGCGGCGCAGAAGCAAGAAAATCAGCAGCGATAACCGTCGTATGGAAATGGTTCTGTACAAAGAATGTAATGACGATAAGGAAAAGCGGGGCGACGAGGACTTATTGCCTGAAGATCTGAAGATGAACTTAGAGGGCATGCAATGGAGGGTCGTTGAGTTGGAGAAGGTTTGCAGAGAGATGAAGGGCCATATTGCGAAAATAAATAGAGTCGCGCCTCATTACAACAGGGCGTTCCCGAGATTGTGCTGAACAAAATTAGTTAAATGCTTCTTCTTACATTACATGTTTGTTGTGTGTGTGTTTCTCGGAAGCTATATGTTGCTTCCATTGGAGAGGAGATTGCGATGTCACCTGTAAATGATTTGGATTTCGACTGAAAATAAAGATAGCAGATTTGGGAATCATTACATGCGTATACTGTGTACAAGAAAATTCATCTGATTGATGTTCGATCGATGACATGGAAGATCGGACCATGGTTCACAGAAAACAGACTCGAGTAAGAACCCGAAGAACTATCTATGAAACCGCTGTGCCATTTGATTCTGTAAGAACCAATGGGAAATGTCGAAACATCGAGCGTCGAAAAACAGAATCCTTGTCTGTTTTCATTTAAGTCGAATTTTGCGTATTCGTTCGCCATCAAACTGTCACTGCCTTCAACTCTGCAACGAGCCCCACTTATCTTTGAAGAACTTATGTGTCTCAGAAGTTTCTCGTTAAGGTAAATAGTATCGGTTATTTCTTGTTCTTTCTCCTTTGCATTAGCCTTCGAATTCGGTTCTGCATTTTCGATCGTCGAAGCTCCACAGTGAAGAATGCAGTGGATTTTGATCCTGGGAAATAACATATCATCTGGGATATTTTTCAATTGAAGACACATGGCGAGAGAAAGGTGGGACCCATGATAAATGGATGACCCGTCGACGGGTCGACCCTCTTCGTTCATCAAGAAAAGTTCAGCCGAAGCACTGGGCCTAAAAACACAGAGCAATAGTGTAAACTTGTTGAAATAACAAGAAGCACAAAAAGTAGATAATTGATAATGTTTTTGGCTTTCGCCATACTCCTAATATTCTAATGAGTTTGTTCAGAATTACCTCACTCTAAAGAAGCGATTGGGCGTTCTGAATGGGATCAACGTACATTTCGAGACAACATTCGACAACAGCTGCAAACAGTCGTGGACTATTGGACTTACTGATTCGCCATTTTGCTCTGTGCTCATTTCAAGGTTATGCAATCTATAAATCTCCCCAACAGCGTAGTCACAAAGCTTGTTTAACATTCTCGACTCAGGAGACTCGCAGGAAATACGTGTTTCAAGCTGTGGCGGTGAACCGCCCTTGAGAGTTTTAAAGGAGTTAAGAAGATTAAGAACCTTTTTCTGTGTTTCGCACCTCAAACGTCCAAACAGATCTTCAATTAGAGACACTTGGGAAGGCTCCTTCGAACTTTCATGTTTGGCTTTTATAGATATTTCGGGACTACACAACTCCATAACTGAAAAGGCAAAACCGAAAGTAAAAGCCATGAGTGAGCAGCTCAAGGCAAGTGATGAAAGACACCCCATGCTTTGTTTGTCCATGCCCGTAAACGACATCATAAGTAAATCCAATTCTCGACCTACGTTCTTCACTTGGCATGATATTTCCAGTGAAGAGTAAGCTAAGGAGTCGAACGCCCGAGGTTTGGTGCACGGATGCATAGCACCTCTACTTAATTGCTGCTCGACATTCAAAGTGATATTTTGAATAGTATCGGATGTACTTAGTAGATTCATCGCATCATATGCAGTTTTCAGAGCCTTGATCCTGACCGTTAAAAACCATCTCTGGAATCTGAACATGTTATGTGTATCAGATGAAGAAAGAATCTGTTCTGCAGAAATAATTCCATTACAGGCACCAAGTAATCTGTCTCGGAAATTGCCATGCTTGGTCTTCGAGGACATGGCTTCAATTTCAACAGCCATATGCTTAGAATTAATGAAAGGCATGCATCGATTGGACAATTGAATGTGCTTCTCTGAGGATGAGAAAATTGCCAAGCATTTTAACCAGAAGGAACGCGACGAAGAAGCAAAAGCTGCAGTTAGCTGTTCGAATATAAAAGCAGCAGTAGACCATGCTCCATGTCGCATAGCAGATATTCCAATATTATAAGAGGGCCAGTGATTCCTTTCTCCTAATAACATCTTTGCCGAATCGAGGGCAGAATTATCAGATTGGAGAATGAGATCGGCAGAAGACTCACTTGACTTCTCATAAAGTGATGCAGAATCTGCATTTACTAGCAGCATGCTGACATTGATTTCATGCATCAAAAGAGCATAAACCACGTCGGTGTGATTTCCAAAATAGCTACTGCACTGACGTATTGCGTTTACTTTGAGCCCTTCCAAAAAACTGCAGTTTTCATCATCATTTCCTTCAAAACTTCGAAAGCAAGCTACCATTATTTTACATAAATAGAACATGACTTTTGATAGTAAGGACTTCTTTACATCCTTTGTATTCTCCAAGTCCATATCTTTGTCAAGCATCTTCACCAAGTCATCTATAAATAAGAACACTTGATTCAATACCAGGGAAATGAGATATGGATGTTTTCCCACAGTGTTAAGTAAAATGCTGAGCAAGGCTTTAATCTTTAGCTCAGAAGATGAATCAAACTGAACCTCTGTGTTTTGTGTCACCAGAAATAAGATTCGGCCAAAAACAAAAGAGACCAACTGTAATGCCAGAGCTGAAGCTGTTTCGCTAGATATCACATCAGCTCGTCCAAATAATTTACCAAAGAGATCTGTCAAAAAACTGGCAACCATAACTGTGCATGAAGCATTAGGTAAGAATTCCGTGCTTTTAACAACCATTAAGAGCCGAGATATCTGAGAGCAAGCTATGGTTGGGATAGTAATAGAAAGGATCTGCATCAAGGACACCGTTAATCAGCTACGTGTTTTCACACGAGTCACGAATGATGAATAAGAAGTGCAGATATATACCTTGTGCAAGACGCTTAAAGCATTGATATGAAGTGGCTGAGATTCGGATCTTTCGAGCAGGGCAAATAACTTACGGACTAAATTCATATTTGCTGAATAAATACAAACTCCTCTTGGTAAGAGCAAGTGGTGGCATTTCAAGGATGTGGCTTGCAAGTGGAGAGATCGGTCTTCTGTTAGAAAAGAAGAAAGCAACTCTACCTGCATTAAAAAGCAGAGAAGTCTATCTCAAAGTTCGAGTAAATAAATGTATTCTTTGGCAAACAACTTAAAAATGGTGGAGCTCGAATCATTAAGAAATTGAACCTGAATAGGGATTAGAAGAGTCCACCTAGAAGCAATTCTGGAAAGTGACATTAGCATCACAGCTGAGAATTCATCGTCTGAAGGATTCATAAGAAGCTTCGAACCTATCTATATAAGTACTTTTCAGAACAGTAGCATAACAAGTATCTAGTCTAAACAAAGTCCACCAAGCATGTGAATAACCTATGTAGCTTAATGAACATATTCGGGGAAGTATTAGTATAGGAGATCCATTTTTCCATAATGATGCTTTTAAACTTTTTACGTATCTCTTGCAAACTATTCTTTATTGAGTTTTCATGTCAAGCTGAATTGTGGGGTATATAATATCTATAAAATGGAGTGGGATATCAAATTGAAAAACCTACTAGATATGCATGCAAAGAACAACGATAAGCAAGATTCTGACCTTATATGCCTTATCTGCAAGTGGAAACGAGCACGACAATTTCGAAAATACCCTTGCCCCAGCCAACTTCACCTCCTTCGACGTATCAGTTGATAACAACATTGAACTCAACAACTCCAAGAAAACATACGGGAAATCTTCAGTTAATTCACATAAGCATCCTGCGGAAAATAGAGCAGCCTTCACCTGCAAAAAACGTGACAGCATTTTATTTATAATACGAGACAGTTTGCCTAATCCATCACGTAAGAGAAAAATTGAGATAAAAAAAAAAAAGATCCACCACACCTACATTTTTTGCATTTCCATGATCATTAAACACAGAGAAATCAAACAAAAGCAATAAAAATTTATGGGATTACCTCAGCATCATCACCCGACACCATACTCGACAACAAAATATATCTCACGTCAGGACAATCACACCCAAACTCTGCCCAGCAACCGAATAAAACAAGCGCCATCGCTCGTTCCTCAACATCTCCATGGTCTAACACTTCCTTAACTCGCCTCAACAACTCCAAGTAGTTCTCTATTTTACTCTTGCTAAGAACACCCTCCACACCACTTCTTTTTCGACTCTTTCTGATCTTCAAAAAACACCTGACTACACAGTTTTTTATCTCCTTATTCCCTAACCTAAACGCATCGGCCAGGCGCAGGAATATCGAGTTAAGGAATAGCTTATCTTCGCCGGGGGTTAAGCCATAAATTTTGTGTTCGGAAAACGTAATGTCAGGCGATCGATTCCATCGCTCGATGTGGTCGCTGATTTCGGTTATAGCTTCGAGGGACTTGCCTGATTACACATTAAAATTTTCAATTCAGGGAAAGATACGACATAACAATGAGCATTTATCATCTAAACTAAATCAACACCTAAAACCGGGGAAATAGTGCACAAAAAAAAAAATCAAAAAAATTCTAATCAAAAAAATTCTACTCGAATTCCAAATAATTCATTACATAATTGAAAAGGGACCTCTATCATATAAACTTCTTTATCCTACCGATAAAAAGGCATTCTCTTTTTCCCATTGTGATCCATTTCAGAGATTAGAACCAATATATTTGACATAACGCTATAGAGCAAGCTTTTTCGAAGTATGCTGAGAAACATCGTATAGCTAGCTAATGAAGGTCGATAACCTGGCTTTTTGGAGCGAAGGGTTTTCTCTAGCTTAACACTCCACTCCATGCCTGACGCAGCTGCTGTTTTCTCCATTACCGAATCCATAAAAACCTGAAACTGCGAACCTAAACCCTTTCACCACTACTGATATATTCAACAATCTACAGTACACCAAGTATTCTTTTTCTTTTTTCTTTTCAACTTTTATCGTTATATTTAGTATATTACGTTTTTCTATTAATGTAGAGAAAGGTAGTTTTAATTTATCCGATATGGGTTAGTTAGACGATTGGGCCTAAGAAATAAAAAAGCCTAAATAGAATAATTGAAATGGCCCAACACTTCAGACGAGAAAACGCGAAAAATATATATCCAAGTTGGTACTAGGTTTTTGTAGGGATTTTTAAGCTTTGCCTATATTTTTACTTTCAGAGCTTTCTGTTTCCTTTTATTCGCTTGTAGATTTTGACAAATATTTTTTTGCTATTAATTCACTTGTAATTTCTCTTTTCTACATAAAAATCAACAATTGTTAAACGCAGAAATAAACACGGTATCGTATAGCTAAGAAAAAGAAACACCACGTGCTTTGTCAACTAAGTACACTCTTCATTTGACTTTACAAGTAACACGGTATAGCTAAATAAAAGCTAATAACAATAATAAAAAAAAAGAATGTCTTTATAACAAGAACTTCCCACATGCAATGCAATAAAAGCAACCTTTTATGGCCATATAGTTGACACTTGGGGCTCGTTTGATGTCCTTGTTTATGGATTAACATGAGTATAAGTTATTTGTGTATGGCTATACAAGGATTTTGTTGATATTGAATTTCAACATGTTTGATATGTGTGTATTAATTATTTGTGTAATTAAATTATGTTTGATAGATGTGTTTGAGGTGTGTATAGGTGTGTATGGATTAGTAAAACACGCCATAACCATCTCAGAGGTGGGTATGCATATACACGCCCTATAACTAAATCCTTGTAATAGACGTGTATAGTCATACAAGGCATGTATGGCTATACACAAATATCAAACACGAGATAACTTATTCATACACACCCCATACCTATCTATACACACCTTTACCCTCATATCAAACGAGGCCTTGGCATGGATGGGACTATGCACATTCCACAGGAAAGACTTTCTGGTAGGATGACAAATTAAAATAAATAACAATACATTCACATAGAAATATTCATTCGAGTAATAGATTCCCCTCATTCACAAGAATAATACAAAACAGACTATACATTTACATGCTTAGCAACCATTTAGATAGGAAAACGAAGGGAACGTACTAAGAGAACATATACTACTGTATTCCTTTGTTCACCCCGAATGTATGTACCTCTCCGAAAAATATGCTTCCTACAAGATTAAATGAACCAACAAAAAAAGAAAACGATAGATAGGGAAGCGAAGGGAACGTACTAATCAAGGGCGGTTTTGATTATCCAGCTCATAGGCTTGGGAAGGCCGTCGAGGATAGGCCGAGCAATAGCTGCTGCAGAAAGGCCTTGAAAATCTGGCTTCAAACTCCACTTAGACGTCGCCCATATAGAAGACAGCAAACCATTGTTGCTACCATTCGAATCTTGAAAAAGAGGCGTGCTAGACGATTTCCTCACTCCATTGGATAGTTGTGTGGGATACGAATCGCCGAAACTCAGAGGAATAGCTGTGCACGGATTTGGCACGTTTACTTCACCAGCTGCTCGGTTGGCTGACTTGGGCCTGAGTGCCAACGCTTTGCCTGTGATTGCTGAAACTTGAGAAGGGTTGCCACTGCTTTCTTTCTTCAAAAGCTTCTCTGGGGTATGAAAACCATTTGCTACGCTTTTCGATTTTCGATGATGACTGAGAGGTATGAGGTCAGAATTGGGAAGAGGCAATTCTTCTGAATTGTGAGGATTTTCTCTACGGTAGTAAACAGACATTTCGCAGCCCTCCGAAGAAGCTTTTGGTTTTTCGGGCTTAATGCAGTAATAGCCTCGAAGGCTGTTCATTGCTGGGGTGATCTTACGCTGCGAGGAAGGCGACCTCAGTTTCAGCGACTGAAGAGAATCCATAATGTCAGAATGCCTCCGATTGATCTCTGTGCTGCTGCTTTGCCTGCGGGTTTATTCAAATATTGATGATGTGCGTGTTGCGAGCATTTGGTGCATGAAGAAATAGCATTACTCGTCCCAGTTTAGGAATAAAATTAACAAAAAAAAAGCAGTAAGAACATGAGCATAGGATCAGAGCAATAGAAAATCGGTATATTTGAGTTTGGCATTTGGAAATGATCAGATACTAAACATTGCAAGATGAACAAAAAAATCCCTTGAGCGTAGTAATCTAACAAATCCATCAATCAGATCATAGAACTCGTATGCTTCACAGAGCCCACCCAAGAAGATCCAACTAGCAGCGATGGTCACAAAAAAGACAAGCAAAATCTTAACGGATAGGAAAAACTCATTTTGACACCAAAATCCCAAGCATTCGACTGTCTACTATCAGAACCCATCAAAAATTCAAGGAAGCGCCAAATGAAGTAAAGCTGCATCATCATGAGTAAATTGTTGAAGAGCGAATTTCCGAGCAGCATTCAATAGACAATATGGTCCATCACTAATTCAGAGTAAATTAAGGATCACCGAAGAAAAAAACTTGTACCATTTAGGGATTTCCTCTCCATTTGACAAGATTGGAGAAGGCGGGTGCCTCCCGGGCAACGGAATTTGCAGCGTCTTAAGAGCAAACATTTGGAGATCTGTCACCAAACCATTTAACCTCTTGATATCTGCCACCTAAAACATCCCAAAAAAAAAAACATGTAAACACAGTCATAAACATGATTGTGTCAGCTAACTGAAAGTCGAAAATGATGAACCACCATTCACAAAATCGAAATCATCAATGTTATCATTCAAACCTATCATTCGATCGCAAAGCTATGCTCGTATGCTGGAAGATATAAATCAACCAATTTTAGGAATAGATACGAAAAAAACCCCATGAATAAGCACCTACCAAAAGCACAAAATCTACAAACAAACAAAAAGGAAAGAGCGATAACCTCGACCCCGTATTTGATTGCAACGCCAGCTAGTGTATCGAATTTGGTGACAGTATGGTATATGTAATTGACGCCACCACCATTAGCGCCGACGCCGACAGCTGATGGCGGAGCTGAAACTTGCGCCGATCTCGACGTTGATGATGACTTCTCCTTATCTTCTTCTTCTTGTTCTTCTCCATTACCATTAGGGAACAAAAACCCATCTCTCGCCATCTTCTCTTCAGCAGCAAAATGAAAAACAAAAAGTGAACGCCAGATAGCAAACGCTGAAGAACAAATCAGAGGCGAAATTCAATTCTGTTCGATATGTTTGCGACTTGCGAGCATCAATCCAACGATTCAACAAACAAGCTTGGGGAGGTGTTCAGATCTGCTTGTGGGGGACAAGACAAGTATATATACTGCTGAGCTCTTTTTTTTCTTTATTATTTTATAAATTTTTATCGGGTCGAAATAAGATATTTTTCATATTTTATTTGTTTTAAGCAATTTAACGTTGAAGCAAAGACGACAAACGGTTCATCTCGCATGCGGCATTTGGAGTTTTGTACCCAAAGAAATAATTTTAAAGCTATACTAGCAATATTTATATTATGAAAATATGATTTACGTATTGAATTAAGAGTCAAAAGTCAACATATTATTGCTTTGATTTTAAAACAATTGAGGTTTTTTTTGTCCTTTTACGCTCCCACCGACAGCTTTACGCGTCGAGAACTTGCGATGCTATTTGCAACCACAAAGATAACGAGCCTCCTCTTTTTCATTTATTTATTATTTTTCATCTTTATAAGAGGAAAACTATCATCATTGCATTTATTTTATCCCTTGCCCTCTCACATTACCACGGTGTACTTTATAGAGCACTCGAGCGTGCTATAATATATATTTCATGTTAATCTTAACAAATAATAAAGGGGTAAAACAATAATTAATTGAATGTAGTGACTTGTTTCTTTTTAATTTTATTTTTGGATTAATTAATTTTATAGTCCCGTATATATGAGATTGTGGCGAATTGGGGCACCTTAATTAAGCCAAACATTTTTAGTCCTCTAAGTTTAATAAAAAGAGCAATTTAAAGACAATTTAGTCGGAATTCACACGTGTGCTCCGGAATGCTGATTTGGACACAATTTTTTCGCTACATCCAACTATACGCCACTTAGGTAAAGGAAAAAATTTAAAGCAATTATAATTAAAAAAATAACAACTAAATAATTAACAATAATTATTAAATGAAAAACCTAGCAAGTGAGGTGAGCGATTACAAGAAATGAAGAAAAATAAACCAAAAATCGCTCACCTTAGAATCTCGATATGTAATTGAGGACCACGATTCTTTTCCGTCCATGAAGTTCTCAATCTAGCGAGACTGCTACAATGACATACAAGCCACTTTGGATAAAATATTGAGACATCTCCACACATAAACCCTAAAATTATGATGGTAATGAAAAATGGAGAGGGAACAACGTCGTACGCTTTACCGGTGTGAATGACTTGATTTGTTTGGGTTATAAGATCGATTCCGACTAGGGGCGGTTCGGTATACCGTAGCGAAACTTTGATACCTATACCGTACCAAAATTTCGGTATCGGAAAAAATCATACCAATATCATACAAAAAATTTCGATATACCTTAAATTTCAATATGGTATCATACAAAAATTTCGATATGGTATCAGTATCATACCTTTATACCATTCACACCTAGGGTTTTTTACCATGCGTCTCGTAACTCGTTAATTCATTGTTTTTTAATTTTTAGTCAATTCAAACTTCTTAGGCCGCAATAAGATGGATTATTAATACCAATATTTTCAAATAAAAAGATTTTTAATTCATAAAATAGCCTTAAATAATCTTAGAAAGTTTGGTACAATTAATAATTTATGGGCTAAATAAATTTATGAATATCCTTATAACATTTTTATCCATTTCATATTTTTTTGAAATAATACAATATATGTTGGATGTATATATATATATAATTAAAAATTAGTATTTCGATATTTCGGTATAATCGGTATACCTAACTTCTAAAATTTTCATACCATTACCGTACCGAAAAGTATCATACCTTACCAAAAACTTCGGTATACCAAAATTTTCGATATTTTCGGTGCGTTTCAATATGATAAGGACGGTATATCAGTATATTTCCCCAGCCCTAATTCTGACAGTTTTGGAAGTAGAAATGTTCTTTTGAAGAAAAAATTCACTATCAAGATCGTGCTGTTGCTCGTTCTTGAAATAGGTTTTTAACTTGTTAGTTAGTTGTTATCGTTACTATGTAATTATTATTATTTGATTATTATCATTTAATCTTTTTCTTTACGTAGATGGCGCTCACTTGGATGATAGAGAAAAAACTTGAGTCGAAATCATCGATATCGGCGCACACGTGTTAATTATGGATATACTGTCCTTAAATTGCTCTTTTTATTAGACTTACAGGACTAAAAATGCTCCGTAATTAAGGTACGAAATCGCCACCACCCCAAATATACGACTAAAAAATTAATTAAGCTTTTATAATTACATTAAAAGACCAATTAAGAGCCTACACTTCAATACATTATCCTTTATTGAACTATTTATAATCTTCATTCAAGTTGGATGCGTGTGCTCCTTTTTCAAGCAACCTATCGTAGCGGGTCCTTCATGTTCATTTAAATACCCTACGTGAGAGATAAAATGACATATACTAACCAGGTATGAGTTACATAGTAATTTCGTTTTCTAATTTAATGCTGAAGCGTACAAACAATTTGAAGATCGAACGGCATCATAAATACTGGTAACAGATATGGTACAAACATCGTCAACTGTAACTTATATTTGATATTGACCTAAAATAATAGTTGAAAATTTCACAAAAAAACTAACCAGGTTAACAATATTAGGACATATTCATCAACTACTTTTGCTATTCGCATAATATAAGATGTAATGATTCCCTCTCAAGGAAAAAACTTATGCTTTCTACAGTTTCAGATGTATCTCTGATACGAAGACAAAAGCTAAATAAAAAACATTCATTCGTTTGCCAATTACTTCACCACAACATTTACCCAGCCAAGAACTAAAAATAGGTCTACATATGATCATTTCAATGTGTGTCGAACGATTTTTATTTGCAAGATGAAATGAGCCAAGAAAAACACAGAATTGATGGTGTCACAATCACCGTAAACAATGCTATATCATGCACATAAAACAAATAAGGAGAAATAACCCACCCTTTATTACCTTTGTACATACGTGGTGCGCCACTGATCATCACTGACAAATCTCCTCGAATAGTTGTTGGAGTGTATTTTCTTGGAGAAACATCTGCAATTATGCGGTGTAATGAAGCTCCGGCATAAGGAATATAAGAAGCCTCAGTAATACCTTTCGAAAAACCGAAAAATTTCACAAGTGCAGATTGGAACCAACAGATGTTTCCAACTAGCTGTTCGAAAGGAAAGACAACGAAAGGATCATACAAAAAGGAAAAAAAAAAACATTTACTATGTGAGGCGTTGATTTTGTTCGTTCTCCAGCTTCCCTATGAGTAGATCCACAACCTGAGAGAATATCCGATTTTAGTGCTGCCAAATCTACAACTACTGTTGAAATAGATAACATGGTAACTTTCCATCCTAAGCATCATTATATAAAATGGAGACAGGGTAAATGAAAATGGCCATACAAACTCAGCTATCTTAGAACTTGTCAGAGACTATATTACAGTGACACGAAAGAATAAATACTTAATGCATATCAATTACACAATATACGTCACTGGCAATCCCATATTTTGCGCAGTCAATAGCTGTCGTGCCGTGATCAAATATAGGAGACATCAGTCGTACGCACATTGAAGAGCGTTAATTGATTGAAATGCAAGTTCTGCGCTGGAATTTTGCAAGGAAGCTTGTCTCTCTTCTTTCTTTCTGGGCAGAATCAATAATATTTTTTCAAGGGAAAAAACAACTTAGCTTTCGAAGCATTTCCATTTGCCTTTCGAAAGAGAATCCCTCCAATAAAATCTAACAATGTATCAAATGATAGCATGCATCAAACATCGACTTTTCTGCCCAAAGATGTAAAAGATTCTCAAATAAGAACCCTAACAATATGTACCCTGAACTTAATGATCAGCCACTCCAAGCTCAAGGCATAGAGCCCAACCCTGTAACCAATTATCAGAATCCATACACCTAAAATCAATAACCCAAACCAAAAGCACACCAAACAGACATTTAGAAAGAAGAAAAACCAAAATAACACGAACAAGATAGCAACAATTTAAGCACGAAAACCCTTAATCTCCCACACCCAATTCGTTGTTCTTGCTCCCCTTTTTCCACCCGCTCTTACGCCTCGGGCCATAACTCAAACAAGCTTCAATCTTTTCAAATTTTTATTCTTTGTTGAAATCCGACACTGAATTATAAGAGAATCAGAAGGCACCCTACTTCTATCCAGAAGGTAATGATTTGTTCACCAAAAAAGCAAAATCAAAACAAATGATTTTTACTAATTTATACGGCAATCCATTAACGCTACTTTAGTAACAAACTTAATAGTATAACTCTTTAAAAAAAAATTTATTACTATAATAGTGTATTATGTTATATATTTTTCTTCAATTTAAATAAAATAATAAAATATTAACTCTTTTTATATATACTCCATCCGTTCCTAAATACAAGCCGTTTAAGGAAATTGCACACATATTAAGAAAATAAACAAATTATCGGTTATACTCTTAACTAATTATTTTATCCTATTTAATCTAATTATTTTTATTTAGGATGAAGGGTAAAGTTGTAAAAGTTCGACTTATATTAGGAACGGAGGGAGTATAATATATTTGAAATATAATAACAATAATTTTAGAATAAAAATAAAAAGTTAAATCATATCCTATTTTAGAGTTAAAAATAGTAAGTTCCAGCAACTCTATAATAGCGTGCAATGTTGTGTTTTACACCAAAACAGAGTTTTGAAAATGCTCTTACACCGCAAGACCACAAGCACATTGCAATTTGGAAGGTTTCTTATCTATCTTTTATTCTTTTGTATCAACGCTCAATTCATCATGGTAACCGTCAATGTAATTAAATGGTATGCCAATCAACTACATTTACCCATTTATAATTTCAGTTCATTCCAATTATATCCTAAATCAACATTTTCTTTTAAACAATTAATAATAAACGTTTACAAATAAAAATTTCGTTTCAAGAGTTCTTACGGTATAAAAAATATGTGTAGTTTTATTTATTCCCCGCACAACGAGTGTGCTAAAATACTAGCTTTCATTTATACTATTATATAAAGAGTTTAACGGGTGTCAATTGGATATGTTTAATTATAATTTTACATTTTACTTCCAATATATTACAATTTTATCCTTAAAATTGAACTCTTATTTTTTTTCAAAATAACTTAGTTAATAATCTAACATCTTCAAAGATATAAATAATTTGTCATTTTTGCACACAAATGTGTGTGCTAAACATACTAGCTTTTATTATTACCTTAATTAGTGGCGTAGCTAGTTTGTTAAGATTATTTGTCTCATCGTGTGTTATTGATTATTAAGTATTTACGAATTATGATAGTTTATACTTCTATTTATTTAAGTTTCCGTATATTATTTCGATTTTGGGGTATATACAAAGGTCCGCGCTTCGATTTCCAATTACAATCTTCACTTTTATTGTTGAATGAGAGTGAGACATCAATATCTGTACTCAGAGGTTAGTGACATTTTCGAAGTATATGATGTAAGCTCATAGACAATTAGGGTATAATACTTCGAAGCTCGAGATAGAAATAAATGGTAAGAAAAACAATTGTAACGGAGCTCTCAAACCATAAAATC
The DNA here is from genome assembly GCA_027422505.1 of Craterostigma plantagineum. Classification (NCBI taxonomy): domain Eukaryota; kingdom Viridiplantae; phylum Streptophyta; class Magnoliopsida; order Lamiales; family Linderniaceae; genus Craterostigma; species Craterostigma plantagineum. Next base: position 910,716 of record JAPQWV010000145.1, read on the forward strand.
TTGAATCCACATCTTTGTTGAATGATGTATACATTGATGTCATTATATATTTTAATTAAAATAAGAAAGTATAGTTGGAGGATCACACCCACTCCATCGGATATCATCGACCAAAATATAATAAATAAATACCAAAACCATCGCCGTTCTCGCCAAAATCCATCATTTTGGTCCACAACTTAAAAAATTAAAGCTATTAATATCGTTAGGCTTTATATTCATCAATTGCTAATATCAAGTCGGCCCCCTCATCACACGTATTAAACATACAGACTTAATGCTCCACATTAAATTAATATATAACATTAAAAGGGAACAAAACCAAAATATACACGTCGGATAAAAGTTGTGAGAGAAAAAGCAAGTAAACACATCTAAGTATCCAAATGTCCCGACCGTACAAAGCACACGAACACATATAGGAAGAAAAAGCTTAGCATGGACGTGTTTTTATTTTCTTCTTCTATCCAACAAACCTTCTAAAACAACTCTTTTCTTATACTCTTTGGAATCAAAATCCACTTGGCTAGAGTTATTTTTCTCCTCCCTTTTCACTACTAAGGTGGATGAACTAATATTGATTTTATTATTAAAACATGGTACGATGTAAAACCACGTCGCAGCACATAATATTGCGCAAACTTTGCCCCAAGCTAGCATGAACAATAGCACCATGGAAAGGATTAGGGCTCCCACGAATGGCTCGAATTCTTCCTCGGCTATTACTTCGTTTCCGTTTTTACCCTTCGTCGGGGTGGTTTTCGCCCTTTTGAGCTGAGGTAGCTGCAAAGAGAACGCGAGTGGCAGCCTCCTTCGCTTGCTCTGCGTTTCGAGGGGCGTTATTGTCATTTTAGAAGAATCCAGCTCGGGGGAGTTTTCGGTTAGTTGGCTCGTATCCTAAATAAACGATTGAACAAATCTGTAAGTTGTTGATTGAATAATAAAAGATGGAAATCAACTTCAAAAATCGACTCGTTCATAGGGAGAGTAAGAGATATTGTCACTTAAACCCATACAAACTAACAAAAAAGGGAAAATAAAAAGAACAAAAAACGAAGCCTAATCTTGGATTTCCATTCTATGGCCTTGGTAAGAATATTGAGAACTAACATAAGAAAAGAAAGTAAAAAAAAAATTATTAGAAAAACAAAACACACGGACCCTAATCTTGATTTCCAAACTATGGCCCTTTCTTAAGACAATTAAAAACTAATACAAAAGAAAGAACGATTTAAAAAAAACCGGACGACTCTAATCTTGATTTCCATTCTTTGGCCTTCTTTCTCATCAAATATATAAAATATTAATCAAACAACAAAATAATAAAATAATATAAATTACTAATCTCACCTGTCTATCCTTAACTCGATGATGATGATCACTGTTCATCGTCTCAACGACATGAATTTCCTTGCTCGGAGCAACGACGCAACTATTCACGGTCAACGTGGAATCGTTGACCTTAAAAGTCTTCGCTGGGAAAGATGATGATCTCTTACTTCCATGTTTGACCGACTTTGTAATATTATTAGCACCTGCGAAATCATCTTCGCTATTGTCGGAAAACCCAAAGCAGCTCTTCAGAGATAAAAATTTGATTTTCTCTTGTTTTCTGCTTTTTTTCTTCCTTTCCACAGATGACGCAGCCATGAAATCGCAAGAGTTGCAGAGTGGTTTTGCAGTCATGAATAAACTTATATTATATGTATATATATGTGTATTAAGGTCCGTTGAGAAACAATAAAAAAACATTAACGATTCCTATACTTCGGTTCATACAATGTTTTATAGTATAATATATTGTACATATGTATTAAGTAAAGTCGCTATATATGTGTACCAATTCGGTTTATATATTGTTTGCAATTAATAAGTAGGAAAATATATCATTTTTTACCAAATTATCGCGTATAAATGGATTTATTTCTTTTAGACGTAAATATTTCTTTTTTAATCCTTGGGTGAACTATATTATCATATAACAGGACTATTTTAAGAGGAACGTATAATATTTTACTTTTATAAAATTTACTTCCAATAATAATATTTAAATCCATCGATTTTCCAATGATAAATATGCATACTGTTGGGAAAAAGAAAATTCTAATTTCCCTTTTTTTTTTTTTGTTTGTCTAACTACTTAACAGAGACGTTGCGCATTGACTTTTAGACCAATCGACGCAGTCTTTGAAAAAATCTCACAGTTTAACCTTCTCCACGTTTTCAATGACGGTGAGAAAAATAAAAAAGACAATAATATGATAGACATACATATTTGAGTTGATCAACTAGCCTACAGTTTAGTATAATGAAGCACGTCATAGTTAGTAGGTGGCTACTTTCAGTTTAATAAATATTGGGATTTTCATTACCTTTCTAATGTTTGTTTCCATTTTCCAATTAGCATTTGCAACTACTTTCCCCATCTTTGCAACTAATTCATGAATTAGTGTCTACTACCTACATAAAATATCATTAACCCACGTACTCTTTATTCAGGCCCAAATGTCGGGCCGGGCCTTGTATTCGTGGAAGGGCTTGGGATTTAACTACTACTCCCATTTCTTTGTGTACCTACCTTTGTTTTAACTGCTCTTCTCCATTGAGCGCAACTAGTTTACAGTTATATACTTCTTCCCTCTAACTTTCACCAATTTGTTTTATTTTTCCTGATTTTGCTACTATTATCTCTAGGTAGGTATATTAAAAAGATGGGCCAACTCCACAAATCCACTTTTTCTTTTCTTCTAATTCCTACTCCATTCAAGCTAATGCATATTTGGATCATCACTCAGTTGAATAAAATCAAATTAGAACAATTACTATATTCAAACGTAGCCCATTAATATCTCCATTCTAAGTATTTGTCTCATCGGGATAATAAGATATAAATTTTCCTAGATCCACCCTTTATACAATTTTCTTGTACATTATAGTGTAGCCCCCTTGCTACGTACGCTCTATACAAAACTAACAGAAGAAATACATATTATACACACACACACACACATATATATATTATATTCATATAAGGTCCCATTTAGCTTGATGAACTGCTTGTTGAAGATACTTCAATGTCCTCCCATGGTTCAAAAATCCCATAAACCAAAACTCGAAATTATCCTCCGTAACCAACTGCACATACTTCTGATTCGATTTCTTTACGTTCTCACTTTCGACCGCTCGCTTGATCTTCCTCAATGGAATCATTACCTATATATGTAATAACCAATAAACTTTAGGACATATCTAAATTTCATGGGCATGCCCAAGAACTGCAGACAAGTATTACATAGTAATACTGATCCATCGATCAATCACAAACCTTGTAATGTAACTTTAATACGGTCTCGTTTGAGGAGGAGACTTTGATCGATCTCTCGCTGCAGAAAGAAACCCTAAAATTGGATATGAATAATAATCCCGCGATGGGCCCGGTCGTAGTCGATAAGTAGCATTGAGAAGCCTTCAATAGCTTTTCGTCGTCTCTTACAACGTCGAACTTTTGCTTGAATATTTTTTCTATACCTCCGTTCTGAAGGATTCTTGCCCCAAGGCTAAGCTTTCCTTTCACGGTTTCGCTTAGCTTTTGCCCTAGTCTCACTGCATTTTAGAAACAAAAAATTGTATTAGGGCATTGGTTTTCATTATATTGTGATATAAAGGGTCGATTTGAATTTTTTTTTGTAATTCGATTTCTTTCGTACCGTGTTCTCGAATGCCTTGAGCTAGACCATCCACGCTCTGTCCGAATTTGATCACTTTAGCAATGACGGAATCTACTTTACCTGCAATTTTTTATGCAATATAGTAAATTTATAGCCAAGAAAAGAATTCATGGAAGAATGAGAAACTACGAGTGCTTGATTATAACTAAAAAGTAGACTAACCATGTCTGATTTTCGAATAATGTTTCGGAGAAGGCATAATCTGATACTGAGAAGATGGATCGGGTAATAAACACTGCTTATTAACATTATATCTCTTTTTTGAGGAGAATGGGTTATTCTCCAACCTTGATTTGATGTGGTTTAGCTCCATTTATTAACTTCCCTGGAAAAACTGAGATGGATGCTTCGGAAAACCTTCGGTCTTAAGATTTTAGGAGCAGAAAAACTTTGATTATGTTCGATAATGGTTCGAGATTCATCATAGTATTTATAAACCAAAATAGTTGCCATTTTTTTTAAAGTTAGCTTTTGATCTGCGTGAGTCAGATTTGTGTCACCATGCAGAGAGATTAAAGTGTAAAGCTTATTACATGATCTCATGATGGCCAACTTTTTCGACCTAATCTATTAATTTGTATAAGAAGTTTCTACCACACTCTATATTTCGTTGTATAGAAAATACGTTGCATGGCGCGCGTCGTACATAAAAACCCAATATATTAAATTTTTAACTTTTGTCATATATTTAAATAAGGACATTCTATAGTATGTTTAATATTGTTTTTCTACTAATATTTGCGTAGACTCGTCTCATTCTCCCATTAGTAAAAATTAAACACACGCTTAACTTATTCCTTTCATTAATATTTTCTTTTATAAATCATGTTATCCGATCGAATGCAAGGGTGTCATTGCCACTTTGTGATGCAACCAACACTAACTATAAAACATAAAATGAAATTATAAAACTTGAATCTTTCATGTACGTGTTTGACTGCCCCATTTGTATCTATGAAGAAGCAAGATTTGATGGGCCAAAGAATATTGGTGGGGTTATAAATATTTACTTCCATTTTTAAAAGTATTTATACTATAAATGATTCTTTTTGTGGAAAAAGACTGTCGGCAGTAGTTTAATTAAACTTTTTTTCCTCCTTCGTCAATAAGTTATAAGTGAAATTGGTTCGATCCTTTATATTTGAATAATTCACAATCCACTATTGCAATAGGCCACGTTTTGAAAAAAAACCCCCCGTTTTAGGAAAAACACAAAACTTAACCACCACCTTATGATACAAAACTAATATAATAGCTAACAAATGATTACGGAAATATGAACCCTAGAGCATTGGCTATTTCACTACAACATTGCACATAAGGTCGTCTCCGATCGGTAAAAGGTAGTTATAAAACTATAACCAATGAGAAAGATTCAATGAGGTAAGCAAATAAAAGGAAAGAACACGAATTGGACCTTTTTTCAAGGGTTTGCTTAACGAGTTGGGCAACGAGAAATGCTTCATCACATGCATGCCACAAAAAGCAGAAATTAAATATTTTTTATTTTTTTAATTTAAAAAAATCCTATCTGGATATGTGTAGGCACGTATTGGTGACCTTATCTTCTCTTTACATTTCCCATTACCATGCCATGAACGTCTTTAGTGGTCTAAAATCAAGCCATTTAATTCGAGGAAAAAAAAAAATAAAGTTCGACGTGTAAAGGCCTTATCTCGTGCCCCATCTTCGTTAGAAAATGGCAATGAATCAAATACATGCAACTGATAGGTGTTACTAAGATTGGAAATGGGGAGCGAATCAAATACATGAATGTATGTTTGACTTTTTTTTTATTTATTTATTTATTTAAGAGATGAAGATTGAGTTGTTGCTATCGTGTGAAAGGCTGGAAATGCCGAATGTATATGTTGGCTATCATACTATACTACTTTATTACCATACGCGTGGAAGACAACAGAATACAAATTTCAAATTATGAAATATTAAAATATTAATGTAATCTAGAATGATGATAAGTATTGGAAGTTAAGAATGTAAGTTTACGGCTATAGAAGATGTCACGTTATCTATCTATTTTATTAATTGTGATTGCCTCATAGTAAATACCTATTAATTAATTTGATGTGTCAACTAAAACTAAACTCTTTACCCATGATATTGGTATATATTGTAATTATATCCTCAAATCGATTTTCTTAAAGTAACTTATTTTGTGTGTCAGCTTAATTTATATTTTAATTAAAAATAACTTAATATATAAAATAATAATATCTATATTTATATATTGCACATGCATAGAATGTACACAGTACTAGTAAAAACGGTTGACGTAATATTCTATCTCGTTGATATAATTTTATAGATGCGGGTATACCCATATAATTTGCATTGACATTAAAAGTAATGAATATAAAAATTTGCTTATCTCTAGCTATCATTTATCTCTCTCCCACAACCATTATCATTACAATATTTAATAAATAAACTATATTATAACAATATATTTATCAATGCAAGGTAAGTTGGTTACGTGATTTCCAACTATAAAACCTAACACACTTGTTTTGTCATGACAAAATTTCCTTTCAAGGCGATCGAACAAAAATTACATCATTGATCTTTACTAAGCAGACAAGCGAACGCATTCTGGGACTTTTTGCAAGCTTATTGAAAGACATTAAAACAAAAGAAAAATAATTATTGATTCGACCTATCGATTCGAGAGGCGTTGAGCAGCTGTTTCTGAGATTCAGTCGGGGAAGGCTGCAATTCGAAGAAGAAGAAGAAGAAAAAAGGGAACGAGAAATAAGCTCTTATTACAGCAGATGAAGATTCTTACTTCTTTCTTAGTGCATCTTTTTACTTACAGCTGCGAGTTCATCTTCATGTTTAGGTATAAACGCCGTGTCAACCTTCCCATTCTTAAAGTCCTGCGTTTAGAGAAAAAGGAGATTTCTTTTTTTGCGTTTCCGAAGATGGTTTGGTTACCTCGTTCTTCGTCTGTATCAAGTTATTACAGGATTCACTAAACTTTACCTCAACATCAAGGATTAGCTTATGGTAGTCGATCGTCGTAGGAACGCCTAAAACCACAAAACAATATATACGCAAAACTGATTCTTGAGTTTCTTTTTTTTCGACGAGTGGAAAGAAAAAACCGAAAAAGCAAAAACTCGCCTGTGATTATTGTGTCGTTGAGAGCTCTCTTCATGCGCTGTATCGCCCTTTCTCTAGTCGGCGCCCATACAATAAGCTGAAGAAACATAAACCCATCCATCGAATAATATTGAAAAAAAAAAGATCGAAAATCGATTGAATCCCATCATTTATTATGAACCTTTCCAAGCAATGAGTCGTAGCTCGGCGGAACCACATAATCTGGATAGACATGGCTATCCATTCTTACAAATGGCCCGCCAGGTGGCAGATAAGAAGTAATTCGTCCTAATTCAAGCAAAAAAAGGTTCCAATATTCCACGTACTAATTTTAACTGCCAAAGAAGAAGAAGAAAAAAAAAAGAGTTCTTACAACAGAGATGAGTTCCAACACATACCCGGCCCAGGCCTGAAATTCTTGAAAGCATCTTCTGCGTTGATACGACACTCAATCGAATGCCCGCTAAGCTTTATATCATCCTATGAACAACAAAAGTAATTCACAATCTTACTATTTCAGAAAAAAAGAAGTGAATCAAAATCCCGAGAGAGAGAAAGAACGAAGACCTGTGTGTAACGAAGCTTCTCTCCTTTAGCCACACGAATCTGCTCTTCGATTAGGTCAACCGAGGATATCATCTCAGTGACAGGGTGCTCCACCTACCATATGGTTGAAAAATGTATAAAACTACATGTATAAATCACCAAAATCGTCACTTACATATATGTAATTTTTTGCGGGTTTTTAATCTTTTTTACCTGAATCCTAGTGTTCATCTCCATGAAGTAGAACGAACCACGTTCGTCTAAAAGGAACTCAACAGTGCCGACGCCAACATAGCCTATCGAAGCTGCAGCAGCTACGGCGGCGTCCCCCATGGCTCTACGCAGGTCGGGATTCAGTGCGGGCGAAGGCGCTTCTTCTAGAAGCTTCTGGTTTCTTCTCTAAAAGCGATAGAGATTCTATGTAAGAAAGGGTTCGTTCTTGCAATAAAACAGATCCCACGAAAAAAGGTTGATTTTTTCTTCTAATGCTTACTTGGATGCTGCAATCGCGTTCGCCAAAGTGCACGACGTTTCCGTACTTGTCGGCTAATACCTGAAAAGGGGAGTGAAACGTGGCGTTCGTTGGGATTCTAGGGCAGATGTGTTAGTTTTGAAAGATCTAAGGCCATTTTTTATGGTACTTGAAACTCGATGTGCCTCGGGTTTTGCACAAACTTCTCCAAGTAAACGCCGTCGTTACCAAATGCAGCTGCTGCTTCGCTCTTGGCTTGCTGTTTTTTGATGGGAAAACGAAGAACGTACATAAGAAAAACGTACCAATTTTTGGAAAAACTATGTCATCATTTGCTATTTACAGGAAACTTTTTTTGCGAGGATTCGAACTCAATTAAGCAGATGTACAGAGATATAACACGTGAAAACATGAATATTACGGCGAAATTTTGTCTTTTCACATAAAAATTCAAGGAATTTTTTCTGGTAAGAAGATGAAACGTATAAAAGGGATACCTGCAATAGCTTCACAAACTCATCGGGCTCTTTAGCAAGGCGCATTCCACGCCCTCCGCCGCCAGCCGTGGCCTTTGAAAAATAAGGTAAGAGTTAAATTCAGTGACAATTTATAGCATAATTGTTCCATAAATTCATTCTTTTACCAAATATTATCCAGAGATAATCAAGATCATTCAAAGATATCATATAAAACTTCCTATAGGTATAATACATGCTATGAAGCAAACCTTAATCATGACAGGGTAACCGATCTCATTCGCAAGCTTGACTGCTTCTTCAGTGCTCTGCAATGAAACAAAACAAATCATCTCAGAAAAGACAACATCAAACTGAAATACAAGTATTTAGTTGACAAAAATAAAAGGAAAGTCTTGTCAAAAAAGCAAACACCTTTAGTAATCCATCGCTACCAGGAACTGTAGGAACTCCAGCGTTCTTCATCGTCTCCCTTGCAGTTGACTTGTCACCCATGACTCGAATGCTATCGGGCTGTAATATTTTCGTATTTCAAATTCATGCACTTAATCATCAGATAACATAAAATCGATGACCACATAGTACTTATCAACTTATGAAACTTACATTTGGCCCAATGAAATTGATCCCGTGTTCTTTGCACATCTCGACAAAGACTGCATCCTCAGAAAGGAAACCGTACCCAGGATGAAGCATAGTACATCCTCGGCTTATTGCAGCAGATAAAACGTTAGGAATCACCAAGTACCTTAAAGAAAGAACAAAGATAAACATATATACTCATACAAATTAGAAAAAGACGGATAAAATAGTCAGCACAGATGACTAACGATTGGTTGCTCGGTGCTTCACCGATGCAAACAGATTCATCTGCAAGTTTCACGTGAAGGGCGTCTTTGTCTATCGTTGAATAAACTGCAACGCAGGGGATTCCCATTTCATGAGCTGTTCGAATGACACGAACTGCTATTTCTCCTCTGTTAGCCACTAGAATCTTATCTTCACGACAAGTGATTGAGAGAGCTCCTCCGTGTTTTTCGACTCTGTTATGAAGGAGGGGAGATTGAAATCTCTGTCGTGGGAAGTTTATTCTAATTCCCGACATAAATTCGCATTGTGAGCTCTTAATGCCTACAGTCCTTCCCATGAACAACCCCTTCACAAGAAATCTTGCGAAATGTGAGTAAATGATAGAGCTTATTGCGAAGAGACTAAATACCAGCCAAGAAAATGTAAAGGGCTGAGCCCATGCTTGTCTTCATTTCAGGTTATATACAGAAACGATGCTGGAAACTGCAGAATCAGATATATGAGAATTTACAATGATCAAGTGTGACTTATCAAGAATGTACATTAGTTCCTCAGAGGTTAATCTCCAATATATCCAATTTACAAGCATCATTGCTATATACAGCACATATCAGAAGCTGGGAAACGTTGCAAAGAGAAAGATAAAAACTGACAAATAAATGGATTAACTCACAGGAGGTGAACAAACAGATTTACTGCAAAACGTCATAGCTGCAGAGTCCATCTTCTCAGATTACGAACTCCCAACTGCAAGAGAACGAAATAAACTCAGCCCCATTGATATAATTATGCCCCGGCGATGTATCAGAAGAATAAAAATTCAATTACAACACAATCATGGTGCATTTAGATCTGCTAAGCAGAGTTATGTACCTCAATATCCAAGAACCAAAAAATGCGGGGTAAAGGTGCAATCTTGATGGGAGGGTTGCGTTTGTTGCCCAAGCCGAACTATGAAATAGATAAATGTGTGAGGTAATGAAGAGGAAGGGCTGTCGATGAATACGAGGTTGTTCTTCACTGAGTCATGGTTGATGAGCTTGAATGCTTTGTCGCGCTACTTAGATGGGATAGGACATGGTTCTTGTTTTTTTATTTTATTTTATTTCTTTTAAAAAGTTTTATTTCATTCAAATATAATCTCTTTGACACCCTTAATTGGAACAATCACTTGGGTTATTGGACAAATAATCATTACACGAACAAATTAAAGGTAATAAATGCGCAATTAATCAAATTCAACGCAGAAATAAAAGACTTGCAAAGATCCCAATTCGATATTTTCTTGAGCTTTGAGCTGTTTTTTCAACTCAAACGCCGCCTCGTGCTTTGTAACTCGTTAATGGCTCCTTCGCCAAGATCCCAGATTTAAATCAGATCCAGAAAACCCACATAGAAAAATCACCATTGAAGCTCGACATTGATGCGTATTCACCGCTGAATCAAAAATGGCGAAAGCATCGTCGATAATCATATACCTCACAGTATCGATTTTACTCCTCATCCTCCTCAATTCCAACATCCCCAATAACTCCGGCCACCGCCGCCTCAAGCACCGGCGCCTGCGCATCGTACTCCGACCGCCCAACGCCACCGTATCCTTCGGCGGAGCTGCCACCTCCGATGACCGCCAGCGTTCCACGTTCGACCCGGTCGTGGCGGACATCGAAAGGAAGCAGTTCGACCAGCAATACTACAACCATTCCGTGAAGGAATGGGAGGAGTACATGAAGGACGACGAGGATTATCTGAACGACGAGGAGAGGTTCAACGTCACTGATAGATTGGTAGTTTTGTTTCCGAAGATCGACGTCAGCCCCGCCGACGGGCATGTGAGCGAGGATGAGCTGATTGAGTGGAATTTGAAGCAGAGTTTGAGGGATGTGATGCATAGGGCTGAGAAAGAAATGGAGGTTCATGATAAGGACAAAGATGGTTATGTCTCGCTTGAGGAGTACGAACCTCCTAGTTGGGTCAAAAACGCTGGTGAGTGTGTTCTTGAGAACTTAGTCTTTCAGTCTTTATTTGCTTTTGTTGAATAGTGAGCTTTGTATACTTATTATCCATGGCAGTTGTGTGAGGACAAGTAATACTATGATTGATTTTGAGTCTGATGTTGATTGATCCAAAGCATTGGTTTTGCAGTTTCCACAGAATAAATTGCGATATTGACTTTCATAGGTAAGATTGCTGTTGTCGGGATATAGGAAGGTTTCGCAATCATAGTGTAATTTTGGCAAAAAACCAGTCGAAAAAAGCGTCTTGAGGAGTTTTGCTGCTCTTAACCTTTCTGTGTTGCTCATTCATAAATATTAACGGACCACTCAGACATTGGTTTTCCGTGTTTTTTTCCACAGTATCAAGAGTATAGTAGCATTGGAGTAACATCAAGATTTATTTTTTTTCTTTGTAAAACGAATCGCTTTAGATAATCCCGCCCTTGGATATGATATGGGATGGTGGAAAGACGAGCATTTTCACGCAGCAGATGCAGACGGGGATGGTCGACTAAATATCACAGAGTTTAACGAGTAAGTTTTTTGATCAGTAAATATGCACTAATATCCATTCTTACACTGAGATTCTGCCTTTCTTCTGTTGATTTGAGTTAAATGAACAATTTATTTTCGATCGCAGTTTCCTTCATCCAGCCGATACAAGCAATCCCAAGTTGCTCCTTTGGTTGTGCAAAGAAGAGATAAGGTCTTCTTTCTACATACCACTGAAATTTACTCTCAACGAAGCTGTAATTCTGCGTTCGATGATCTTTGATGGCTGCCATACCATTACAGGGAAAGAGATAGTGACAAAGATGGTAAGATTGGCTTCAAAGAGTTCTTCCAGGGCCTTTATGACATTGTGAGGAATTACGATGACGAGGATCATAATTCTTCGTCTCACGATTCGCTCGAGGCCCCAGCTAAGAAGCTGTTCGATCAGCTCGACAGAGATGGTGATGGGTAATAAAACTTTTCTGGCCAAACACTTTCTCCTTAAGTTTGTGTTACTAAGCTGTTGTTATACATCATAGGTATCTTTCTGATATTGAACTACTGCCAATAATTGGAAAGGTTCATCCTACTGAGAGATATTACGCTAAACAGCAGACGGATTACGTCATGCAACAGGTATTTATCGCAATAGGGACTAAAAAAGGCCGTTTTTATTAAACTTCATGTGCTACCCACAGAAAAAAAAAAAATCAGATCTTGACAAGTTTGAAGCTACAAATTGTAATTTTCAGGCAGATAAGGATAAAGATGGGCGTCTTACGTTGACAGAGATGATTGAAAGCCCATACGTTTTCTACAGTTCTGTGTTCGACGAGGACGATGATGATAACGACTATGCATTTCACGACGAGTTTCGCTGAATCCATTCCATCCAAATTATTTAAAATCCCAAGTGAGACCATCTCTCAATTCAGTGACTAGAACTTCTTAATGTCAAACATCGAATTTCCTCATAACTAACGGTAAGAATGATCAATTAGGGGATCTATAACCGGGAGGTGATGAAAGTGAGATAGCCATGCGGTGCTTTCGTCGCATCTTTTGTGCGATATATTATTTGATTTGATCGACGGAGGACATTGTCGGGCGGGATCTCATCTATGTGTTTCTGCTTTTTGTTTATTAGAGATTTTGTAATTCATGCCCAATTTAAAGCTGCAACTCATTTAAGGGTAGAATCAAATATTTTTTGTTGAGCTGATTATTTGCTTTGCGATTGTGATTTATGATTTAATCAAATTACAGTGGTATTTTCTTCATTGTTACTGCTTTTTGGAGTGGGTCTTTTTAAAAACTATACTTCGACTCGGTCAACGTTAAAAAAAAATTGCTTTCTTGATTTCACCTTTAAAAGAACCCTTCTATTTATGGGTTTTTTGGTCATTTGATAAATGTCTATTTTTGAAAAAAACAGGGGACCCCGATGTTATATATAACACGAATCCCTTGTTATATAGCATAGGTATTCTGTCGGGGTCTTCTGCTTCTGGTCATCCTTGTATATAAAAAAAAAATGTATGCGTTCGTAATTTGGACCCAAGGCATATTACTTATGTCTGGCTATACAAACACTAATAAGGGCGTAACGATCACTTTACATTTGAATAACCCTTTCTAATATTGATCATGTCAAATGCTATTTCTTATAAACTCCTTGGTGGGTTGTAGGTGTGTAATGAATATGGAAATACATGGGACTTGGGAGTAACAAGCCCCAAATAAAAGCGTTACTCGTTTGTAAACTAGACAATGTCGCTTTTTGCTCATTAACAACAACAGAAGATCTCTCCCCCTTCTTTTCTCCCCCCTCTCTCTAACCCAAACCCTAAAAACTACTTCAGCCGCCACCTCTCCCCCTCCTCCCCTTCCTCCCCTCCTCCATCAATGGAGGTAGGGGAAATTTGGAGGTAGGGGGAGCTCTTTTCTCTTTGGTTTTATTTGTTTAAATAAAAAAAATAAAAAAAAAATTCGTCCACCCCGCCGCTGCCACCACCAAGCCGCCAACGCTGCCACCACCAAGCCGCCTCTGCCTTCGCCTCCTCTGCAGCCGTCTGCGCCTCCGCCTCCTCCGTTGCCATCGCCGCCGCCTCCGTCTTCTTTGGCCTCGTCTTTTCCGCCAGATCTGCCACAGATCCTGCCTCTGCCGGCCGCCACCACCTGGCCGCTGCCTCTGCTGTCCGCTGCCCCTGTCGCCACCTCCATCGCTACAGTCTGCCATCACTACAGTCCGCCACATCGCACTATCGTCCACCCGCGAGTCTCCTGTGGGGAGCTCGTTTCTCCCGGCCATTAGGTCGGGAGCTTTTTCTCCCGTTGTGGAGCCATTTCTCCCTTGTGGAGCCTCTTCCGATGAAGACGATAATCTCGAGGCGTTGGACAAAAATAATGTAGAGTACTGTAGATTTGGATTAATAACCTTCTCTGTCGTATGTTCTATAGATTTTTGGTCCAAGTTCGAGGTTTATTTCGTTTTCTGTCGGCTTGTTATTTTGTTTTCGTGATGCATTGCTCCTTATGAGCCTTTGTTTCTCTACCGGATTCTGTGTTACCGGAGAGACCCTTTGGGCTATTTAGCCCCTGTATCTTTGTTTATTAATGAAAGCTATCGTTTCCCGAAAAAAAAAAAAAAAAAAAAAAAAAAAAAAAAAAAAAAACAACAACAGAAGATAACGTTGGCAGCCGTCAAATAGTAAAGCGCTTATTCCTATATCCTTCCTTCTCAAGTTCAAAACCTAAAGAGTGAAGGAAGAAAATGCAATTCTCAGCACTCGCCTTCACAAACCACCACAGCACAAATAACCCTCAGGCTCCATTCCTCCGCCATACCCATCATAGCAACAAGCCGAAGACCAACTCTCAGGTGCAGACGCGCCGCCGTTCGAACACGGCAATCGATGTCGGAGCGGGCACGGGCTTTCTGTCGGCGTTAGGGCGAGCAATGGAGGAAGAAGAGTACAGAAAGGCCAGAGCTGAAGTGCATAGGAAGGGATTCGATTTGGAAGGGTATTCCATCGAAGGGACGTCGATTGGAGGGCACGAGACCTGCGTCGTTGTGCCTGAATTGAAGTGTGCGTTTGACATTGGGAGGTGCCCTTCGAAAGCTGTGCAGCAGAATTTTCTGTTCATTACTCATGCTCACCTTGATCACATTGTATGCGATGCTCAACTCACCTTTTTTTTTTCGTATGCGGTTCTTCTCTATTGTGTGATGTGGTTGATGGGGATGCTGTACTTTGGTTACTGCTTGGTTTTCAGTTTTGGATTAAGTCTTGCACATGATATATACCTATTTTCTTTCAATGTTCACACGCTTTCAAGGTATATGCTGCCTTTCATTTCAATGCTTACCTGCAGAACGTAGCAGCTGAATATTGCGTTACTTATGTTGCAATGAATATTCTTTTTCTTTAGGTTTGCTATAGGACTTATGGAGGGTTTCTTTATAAGTTGCGAAAATGTGGTGGATTTTGATGCCCCATGTGTTCGTAGTATGTTAATGTGTACTTGGGATGATCATCTGGTAACTCAATGGTGCAATGACTCGGGACTTCAGAACAGATTATTCTGTGGATTGTTGAAAGATTTATTAGTTACCAAACTTTTTTTCGGTGTCATGTCTAATGAGTGTTGTTACAAATCGTATGATAAGAAAATTTTATGGGCTGTTTTAGAGCATCTGGCAGAATGAATACACTCCATAGACCAATATGAGAAAGTATGTTAACCTTCTGATTAGTTCCTAACTTTAAGTCTTCCATGTTGTCTCTGTTTCTTGCAATTGCAAGATTTCTCTATTAAAATGTCTTTCCATTCCTTAAAAATGGCTGTTTGATCGATTCAGGGTGGACTTCCAATGTACATAGCAACTCGTGGGCTTTACAGCTTGAAACCTCCAACAGTGTTCGTGCCACCCTGCATAAAGGAGGACGTCGAACGACTGATCGATATTCATAGATCCATGGGGCAAGTAGAACTGAACTTTGATTTGGTAGCACTCGATATAGGTACGATTCTTAGCTGTTCTTTCTGCAGTGTTTTGAATGGGACATGTAATGTTACATTCCTCGAATCTTATTTTAAGTTTGATAAATATTCTCAGGGGAAACTTATGAATTGAGAAACGATCTTGTGGTAAGACCATTCAAAACGCACCATGTAATTCCCAGTCAGGTGTGTGCAAACAACTTCCTTTCCTCTTTTTAGTTTACATTGAGAGTCTTTTGGTCATATTGTGTAAGTGAGATTGTTTATTTTGTAAACGTTAGACCAATTTTGAGATTTATACGTCTTTGTTTCTACGCCATCTGTTTTCGTCCCACTGCTAGAATGGTTCTGCTGCTAGCTGTCCTTTAAATCCTTACTGATGTTGGATGATTGTGTAGGGTTACGTTGTTTACACGGTTAGAAGGAAACTGAGGAAGCAATACATGCACTTGAAAGGAAAGCAAATCGAGAAGCTAAAGAAATCTGGTGTTGAGGTGAGTTATTATTACATCTCTTTCTCCTTGGAAGAACACTTTCTCAAAACTACATTCTTTATCAGATTACAGACACCATATTAAGTCCAGAGGTGGCTTTCACTGGAGACACAACCTCTGACTTTTTGCTCGATCCACGCAGCGCTGATGCTTTGCGGGCGAAGATTCTCATAACTGAAGTAAGTCTCTCCTCTTCGTCTTACAAGTTGAAGTGTTTGAAGTATCTCTTGTCTTCCCTGAGTTTTGACGGGTGCCAACATAACCCAGGCAACGTTTTTGGATGATAGCATCAGTGTTGAGCACGCAAGAGAACATGGCCATACTCATATATCCGAGGCAATATTTCTTTGTCTGCACTTATTAGACAACTACAAAATCTGTTAATAATCTTCCTGTTTGATTGGTCGACTGGATAATCTTCAGATTATAGAAAATGCGCAATGGATTCGGAATAAAGCTGTGGTTTTGACTCATTTCTCGTCCCGCTATCACATCGAGGTAATAATCGAAGTTTCTTCTTATTATTTTCGATTATGTCTACAAGATTTTGCTACTATTGTTTCCATTCTTTCTTCTATGCCTTCGTCAATATATTCTAATATTGTGCTTTGCTTACTTACTACTAATGCAGGACATTCGTCAAGCTGTGACGAAATTGCAGTCGAAAGTCTCGGCTAAAGTTAGTGCCCTAACAGAGGGATTCAAGTCACACTACACTTAGTACATAATAACAAGACCACCTTTTCTTTTTTCTTTTAGTTAGGTCGTAATGATTTACTAAATTTATATGATACCTCGTCTTAGTGGCTATATTACCGCAAACTGCCAGTTATAATTTAAATACTTAAAAACTGAATACGTCAATACAGAAACTAAAAATGTCAATATAAATAAACACGTAGATGCAGCGCTGTCTTTAGGGTTGTCAATGGGGCGGGTTCGCGTCGGGGATCAATCCCCGTCCCCGTCCACGCGAGGCAAATGGGGACAAAATCGTCTCCGTCCCCATCCCCGCGGGGATCCCCGCCCGGCCACTATTTTAGAAAAAATTCAATTAATATTATTTTAATATTATTTAAACTATATCTTAATATTTTTTAAAATATATTTTAATATTATTTATATTATTTAAGCTATATTTTAATCGTATTTATATCATCTTAATATTTTCAAAGTATATTTTTATATTGTTTATCTTATAATGATATTAATTGAATATAATATATATTATTTTTATTAAAGGGGACGGGGCGGGGATATCCGCGGGGAAAAATGTTTCCCCGTCCCCGCCCCGCGGGGAAGGAATATCGGGGATTCCGGGCCCTATTCGGGGCGGGTTCCCGCGGGGACGAGGAATCCCCGCCCCATTGACAAGCCTAGCTGTCTTTCTATTTATTAAGAGAGAGATCTTTATAACCATGGTGTTGTCAATTTTTATATTAAAACATAGTAAGTAAACTAAACACAAATCAGCCTCATAAAAGCCGTCCATTTCTATTTTTAGTACTTTAATAAATATTATAATATTATTAGTAAAACCACCCACTATGAATACACTTTATGTATACGGTGTGCTAAAAATACTATTTAAATAACGAGAGTGATTATTTAATAGTAAAAACTCCATAAAGTTATGCTCTGCTCTATAAGGGTCGAATCAATCAAGTGATCAATAAAACATGCTTAATGAGGAAACTTGAAGTGGTCGCACATTCATAAATCCGATTATGCCACAAGCGATTTATTAAAGTGAGAGCTTGAAAAATGGTGACTGCTAAGAATGTCAACGGGACAACGGGGAGTAGATCCCGTCCCGTTTACGTGTCGTGGGGAATCCCCGTTCCCGTCAATTAGATATGTCAAAAGGGGAATTCCGGTCCGCCAACTAGAATTGTCAAATTGCCCGCCCCCAAGAGCGGGCCCGCACGGGTTTTTGTGGGGTGGTTCGAGCGAGTCGCGGGCAGGCCCACCATATATTAAACAATATGTACTTATATTAAATAACTAATTATAAATTATTATTAAAAAGGTTGGATTCGATTAGCGGTAATTTCTGGGTAAAAAATTCGGTC
The DNA here is from genome assembly GCA_027422505.1 of Craterostigma plantagineum. NCBI lineage: Eukaryota > Viridiplantae > Streptophyta > Magnoliopsida > Lamiales > Linderniaceae > Craterostigma > Craterostigma plantagineum. The sequence continues at coordinate 928,931 of JAPQWV010000145.1, forward strand.
TTCATTTTCCTGTTCAATTATGCAGCGAATCCTGGATTTTGGTTCCCGGTAACGTTCGCTACACACTTAGGAAGTCCGATGTGATGATGTTGACGAGACCAGGTCGACGGCCCAGCAACCAAATTGGAGCAAGTAAGAGAATTACTTTATGAAGGTTGCCTTGTGTTTATGCCTTTTCATTTTGATCCCACGTTGCAGACAATTGTTCACCTTTGAACTCCCGTTGAAGTTGAGGAGAGAGAGCTAGTCTTCGGTTCGGTGGAACTAACGTAGATAGGAGTTGAAAGTCGTAGACCAATTACGATCAAATTCTAAATCTTGGAATTTGTTTTAGGTAATTACATTTTATTTTTGATAACCGGCCTCTATCTCGCTCCAAAATCTTTTTTCTCCTACGTCATGTATAAAATAAATGTCCATTTAGCACTTTCCGCTTTATCGAAAATATGTTTAATGACTTACATCGTGTTAGATATATGGAGAAATCGACCTCTCCGATTACTACTACTAGATGCTTTTGAGGCCAACAATGTAGTTATGAGCATTTTGAATCTCTTCCACCAACGATACAACGTTTTGTTGGCAAGATGACTCTAAAGTTTGCGGAGCGACTTCTTGCTTATTTCATTTTGGCATACATCTTTAATGCGATATATCTAGTCCAAACTAACTCGCAAACGAACACCCTTCAAGTCTAATTCATAAAATGTTGAGAATGTTAAACGTCTTGTAAAAATCCACAAAATATTATTATTATGTTATATAAGCGTCAAATTAAGTCAACAATATTGAGTTGCCGATGATTATTAAACGGCTAGGCTCCATTCCTCGGTTGTTGTGCTGGCCCGCCCTATATAACATATCCTAGCTGAGAAATGTTTTATCAAAATGTTCAATATTTTAAATGTCAGTCTTTGATATTTTGTTTTCATACTTTTACTTTCACTTGTATTTTCACAGTGTCCGCCATTGCACCTCTTGTGTTTGAGAAGCAGATAATTGAGAACATCTACCAGATAGACCTTTTCCCGACTAGTGATCGGTTCGATAGAATTAAAGCAGATAGACGATGACAGTCACAAACCGAGCCTCAAACTCGAGTGCTCGTAATTCTCGTTTTATTGGGATAAATGAACATTATTATTTTAATTACTATTAGAATTGGCAAATGGGCACGCTGCCGGCAGGGCCGGGCTGTAAATTTTTAGGCCTGTCGGGGAGCGGGCCTTCACTTTTAGGCTGTAAATGAACATTATTATTTTAATTACTATTCAGGGACGTTGGATTGATTGTTCAATCAGATCGAGCCGTTGGTTTTTTGATGAGTAGAAGACGTCGTCGTCTTTACAAGTGAATTGACGACGACGTTATTGTTTCAAGCATAGCAAGGTGCAATCTTTCCTTTTTTTCTTTTCTTTTTTTGTCTTTCGTGTTTTACTTAGATTATAAAATAACCATTAATTAACAGCAATAATAAAAACTAAATAACATATGTTCGTTGGGCGGAAATGGAATTGCGTCTGGCTGGCTTTGCAGTTCCCAAATTCGTCTAAATTAGGGTTTCGGCTTGCGATGATATGATTGATCTTTGTCTATAGATTCTAATTCTTCTACAGTTAATACCCAGATTGTGTTTCTCCATCAAACTCATGGCCAACTTCAGTCAGATACAGAGACGCCGTTCGAACACGGCAATCGAATTCGGGCTGGCAGGGGCTTTTTGTCTGCTATAGGGTTGAATTACATAAGAATGGATTCAATTTGGAAGTGATGTCGATTAGCGGGATTGAATTATTGTGCAGTAGAAACCCATGCTCATCTCGATTACATGGTACGTTATCCTCCAATTTTATTTTAATTTTATCCTTTTAGTGTTTGATTCTATAAAGTTCTTATCTCTTATGCTTGAAGTCAGATTACTGCTTAGTTTTTGGAATGATTCAAGTCTTGTAAATGATATACCTAGTTTTCTTTTCATGTACACGTGCGTTTAAGTTGTATCCATCCTTCCTTACTGAATTCAAGCTATATGATGCCTCATCACTTCAAGGGTCTAATGCGTGCTTAGCTTGCAGAATTATATAACAGCGGCAGCTGAATTTTGCGTTCGTAAACTTGCTGTAGATCTTATTCTTTTGGTGTTGCTATAGGAATTAAGAGGGTTTTCTTGATCAATTGCGAGAATGTGGTGGATGATGATCCCCCATGCGTTCTGTGATTAGTGGCACTCGACATATATATATACTATGTAAGAAGTCTTTTAGGTCTGTAATACTTTTGAATGGAGACTTGTGTTACATGCCTCCAATATTATTAATAGTGCGACTAATATCTTCATGGGAAACTTGGTCAATGCCTCATTACTGAAGTAAGTCGCTTGATCATCAAATTGAAGTGTTTGCGAACAACTTTTCACCGATGAAAAAGGAAAACCGCGCCTCACTATTGGATAATCTACTTAATGCTCTGCGTTAACTCACTCCTATTATGACAGGCGACATTTCTGTCAGTGTTGAGCAGGCCATCCTTGTATATCTGAGGTAATTGTTCTTTATCTGCATTATATCGTTCTGTAGCGACCATGGACAATTATATATCTGTATAATCATTAAGTTCGACCGTGAAATCTTAAGATCTTAGGAAGTGCTGAATAAAACTGCGGTTTTTGAGTCATTCCTTTGCGTGCTACTATTGGTTCCTTTCTTTCTTCTATGCCGTCAATAATACGTTCTAAGCAAAACAAATTGCAGAATCGCTAAAAATCTAAAGCAAGGAAAAAAAGTGAGAGAGACATAATCTCAAACTTCAATGTAAGCTACTTCCAAAATTTATGAAATGGGGTGAAATTTCACTCCCCACAAAAACGGATTCTTGAAAATGCAGCACATGAGTATCAAAATTATAACGTGAGTTTATCATTCGATACACGCATAGAAGTAGGGTTGCAAACCTATTCAAACAACACTTGATCCCTCATAATCTGTGAAGAATTTTGTCCATTTACCCTCTAAAGTTATTATTTGTTGAAGAAACGCCACTTCCTCGGAAATCATATCCAATTTATTCACACACACACAATTTGTTTATTTATTTAATTACAATTTTATCTTAATTTTTAGTTATTTTGATTATGCCCTTACAAACCATTATTTTATATACTAATAAATACTTCCTCCGTCCCATTTAAATCTTCCCAAAGATTAGTGGGCACGGAGATTAAGAAACTACATTATTTTAATATTATAGTACACTTTTAAGGTATGGAGAGAGAAAACTTATTAGTGGGCACGCAAATTAAGAAGTCCTTTTTTTAATATAAATGGTGTAATTAGTTTAATTATTGGAATAACTTTTTACCAAAAGTAGAAATGAGAAGAATTATGTAGGACACCTGAAATAGAAAGTTGAGAAGAAATAGTGGGACGGAGGTAGTAATAAACATCTAAAAAGTTATAAAATTTCACCTAATATAAATGATAGTGCAGAACGATTAGAAAAATAAAGTTTCATAACCTACGACGTCACCACTAAATTGTATAGTAGAAAAAAAAGAAAAAACTAATAAGTGCTATATCTCTTAGGACCACATAAAATCTCTTCGATCGGACAGAAATTAGGAGTAAACTCAAACATGTCAAAGGTACCGCATGGAAGTTCGATAGTGGCTGTTTCGCTTTCCTTGTTAGGATGGCACAACAACACGGTCGAATGGCCATATTTTCCAACATTGCTGTATAGTATGCCCCCATTCGTTGTTCCGCAATACTGAAGTGGCCCACAACGTACAAACACGTTTCTATTATAAGGGAAGCGGTAACTGGCGCATCGCAACGGAAAATTGCATCTAAAATATTGTATTCGTGGGACTGCAATTTGAGTCCAAGAACCGTCGTCTTCATGCTCTTCCATTTTCCATATGACGTTCCTATCCCGATTATAAAAACCTAAATGATCGTCCAATACCAACAACTTCAATCTCCGCGTAATTTTCCGATTGTGAGGGGGGATATGAATCCTCCTCGTCCTCTCTTTTGCAATATCGAAAGCAAGGATATAACACTTATCGCCATCATCATCATCATCACCTGCCATCCAATGAAATGCTCCGTTGCAAAGGACTACATTAGAAAAATAATTCCTCGTGGCCTTGCCGAATAAGCTTGGGGACAGCTTCCTCCATATTCTTTCGGCACCTACGGTGAATATAGCATACGAATTGCTTCTAGCTCCTTTCAAAACCTTATATTCGTTTGTCGATGGGCTGTAACCGAAAATGTGGAAATTATCATATGAATAATCTCCTTCGAATATCCGACCACCGTGATTCTTAGTGGTTATCACCTTGCGCTCGTTTGTGATCGGATTTAGGAAGGTGAGCTCCTCCAACTCTTCTCTTTTCTGTCTCAAGCACAGTAAGCCGTTGCACGAGCCTGCGTAACGAGCCCTCGATTCGAACCTGTGATCCCTCGACTGGAGAATTGTGGTGATAACATTCTTGCCATTTTCGCACAGTTCAACCATATGACCTTTAAAGTGCGAACGCGTAGCCGATTTACCGTAGAACGTAGGCATAGGCTTGTTCTTTGCGTAGATGTAATAGAAAATGGGGCTTGCGATTATGTCTCGCCAGCTCTTGCAAACTAATATGCACCGTCCGATGGATTTTAGTGGGAGTTTCGACAAGATCTCAGCCATTACATCGTCCGAGATTATCTGCTCCAAGTTCATACCGTAATCACTGATGAGCTCCTCTTTTTCCTCATCATTTTCTTCTAAACTTCGTCCGGTGCGTTTTCGCTTCTTCATGTTATTGTTGGATTGGAGAAGAAGACGGCTGCAGTTTATTTAGGATTATTTAGTTAGGGTGATTCCCATTGACGGCGAAGTATCTTATCTCTAAAATACTATTCAAAACTTTGCCCAAAACCACTTAAAAGAAGATGCCCGCATAATAATAATAATAATAATAATAATAATAATAATAATAATAATAATAATAATAATAATAATAATAATAATAATAATAATAATAATAAGGAACTACCTCGACATCTTGAGTACCAAGTTAATCCCCATATGCACAAAAACCTTATAAAATACACAGTTTCAATCATGAATTAAAGAAAAAAACACGCATCGATCTACGGCATCTTTTTTTAAAACCGACGGCATATGATAACTTAATCCTTATTAAGGAATAAGAAAGACGAACAGAATAAGAACAAGAATCATATATAAAGCAAATAAAAAGATCCTTATCATATTATTCCTTACCAGAAGAAACTCCTCATGATCATCAGACAGTCGCCCCTTTTCCAAAAAAAAAAAAAAACAAGAAGAAGAAGAAGAAGGTAATCTGGTTCAGTTATTTCTAGTTCTCTCTCATCTTTTTTCAGCGTATGCGTCTTAAATTACGTGGATAGCCCTATTTCAAGACTGAATTAGTCCCTAACAGAATTTCCTAAGTCTTAGCAAAAATCATATCCTTTTTTTTCCCGAGTTCTTGTCAATATATTACCTAATTTGAGGGTTTTTTTTGCGTAATATGGAAAATTGGAAACTGAAAAGACCGTGGACTTATTGTTAGAGGGAGCCTAGTCAAGGATTTACTGGGCCGATTTAAAACATTTGGGCTGTCTTGGGCTTAGTTTTAATTTCACGATAAAAACTTACGTAGGCTAAATAGCCCAACGAAGTCTCTCCAATAATATCATGATTTAGTAGAGAACAAAGGTTCATATTAATAGACATGTTCAACCATCGGTTAACCGTAACCGGCGGTTAATAACCGGCGGTTGACGGTTATCGACAAGATCTCAGCCATTACATCGTCCGAGATTATCTGCTCGAAGATCATACCGTAATCAATGATGAGCTCATCTTTTTCCCCATCCTTTTCTTCTCTTCGAGCAGTGCGTTTTTGCTTTTTCATGTTGTAGTTGGGTTGCAGAAGGCGACGGCTGCAGTTTATTTATGATGATTTAGGTAGGGTTGCCCATCAATGAAGTAATCTAAAATAATATTCATTGCCTAATTCGCAAAGAAAGATTTTGAGAAACTTCTTATTCACGTGATCTTGCCGTAAATATCTCCTTTCACATAATCCTCACCTTGTTAATTCATATACCCAGTACGATTTAGTAAATAATGAATATTGACTATTATTGAAATATCGTGGTCTAACATTGACTCTTTTAATCATTGTTTTGCACGTTGACCGTGCCACAGTTAGAGGGGATGAAACTCAGCTGATTTTCTCCAAGTTTAGTTGCTAAGCAAAATGTAAAGATAAAAAGAGACTCACTTCCCCTGTGGATATCTTCTTATATGTTGATATCGAAATATTGCCCCAATTTCGTCTCCCCTCTTATGCGTCATATTGCGTAACTTACGTAAAAATATTCTTATGAATATTGCAAAATATAAGATTATCAATTTGATCATAATGAAACAAGAATAATTCAGATATATTTATTTATTTTAGCGAATAAATAAAGTTGATCGTCACGCCGGCCAAAAAAACATAATCCACTTGCAAATAAAAGAAGGCAATATAAATTCCGTTTCATGAAACCGACTTTTTACTTCTGAGATTAAAGTTCTCGGCCTAACCTGGGCTACAGTACAGATATATTTGGCAGTTATTGCCGTACATGTTTCGTATCATCAGGATGTTAACAGTTGTTAAACCGTGTAGTTTCAGAATTTTTTCTACGTTTTAATTTTTGTCATATTCTACCAAATCAATAAGATCGATCTTAAGAGGAGTCATGTCGACTTTTAGTTGTCCAGTTACCGACTAAAGTTATTATTTGTTGAAGAAACGTACTTCCTCGGAAATCATATCTAATTTATTCACACACACACAAAAAAAAAAGTGATTCATTTATTTAGTAACAATTTCATCTTAATTTTTAATTTATTCTGATTATGTCCTTACAAATCATTTCCCTTCTTTTATATACTAATAAATAATAAACATCTAAAAATTTATAATTTCATCTAAAAATATATAAATCATAAATATAAAAGGTGCAAAACGATCCAAAAAAAAGTAAAAGGTTTCATCACCTACGACGTCACCACTAAATAACAAAAACTAATAAGTGCTACTGCTACATCTCTTGGGACCATATAAGATCTCTTTGACCGGAGAGAAGTTGGGAGTAAATTCAAACATGTCAAGGGTGCCGCGGGGAAGTTGGATACTAGCAGTTACCCTTTTCTTGTTAGGATGTCACAACAACACGGTCGAACGGCCATATTGTTGGCCACCATTGCTGTATAGTATGCCCCCACTTGTTGTTCCGCAATACCGAAGTGGCCCACAACGTACCAACACGTTTCTATTGTAAGGGATGCGGTAACTGGAGTGTCCCAACGGAAGATCGGGATGGCGTCGTCTGAAATATTGTATTCGTGGGACCGCAATTTGAGTCCAAGAACCGTCGTCTTCATACTCTTCCATTTTCCATATGACGTCCTTATCCCAACTATACACGCCCAGATGACCATCCAATACCAACAACTCCAATATCCACGTAATTTTCCGATAAGGGGGAATAGGAATCCTCCTCGTCGTCTCTCGCGCAATGTCGAAAGCAAGGATATAACTACCAGCACCACCATAACCTACCATCCAGTGAAACGCTCCGTTGCAGAGGACTATATTAGAGTCGTGGTTCATCTCGGCACTTCCGAACAAGCTTGTGGGCAGCTTCCTCCACCTTCTGTCAACGCCTACTGTGAATATAGCATACGAATTATTTCTTGCTCCTTTCAACACCTTGTATTCGTTTGTCGATGGGCTGTGACCGAATATGTGGAAAATATCGTGCGAATCATATCCTCCTAACTTGAATATCCGACCGCCGTGATTCTCAAGGGCTATCACCTTGCGCTCGTTTGTAATCGGATTTAGGAACGTGAGCGCGTCCAACTTTGTTTCCATCTCCTGTCTCAAGCACAGCAAGCCGTTGCACGAGCCTGCGTAACGAGCCCTCGATTCGAACATGTGATCCCTTGACTGGAGAATTGTGGTGATAACATTCTTGCCATTTTCGCACAGTTCAACCATATGACCTTTAAAGTGCGATTCAAAGATAGTCGATTTACCGTAGAACGTAGGCATAGGCTTGTTCTTGCGTAGATGGAATAGAAAATAGGGCTTGTGATTATGTCGCGCCATCTCTTGCAAACTAATATACATCGTCCGATGGATTTTAGTGGGAGTTTCGACAAGATCTCGGCCATTACATCGTCCGAGATTCTCTGCTCGAAGATCATACCGTAATCACTGATGAGCTCCTCTTTTTCCTCATCCTTTTCTTCTAAACTTCGAGCAGTGCGTTTTCGCTTCTTCATGTTGTAGTTGGGTTGGAGAAGGCGACGGCTGCAGTTTATTTAGGATAATTAGTTAGCGTTAATTACCCATTGACGGCGAAGTAAAAAAACCATCTATAAACCTTGTTATTCAAATCTTTGCCTAAGCTAAAACGATCAGATGATGATATGATATTTTTTATCCTAAAAATTTGTTCCGGAGATAGTGTACATCACCGTCCTTCGTTATACCGTATCACACATCACACAAGTAAATCGCCAGATGCAGTTCACGAATTAGAGAGAAGTAAGAAAACTAAATCTTTATAAAGTAAATACATACGAGTAAGAACAAAAATCAGATATAAAGCAGATAAAAACATCATTCTCATATTATTCATTCCATTACCAGAAACCCCTCATGATCAGACAATCACGGCTTCTTCAATATCTCTACTGCGCGAGTGCTTATCTTCGGTTTTTTTTTCTTTCTCAGCGTATGCTTTTTTTCTTGGATGGGTTTGCAATCAATGGATGAAATAGCGTTGGGTGTGAATTTAATGAATGAATTACCTTACCCTAACAAACTTTCCTTGGTCATTGCAAGGAAATATTATACCAATTTTAATTTATTCACCAAATCCTTGCAATATCATTTAATAAATTAATAATATATGACATCCAATTGGCATTTTTTTCGAATCTTGCCTGTTAAGAAAAATAGAATCTGGTCAGATTATAAGTTGTTAGTAGTTAAGTTTGTTTCGAAATAAAATACATTCAATTCAGTCATAACCTACACCCAAGTAATTCACTCATTCGTTGGTCCATGGGCCGCAGCATACCCAATTTAATCTCCTTTTTCGGCCTTATGTTAGCTCTGGAAACTGACAAGAATGTGGACTTATTGTTACAAGAATTTACTGGGCCTACGTAAAACATTTGGGCAGTGGGCTTAATTATTATTCCCAACGCTTTGTGAAGTAGTTCGGATACAGATGGGGACCAAGTTAGACGTAAAACCTGAAATGTTACCCTAATGTTGAAGCAATCATCAGGATCAGCAAACTTTTGCAAACTGAACTTAGTAGTAAAATGACGCGAACGCAGGATATAAATAATCGCAGCAAGTTCCCCTTTAGTGCAATATAACGATTGATTACAAAATACTGAACTGTCAACGATAGTAAACATAGTTTTTAGAAAAGAATCAATCGATTCTCCTAATCTTCACACTACGTAAAGGTAAAACTCTAGTCTAAAATAGATTGAGACAGAAATATGATGAAAGCTCTCTCATATACTTTTTCCAAGAACCGAATATCGAACCGAAGTAATCGGTTTGGAATACGGTTATATCGATTTTTAAGCGATTTTTTTTTCAGTTAACCGGAAATTCAGTAGAAATTATTTAAGAAATATAAATGAATTGTAAGACAATCTAAACCCGGAAGACACGCCTCGACCAAAATCAGGATAATCGTTTTTTTCATAGAGACTTTAACATCATCTCATCTCATCTCTCCTCTCCCCACATAGATATGTTATTTGCATCTATGAGAAGTGATCGAGCGGATCGAGTAATAAAAATAATAGCGAATACGGACGAATTATACTACGCTCAACAGACAAGTGTACCTATAGAAATAAGTAACAAGTATTCGAGTACCGAACCCAAAGGAATTATATACTTTAGAAAATCGTCGTTTAAATATCCTTAAATATTTCTGATTTGATAAAAATATAAATAACGACAAACTAAATAAACGTTAAACATAAAAATTTGATAAAATATCGATAACGGGGTTGGGACGACTTTATGAAAGCAAAGTATTTGAGACTTCGAATCCCCTAGCTCGATCGAAACGTCTGACAAATGTAATGAGATTTTAGTTATCAGTTACCTAAAGATCGTGGAGATTCCTGTAACATGCGTATGAGTTCATATGACTGACTAAACTGCGCCTTATCACACGAAACTTGTAAACAACTAATCTCCGAGTTAAATAGCCGGCCAATATTCCCTAACTACTTAACCGAAGATCACTTTGGAAAAACGGTGAATTCTGCTATTGGATTTGACTCTAATCCGGCGGGATATTTCAACCTATCTCTAGCGATGAGTTTATTCCACATAGGAATGGTTTAATGATGCCCCTCTCTCGACCGTAGTGTACGATTTTCCGAACTAAGCTATCTTAAACACATAGACATGATGAAGATAGCTATATAGTTCCAATTACGTAGACATAATTGAAATCATTCGATTCATAAACAAGCAAAAAATATATACGAAATATGTTGCTAGGATTCATCTAATCTCAAATACACAGGATTTAGCTATTCATATGGAAAATTAACACAACGGAGGATACAAATAACATAAAGGAAAACATAGTATCTTGCCTCAAATTTGGCTCAGGATTAATCCTTCGTTGAGTATTTTCGTAGTGGTGGGCGACTGAGAAGGAAGGTGCTTGGTGAGATGGTTTCGACCCTCGCGAACGGTTCTCTTGAGAGTGAGTTGAGAGCTTCGTCGGATTTTGATTCGGAATCGAGCTCCTTGCTTAAGCCTTATATGATCGTGTATATGGCCTATTTCTCTCCTGCCGGCTCACCCCCCGAGTTGCCTACGCCGCCCCCTCCGCTCGTTTCCTTCCCTCTATCAAAATCTTCACTTGGCTGCTTCAAGAACGGCGTGAGATTGCATCTTGACTTTCTATCTTGAGCCGTGAGCTCTTTTTCACCTTGTGTGAGGCGTATGTGCTTGTGGGCCTCTCGTTCTTCAGTGTGCGTGTATGAGTATGTATGTGTGTTTTGTGTATCTATTTGATCATTTTGAGCAGGCTTGGGCTCTTTTATGGATCTGGTTTAATGTGCTATATAGGAACTGATGGGCCGAGTTCAAACCCCAATTTTCTGGCAGACTGCGCAACATCGGCGCAAATGAAATATATGTGCTCGGATATCCAAATTCCGATTCGTAAATTCTGCCACAAAATAGACTCGCAGAAGATGGCAACCATATAAATATCGTAGCGTAGTTCCTCTTGGAGATGAGCAGTTTATTCATCAAAGTTTACTCCAATTATCGTATTGAAATCCATAAAAATATAAATTAATTAATGTCCCGTTTGGATTCTGGATTTCGATTTGAAATCCGAATTTTGCCCAAATCTTTCATTTGGCGATCGCATCGAATTGGATTTTGATTTCATCCAAATTCGAGAGGAACCCAAACTTCTATAATTCGCCAAATTTGAAATTCCATGTCAAATGGTCCGTTTCGAAATTCAAAGCGGAGCACATAACGAGTTTTCGTAACTGATAATAATAATAATTTATAGCCTAAGAATAATAGTATAATAATAAGTAGTAATAATGTGAAAATATAATAATAACTAATAACAGTAATAATAATAATTAGGGGGTGGACGATGAGTCGAGCCGATTAGCAACCTCGATGAGCCGACTCGAGCTCGTTATGGATTCGCGAATGAGCCGGCTTGAGCTTGACGATCTCTTGTCAAGGTCGAGCTCATCACAGGTTCGCGAATGAGCCAGCTCGAGCTCACTCGTGGTCGCTCGAAAATTCGCAAGCCAGCTCACGAGCTTATTTGATTTTATATATATTCATCATTTTTTATTCTGTTTTGAACATTTTCAAATTCTTTTACAAAAAAGTTAGAAATGGAGTTCGACGAGCTTCACGAACTCGAGTCGAGCTCTGTTTTGAAATCCGAATTTCGAAATCATAACATTTGCAACACAGTGAATTTGTTTTTGAAATTAAGATTTTGAAGTTCATAATTTAAAATGAAACGATTTCGTTCAAATACGCGAATCCAAACGCACTCTAAAGCTTTTTAAAAAAACGTATCAAGACGACTTAATTAAGCCTGCAAAAGACATATTTATTTATTTATTTTTTTTTCTAACGAAAGCCATTGAATTCAATTCATTGCCAACAATTATTTATTAGAAATACAAACAAATAAAAAAAAAAAAAAAAAAACCTTTATCAAGAAGTGAGAGAATTTGACTTCAGTGCACTTAGCTTTTCTCTACACGGTTCTGAGTCTACCAACTTCATCCAAAAGCTAGTCAAGCGTTTGCTCAAAAACCCACGTAATCACCACCGTCATCTAATTCCATACGGCAGGCGTGATGTGAGCAAATTCGGCTTCTATTGTGTGGTGTGGTTGATGGGAAGTTGTAATTTGGTTACTGCTTAGTTTTTTCAATATTGATTTGAGTCTTGACATGGTATGCCTAGACTTCTTTTCATGCGCATATGCTTTCAAGGTATAAGCTGCCTTTCATTTCAGTTGTCTAATGCTTGCAGAACGCAGCCGCTGAATACCACGCTTAATGTTACAATGAAGATTGGTTTTCTTTAGCTTTGCCATAGGAATTAAGGAGGGTATCTTATAAAGTGCGAAAATGTGGTGGATGTTGGTGCCCCATTTGTTCATGTTATGTTAATGTTTGCTTGGGATGATCATTGAGTAACTCGTGCGGTACTTGGGCTTTCAGAACAGACTATTTAATGAGTGTTGTTAAAATTATGTTTTCTTTCCTTCCAACTACTGTCGTATGGCAAGCAAATTTTGTGAACTTTTTTAATGCATAAGGCAGAAGGAATAATATAGCTCTATGTGAAAGTATGTTAACCTTCTGATTGGTTCCTAACTTTAGCTCGTCCATGTTGTCTCTGTTTTCCTGCAATTGCAAGATTTCTCTATAAAAATGTCTTTCGATTCCTTAAAAATGGCTGTTTGATCGATTCAGGGTGGACTTCCAATGTACTTTGCAACTCGTGCCTTTCACTGGAGACACAACCTCTGACTTTTTTTGGCAAAAACCAGTCGAAAAAAATCGTCTTGAGGAGTTTTGATGCTCTTAACCGTTATGACTCATTCATAAATATTAGTTGGCCACTCAAACATTGGTTTTCCGTGTTATCAAGGGTATGGTAACATTGGAGTAACATCTAGATTTGATTTTTTTTTCCCCTTTTGTGAAACGAATTGCTTTAGATAATCCCGCCCTTGGATATGATATGGGATGGTGGAAAGACGAACATTTTCACGCAGCAGATGAATTTGGGGATGGTCGAATAAATATCACACAGTTTAACGAGTAAGTATTTGGTCAATAAATATGCACTAATTTCCATTCGTCTACTTAGATTCTGCTTTTCTTCTCTTCATTTGAGTTAAATGAACAATTTCTTTTCGATCTCAGTTTCCTTCATCCAGTCGATACAAGCAATCCCAAGTTGCCCCTTTGGTTCTGCAAAGAATAGATAAGGTCTTCTTTCTACATTTACTCTAAATAAAGCTATAATTCTGTGTTCTGATCTTTGATGGCTGCCATACCATACCATTACAGGGAAAGAGATGGTGACAAAGATGGTAAGATTGGCTTCAAAGAGTTCTTCCAGGGCCTTTATGACATTGTCAGGAACTGCGATGACGAGGATCATAATTCTTCGTCTCACGATTCGATTGAGGCCCCAGCTAAGAAGCTGCTCGATCAGCTCGACAGAGATGGTGATGGGTAATAAAACTTTTCTGGCCAAACACTTTCTCCTTAAGTTTGTGTTACTAAGCTATTGTTATAAATCATGGGTATCTTTCTGATATTGAACTGCTGCCAATAATTGGAAAGGTTCATCCTACTGAGAGATGTTATGCTAAACAACAGGCAGATTACGTCATGCAACAGGTATTTCGCACAAATGGGACTTCAAAAGTTTTCCGAAGTTCGTATGTTATATTACTCACTGCCATTTTCATTGAAAATTCACGTGCTACCCATAAAAAAAAAGTCGAATCTTGACGAGTTTGAAGCAACATTATGTTTATTTGCAGGCAGATACGGATAAAGATGGGCGTATTACGTTGACAGAGATGATTGAAATTCCATATGTTTTCTACAGTTCTGTGTTCGACGAGGATGACGATGATAACGATTATGCATTTCACGACGAATTTCGCTGAATCCATCCAAATTATTCATATCCCAAGTGTGAACATCTTGAAATTCAGTGGTTATAATTCTTTTATGTAAAACGAATTTCCTCATAGCTAACTATACGAATGATCAATTAGGGGCTCGGATACTCTGCGGTGATGAAAGTGGCATAGCCATGCGGCGTTTTCTTCAGCACCTTGTGCGATATATTATTCGATTTGATCGACGGAGGTTGGGCGGGATCTCATCTGTTTGTCTGCTTTTTGTGTTATTAGAGATTTTGTATTTCATGCCTAATTAAAAACTGTACCTCCATTTAATTTAAGGGTATAATCAAATATTTTTGGTTGAACTGATTATTTGCTTTGAGTTTGTGATTCATGATTTAATCAAATTACAGTGGTATTCTCTTCATTGTTACTCCAAACTGCGTTCTTGATTTCGACTTTTTAAAAAACCCTACAAGTTAAGGGTATTTTCGTCATTTTACATGGCCTCTTTTTATAAAATTGTAGGGGACACTTATAAGCAGGGACCCATGCTATAACCAGCTGGACCCTGATGCTGTGCAGCAGACGCAGCCACGCAGGGGACCTGCTGGATAGCAGGAGACTCGTGCTATATAGCAAGACCCTAGGGTATCCTGTGTTGCTGCACATCATTGGGGTCTCCTGCTAGTAGCACGAGTCCTCTGCATCTGGCCATAATATATAAAATATATGTGTTAGTGATTTGGACATGAGACCTCACTTACTGCTTGAACGTTTGACCACACAATGATAAGGACATAACCATCATTTTACACTTGAAAGTCATTTTGTTAAGGTTGGCCATGTCAAAGTCCATTTTCTTAAAATTCCTTTTGGAGTTGGAGTTATATAATGGAATACATGGGTTGAGATCCTCCATTCCACTGTGTTCCACTAGGCATTCCAAGTCAATATTATACGTATTTCTCTAAAAAAAAATGCATCAAAGTTACATATCTTTTCTTGTTTAAATACTCGATATGATGATATCAAGATCTTTATAGGTGTTTAAATACTTGTGGGTAACGATTCTTTCTAAGTTGAACTACCTAGTAGAAAGGCGGTTTGGAATAGATGATCTCATGCCACGTACATTGGAGTTTCAACCCCCAAATAAAAGCGTTCTTGTTTGTAATCTAGACAATGTCGCTTTTTGCTCAAGCGACAACAGAAGATAACGTTGGCAGCCGTCAAATAGTAAAGCGCTAATTCCTATATCGTCTTCTCAAGTTCAAATCAAAACCTAAAGAGTGAAGGAAGAAAATGCAATTCTCAGCACTCACCCTTCACAAACCACCACAGCACAATTAACCCTCAGGCTCCATTTCTCCGCCATACCCATCATAGCAACAAGCCGAAGACCAACCCTCAGGTGCAGACGCGCCGCCGTTCGAACACGGCAATCGATGTCGAGGCGGGCACTGGCTTTTTGTCGGCGTTAGGGCGCGCAATGGAGGAAGAAGAGTACCGAAAAGCTAGGGCTGAAGTGCATAGGAAGGGATTCGATTTGGAAGGGTATTCCATCGAAGGGACGTCGATTGGAGGGCGCGAGACGTGCGTTATTGTGCCTGAACTGAAGTGTGCATTTGACATTGGGAGGTGCCCTTCGAAAGCTGTGCAGCAGAATTTCCTGTTCATTACTCATGCTCACCTTGATCACATTGTATGTGATGCTCAACTCACCTTTTTTTTTTTTTTTTGGTATGCTTCTCTATTCTGTGATGGTGTGGTTGATGGGGGTCTGTAATTTGTTTACTGCTTACTTTTCAGTTTTGGTTTAAGTCTTGCACACGATATATACCTATTTTCTTTCAATGTGCGCATGCTATCAAGGTATATGCTGCCTTTCATTTCAATGCTGACCTGCAGAACGCTGCAACTGAATATTGCGCTACTTATGTTGCAATAAAGATTCCTTTTCTTAGCTTTGCTATAGGAATTATGGAGGGGTTCTTTACAAATTGCGAAAATGTGGTCGAGTTTGATGCCCCATGTGTTCATACTATGTTAATGTGTACTTGGGATGATCATCTGGTAACTCAATGGTGCAATGACTCGGGGCTTCACAACAGATTATTTCGTGGATTGTTGAAAATTACCACACTTTTTTTTTTTTCGGTTTCATGTCTGTGAGTGTTGCTACAAATCATATGATAAGAAAATTGTAGGGGCTGTTTTAATGAATGCATCAGGCATAATGAATTTACTCCATAGACCAATATGAGAAAGTATGTTAACCTTCTGATTAGTTCCTAACTTTAGCTCTTCCATATTGTCTCTGTTTTCCTGCAGTTGCAAGACTTTTCTATAAAAATGTCTTTCGATTCCTGGCTGTTTAATCGATTCAGGGTGGACTTCCAATGTAATTAGCAAGTCGTGGCGTTTACAGCTTGAAACCTCCAACAGTGTTTGTGCTGCCCTGCATAAAGGAGGACGTCGAACGATTGATCCATATATTCATAGAATAGAACCGTGGGCCAATTCGAATTGAACTTCGATTTGGTAGCACTCGACATAGGTACAGTTTGAGCTGCTCTTTCTGCAATGTTTCGACCTCGAATCTTATTTTAAGTGTGATGATGAATATTCTCACGGGAAACTTATGAATTGCGAAACGATCTTTTCCTGAGACCATTCAAAACGCACCACGTAATTTCCAGTCGGGTGCGCGCAAACAACTTGCTTTCTCTTTTTAGTTTGCATTGAGAGTCCTTTGGTCATATTGTGTAAGTGAGATTCTTTGTTGTGTAATTTTTAGACAATTTTCCTTTGAGATTGATACGCCTTGTTTTCTAACTCCATATGTGGGTAATTCGTCGTAGCCACTGCTAGGATGGTTCTGCTATTGAATTCACAGGCATTGGTAGCTGTCACATTAAACCCTTACTGATTATGGATGATGGTGTAGGGTTACGTTGTTTACACGGTTAGTAAGGAAACTGAGGAAGCAATACGTGCACTTGAAAGGAAAACAAATCGAGAAGCTAAAGAAATCCGGTGTTGAGGTGAGTTGTTATTACATCTCTCCCTCCCTATATCGGAAGAACTCTTTCTCAAACTACATTCTTGACCTAAAAGTTGTATTTTATTGTCAGATTACAGACACCATATTAAGCCCTGAGGTGGCTTTCACTGGAGACACAACCTCTGACTTTTTTCTCGATCCACGCAGCGCCGATGCTTTGCGGGCGAAGATTCTCATAACTGAAGTAAGTCTCTCCTCTTCGTCTTACAAGTTGAAGTGTTTTTGGATGATAGCATCGGTGTTGAGCAAGCAAGAGAACACGGCCATTCTCAAATATCCGAGGTAATATTTCTTCATCTGCACTTCCTAGGGTGGTAATAATCGAAGTTTCTTCTTATTATTTTCGATTATTTGCCACTATTGTTTCCATTCTTTCTTCTATGTCATCAATGTATTCTAATATTGTGCTTTGATGCAGGATATTTGTCAAGCTGTGTCGAAATTGCAGTCGAAAGTCTCGGCTAAAGTTGGTGCCATAACAGAGGGATTCAAGTCGTAGTCACACACACACACGCACTACACTTTAGTACAGAACCCTTTTTCTTCTTCATTTAATTACTTCTGTAACACTAATAAATACATATTATTTCGATTTAGTAACTACAATTAGCCGGCCAACTATGCTAAATACGTAAAAAACTACATGCGTTAATAAAAGAAATAAATTTTAATATAAATGAAGTTCTGCTCTGTTTTATAGGGGTCGAATCAATCAAAGTCAATAAGACAATTGACAGCGTCACGACTCGCGAGTCCAAATTTTCACATACCTTTTTGCCCAACTATAATTAATAAAATATTAATGATATATCCGTTTGAATACAGGGGTATACGCGCGACTTCTCCCTCACGCTCAAAACACCCGCGATTCCATCTCAGCTCTCAAAACACCCGTGATTCCATCTCAGCTCTCAAAACACCCGCGATTCCATCTCACTCAAGCTCTAGGTCCATACAGCAATGGCGGACGATTACTTTTCCACTTATTCCGACTTTAGGGTGCATGAAATGATGCTGAAAGTAAGTGCGTTCTATCAATCGTCAATATGAAATTAATCTTCAATTAGTCGAGCAAATTGGTGATTTTTTCTCTCTTCAATTGTCGTAGGACGAAATTAGGATGGAAGCTTATGATCTTGCAATTCATAGGAACGCAGATCGAATTCGCGACAAAGTAAGCACTAAATATGGTGTTAATGTGTATTTGATTGATTCTGTGACTGTTGGTTTTCAAGTCTCTGATTACGATTACTAAGAAATTAGCCTCAGCATCAAGGAAAATTAGCTCTCCAGTGAGAAGAGCTTAAAGCTTCACTTGATACATGAAAGCTTTTTCAGTTTAGTCATGGTAGCCGTTTCTTACTCCTAATAGGCACAAAATTTCCTTTTCTTACTCCTCTTAGGATCGGCTAGTTTTATTTCGATTTTTTCGGTTGCCTATAGAGAATTTTACTAAGCCAAGGCTGAGTTCATAGCTGCACCGAGTCTAGGCCAATGCTTGAAAAGCTCTCTCGTAAGTGTTTGAAAATGACATATGTTGCAACACAAGTGAAAGAAGATGCTGTGAATAACATCAAGCTTTTGCTGTTGGAATTCGAGATTTCAGTTTCGTTTGTTCATCTTCCTTCCCTGCATTTCTTGGCTGCATCAAGGTCATTTTCCTACTGAAATGGGAAAACAAGTACCGCTTTGTCACAGTTTAGCCATGGTATCCCTTTCCTACTCCTCATAGGCACAAAATTTCCTTTTCTTACTCCTCTTTGGATTGGCTATTTTTATTTCGATTTTTTTGTTGCCTATAGAGATTTTTACTAAGCCAAGACTGAGTCACTAGCTGCACAGAGTCTAGCCCAATGCTTGAAAATCTCTCTCATAAGTGTTTGGAAATGACATACGTTGCAAGAGAAGGGAACAAAGATGCTGTGAAAAACATCAAGCTTGCTGTTGGAATTCTGATTTCAGTTTCGTTAGTTCATCTTCCTTCCCTGCATTTCTTAGCGGCATCAAGGTCATTTTCCTACTGAAATGGGAAAACAAGTACCGCTTTTTCACAGTTTAGCCATGGTATCCCTTTCCTACTCCTCATAGGCACAAAATTTCCTTTTCTTACTCTTTGGATTGGCTATTTCTATTTCGATTTTCTTGTTGCCTATAGAGATTTTTACTAAGCCAAGACTTAGTCACTAGCTGCACCGAGTCTAGCCCAATGCTTGAAAAGCTCTCTCATAAGTGTTTGGAAATGACATACGTTGCAAGAGAAGGAACAAAGATGCTGTGAAAAACATCAAGCTTGCTGTTGGAATTCTAGATTTCAGTCTCGTTTGTCATCTTCTTTCCCTGCATTTCTTGGCTGCATCAAGGTCATTTTCCTACCGAAATGGGAAAAGAAGTCCCGCTTTTTCAGTTTAGTCATGATAGCCGTTTCTTACTCCCAATAAGCACACAATGTCCTTTTCTTACTCCTCTTTGGATCGGCTATTTTTATTTCGATTTTTTCGTTGCCTGTAGAGATTTTAACTAAGCCAAGACTGAGTCGCTAGCTGCACCTGAATCTAGCCCAATGTTTGAAAAGCTCTCTCATAAGTGTTTGGAAATGACATATTTTGCAAGAGTAGAGAACGAAGATGATGTGAAAAACAAGCTTGCTGTTGGAATTCTAGATTCAGTTTCGTTTGTTCAGCTTTCTCCCATGCATTCTTGGCTGGATCACGGTCACTTTCCTACTGATATGGGAAAACAAGTCCCGCTTTTTCAGTTTAGTCATGGTATCCGTTTCTTACTCCTCATAGGCACACATTTCCTTTTCTTAATCCTCTTTGGATTGGCTATTTTTATTTCGGTTTTTGGTTGCCTATACTATAGAGAAGCCAAGGCTGAGTCACTAGCTGCACCGAGTCTAGCCCAATGCTTGAAAAGCTCTCTCATAAGTGTTTGGAAATGACATATGTTGCAAGATAAGAAAAAGAATTTGAATTCCACTAAATTGATGATTTGAGAAACATCAAGCTTCCTGTTGGAATTCAGAATTTCAATTTCGTTTGTTCATCTTTCTTCCATGCATTTCTTGGCTGAAACGGGATAAAGAAGTCCTGCTTTTATGCTTGAGAAATTCCCTTCCCGTCAGTCTCTTTTATGACTCTCCCATCCCCCACCAAGGCTACAAAAGTTTTGCTACTAAGGTGGCTCTGAAGTTTCAATGAAGCTACTTCTTGCTCCTTTCCTTTGACACACCTCTATAGGGCGATTTGGTACCTCACAAACCACTACCTTTGAAACTACTCCACAACATTTAATCGAATTTTTTTCTTCAAAGTCCCTTAATTTTGTGCGATAGATTTAGATACTTATACATTTTTTCTGTTCTGTCTTTGCTTAAAATTCCATTCTTTACGTTCTTGCAGAGAGTCATTGATGTGGGATGCGGAACAGGCATTCTCTCCATACTATGTGCTAGGGCAGGGGCTAAGAGAGTGAGGAAGAAACTAATTCTTTGCTTTATTTTATGTATTTAATTCTTATAAATGTTGCAGGTGTATGCAGTTGAAGCTAGTAATATTGCTCAGATAGCCAGAAAGATCGTGAAAAAAAACAAGATGGAACACGTGATTAAGGTTCTACACGGGAGGGTTGAGGTGACTAGTTATATTTACGAGTTAAGTTAGTTAGTGAATCTACTGAGTATGTTCGTTTTTTCTTAAGGATGTAAAGATTAAAAAGAAAGTTGACGTGATCATATCCGAGTGGATGGGCCACGTCTTGTTGTACGAGGTAATTGTGAATTTTAATCACTTTGTAATTTTGGTTTCGCTCATTCTAACGTATATTCATTTTTCCTAGAACATGTTGAGATCTGTAATCTGGGCGCGGGATAGATGGTTGAAGCACGGCGGTCTGATGCTTCCATCGTCTGCGAAGGTGCTCTCTCTCTCTCTCTCTCTCTCTCTCTCTCTCTCTCTCTCTCTCTCTCTCTCTCTCTCTCTCTCTCTCTCTCTCTCCCTCTCTCTCTCCCTCTCCCTCTCCCTCTCCCTCCCTCTCTCCCTCTCTCGCTCTCTCTCCCTCCCTCCCCCTCCCTCTCCCGCTCTCTCTCCCTCCCTCCCTCCCTCCCTCTCCCTCCCTCCCTCCCTCTCTCTCTCTCTCTCTCTCTCTCTCTCTCTCTCTCTCCTCTCTCTAACATCATGTTATTAATTGAAGCTGTACATGGCACCCGTCACCATGTCTGGGGAATACGAAGACAAAATTAATTTTTGGAGGAACGTTCATGGAGTTAACAGTGAGTCTTCATTTTGTATGATATTTTCTTGTATTGTTTATGTCGCTTTTTACTTGACGTGAACGTTGCTTTTGTAATTTAACTTCGATTTTTCTTCTCCAGTGTCTGTCATAGCACATCTAGCAAAACAGGATTTTGAGAAACCTCTAATTCAAGGAATCTCTCGTAGGCATCTGCTTTCGAAGAATCCTCATCTTGTAAGTTTTATATATACTCAGCATCATTTAGTAAATAATTGAACTTGACTATTTTTGAAATATTGCGGTCTAACATTGACTGTGACAGGTTTTGCATGTTGACTGTGGCAAAGTCAAAGGAGATGAAATTCAAAGAATTTCCTCCGACTTTAGTTGCGAAGCAAAATCTGAAGGTAAAAGAGCCTTCACTTCCCCATGGATATCCTTTTATATGTTGAAATTCAAATTAAACTGTTGTGGGAAAACATCAGCTTTTCTATTTTATCATGTAGCTGATCTCCATGGCTTTGGATTCTGGTTCGAAGCAGAGTTTGATACTCCTAGAGGACAACGTAATGTCATTCTGTCGACGAGACCGAGACGTTCCGACGATGACCTAACTCATTGGGACCATGTAATGCTTTTGGAAAATTGTTGGTAACGTTTATTGTTTATATGCTCTTCTAATTTGATCCTACCTTGCCAATATGCAGACTGTCGTTCACCTTGGCAATCGGGTCAAGGTGGAGGAAGGAGAGTTGATCACTGGTTCTGTAGAACTAACACAAATGGAACATGAACATCACAGACCAATGCGTATCAAACTCGAATGCTCGTAAGTCTCCTTGCAAAGAACACTATTATTATTATTTTAACGATTTTTGTTAGTATAGTTGTTAATGAGTTCCCATTTTATATATGTTTGTGTTACAGAGCAGGAGAATTATCTTTCAACAGAGACATGATACTGCAACCCTAGTGATTGTTGCAGCTTTGCTTCACCCGACCATGTCTTTTCCTCTTCTTTTCTATATCTCGGACTCGTTGGAATTATCCAAAGGTAGGTACGAACTACAAAGCATATAACGAAAAACAATAGTTTCCTGCATTCTTATAGCTTGGATAAAACTGGGAACATAATAATAATAATCGCAATTCACTGCTGAATAAACTACAAGCCCAACACCTTTTCACGACAAATCTTTTTTTTTTTTTCTTTACCAGCGAGAAGAGAAACTCTCGCTGTTCTGTTCTATCGACGGCCTTTTTCATTCCATCATTTACGGTTTGGCTTTTTTTTCTGTAAACTCTCACTATATGCACATATATATAATTATCTTCGCACTGCGTAGTACTAACACTTTCAGAGCAAGCAAGATTTCATGTGAAGATTCACTAGAAAAAAAAAAAGAAAAGAGAGAGAGGACTTATCAATCTCTACTGAGGTGTGGTCCCCGCTGATAGAAAGAAGGCCCCCATTTGAGAAAAAAAAAAAAAAATCATGAAGAAAAAATTTTGGACACAGAGCTGTCTGAAGAAGAAGATGATGACGATATTGCTGCAGGCTCGTTGAAGAAGACGAGCAAAGATTAATTCAGGGCCGTTGGATTGGATTGTTCAATAAGATCAGAGCCGTTGTGTCTTGATGGGTAAATAGAAGACGTGTGAATTGACGACGACGCCTATTGTTTCAAGCAATAGCAAGGTGCAATTTTTTCTTCCCTTTTTCTTTTCTATTTTTTTTTTCTTTCGTATTTTACTTGGATTATAAAATAATTAACAGCAATAAAAACTAAATAAAATATGTTCGCTGGGCGGAAATGGAATTGCGTCTGGCTGGCTTTGCAGTCCCCAAATTCGGATGAATTAGGGTTCGGCTTGCGATGATATGACTAGTCTATCTACAGATTCCAATTCTTCTACAGTTAATACCCAGATTATGTTTCTCCATCAAAGTCGACATGGCCGACTTCAGTCAGATACGGAGACGCCGTTCGAACACGGCAATCGAATTCGGAGCTGGCACGGGCTTTTTGTCTGCTATAGGGTTGGATTACATAAGAATGGATTCAATTTGGAAGTGATGTCGATTAGCGGGATTGAAGTGTTGTGCAGTAGAAACCCATGCTCATCTCGATTACATGGTACGTTATGCTCCAATTTTAATTTTATTTTTATTCTTTTAGTGTTTGATTCTATGCGATTCTTTCACTTTGTGCTTGAATTCTGATTACTGCTTGGTTTTTTAAAATTTGATTCAAGTCTTGTAAATGATATACCTAGTTTTCTTTTCATGTCCATATGCGTTTAAGTTGTATCCGTCCTTCCTTACTGAATTCAAGCTACATGCTGCCTCATCACTTCAAGAGTCTAATGCTTACTTTCAGAATTAAATAACGACAGCTCAATTCTGCGTTAGTAAAGTTGCTGTAGATATATTTGTTCTTATTCTTTAGTGTTGTTGCTATAGGAATTAAGAAGGTTTTCTTTCAAGGTATAAGCTTCCTCTCATTTCAATGGCCTGATGCTTATCTGCAGAACGCAGCAGCTGAATACCACGTAGTTATGTTGAAATGAAGATTGGTTTTGTTTAGCTTTGCCATAGGAATTAAGGATCCTGTAAAGTGTGGAAATGTGGTGGATGTTGATGCCTTATGTGTTCATAAGGATCCTGCAAAGTGCGGAAATGTGGTGGATGTTGCTACCTTATGTGTTCATAGTATGTTTGTGCTTGGGATGATCATTGAGTAGTTCAATGGTGCGATAGTTGGGCCTTCAGAACAGATTATTTTATGGATTTTTGAAAGATTTATTGATTACCACAGTTGTCTTTCGGTTTCATGTCTAATGGGTGTTCTTTCCTTCCAACCGCTATAGCATGGTAAGCAAATTTTGTGGATTGTTTTATTACATATGGCTATTGCGTACCTGTTTGAGAAAGTATGTTAACCTTCTGATTGGTTTCTAGCTTTTAGCTCTCCCATATTGCCTTTGTTTTCCTGTAATTGTGATATTCTTCATAGAAATGTCTTTTGATGTCTAAAAGAACTTCACGTCGGCTGTTTGATCGATTCAGGGTGGACTTCCAATGTACTTAGCAACTCGTGGCCTTTACAGCTTGAAACCTCCAACAACAGTGTTTGTGCTGCCCTGCATAAAGGAGGACGTCGAACGACTGATCGAATATTCATAGATCCATGGGGCAAGTAGAACTGAACTTTGATTTGGTAGCACTCGATATAGGTACGACTTTTAGCTGTTCTTCTTCTAGGTTTTGAATTAGACACGTTACGTCTTATTTTAAGTGTGATAAATATTCTCAGGGGAAACTTATGAATTGAGAAACGATCTCGTCGTGAGACCATTCAAGACACACCATGTAATTCCCAGTCAGGTTGGTGCAAACAACATTCATTGCTCTTCTTATTGTGTATGGATAGTCCGTGTAATTTTTAGTCGTTGCTGTGTAAATTTTAGACAAATTTGAGATTCTCGTGTTGTTTGGCTACTGAATTCAGACATTTGAACCTGTCACATTACGTTGCCATGAACCCTCATTGACTATGGATGATTGTGTAGGGTTACGTTGTTTACGCGGTTAGAAGGAACTAAGGAAGCAATACATTCACTTGAAAGGAAAGCAAATCGAGAAGCTAAAGAAATCTGGTGTTGAGGTACGTTATGCTTCCGAATTTTTTTATTTTTTATTCTTTGTGTTTGATCATATGCGATTCTTATCTCTTGTGCTTGAAGTCTAGTTTTTCGAAATTTGATTCAAGTCTTGCTTAGTTTGCTTTTCATGTACACATGACTTTAAGTTGTATCTGTCGTTACTGAATTCAAGCGATCCTTATTGTGTAATCTGTATAATCATCCAAGTTTTACCGTGAAATCTTAGTGCTCGTTTGGTTCATAGGTTTATATTTAGGAGGGTTTAAATAAGTATGGGTCTATATAAAACAAATTAATGGGTATAAATAAAATGTGTGTTTGGTTGATGGGTTTAAATGATGTGTGTATGTTTGAATATGGGTTTAATAAATGGGTATTTGATAAAGTACACTTTTACTCTCAGTAAAATTACAATATACGTGCAACAAATAAAATTTTACAAAGCCATTAAAAGACGCCATCTTTAAATAATAAATTGTTGATGTCATTGACCACTTTCCTTGGACTTTTCAATCAGTGGAAAAGTAGAACCATTTAACACAAACATGGCTGCCGATGCGACACAAAATAATTAAAATATAAAGCTTTTCTTGTAATTAATTTCTGTCACCTTTGAACAGCTGCCGATGCGACACAAGGTAATTAAAAAAATAAAGCTTCTTGTAATTTGTTCCTCTCACCTTTGAACAGCAGCGCAACTTGTGATTCCTCTGGAAAAAAGGATTCCTCCTTGAAAAAGCAAAAAGAAATAGAAGACCGATTGAAGCCGTAACTTCTGCAAAAGACAGCGTCGTGTGTTTTAGTTGAGGGATATTAATGTAAATTAATTAGTGGGTTTTCAATAACCCACCTCAAGGGTGTGTTTATTTAAACCTACTCAAGTGGGTTTAAACATGTTTTATATAAAACCATAGTTTATATATATCCATGAACCAAACACATCAATATCTAGTAAACCCATGTTTAAAATTATTAAACAGTCGAACCAAACGAGGGCTTAAGGTAATAGAAAATGCAGAATAAAACTGAGGTTTTTGAGTCATTCATTTGTCTGCTACTATTGTTTCCTTTCTTGCCGTCGCCAATACGTCCTAACGAATTGCAGAATCGCTGAAAAATCTAGGGGTGAGCAAAAATATCCGGAAATCGGATTCCGATCCAGTATCCGGTTTTCAAAACCCAGAAAATGGATATCCGGTTTTAAAAATCGGATCGGATACGGATAGTGGTTTGTCTAAAATCCGGATATGGTATCCGGTTTTATATTTAACAAAAATGAAAAAATAAAAAAAGTAGTCCAAAAAGAAAAATTGATGGTCCAAGAATGAAAAAAAAATCATCTAAGTAGAACATTTAAATTTATATTATTTTATTATTGCAAAAATCTTGTTGGAGAATTGAGATAAAAAAACACAAAAACATCGAGATGCATGTTATAAAATTAATGTGAATTTGTGGTATTGTGTTTATTATTTATTATGTAATTTCGAATCATAAATTCACATATTGTGTGAATTACTATGTTCAGAAATTCTTATATTAAAAAATATATTTTTCTTATTGTGATAAGAAATAAAAAATATGATTTTGAAAAGAAAACAATAAAAAATATAGAAAAATAAATTTAAAAACTGGATGCGGATATCCGGTAAAAATATCCGAATAAAATCGGAGCGGATATAGATACCATTTTTCGATATCCGAATTTCGGATATCCGGTTTCGCTCGCCCTTAGAAAAATCTAAAGCTAAGAGAAAAGGTAAGAGAGACATAATCTCAAAATTCAATGCACAGCAGTTCCAAAATCAATCAAATGGTACTAAATTTCACTTTCCAAAAAGAATGGATTCTTGAAAATACAGCAGATGAGTATCAGAATTGTCAAGGGAGTTTATCGTTCGACAACGTAGAAGGATACCAAACCTATTCAAACAACACTTCATCCTTCATAATCTCAGAAGAATTTTATCCAGATACCGACTAAAATTATTTGTTGAAGAAACGTGCTCGGAAATCATATCTAATTTATTCACACACACACAATTGATTCATTTATTTAATTACAACATTATCTTAATTTTTAATTAATTCTGATTATGTCCTTACAAATCATTTCCCTTCTTTTATATACTAATAAATAATAAACATCTAAAAAATTACAATTTCATCTAAAAATATATAATATAAAAGGTGCAAAACGATACGAAAAAATAAAAAGTTTCATCACCTAAGACTCACCACTAAATAACAAAAACTAAAAAGTGCTACTGCTATATCTCTTAGGACCATATAAGATCTCTTCGACCGGAGAGAAGTTGGGAGTAAATTCAAACATGTCAAGGGTACCACGGGGAAGTTGGATACAAGCAGTTACCCTTTTCTTGTTAGGATGGCACAACAACACGGTCGAATGGCCATATTGTTGGCCCCTATTGCGGTATAGTATGCCCCCATTTGTTGTTCCGCAATACTGAAGTGGCCCACAACGTACCAACACGTTTCCATTGTAAGGGAAGCGGTAACTGGAGTGTCCTGACGGAAGATCGGGATGACGTCGTCTGAAATATTGTATTCGTGGGACCGCAATTTGAGTCCAAGAACCGTCGTCTTCATACTCTTCCATTTTCCATATGACGTCCTTATCCCGACTATACACGCCCAGATGATCATCCAATACCAACAACTCCAATATCCACGTAATTTTCCGATGAGGGGGAATAGGAATCCTCCTCGTAGTCTCTCGCGCAATGTCGAAAGCAAGGATATAACTACCAGCGCCACCATAACCTACCATCCAGTGAAACGCTCCGTTGCAGAGGACTATATTAGAGTCGTCGTTCCTCTCGGCACTTCCGAATAAGCTTGTGGGCAGCTTCCTCCATCTTCTGTCAACGCCTACTGTGAATATAGCATACGAATTATTTCTTGCTCCTTTCAACACCTTGTATTCGTTTGTCGATGGGCTGTGACCGAATATGTGGAAAATATCGTGCGAATCATATCCTCCTAATTTGAATATCCGACCGCCGTGATTCTCAAGGATTATCACCTTGCGCTCGTTTGTAATCGGATTTAGGAACGTGAGCGCGTCCAACTTTGTTTCCATCTCCTGTCTCAAGCACAGCAAGCCGTTGCACGAGCCTGCGTAACGAGCCCTCGATTCGAACATGTGATCCCTTGACTGGAGAATTGTGGTGATAACATTCTTGCCATTTTCGCACAGTTCAACCATATGACCTTTAAAGTGCGATTCAAAGATAGTCGATTTACCGTAGAACGTAGGCATAGGCTTGTTCTTTGCGTAGATGGAATAGAAAATAGGGCTTGTGATTACGTCTCGCCAGCGCTTGCAAACTAATGTGCACCGTCCGATGGATTTCAGTGGGAGTTTCGACAAGATCTCGGCTATTACATCGTCCGAGATTAGCTGCTCGAAGATCATACCGTAATCACTGATGAGCTCCTGTTTTTCCTCATCCTTTTCTTCTAAACTTCGTGCAGTGCGTTTTCGCTTCTTCATGTTATTGTTGGGTTGGAGAAGATGACGGCTGCGGTTTATTTAGGATTATTTAGTTAGGGTTAATTACCCATTGACGGCGAAGTATGTTTATCTCTAAAATTCTATTCAAAACTTTGCCCAAAACCAATTAAAAGAACATGCCCACATAATAATAATAATAGTAAGGTACTACACTACCTCGACATCTTGAGGACCAAGTTAATCCCCATATGCACAAAAACCTTATAAAATACACAGTTTCATTCATGAATAAAAGAAAAAAACACGCATCGCTACGGCATCTTTTTTTAAAACCGACGGCATATTGATAACTAAATCCTTATTAAGGAATAAGAAAGACGAACAGAATAAGAACAAGAATCATATATAAAGCAAATAAAAAGATCCTTATCATATTATTCCTTACCAGAAGAAACTCCTCAGGATCATCAGACCGTCGCGCCTTTTCCAAAAAAAAAAAAAAAACCAAGAAGAAGAAGAAAGAAATCTGGTTCAGTTTTTTCTAGCTCTTTCTCTTATCTTTTTTTAGCGTATGCGTCTTAAATTACGTGGATAGCCCTATTTAAAGACTGAATTAGTCCCTAACAGAATTTCCTACGTCTTAGCAAAAATCATATCCTTTTTTGTCCCAAGTTCTTGTCAATATATTACCTAATTTGAGGGTTTTTTGCGTAATATGGAAAGTTGGAAACTGAAAAGACCGTGGACTTATTGTTAGAGAGAGCCTAGTCAAGGATTTACTGGCCCGATTTAAAACATTTGGGCTGTCTTGGGCTTAGTTTTAATTTCACGATAAAAACTTACATAGGCTAAATAGCCCAACAAAGTCTCTCCAATAATATCATGATTTAGTAGAGAACAAAGGTTCATATTAATAGACATGTTCAACCTTAACCGGCGGTTGACGGTTATGGACTAACCGTAACCTAACCGGCCAGAGGCGGTTGACAGTTAGCCGTCCCCGATTTCCGGTTAATCTAACAGCCGGTTAGTCAACCGGCGGTTAAACCGCTGCTTTTTTTTTCAATTTAGTGCTAAGTTAAATAAAATTCGGTGTATTTTTCGTTAGAATACTATTTTGATATAATAATAAATTTTACGAATCATGAAATATATTACAAAATTTACTACAATACAAAATATATAATTTCAAAATTTTCTAATTAATTATTATGTTAAATATTATTTCTAATTTCTTTTCATGTACACATGCGCAGGGGCGGATCTACATGGTGGCCGGAGGGGGCCACGGCCCCCCGAAAATTTTCGAAATTTTTAGTATTATGTATATTTATATAGCTTTTCTAGATATAAAGCATTCAGCGAATATTCTCTTAAAATGACTATCAGCTGTAGTGGTTTGGGCAGGGTTCTGTCTTTATGGTGGCAGGTTCGATTCAGAGCAGTCTCAGCCTAATTTTTTTAACTTTTTATTCTTTTTTTCTTTCACTTTTCCCTTTTTAACCGTGTATTCCTTTTCTTATTTTCTTTGTTTGCTATATTTAACAATTTAATTCTGTTAAATATTTACTTATATAAAGGTATTTTCGCAAATTAATCAATCAAAGCTTTAACAAATACAATGTCTGATTTTCAATAGTAATATTTAGTTTATTAAGTTTTATTTTATATCTAATTAAATTCTTTTTTACTTTCTCTAGTTCTTATTATCATTCCTCCTCTATAATTTCTATATTATTATTAAATTAATATTTATATCATACTATTGTGAGTTGTCGTCGTTAGGACTCAATAAATGTTATTCTTGATGTCTTTTAACATTGATATTTTTTATTAATTATATTAAATGTGAATTTTTATTATGGTCGTAGATTTAATATGTTTCAACCAAAATATATTGCTAAATTCTTTTCATAGGAGAACAGTCAAATGAAATATATTCTATGCGTTGATGTCATCGCCAATTTTATACCACGGCCCCCCATTAAAAAATTCCTAGATCCGCCCCTGCACATGCGTTTAAGTTGTATCCATCCTTCCTTACTGAATTCAAGCTACATGCTGCCTCATCACTTCAAGGGTCTAATGCGTACTGCAGAATTATATAACAGCGGCAGCTGAATTTTGCGTTCGTAAACTTGCTGTAGATCTTATTCTTTTAGTGTTGCTATAGGAATTAAGAGGGTTTCCTTGATCAATTGCGAGAATGTGGTGGATGATGATTCCCATGCGTTCTGTGATTCGGACGATCATCAAGTAAGTCAACGGTGCTGTAACTCTGGTATTGAAAACAGTGGAATTGGTAAAAATGGTTTACCAAATCAGCACACTTTTGGTCTTCGCTAATCAGTGTTGACGTGTTTTCTTTGTGTTCACTATCTAATGTGTGGTAAGCGAATAGTTATGGGTTGTTTTGGTACGTTGGGCAGAGCAGAATGAATTAACAAAAATACCAGGATGCATAAAGGAGGACGTTGAACGATTGATCGGAATGGCCAAGTTGAGCTGATCTTTGATTAGTAGCACTCGGCATATATATTATGTATGAAGTCTTTTAGCTCTGCAATATTTTTGAATGAGACTTGTGTTACATGCCTCAAATATTATTAATAGTATCTTCATGGGAAACTTGGTCAATGCCTCATTACTGAAGTAAGTCGCTTGATCATCAAATTGAAGTGTTTGCGAACAACTTTTCACCGATGAAAAAGGAATTGTTCTTTATCTGCATTATATCGTTCTTTAGCGACCATAGACAATTATAAATCTGTATAATCATTAAGCCCGACCGTGAAATCTTAAGATCTTAGAAATTGCTGAATAAAGCTGTGGTTTTTGAGTCATTCCTGTGTGTGCTACTATTGTTTCCTTTCTTTCTTGTATGCCGTCGTAAATACGTTCTAAGCAAAACAAATTGCAGAATCGCTGAAAATTCTAAAGCAAGGAAAAAAAGTGAGAGAGACATAATCTCAAACTTCAATGTAAGCAGTACCAAAATTTATGAAATGGAACGAAAATTCACTCCCCACAAAAATGGATTCTTCAAAATGCAGCAACATGAGTATCAAATTGTAACGTGAGTTTATCATTCAATACGCATACAAGTAGGGTTGCGAACCTATTCAAAATTGTAACGTGAGTTTATCTCTGAAGAATTTTGTCCAGTTACCCTCTAAAGTTATTATTTGTTGAAGAAACGTACTTCCTCGGAAATCATATCTAATTTATTCACCACACACAGGCACAATTGATTCATTTATTTAGTTACAACATTATCTTAATTTTTAATTAATTCTGATTATGTCCTTACAAATCATTTCCCTTATTTTATATACTAATAAATAATAAACATCTAAAAAATTTACAATTTCATCTAAAAATATATAAATCATAAATATAAAAGGTGCAAAAACGATACGAAAAAATAAAAAGTTTCATCACCTACGACGTCTCCACTAAATAACAAAAATTGGTATATACCTCTTAGGACCATATAAGATCTCTTCGACCGGAGAGAAGTTGGGAGTAAATTCAAACATGTCAAGGGTACCGCGGGGAAGTTCGATACGGGCAGTTACCCTTTCCTTGTTGTTAGGATGGCACAACAACAAGGTCGAATGGCCATATCGTTGGCCACCATTGCTGTATAGTATGCCCCCGCTCGTTGTTCCGCAATACCGAAGTGGCCCACAACGTACCAACACGTTTCTATTGTAAGGGATGCGGTAACTGGAGTGTCCCAACGGAAGATCGGGATGGCGTCGTCTGAAATTTTCTATTCGTGGGACCGCAATTTGAGTCCAAGAACCGTCGTCTTCATACTCTCCCATTTTCCATATGATGTCCTTATCCCGACTATACACGCCCAGATGATCGTCCAATACCAACAACTCCAATATCCACGTAATTTTCCGATGAGGGGGAATAGGAATCCTCCTCGTAGTCTCTCGCGCAATGTCAAAAGCAAGGATATAACTGTCATCGCCATCATAACCTACCATCCAGTGAAACGCTCCGTTGCAGAGGACTATGTCAGAGTCGTGGTTCATCTCGGCACTTCCGAACAAGCTTGTGGGCAGCTTCCTCCACCTTCTGTCAACGCCTACTGTGAATATAGCATACGAATTATTTCTTGCTCCTTTCAACACCTTGTATTCGTTTGTCGATGGGCTGTGACCGAATATGTGGAAAATATCGTGCGAATCATATCCTCCTAACTTGAATATCCGACCGCCGTGATTCTCAAGGGCTATCACCTTGCGCTCGTTTGTAATCGGATTTAGGAACGTGAGCGCGTCCAACTTTGTTTCCATCTCCTGTCTCAAGCACAGCAAGCCGTTGCACGAGCCTGCGTAACGAGCCCTCGATTCGAACATGTGATCCCTTGACTGGAGAATTGTGGTGATAACATTCTTGCCATTTTCGCACAGTTCAAGCATATGACCTTTAAAGTGCGATTCAAAGATAGTCGATTTACCGTAGAACGTAGGCATAGGCTTGTTCTTTGAGTAGATGGAATAGAAAATAGGGCTTGTGATTATGTCGCGCCATCTCTTGCAAACTAATATGCATCGTCCGATGGATTTTAGTGGGAGTTTCGACAAGATCTCGGCCATTACATTGTCCGAGATTATCTGCTCGAAGATCATACCGTAATCACTATGAGCTCCTCTTTTTCCTCATCCTTTTCTTCTAAACTTCGAGCAGTGCGTTTTCGCTTCTTCATGTTGCTGTTGGGTTGGAGAAGGCGACGGCTGCAGTTTATTTAGGATTATTAGTTAGCGTTAATTACCCATTGACGGCGAAGTATAAAAAACCATCTATAAACCTTGTTATTCAAATCTTTGCCTAAGCTAAAACGATCAGATGATGATATGATATTTTTTATCCTAAAAATTTGTTCCGGAGATAGTGTACATCACCGTCCGTATCACACATCACACAAGTAAATCGCCAGATGCAGTTCACGAATTAGAGAGAAGTAAGAGAAAACTAAATCTTTATAAAGTAAATACATACGAGTAAGAACAAAAATCAGATATAAAGCAGATAAAAACATCATTCTCATATTATTCATTCCATTACCAGAAACCCCTCATGATCAGACAATCACGGCTTCTTCAATATCTCTACTGCGCGAGTGCTTATCTTCGGTTTTTTTTTCTTTCTCAGCGTATTGTCACGCCCTCACAAATTTGACCAAGAGTCGGGGCAAATCGGGCGATGATCTTGCGAGCCAAGAGTGTCGAGGCGCCCGAGAACAAGACTTTTGGGACCGGCCAAGCTTGTCGCGTACGGGACGTCGATCTAACCAAGCGAGGCCGAGGCATGTAGCACCCGTTAGGCAGGGAGACGGGGCTAATGAGGTTTACCACGATTGTTGGCCCATCCGGATTCGTGTAGAACCTTCCGGAAGATCGTGGAACCGTGCGGAACATTGCGGGGCATTCTAGAGAGTCAAAGAGGTCCAAGTGTGGAATGCTATGGAACTCTCTAGAGAGGAATATCTCTTGGGATATTCCTAGAATAGTCTAGATAGTAAATAATAGCCGTTAGATCGAGTAGATCTTAGCCGTCCATCGGGTTGGACAACTTGTATATATAGGGGCTTAGAGTAGTTCATTTGCATCCATCGAACAAGTGGTAAAAGCCTTCATTGTAAACACTTTAGTGTGAGAAAGAGTGAGTTCTCTATCAACAACACTTGTGTGGTTTTCCTTTCGCGCTTAGGCACGTTCAAGCCGAGGGTTGTCCGACATTTTGCTTTCTTCGAGAGCGTTTGGGAGGCTGACCTAGTAAAGCACGCGAGGGGCTGCTTGAAGGACTAGGTGCCGCACGGGAGCTAGCAAGACAAAGTCTAGGTCCGTGACAAGTGGTATCAGAGCCAAAGTTAGCGAAGATGGCCGAGACAAATGCGCAAGTGAACGAGGAGAGGGGTCGTGAGCCGGCTCCTAGCCAAGGTGGGAGGAAGAAGCGGGATCAATCGAAGGCACGAGACCCTTGTCCGTTGGAAGGCACCATCGCGGAGATGGGCCAAATCGTCGCAACCATAGGGGGGCGGCTTGAGGACGTCGAGGGGAGCGTGACAACTCTAGAGGAGCACGTTCATGAGGAGCTCGACAAGATCAAGGCCGACATCGAGAAGGTTGTGACGGTAAATGACATTGTTGAGACCTTGCAGGGGCAAGTTCTCAAGGAGTTCGAGGCCACCAAGGAGGATTCGAAGGCATTGAGGGAAGCCAACGAGGTCCTAAGGGCCGAGAACGAGGTCTTGCGGGGCGATGTGGCCAAGATGAGGGAGGCCATGGATTCGCTGCAAGAGCAAGTGGCACTATGCCGAAGATTGGCACTAAGCGGGGGAGGCAACGGAGCTAGCTCGACAGGGGGATCGACTAGCCAAAGGCCTATCGATGTGCCAAGGCCGTGTGGGTTCAACGGCAAGCGGGACGCCAAGCTAGTGGAGGACTATCTTTGGCGAATGGAGCGGTACTTTGAGGATCTAGGCATCGTAGAGGAGACGTGCAAGATCCGTACCGCAAGCAACTACCTCACCGAGACTGCGGCCTTATGGTGGAGACGTGTGCATGCCGACATAGAGAGGGGCGCGCGTGGCTTGGACACATGGGAGGAGTTGAAGAGGGAACTCAAGCGCCACTTCTATCCCGAGAACGTGGTCTATGAAGCTAGGAAGAAGTTGCGGGAATTGAAGCATTGAGGCTCAATTCAGGCATACGTGGACGAGTTCACGATGCTAACTCTTCAGATCCCTACCATCACGGAGGATGATAGGTTGTTCTACTTCATAGATGGGCCACAAAGCTGGGCTAAGCAGGAAGTCCAACGTCGGCATGTCAAGTCGGTGGACGAGGCCATAATGGTTGCCGGGTCACTCTTGGAGTACCAGAGGGAGGCTCCAAGGCGCGAGCAAGAGGGCTGAGCCAAAGGTGGGGGAGAGACACATGTCCGTGAGCGGGACGCCGGGCGATCACCTAGTCGAGACCGGGGATCCACGCAAGGCCGACGAGACTATGAGGACAAGAAGAAAGCGTTCGTGCCCAAGGGGGGTTGCTTTCTGTGTAGGGGGCCTCATAAGGTGTCGGAATGCCCCAAGAGGGGGATGCTCACGGCCATGATTGTGCAACGAGAGGCGCAAGAAGGGGAGGAAGCACCCGAGCAGAGGCTTGGGGCTGCTCGAGTCTTGAGTGGCGGGGAGGCCATTCAAGTATTGAATGCCATGGAAGTGAAGCCACCACCTATGAGACCATGCGAGGGGCGCATGTTCATCGAGGCAAAGGACAATGGCAAGGAGACCAAGGCATTACTCGATACCGGGGCAAGCCACAATTTCGTGACGGAGGCCGAGGCCAAGGAATTGGGGCTTAATATTGGGGCCTTCGAGGGGAGGGTCAAGATGGCGTCCAAAGACACGCCCGTGCGTGGGGTAGCTCGAGCGGTGAAGCTACAAATTGGTGCTTGGGAGGGCCAGGCAGATTCACGGTGGTGCCGATGGACGACCACACACTTGTGTTGGGCATGGACTTCATGGGTAAGACCAATGCCATCCTTATGCCTATGCATAGCTCGGTGTATTTTTTTGGGCAGGACGGGAAGTGCTCGGTGCCCATTATATCCGACGAGGAGATAGGCGAAAGCGGGGAGCTGGGACGTATGGCGAGCATGCGTCTCGAGAAAGGAGGTGTCAACAGCGATCCAAGCAAGTTAGGCACGAGGGTGTCGGCCGAAGCCAAGAGGGACTCGGGGAGTTGCAAGGACGCTGTCCACACCAACAAGGCGGCCGAAGTAGGGACTCGGCCGGGAGGATCCAAGTCGGGTGACCAAGTCAGGGCCATGCCAAGGAAGTTGAGGACTTCAGAGGGCAATGGGGGCAAGACTAGGCATCCGAAGGGGCCAAAGCATGAGATGCGGAGGCAGCAACGGGGACGTTGCCGAATTGGGTGGGGGAGGATGTCACGCCCTCACAAATTTGACCAAGAGTCGGGGCAAATCGGGCGATGATCTTGCGAGCCAAGAGTGTCGAGGCGCCCGAGAACAAGACTTTTGGGACCGGCCAAGCTTGTCGCGTACGGGACGTCGATCTAACCAAGCGAGGCCGAGGCATGTAGCACCCGTTAGGCAGGGAGACGGGGCTAATGAGGTTTACCACGATTGTTGGCCCATCCGGATTCGTGTAGAACCTTCCGGAAGATCGTGGAACCGTGCGGAACATTGCGGGGCATTCTAGAGAGTCAAAGAGGTCCAAGTGTGGAATGCTATGGAACTCTCTAGAGAGGAATATCTCTTGGGATATTCCTAGAATAGTCTAGATAGTAAATAATAGCCGTTAGATCGAGTAGATCTTAGCCGTCCATCGGGTTGGACAACTTGTATATATAGGGGCTTAGAGTAGTTCATTTGCATCAATCGAACAAGTGGTAAAAGCCTTCATTGTAAACACTTTAGTGTGAGAAAGAGTGAGTTCTCTATCAACAACACTTGTGTGGTTTTCCTTTCGCGCTTAGGCACGTTCAAGCCGAGGGTTGTCCGACATCTTGCTTTCTTTCGAGAGCGTTTGGGAGGCTGACCTAGTAAAGCACGCGAGGGGCTGCTTGAAGGACTAGGTGCCGCACGGGAGCTAGCAAGACAAAGTCTATGTCCGTGACAGTATGCTTTTTTTCTTGGATGGGTTTGCAATCAATGATGAAATAGCGTTGGGTGTGAATTTAATGAATGAATTACCTTACCCTAACAAACTTTCCTTGGTCATTGCAAGGAAATATTATACCAATTTTAATTTATTCACCAAATCCTTGCAATATCATTTAATAAATTAATAATATATGACATCCAATTGGCATTTTTTTCGAATCTTGCCTGTTAAGAAAAATAGAATCTGGTCAGATTATAAGTTGTTAGTAGTTAAGTTTGTTTCGAAATAAAATACATTCAATTCAGTCATAACCTACACCCAAGTAATTCACTCATTCGTTGGTCCATGGGCCGCAGCATACCCAATTTAATCTCCTTTTTCGGCCTTATGTTAGCTCTGGAAACTGACAAGAATGTGGACTTATTGTTACAAGAATTTACTGGGCCGACGTAAAACATTTGGGCAGTGGGCTTAATTATTATTCCCAACGCTTTGTGAAGTAGTTCGGATACAGATGGGGACCAAGTTAGACGTAAAACCTGAAATGTTACCCTAATGTTGAAGCAACCATCAGGATCAGCAAACTTTTGCAAACTGAACTTAGTAGTAAAATGACGCGAACGCAGGATATAAATAATCGCAGCAAGTTCCCCTTTAGTGCAATATAACGATTGATTACAAAAAACTGAACTGTCAACGATAGTAAACATAGTTTTTAGAAAAGAATCAATCGATTCTCCTAATCTTCACACTACGTAAAGGTAAAACTCTAGTCTAAAATAGATTGAGACAGAAATATGATGAAAGCTCTCTCATATACTTTTTCCAAGAACCGAATATCTAAACCCGGAAGACACGCCTCGACCAAAATCAGGATAATCGTTTTTTTCATAGAGACTTTAACATCATCTCATCTCATCTCTCCTCTCCCCACATAGATATGTTATTTGCATCTATGAGAAGTGATCGAGCGGATCGAGTAATAAAAATAATAGCGAATATCGACGAAGTATACTGCGCTCAACAGACAAGTGTACCTATAGAAATAAGTAACAAGTATTCGAGTACCGAACCCAAAGGAATTATATACTTTAGAAAATCGTCGTTTAAATATCCTTAAATATTTCTGATTTGATAAAAATATAAATAACGACAAACTAAATAAACGTTAAACATAAAAATTTGATAAAATATCGATAACGGGGTTGGGACGACTTTATGAAAGCAAAGTATTTGAGACTTCGAATCCCCTAGCTCGATCGAAACGTCTGACAAATGTAATGAGATTTTAGTTATCAGTTACCTAAAGATCGTGGAGATTCCTGTAACATGCGTATGAGTTCATATGACTGACTAAACTGCGCCTTATCACACGAAACTTGTAAACAACTAATCTCCGAGTTAAATAGCCGGCCAATATTCCCTAACTACTTAACCGAAGATCACTTGGAAAAACGGTGAATTCTGCTATTGGATTTGACTCTAATCCGGCGGGGTATTTCAACCTATCTCTAGCGATGAGTTTATTCCACATAGGAATGGTTTAATGATGCCCCTCTCTCGACCGTAGTGTACGATTTTCCGAACTAAGCTATCTTAAACACATAGACATGATGAAGATAGCTATATAGTTCCAATTACGTAGACATAATTGAAATCATTCGATTCATAAACAAGCAAAAAATATATACGAACGATGTTGCTAGGATTCATCTAATCTCAAATACACAGGATTTAGCTATTCATATGGAAAATTAACACAACGGAGGATACAAATAACATAAAGGAAAACATAGTATCTTGCCTCAAATTTGGCTCAGGATTAATCCTTCGTTGAGTATTTTCGTAGTGGTGGGCGACTGAGAAGGAAGGTGCTTGGTGAGATGGTTTCGACCCTCGCGAACGGTTCTCTTGAGAGTGAGTTGAGAGCTTCGTCGGATTTTGATTCGGAATCGAGCTCCTTGCTTAAGCCTTATATGATCGTGTATATGGCCTATTTCTCTCCTGCCGGCTCACCCCCCGAGTTGCCTACGCCGCCCCCTCCGCTCGTTTCCTTCCCTCTATCAAAATCTTCACTTGGCTGCTTCAAGAACGGCGTGAGATTGCATCTTGACTTTCTATCTTGAGCCGTGAGCTCTTTTTCACCTTGTGTGAGGCGTATGTGCTTGTGGGCCTCTCGTTCTTCAGTGTGCGTGTATGAGTATGTATGTGTGTTTTGTGTATCTATTTGATCATTTTGAGCAGGCTTGGGCTCTTTTATGGATCTGGTTTAATGTGCTATATAGGAACTGATGGGCCGAGTTCAAACCCAATTTTCTGGCAGACTGCGCAACATCGGCGCAAATGAAATATATGTGCTCGGATATCCAAATTCCGATTCGTAAATTCTGCCACAAAATAGACTCGCAGAAGATGGCAACCATATAAATATCGTAGCGTAGTTCCTCTTGGAGATGAGCAGTTTATTCATCAAAGTTTACTCCAATTATCGTATTGAAATCCATAAAAATATAAATTAATTAATGTCCCGTTTGGATTCTGGATTTCGATTTGAAATCCGAATTTTGCCCAAATCTTTCATTTGGCGATCGCATCGAATTGGATTTTGATTTCATCCAAATTCGAGAGGAACCCAAACTTCTATAATTCGCCAAATTTGAAATTCCATGTCAAATGGTCCGTTTCGAAATTCAAAGCGGAGCACATAACGAGTTTTCGTAACTGATAATAATAATAATTTATAGCCTAAGAATAATAGTATAATAATAAGTAGTAATAATGTGAAAATATAATAATAACTAATAACAGTAATAATAATAATTAGGGGGTGGACGATGAGTCGAGCCGATTAGCAACCTCGATGAGCCGACTCGAGCTCGTTATGGATTCGCGAATGAGCCGGCTTGAGCTTGACGATCTCTTGTCAAGGTCGAGCTCATCACAGGTTCGCGAATGAGCCAGCTCGAGCTCACTCGTGGTCGCTCGAAAATTCGCAAGCCAGCTCACGAGCTTATTTGATTTTATATATATTCATCATTTTTTATTCTGTTTTGAACATTTTCAAATTCTTTTACAAAAAAGTTAGAAATGGAGTTCGACGAGCTTCACGAACTCGAGTCGAGCTCTGTTTTGAAATCCGAATTTCGAAATCATAACATTTGCAACACAGTGAATTTGTTTTTGAAATTAAGATTTTGAAGTTCATAATTTAAAATGAAACGATTTCGTTCAAATACGCGAATCCAAACGCACTCTAAAGCTTTTTAAAAAAACGTATCAAGACGACTTAATTAAGCCTGCAAAAGACATATTTATTTATTTATTTTTTTTTTCTAACGAAAGCCATTGAATTCAATTCATTGCCAACAATTATTTATTAGAAATACAAACAAATAAAAAAAAAAAAAAAAACCTTTATCAAGAAGTGAGAGAATTTGACTTCAGTGCACTTAGCTTTTCTCTACACGGTTCTGAGTCTACCAACTTCATCCAAAAGCTAGTCAAGCGTTTGCTCAAAAACCCACGTAATCACCACCGTCATCTAATTCCATACGGCAGGCGTGATGTGAGCAAATTCGGCTTCTATTGTGTGGTGTGGTTGATGGGAAGTTGTAATTTGGTTACTGCTTAGTTTTTTCAATATTGATTTGAGTCTTGACATGGTATGCCTAGACTTCTTTTCATGCGCATATGCTTTCAAGGTATAAGCTGCCTTTCATTTCAGTTGTCTAATGCTTGCAGAACGCAGCCGCTGAATACCACGCTTAATGTTACAATGAAGATTGGTTTTCTTTAGCTTTGCCATAGGAATTAAGGAGGGTATCTTATAAAGTGCGAAAATGTGGTGGATGTTGGTGCCCCATTTGTTCATGTTATGTTAATGTTTGCTTGGGATGATCATTGAGTAACTCGTGCGGTACTTGGGCTTTCAGAACAGACTATTTAATGAGTGTTGTTAAAATTATGTTTTCTTTCCTTCCAACTACTGTCGTATGGCAAGCAAATTTTGTGAACTTTTTTAATGCATAAGGCAGAAGGAATAATATAGCTCTATGTGAAAGTATGTTAACCTTCTGATTGGTTCCTAACTTTAGCTCGTCCATGTTGTCTCTGTTTTCCTGCAATTGCAAGATTTCTCTATAAAAATGTCTTTCGATTCCTTAAAAATGGCTGTTTGATCGATTCAGGGTGGACTTCCAATGTACTTTGCAACTCGTGCCTTTCACTGGAGACACAACCTCTGACTTTTTTTGGCAAAAACCAGTCGAAAAAAATCGTCTTGAGGAGTTTTGATGCTCTTAACCGTTATGACTCATTCATAAATATTAGTTGGCCACTCAAACATTGGTTTTCCGTGTTATCAAGGGTATGGTAACATTGGAGTAACATCTAGATTTGATTTTTTTTTCCCCTTTTGTGAAACGAATTGCTTTAGATAATCCCGCCCTTGGATATGATATGGGATGGTGGAAAGACGAACATTTTCACGCAGCAGATGAATTTGGGGATGGTCGAATAAATATCACACAGTTTAACGAGTAAGTATTTGGTCAATAAATATGCACTAATTTCCATTCGTCTACTTAGATTCTGCTTTTCTTCTCTTCATTTGAGTTAAATGAACAATTTCTTTTCGATCTTAGTTTCCTTCATCCAGTCGATACAAGCAATCCCAAGTTGCCCCTTTGGTTCTGCAAAGAATAGATAAGGTCTTCTTTCTACATTTACTCTAAATAAAGCTATAATTCTGTGTTCTGATCTTTGATGGCTGCCATACCATACCATTACAGGGAAAGAGATGGTGACAAAGATGGTAAGATTGGCTTCAAAGAGTTCTTCCAGGGCCTTTATGACATTGTCAGGAACTGCGATGACGAGGATCATAATTCTTCGTCTCACGATTCGATTGAGGCCCCAGCTAAGAAGCTGCTCGATCAGCTCGACAGAGATGGTGATGGGTAATAAAACTTTTCTTGCCAAACACCTTTTCCTTAAGTTTGTGTTACTAAGCTATTGTTATAAATCATGGGTATCTTTCTGATATTGAACTGCTGCCAATAATTGGAAAGGTTCATCC
Organism: Craterostigma plantagineum; assembly: GCA_027422505.1. Classification (NCBI taxonomy): domain Eukaryota; kingdom Viridiplantae; phylum Streptophyta; class Magnoliopsida; order Lamiales; family Linderniaceae; genus Craterostigma; species Craterostigma plantagineum. Next base: position 971,390 of record JAPQWV010000145.1, read on the forward strand.
TACTGAGAGATGTTATGCTAAACAACAGGCAGATTACGTCATGCAACAGGTATTTCGCACAAATGGGACTTCAAAAGTTTTCCGAAGTTCGTATGTTATATACTCACTGCCATTTTCATTGAAAATTCACGTGCTACCCATAAAAAAAAAAAATCGAATCTTGACGAGTTTGAAGCAACATTATGTTTATTTGCAGGCAGATACGGATAAAGATGGGCGTATTACGTTGACAGAGATGATTGAAATTCCATATGTTTTCTACAGTTCTTTGTTCGACGAGGATGACGATGATAACGATTATGCATTTCACGACGAATTTCGCTGAATCCATCCAAATTATTCATATCCCAAGTGAGAACATCTTGAAATTCAGTGGTTATAATTCTTTTATGTAAAACGAATTTCCTCATAGCTAACTATACGAATGATCAATTAGGGGCTCGGATACTCTGCGGTGATGAAAGTGGCATAGCCATGCGGCGTTTTCTTCAGCACCTTGTGCGATATATTATTCGAGATCGACGGAGGTTGGGCGGGATCTCATCTGTTTGTCTGCTTTTTGTGTTATTAGAGATTTTGTATTTCATGCCTAATTAAAAACTGTACCTCCATTTAATTTAAGGGTATAATCAAATATTTTTGGTTGAACTGATTATTTGCTTTGAGTTTGTGATTCATGATTTAATCAAATTACAGTGGTATTCTCTTCATTGTTACTCCAAACTGCGTTCTTGATTTCGACTTTTTAAAAAACCCTACAAGTTAAGGGTATTTTCGTCATTTTACATGGCCTCTTTTTATAAAATTGTAGGGGACACTTATAAGCAGGGACCCATGCTATAACCAGCTGGACCCTGATGCTGTGCAGCAGACGCAGCCACGCAGGGGACCTGCTGGATAGCAGGAGACTCGTGCTATATAGCAAGACCCTAGGGTATCCTGTGTTGCTGCACATCATTGGGGTCTCCTGCTAGTAGCACGAGTCCTCTGCATCTGGCCATAATATATAAAATATATGTGTTAGTGATTTGGACATGAGACCTCACTTACTGCTTGAACGTTTGACCACACAATGATAAGGGCATAACCATCATTTTACACTTGAAAGTCATTTTGTTAAGGTTGGCCATGTCAAAGTCCATTTTCTTAAAATTCCTTTTGGAGTTGGAGTTATATAATGGAATACATGGGTTGAGATCCTCCATTCCACTGTGTTCCACTAGGCATTCCAAGTCAATATTATACGTATTTCTCTAAAAAAAAATGCATCAAAGTTACATATCTTTTCTTGTTTAAATACTCGATATGATGATATCAAGATCTTTATAGGTGTTTAAATACTTGTGGGTAACGATTCTTTCTAAGTTGAACTACCTAGTAGAAAGGCGGTTTGGAATAGATGATCTCATGCCACGTACATTGGAGTTTCAACCCCCAAATAAAAGCGTTCTTGTTTGTAATCTAGACAATGTCGCTTTTTGCTCAAGCGACAACAGAAGATAACGTTGGCAGCCGTCAAATAGTAAAGCGCTAATTCCTATATCGTCTTCTCAAGTTCAAATCAAAACCTAAAGAGTGAAGGAAGAAAATGCAATTCTCAGCACTCACCCTTCACAAACCACCACAGCACAATTAACCCTCAGGCTCCATTTCTCCGCCATACCCATCATAGCAACAAGCCGAAGACCAACCCTCAGGTGCAGACGCGCCGCCGTTCGAACACGGCAATCGATGTCGAGGCGGGCACTGGCTTTTTGTCGGCGTTAGGGCGCGCAATGGAGGAAGAAGAGTACCGAAAAGCTAGGGCTGAAGTGCATAGGAAGGGATTCGATTTGGAAGGGTATTCCATCGAAGGGACGTCGATTGGAGGGCGCGAGACGTGCGTTATTGTGCCTGAACTGAAGTGTGCATTTGACATTGGGAGGTGCCCTTCGAAAGCTGTGCAGCAGAATTTCCTGTTCATTACTCATGCTCACCTTGATCACATTGTATGTGATGCTCAACTCACCTTTTTTTTTTTTTTTTGGTATGCTTCTCTATTCTGTGATGGTGTGGTTGATGGGGGTCTGTAATTTGTTTACTGCTTACTTTTCAGTTTTGGTTTAAGTCTTGCACACGATATATACCTATTTTCTTTCAATGTGCGCATGCTATCAAGGTATATGCTGCCTTTCATTTCAATGCTGACCTGCAGAACGCTGCAACTGAATATTGCGCTACTTATGTTGCAATAAAGATTCCTTTTCTTAGCTTTGCTATAGGAATTATGGAGGGGTTCTTTACAAATTGCGAAAATGTGGTCGAGTTTGATGCCCCATGTGTTCATACTATGTTAATGTGTACTTGGGATGATCATCTGGTAACTCAATGGTGCAATGACTCGGGGCTTCACAACAGATTATTTCGTGGATTGTTGAAAATTACCACACTTTTTTTTCGGTTTCATGTCTGTGAGTGTTGCTACAAATCATATGATAAGAAAATTGTAGGGGCTGTTTTAATGAATGCATCAGGCATAATGAATTTACTCCATAGACCAATATGAGAAAGTATGTTAACCTTCTGATTAGTTCCTAACTTTAGCTCTTCCATATTGTCTCTGTTTTCCTGCAGTTGCAAGACTTTTCTATAAAAATGTCTTTCGATTCCTGGCTGTTTAATCGATTCAGGGTGGACTTCCAATGTAATTAGCAAGTCGTGGCGTTTACAGCTTGAAACCTCCAACAGTGTTTGTGCTGCCCTGCATAAAGGAGGACGTCGAACGATTGATCCATATATTCATAGAATAGAACCGTGGGCCAATTCGAATTGAACTTCGATTTGGTAGCACTCGACATAGGTACAGTTTGAGCTGCTCTTTCTGCAATGTTTCGACCTCGAATCTTATTTTAAGTGTGATGATGAATATTCTCACGGGAAACTTATGAATTGCGAAACGATCTTTTCCTGAGACCATTCAAAACGCACCACGTAATTTCCAGTCGGGTGCGCGCAAACAACTTGCTTTCTCTTTTTAGTTTGCATTGAGAGTCCTTTGGTCATATTGTGTAAGTGAGATTCTTTGTTGTGTAATTTTTAGACAATTTTCCTTTGAGATTGATACGCCTTGTTTTCTAACTCCATATGTGGGTAATTCGTCGTAGCCACTGCTAGGATGGTTCTGCTATTGAATTCACAGGCATTGGTAGCTGTCACATTAAACCCTTACTGATTATGGATGATGGTGTAGGGTTACGTTGTTTACACGGTTAGTAAGGAAACTGAGGAAGCAATACGTGCACTTGAAAGGAAAACAAATCGAGAAGCTAAAGAAATCCGGTGTTGAGGTGAGTTGTTATTACATCTCTCCCTCCCTATATCGGAAGAACTCTTTCTCAAACTACATTCTTGACCTAAAAGTTGTATTTTATTGTCAGATTACAGACACCATATTAAGCCCTGAGGTGGCTTTCACTGGAGACACAACCTCTGACTTTTTTCTCGATCCACGCAGCGCCGATGCTTTGCGGGCGAAGATTCTCATAACTGAAGTAAGTCTCTCCTCTTCGTCTTACAAGTTGAAGTGTTTTTGGATGATAGCATCGGTGTTGAGCAAGCAAGAGAACACGGCCATTCTCAAATATCCGAGGTAATATTTCTTCATCTGCACTTCCTAGGGTGGTAATAATCGAAGTTTCTTCTTATTATTTTCGATTATTTGCCACTATTGTTTCCATTCTTTCTTCTATGTCATCAATGTATTCTAATATTGTGCTTTGATGCAGGATATTTGTCAAGCTGTGTCGAAATTGCAGTCGAAAGTCTCGGCTAAAGTTGGTGCCATAACAGAGGGATTCAAGTCGTAGTCACACACACACACGCACTACACTTTAGTACAGAACCCTTTTTCTTCTTCATTTAATTACTTCTGTAACACTAATAAATACATATTATTTCGATTTAGTAACTACAATTAGCCGGCCAACTATGCTAAATACGTAAAAAACTACATGCGTTAATAAAAGAAATAAATTTTAATATAAATGAAGTTCTGCTCTGTTTTATAGGGGTCGAATCAATCAAAGTCAATAAGACAATTGACAGCGTCACGACTCGCGAGTCCAAATTTTCACATACCTTTTTGCCCAACTATAATTAATAAAATATTAATGATATATCCGTTTGAATACAGGGGTATACGCGCGACTTCTCCCTCACGCTCAAAACACCCGCGATTCCATCTCAGCTCTCAAAACACCCGTGATTCCATCTCAGCTCTCAAAACACCCGCGATTCCATCTCACTCAAGCTCTAGGTCCATACAGCAATGGCGGACGATTACTTTTCCACTTATTCCGACTTTAGGGTGCATGAAATGATGCTGAAAGTAAGTGCGTTCTATCAATCGTCAATATGAAATTAATCTTCAATTAGTCGAGCAAATTGGTGATTTTTTCTCTCTTCAATTGTCGTAGGACGAAATTAGGATGGAAGCTTATGATCTTGCAATTCATAGGAACGCAGATCGAATTCGCGACAAAGTAAGCACTAAATATGGTGTTAATGTGTATTTGATTGATTCTGTGACTGTTGGTTTTCAAGTCTCTGATTACGATTACTAAGAAATTAGCCTCAGCATCAAGGAAAATTAGCTCTCCAGTGAGAAGAGCTTAAAGCTTCACTTGATACATGAAAGCTTTTTCAGTTTAGTCATGGTAGCCGTTTCTTACTCCTAATAGGCACAAAATTTCCTTTTCTTACTCCTCTTAGGATCGGCTAGTTTTATTTCGATTTTTTCGGTTGCCTATAGAGAATTTTACTAAGCCAAGGCTGAGTTCATAGCTGCACCGAGTCTAGGCCAATGCTTGAAAAGCTCTCTCGTAAGTGTTTGAAAATGACATATGTTGCAACACAAGTGAAAGAAGATGCTGTGAATAACATCAAGCTTTTGCTGTTGGAATTCGAGATTTCAGTTTCGTTTGTTCATCTTCCTTCCCTGCATTTCTTGGCTGCATCAAGGTCATTTTCCTACTGAAATGGGAAAACAAGTACCGCTTTGTCACAGTTTAGCCATGGTATCCCTTTCCTACTCCTCATAGGCACAAAATTTCCTTTTCTTACTCCTCTTTGGATTGGCTATTTTTATTTCGATTTTTTTGTTGCCTATAGAGATTTTTACTAAGCCAAGACTGAGTCACTAGCTGCACAGAGTCTAGCCCAATGCTTGAAAATCTCTCTCATAAGTGTTTGGAAATGACATACGTTGCAAGAGAAGGGAACAAAGATGCTGTGAAAAACATCAAGCTTGCTGTTGGAATTCTGATTTCAGTTTCGTTAGTTCATCTTCCTTCCCTGCATTTCTTAGCGGCATCAAGGTCATTTTCCTACTGAAATGGGAAAACAAGTACCGCTTTTTCACAGTTTAGCCATGGTATCCCTTTCCTACTCCTCATAGGCACAAAATTTCCTTTTCTTACTCTTTGGATTGGCTATTTCTATTTCGATTTTCTTGTTGCCTATAGAGATTTTTACTAAGCCAAGACTGAGTCACTAGCTGCACCGAGTCTAGCCCAATGCTTGAAAAGCTCTCTCATAAGTGTTTGGAAATGACATACGTTGCAAGAGAAGGAACAAAGATGCTGTGAAAAACATCAAGCTTGCTGTTGGAATTCTAGATTTCAGTCTCGTTTGTCATCTTCTTTCCCTGCATTTCTTGGCTGCATCAAGGTCATTTTCCTACCGAAATGGGAAAAGAAGTCCCGCTTTTTCAGTTTAGTCATGATAGCCGTTTCTTACTCCCAATAAGCACACAATGTCCTTTTCTTACTCCTCTTTGGATCGGCTATTTTTATTTCGATTTTTTCGTTGCCTGTAGAGATTTTAACCAAGCCAAGACTGAGTCGCTAGCTGCACCTGAATCTAGCCCAATGTTTGAAAAGCTCTCTCATAAGTGTTTGGAAATGACATATTTTGCAAGAGTAGAGAACGAAGATGATGTGAAAAACAAGCTTGCTGTTGGAATTCTAGATTCAGTTTCGTTTGTTCAGCTTTCTCCCATGCATTCTTGGCTGGATCACGGTCACTTTCCTACTGATATGGGAAAACAAGTCCCGCTTTTTCAGTTTAGTCATGGTATCCGTTTCTTACTCCTCATAGGCACACATTTCCTTTTCTTAATCCTCTTTGGATTGGCTATTTTTATTTCGGTTTTTGGTTGCCTATACTATAGAGAAGCCAAGGCTGAGTCACTAGCTGCACCGAGTCTAGCCCAATGCTTGAAAAGCTCTCTCATAAGTGTTTGGAAATGACATATGTTGCAAGATAAGAAAAAGAATTTGAATTCCACTAAATTGATGATTTGAGAAACATCAAGCTTCCTGTTGGAATTCAGAATTTCAATTTCGTTTGTTCATCTTTCTTCCATGCATTTCTTGGCTGAAACGGGATAAAGAAGTCCTGCTTTTATGCTTGAGAAATTCCCTTCCCGTCAATCTCTTTTATGACTCTCCCATCCCCCACCAAGGCTACAAAAGTTTTGCTACTAAGGTGGCTCTGAAGTTTCAATGAAGCTACTTCTTGCTCCTTTCCTTTGACACACCTCTATAGGGCGATTTGGTACCTCACAAACCACTACCTTTGAAACTACTCCACAACATTTAATCGAATTTTTTTCTTCAAAGTCCCTTAATTTTGTGCGATAGATTTAGATACTTATACATTTTTTCTGTTCTGTCTTTGCTTAAAATTCCATTCTTTACGTTCTTGCAGAGAGTCATTGATGTGGGATGCGGAACAGGCATTCTCTCCATACTATGTGCTAGGGCAGGGGCTAAGAGAGTGAGGAAGAAACTAATTCTTTGCTTTATTTTATGTATTTAATTCTTATAAATGTTGCAGGTGTATGCAGTTGAAGCTAGTAATATTGCTCAGATAGCCAGAAAGATCGTGAAAAAAAACAAGATGGAACACGTGATTAAGGTTCTACACGGGAGGGTTGAGGTGACTAGTTATATTTACGAGTTAAGTTAGTTAGTGAATCTACTGAGTATGTTCGTTTTTTCTTAAGGATGTAAAGATTAAAAAGAAAGTTGACGTGATCATATCCGAGTGGATGGGCCACGTCTTGTTGTACGAGGTAATTGTGAATTTTAATCACTTTGTAATTTTGGTTTCGCTCATTCTAACGTATATTCATTTTTCCTAGAACATGTTGAGATCTGTAATCTGGGCGCGGGATAGATGGTTGAAGCACGGCGGTCTGATGCTTCCATCGTCTGCGAAGGTGCTCTCTCTCTCTCTCTGTCTCTCTCTCTCTCTCTCTCTCTCTCTCTCTCTCTCTCTCTCTCTCTCTCTCTCTCTCTCTCTCTCTCTCTCTCCCTCTCTCTCTCCCTCTCCCTCTCCCTCTCCCTCCCTCTCTCCCTCTCTCGCTCTCTCTCTCCCTCCCTCCCCCTCCCTCTCCCGCTCTCTCTCCCTCCCTCCCTCCCTCCCTCTCCTCTCCCTCCCTCCCTCTCTCTCTCTCTCTCTCTCTCTCTCTCTCTCTCTCTCTCCCTCTCTCTAACATCATGTTATTAATTGAAGCTGTACATGGCACCCGTCACCATGTCTGGGGAATACGAAGACAAAATTAATTTTTGGAGGAACGTTCATGGAGTTAACAGTGAGTCTTCATTTTGTATGATATTTTCTTGTATTGTTTATGTCGCTTTTTACTTGACGTGAACGTTGCTTTTGTAATTTAACTTCGATTTTTCTTCTCCAGTGTCTGTCATAGCACATCTAGCAAAACAGGATTTTGAGAAACCTCTAATTCAAGGAATCTCTCGTAGGCATCTGCTTTCGAAGAATCCTCATCTTGTAAGTTTTATATATACTCAGCATCATTTAGTAAATAATTGAACTTGACTATTTTTGAAATATTGCGGTCTAACATTGACTGTGACAGGTTTTGCATGTTGACTGTGGCAAAGTCAAAGGAGATGAAATTCAAAGAATTTCCTCCGACTTTAGTTGCGAAGCAAAATCTGAAGGTAAAAGAGCCTTCACTTCCCCATGGATATCCTTTTATATGTTGAAATTCAAATTAAACTGTTGTGGGAAAACATCAGCTTTTCTATTTTATCATGTAGCTGATCTCCATGGCTTTGGATTCTGGTTCGAAGCAGAGTTTGATACTCCTAGAGGACAACGTAATGTCATTCTGTCGACGAGACCGAGACGTTCCGACGATGACCTAACTCATTGGGACCATGTAATGCTTTTGGAAAATTGTTGGTAACGTTTATTGTTTATATGCTCTTCTAATTTGATCCTACCTTGCCAATATGCAGACTGTCGTTCACCTTGGCAATCGGGTCAAGGTGGAGGAAGGAGAGTTGATCACTGGTTCTGTAGAACTAACACAAATGGAACATGAACATCACAGACCAATGCGTATCAAACTCGAATGCTCGTAAGTCTCCTTGCAAAGAACACTATTATTATTATTTTAACGATTTTTGTTAGTATAGTTGTTAATGAGTTCCCATTTTATATATGTTTGTGTTACAGAGCAGGAGAATTATCTTTCAACAGAGACATGATACTGCAACCCTAGTGATTGTTGCAGCTTTGCTTCACCCGACCATGTCTTTTCCTCTTCTTTTCTATATCTCGGACTCGTTGGAATTATCCAAAGGTAGGTACGAACTACAAAGCATATAACGAAAAACAATAGTTTCCTGCATTCTTATAGCTTGGATAAAACTGGGAACATAATAATAATAATCGCAATTCACTGCTGAATAAACTACAAGCCCAACACCTTTTCACGACAAATCTTTTTTTTTTTTTCTTTACCAGCGAGAAGAGAAACTCTCGCTGTTCTGTTCTATCGACGGCCTTTTTCATTCCATCATTTACGGTTTGGCTTTTTTTTCTGTAAACTCTCACTATATGCACATATATATAATTATCTTCGCACTGCGTAGTACTAACACTTTCAGAGCAAGCAAGATTTCATGTGAAGATTCACTAGAAAAAAAAAAAGAAAAGAGAGAGAGGACTTATCAATCTCTACTGAGGTGTGGTCCCCGCTGATAGAAAGAAGGCCCCCATTTGAGAAAAAAAAAAAAAAAATCATGAAGAAAAAATTTTGGACACAGAGCTGTCTGAAGAAGAAGATGATGACGATATTGCTGCAGGCTCGTTGAAGAAGACGAGCAAAGATTAATTCAGGGCCGTTGGATTGGATTGTTCAATAAGATCAGAGCCGTTGTGTCTTGATGGGTAAATAGAAGACGTGTGAATTGACGACGACGCCTATTGTTTCAAGCAATAGCAAGGTGCAATTTTTTCTTCCCTTTTTTCTTTTCTATTTTTTTTTTCTTTCGTATTTTACTTGGATTATAAAATAATTAACAGCAATAAAAACTAAATAAAATATGTTCGCTGGGCGGAAATGGAATTGCGTCTGGCTGGCTTTGCAGTCCCCAAATTCGGATGAATTAGGGTTCGGCTTGCGATGATATGACTAGTCTATCTACAGATTCCAATTCTTCTACAGTTAATACCCAGATTATGTTTCTCCATCAAAGTCGACATGGCCGACTTCAGTCAGATACGGAGACGCCGTTCGAACACGGCAATCGAATTCGGAGCTGGCACGGGCTTTTTGTCTGCTATAGGGTTGGATTACATAAGAATGGATTCAATTTGGAAGTGATGTCGATTAGCGGGATTGAAGTGTTGTGCAGTAGAAACCCATGCTCATCTCGATTACATGGTACGTTATGCTCCAATTTTAATTTTATTTTTATTCTTTTAGTGTTTGATTCTATGCGATTCTTTCACTTTGTGCTTGAATTCTGATTACTGCTTGGTTTTTTAAAATTTGATTCAAGTCTTGTAAATGATATACCTAGTTTTCTTTTCATGTCCATATGCGTTTAAGTTGTATCCGTCCTTCCTTACTGAATTCAAGCTACATGCTGCCTCATCACTTCAAGAGTCTAATGCTTACTTTCAGAATTAAATAACGACAGCTCAATTCTGCGTTAGTAAAGTTGCTGTAGATATATTTGTTCTTATTCTTTAGTGTTGTTGCTATAGGAATTAAGAAGGTTTTCTTTCAAGGTATAAGCTTCCTCTCATTTCAATGGCCTGATGCTTATCTGCAGAACGCAGCAGCTGAATACCACGTAGTTATGTTGAAATGAAGATTGGTTTTGTTTAGCTTTGCCATAGGAATTAAGGATCCTGTAAAGTGTGGAAATGTGGTGGATGTTGATGCCTTATGTGTTCATAAGGATCCTGCAAAGTGCGGAAATGTGGTGGATGTTGCTACCTTATGTGTTCATAGTATGTTTGTGCTTGGGATGATCATTGAGTAGTTCAATGGTGCGATAGTTGGGCCTTCAGAACAGATTATTTTATGGATTTTTGAAAGATTTATTGATTACCACAGTTGTCTTTCGGTTTCATGTCTAATGGGTGTTCTTTCCTTCCAACCGCTATAGCATGGTAAGCAAATTTTGTGGATTGTTTTATTACATATGGCTATTGCGTACCTGTTTGAGAAAGTATGTTAACCTTCTGATTGGTTTCTAGCTTTTAGCTCTCCCATATTGCCTTTGTTTTCCTGTAATTGTGATATTCTTCATAGAAATGTCTTTTGATGTCTAAAAGAACTTCACGTCGGCTGTTTGATCGATTCAGGGTGGACTTCCAATGTACTTAGCAACTCGTGGCCTTTACAGCTTGAAACCTCCAACAACAGTGTTTGTGCTGCCCTGCATAAAGGAGGACGTCGAACGACTGATCGAATATTCATAGATCCATGGGGCAAGTAGAACTGAACTTTGATTTGGTAGCACTCGATATAGGTACGACTTTTAGCTGTTCTTCTTCTAGGTTTTGAATTAGACACGTTACGTCTTATTTTAAGTGTGATAAATATTCTCAGGGGAAACTTATGAATTGAGAAACGATCTCGTCGTGAGACCATTCAAGACACACCATGTAATTCCCAGTCAGGTTGGTGCAAACAACATTCATTGCTCTTCTTATTGTGTATGGATAGTCCGTGTAATTTTTAGTCGTTGCTGTGTAAATTTTAGACAAATTTGAGATTCTCGTGTTGTTTGGCTACTGAATTCAGACATTTGAACCTGTCACATTACGTTGCCATGAACCCTCATTGACTATGGATGATTGTGTAGGGTTACGTTGTTTACGCGGTTAGAAGGAACTAAGGAAGCAATACATTCACTTGAAAGGAAAGCAAATCGAGAAGCTAAAGAAATCTGGTGTTGAGGTACGTTATGCTTCCGAATTTTTTTATTTTTTATTCGTTGTGTTTGATCATATGCGATTCTTATCTCTTGTGCTTGAAGTCTAGTTTTTCGAAATTTGATTCAAGTCTTGCTTAGTTTGCTTTTCATGTACACATGACTTTAAGTTGTATCTGTCGTTACTGAATTCAAGCGATCCTTATTGTGTAATCTGTATAATCATCCAAGTTTTACCGTGAAATCTTAGTGCTCGTTTGGTTCATAGGTTTATATTTAGGAGGGTTTAAATAAGTATGGGTCTATATAAAACAAATTAATGGGTATAAATAAAATGTGTGTTTGGTTGATGGGTTTAAATGATGTGTGTATGTTTGAATATGGGTTTAATAAATGGGTATTTGATAAAAGTACACTTTTACTCTCAGTAAAATTACAATATACGTGCAACAAATAAAATTTTACAAAGCCATTAAAAGACGCCATCTTTAAATAATAAATTGTTGATGTCATTGACCACTTTCCTTGGACTTTTCAATCAGTGGAAAAGTAGAACCATTTAACACAAACATGGCTGCCGATGCGACACAAAATAATTAAAATATAAAGCTTTTCTTGTAATTAATTTTGTCACCTTTGAACAGCTGCCGATGCGACACAAGGTAATTAAAAAAATAAAGCTTCTTGTAATTTGTTCCTCTCACCTTTGAACAGCAGCGCAACTTGTGATTCCTCTGGAAAAAATGATTCCTCCTTGAAAAAGCAAAAAGAAATAGAAGACCGATTGAAGCCGTAACTTCTGCGAAAGACAGCGTCGTGTGTTTTAGTTGAGGGATATTAATGTAAATTAATTAGTGGGTTTTCAATAACCCACCTCAAGGGTGTGTTTATTTAAACCTACTCAAGTGGGTTTAAACATGTTTTATATAAAACCATAGTTTATATATATCCATGAACCAAACACATCAATATCTAGTAAACCCATGTTTAAAATTATTAAACAGTCGAACCAAACGAGGGCTTAAGGTAATAGAAAATGCAGAATAAAACTGAGGTTTTTGAGTCATTCATTTGTCTGCTACTATTGTTTCCTTTCTTGCCGTCGCCAATACGTCCTAACGAATTGCAGAATCGCTGAAAAATCTAGGGGTGAGCAAAAATATCCGGAAATCGGATTCCGATCCAGTATCCGGTTTTCAAAACCCAGAAAATGGATATCCGGTTTTAAAAATCGGATCGGATACGGATAGTGGTTTGTCTAAAATCCGGATATGGTATCCGGTTTTATATTTAACAAAAATGAAAAAATAAAAAAAGTAGTCCAAAAAGAAAAATTGATGGTCCAAGAATGAAAAAAAAATCATCTAAGTAGAACATTTAAATTTATATTATTTTATTATTGCAAAAATCTTGTTGGAGAATTGAGATAAAAAAACACAAAAACATCGAGATGCATGTTATAAAATTAATGTGAATTTGTGGTATTGTGTTTATTATTTATTATGTAATTTCGAATCATAAATTCACATATTGTGTGAATTACTATGTTCAGAAATTCTTATATTAAAAAATATATTTTTCTTATTGTGATAAGAAATAAAAAATATGATTTTGAAAAGAAAACAATAAAAAATATAGAAAAATAAATTTAAAAACTGGATGCGGATATCCGGTAAAAATATCCGAATAAAATCGGAGCGGATATAGATACCATTTTTCGATATCCGAATTTCGGATATCCGGTTTCGCTCGCCCTTAGAAAAATCTAAAGCTAAGAGAAAAGGTAAGAGAGACATAATCTCAAAATTCAATGCACAGCAGTTCCAAAATCAATCAAATGGTACTAAATTTCACTTTCCAAAAAGAATGGATTCTTGAAAATACAGCAGATGAGTATCAGAATTGTCAAGGGAGTTTATCGTTCGACAACGTAGAAGGATACCAAACCTATTCAAACAACACTTCATCCTTCATAATCTCAGAAGAATTTTATCCAGATACCGACTAAAATTATTTGTTGAAGAAACGTGCTCGGAAATCATATCTAATTTATTCACACACACACAATTGATTCATTTATTTAATTACAACATTATCTTAATTTTTAATTAATTCTGATTATGTCCTTACAAATCATTTCCCTTCTTTTATATACTAATAAATAATAAACATCTAAAAAATTACAATTTCATCTAAAAATATATAATATAAAAGGTGCAAAACGATACGAAAAAATAAAAAGTTTCATCACCTAAGACTCACCACTAAATAACAAAAACTAAAAAGTGCTACTGCTATATCTCTTAGGACCATATAAGATCTCTTCGACCGGAGAGAAGTTGGGAGTAAATTCAAACATGTCAAGGGTACCACGGGGAAGTTGGATACAAGCAGTTACCCTTTTCTTGTTAGGATGGCACAACAACACGGTCGAATGGCCATATTGTTGGCCCCTATTGCGGTATAGTATGCCCCCATTTGTTGTTCCGCAATACTGAAGTGGCCCACAACGTACCAACACGTTTCCATTGTAAGGGAAGCGGTAACTGGAGTGTCCTGACGGAAGATCGGGATGACGTCGTCTGAAATATTGTATTCGTGGGACCGCAATTTGAGTCCAAGAACCGTCGTCTTCATACTCTTCCATTTTCCATATGACGTCCTTATCCCGACTATACACGCCCAGATGATCATCCAATACCAACAACTCCAATATCCACGTAATTTTCCGATGAGGGGGAATAGGAATCCTCCTCGTAGTCTCTCGCGCAATGTCGAAAGCAAGGATATAACTACCAGCGCCACCATAACCTACCATCCAGTGAAACGCTCCGTTGCAGAGGACTATATTAGAGTCGTCGTTCCTCTCGGCACTTCCGAATAAGCTTGTGGGCAGCTTCCTCCATCTTCTGTCAACGCCTACTGTGAATATAGCATACGAATTATTTCTTGCTCCTTTCAACACCTTGTATTCGTTTGTCGATGGGCTGTGACCGAATATGTGGAAAATATCGTGCGAATCATATCCTCCTAATTTGAATATCCGACCGCCGTGATTCTCAAGGATTATCACCTTGCGCTCGTTTGTAATCGGATTTAGGAACGTGAGCGCGTCCAACTTTGTTTCCATCTCCTGTCTCAAGCACAGCAAGCCGTTGCACGAGCCTGCGTAACGAGCCCTCGATTCGAACATGTGATCCCTTGACTGGAGAATTGTGGTGATAACATTCTTGCCATTTTCGCACAGTTCAACCATATGACCTTTAAAGTGCGATTCAAAGATAGTCGATTTACCGTAGAACGTAGGCATAGGCTTGTTCTTTGCGTAGATGGAATAGAAAATAGGGCTTGTGATTACGTCTCGCCAGCGCTTGCAAACTAATGTGCACCGTCCGATGGATTTCAGTGGGAGTTTCGACAAGATCTCGGCTATTACATCGTCCGAGATTAGCTGCTCGAAGATCATACCGTAATCACTGATGAGCTCCTGTTTTTCCTCATCATTTTCTTCTAAACTTCGTGCAGTGCGTTTTCGCTTCTTCATGTTATTGTTGGGTTGGAGAAGATGACGGCTGCAGTTTATTTAGGATTATTTAGTTAGGGTTAATTACCCATTGACGGCGAAGTATGTTTATCTCTAAAATTCTATTCAAAACTTTGCCCAAAACCAATTAAAAGAACATGCCCACATAATAATAATAATAGTAAGGTACTACACTACCTCGACATCTTGAGGACCAAGTTAATCCCCATATGCACAAAAACCTTATAAAATACACAGTTTCATTCATGAATAAAAGAAAAAAACACGCATCGCTACGGCATCTTTTTTTAAAACCGACGGCATATTGATAACTAAATCCTTATTAAGGAATAAGAAAGACGAACAGAATAAGAACAAGAATCATATATAAAGCAAATAAAAAGATCCTTATCATATTATTCCTTACCAGAAGAAACTCCTCAGGATCATCAGACCGTCGCGCCTTTTCCAAAAAAAAAAAAAAAAACCAAGAAGAAGAAGAAAGAAATCTGGTTCAGTTTTTTCTAGCTCTTTCTCTTATCTTTTTTTAGCGTATGCGTCTTAAATTACGTGGATAGCCCTATTTAAAGACTGAATTAGTCCCTAACAGAATTTCCTACGTCTTAGCAAAAATCATATCCTTTTTTGTCCCAAGTTCTTGTCAATATATTACCTAATTTGAGGGTTTTCTGCGTAATATGGAAAGTTGGAAACTGAAAAGACCGTGGACTTATTGTTAGAGAGAGCCTAGTCAAGGATTTACTGGCCCGATTTAAAACATTTGGGCTGTCTTGGGCTTAGTTTTAATTTCACGATAAAAACTTACATAGGCTAAATAGCCCAACAAAGTCTCTCCAATAATATCATGATTTAGTAGAGAACAAAGGTTCATATTAATAGACATGTTCAACCTTAACCGGCGGTTGACGGTTATGGACTAACCGTAACCTAACCGGCCAGAGGCGGTTGACAGTTAGCCGTCCCCGATTTCCGGTTAATCTAACAGCCGGTTAGTCAACCGGCGGTTAAACCGCTGCTTTTTTTTTCAATTTAGTGCTAAGTTAAATAAAATTCGGTGTATTTTTCGTTAGAATACTATTTTGATATAATAATAAATTTTACGAATCATGAAATATATTACAAATTTACTACAATACAAAATATATAATTTCAAAATTTTCTAATTAATTATTATGTTAAATATTATTTCTAATTTCTTTTCATGTACACATGCGCAGGGGCGGATCTACATGGTGGCCGGAGGGGGCCACGGCCCCCCGAAAATTTTTGAAATTTTTAGTATTATGTATATTTATATAGCTTTTCTAGATATAAAGCATTCAGCGAATATTCTCTTAAAATGACTATCAGAGCAGTCTCAGTCTAATTTTTTTAAATTTTTATTCTTTTTTTCTTTCACTTTTCCCTTTTTAACCGTGTATTCCTTTTCTTATTT
Organism: Craterostigma plantagineum; assembly: GCA_027422505.1. Classification (NCBI taxonomy): domain Eukaryota; kingdom Viridiplantae; phylum Streptophyta; class Magnoliopsida; order Lamiales; family Linderniaceae; genus Craterostigma; species Craterostigma plantagineum. The sequence goes on from JAPQWV010000145.1 coordinate 987,612, forward strand.
TCTTTGTTTGCTATATTTAACAATTTAATTCTGTTAAATATTTACTTATATAAAGGTATTTTCGCAAATTAATCAATCAAAGCTTTAACAAATACAATGTCTGATTTTCAATAGTAATATTTAGTTTATTAAGTTTTATTTTATATCTAATTAAATTCTTTTTACTTTCTCTAGTTCTCATTATCATTCTTTTTTTCTTTCACTTTTCCCTTTTTAACCGTGTATTCCTTTTCTTATTTTTTTTTGTTTGCTATATTTAACAAATTTAAATTCTGTTAAATATTTACTTATATAAAGGTTTTTTCGCAAATTAATCAATCAAAGCTTTAACAAATACAATGTCTGATTTTCAATAGTAATATTTAGTTTATTAAGTTTTATTTTATATCTAATTAAATTCTTTTTTACTTTCTCTAGTTCTTATTATCATTCCTCCTCTATAATTTCTATATTATAGAGCAGCTCGTATCATCCCCCGAAACTAAAAGCGTCGTGGTAATATACGACGGCGCGATTTCCGAGGCTGCACCAGCTTTTTCGCTTTTCTATTTGCACTGGGGTGCGAGAGGCAGGTCCTCCGAGGTAGTTGCCGATGGTGAACTTTGGACGGCGAAGGTTCATTACTCTGCGAACGAGCTCATGCCTGAAGCGGCGTTGCAGCACGTCTTCTTGTCCGACGGTATCGAGGAGAGAAGTGGAGATATACACAACACTATCAGACTGGTCGATGGTGCGTTTGTCCAACTCATGGCCCACAAAGAGCTGATCAGTGGCGAAGGCATGGGCTTGTTCTTTGCGTAGATGGAATAGAAAATAGGGCTTGTGATTATGTCGCGCCAGCTCTTGCAAACTAATATGCATCGTCCGATGGATTTTAGTGGGAGTTTCGACAAGATCTCGGCCATTACATTGTCCGAGATTATCTGCTCGAAGATCATACCGTAATCACTATGAGCTCCTCTTTTTCCTCATCTTTTTTTCTGTTCGCCGAGCGTTTTCGCTTCTTCATGTTATTGTTGGGTTGGAGAAGGCGACCACCGCTGCAGTTTTATTAGGATAGTTTAGTTAGGGTTGCCCGTCTACGAAGTACTCTAAAATAATATTGAAACCTTTGCCTAAAACCCAAACGAAAACCTGCTCACATAACAAATATTTTATTCGAACAATTTTTTCGAAAGTAAAGTATATCACATCGACATCCTGCATCATAAGCTTGAATAAAGTTTCGTCCACGAAACAGAGAAGAAAAAAAACTAAATATTTATCAAGAAAAGGCACACGAGTAAGAAAAATAAGTAGCGAATAAACACATCATTCTCATATTATTAATTCAGTACCAGAAACCCCTCATGATTCACAGCTTCTTCAAATCTTCTTTTTCTTCTAAGCGTTTGCGTTTGAAATTCCGTGGATAGGTTTGCAACCAATGGTGGATTTAGCGTTAGGTGTGTCTATTTAATGAGTGAAAATACCTTACCCTAACAAACTTTCCCTGGTTCTAGCTAGGATATATCATATCCATTTTAATTTAGTCCCCAAATCGTTGCAGTATCATATAAAATAATACATGCATATATCTACAGTATAAACTCTATAAATTAATACGGTTGGGACCGGTCAAATTTATTAATTAAAGGAGTTATTAATTAATCGATAAATTAATAATTATTAATTTATCGATAACTTAATATTTTATTAATATATAGTGTATATTATCTCTCAAACTTCCCAAACATCAAATAACCTACCATCTATTATGTCCTTAATAAACGTCAAATTAAAGATCGAACTTCAAACTCCCAAGTCTATCATAATCGTATGGTGCTAATGTACATTTAAGTAATATTAGTAAATATATCAACAAAAAACAAATGACAATTGAGTCATTTTTCAAGTAATCTTCGTTCATGTAATATGAGAATATTTTGCATATGGAATTATTAATTTATAATTTATAGGGGACCTATAGGAATTATCGAAAATCTATTATCTTATAATTTTAGAGAATTATTAATTTAGTACGTTGTCCCCGAGTCGGGACCGGCCGAAAATATTATGTTAAAGAGTTTATTAAATTATCGAGTATTAATTTATAGAGTTTCTACTGTAGTTTTTTCCTTTCTTTTCCCAATCTTTGCCTATTAAGTAAAACAAAATCAGGTCAGATTATATGTTATTCGTTAAGTTTTTTCCGAAAATAAGGTACATTGAATTCAATAGTCATACCCTATACCCCAAGTAATTCCCTCATTCGCTGGTCGGTGGGCCGTAGCATACTAATTTATTACCTTGTTTTTTCTTTTTTTTTTTGGGGTGTTTTGGCTCTGTTAAAAATAAGGTCAAAAACCATTTAGTTGTTTATACTTAAAGATTTACAGCAACCAAGCTAACAGAAAAATTCATTTTCTGGGCATGGAAAATTACACGCAATAGGACATTTTCATATGATAGAATAGATGACTCTCTGTCTAATACGTCTGCAACGTATGTTTATATAAAGATGTTGAGAGAGAGAGAATATAATGTATAATCATCATCTTCTGTTTTGTCTAACCTGTGCCTTTCTTCACCAATCTAGCAGCAGCAAACAATTTCGACTTCATCTTCCTAAAATAAATTAATTGCCTCCGAAGAAAAATCTCATAAAGTTGCTCCGTTTTGATCGACTCTCTAACCAATCGAACAGGAGCAGCTTCGCTTCACTTGCATCGTTCGATGATGATGAGAACTTTTCTCTCCCAATCATCTGATTCTTAAGCTCATCAGCACTCGTGTTCCATCTTCAAAGGTACAATGCTAGACGAACCAAACATAATCATAGGCTGAAAAGTAGAGAGAAATTTATTTGCTTAGTTCAGCTATCTTTGATAAAGAATGAACAAAGACATAATCGGTCTATGAGGTTAAGAACTCGGAAGTGTCTGATTCAGCAGCAAGAAAATAAAGAAAGCCCTGTAATAATTTCTTGGCTTATACTTACTGAAGCACGGTTAAAAAAGATGCAGTGGTTTCATGTAGTGTGAGCAGATCAAGACACTGATCTTCAGTTTGGAGCACTACACTTTAGAGTCACTTGTTAAGTGGGATCAAAGCCCAACATGTGTTAAGATCGTAGAAACTCTCGGGTCACTTGTTGTGAATTCATAGTAATACTTTGTATTTTCTTACAATAAGAGCATCAGTGGAGTCAGTCACTACACTCAACTGTTCAGTCCAAACTGCATATGATAGATGCAATCAAGCCAACTAAATAGATACTTATGAGTAAAGTGATAAACCACTGATATTTCGACGGAATTTCCGTTGAAATACGGAAAAATAGAATAAAAAATTAGAATATTGTATATTTCGACGGAAATTCCGTCGAAATCTGTCACGGCCGTGACAGTCCATGCACGAGGCCGTGACGTCCACCAGAGGAGAACACTGCTTGGTGTCACGGCCGTGACACTTGTCACGGCCGTGAACACGTTGCACGTGGCCGTGACGCGCGGCAGAGGCTGAGTTTTGGCCTCGACATGGTCACGGCCGTGACCAGCTTTTAGAAAGATGTATAAGATACCTGAGAAGAACATGTAAATACACTGTTTGCGAGATCCTCATTTAACAGCTCAGGAAGTGGAGGCATTTGGCTCATGATCCCGGGAGTACTGTTCATGCTTCAGGTACAAAAACCAAATGGCTCTCACGTAACAAAGACACGAACAATTGAGAATATAATTGATGGATCAATTCAAATGGCATACTCGTTTATAATTGTAGTTAAGTTGTTCCTTGTGCGAAAGAACAGGTCGATGTTCTGATGCAGCTGTAATCGGTCAAAAGTTGCGATCAAGAACATACAAATGAACAGTTAGATCACTTCACTCAAATAAAGGTTCAACAAACAAAGAGTCATATGAGTGTTGTGCTATTAGTGACTCATTTGTTTGAAAGGCCTCAGTATTTTTGAAGGCATAATCAAGATAACAGTAGCTTTACCTTGAAAGTCGAAAGATTCTCAGAAATTAAACCGAGGGCCTGATTATTTTCTTCCAAAAGATGTTTCGTCGGCCCACTAATTTTTGAAGGCATAATCAAGATAACAGTAGCTTTACCTTGAAAGTCGAAAGATTCTCCTAAATTAAACCGAGGGCCTGATTATTTTCTTCCAAAAGATGTTTCGTCGGCTCGGAGACGCACAACCGCCAAGCCAAACTCCGATCCAACCTTGAGCTGGTCGGCATTCATTTCCACAGCTTCCCAACCCTCCCAATCTCCGCCCCTGACCCAGCCGAGCCACCGAACCATAGAGCACCCCTGCAGCTTCAGTCCGCCGCCCAAGCAGCATACGCCTACATACCTCAGGCAAAGCGTCGCTGCGTTCGTGCAGCAGCAGCTCGTATCATCCCTTCCACGAAACTAAAAGCGTCGTGGTAATATACGACGGCGCGATTTCCGAGGCTGCACCAGCTTTTTCGCTTTTCTATTTGCACTGGGGTGCGAGAGGCAGGTCCTCCGAGGTAGTTGCCGATGGTGAACTTTGGACGGCGAAGGTTCATTACTCTGCGAACGAGCTCATGCCTGAAGCGGCGTTGCAGCACGTCTTCTTGTCCGACGGTATCGAGGAGAGAAGTGGAGATATACACAACACTATCAGACTGGTCGATGGTGCGTTTGTCCAACTCATGGCCCACAAAGAGCTGATCAGTGGCGAAGGCATGGGCTTGTTCTTTGCGTAGATGTAATAGAAAATAGGACTCGTGATTATGTCTCGCCAGCTCTTGCAAACTAATATGCACCGTCCGATGGATTTTAGTGGGAGTTTCGACAAGATCTCGGCCATTACATCGTCCGAGATTATCTGCTCGAAGATCATACCGTAATCACTGATGAGCTCCTCTTTTTCCTCATCTTTTTTTCTGTTCGCCGAGCGTTTTCGCTTCTTCATGTTATTGTTGGGTCGGAGAAGGCGACCACCGCTGCAGTTTTATTAGGATAGTTTAGTTAGGGTTGCCCGTCTACGAAGTACTCTAAAATAATATTGAAACCTTTGCCTAAAACCCAAACGAAAACCTGCTCACATAACAAATATTTTATTCGAACAATTTTTTCGAAAGTAAAGTATATCACATCGACATCCTGCATCATAAGCTTGAATAAAGTTTCGTCCACGAAACAGAGAAGAAAAAAAACTAAATATTTATCAAGAAAAGGCACACGAGTAAGAAAAATAAGTAGCGAATAAACACATCATTCTCATATTATTAATTCAGTACCAGAAACCCCTCATGATTCACAGCTTCTTCAAATCTTCTTTTTCTTCTAAGCGTTTGCGTTTGAAATTCCGTGGATAGGTTTGCAACCAATGGTGGATTTAGCGTTAGGTGTGTCTATTTAATGAGTGAAAATACCTTACCCTAACAAACTTTCCCTGGTTCTAGCTAGGATATATCATATCCATTTTAATTTAGTCCCCAAATCGTTGCAGTATCATATAAAATAATACATGCATATATCTACAGTATAAACTCTATAAATTAATACGGTTGGGACCGGTCAAATTTATTAATTAAAGGAGTTATTAATTAATCGATAAATTAATAATTATTAATTTATCGATAACTTAATATTTTATTAATATATAGTGTATATTATCTCTCAAACTTCCCAAACATCAAATAACCTACCATCTATTATGTCCTTAATAAACGTCAAATTAAAGATCGAACTTCAAACTCCCAAGTCTATCATAATCGTATGGTGCTAATGTACATTTAAGTAATATTAGTAAATATATCAACAAAAAACAAATGACAATTGAGTCATTTTTCAAGTAATCTTCGTTCATGTAATATGAGAATATTTTGCATATGGAATTATTAATTTATAATTTATAGGGGACCTATAGGAATTATCGAAAATCTATTATCTTATAATTTTAGAGAATTATTAATTTAGTACGTTGTCCCCGAGTCGGGACCGGCCGAAAATATTATGTTAAAGAGTTTATTAAATTATCGAGTATTAATTTATAGAGTTTCTACTGTAGTTTTTTCCTTTCTTTTCCCAATCTTTGCCTATTAAGTAAAACAAATCAGGTCAGATTATATGTTATTCGTTAAGTTTTTTCCGAAAATAAGGTACATTGAATTCAATAGTCATACCCTATACCCCAAGTAATTCCCTCATTCGCTGGTCGGTGGGCCGTAGCATACTAATTTATTACCTTGTTTTTTCTTTTTTTTTTGGGGTTTTTGGCTCTGTTAAAAATAAGGTCAAAAACCATTTAGTTGTTTATACTTAAAGATTTACAGCAACCAAGCTAACAGAAAAATTCATTTTCTGGGCATGGAAAATTACACGCAATAGGACATTTTCATATGATAGAATAGATGACTCTCTGTCTAATACGTCTGCAACGTATGTTTATATAAAGATGTTGAGAGAGAGAGAATATAATGTATAATCATCATCTTCTGTTTTGTCTAACCTGTGCCTTTCTTCACCAATCTAGCAGCAGCAAACAATTTCGACTTCATCTTCCTAAAATAAATTAATTGCCTCCGAAGAAAAATCTCATAAAGTTGCTCCGTTTTGATCGACTCTCTAACCAATCGAACAGGAGCAGCTTCGCTTCACTTGCATCGTTCGATGATGATGAGAACTTTTCTCTCCCAATCATCTGATTCTTAAGCTCATCAGCACTCGTGTTCCATCTTCAAAGGTACAATGCTAGACGAACCAAACATAATCATAGGCTGAAAAGTAGAGAGAAATTTATTTGCTTAGTTCAGCTATCTTTGATAAAGAATGAACAAAGACATAATCGGTCTATGAGGTTAAGAACTCGGAAGTGTCTGATTCAGCAGCAAGAAAATAAAGAAAGCCCTGTAATAATTTCTTGGCTTATACTTACTGAAGCACGGTTAAAAAAGATGCAGTGGTTTCATGTAGTGTGAGCAGATCAAGACACTGATCTTCAGTTTGGAGCACTACACTTTAGAGTCACTTGTTAAGTGGGATCAAAGCCCAACATGTGTTAAGATCGTAGAAACTCTCGGGTCACTTGTTGTGAATTCATAGTAATACTTTGTATTTTCTTACAATAAGAGCATCAGTGGAGTCAGTCACTACACTCAACTGTTCAGTCCAAACTGCATATGATAGATGCAATCAAGCCAACTAAATAGATACTTATGAGTAAAGTGATAAACCACTGCTCAGCAGCTTTTAGAAAGATGTATAAGATACCTGAGAAGAACATGTAAATACACTGTTTGCGAGATCCTCATTTAACAGCTCAGGAAGTGGAGGCATTTGGCTCATGATCCCGGGAGTACTGTTCATGCTTCAGGTACAAAACCAAATGGCTCTCACGTAACAAAGACACGAACAATTGAGAATATAATTGATGGATCAATTCAAATGGCATACTCGTTTATAATTGTAGTTAAGTTGTTCCTTGTGCGAAAGAACAGGTCGATGTTCTGATGCAGCTGTAATCGGTCAAAAGTTGCGATCAAGAACATACAAATGAACAGTTAGATCACTTCACTCAAATAAAGGTTCAACAAACAAAGAGTCATATGAGTGTTGTGCTATTAGTGACTCATTTGTTTGAAAGGCCTCAGTATTTTTGAAGGCATAATCAAGATAACAGTAGCTTTACCTTGAAAGTCGAAAGATTCTCAGAAATTAAACCGAGGGCCTGATTATTTTCTTCCAAAAGATGTTTCGTCGGCCCACTAATTTTTGAAGGCATAATCAAGATAACAGTAGCTTTACCTTGAAAGTCGAAAGATTCTCCTAAATTAAACCGAGGGCCTGATTATTTTCTTCCAAAAGATGTTTCGTCGGCTCGGAGACGCACAACCGCCAAGCCAAACTCCGATCCAACCTTGAGCTGGTCGGCATTCATTTCCACAGCTTCCCAACCCTCCCAATCTCCGCCCCTGACCCAGCCGAGCCACCGAACCATAGAGCACCCCTGCAGCTTCAGTCCGCCGCCCAAGCAGCATACGCCTACATACCTCAGGCAAAGCGTCGCTGCGTTCGTGCAGCAGCAGCTCGTATCATCCCTTCCACGAAACTAAAAGCGTCGTGGTAATATACGACGGCGCGATTTCCGAGGCTGCACCAGCTTTTTCGCTTTTCTATTTGCACTGGGGTGCGAGAGGCAGGTCCTCCGAGGTAGTTGCCGATGGTGAACTTTGGACGGCGAAGGTTCATTACTCTGCGAACGAGCTCATGCCTGAAGCGGCGTTGCAGCACGTCTTCTTGTCCGACGGTATCGAGGAGAGAAGTGGAGATATACACAACACTATCAGACTGGTCGATGGTGCGTTTGTCCAACTCATGGCCCACAAAGAGCTGATCAGTGGCGAAGGCATGGGCTTGTTCTTTGCGTAGATGTAATAGAAAATAGGACTCGTGATTATGTCTCGCCAGCTCTTGCAAACTAATATGCACCGTCCGATGGATTTTAGTGGGAGTTTCGACAAGATCTCGGCCATTACATCGTCCGAGATTATCTGCTCGAAGATCATACCGTAATCACTGATGAGCTCCTCTTTTTCCTCATCTTTTTTTCTGTTCGCCGAGCGTTTTCGCTTCTTCATGTTATTGTTGGGTTGGAGAAGGCGACCACCGCTGCAGTTTTATTAGGATAGTTTAGTTAGGGTTGCCCGTCTACGAAGTACTCTAAAATAATATTGAAACCTTTGCCTAAAACCCAAACGAAAACCTGCTCACATAACAAATATTTTATTCGAACAATTTTTTCGAAAGTAAAGTATATCACATCGACATCCTGCATCATAAGCTTGAATAAAGTTTCGTCCACGAAATAGAGAAGAAAAAAAACTAAATATTTATCAAGAAAAGGCACACGAGTAAGAAAATAAGTAGCGAATAAACACATCATTCTCATATTATTAATTCAGTACCAGAAACCCCTCATGATTCACAGCTTCTTCAAATCTTCTTTTTCTTCTAAGCGTTTGCGTTTGAAATTCCGTGGATAGGTTTGCAACCAATGGTGGATTTAGCGTTAGGTGTGTCTATTTAATGAGTGAAAATACCTTACCCTAACAAACTTTCCCTGGTTCTAGCTAGGATATATCATATCCATTTTAATTTAGTCCCCAAATCGTTGCAGTATCATATAAAATAATACATGCATATATCTACAGTATAAACTCTATAAATTAATACGGTTGGGACCGGTCAAATTTATTAATTAAAGGAGTTATTAATTAATCGATAAATTAATAATTATTAATTTATCGATAACTTAATATTTTATTAATATATAGTGTATATTATCTCTCAAACTTCCCAAACATCAAATAACCTACCATCTATTATGTCCTTAATAAACGTCAAATTAAAGATCGAACTTCAAACTCCCAAGTCTATCATAATCGTATGGTGCTAATGTACATTTAAGTAATATTAGTAAATATATCAACAAAAAACAAATGACAATTGAGTCATTTTTCAAGTAATCTTCGTTCATGTAATATGAGAATATTTTGCATATGGAATTATTAATTTATAATTTATAGGGGACCTATAGGAATTATCGAAAATCTATTATCTTATAATTTTAGAGAATTATAATTTAGTACGTTGTCCCCGAGTCGGGACCGGCCGAAAATATTATGTTAAAGAGTTTATTAAATTATCGAGTATTAATTTATAGAGTTTCTACTGTAGTTTTTTCCTTTCTTTTCCCAATCTTTGCCTATTAAGTAAAACAAATCAGGTCAGATTATATGTTATTCGTTAAGTTTTTTCCGAAAATAAGGTACATTGAATTCAATAGTCATACCCTATACCCCAAGTAATTCCCTCATTCGCTGGTCGGTGGGCCGTAGCATACTAATTTATTACCTTGTTTTTTCTTTTTTTTTTTGGGGTGTTTTGGCTCTGTTAAAAATAAGGTCAAAAACCATTTAGTTGTTTATACTTAAAGATTTACAGCAACCAAGCTAACAGAAAAATTCATTTTCTGGGCATGGAAAATTACACGCAATAGGACATTTTCATATGATAGAATAGATGACTCTCTGTCTAATACGTCTGCAACGTATGTTTATATAAAGATGTTGAGAGAGAGAGAATATAATGTATAATCATCATCTTCTGTTTGTCTAACCTGTGCCTTTCTTCACCAATCTAGCAGCAGCAAACAATTTCGACTTCATCTTCCTAAAATAAATTAATTGCCTCCGAAGAAAAATCTCATAAAGTTGCTCCGTTTTGATCGATCGACTCTCTAACCAATCGAACAGGAGCAGCTTCGCTTCACTTGCATCGTTCGATGATGATGAGAACTTTCTCTCCCAATCATCTGATTCTTAAGCTCATCAGCACTCGTGTTCCATCTTCAAAGGTACAATGCTAGACGAACCAAACATAATCATAGGCTGAAAAGTAGAGAGAAATTTATTTGCTTAGTTCAGCTATCTTTGATAAAGAATGAACAAAGACATAATCGGTCTATGAGGTTAAGAACTCGAAGTGTCTGATTCAGCAGCAAGAAATAAAGAAAGCCCTGTAATAATTTCTTGGCTTATACTTACTGAAGCACGGTTAAAAAAGATGCAGTGGTTTCATGTAGTGTGAGCAGATCAAGACACTGATCTTCAGTTTGGAGCACTACACTTTAGAGTCACTTGTTAAGTGGGATCAAAGCCCAACATGTGTTAAGATCGTAGAAACTCTCGGGTCACTTGTTGTGAATTCATAGTAATACTTTGTATTTTCTTACAATAAGAGCATCAGTGGAGTCAGTCACTACACTCAACTGTTCAGTCCAAACTGCATATGATAGATGCAATCAAGCCAACTAAATAGATACTTATGAGTAAAGTGATAAACCACTGATATTTCGACGGAATTTCCGTTGAAATACGGAAAAATAGAATAAAAAATTAGAATATTGTATATTTCGACGGAAATTCCGTCGAAATCTGTCACGGCCGTGACAGTCCATGCACGAGGCCGTGACGTCCACCAGAGGAGAACACTGCTTGGTGTCACGGCCGTGAACACGTTGCACGTGGCCGTGACGCGCGGCAGAGGCTGAGTTTTGGCCTCGACATGGTCACGGCCGTGACCAGCTTTTAGAAAGATGTATAAGATACCTGAGAAGAACATGTAAATACACTGTTTGCGAGATCCTCATTTAACAGCTCAGGAAGTGGAGGCATTTGGCTCATGATCCCGGAGTACTGTTCATGCTTCAGGTACAAAAACCAAATGGCTCTCACGTAACAAAGACACGAACAATTGAGAATATAATTGATGGATCAATTCAAATGGCATACTCGTTTATAATTGTAGTTAAGTTGTTCCTTGTGCGAAAGAACAGGTCGATGTTCTGATGCAGCTGTAATCGGTCAAAAGTTGCGATCAAGAACATACAAATGAACAGTTAGATCACTTCACTCAAATAAAGGTTCAACAAACAAAGAGTCATATGAGTGTTGTGCTATTAGTGACTCATTTGTTTGAAAGGCCTCAGTATTTTTGAAGGCATAATCAAGATAACAGTAGCTTTACCTTGAAAGTCGAAAGATTCTCAGAAATTAAACCGAGGGCCTGATTATTTTCTTCCAAAAGATGTTTCGTCGGCCCACTAATTACTGAAAATATATTTACAAGGGAAAGGTTATTTTAACTAGAAGCATATAGCCATGAAACAGATAGAACACAGTTCGGAATCACAGATATAGGTAACTACAAAAGGAACGTTTATAACAGCATATATATATATATATATATATATATATATAAGAAAATAAATATGGTTAGTTGACTAAATAAATTGGAACAAACCTCCTGTGAGCATGGAATCACCATGATCGTTACGGCTTGAACTTAACGAGTGTGGAATTGCATGTGGTAGAGACAAAGGGGAAGATATGCTGCTGCAATTCTTCACATACGACTCTGAAATTTTCTCCTGAACAAAGTGGTAACAGCTTCATGATGTTACACTATATTCGAATAACAAATTCTGAAGGTTTTTTTTTTTTGTCAACGTGAAAAAGACTCCAAATAATTACCTTTCGATCCTTAGCCTTTTTCGCGAAGCTCGGATCTTCCTGTTTTCTTCGTTTTCTCTAACAACAAAGTAAAAAATATCAAAAAAAAAAAAAACACTCTATCATCTGAGGAAACATTTTCCACAGCAATATATTGACACGGAGAATGCGAGCTCACGGTCATCCATCTACATCGAAGGGCTACATCCCGAACAGTTTTGTCACGAAGCGAAGCAGCAATCTTTATATAGCGCATAATATTCGGTTCATTCGCATACCTAGAAGAATCCACCACAAAAACCAAGAACAATGTTAGCTCTACACGATATTCTGAAACTATCACAAGTTATCGAATTAGATCGCAGTTCAAGCTGATTTCTGAAATCCCAACTAGTACAGAGAAGATTAATCCTTCCCTCTCTCCTTTTCCCCCAATTTCAAATAATAAGAAAAAGATACCTACTTTGCAAGGCCCTCCTCTAGCTGGTACTGTTCTTCAGCCGACCAATCAACAGCCAAGCCTGCATCGTGCTTCAACCCAAGGGTTGTCGGCGGAGAATCCATAGGACTCTTCAAGTTGGAGCTCCCATTAGGTGAACTGTAGTAATTTCCCATAGAAATTATCCCACTCGAAACAGCACTAACATTGTTGGTGGGAATGAACTGTTGGGGATGAAGGCTGTGAAACCCTGCGCTTGATTCCCCAGCCATATATATACGTTTGGTTTACCTGAGCAAATGCTTGAGTGACCTAATAGTATACGATTATCTGTTGAGAGAGATCAGTTCCGAGCTTTGATTCAGGGAAAAGCATTTGAGGGTTTTTCCTCTTCACAGAGACGATGTATATTTTTCGCTATTGATTAAATGAAAGGGAAATAGGAATTTTCTTGATTTGTATAGAGAGAGATGGAGAGAGAAGGGGGGACAAATAAGAAATGATTATGTGGTTATTGTGGTGTACTGGTGTGGTGTTGTGACCTTTTTGTTTTTTATTGGATTAGTTTTATTTTATAATCATTATTTTCCAATAATTGCCAAATCCTTAAACAACTTTATTAAATTGTAACTGCACCAAACTAGTCAAAATAAGCAATTTTCGAGGTAAAAAATTTGATTTGGGCAATGGTTTTGTACAAAGCTGGTTGGAACCGTATCGTATTTTTTACTGTCTGGTAACTTGGAGAGAATGGGCTCTGAAAAAATTTCAAATCGAGACGGCTCAATGGAACTTTACATCTCGAACGAAAAATGTCATTTATGTTAAATGATGAAACCAAAGTAAAACAATTCCAAGTAGATATCAAAGGGGAGTACAGATGTTATTCAGAAATTTATTGCAGACAATTTCGTCGGCATAAGGGAACAACAGTCTTTGGACAGTTGATTATATGACAAAGAACTTACAAATAGGAGAGAAAATGCAACTGCCAACAGCTTTCAATTCAAAGGGTTCCTGGAGAAATGGTAAAAACAGATATGGTCATATGAAAACTAAGGACCCAAAATGCCCTATCTGCTTAAATTACTTCTCTAAATTTCCTCAGTGTTATTGAAATATGGATAGATGTTGCAGCGTGTACAAGGACCTACGTTTTTTACCCAGATGACGAACTCAAATAGATTTCTGAAAAAACTGAGATGCTATCTATAAAAGCAAATCAGAATTGGATAGCACTTTCACCAGACATGTAAACTCAAGTCTGAGATTAACCTGAAAATGACTCTCTTGCTAAGAATGGAAAGATTTTTGCAGGCAGATAAATGTTAATTGACAGCAAAGACCTCCCCTACATTTCATGATTATGTCAACACTTAGTCACTTCCCGCGTACAAGTCACAGAAGTTGCACCACAAACTTACAATAATGTTTGTACTCAAATCGCAGATCAAACACACAGATGTAGGTTGCATAACTTCACTTTATTTGGCACATAAAATAAAAGGAAAAGCTAAAGATTAAGAAGGGAGAGATTTATAGTTGCAATATGCATATACACGCAATCAAGAACGTTTCTTTACTGTCAGCAAACTAAACAACAAGGATATCAATTAAAGCTAGCATCCTTTCCTGCACAAGCACTTCAACAAACGCATCGGGCATAGACATCCCATGTGGTGTTCCCTTCCAAATCGTTAAAAGCGAATAACAGTAGCAAACAAACACACACGCAGACACACAATCTGATTTTGACCGTATTGTAGCAAACACTTTATAAATTGCTAATTTGACGAGAATAAGCCAAAAAGCCCAGATGATTTATTTGATCTTCGCCAAACACCATCCCAAAATTGTGTGCCAGAATGTGTGACAACCCCTAAATCCCCCATAAACCGATCAGATCGGTCAATCAATATTCGTAAACAAACATTGATTCAAGCCTCCAACAAATGAAGAACATGATCTAATAACCAAAAAAAGAAAGACGAAACCAAAAATCCAACCATCACCAAAAGACAAACCGTAAGAAAATAACCGATAACAGTTACTCCACTCACCCAATCAAGCGTTCGCAGTGTTGGCACCAACACCGATCAGCTGCCCCTGCTTCGACTGCGCCTCACGCTCTCTAATCTTCTGCATCTGAAGCATACGCTCCATCACGAGCTCGTACGCGCACTTCTCATAGACGTGCCTCTCCGATTCGCATTTCCACGGCAGATAAAACTCGGACTGGCGGCACTTGTTCAGCGGAATCAACAAATGAGCGCACTGGTCTCTGTACGGTATCGGAACCCTGGCTTCAACCATCTCTTCTTGGGTCGCGATCATCTTCTTCGACGATCCTGGGACATCCATCGCTGTTCAAATTTCTTGAGTTGTCGCGTCTGGCGATTTCTCTGTTTTTCGAGGAAATTCGATTTTGGGGCGAAGCTTTGGGAATTAATTTTCTTATTTCTTCGGGTAGATGTTGGGCTCAAATAAACTTCGGCCCAATAAGTTTGGGCCAATCTAATACTGTGGGCCTTTTACTGCATTGATCAAATGAGATGTATAATAAAATGGGCAAGATTATTGACTTCTTTCCATTGGTCATTAAATGGAAAAAATAGATATTACACCAAGTGGTAGGGTTGGAAATTATCTATACCTCATACAAATGGAGAAAAGTATAAGAATTGTCAAATTAGCATGTCAATTTTAAAACTAGCATACTTAAACATTCTAAATATAGTAGCAGAACATAACGATTTTGATACCGATATTTATTTCAATCAATGAGCAAAAGCAACAGAGGAAAGGGACTAAGAGAGGAAAATGTAAGCCCAGAAAGTTGGTAAAACTTACTTAACACATCGATTTACAGTGTTAGAATCTCGCCTACGTCGGACAACTGCTTCCCAAATGTTAGTCTTAGCCCCATTTATTACGATTTTCATAGCGATATTTATTTCAAACATATCCTAATCTAGTAATTGTACGGTATTCATTTCAAATGTACATATCAATCACTTGCAACAAATTTGTATTGTCTCAGAGAAATATTGCTCGAAAACAAGCCTGAAATGATAAAGAGTGTAATACATAGCATGGAACAACTAACAACAACAGCCACAATTATACTCGCATTTTATGTTCAAAGGTACGTTTGTGCAGCATTCACAAACTTGTCTCAAGGAGCCGATAGATGGATGAATAAAACCATCATCTGCCCAGTATTTACTCCTTTATTCGGATTAAGGAAGCGCTGCGGCCGAAAAACCGAACAATGTTATCAATCAAGAAAGAATAGCGTCCCAGGAATATCATCGACTGGTAATAATTTCATCACAACGATGAAAAACATTTATTAACTCGCAATATTACGAGCGAAAGATAAGCCAACTGGAAAAGACCGGTGTATTCTCATCTTAGAAGCAGCTGACTCCTTCTCAGAAGAGATATTAGAGAAAGATTTAATCCACGCTGTCTTGTGCATCACTTTTGATTCTTCGTTTCCAAGGATGAATTGAAGCCCCTGCAAAAAAAGGGGCACGTTGTTAACATCGACAGAAGACGAAAGAAAAGAAACATAAGACGGTGCAGTGAATATGATTTGAATAGCTTACCTTTGCCTTATCTTCGTCTGGTAATACTTTGGCATGTTCGATCAGTTTTGAACCAACATCCTGTTTGTAATATACAATAACGGAATTATTCATACAAATAAAGATTATGTCTTTCTTTAAAATAGAAAGAGGGACTTATGATATATCGACATATCGAGATGAAAGAAAGCATGATTTAACTCTGTTTTTCTTATGCAGACCTGAATGATTTTAGAACTCTGGCCATCTTGTAAATTTCCAGCAGCTTGGCAAAGATACCACATACCCGTATTCGTAATATCCTACAATAACAAAAGTGAATGGGCATCAGTTGTATTAATATTGTAAACTGTGTAAGTGAAAATTTAAAAGATTTACCTGCTTGCTTTCAATAAGGTCGATTTTCCCTTCCTGCAAGTTAAGGAGGGAGTTTGAGTTGCGACTCAATCGTAGCCATAACCGGTAAGATGCGTTTTAAAGAGTTGAAATTCTTAATAGCTTACCAAACTGGCAACCATCTCATGGATCATATTTATGTCATATCCTATTTGATTAAGGTTGGATCTCACGTCATCAACCTGTATTTTTTAAGAATGTGAGAAAAATCGACCAATGAGTAGTTAAGTACAGATGCAAGCTAGGTTTGGATTCAACATTATAACTTTCGATGTGAACCTCCTAGTAGGAATATAAGGTTGAAAGCATATGCACTAAGTAGGAATAAGCAACGTAAATATGGCATGTCAAAATAGAATTTTTATTGACATTTCGAGGAAAACTAATGGTGCCATACATACATCGCTGGAAATAAGTTTTGATATCTCCTTCTGTTCATCCACTTTCCAGTCCAGGTTTTCCAGTTTCTTTGTTAAATGCTTCTTTGTGGACTGCAAAAAGATTGATATTGCAAAGTCGAATTAAGAGACAAAGAGGAAGCTAAATAAAAAACAAAGTGACAAACGTGATGGATAAGGTAACTTTCTTACAGCTAGAGCATCAGAGACATGGTCCAATTGCTTCGATACAGTTGCTACAGCATTAGCCATATTATGCTTGGTAACGAACATAATATCAGAAAACGACCACCCCTTTCATACAAATCATGGTTGAAGTTAGCAAAGAGGAACAGCAGTGCACCATGACGTATAGTCAATATATCAAATAATATGAGAACTATGTATCAATCCATAATCACAATGATGGATAAAATGCCTTCTTTTGATATAAACCGTACCTTCCACCACATGTAACAGTATCCCACAGCACCAACAGCTGCTGCTGGCAATATATACGATGCAATGTTACCTGTAGAAACCATGGACAGTGTCTTAATCGATAATGCAACGCTGAAAGTAGACTTCAGTGGAACACGTGAATAGATGCACATGTCATTCTATTGTGTACCAAAAAATAAGTTAGATAACTGCATGCAATGGGGTCTGCAACTTCATTTACAACATAAAGCACAAGATAAAGAACTATTCAATGCAGTAACTAAGACTTACCAGTTGACGATGAATTTCCATTGAAAATGGTTACAGGGTTGGACATACTTAATTCCTTGATCTCCTGCGCCAGCTGCCGAACCTGATGGTAAGACCATCAACAAGAAAACAAAGTGAAGCAATGAATTCACCTATTTCTCGTATTATATACGTTTAAGTTTACCTTGAAAAAGAAAGTCTAAACGGACAAAACAAAAGCAAGCAATAAAATAGTAATGGATTGTGACAACCGAACCCATTAATTCAGAAACTGATATATCTATATAATATATAACCACACACATGCATAAATTTTGTGAGGTCAAGATCTGATGCAAAAGGCTATACTGCGAAGAAGATTAAAATTGATTCTTTAATCATAAACCAAAGATGACCGATACCAAGCTCAAGACGTAGCAGAAAATGCTCCTTACCTGAGCTGCAAGAATAGCAGCATCATATCTGCCAGGCGACGTTTCCGCGTCATTTAAGTTCTTTATCAAATTTTGAAGCTGTGAAATCAAATCCGACAAATGTCCACTTCTCAAAATGACTGATCCTGTTACACCTGATTTCAATAACCAAAGATACTCATTAGATTTTTCATAGGCTGCTCCAAAGATAGGAAGTAATATCTATCCTATTATATATGGGTTTTGCTAGCCATAATTCGACCAAATCGAGCAATTTCAGGAATTAAAAAAACGTGCTCATTATTGGGATCCAGCAAGTTAATATCAACCAATTTCACCAGCAGCTAGCCACCATTAACAAGCCACCAGAAAAATCATGAACCACATCGACAAAGAGAAGTACAGAAACAGAAAACCTGAACTTATTTGATTCGTCCTCTCTCGACTTCTCTCAATCGAAAAATAAAAGAACAATACAACGTTTACCTCAATAATCAACACCCACACGTCACTTTGAATTTTCCAAGCACGCACAACAAACTCTAAAAAACTGAATCTGAAAACGTTCAGTACAACTCAGATGTTACTCACCAGCTCCGACGAGGATAAGTACTTTAGAGGCCGCCACGCCGGTTTGCATCGCCATCCCTGAAGAGAGCTGTGCAGATTTATTGGATTGAAAAATTCGTTTACTTCCAAGTTCCAATTTCGTGTCTTAGTGTTATTTATTTTTATATTTTTATCGGGGTTTTATATTTCAATCTTTGTGAACATGTTACATGAGGGGTTTAACATACATATGACCAAGAGATCTTTTTTAAGATTATCTATTTGACAAAATTATATACTTCCTCTGTCCCGGCTATTTCTTCCCAAAGATTAGTGAGCACGAAGATTAAGAAACCACATTATTTTAATATTATAGTACACCTTATGAGGTATGGAGAGAGAAAAGTTATTAATATAACCACCATCTTTGAATAGTTATTAGTATAACCACTCTGAAAAAAACCCAGTTTTAATATAATTATTTTGTTAAACATATAACCACAATCTTTGAATAATTCTTAATTGACCCCTCGATTTTTATGGTAGAAATAGATACAAGTATACCAAGGGACAACTATCCACGACACGATTGTTGTATGCATTTCAATGAAGAGTTTGCTATATTTGACAGTGATACTTCGGCAATACAGTCTGAAATTAATTCAACGTACATACCGCAAAACAATGGCCACCATTGATTGAATCCGTGTTTCGATCTTAATAAGTGGCGTTGAGGGGAGAAGAAGAAAAGAAAGATGAAAATTGTTGAATATTTGTGGAAGCATATCTACATTTTCCACAATATTCAACAATTAAGAAAAAGATGGCGACTTTGAGCATTCCACCAGTCTTAACTTCACCTCGCGATGACGCTGCACAGCTCCACCGTGCTTTTAAAGGTGACCCGATCGATATCTTACTAAATGATTGTCTTTAATTTGATTTTATATTCATATGGGGTCCCTTCCATTTGTGTAATTTGATGGGAATTGTTTGAGTTTCTGTTGTTTTCTAAGTACGATAGAAATGTCTCTCGTCGAACAAATCAAGCTTTCATTACGACTTAGTATCTCAAAGAAACAACGTCGATCATCACCAATCAATTTTAGGACAAATCCCTCAATTTCTAAGACTAACATTGCATGCCCATTTCTTGTTTCGCTTTACAATCCGAGGCCCATTTTCTCGCCTGATTTCCGAAATGCGCAACTTTTTTTTTTCCTTTTTCCGTATAGGTTTCGGGTGCGACACGGCGGCAGTCGTCAACGTCCTCGCTCACAGAGACGCAACTCAGCGTTCCCTCATAGAACAAGAATACAGAGCCATGTACTTCGAGGAGCTCACCAAACGCCTCTCCAAAGAGCTACGAGGCGACATCAAGGTAGTATGTAATACAGTCGAATTACGTTTCGTCCGTCTTCAATTGTTTGTATCTAACATTCCGTCGTCGTCGGTTCTTACAGAGGGCCGTCTTGCTTTGGTTGCCCAATCCCGGCACCAGGGACGCCGTAATAGTCAGGCAGGCACTGACCGGCGATACGATCGAGCTAAGGACCGCGACCGAAGTCATATGCTCCCGCACTCCGTCTCAGATACAGTACATGAAGCAGGTATACCACTCTTGGTTCCACGCTTACCTCGAGCACGATATTCAACGCCAGGCGGCCGGCGATCACCAAAAGGTCTCTCTCTCTCTTGTCCCCGTTAATTCGTGCTCAAGTTTTAGTTATTGGGAGTGCAATAATTGTCTCTTCTGATCGAACTAAGTCGTGGTGCCTAAATCACTCATGTACGGTTTGAGGGTTAGACTTGCACCATCAACGTCGACTATAGCTTTTGACGCAGCGGTGGACGCTTGATCCCTAACATTAATATCTGACAATGTTGGATTACCCAGTTACTGCTTGCATACGTCGGCATTCCTAGGTACGAAGGGTACGAGGTGGACGGCGCCATGGCGGAGATCGACGCGAAAACGTTATACAAGGCTGGGGAGAAGAGGTTGGGAACAGACGAGAAGAAGTTCATACGAATCTTCTCCGAGAGGAGCCGAGCGCAACTAGCAGCGACGGCGGCTGCCTATCGTAATATGTATGGGAACACTTTGGAAAAGGTACTTACTTACACACAGTTTCTTCTTTTAGAGAGCATCTAATCCATACATACCCCGTCGGCCAGAATGGACGTTTTCTTTGTTAGGCTGTGAAGAAGGAAACCTCGGGAAACTTTGGGTTCGCCCTTCTGTCTATTCTGCGCTGCGCCGAAAATCCAGGGATGTACTTTGCAAAGGTGAGTGAGGCTGACTCTTTGAGCAGCACATATTTACTTTAGAGCCAGTTTTTTTAGTAATGAATTTATTATACATGTCGGTTTTTCTTTGGGAAGATTCTGCGGAAGGCGATGAAAGGAATGGGAACGAACGACAGCGCACTGACGAGAGTCATTGTGACTCGGACTGAAATGGATATGCAGTACGTTAAGGAGGAGTACCAAAAGAAGTATGGGAAATCGCTGCACGACGCTGTTCATTCAGAGACTTCGAGCCATTACAGAACCTTTCTTCTCGCGCTCGTAGGGTAGGCCCCACCTCCTACTCGCAACTTTTAGGCGCTAACTCATAGCCTAGAAATTAGGCCGTGGTTAAACAGACCGATACAATCAAGTAAGCACTGAGTGTCAGCTTTTGAAACTGCAAATCTATTGCCTGTCTAGAATGCATTTCGTACCATCCTATATCTCCAAGATTGTTTGTGGGCAAAATGTTAATCAAGAAAATATCACTATGAGCTTGAACCTTAATTTTTAGTAAAAGGGAACTAGAGAAGGAAGAACGTATGATTACTCTGAAGAGCATCCTATATGAAAAGCCTGAATGCGAGTGTTGCATGAAGATTTACCACCAGGGACAAATTTGCGGAATGACCTTCTAACGGGAGGCAATAGAACACCCGAACCTCGGTCCATAGCCAGAAGTTTGTTGCACTTGCTGCTCATTAGTAAAGAAAGAAATGAATTATCAATTTTTAGAAATTCGCTGAAAATCAAACATTACAAAGCCACTGAGAATGTTTTGCAACAACTTACCTGCAAGCTCTGGTGAATAAGGTTTCATAACTGCAGATCCATTGCTATGACCACAAGGTGGATACTTAAAAAGTCAACTTTCTATATCCAAAAACAGTTCTTAAGACAAGAAGATAACAATATTAATACCAACCAGCAGATAGTGCAAGCCCGAATTGCCATCATTGAAGTACATCAGAGCTGGAGAAGCATGCTCCTGCTTGTCAAGCAAATCAGCTTATTATCCAAACTGTTGGTAAAAACCTAAGAGGAAAAAGGGTAGTAAGTTGATATGTTTTTCTCTTTTTCAAGCAATCACTCTTACCGAGACATGCCTAAACACATGATGCAGAGAAAATCCTCGAGCATGTATGTGACTTCCATGCTTCATAAGAATATCAAACAGTAATACCAAATCAGCTTCAGGTTGAAGGAAAAGAAGGGATGAATTTGGACATTGAACAGAGCAATTAAATAAACTAATACTAGATATAATTTAGTTGGTCATAGTTGGACAGATTTTATACCCAAAAAGAGCATGCTAGCATCTACTGTATGTGATGGTATGTTGTTCACAACCACAACAGATCATCACGAATATATTTGAAGTTACCTCGTCAGAAGAGAAGAATGCTACAACATCAGGATCGAGAGACCCAGCAGTTTGGAGCGATACTATTGCTCTAAAAAGTCCAGGGAGATGTAATTCAATAACAGAAGCGTTAATACTGCTTAAACCCTGTAATTCGCTTGTTTTTCCGTGAGTAACTGAAGATGCTGACAATTGCTTCTTAAACCAATTGAATCTATCGTAAGTAGACGTTTGTAGGCCAGAAACTTCTTTCTCCAGGCTTGACAAGATATTAGCTAACGACTTCTCTCCACTGCTTTGTTTCCCTGAAGCCTGTGATAGGCCTGACTCATCTTCATCAGCAAGGTCTGGGAAATATATCCTCCTCTGTTCTGTAAATGCTTTAAGAGCCGATCTGCGTCATCATCAGGTAAAAAACAGCAGATTCTTCAACATCGGTAATTTCCGTAACTTGAATTTTTTAAAAAATTGACCAAAATTAACCTGGCCTTCGCCTGTGCTGCTGCGAGATCTTCACTAGTAATCTGAGATTGCCATGCATAATCAGCAGCAGCACCGTCTGGGCAAACCAATGGCACATTAAACACTCGCGAATCAATCCTTGAACGTAGAGACTCGTTTAAAACTCCAGATTCCTGCAGCTGCTTTCCTATAGTACAGCGTGGTAAGAAAAATTGCACAAAAAATTATTCTCCCGCGAATTTCACATCTCACATTTGTCTCACGACACGAAAATAAAAAAATTCGCCAAATGCAGATTACGACTACACTCACCGATAGCACGGAGATCATCGAAATGCTGCTGCATCAGACAATTCTCTCCCATCAGTAAATTCAACCTATCGCCTGTATCTTCCGCCATATTGAGGATTACTTCGAGGATACGATCCGTGGTGAGCCGCACGTCCGTCATGGTCCGACGTGCTTGGCTTAGCTGCTCCAACGCCTGAGCCAGGCCACTCTGAGGCGCTTCGTTGCCATCCAGCGGCGCAGCATTCGATCGCTGCATTTCTTTTTTATTTATTTTTCTCAATTGATCGGTTGATTTTATTGATTTCGGTCCTTCGAGGGTTTTGTTTATATATGGTTCAGCACTACTGGTTTTGGAAGAGAATGAGAAACTTTTCTACACACACGTTTGGCATTGTTTTCGACAGTTTTACGACGCAAAGCTGAAAAATGCATTTCGAAGGAATCTTAACTTAATGACTAATTCGTAATTATGAGTTTTGAGTTGTTACCAGAATGAGAAATATTTCGCCAACTTTTGGAGGAATATACTAGAAATATCGAAACACGTGTGTATATATTTTATGATATATCTTATATGTAGAAATTCTAATGATACTAGTTTTTAGGTTAAACGTGATTTCAATATAGTAATCAATAAAACCCATGCAAATCTTGAAAAATAAAAAAAAAAATTCGATTCATCCTTCAATACTAAAAATCTGCAGCAAATAAACAAACTTCAATACAACCACACTACTACCATACCATACCATACCACCATTAATCATCAACACAGCGTATAAACCAAGGCCATCGCTTTAAGAATCTAGCATAAACAACATCTCACACATCTTCTTCCTACAATACATATCTATATATATTTCAATGTTTCTCCTAAATGCATCTTCATCAATTTCTGAACCCATCTTCATGCCTCAACACCGTGTCCAAATCTATCCCCAACCCTCGAACCCAAACCTCAGAACCCGCCTCGAAAACCTTGCACAAAACCTCGTCATCTTCGATGGCTTTCAACCCACCGATTTGAACAACCTCAAACTTATCCAACACGCAGTAAGTATCTCTCAAAGCACGCTGAGCAACTTCCTTAAGCTCCCCTATCCTCATCCATGGCTCGACCACTACGACCACCCCGGGAGACAAAGACCTTGTCAGAATATTCTCCAACTCATCGAAACTAGGAAGAACCTTGCATATAAGCTTCATAGGGCTGCCTTCGATAGGCCATGTTCTTACGAACCGTTTCGTGTTCAACAAAACCTCTGTTTGCCTGTAATGCAGCAGGACATTCTCGTAAAGAAATCTAATGATGCTGTTGGGCCAGTTCGTCGTCCCAAATGCATCGCCGTCCTCGCTGCGCAGACAGTCAAGAATCCTATATTCAGACAACTTGGATGAAGGATTAGTTTCACGGCAGATGATTTGATTGTCCACTTCGACGCATTTGATGCACTTGAGCATGAAGTCGATCAGGCCAGTGTCCCCAATCGTCTTTCTCGCCTCATCTCTTAGTTCTTGCCTCAACATTCCACGAGCGTGTCCACTTCCTTCGTTTCTGTGCCTTCTCAACAAGTCCACGATTACAGATAGCACAGCCTCGAACCTTGAACGAGACCACCTGCTATTCACCATTGTCAAGTATCTCAGAAATCTTTTGAGCTTCATTGGGCTTTCAGTTTCGCTCTCCAAATTTTCCATGCCCGAAACAGACGTATGACTAGAGAATCTATAACCCTCTGACTCGAAATCAAGAATAAACTTCAGAAGATCTCCGATGGTGATTAAAGGGTAATTCATGCTCAGATCTTTGTACTTCTGTATGGTTTCTCTGATTCTTTTACTGTGGCAGCTATTTGTTAAATCATTCAGTAGTCTATTGAGGGGCAGAGACCTCAAGAAGGCTATTGCCTTTTCACATTCCTCTCCATCGCTGCACTTGTAACCCCATTTCTCAAACCATGTTATCCCATACATAGCACCGTGTAGCAAGCTTAGGTCGATTGCTTCCTTCCTTGAGATATTGCATATCGACATGTACCTGCAACATATGATAAAATCTCACATCTAGAATGCTTCTATATTGGAAACAAATTTAGATGAAAGTATATGAATTTTTCTCGACCTGACATTAAGATGTGTACAAAAACGATTCCAAAACCTCATGCAACCATCTGCTGAGGATAAACTCGACTCACTTTGGGAACCATTAACGCATATAAGATGACCATAACCGTTGCAGTGAACCAAACCATACAGACTATGGGTCTTCCTTTCAGTAAAATCACAATTCAGCCTCATTTCTCTGCTCTCTTTTGAAGGCACCACGAAGTGATACCTTCTCTTGCAAACGTAATGATGTCCCCACCCTATCAGACGATCGAGAACGAAAAACATTTCACACAGAAAGTAGAAAAAGAACACTAAAATCTGGACATATTTTTAATAAACTACCTGATGATTCGCAGTGATTGCAGAAGGGGCGGCCAGAGCTTTGATCGATGATTTCTTCAAAAGTATAGAGCGGGAAAACACCATCTTCTTGATCGCCGACAAGCATAGTGCACCACACATTCATGTCGTTGATCTTATATTCCTGAAATTCTGCAAATTCCCGGAGAAAAACGCGAACGCTATCTCTGAACGCGCCTGGAAATTTATCATCACAGTGTTCTTGGAACATCAAGTTGGTGAAATTCAACAAATGCTCGGATTTGACTCTGTTCTTCCTCTTGTTGCTGAGCTGTTGATACACGATCGAAGCCATCGGTGATCGAATGTTTGAAACCGTTTCTTGGACTTCAAAAGGTTTTTTTTTTTTCTTTTACGATGAATAGAAACTGAGCGCGATTGTATTCGTGTGTTGTGCAGAGGTGGTTTTGGCGCTTGAATGTTAAGTTACGTAAATGCCCATGGAAATATGCGTTGAGAAAGTCAATTTTCTTATGGGTGGTTTGGTCATTTCGAGTGGTATGTAACCATTCGTGAGGGCGACATGTTCACGTGGTTCCGTTCTAATTTCCCTACGGTGAATGCTTCTCGAAATTTTTGCGGTTTTCTTTATTCTTTTTGTATATTGCAATTTCACAAACTCGTAAAGCATTTGATTTATTTAATCCACAATGCCAATATGGTTCGTCTATTTTCGCTAAACTACAAATTATTTATTTCATTTAAATTTAGAAAAGTAGAACTAATTTCTTTATGGATTAATTTTATAATTTAAATAGCTCACTATTAAACTTTGATTCAGTATAAAAAACGTATATGATCATACGGCAAATGCGTAGTAGCGTTTCTAAAAAGTATTTTGGAAATAGCTAAACAAACTTGGTTGATGAGTGCTTTTGTTATCATGTTTTTGTCCCTCATCCTACCCCATTGAGTATGTATAACTCAATTCCACTAAAAAATAACATGTGGTACGTTACAATCTATTCCAATTATGTTAATTTTAGTAATATTTTACTTTAATGACAGTTTCCTTTGATCATATGGCAAAAATGGAGTAGTATTCAGGGCCGTAAATATCGAACTCGAACTTTTAAATAAAAAATAAAAAATAAAAATAAATATACTTATTAGAAATAAAAACTTAAAAAAAAAAGACTGAGCTCCGCGAGCTTTTAAACACATATATCTAGGCTCAAGCTTGATATAAATGAACTCGAGCGCGACGTCAACATAAATGAGTTCAAGCTCATTTTTGTCAGTTCAAGCTCATTTTTGTCGAGCTCGGAGTCGAGCTTTTATTGAGCATACTCGACTAATCTTTCACGCCGGTTAGTATTGCAAAAGTCAGCGTGAAGAAAAAAAAAAGCCAACGCATACACTAGTCTCGAACACTCTTCTCTATTGAGATATTTATATGAGTTGTGACAAGTAACATCATGTCATTATTATCTAATTTAGTTATTATATGATTTTTTTAAATGAAAATTGAAGCTCATTTATCATCATTCACCCTCTTAGCTTCCCAACGGTTTCCTACAATACCTTCTTGGCCAAGCACAAGTATATTCCCTTCCGTTCCTCATTTATACAACACACAACAGAACCAAAAAAAAGGAAAAGAGAAAAGAAAAGGAAAAATCTTATCCGTGAGAAAGCGAGTTCGATTTTCGCGATTTTGATATCGATTAATATTGTTTGGAATTTCTGAGCCGAGTTATGGTGAGATCGGTTGAGAATGGAACGTCTTTGCCTCCGTTCTTGGTCAAGTGTTACGAGATGGTCAGCGACGAGTCAACGGACGATTTGATTTCGTGGACTGAATCGAGCGATAGCTTCATCATAAAGGACGCTTCGAGATTCGCGTCGGAGCTGCTGCCCAAGTACTTCAAGCACAGCAATTTCTCCAGCTTCGTGAGGCAGCTCAACATTTATGTGAGTTTTTGTGTTATTTTGCTCGATCGATTGCCGATTAGGTTTTTCGTCCGTTCTGATTCCTATCCTTCTATGTCTTCTCGAGATTATCGGGGATTCATGTCAATTTTCGCCTAATTGAAGTTAGGGATAATTTGGGTGAGGTATTGCGCTGATGTAATATAAGCCTATTTTCATGTTTTCTCAGTATCGAATATGAATTGTACGTTTGATGTTTCATAGATTGATGAGAGATTTTTTATCTGAGAGTTCGAGGTTCTAATCTCTTGCTTTCTAAAATATTTGTATAGGGTTTTCGAAAAATCGACACCGATCGATGGCAATTTGCAAACGATGCGTTCATCAAAGGCCAAAAGCATCTGCTCAAGAACATCATTAGAAGAAAGCAGCCACAATCTCAAGCCATAGTAGCTCAGAGAACAGCAGATAATAACAATCCACCACAATCACAGGAAAACATAACGCCACCGCCCTCTTCAGAATCTCCAAGAACTGCCCTTTTCGAAGAAGTAGAGAAGCTCAAAGCCGATCGAATAGCCCTAACGCAAGAGCTGAAGAAACTGAGACAGCATCAACAGAATTCGCAGAGCAAGCTTCTGCTCGCCACTGCGCAATTGAACGGCATGGAAAAGCATCAGCAGCAGATGCTCTCCTTCATAGTGATGGCCATGCAGAATCCCGGATTCTTTATCCAATTCTTACACCAGCCGCCGAAGGACAGTAGTAATAAACTCAGCGAAGTTACCGAAGATTACGAGCATACCCCTTCTGATAAGAGGATAGTCATGTATCAACCAATGAGCAGAGACCAAGAACTTTCGCCGCCTCAGAGGGAAGAGGTCGTTTCTTCTGATTTGGATGATTTTATGGATTTTGATTTTACTTCGGATGAAATGAAGGCTCTTATTAAGGATATCGATCTTTTGTTGGGGCGAGAAGTTGATGGCTTGGAGGAGGATAGCGGGCAGTTGATTCTGCCCGGGAACGATGTCAGTGTGGATCAGCATTTCTTTTCCAGCTCGGGTCGGGGCGATGAGTACGAATCTCGGGAAGTTTACGATGATTCGTTAGTCGAAGAATTCGAAAAACCCGATGAGGGAGGTGAAGAGAGAGTTGATGGATGTATAGAGGACGGAGCTTCGAACTCTGAGAATTTGGAAGTTCTTACGAAGCAATGGGATAGGATCGACCTCTAACTTCTGTAATGAAAACCGACTTTCGAGTTGCCGATATTTTTTGTTTGCGTACGTCGCACTCGAACAGTTTTTATATATTATGATTACCGTCTCTACATATGATATATTTTGTACCTTCTCCGGTTCTCTTTTCGACGATTCCTCTTAGAGAAGGAAGGTTTTGTTGTCATGTTAAATAACCGAAAAGGTAACCCAACTAGGGCTGAAATATGAGTCGAGCTGACTCATAAGCTTCACAAGCCGGCTCGAGCTCTAGCTGAAGCTCAGACATAAAAGTTCGAAAACTCACAAACATGCTCGCGTAAAACCTGTCATTCAACAATTTACCATGGGCTGACAGACGTAAAACCTGTCATACTCTACTCGAAGTTATTACCATAAAAATTTATCCGTTAGACATTAACGATAATTGCTTCTTAATTTTGATAAATTCTTTTGATAAATATATTGTTGAAGAATGGGATGACGATGAGTTATGTCCAAATGTAGCATGGCGGCTAAAGACTATTAGTGTGGACTCAAGGTCTTGTAAAGTCCTCACAGTTAAGAAGGATTTGAAATTCAGGACGGTACGTCATATTTTCATCTTGCGTTAAATAACAAAGTTGTAATTGTGTCAAGTGGCAAATTAGTGGGATAGCTTGCGTGCATGCTATGAAGGCTATAAACCATTTGAGGTGTTCTTATATGCCTTATGTAAGTGAATGGTTCTCGGTTAAAAAGTATAAAGAAGCTTATAGTTTGAACATTCATCCCATGCCATCTGACGAGAGATGGCCATCGTTCGACCTTTCCAATATTAACCCTCCGCATATGAGGAGGAGCATTGGAAGACTTACCAGAAACAGAAGAAGAGAGCATGGCAAGCCAAGAAAGGGGATAAGATCAACAACTATGAAGTGTAAGAAATGCAACCTATGGTCATAATTCGAACTAGTAAGGATGGTCGAACTGCACGACAAGTGAGCGACAACAAGGAATTACAACAAAACCTCAAGAAAAAGAGAGGGGCATCACAAAATGGAACATGTGGTTCTTCACAGCCCACAAAGCTACATCAGTCCATTTTCCCGAACCCACGCAGCCACCATCATAAAACATCTAAGAATATTTTGCTTATTTATGTGTATTGACATTGCTCAGCTTGGTTCTGCAGGGATTCTGCAATGATTCTAATTTGCCTTACGTCTAAGCTTTATTCATTAATAATTTCATTTGCTTAATTTTTTCTTCGAAATGATAACTAAGCAAAATTGCTTAGTGACGTGCGGGCCGTGCCGGCCCGAACGCACTTATTAAAATGAACAACTTTGCGACGTGAGCACGTCAAGGGTCTTGTGCCTTGCAGGCCGAGCTCGGGCCAGTCCAACCTTCACACAGGCGGGGTGAAATTGGGTATAATTTAAGTAGAATTAGAAAAATAAATGAATAAATTATAAATGTAGGGGCTTAAGATGCAAATAAATGCAAGGACCAACTGCCAAGGGCCATGCTTGCGGGTCTGGCTACGAGCCAAAGAACCGACCAAGCATGCAGGTTGGGCTGCAGGCCTGGCCAAAAAACCAAATTGATGCCCGTATGAAGCATGCCCATGAAGCGACTTGCGGGTCGGGCTCGTGCCTGTTTCGCATGTGTCGGGTCAGCCCATCAGCGTGCCAGGCCAAGCCGCCCGCCTGCTAGCCTGGCCCATGGCCACCGTTAGCATTCGATTTATAAATTACTCGAACCGAACTTTCTTTTTTTCCCCAAAACGATAGCTTATATAAATCAACAAAAATAAAAGAGCTAAATAGTCCAAAAGGTATGGTCTTACCGCTATATCAACAACCAGGAGAACAAAATATCACAAACGAGCACAGCAGAACCGAACAATTGGAGCACAACACTCCCATATGAAAAAAAAGACTATTGCCAAATGAACACTCCTAACCACATCATCAACCAAAACTCACCTCTTCCAAATGTTTTTTAACTTTGCAATTGTCTCATTCATTTTATACAATGAAGAATCCAATTCCAACTCTCACAAACTCCACTGTTCCATCACTACCATTGCATACGATTTGCTCAAAGCTAACTTGCATAAAATTTTGCAAGGTGAACATCAAAAATAAAGATAGTTTATTCCTTCGCAGATTCTAAAATCTTCAAATTAATATTAATTCCGATACAAATGATATTACAAAAAATACAGTGCAAACATGATTTGGCGGTTCAGTACCTACTTAAATGTAATTTATATTTTTTATATTTTGATTTACTCTTTAATTTAACTAATAATATTGATGGTATTTCAATCTTTTCGAAAACACTGTTAAAAACTAATCTGCTTTTAACCTAAAAATCTCGTTTTTTTTTTGTAATTCAGGTGTACAGAATTACATTTCATCAAAAGTTAGGGGTGCCAAGAGGAATAGGAAAGAAATTCGAGTACCAACTAGGAAAGTTGTAAACATGGGTACCAAACAGAATTTCCCTAAAATTTTTCAACATATTCGTATATTATAAAACTAGAGATAGTAGAAGAAACAGCAATGTGCAACTCCTCAGTTCAGGTCTCCAAATACTTGTTCCGCAATTATAAACTCAGTAAAGGCGAAAGTATAGTTCATCATCATCGGAGTTCAATGAAAAGAATGACAACAAAGACTAAAAGGACAAAATCAGGGGAAGTTACAACAAAAAGACAAAAGAAATCAAGCGTATGATTAGTTCCTCTCGGACAAATGCCTCGTTTTGTCATCAATATTTAGAAAGAATGGATTGATCAGACTCGTCATCTTTAAGATTGATTCGTCACTGAGGAAACTTCACACGCATAAGAGAAAAACTGTAGAAATCAAATGATAAAAGCTGAAGAACGACCAGCCTCTTCAGTTCAGGTCTCCATAGATCTTCCGCATGGAAAAACAAATCTCAGAAGAACGAAAGTTTAATTGATTTAATCATCCCCAGAGGCCAACAGAAAAATTATAAAGAGAAGATGAAATCTGCTAAACATCTCTTCAGTTCAGGTCTCCATTTTGATTCAGCACAGAAGTTCCACTCAGGAGATAAAAGGTCATTCATGATAAAAACATCACTAGAGACACAGACATGAAGAAAAAGGAGAGCTGATTGAAGGCATCGGAGAAGACGATAATCACTTTTAAAGTACGCAGCAGATCTGATGAGAATAGTGTTGTACTAAAAAGCTCTGAAGTGCTGATGCTATTTATAGAGACGGGTAAAACCCTAGAGATCTCTTATTGCTACATGGGCTTAGGTATATTGGCCAACTTATTAGATCAGCCCATTCTCATACCAATATCCACAAATTAGTGAGCTTCTTTCCTCAATTTTGAAATGTGTTAATTACCTAAAATGTTAAATAGTTAGATAAGATTTATGTAAAACTATATATTGTATATCTATTCTCTTTTATTAAGGGAGAGTGGCTTAGTTAAACTGCTCTAATTTGAACTTAATTTAGTATGTATGAATCCTTAATTTAAGGAAAATTATTACTTAAAATAACCACCCACTAACAGCAGTTATTTACACTAATAATGCTTAATTTTTGTTTTGTTTTGCACAGACATTTGACTGTGCAGATTTCACTAGTCTACATTAATGCCATTGCGGTGGGCAACCATCGTGGCCGTGGGCAACGACCGACACATATTCGATGATGGAATGCCACATAAAACAAAAATAAAAAGGAAAAAAGAACGATTTGTGTTTTAAAAAAAGGAAAGAATCATATGGTCTTTTTGGTTCTTTTACACGTTCCCTTGGTAAAACGAATAAAAAATGATAGGTTTTGCAAGGTAACAAACCAAAACGGCACATTCAAAAGTTTAAGCATAGTAGGTGAGACTGTGGGTATAGTTCAAGTAGGGGTTCAAAAGTCGATTAACTGACCGAACCGAACATAAACTGAAAGTTTCGTACCGAATGCTGACCGATTAAACTTCTGTTCTTTCGGTTTCAAACAAAAAAACTGAAAATTTTGTTATGTTTCGTATTATTCGATAATCGAATACAGACTGGATTACTGAAATTTATATAATAACCACTAAACTATTTCGCTATTGCAGACCCATTAATATACAGTTTTGGGCTTTTAATTCATGATAGTGTGTCTTTCATTCAAATAATATAATACTTCCTCCGTCCCACTTATTTCTTCCCATCTTTCTATTTCGGACGTCCCACATAATTCTTCTCATTTTCATTTTGGTAAAAAATTATCCCGCTAATTAAACTAATTAAACCATTAATATTAAAAAAAAAGTCTTCTTGAATTGCGTGTATACTAATAACTTTTCTCTCTCCATACCTCAAAAGGTGTACTATAATATTAAAATAATGTGGTTTCTTAATCTCCGTGACCACTAATCTTTGGAAAGAAATAGCCGGGACAGATGTAGTAACATTGTAATTATTACAGCGATTCTCATTTTATTAGCAACTTTTATATAACGACTATTGTTTGCGAAGATCATTATACAAATTCAGCCCTAATATTTAAGGAAAATCATTTTTTTAATTTATTTTTTGGGATTTTTCGGCTTTGATTTTACCTAAACCAAACCGATTAAGTTTGACTCGCTATCCGGTTTCCACGCTTTTTACCAAATGAACGGCGCTAAATTCGCTGTGGTATAATTTATATAAAAGTAGGTTTGACCAATCAAAGACTATCTTATCAATGTAAAATGCTAAAGGGTGAGGCGTAGAAATCCTAATATTTTACATTTGTAATAATGAAAACCTTCGAAAATGTAAGACAATTTTATTAAAAGTTTTATTTCGAAGCTATTTTTTTATTATTCAAGTTTTTATTTGTTGCTATATACTATTATTTCTCTAGTACATTTATCAACCACGCCTAGACCTTTAGCTCGTTATTGCCTTATCCTTTCCTTCAATGGTTCAAATTCAAACCATGTTAAGGCAACTAGGAAGAACATGGACCTCAGTTGCAGCAATACTCCTCCACCCTCAACATTATCCTCGAAATCGTATAAACTCCACTCATATCTTCACCTCACTTGCTCGCTGTAATAATCTTACGACGAATGTTAACAAATTAGACGTCGATGGAGCAGTCCATGCTAGGCGGAGAATAAGATATGAACAAGCCGAAGAAGAAGAAGAAGAAGAAGAAGAAGAAGAAGAAGAAGAAGAAGAAGAAGAAGAAGGCAACAACGACGCAGATGGGTACAACGAAGACATAGCGATGTTGGAGATGTACACACAAACAGCAAAAGATGAGATCCTTCTTGTAACTGCTTGGGTTCGAGAGGACGAACTAGTTGAGCTTCTCATCTTCAAGGTGATACTACTATTATTATTATGGAGCAATTAATGATAAAATTGTAATTAGACGTATAAAATTGATAGACCAATCTGATAGTTTTATCCACCGTACGCTCTTATATAAGGAGTATAGATAATTGCATCACCTATATTATTTATATATGATTTATCATCTAAACATATATAGGGATTCTCATCGTGCTTGAGCTATAAGACGAGCTCAGATCCTTCGAAGAGCGTCGTCCCGGCGAAGTCGGTGATCAAGAGCATTGATAGAGTGAGGGGTCCATTTGATCCCTCTAATATTCAGTACATTGAGAAAGGGTTGAGTTTTCAAGAATTCAAAGATCGAATTAATAAGGGACGGAGAAGATGATGATGATTGTTGTTGGTCTTGGCTAGACTTTTCTTTTTGTCTTTTAAGACAAAACAGCTCCACACTTTTGTTTACCCATATTTATCATTTTCGTTGCTCTTGGATTCGTTAGTGGATGGATGATTTTTTTTTGGGGAATGGATGGATGATTTTTCTTATTATTATTATTTTATTTATTGCGAGCATGAAATATCCACTCAGTCGGGAAAAATATATTTTCCGAATCCCGCACGAACGTTGAGATCGAAAATCGAGCGCTCTTTGCAAAATAATTGTCCATCCACAATGTTTCAATTATTTTTAAAAATATCTATATAATTTTTCCCAACTATATATTATTTTTTATAAATAAAATTATTTTATTTTTGAATTTATGATTATTTTAAGTATTTCGAAAAATATTTTCAAAAATATCTACATATTTTTCCTAACTATATACTATTTTTTATAATTACAAATTATTTTTTTAATAAAAAATATTTTAGTTTTGAATTTCTGATTATTTTAAGTATTTTAAATCCAGTTTTGGTAATTCAGGGATACCAAATTACATTTCATAAAACCTCAGGATATTGGCCGGAATTGAAAAAATAGTGTGCACCAATTGGAAAGTCAAAAGTTCGAGGGTACCAGACGGAATGGAAAAAGACTTTGCCTACCAACGGAAAAAGTTGAAACATCGAGGGTACCAGTGGTAATTTCCCAAAAAAATAAGTACTTCCTTGATAGTATTCGATTGAATCATCGAACGTCTCTCGGCTGAACTGAACTTAAACCCAGCAAACGATCGAACTCAAAAGACAAGCATACACCTCGCCAGTCGCCATCGCCATGTCCTCCACGTCGTCACCCACCGCCGATTCAACCCCGTTCCTCCGCCCACGTCTTCAGCCGCCGCAGCCTACTTCGTCCCTTTCGCTCCTCCTGTCTCGCGCCACGCGACGAGGAGGAGGCGGTCCGTCGGCGCTGGTCCGGGAGACGGCTGCGCGTCAGCTGGAGGAGAGACGCGTCGACTGGGGTTACTCGCCTCCCGTGGTGGCGCTTGACATCACGTGGAACTCCCTGTTCGTTCTAGTTACTATTGTTATGCTGATTTTGACGGTCGACGAGAGGCCCAATGTTCCGATTAGGGTTTGGGTGATTGGATACGCGGCGCAGTGCCTGGTGCACGTGGTGCTTGTTGGGTTAGAGTTCAAGAGGAGGAACGGTAATGGCAGGACTGGTGACGATGATAGGAGCGCCGGAGAATATGATAATGGAGCTGGAGATGATGATGACAGTGAGGATATTGGGAATTTAGGATACAGTGATCGGTCGAGGTTGGTTTTGCTATCCTTAACTGGATTCCTTTAGTTCAATTCATTTTTGTTGTGCCCTTTGCTTGATTGAATTACAATATTACATGATGCGTTTTCACTGTGATTTAGTGAGTTTAGGTTTTCTTGCACGTGGGCTTCATGTGCAGTGAGATATTGTAGTGAATTGGTACAGTTATGGTGTTAACGTTTTTTTCCCGAAAATATCGCCTATCGGGTTGTTAGCATCATTGCTTCTGTTAAGTGATTGTAGCTTAGTTCTGATGGATTTTTATGGTCTCTTGTGATTGTTTTTCCTATTTTGCACGTATTTGAGTGTTGAGACTTGGCGGGTTTTTCTTGGAAGTGATCACATCTTTGGCGTTCGATTCATTGTCGCTCTTTATCAGAAGAAACCTTTATGGTTATTTTCAGTGATACTTGATCATAAGTCACCAGGAGAGTACATTGTTGGACTTTACTAGGGCGATAATATATTTTTTCTTGGAACATGGTGTGGTTATTTCTTGTCTGTTTTTGAGGAAAGAGGTTTATGAGCTGATTTCCAGTCCGTTCAATAAGTTTACACGTGCTGTAGAAATGCCAGTAGCTTTTCCATAAATCCATGTGAGCAGACACGTTTGAATATAATTGTGTGACTTTTTCAGTGCCAGACGTTGTGAATCTTTGAACACGATTGTATCGTTCGTGTGGTGGATCACTGGCTTCTACTGGATTCTCTGGGGCGGTGAAATTCTGTCATCAAACGCTCCCCGCTTGTATTGGTAAAGATTATCGACTGTTCATATACTGTTAAAAATATTTGCTTTCTTCTTTTTTGCTTTTACTCTTTACAAAACGTTGTTAATGCGTCACTTGGCAGCAGAATAAAAGATAGATCTCTGATTTTCCGACGTTATGCAGGTTGGCTGTCGCCTTCTTGGCATTCGACGTAATCTTTGCAGTATTCTGTGTAGTCGTGGCTTGTCTTATCGGGATAGCTATCTGCTGCTGCTTACCATGCATCATTGCAATTCTTTACGCCATTGCTGGCCAAGTACGTGTAACTGTCGAACAAAGAGCCTGAAATAACACGGTTTAGGCGTAATTTCTTACACGTTTCTGTTTCATAAAAAAAAAAAAAAAAATAGGAAGGTGCATCCGACGCAGACTTGAGCGTCCTCCCCAAATACAAATTTCATATCTGTAAAGATAATGAGGAGATGGGGTTTGGGGCTGGCAGAATGGTTCCTCTCAAACCAAGCAGTTCTTACACGGCGGACGAACGAATTCTCTTACGAGAAGATGCAGTAAGTCCTTTCTTTTTTCACTACATTTTTTTATTTGCAAAATCAAGATTTTGGGGGCTTATGGATTTGATTATTTGCAAGGAGTGCTGCATATGCCTTTGTTCTTACGAGGATGGAACAGAGCTCCATGCTCTCCCTTGCAACCACCATTTTCACTCGGTTTGCATTGCAAAATGGCTTAAGATGAACGCCACGTGTCCACTCTGCAAGTACAACATACTCAAGGGAAACGAACATGTCTGAAAACGAAAAGAAAAGCCTCCCTTTGTTCTGTTTTCTTGATACATGTTATATATCTGTAATTTCCTTGAAAAAGATGGTAGTGTAAATAGCTTCTTGTTTTTGGTTTGTACAGCTTTTTCCACCTTAACCTTTTTGGTTGGGTTGACTGTTAATTGTAAAAAAGAAGGAAGTGAAAAAGACCATTATGCCCATGGGAAGAGAAACAATAGCTTAAGTGCCACGCGCGCTGTTCAGTTCAGTACTCCAAACAGAAGGCAAAAGCCCTATCGAGCGAAAATCTCTCTACAGCTTCTTTTGAAAATTTTGCCCCGAGATTACGGTAGTTCCGATTTTCAACAACCGAATTCCTTGTAAAATACCTTCTTGCAATTGCCTAGGGCTTGAATTTCGTCGTTGCTGAAGTTCAAACCCCAGCCCTAGGAAGAGAATTTGGTGTTATTTCTACTGTTGGTTGCTCAAGATGGTTGCTTGGGATAGTGAAATAGTGATGCGTGACGTCGCCAATGCTGGGCTTGTCGTCACCGATCGATGCGTTAGAGAAGCTGCGAGTCATCTCGATCTCGAGGAAGCCTTGGAAGCTTCTAGATATTCGACTCATCCTTATTTGGCTCACCCACGCGAGGTAAGGTGGTTGGCTATCCTTCGCGAGTATTTCTTTTTTTTTTTTTTGATGGAATTTTTACTTTTACTGTTTCGTTTTTCTGTTCGAATGATGTTTTCAGAAGCATGTTTGGAGTAAATTAGGGTTGTGGGCATCGGCTAATAGGCTCTCACCCTTCTCTCTTTATGGTGTGAAAAATACAGTATATGCTACAAACAGAAAAAAGGGGATTCGAAGTTTTTTCTTCTGTCCGCAAATTATTGAGGGAACAAACTGGATTATGTTCACTTCCCTTTTAGCGAGAACGTGAATTCTTGCTCGTCAGCTTTTTCCCTTTACTTTGTATGTGGAAGTCAGTAAATCCACTTTATATGACCTTTAGCTAAGGTTGTCTTCTGAGTCTAGTTAGTTCATTATTGAGAACAAATGGGGAAAAGAGAGAAAGCGAAGTGCACGATGTTCTGGTTAAATTATTGATGCATCTGTATCCTGTATCTATATACGTATATCTATAGTTATATATTATTTAGAGGGTTCCTGTGAATGCTGGCGATTTGTTGAGATGGAGAAAAGAGAGATAGATCCACAGGGTAACTGCATTGCCCTGTTTTTTTGTCGCTGATTTATTTGTTAAAAATTGTGCTATGTGCGACCTTTTCTCGGGTAACTGTTTAATTTTTCTTTGATGGTTGTATTGCAGTGGCCTCCTTTGGTTGAAGTCAGGAATACATGGGAGTTACCTCAGGTATTAATCGAAAGATACAATGCCTCCGGTGGGGAGGGAACTACATTGTGCGGAATATTTTCTGAAATACGTCGAGCTTGGGCAACTGTTGATAATTCATTGTTTCTCTGGCGATTTGATAAGCAGTAAGTGTAGTATTTGGGCATAAGCACATCTCAATGTCCCTTTAAATGCAGAGAATAAAATTTTGTGATTACCTGGGAGAAGCTGGTGTGCAAGTAGCAGAATTTGATTTGCATTCATTCATACCATCGGGATTGTGTATTTGGCTATATCATATATGTTTAATGAAGTGTATGTTGGCATTATAGAATACTGTATTTATAAGTTTACATCGTCCAAGTTTGATAACTGACAACAGAGAAATCTTATGAGAAAAATTTCAGTCATTGATGTAAATAATTCTTGTTTTTCCTTATGTTGTTTTACAAACAAAGCCGATTTTGATTGTTGCTCCTCATGGATTTGGACTGTAGACTAGTTTTCACCAAATCGACATTTTTCATGTTGAAGATTTAAGTTCTGTGCTGGCCTACTTATAAATCATTCTTTTAATGGTTCCATATCAATTCTTGGTTATATAATGTAGGGATGGACAGTGCCCTGAATATAGCAGGGAGGAGCAAACCATTTGTGCTGTTGGCTTGGCTAAATCCAGGCCTGGTATATTTGTTGAGGCTATTCAATACCTTCTAGTGTTGGCAACTCCTGTTGAGGTGAAAGTTCCATGCCTGTATTATTGTTTCATTTGATTGCATATCTTCCATCTTCTCATGTATGTGTGTATTCTGTTAATCAGGTGATCCTTGTGGGAATATGTTGTTCTGGAAGTGGTGATGGAACTGATCCATATGCTGAGATGTCACTTCAGCCGCTCCCAGAGTATACTATTCCGTCTGATGGAGTGACTATGACTTGTATAGCTTGTACGGATAGGGGACAGATATTTATGGCTGGTCGTGATGGAGATGTTTATGAATTACAATATACAATTGGTTCAGGATGGCAGAAACGGTGTCGCAAAGTATGCTTGACCTCGAGTGTAGGAAGCTTCATTTCGAGGTAATATTCTCTGTTCCTCTTGTTTGGTGCCTAGATCACGAGTTGTTTCCCGCTTTTCCTTCATCTAGATGTGTGGCAGTGCATGTGGCTTCAAATCTTGTGTACCTGCATGAGCCCTGTATGATATGACTGATTAATTAGCCTACTTCTCTTGTTCATTTTAATTATGTAACATTATTTCTCGTTGAACTTTTTTGGAGCTCAGCTCT
The DNA here is from genome assembly GCA_027422505.1 of Craterostigma plantagineum. Taxonomy (NCBI): domain Eukaryota; kingdom Viridiplantae; phylum Streptophyta; class Magnoliopsida; order Lamiales; family Linderniaceae; genus Craterostigma; species Craterostigma plantagineum. The sequence goes on from JAPQWV010000145.1 coordinate 1,027,254, forward strand.
TGAACTTAGTTCCAATGCTTTTGGCATAGCTTCAGCATTTCTAAGTTATTTTCACTCTCTCTACAGGTGGGTTGTACCAAATGTTTTCAAGTTTGGTGTTGTTGACCCAATTGTTGATATGGTAGTTGATTCTGAAAGACACATCTTATATGCACGGACCGAGAACATGAAGATACAGGTTTTCTCTCTTGGGCCGAATGGGAATGGCCCTCTCAAGAAGGTGGCAGAAGAGAGAAATTTGATTACACAGAGGGATTCGAGACCCACATCTCAGACGACCAAGCCCTCCATAGTGAGCATTTCACCTTTGTCTACTTCAGAATCCAAGTGGTTGCATCTTGCTGTGGTTTTATCTGATGGGCGTAGGATGTATCTAACTACTGCCCGTTCTGGTGGAACTAATGGTGCAGTTGGAGATATGGGTGAACATGATCACAGTAAGCAGAGACCAAGCTGCTTGAAAGTTGTAGCAACGAGACCTCCTCCCATAGGGATCGGTGGTGGGTTTACATTTAGTGCTCTTTCTACTTCTGGAAGAACTCAAGCTGATGATAACCCTCTTCAAATTGAATCATCATATTACTCTTCTGGAACCACAGTCCTTTCTAATTCATCGTCACTCATTATTTTGAATAAGGATTCCACAGTGCAGTCTTCTGCATCTGCTGGATTTGGAGTGGGTTCGCGCGCCTTACGAGAATCAGTCTCCCCTATACCTGTAGAGGGGAGAATGCTTTGTGTGGAAGATGTTTTTCCTCTGCAAGACACAGCATTTGCTGTGCAGTCTCTATATTCGGAACTAGGACTTTATGGGTTTGGTCCTTTGGAAACTTGTGAAAAGTCTTGCATTAAACTATGGGCTAGGGGAGATCTCTCTACCCAACATATATTGCCAGGAAGAAAATTAGTCATATTCAGTACCATGGGCATGGTGGAGGTAGCTTTGAACAGACCAATTGACATTTTGAGGCGATTGCTGGAGTCTAATTCGCCAAGAACTTTGCTAGAGGATTTCTTCAAGCGGTTTGGTCCTGGAGAGGCTGCCGCAATGTGTCTGATACTGGCTGCAAAAATAGTGTAGACCGAATACTTTGTAAGCAATGTGGTTGTTGAGAAGGCTGCTGAAGCTTTTGAAGATCCTAGAGTCGTTGGGATGCCACAATTAGGAGGAATTGGTGCGCTGCCAAACACCAGAACTGGTTCTGATGGATTCAGCATTGTGCAAGTCAATGATGGTGAACCTCTATTTTCGGGTGCTTATGAAGGCCTCTGTCTGTGTTCATCGCGGTTGCTGTTACCATTATGGGATCTTCCTGTTTTTATACTCAAAGGTGGCTCAGGGTCTATGGACGCTAAGTCTGAAGACGGTATCATAACCTCCAGGCTTTCTATTGGAGTAATGTATCTTCTCGAAGACAAAATCCGCTCACTTGAGAAGTTTCTGAAGTCTAGAAGGAATCAGAGGCGAGGACTCTATGGCTATGCAGCTGGCTTTGGTGATATGGCTGGTTCAATTTTGATCGGAGCTGGTTCTGATATGGGTGCTAGTGATAGATCTATGGTCCGCAATTTATTTGGTCAATCCTCGCGTAGTGGTTACTCTGTTGAGCCTGGTTCGTTAAGTAAAAGACAACGGCTTTCATATAACAATTCAGAACTTGCTGCCATGGAGGTACACTATGAACAATTGTGGAGTGTTATTTAGAGGTGTTTTTGAGTGGGTGATTGATTTGAAAAATTTCAGGTAAGAGCAATGGAGTGTATAAGACAATTACTTCTTAGATGTGGTGAAGCACTTTTTCTGCTTCAGCTTCTTTCCCAGCACCTTATGGCGCGCCTGGTACAGAATTTTGATGCAAATGCTAGGCAGAATGCAGTTCAGTTAACATTCCAACAGTTAGTTTGTTCAGAAGAGGGAGATAGAATTGCAACACGTCTGATTTCTGCTCTTATGGAGGTGTCTGACAATTAGAAATTAAATATTCCTTGCATTTCTTTAACTGTTCTGTTCTTTCCTATCTCATTTACTTTCTTAGTTAAATGTGACACTAGAGATAATCAGATCTTTCGCTCACTTTTCCTATTATTCACGATCCAGTATTACACTGGTTCTGATGGCAGGGGAACAGTTGATGATATTAGTAATAGGTTGCGTGAAGGATGTCCGAGCTATTATAAAGAGAGCGATTACAAGTTTTACTTAGCTGTTGAATGTCTTGAGAGAGCTGCTGCCACTCCTGACATGGGCGAAAGAGAAAATCTAGCTAGAGAGGCTTTTAACAACTTGAGTAGAATTCCAGAGGCAGCCGATTTGCAGGCAGTGTGCAGGCGCTTCGAAGACCTTAGGTCAGTTAAGGTAGATAGCTTTTTGCAAATTTGTATGCTTAGATCATTAACGTAACAAGATTTGCATGACTATTGTAGATTCTATGAAGCTGTCGTCAAATTACCTTTGCAAAAGGCACAATCTCTTGATCCAGCTGGAGATGCTTTGAACGACAAAATAGATGCGGGGGTTCGAGATCGTGCCATTTCCCAACGTATGGAGTGTTATGACATCGTAGTCAATGCTTTGCGTTCTCTTCAAGGCGAAGCCTCAAAAAAGGAATTGGTGTCCCCAATTCGCCCACCTTTTCAATCTGCCCGTGATCAAGCACCTCACAAGAAGTACATAAGCCAGATCATTCAACTTGGCATTCAATCTTCAGATGGGTTTTTTCATGATTACCTTTATCGAACATTAATTGATCTCGGACTTGATGATGAGTTGCTGGAATTTGGTGGACCAGATTTGGTGCCATTCTTGAGAAATGCTATGCGAGACACAGAGCGTGAGGTTTGAACTCATGTCATGCGTTACTACTTAATTATCTCTATTCGATATCTATTTACAGTTAAAACATTCATTTTTCGAACCTCAATCCGTTTGGATACCATGATTGAGTACTATTGCAAGAATTACGGTTTTCTTTTTCTTTTTCATCTTGAAATTAAAACCTCTCTGAGTTGCTTAGGATGTTTTCCTTCAATTGTAGTTTAACTTATTTCTTTTTCTTCTGTAGGCCCGATCGCTTTCCTCAATTGCATCTCCATCTTCACCTTTGGGTCAGTCCAGAGCGGCTGAAGCATCCCAACGGATTAAGCACCTTGAGCTCCTTGCACGCTATTATGTCTTGAAGCGGCAACACATTTTGGCTGCACACGTGCTAATGGGGTTGGCTGAAAGGCGATCCTTAGGAGATGCATCACCAACTCTTGAACAAAGGTGCTATTATTATTGTTCGCTTGGTGAACTACTGTTCGTGGCTTAGATTTGCTGTATTTTTTATTGTTTTGACATATATCATTGTCACTTCATTAAGGTTGAATTGGTTGACAGGTTTTTTTGTCAGTCAAAGCATCGACGTGTATAATTCTTGTATTAAATCTGCTATCATCCTTGACATCTGTTTTCTCTACCTACAGGCGCCAGTATTTGAGTAATGCTGTTCTGCAGGCGAAGAGCGGATCGGAGACAGATAGTTTTAATGCCTCGTCGGGGAATGGTCTCCTAGATTTAGTCGAAGCAAAGCTTGCTGTTATTCAGTTTCAGATTAAGATCAAAGAAGCATTGGAGACAATTGCATCAACGTCGGAAACCTCTCCCAGCACATCTGAACCTAACACAAGTGACTCGTCAACCCAAAACGCTCAGTGTAGTGATCCGACTTTTGTGCAGAGTGTCCGTGACAAAGTGAAGGAGTTATCCGTAGATCTAAAGACCATAACTGAATTGTACAATGACTTTGCGGGTCCATTCGAGCTCTATGAGGTTTGTTATAACTTCAATCATTTCGAAATTCAAGGATGAATATTTGTCACATCGTTATATCTCAACTAAAAGCTCTCTTGAGGGAATATCACATATCACAAGCACAATTCTATCGTCATCACCTTAAGCACGATCCTTTCGGTTCTCACTATTTCTGTTCTTTTTTTTTCCAGATATGTTTGGAAATTATATATTTCGCGGGCTCATACGGTGATGCTGAGGGCAGTATTGCCCGGGACATATGGGCTAGGCTCATAGATCAGTCTCTCTCAAAAGGTGGAATCGCCGAGGCCTGTGCAGTACTCAAAAGGGTGGGGCCCAATGTTTTCAGCAGCGATGGAGCCATCTTACCATTAGACACCATATGCCTTCAACTCGAAAAAGTTGCCCTAGTAAGAAGAATACGAAACCCATGCAAATCTCGCCCAACTTCACCATAGTTGAACATCAAAACTTACCACATACATACTTAACATTATTTTTCAATTTATAATCATAGGACCGAGTTGATTCTGGCGCTGAACTCCTGGGAGACGAAGACATTGCCAGGGCTCTCATTGCAGCTTGCAAGGGCTCGACTGAACCCGTCCTAAGCACTTACGACCAGTTATTATCCAATGGAGCAGTCTTACCATCTCCCATTTTGAAAATGCGTCTACTTCGTTCTGTTCTTACGGTGCTCCGAGAATGGTCTATGTCTGTTTTTGCACGGAGGATGGGGACGAGTCCCATCGGTGCATCGCTAATCTTCGGCCCAAGTATTTCGATTGGACAAACTTCAGTTTCGAATCAAAGCGTTCGTGATAATATCACAAGCGCGACAAATAGGTGAGCGTTGGTTATACTTTTTCTTTTCCAATTTCTAAAATAAAATAAAGTTGAATGTTAAAAATCTCCGTATGTGTAGGTTCATGACTGAGGTGAGGAGGTTGCCACTTCCGCCGACTCAGACTGAAGCTCTCTGTCAAGGGTTTCGAGAGATCGATGAATCGCTGTCGAGTCCTTACCCGTTCTAACTTATGTAGTTTTTGTTATTACATTATCAGTTTGGGTTGAGCTGCGATTGGGGTTAAATTATTCCTTTTTTCTGATAAAAAAACTTATATCATTTATGGCGTTCTGCTGATATAAAACTCACATTTCTATACTTTTAGGCTGTCCCCATCAAATCTCCTAGTAGTGGATGCATTTGTGGATGAAGAAGAAATCTTTGACTCTGAAGTTAAGCAATTGAGCCCAACTTCTATTGTGTACATTTGGTTAATCTTTTTGGAAACCGATAAATAAAGGTAAATAAAGGAAAAGGTAGTTTGGATCGGACGCGGGAATGCATCTAACTCTTGTGATTAATACAACTACTTTTCTCATCTGCGTGACCTTTGATTTATGGAAATGAATAATGGAGCCATATGATGTGACTACGGTAACATGGTTTTAGTCTTATCTGCTCGTTCCTAACAATAATCTATCTACTCCTATGAGAAAAGAAACTCTAGTTAGATTTTTTTACCGCTCATTGGAAATTCAAATTTTCGACGTCGAAAATAATAGTTGCGTCGCTTCCCACGCGGACTCAGCAACCCAATTGTCGAAGTGTATGGACACAATGTTTAGGTCGAAAATCATAGTTGGGTTGCTTCCCACGTGGACAAGGAACCCAATTGTCGAAGTATATGGATGCCAATGCTTTTCCATTCAAGGAATTAACAAAGGCAACCCACACTTTTGACTAGGTTCGGTTTGAATCGAATCTGAACATCATTATCGACTATGGGACGACCACGGCTTCCAGCGGGACTAATCCTCCATGGTCCATGGAACCCACCCAAGATCACACAAATAAGGATAGTCAAGGTCCATAGTGAATTCGAACCCTTAAATAATCACACTTGAGTATCAAGGACCTATCCACTAGGTCAAGCCCTTGGGGCTAAGGTAACCCATTTTTTTCAAGACAACGTTTCACGCAATTGCTTGGAATTATATTCCCAAAATACGAAGAACAATCGAGAAAACAATCTTATATGAATTCTTGTTTCTTACTCTAGCCAGTTTTTCCAAATTTGCCTTGTGATTCTAATTTCCAAGCCCAGAGGAATATTGACATGGTGATTGAGGGAAAGTAATATACCTTGGGAATTGTATGGGACAAAAAAAATTTAAATTTCCCATATCTTAGCAAAAACTTATTACCATGTGATGAATGGGAAAAGAGAATTGGAAAAATACAGCTGTTCTCGGCCAAAAGGATAGAGAAAGGGTGTTAATGGTAATTTGTCGTTCGAAGTGGTAGAAACAGAAAGAAAGAACGTAGAAGAAGGAACTCACTCGTCTTCATTTTCACCACGCTGTGTTTGTGCTTTTTTAGAGGCTCAGAATAATCAAACCCCTAAAATTCGTCAAAGGAAAAAAAAAACCCTAAATTAATTGATGATACCAAATTCAATGTGCATAGAAAAGGTAGTAAAACCAATAATCTCCAGAACGTGATCAATCTCATCCTCGCTTCCCATTCTAAAACCTCCTCGAGTCCTCACTAGATCTGCTCTTGGTGACATTGAATCAGCTATATAATATGCATCGAAGTCGAGGTCAGCTGAATTACAGAATAGAGTAAAACCGGGGGTTTCCCAGTATAGCCATGGTGGATGCATTATCAGTAATTCCAGCGGCTGTTCTTCGTAATCTATCGGATAAGCTGTATGAAAAGCGAAAAAATGCTGCTATTGAGGTACCTTTGCTTGTCAGTTGTGGGTACTTTGGAAGTTTCTTTTTTGTTGTGTATTAATAGTTGGGGCTTCTATTTTGAATAGTTGTGCTTATGTTTTGTGGATTCTTAGTTTATGCCATTTTTTTATTGGTTTATTATTTGATTTATTTTTAGGTGGAAGGGATAGTGAAGCAGTTAGCTATGGCTGGTGATCATGATAAAATCACGGCAGTCGTCTATTTGTTGGTCAATGAGTATACATACTCACCTCAAGCAAATCATCGTAAGGTATGTGATAATTTTTTCTGTTCGTTTGATTGTTATCCAGATTGATGTTAATCGTTGATTATGTGACGAGTTTGCTTTCCAAGTCTGGTTTTAGTGTTTAATGTGTGATGTTTTATTGTATTATTTCCTTTTCTGTTTTGATTGATTATCGGGTTAGGGAGGGTTGATTGGCTTGGCAGCTGCAACAGTTGGTTTGACTTCTGAAGCAGCACAGCATCTCGACGTAAGAACACAACTGAATGCATTCTCTTTTTGTTCGGATCATTAATCATTTCTTATTTGGTTGATATATTAAATGATTTTTGCATTTACTGAATTTTCTGGGTCTCTATATGCTTTTTAGAATTTTTCGGATGGCGTAAAATTCTGATGTTACCAGTCAAAGGGCCGGTGTTGGATTATGAATCATGTTGTATATTTTCTTGAGGAATCGTGAAATGGATGCATTCAGATGCTATGTTATATTTTCAGAATGACCTGATATAGTGTGTCTGACATCATAGTTCAGATTCTAGTGCAGAACTGAAACTAGTGGGGTGGTGAAAGATATTGTTGGTGTTATGTCGTTCAGGCATGAATTCGTGTGCATGTATTTGCTGAAATTGGATCTATCCTGTCAGGAATGCATGTTCCTCTGTCGTAGTAAACCTTTGTCACCTGTAGCTACCTTCCAATAATAATTAAGTTCTTATCTACGTTGAGACTGACTGTTTTTTCGCATGTTGGCTTTCCAGCAAATCGTTCCACCGGTCTTAAACTCCTTTTCTGATCAAGATAGCCGCGTACGCTACTATGCTTGTGAAGCTCTCTACAACATTGCCAAGGTGGGAGAATGAGTAATTACTGTCGGATCCCATATTTCTCTTGTATTTGGTCTCATTGTCTTCGCTATGCAGGTCGTCAGAGGCGATTTTATAGTGTTTTTCAACCAAATTTTTGATGCGCTATGCAAGCTCTCTGCCGATTCGGATGCCAATGTACAGAGTGCGGCTCATCTTTTAGACAGACTTGTAAAGGTATGACGTGCATGTTCTCAGTTCTTTTCATGAGCAGGTATGGAAGGGAACAAATTTATTCATCTGTGCGGTTATTTGGGTGCAGGATATTGTAACTGAGAGTGATCAATTTAGGTCTGTTTGTTTTGATGCCCCATTACCAGTTCTGTTGTATCGATTTTATAATGACCTTGAATCTGCAAGTATTTTTTTAGCTAAGTCATACTTCTACTATTGATCTGTTACAGCATTGAAGAATTTATACCACTGTTGAGAGAAAGGATGAATGTCTTGAATCCATATGTCCGCCAGTTTTTGGTGGGATGGATTACAGTTTTAGATAGCGTTCCAGACATTGATATGCTTGGATTTCTTCCAGATTTCCTTGATGGTGAGTGACCTTGATCATGCATGGTAAGTTATTGGTGTTTTAATGTATATATTTACCTGGAAAGATGCACAGGTTTATTCAACATGCTTAGTGATTCTAGTCACGAGATAAGGCAGCAGGCTGATTCAGCACTTTCAGAATTTCTTCAAGAAATCAAGAACTCTCCAGTACGTGTAGTCCTTTTTTTTTTCCTGCAATGGTCTGGATTGAATAAGTGTTAAAGATTAAAAAAAAAAAAAAAAAACTATTTTGATGGAATTGATGACCCTTTTTTCAGTTAAGGACCTTAAAATGCTTCCAAAAAGAAATGCAAAATTAGAAAAATGCTATTTTCCTCTTTGCACGCAAAAACATTGTTTAAATTTGATTGCATTTTGTGCGTCACATTCCTCGATCTATTAAATTTTTAAAATCAATTCTTCTTGCTAAAATATCTTGTCTGAGGGATGATGCTTTCAAAGTCTGTAGATTATGGTCGCATGGCTGAGATACTTGTGCAGAGAGCAGCTTCACCGGATGAATTTACCCGGCTGACTGCCATTACCTGGGTAAGTATGTTTTGCCACATGCTTCCCTCCTCCATTAATGAGTATATCCAAATTCTTACACATGCCTACTGCTTTACTGAGTGAATCATTGTTACACCTCTCCTCAGATAAATGAGTTTGTAAAGCTTGGCGGTGATCAACTTGTTTCTTATTATGATGATATCCTTGGAGCAATATTACCTTGCATATCAGACAAGGAGGAGAAGATAAGAGTGGTTAGTTGATTTGTCTATGAGTGAACGTGTATTGGGCCATTGGCAAATGTCATCATAGTTGGAAGTATTATGTAGAAACGACGTGTTTTGGTTGAACATTTACTTTTGCTAGTCCATTTTTTTGAGAGATTCTTTCAAATCTCTTATAAACTATCGAACTACTGAGAATGTCTTCATTTGTATCTGTCCTTTGTGGAGTTCTTGTTGCTTGTATCAGTTTTTTGTTTATTCCAGGTTGCTCGTAGGGTTGCAAACGAACCGAATCGAATCGAATATCATAATATTCAATTGTATTCGTTAATTTTCTAAAGTATTCGTATTCGATTCGATTCGTATTCGAATACTAAAAATCGATTCGATTCGATTCGTTAACGATATTCGAATATATTCGCGAATATTCGAATATTCGAATATTCGAAAGAAAATTTCAGTTTTCCCCCACAAACCTGTTAGAATTACAAAATAGTTCCGAAAAATTACAAAATCTGATAAACAACTCCACGTTCAATTTGTGAAGAAAAACTAACGAGGGAACTACTTAATACACAATGTTTCTTTCTTAGCTTGCTTTCGATCATCACGCTTGTAATACTACATCAACTTGTTCTTCTTCCACCTGTAGACAATAAGAAGGTAATTCACTGTCATAATCATGAAAACACAATAAAAAAATAAGAAGAATGAACTTACATATGTCACAATGGGTTTATTGATTCCATGAAGTTGTCGAACAGTGCTCCACATATCAAGACTTGTACCATATCGGATGATAACCTAGAACGGTAAGGATCTAAAACTCGTGTCCCAGCACTAAATGTAGCCTCTGATGCCACTGTGCTAACAAGAATAGCTAAAACATCACGAGCCAATTTCGACAATACTTTAAATTTCAATTCTTGAGATTTCCACCATGTCAATGCATCGAAGTTAGTTGTATCCCCATCTTTGCCCCTAAACACCCCTTCCTCTAAGTAAATATCTAGCTCCGACTTACTAGGGCCATCAACTTCGACAGTGCTCAAATATATAATTTGGATCTAATATTTTATATGTGTCATAATACTTTATTTGGGCTTACAAGTACATATATAATATATTATATTATTTAAATATATATTACATTAAACGAATCGAATATTCGTTAATTTTTCGAATCGAATACAGACATATTCTTATTCGTATTCAAAATTAATCGAATCAGAAAAAGTATTTGTATTCGTATTCGTATTCGTTTATTTCGAATTCGAATCTTAAGTTTCGAATCGAATCTCGAACCGAACCAAAAATATTCGGTTCATTTGCAACCCTAGTTGCTCGTGAAACAAATGAAGAGCTCCGAGGGATACATGCTGATCCATCTGAGGGTTTTGACATCCGCGATATTCTTTCTGTTTCTCGGAGGTACTAAAATGTATTTGGAGTAACATGGAGTTCCAATATGCTTTTGATTGTTGTCGACTGTTATCTGCAATTTACCAGTGGGTGCTCAGTCTGTGGTAGATAAACTAAGGTGATTACGCTTCTATATCAGGCATCTTTCGAGTGAATGGGATGCCAGTACTCGTTCTGAAGCACTGCACTGGATATCAACCCTATTAAATAGACATAGGACAGAGGTATTCAAGCGATTGAAAATTATTAACTCATTCGTTTGACCCTAAGCATGTGATTTTGTACCTTGTTGCATGCAGGTACTTTCGTTTCTTGGTGACATTTTTGAAACTCTGCTAAATGCACTTTCAGATTCTTCTGATGAGGTATTTTGTTGCTGATTTTTACAAAATTTGGAGTTATTTTCATTTTATGTACTAGTTAATCATTGAGACGTGAAGTTAGCAGTTAAAATTTTCTTATATATGCCAATACCAGTAGTGTGGTTTCTCAGGATTCTATTCCTACCCTTTCATCCTACACGATACTACATTTCTTATGGTTGTCACTGTCAGCAACAGTCTAATTTCTTGAAATTTGTCATTTATTTAGTTGGAAGTTGCCAATCTGTGGTCTGATCCTGATATGCGGAAGATGAATAGAAAGATAGGTCATGAAATTGCAAAAATTGGATTTATTTACCATTCCAATATTAAATGTAGGGTGAAAACCTAAAGTCATTGTTTTGGGCAATTCAATATAGTTAAATGAGTTGACCACTTTCTGTACGTTTTGTGGTACCCAGACGACATGTCAACTTCATTTTCCTGGGAAGTTTTGATCTACGGAGTTTGTATTACTGCATCTCTAATAGTTCTATGAAATCGTTTCCCTGTCAGGTTGTCCTCTTGGTACTTGAAGTCCATGCTTGCATAGCAAAAGACGAACAACACTTTTACCAGCTACTTACCTACTTAATTCAAAATTTTCGACTGGACAACTCTCTCTTGGAGAAGTAAATCCTTTCGTTATATTTTACATTAGATTCAAATGATATAAATTTCGTGAGAATATTTATATCCTTTCGAATAATCATGTTTTTGCAGACGAGGTGCCTTGATCATTCGTAGATTATGTGTACTTTTAGATGCCGAAACAGTGTATCGTAAGATTTCCATCATACTCAAAGGGGAGCTCGATTTGGAGTTTGCAACTACTATGGTACAGGTAATTCATTCGGCCAAGTTGATTGCTAGTTCACTATTTGGTATTTTGTACTTTTATGAAAAATGTTTTCATTTTATTGCCTATCATTTTCTGTTCAGGCTTTGAACCTGATTCTACTTACTTCATCTGAGTTAGCAAACCTCCGCAGCCTGTTAAAACAGTCACTGCTGAATGATGCTGGGAAAAACTTGTTCCTCTCTTTATATGCTTCGTGGTGCCATTCACCCATGGCTATTATCAGTCTTTGCTTGTTAGCTCAGGTAAAGAACCATGAATATAGATTTTATTATCAGTACTATTATACTATATCTTCTTTACTTTTTGTAATATCTTCCTCTGAGATTTTGTTTTGCGTTCTATTAATCTCTCAGGCTTATCAGCATGCAAGTTCAGTCATTCAATCTTTGGTCGAGGAAGATATCAACGTGAAGTTTCTAGTCCAGTTGGATAGGTTAATACATCTTCTGGAGACTCCTACTTTTGCGTATCTTAGACTGCAGGTAATGTCAGAATTGATCTACTTTAGATTCATCACATATTAAGTGTATCGTAATATGTCGTTGGATTCAAATTTCTTACAATGTTGCAAGAGGGTGGATTGGTGGTTTGGCATCAGTCTTCTTGCATTAATTATCAGTCTTTGTTTCTGTGAGATTTATTGTTCATGGTAGTCCAAAATACATTTGCCGAGGCTCGGTTCATGCAAGTACATTGGTGCTGTTAGAGAAATTGAGGCAAATTGGTTATTAAGTTTCTCTCTTTTTAAAATAGTTGACCACATCTAATCATAAACTAATTTCCTGCGGTAGTTTATTTGCAAAGCTTCTACACATAATGTTAAGTTTACTGAGACTACTTTCTGTTTATATTTCAGCTCCTTGAACCAGGAAAGTACATTTGGTTGTTGAAAGCATTATACGGTCTTCTGACATTGCTTCCACAGGCAAGTTAGAAGAAGCTTTTGCCGTTGACACTCATGCTCAGGTTTTTATACATTGTAAGTACTTGTGGCAATTATGCCTTTTGATACCTTTTTTCTTCCTTTCTTCCAAACCACGCAGCAAAGTGCAGCATTCAAGATTCTACGGACACGTTTGAAAACTGTTCCTTCATATTCCTTCAGTGGCGATCAATTCAAAAGTCTCCCATCGCCAGAAGTTACCAATAATGGCAGCATATCACACAATCCCGAAGATGGTGAAGTGGTTGAAGATCAAAGAAATGGGATAAACTTTGCTTCATCACTTCAACAGTTTGCGGAAGTCCAAAAACAGCACAGACTCAATCTGAAGTCACAATCCATTTCTCGTAGCTACAATTCTACTTCTTCCAAGGTTTGCAAACAAACATCACGGCGTGGTTTTTTACTGGCTTAATTTCATCCAAATCGGATAATTTGAATAAATTGTCTATAATATATTTATATATTTAATAGGACGATGCACAAAGAGTAGATGAATCAGAACGAGGTTCGACAATTCCAGAAACGAACAGACCTCCTTCGAGATCGCCCCGAAGAGGCCCCGGCCAGGTATAACATCCCAAGTTCTTTCCTTTTTTATTCAATATCTGAAGATTTCCTGGTAATGATTTTTAAATTGTAAATTCCTAGGAAACTTTCTAAGGGTTTTTTACTGTGTAGATATGCCCATGTGGTTCTGTTTTTTTTCTATTGAAAACCACCTGGGTGATTGGATACATATAAATCTTTTGAGGTTAGGATTGAATGTATTTTGGGTTTACCACAATTATTAATTATTATTATTATTATTAGTATTATTCAATGAATTCTAGCTTCTGCCCATCCAGATTATTTAAGCTAAATGATGACCTGTAACCTGCTGTGGAAAATGGCCACATTCTCTCTTTTATAGCAGTATAGATATGTATTAGTTACGTCTGCATTTTTTCCCCATACTTGACGTCGACATTTGATTGACAAAATGATGTCTCTTCGTCTCACATCTCGTAATTACTAAAATAGAAATAATCTAATCGGTGTTCCGAAATTGCCTATTCCTATATCAAAGTCCTATTCACATACATATACTGTTCAACGTTGGTTATTTCAGAAATCGTTTACAACTAAATATTTAACTGGCATTTGCACGTTGAAGCTTTCTAGAAGAGAATAATCGAACTTTCAACTCTTTTTATTTACAAAGACATATATATCCAATTGGTAATTAGAAATTCACCCTGTGTATATTTTATTTCCATGACGAAAAGCCGCGTTGATCAATTCACTAATATGTTGTTATATTCTTACCAACCTTCCTCAATATATTATATTAATTCCTTTGACATTTGATTGGGTAAAAAGTAGTGTTTTACGTATCCACACACATACATGCTTTTGACATTCGGATTTATAAGTTGAGAGAGCCGAAAAATGCTTTCAAAATGACGTTTTCATAACATGTGTTTTATATATGAAAATAAATTTATAAAGTAATGGAACATATTAGTTAAACGAAAAAAGATTTGAATTATTTTTCATAATTCCAAATGATAAAACGTAAATATACGTCTTTTTACTACTAATTTTAAATTGCACTAAAATCATGGTTAGATTATTTAATCTTTTTTTAAGTAAAATTATTGTTAATATATGAATATGATACATCATAAAATACCAAATAATAGTAAAATAGTATAGAGAGCAATTACAATAAATAAATTTAAGTAGTTATAGTTATTTTATATTAAAATAAAAATATTAATAAAATTCGTTTCTTTAATTTGATTCTCGAATAATTGAAATTTCGAATACTGCTATATTTTGTAAATTTAACTGGAATGGGCCTATGTAATAGTTATTTTTAACATGTAGCCCAATAAATATTGGGCCTACTAAGACTAAGAGGAGGATTTAGGTTTCTTTTCTGATCATCTTCCTCTTACACGAATCGTCTCAGAAAATACCAATGTCGACGCCGCCATCAACCACCACCCTTGTAGCGCCCGCCGCCGGGGGGGTCGGTCCACCCCTCTGACCCCCCGCGCTGAATCCGCCCTCTGCTAAGCCAAAACACAACGCCAAGAAATCAGCGGCTGCTGAAGACGAGGGCATGGATCCAACGGTACTATTTAGTTGAAGTGTTGTGTTTCAGTTGTAGGACTCATTTTGTCCATTTGAGGAATTTCGTATCTGTTGTTTCGATGATTTTCCCTGCAGCAATATTACGAAAATCGGCTGAAAGCGCTCTCTGCTCAAAAGGAGTCTGGAGTTAATCCGTATCCCCACAAGTTCGAGGCTAATCTGACTATTCCCGAATACGTGAAGAAATATGAAAATTTGAATAGTGGCGATCATTTGGAAGATGTTGAAGAGAGAATAGCTGGTAACTGTGACTGCCTTATTTTAATGGTAATTTCTTTGATTGAAGATATTATCTTTCTAACTGAATCGTGTTGCCTTTTCAAGGCCGCCTTATGAACAAACGATCTTCATCCTCGAAGTTATTCTTTTATGATCTACATGGAAGTGGTGCTAAAGTTCAAGTTATGGCTGATGCCAGGTGAGCTTTGAAATCTTAATAAGCCTAAATATTTATGCTTAGCGTATGTTTTTTATTTTCGCTTGTAGTTATTCGTTTGTTTGTTGTCTCAAATGTAAGTGATATCCGTTAGTAAATAACGATCCACACACTTCTTTTCTATCTTCTGGGTGCCATATGCTTAATACTTATTCACTCGGATGTTTTGGCAGGAAATCAGATTTGGATGAGGAGGAATTCACTCGATATCATTCTTCTGTTAAGCGAGGAGATATTGTTGGGATCATTGGCTTCCCTGGTTTGTTGACTTTATACTTCCACTTGTCTCAAAACTGAGTTTATGTTACATTTTATAGTGATTCTTTCACTTGAAATTCTAGCAACATTCCACAACATTTCAACTCTGAAATCTTTTATAAATTCAATAAACTTAACCACTTCCTGGAGACGTTGGTGCGCCAAAGTTTCCTGAGAGATAGAGCTTATAATTTTCACTTGTTTGAGTTTTTCTGTGTGTCTATTCCCTTCCCGTCGTATGGTCTATGTGCGATTATAATATTGAACGGTATATTTCTAGATTTATGTTGTGCGTGATGTGACAGATCACATTCTTTTTCACCTATTAACCTCCTAAAAGCCTTCTGGTATTGCCTCATTGGTCCTGAAGTGAAAGTCTTTGACATAGTTAGAAAGTTTATAGTGATGCAAATGAAACCTCTCATTAGTTTTCCTCTATCGATCACTAAAGCTGATCATAGCCTTTTGGATCTTTCCATACCCCAGGTAAAAGCAAAAGAGGAGAGCTGAGTATTTTTCCTAAAACATTTATAGTTCTGTCCCATTGTCTACACATGATGCCTCGTCAGAAGATTGGTCCTGGGTCTGAAAACACCAAGGTCCTGCTTTATCATCGCCCTCCATCATCTGTTTTGAGCTTTCTGAGCTTTTTCAGTGACACCACTTTTCCTTTTTGCAGACAACCGAAGCTTGGGTGCCAGGAAGTGGTAGAAACCTCGAATCTTACATACTCAAAGATCAAGAAACGCGGTACAGACAGCGTTATCTTGATCTAATGCTGAACTCAGAGGTTCGAGAAATATTCAAGACCAGGTCCAGGATTATTTCCTACGTCAGGCGCTTTCTTGATGAAAGAGAATTTCTGGAAGTACGTTTTCTCTCATTTCTCCTTTACTCTCTCAACCAACTTTTTAAAATATCATAACAATATTAAATCAACGGTAGGTTGAAACTCCAATGATGAACATGATACCTGGCGGAGCTGCTGCACGCCCCTTTGTGACTCATCACAATGAACTCAACATGAAGCTGTACATGAGAATTGCCCCCGAGCTTTATCTCAAAGAGTTAGTCGTTGGTGGGTTGGATCGTGTTTATGAGATTGGCAAACAGTTCAGAAACGAAGGGATTGATCTCACACACAACCCCGAGTTTACTACTTGTGAATTCTATATGGCGTTTGCTGATTACAACGACTTGATGAAACTTACTGAAGAGATGCTTAGTGGTAATGGTCTTTTCCTTTTTTAGCACTATATCAACTTACTGAGATAGTTGAATGATGAGATTTGTGTTGTAAGCTCAAATTTTTCCTCTCAACTATATCCAGGGATGGTTAAGGAAATTACTGGTGGCTACAAAATTAAGTACCATGCCAATGGGCCGGACAAGGAGCCTATCGAGATTGACTTCACTCCACCTTTCAGGTCTTTTATAATGGTTTACATTGTCGTTATTGACCTTATTAGCCTTCTTGAATGTAAATAAAATATTTTTATTTTACGAGCTTTTAGACTTGGTTTCAGTGAATTTTCTGGCTTAATTGAGCAGGAGGATCGATATGATAGAGGAGTTGGAGAAGATGGCAAAACTGAACATACCAAAGGACCTCTCAAGTGAAGAAGCCAATAAATACTTGGTGGATGCTTGTGCGAAGTACGAGATCAAATGCCCACCACCCCAAACAACAGCTAGGTTGCTAGACAAAGTAAGGCATTTTTATCTTCTTAAGTTCAACGTCGATAATAATCTAGTTCTAGCCTTACATTGGATTCTAGAATGTGATTGCATATGTTGTCGCTATGAAAAAAGAGGTTAAGAGAGAAAAAGGCTCACAAAATTGGAAAATTCTTTAACAGATGGTCGGACACTTTCTCGAGGAGACATGCATAAACCCCGCCTTCATCATCAATCATCCTGAGATCATGAGTCCATTGGCCAAATGGCATAGGTCAAAACCAGGTTTAACAGAAAGATTCGAACTGTTCATCAACAAGCATGAGGTACTATATATATATATATATGTATGTGTGTGTGTGTTTTTATACCGTAATTCTTTTATGCTTTTTTTGGGGCATTTTTGCCTTATTTTGAACTCCAAACTGGGGCAAACACAGCTTTGCAATGCGTACACGGAGTTGAACGATCCTGTCGTACAACGCCAGCGCTTTGCTGACCAACTCAAGGTGATTATTATTACCGACAAGATTCAGACATCACCAACATTTAGACCACTCATAAGTTCAACTCAACATTGTAATGATTATGAAAATTAGGATCGACAATCTGGTGATGATGAAGCAATGGCCTTGGATGAGACATTTTGCACTGCCCTTGAATATGGTTTGCCTCCAACGGGCGGGTGGGGATTGGGCATCGATCGATTTGCAATGTTGTTGACCGATTCGCAGAACATTAAGGTTTTTTTTTGTCTTCGATTTGCGCACATTCTTCTTTCATCTTTCTTCAGTATTCATTGTTTTTATTACGTTTTACTCTGAGCTAACTGTTGAAGCTTTCTGTGCGCAGGAGGTTCTTCTTTTCCCTGCTATGAAACCTCAAGAGGAACCTTCTAACAAAGAAGGGTACGTACATGCCTCAGTTTAAACAAATTATTACATACCAGAGTTTGCTTATATCTTCTGAGTATAATTATATGTTTATTGTTCTGATTTTTTCAGCAATAAAAAACCTGCCGATGGACCACCAACTCAAGGTAAAGCAAACTAATTTTTCAATTAATGGATTAGGACTCTTTTTGCATATTTTCTGATTTTTTGTTCTTTATGCAGAACTTGAAAAGGTGGCATTGGTATAAAAACTGCAGAAACTATTTGACGATATTGATTCGAATTTTACCATTTTGCATGAATTTATGCTTTTATTTTGCTTAATTATCATCATTTCTGACGTGTGCTCTGCTATGCATTTTTCTATATTGTAACATATACGTTTGAAAAGCTGAGATGACTTTATTTGTGACTCGCATTATGAGCACGATGAAGCACCTGAAATAGTGATGGTTTATTCTGGTTAGGGCTTTGTTTAGTTTATACATTTAAATGCTATATTATTAATTATATATTCCTACAAAAAATTTGGAATCATTTATTATATCTAATCTAACGCAGTTAAATGTCGAAAAAAAAAGTCCAATAACAAATTGAGTCATGCATATTTGTTGTATATTTTTCCGGCAACTACAAGTTTGAACAAGAAACAATTAAGGAATTTACTGTAATTAAGTTGAAAACTTCACAACTAAACTATGATTACCAAATTAAGTATATTTTGTGGTCCTTAGATTCAAATTTTAGTGGAAAGACACTTACTTCTGTAAAGAGAAAAAAGAAACTAGATCTCTGTCATATGTACATATTTCTGAACTTGTATGATATATATTTCTTCGCTGATTTGATGATGGCTTTGTTTGATCGTACGTGTGCATGTTGATGTTGTACAACTTTGTCAAAGTTAAATTATTAACTAACTCGTGATTCCTTAACCCTAAACAGAGAAGGAACATTTATTTCTTTCTAGCCTTGCCTTGGCTCGCCAAAGCCAACCATATTCCTTTCTTACAATACAACAAAGTTCCTTTGCAGCAAAGCTTAGTACAAACCTTTAGATTATATGTACACAATAAACCTTTATATCCATCATCAGCGACCAACGCATTTCAATTCTCGGCAATATATGTTTATATCCTTTGCTTTGAATCGATTGTTAAAAAAAAATGCCTATCTATTCTTCAGATTCCGACGATGCGCAGGCGGCCCGACCCAAAAGATTTTTTGGTCGGGAAAAACCCTTGCATGCCCTTCTCGGAGGTGGAAAAGGTAAGGCGAACGAAAACATATACCTTAATATTTGCCCTTCTCGATAAACGCTACGCAATACGCTAGTTCTTTGTTTTCATCTCTTTTTTTTTTTATATAAATTTTCAGTGGGAGACATACTATTGTGGAGAAACAAGAACGTATCGGCAGCAACGGTAGCTTTATTCACGCTAATATGGTTCCTCTTCGAGGTTTTCGAGTATAATATAATTACTCTTCTTTGCTACGTCGCCATTTTCGCAATGCTCATCTTGTTCGTCTGGTCTACTTGGGGTGGCCTAATCGACAGGTTCCACAAAAAAAAAAGACAGCTTTTTAAGTTAGTGGTATATATAGAGAGAAATCTTATGGTGCTCAACTTATGTGATCATCTTATGTGGGCACCTCTTATGTGGTGTTCGGTGCCAAATCAACATGCCATATCAGCCTATGAAGTGATGTAAAAATGGCACCTTTTACATGGATTTGATTGACACCTCTTATGATGATATAACACATTGATTTGGTACCGATCAATGCCACAAGGTGGTGCCCACAAAAGGTGGGCACATGAGCACCATAAGATTTCTCATTATGTATATATTTCATCCCTAATTAAACCATGTTTTAATATTTTTTTTCATGTATTAAACCCCGTGATATCGTTAAGAAACCCACCCGATCCACGAGGAATCACGTTGATGCCTGAATCCACGCTCCGATGGGTCGTTGCTAAAATCAACGCGTTTCTGATAAGATTCTACTACGTCTCTTCTGGGAAAGATTTGAGGACTTTCTTGCTGGTAATATCTTCTTTCAAACGATATAAATTCTCCATACTACTGCTGCTTTTTTGGCCTCTTGAATAATCAATGCTTGGAATGAATGCCTTTTTCTTTGGGTTTTTTTTTCTTTAGGTCATTGCTTTATTGTGGGTTTTATCAGGAATAGGCAGCTACTTCAGCTCCTTGAGTCTCTTATACACAGGCAAGAATAATACAATTTATATAGATATACACAAGTTTATTAACAATATAATAAAACATTGTATGAATGTAATATTTATAGGTTTTATATGCTTGATGAGTTTGCCGGCGTTATACGAGCGGTATGAGAAGGAGGTGGATCATCTTGCGATCAGAGGAAATAAAGACATGAAGAGACTCTACAAGAAACTTGATTCCAAGTTCCTTAATAAGATTCCAAGGGGACCTCTTAAAGAAAATAAGAACATGATGAAGAAATTCTGATTTATACATCATCTCTAAATTCAGTTTAATTGTTGTATGTCCGCATGAATACTACAATGTATTATATGAAATGAATATTTAAATAAATGTACAAAGATAATATTATTAAAGATGAATGAGCCAACCGATCATCAATGGATGGAATATGAATCCATCAATTTAAATATCAATGGGAAGAGGATTGTTCTTAAAAAAAGGATATGCATAAAACGTATCATCCCATTTATTTTCACGTCAAACAACTACAGCGATTCCATATTAAAAAAAAAACAAAAAGGAAGAAGGCATCAGAGATATTTATATTTATTATTGGAGAATCTGCATATTGACTTTTCTTCACGATAAACATCGAGAAGCTATCAGAAAGTAGCATCCATGAAGCTCAACCTTAGTTGGTAGTGTCCATTTTTAAGTTTCAGCATTATTTCAATATCACGACAGCAGTTCTTAAACTTGAACTTGTATCGTTTTCTAAGTTGATATTCGATTAACCTTGAACGACCAATGCACCAACCATGTACATAAGTTTATTATGAATATGAAAGTATGATATCAGTCAACATCCATGTACTTACTTCACTTACCAGCAAAAATATAACATCATACACAACAGCTAATGACAATTACTCATAATCCAAAACTACTGATTATCACACAAGCTCAACATCATAAACTCCATAACCAAACCAAGCCAACAAGCTGCAAAATTGTATTTCTCAACCCCAACCAATCTCACCTACTTACCATAGCTGCGAATTTCAAGCTTGATGATGACTAACATGGTGATCAACAGAGACTCGAGCCGAAGGCTCGGGTGCTAACTGATACTGAGCAGCCACTTGAGGAGGCACAGGCGTATAGTACATTCCCCCATTTGCCGAGTCAGCAAATTCATGATAAACATAGACTTGATTGGACAAAGGAGCCATCGACTGAGAGGAAAGATGATGATTTTGACCGTAGGCAACGTATTGACCCTGATTTTGGCCGAGCTGAACCATCTGCGGCGGAACTCCCACAGATGTTCCGTAAACTTCGCTTTTCGACGGAGGGGCATTTCTTGATTGAACAGAGCCCATATGTGGTGGTGGGGCCACATTAGAAGCTGGCTTTACCTCACTATAAGTAGGTTGCTGAATGGGCAAGTTATAACCATGGGCCGGTCTTGCTGAGACGATATAAAAAGGGTAGTTGCTCTGTTCTACAATGGGTTGCTGGGGCTGCTGGGAAGGGTAAATTGGGTAATACGAAGCTATCGGGACAGGCCCGGGATGTATGTATTGCTGCGTGTTTGCTTGAATGAAGCTTTGTGGTTGAGGATGGTTTGGATCGTAATGGGATGGTAGTATGAAGGCGGGTTCTTGAATTTGATGGAGCTTCTGATCTTGATGAACAACTTGCCTCGGCGGCCTAGACAGTGGATTTGTGAAGCTTCCATCGCTGTGAAATTTTGTTAGAAACAGAGTAATAACGCATCAATCAGACCACAGAGATCCAAACATACGCTAAAGAATCAAAAACTAAGAATCGTGTAAACCCATTCACCTCGAAACGGAGTCGGGAGAAGGCAAATCGAAGACGCCGCCACCACCAAGGGCGATCTTCTGAAACTGCAGCGACTGAGATTGTTGCTGTACCCTGTGCTGCACCTGTTGTGCGGCGGCGTCGTTTTGCTGGGAAGGCATGAGATTATCGAAATTACCCTCCAAATTCATCTGCTTGAGCTGGTCCTCCGCAATTCCCAACGCAACCTTCTGGCTCGTGTCGTGCACGCGCACCTTGATCGGCGGCAGATTTACAAGCCCTACCGACGGCGAACTCGAGGTCGACTCAAAGGAAGACGTCGTCGTTTCGACCTTAATAGGAGATTGAGGCACGGAGCAAGCGCCGCCTTGATTCGTACCAGTTACACAGCTGTTGGTGATGGCAGCGGCGGTGTTGATTTTGCAATCGACCAATTCCTGATTATCCACCGCCTTCTGATTCTGATTCTCCTCGCTTTTGATGTTATCGCTGCTATCAACCTTGGACAGATCATCCTCGAGCCCGAGCAGGCAATTGACCGACGAGGACTCCGAAAATCCGCGATCAGATAGAGGAGTCGCCGGCTTCCCGTCGATCCGATTGAAAATCCAGTCCTCGGACTTATTCGACGCCGTCTCGAGGTGGTTCTGGAGGTCAACGCCGGAATTTTGACTCGGAAAGATGAACAGCCTTATGCGGCGGCCGTTCGAGCTCGGCGATCTGACGATACGGTCGTGCTCCTCAAGCATGTTGTCGAGGTCCTCCTGGGTGGTGAGAGAGATGAGCGAGTCGAGGTCTTCGTTCGGTAGCTGATACCTTAGGGTAAACGGCGGATTCTGGCGGAGGTTTTTGGAGAGGTGGCCGACGAGCGCCGGGAGGGTGGCGGCTCGCCGGTCGACGGAGACGATGCGGGTGTCGCCGCCGACGTATGTCAGGACCCTGTCGTGTGGGCGGGGGAGGATGTGTCCTCCGTAGCTGCACATGAGTCGGAGCTTCGGGGGCGGTGGTGGCTCCGCCGTGGCGTCGGCGGAGGAGGACGGGGGTGGCGTCTCCATTGTTTGGTTGTGTAGGAAAGTGTGAACGTTCTGTGGGGCTTTTGGTAGAGATGGAATATATACTCTTCTCGCGAAATTATTATACTATTCTAAATTTTTTATTACAAGTAAAAGGAGAAATTCCCTTGCGAGTTGCGTTGCGTGCGTTAGACAAGATTACGTTTTTTCTCCTTGATATTTTTTTAAACAGTCGTAATTAAGCACAGTTTATCTGCGTTTAGACTTGGTTGAAATATTAGTGAAAAAATTAAATAGGTGTTCAAAACTCTTTATTAAAAGAACGTTACATTTTTTTTTTTATGTTGGATGATTATAGTTGAAGACGTCAAAAACTGTGGGAAAAGGAAAATTGAAACTATTATTATATTTATGAATAATTGACAGCTATTTAGGTGGATTGGTGATTTGATGGAGTTTGTGGTGCTTCAGTTACTGTCAGACGAGATGACTCATACCATCGTCGGAATAGGATAATAATAAAAAATTTATTAACCCGAATACAAACTTAAACATTAATAAATATAAATAAAACAAGTGAGTATCTTCCTTTATTCGAGATCCTCAAAAGAGTTACTGGGTCGCAATCTTAATCGTTTATATGTTTGTTTTTCTCCAAAAATAAAAAATAAACAAATCCGTAGATATGACCAACATACTTGGTAAAGCAAGCACTTTGGGTATCTTTTTTTACGGTAAAGCAAAGCATTTTGGGTGTAAAACTGCAAAATTCGAGTAACTAGGAAAGCCCAATCTGTTCATGGACAGATCCGTAATTTGACGACAGCAATGGCATGCACTAGTCCATCAACCATGTTGGGTAGATCCTCGACGACGCTCTGATGGTTTTCTTGTTCTTAATTTCCTTTTTTTTTTTTATCTCCAAGGATCGGAGATTACGAGAGAAGTAACAGTGCAAATATACAAAAGGGTCCAACCCCATCTTCTACACTCTTCAATCTTCCTTCAGTAGCTGGAGTGGAGCAGAATTTGTTGACATGGCTTCTTCGAGTTTTGCGGAATGGAAAGCGGCTTCATCGTCGTGGATCGATCGCGCGTGTCCCCACGCGACGCGTTTCTCCGATACGCGCCGGATCGTACACCGATGAGCTCGTCATGACTGCCGTAAGTTGTTAAAAAAACTATTTATCGATGCCTCCCTCGATTCAAAGATGTGCTCTTCGAAACTCATCTTTTATTCGCTGCTTGATGTATGTAGACGTCGACTCTTGCTTGCTGTGGTTGTTCTTTGTATCGATTAATCGTAACCTTATTGGTACTTTTTCCTTTTTTTCAATCGCCGGGGTGATGTTTCGCATTTCCAATTGATTTTCAGAACCTCATGACTGACCTATACCATCTATGGCAATCTATCATGTAATGAAGTGTTTGTGCTTAATTTTATCGCGGTGATAGAAATCTATTGCATCCCCTGGCCGAGGAATCCTTGCAGTCGATGAGTCTAACGCAACATGTGGGAAGAGGTTGTCTTCGATCGGACTAGACAATACGGAGACGAACAGACAAGCTTATATAGACAGCTCCCACTGACAACTCCTGGCTTGGGCGATTATATCTCGGGGGCTGTCCTCTTCGAAGAAACCCTTTACCAGTCGACCACGGATGGAAAGAAGTTCGTCGATTGTTTGCGTGATGTCAATATCGTGCCTGGCATCAAAGTTGGTAAGGTGAGGGTACTCTTTATTCACATCTTTGGTGGATTTTTATTGCTGAGGTTGATATGCTAGTTGCTTTCTTCCATTCTGCTTTAAGTGACTGTGCATATTGGGAGCAGATCCAGATAGTGTAAAGTTGACTCGTACAAATACAAATACTTCCTACGGTTTTTAAATACCTTATTGATTGGACAACCATACGAGGTTGAGGTTTCGAATCTTGACTTTGGTCTTGGACTTGGACAAGGTTTGGTTCCCTTGCCAGGGTCGAACAACGAATATTGGTGCTAGGGATTAGATGGATTGGCTTCTCGATCAGCAGAGTACTATAAGCAAGGGGATCGCTTCGCAAAGTGGTACTACTATATGTTCATCGTGTCTCGTTTTATTATCATCCCATATATACACCGTCTGTTGTGCGTAAAAAAAAACCTTATTGCCTCTTCTAATTTATGCACCTTCTAGGCAAAGTGTTGTGAGCATACCATGTGGTCCTTCGTCTATGGCCGTTAGAGAAGCTGCTTGGGGCCTAGCTAGATACGCTGCTATTTCTCAGGTGCCTAGCAATATATATACCTTACATCTCAGACTTTCCATTCCAATAAAAAACCGATCTTCTCTCTTTGCAGGGCAATGAGCTCGTGCCCATCGTCGAACCCGAGATCCTCCTCGACGGGGACCACCCCACATAGAGGACGCTCGAGGTGGCCAAGAGAGTATGGCCTGAGGTCTTCCACTACTTGGCAGAAAAAGTCATCTTGGAAGGAATCTTACTTAAGCCAAGCATGGCAGAACACAAGGAGAAACGGTGCCTCCTTCGGTCGCAGGAATCATGGCAACGAACCGTTGGTTGAGTTTTGGTTTTTGTCAGAACGATCTCCTTTTTTTTTGTCTTAAAAGAATATTTTCTTGATTTCAGTTCTTGTCGGGCGGGCAAACTGAGGTGGAGGCGACGTTAAACCTGAACGCGATGAACCAGAGAATGAATCCTTGGCACGTGTCGTTTTCGTACTTTTGGGCCCTACGGAACACGGTGCTGAAGACGTGGGAAGGTCGGGCAGAGAACGTGGAAAAAGCGCACAAGGCGCTTTTGGTGCGTGCGAAGGCGAATTCGTTGGCGCAGATGGGTAAGTACTACTCGTCCGCCCAAAAGGAGAGGAAAGCGAGGAGGCTAACGAACAAGAGAATGTTCGTCACGCCCTACACCTACTATGTTAGTATCTATCTATTAATAATGAACGGAATGGTTTCTTTTTTTCTTTAATTTATCTTAAATCTGTACTGATGAGCCGAGACCTGATAAACGATGTGCATTTTTCATGGTTTCTGAGGTTTTGTTTTTGTGTGGTCCTAATAATAAATGATGTCTGCTTGTTTAGAACTTTGATTTATCGACTGGGATTTAAATGCTTTGAGAATGTCAAATGAGCTATAATCTCCTGTTGAGTAGCATCTCATTTATGAAAAAAGAGAAGGCACTATATATAACAATATTTTGCAACATAACACCGCTTGGGAGTTGGGACCGTAACAGTTAACACAGCAATTTTTCTTTTCTTTCTTTCTTTCTTTTTTTTTGGGCAAGAAACTGTGTACTCGTTTTTTCAGTTGACCGCAGATTTTACTACCTACTTTCAGTTCATTTTTCTTTAATCGACGTCGGCCGTACTAATTCGATTCGGAATAAATCTTTTCAGCACTAGCACCGATATGAAAACTTTAAGTTCGTTGACTTTGACTTGTCTTTTTAGTAAAAGTAGGTATATAATACAACATACAAGTGAAGGCCTGTTTGGAATACAACTTCAAAATACATTTAAGTTTTTGAGTCAACTAACTGATTAAATGAAAAAGGCATTACTGGTATATTGGCGGGTATTTCTTAATTTCAGTATACGTTTGACAATTCCAAACTCTGGAAACTGGAATTAAGCAAAAACGACAGTGGGACCCCCACACCATAATATTCAAGCAAAATTTCAAGTCAGGTCATTGATTAGGGCCTTAAATCATGCATTAATTAGCTAATTGACTTAACTAGCGTGACACATTAACATTGCTTCTATGAATGTGTTTGTTTATGCGAGCAATATAATTAATTCGTAACAATTGGGTTTGCATCTTCTTAACTACTTCACAAACCTCCGTCGCCTTAGGTCCTTTTTCAACAATAAACGGGAATTGATTAAGCGAAATAAAGAATTCGATTTTCCATACATTTAATGCGCCATGAATTTTTCATTTATCACCCAAAATTAATATGTATCTTTATCAATTACCCACCTCTTATTTTCGAATAAACGCATACATAATAAAGTAAATATCTTCAAAAGTAATGATGAGAATGCTTACCATAAGTAAAAAAAAAAAAAAATGTCCTCGTTAATCAAGAATCAAAGTAGATTGAAGCTGAACTAAGCCATGTCAAAGCCAAAGGGGTAAGAGCGTAAATTTAGCCAAAAAAAAAAACAATTTCAATCAAACAACCGAGTGATATTTCCGACCATTTTCCGTAATTCTTACAATATGCCGAATAAAATAAAAAACCACGCGCAATTGACGAAGAAGCATTCATAGCACACAAAATCTTCCTTACACGCATATATAACACACACACTCACCAAACAAAACATAGAATTTTCAATAACTTTTTTTAACCACCATGGGAAACTTCATGTCGTGCTCTTACATACACCCAAAGCTCAAATCCCCAAAATCAGCGCGCGTGGTTTTCCCCTCCGGCGAGGTTAGGCAGTTCAGAAACCCTAATACCACCGCCGCCGAGGTGATGCTCGAGTGTCCCGGCCACTTCCTCCTCAACATCAATTCCCTGACCATCGGACGGCGGTTCTCGGCGTTGCCGGCCGACGAGGAGTTGGAGGTCGGACATCTTTACGCTATGATTCCGATGAGGAGGGTTAGCTCCGTCGTGACGGCGGGCGACGTGGCCGGATTCTTCATGTCGGCGGCGAACTCGGCTCCCAAGAGGATATCATCGTCGTCTCCGGCGGCGGCGGCGGTGGGCGAGCTTAATAAGGCTGTGGACGGCGGCGGGGATCTGAAGGAAACGCCGTTGAGGTTGAGCGTCGACGGCGGCGGCGATGAGACGTTTAAGTATAGGTTGTCCGTGTCAAGATCGAGGCGGCCTGGTTTGGACACGATCGTTGAAGAACCCGTGTTTTCAAGATAATTTAAAATAAAGATAAATAGCTTTTTCTTTCTTTCTTTTTTTTTTTTTTTTGTTTTAGTTTCTTCATTTTCGTGAATATTGCTAGGATAGAGGTTTTGAATTAGAATTTCTGGTTGGTTTTTATTTGTATTAGCCTTCAATTGTTAGGGTTATTTCCACATTGAAGGGTTATTTAAACTCCATTGAATATGAATGTATTCCATGTCTGAACAATGTATATATGCTGTTGCAGGTACTTTAACAGTCCCAGTCTTGACATCTTTTTGGGTGTTTTCCTATTGTAAATATATAATTTGTATGCATAATGTAATATTGTTATTATTAGGCGATCTCAATGATTAGGAACATTTTTCTTCTCCAACCACAAAAATTATCCTCTAAAAAGGGAAATATTGAATGAGTTGATAAACTCTGAGTGTTTACTTTATTTTTCTCTTATAGACAAGATCTGAATTGCAGAGAAAATTGAATTTCCGCAATCAAAGCAAACCCCTCTGATACGACTTGAGAATAAAAATTATTATTGCAAGTACAAAATGTATTTTGGTTAGAATCGAGAGGCATTTGGCAATGAATCCATAGATAATTGGGGCTTTATAATTGAGACCATCCATAAGTTTCATTTAGGTTTCAAGCCCCTGTCAGAAAATCCATAGTTTTGAGAACTCGATTTCTGCAGCCTGCGTAAAATCTAGGTTCCTTATCTCTAATTTTATGAACATTGGGTCCTTAAAACTATGAATTTTCTGACAGCGGTCTGAAACTTATTTTAAAACATGTTTTGGAACCTATTGTAATTGCATCCCGCAGTTAGTCTTAGCTCGCTAGTAGATTAGAGGCACGGAATAAATAAACTGATTGACCAGGCTAAGATAACTTGTTCTAAAAAAAACTATACTGGGCTTTTATAGATCGAACGACACCTTTGTATTAATTATCTGGGTTGAATAATAATCTCGGACTAACCCGTTGGATTGTTTATCTTGGATTCTTTAGTTCATTATAGCGGGCCTCATATTATATTGAATAATAGCAGCCTTGTGTACCCTTTTATCCAAGCAACTAAATGCAACCTAATTTAAGTGGTTAGGGACTACATTACCGAAATGTAATATTTCTAGGGACTCTCGCTAAATACCAAAACTAAATGGTACAAACTAATTTTATCCTTATCGAATAATAACAAAAAATATTTGACCACTTAATTTATAAAATTCGATCATCTCAAAAGGTGTCGGGATACTTTATCATGGTAGGAGTTAATGGTTGAAATGGAATGATTACTGAGTGAATTTCCCATATGCATTAGATCAGGTTTGGTTATAAAAACAAGTAAAAGCCCCATTATAAGCTTAAGTATTGGCCCAGTATAATTAATCTCACACATTCTCTTTAGGCCGCTTTTGATTTACTAGATATACCTTAAAAATGGGTTATAATTATAAAATCATCTTTCCTGTTTGGTTTAATAATCTGAAGCCCAAGAAAAATCAGAAAGCCCGCACTAATTAAATGGGGCATTCAGTTATTTATGTCAAATAGACCCCCTTACAAATGATCTTACATTTTCCAAATATTAAAGTTTAATCTATGTTATAGTTTTGACCTTGGATATGTTCCGGAAACTTAACAACCCTAGGTTCATTTGTAAGTTCCCTAATTTCCTCAATTGACTCCTCTGTTCCCACACTAAGGAGGGGACTCCATTCCAATTGATCCACTTAATCTACAGGCTAAAACATTGCACGTTTTATCTCAAGAGCATTTTCTGAAATCATCTCTCATATGTCACTTGTACGAAATATACTTTATTTGACTTGGGTAGATGTTTATTCGATCGAGTGTCCGTAAACATCTAGGTTGAGTTGTCTATCTATGTTCTAGTCATGCTTGTATACATTGATCTTATGATTTTCAATCATTGAGTTGTAATATTCAATCACATCTACCTTGTCTATCTGCATTTTTAGAGGAATTAGAGCACTGCAATTATTAACAAATCAAAGGCGTCGGTCTTACCTCGAGCCCTTCATGTTCGTTGCTATGGGTGTGCATAACTCGGTATACGGACCGAATATATCGAACTACCGAAAATCCGGTACGAAACGAACCGTATCGAAAAATTTTGGTTCGGTATTCGGTTTTTTAAAAAAAATTCAATAATTCGGTATATCGATTTTTTGGTAAATTCGGTATACCGAGTTACCAAAATTTTTAAATTTAAATATATTATTTATATTAATAGTGAAAATATGATTTTTGTTTAAATGTTACTAAAAGTTCTTTTATATAGAAACTTCGGTTATTTCAGGAAAAATCGAATTTACCGAATAAAAATGGGTAAAAATCGAATACCGAACCGAGAAAGTCCGTTCTTCGATTTTTAAAATTGGTGTACCGACATTTCGGGGTTCGATACGGACTACGGTTTGTACCGGACGAACACCCATATTCGTTGCTCCGATTCGCTTCTTCAAAGTGCAGTGTTTGAGGTGACCAAACGATAATATGGTTTATAAAACTTAAGATGCAAATAAGTCTTAAACTTTTGTCTATAATAACGGGCTGAACTAAAAATGAGAAAGCAAATGGGTCAAATAGACTATAAAACCTCAAGTATCAACGGATTTACGTAAGTGCATGTACCTTTAAAAGGCATCTAGTTCTTATGCCTTTTGCACTTTCAAACGTCCTCTTTCAAATCATACGTTCTTTTATTAAGTCAAGACCCATTTCACATTGATTTGATTTTGATATTTCAGAAAGTATATATATATTTGTGTATGGGTTTCGTAAGAAAGATAGTAACCAAGACACGTGCTTTTCTCGGGGAAGACTCTAGTGAACTGAAAACGGCAAATTAAGAGTCAGGTCCCAAAACATATGTTCAATTAAAGATAAGACCCTATGTAAGTTTTATTTAATTATAAGGATTCAATTTAACTTTCATTAGAAATAAGGACTCATGTCTACCACAGTGGTACCATATAATATCCATGAAGTGGTACCTTAAATCCAAGAAGTGGTACCACAAATCCATTAAGTGGTACTACAGACACATGAAGTGGTACCACAGACCCATGAACTGTTATTGTAGACCAAGGAACTGTTATTGCAGAGCAATGACGTGGTATGTGGAGCCATGAAGTGTTTCTGAAGAAAATAGCTCCTTAAAACTAATATTTTCTGACATGAGTCTAATGTAAATAAAACATAAAATTGGGCCAAAAACTTTAGAAGCCCCAGTTGAAAACGAATCAATCTTTACAAAAATAGGACCTACAACAACGCTACATGCAATAAACAAATACATACATTCCTTATCTTGGTAAAATGATGTCTTTTACACTTTGTTCTTAACGCCGACTCATTGCCTATCCAAAGTCGTATCCGAGTTGCGCCGGGTCGGGTCACCCAAACAGAGATGGTAACGTGTCCCATATTCTTAATTATAGTCTAAAAACGAGGACAGCTCACTTTATTATACGTGTATAACTATTACGTTGTCCTCCACCGTTCTTTGCCAAGTGTCGATTAAACCAACCATAGATAGATAAACACCATGAAAGAAAGAAAGCTAAACTAGCTCAGCTTAGCTTAGCTTCTCTATATATAGTCGCTTATTTCTCATTCTGCAAATCATCATCATCATCATCATATTATCAATCGTACGAACAAGGCTTGCGAAGACAACAAAATATATATTCTCAATCAATCGCATCAATAATCGGAGGAAATGAGGTTGAGTTTGAGCACCATGCCCAGGCCATGGCGGCGGACGAGGAGGAGCGCCGCCGTTCCAACGGCGACAGCGACGACGGCGAGGCCATATTCGAGTAGGATGGGTTTGGGCCGTTGGCTGACCTGCGCCCCCCTCAGGCGCCGCACCCGCCGTGCATATGTCTAAATATATGCGAAGTTATTATGATCATCATATGTTGTCGTCCATTTCTATATTATATGTATGTGTTTCTGTATAATGTATCTATGTGTGATAAGGAGTCTTTGCTGGTGTGTTTTTATGTTTGGTTTTCTGCGTTTATTTTATTACTGTAAAGCCCAACAATTGCAGCTTTCTAAACGTTTATCATTCATATGTTTTAAAGTCGAGGACCCATTTAGTACATTCATTTGATAATTTCGTAATTTAAGTTATAGGATTCAGACCATTTACCAAATACCAGACTCTCATCCTCACAAGGTGAACTTATTACAAAATTTATAAGGTAAACTGATAAAAGACTTTGGGAAATTCCATACCATGTGTTCTAAGTCTGTTTTTTGACGTCGCAAGTTTGTAATTTCACTTTGTAATTTCGCATGGTATCCTTGAAGAAAGATGGGACTATTACTCCGTGATCCTTAAAAATGATAATTGTGACTTTTTAATTAAAGGTGTTAGTTTACTAATAGAGCCCCTGAAAAAACTCAAAACGTCCTCAAGTTTATTTGATGAATTAGAAAAGAAATCAAAATAATCAAATAAACTTTAGTGGGCATTTTGGTCTTTTTCAGTGGCTCCATAAGCAATAGCTAAAAGCCACTATTATCATACTTTAGGGTATCACGCAAAATTGCAATAAATTTTGGACAGTAACTACAAATCTAGGGTACCACGCAAAATTGCAAAAAGTTTTGGACAGTAACTAAAAAAGATTTGTGGTACCAAGTGGAACTTCACTGTTTAGTTATACATATGTTATGTAAGATATATAGTTAGGGGTATTGTTTCTGGTTACTCATCATTATGGTGATACTCTTCACCATAATATGAGTATCACGGTGATGTGAATCAAGGTGATATATTACGGTAATGATATTTCATTCGGCCTATCCAGGTGATATTGAGATATTATGTTTGATTAGTCACGGTGATGTGTGGAAAATTTGCATAATGACATATTTAACCTTATTTATATCATGTGGATAATGTGAATTAATATGTTTACGTTTGAGATGATATTTTACGTAACAATAACCAATGTTTAAGTATCTTAATTTTTTTGAACAATAATTATAAGTCCAATATATAATTATCAATATTATTTTATATTTTAATTATTAAATATATTTTAAGATTTAAAATAGTTAGTTATATAATTTAAAATATAAAGAGGTTATATAGGGAATAAATGTTAAGTTATATAATTTAAAATATAAAGAGGTTATATAGGGAATAAATGTTAAAATATCATGAGTAATATTTGTCCAAATAAAAATTCCAACGATCACATCTTCACCATAATGTTGGATCACCTAGCTTTTTAGGGGTGATTCAAAAGTTTCACCCTACTTTGATCACCTAAGTGATCCTTCATTTCGCTGATAATTCAGCATCTACGAAAAACAATCACAGTGATGAGGAGGTGATGTGAGATAACGGTGATATTTTGGAGGATCACCTCAAAACAAACACCCTCTTAATATGAGCAAATCATGTCACCGAAGACACCCCTCTAGTCAATTGAAAAAGCATCTTTACAAAAGTATTTACACTACATGCAATAAGTAAATACACATGGGAGAAAACTCAAAATGATCACCATTGTTTATCATATGGACCAATTAATCACCAATGTTTTACATGAATTAATTTAGTTTCCAAGGTTGTCGATTTTGAAATAAACTGATCATATCGTTAGATGAACTTTAATTTGGATGAAAGTGAACAAGTGTTAACATGCGATGGCCTACTTACAAATTATTAACTAAAATTCGTAAAAGAAAAATTCGAAAAACAAATGCAAAATTCAAGGAAATATTTCAAAAAAAAAAAAAGAAAAAAAATACAAAAGAAAATTTCCACTTGGTACTATGTTTCTAAGATGTTTTTAATTGGTGCTCAAAGTTATTTTCAATTCTTTCATGGGTATAAGTTATTAGTGTATGGATATACACGGATTTTGCTGATATTATATTTTAACACGTTTGATATGCGTGTATTAAGTATTTGTGTAATGATATAAATTTGTGATTGATAGATGTGTTTGAGGTGGGTATATGTGTCTATGGATTAGTGATACACACACCATAACCACCTTAGAGGAGGGTATGCATATACAAGCCCTATAACCAAATTCCTTGTAATAGATGTGTGTAGACATACAAGGCATGTATGACTATACACAGATAACAAACACGAGATAATTTATTCATACACACCCCATACCTATCTAGATACACTTATACACACATATCAAACGAGCCCCTATGTGTTTAAGGCTTTTCAGTTGGTGCCTAAAGCTACTTTTAATTCCATTAGGTATCCCTTAAGAATTTTCTAACTCGTATCCGAAGTATTTTTCTATAAGAGTCGGTACCTCAGTGTTTAAGGTTTTCCAATTTGTGTCCAAAAAGTGCTTAAACATCGTGATTTTAACAAGCTACCAATGTAATTTTTAGTTGTAGGAATAGTTCTTAGCCATTCCTAGAATTCCAGTGCAAGAACGAGTTATACGTAGGGATCCATCGTATTTGGTCATGTAAAATCACGAGAATAAAAAATTAACTTAAAAATAATTAATTAATTAAAAAATGAGTGAATAAAAAATTTATTATTAATACTAGATGAAACTAACATAAAAAGTAAAAATAGAAAATATTAATGCATTAGAAAACAAATAAATAAGCGAGAGATAGGGGATTAAAAATAAAAAATAATAAATAAAATTTAAATATGAAAAAATTACAAATAAAACATACTTAATTTATCAAATCCACCAAAAATTTTATCAAATCTCTATTCCCGTCCCTCGCAAGATAACGAGTACACAATCGTCCAAATTAACAAAAATAATAGGACGATTGCGTCCTCTTAACTTGTATAGACGGAACCCGAGGTCCTCTTAAACTTTCAGTGGTATTTTTATACTTATTTTCGTTTTTATTTTTTTTTTTATTTTAAATAAATAAATATTTTTTATTTACTTTTACTTAATTATTATATTTAAGCTTTTCTTTTTTGTTTATTTTTATTCCAAATTTAATATATTTTATTTTTTTATTTATCCTCATTTATTTATTCAATTTATTATTTTTTAGTATATTTTTCTATATATTTTATTTTTTTATTTATCCTCATTTATTTATTTAATTTATTATTTTTTAGTATATTTTTTTAGTCTCTCTTTATTTGTATATAAGTTTAATTTAATATTAATTTAAGATTTTTTATACTGGCCAATCGCCCGAGTTGACACGTAACCTTTTCATCCAAAATTATGTCATCTAACGACATGATCAATTTTTAGTTAAAATTAATAATTTCGAGGATTCAAAATTTGATCGATGTGCTAAGTAAAAGTAACACATGGATGGATCATTGGGGGTTGATCAATTTTTAGTTAAAATTAATAATTTCGAGGATTCAAAATTTGATCTATGTGCTAAGTAAAAGTAACACATGAATGGATCATTGGGGGTTTTCAACCCCATCTACATACTAATATTAGCACATTCGATACATGTGCTCAATAAAACATTAAAATTCGAAATTTTAATTTTTATAATTGTAAATGACAATATTTTTATTTGTTTTAAAGAGTATATACTTTATTTATTAATCTTATATTACTATGTTTAGTAGGTGGTTTCCTTTGAGTAGTTAGTGGGTTTATTTTCTTAAAAAAAAATTTATTATTGATTATTAAAGAGTGTAGATATTCCTTATCTTATCTTGGTAAATGATTTCTTTCGCACTCGTTCGTAACACCGACTCATCGCCGATCCGATCCGAACTGAGCCGGGTCGGGTCACTCAATCAATGGTAACGTGTCCCATATCTCAATCGTAGGCTAGATAAGCGGACAGCTCACTTTATTACGTGTATAACTATTATGCTTGTGTTTCCATCTTTCTTTGCCAAGTGTCCATTAAACTTACCATCTATACCAAGACAACAAACTAGCTCAGCATCTATATATATGGTCGCTTATTTCTAGTTTTGAACATCATCACATTATCAAACGCGAAAAAAAAAAAGGCTCATCTCTCTAGCGAGACAAACACACATATTATCGTCAAATCATCAATTAATTATCGGAGAAAATGAGGTTGACTTTTAGCACCGGGTCATGGTGGCGGCCGAGGAGGACCGCTGGCGTAACGGCGACGGCGAGGCCATATTCTAGCAGAATGAGTTTGAGGCGTTGTCTGCCCTGCGCCGGCCTCGGGCGCCGCCGTGCATATGTCTAAATATATGCGCCGAAGATGTCATGATCATAGGTTTCGTTTTCAATTTCTTTACTATGTGTATGTATGTTTCTATATATGTGTGATATAAAGAGTCGTTGCTGCTGTGTTTATGTTCTATTTTATTACAGTAATAATAATAAAGGCTTTGTGAAGTTGTGGTCGTATATTTTCAGAGTTTGTCTTGCACCAAGTAATGTTAATATCGTTAATTCCGTATTATGGATTTAATGTTGGGCGGCGTATATATGGCAAGAAGGAACAATAATTTCCATGGCGGCCTGAGAAATGGAAGCCCGCCGCGGTGGTGCTAGCCTTGGCTTATAATAAAATATAAAGATAAAAGCACAAGATATATTTTCATTTTATAATCGCAAATTGCTCGACATGCGGAATATTATCTTGATTTAAATCACAAGGGAAAGTACATAGGCTCACCTATTGAGTTGTCTCAATACTCCTTAATCATGATGTGTGTGTAACTAACCGCCTTCGTGGATCACATTATTTTCCAAACCCAATCAACTCTTATACATAATCGATTTATATTAAATAGCATTTTTGCTTGTTCAATATTTATTTAATTGGCTGACTATTCATTTGAGAGATGTTTCTTTTACAAGATGGACTCTCTCGTCTTCCTTTATATGCTGCCGACGAATCTGTCAACTGAACGAGTTCAACGTCTAAGCTCGAAATCAAATAAATATTTTTCGAAGGTGATAATTTTTATTTTAGTTTGGTCTTGCAAGAGTAAAACAACAAACACAAAAGGAAGAACGAAAGAAAAAACATTAATTTTGAAAAAGAAAAAAAGAAAAAGAGAAAACAGTAATTAAAAGATGAGATGCAGTGTGCCCCCTTAATGAAATGAGTCAAATGACTAGTGTTTTTAGAACGTCATATGTTTGTGTAATAAAATAAAATTAATTATTTATTAGTTTATGGTTTTAATAAGTAATATAGTAAAAATAGAACGTTGTTATTAAGAGTTGCTTACAAGAGTTAGTACATTTTACTTATTTTATTTACTTCTCAGAAAAAATAATTAATATAAAAAAATTCGATTGGTGAGTGGTGAGGTGACAGATCAATTTTTTATGTTTTTTCCATAAAAGAGTACACTTCGCCATGTCTATAAATAGGTCAAACCCTAATTCAACTTTTCTAACAAACAACGAAATCATCGAATTTTACATCACCACACAATCCCAATCCATATTTCGCATCACACGTCATATATCTCGGGCAGGGCAGCCCATTATCTCTGCAATATCTCCCCTTTTCGTCAAACCCTAATTTTTTCCCCCAATTCAAGAAAATGCAGTAGCCGCCCAATTCCTATCCGCTTTCATTTGTCCAATCTAACCCCGGAGAGGGTTTTCTTTGTTATTTATAAACCTCAAATCTGATATAATCCAATCCTTATATGGCATTATTAGCCTGCCCTCATTACATGGTTTCCGAACCACGCGCCACGACGGCCGACCCACATAGCCTCGCCGCCGGCGCAACCACCACAGCCCTGACCCAAGACGACCTGAAGAAGATCGCGGCTTACAAAGCCGTGGAGCACGTGAAATCAGGCATGGTCCTCGGCCTGGGCACTGGGTCGACGGCGAAGCACGCCGTCGACCGCCTTGCCCAGCTCCTAAACCAGGGGAAGCTGAAGGACATCGTCGGCATACCCACTTCCACCATCACGCGCGATCAAGCTCTGTCCTTGAACATCCCTCTATCGGACCTCGACGCTCATCCCTCCATCGATTTATCCATCGACGGCGCCGACGAGGTCGACCCCAACTTGAACCTAGTCAAGGGCCGAGGTGGGTCTTTGCTCCGCGAAAAGATGGTTGAATCTGCGACCAAGGAATTCATAGTGATCGTCGACGAGTCGAAGCTTGTCAAACACATAGGCGGCAGTGGGCTGGCCATGCCCGTCGAGGTAATACCCTTTTGCTGGAGCCATTCTTTGAAGAGGTTAGTGGGGTTGTTCGCCGAGGCTGGCTGCGTTGGGCAGCTTCGAAAGTCTAGCAATAACAGCGAAGAGCCCTATGTGACTGATAATGGTAATTATATAATTGACTTGTACTTTGAGAGGAGTATTGGGGACTTGAACGAAGCTAGTGATAGGATATTGAGGCTACCTGGGATTGTTGAGCATGGAATGTTTATTGGGCTTGCAACTTCGGTTATCGTTGCTGGCGTCGAAGGCGTTACGGTGAAGACTAAGGTCGGGGCTGAGATGGAGGTTGATTTTTTCGGATATGGGGACTTGAGGAATGGATTTATTTAGATTATAGGTTGTAGTGATTTGAAGGAAGTGTTGAGCTTTTGATTCTTGATTGCCTCTCATTCTTTAAAGTAGTGATCTTTATTCTTAAAATCGATGAAGGGTATTCGATTCTTGGTGTAGTACAAAGCCGTCCATGGTTTCTTAGATTTTGTCCTCAGCTGCGAAGCCGTGGCTCTTATTGGTTTTGATTTTTGATAGAAATTTTTTAGCGTCTCTCATATTCGGTGTTTTATTCGTCCCATTTCTGCCTTTTTTATCCATCAAGTGATGCTCTCCATTTAGTTTTCTCTGCGTTACTGAACGAAGAGATGGATAATACAAATCGAATCAAATTGGAATGTCTTGATCCAAAAGGGTTCGCGGATGAGAAATCAAATGTCGCAAGGTAAAATTAAATATAAAAGAATCTATAAATTTCTTCTTTACTTGCGTTGCAGATATGCCAGTTTGGTAAATCGTTTGGACGAACAAGTCAAAAAGGAGGTAGCTCATTGAAGATAAAATACTTAATACTACATTATATTGGCGTCAAAAACCGAGATTTCGAAAGTGTA
This sequence comes from Craterostigma plantagineum, assembly GCA_027422505.1. NCBI lineage: Eukaryota > Viridiplantae > Streptophyta > Magnoliopsida > Lamiales > Linderniaceae > Craterostigma > Craterostigma plantagineum. The sequence continues at coordinate 1,066,157 of JAPQWV010000145.1, forward strand.
AGAAAACCATCCAAACTCTCTAAAAGTTTTTTAGTTATATACAACAATGGATTGAATCGATTAAATTAGTTGTTGTAAATAACGAATTGTATTGCTTTGATTGAAACATTCTCTGAGAGAACAATTAACAGAAAAAGCTTTTTCCTGAAATTTATGAGGAAAGAATCAAAAGGTTTTCCAAACATTGATTTGAACCACAAAACTTTCAAAAGTCAACTTAAATAATAGATAGAAAACCCCCCTTAAATACCGTCGTCATATTCTTTCCTTCAATTATCAAAAAAAAGGCACTATTACATTACTTGGACTTGGGATATTCAACCAATGCAAGAAAATACAGACAAGTTTGCTCACCTGTGAAGACAAAGACATCATTCATCATCACAACAAATGAAAGTAGACAAATCTATAAGTAAGAAAGGACATAATAATCGCCTCTATTTCCTCTGTATAGGTAGACAGAGGAAACAGGGCGCTCATGTATTTAATTAAATATAATGTACAAATCCTTCTTCATCACAATCTTTGCAATATAACAACATATACTGCTCTGCTGCTTCTGGTAAATAAAATCTAAACTAGAAGTTGTCCTTTGTTTTTCTACTTTTTTTCTTTGAAACATCAACACAGATCCCAGATTGCGTGTTGCTTCTCTAACGAACGGTAATAAAACGAGGTCGTTGCAGAGTAATCGAACCAACTTCTTCATCCGTCGAAGAAATTGCCATATTTGCCTGTTTGTTCATACACAAAGAAAAGAAAAGAAAAATCAGCATCTTATAGAAGTTAGTTTTAGAAAAAGTTGAAAGCTTTTCAATTCCCCTTTTGTGGGACTCCTTTTTTCTTTTCATCTTTTTCTTCCTTTGATTTAGAATTGAGATACTGACCTGTCTTTGCCTTCGGCGCAAGATCGACGTCATGGCCTTAAGTATGATACAAACCGGTAAAATAATCCCAGCAATTCTCAGCATTAACAACTGCCACCCAAAACAAATAAAAGAAAATCAAAATAAGTACAGTCTCTAACATGCTTATGCCTCTCAAATTCTTGCTTAGCACCGGAAAAAAAAAAAGAAAAAAAAACGAAGTACGATCAAGAAAACTCACCATGATAAATGGAGTGGAGTAGTTTCCTGCCCGGCTAACCATTACTGGCAATGTATGCTTCAATATCAGAAGAACCATGACCTGTAATAATGCCCAAATGAAGTCAATTGAAGAAAAAAGTTTCTCAACCATATGTATATATATATATATAAAGAAAAGGGTAAGAGAGTATTACAATCATTGCAAACAAACGGCACCAAAGAATGCTTCTTGACGTGTCGACAGTAAGCTCGTCGTTGAAACCTGTGCTTATTATATTTCGATCTGATGACACGACAGTGATGATTCGAGGATTGTTAGGGTCCCTCCCAGTGACTTGCCAATGCCCCCTTATAGAAGACATAGATGTATTTTCTCAGAGAGGGTAGAGAAAATCGAAATTTGCAGAAAGAAATGACAAGAAAAATGAACTTTTTCAAACTACCTCAAGTTCATTTGCAGTCCCCCAATACGAAAAAGAGGTGGTGGGGCAGTGTATCCCGGCCTAAATTGCTGAAAAATGACGATAAACGTGTGAATAAACGCATGTATATTTGAACCAAGAGAGATTTCGAAATTGAAAATAAATGAAGATACGCAAACCTGATGGCATATCTCACACGTGGTATCGCCCTTTTCGTTGCACCATCTTTGCACGCATCTTCGATGAGCATACTATACACAAACGAAAGATAGAGCATTTACTACAAACTGTTTTCAGTATTTAGAAGGGGACAGCTTTGTAAGAACATTGAAGAAAAAAGGACAGACCTTTAAGCTTCCCGAGCAGGAACAAGGAGCTTCCATGTTAGAATCGAAGCCTTCGTCTTGGCATATCCTACACTCCACCACTTTCCTCGGGGTAGAACTAGCTTCGATATCTTCTTCGGATGAGATGGTTTTGTGAATCGATTCGTCGACAGAAAGCTCGGGTTTGGACAGGTTTTGGCTTTCGAGTGCTGCTTCTAACGTTGACTCGGTCAGCAGACGATCCACCAGCAAAACAAAGTGATCTCCCATGATTGATCTTCGTCTTAGACAGAGCAGCCCTTTGTCTCAATCAACCTGCTCTGTTATAATCAGGCAAAAAGCTTCACGAATTTAGGGAAAAAGGTCGATCGAACACACAGAAACAACAAACAAGAAGAAAACACAGAATCTTTCTTCCGAAGAACAGAAAACCTAAACCCAGAATTATTTCGAAAAACAGACCATAAAAGAGAAGCACGTAGAAACTTCAGACGATCAAGAGAAATCCGACATACCCACCTTTCGGACAAAAAGGCAAACTTTTACAGAAAAACGGGGATGTTATGCAGAGAAAGGTTGGACAAAGGAATTATAAGGAATATACTTAGAAAGCAAAGCAAGCCATAAGGAAACAGAGACTTACAAGAAGGGGATCAGATAATCTGCAAGCTAAGATATCTGTATTTCTTAATCGCCGTTTCGAATAATAGGGATTCAAATTTCTTGCCCTGTTTGAATCTCCTTTCAAATCCTCGTTCAAACGAATTGCCTTTTTCCTTTCTTTCTTTATGCTATTATAATGTTTCTTCTCTGTGAATGTGTGAGATGTGCGTGCGCATATATATAAATAAAAGATTTGGGAAGAACCCAAAACAAAAAGGAAAACAGAAAATAAAAAGGAAACAGTCCAAGAATAGAATAGTGTGTGTAATGAGTCATTCAAAAGCATGTCCCACCATCCAAATATCAGTGTACAACGACGCCAATTGTATGTACATTGTTACTATGTATTTCTTTTTTTCTTTACTTAATAAATATGTCGTGGGTTTTAAAATATATTTAATGTTTATTAACACTTCGATTTCGTCGTAATGGGAATATTGTAACGACCAAGAGTCGCTTGCTCTTACTTATATATGAATATAATTTAATTTCGGATTAATGGGATTCTTAGTTTAATTCATGAGTTATGCATATTGATTAGAACGATCCCAGAAGCTCATTAAATTTACAACATTAGATTATCTCAATCTTTAATAAATATAGCATTATTGAAGTATGTAATAAAATCATGATTATAATAATTTATTATCTCGAGAGAAAAAAATGGAGAAAAGGGAAAAAAAGAAAAGGCTAATGCAATTTGCAACCATAAAGTTGGAAAATAAGTGGGAAGAATCTAAACTGTTACAAACTATTTCGTTGGCCTTCTCTGACCAATTAACGAGACGGGGAGATCATCTTCAAAAATTAAATTAAAATAAATGAAAAGATAAAGAACTCATGAATTGACATGTTGATATTAGTCGATAAGCTTAATTGACGAGTGTAAGAGCTTTGACCCTACCTGGATAATCATCATCTCATTATTGAACCACAAAGTAATTCGCTAGCTTTGGGAAACCACCACGTGGATTTTATAAGCTATTATCCTTTGGAAATAAGCATATAAATCGGTGACGAGTTGTGTACATCGCAAAATCGCAATTTTGCACGTAACATTAAATTGAATGAGAGTGATCTAGATTATAATCAACGCATCACTAGATATATAATAACAGCTTACTTTAATTTAATGCAACTAGTTTATTACAGCATCTCGAATTCCTTTTTTTTGTAATGAAAACGTACTCAAGAACAAGTCAACTTCTTGAAAACCCTAATTATGAAAATAAGTTCTTGCGAAGGTCAATAGAGAGTTCCCGCGTCGGAAGTTGAATTGGTTTACTTACAAGTTGATTTCTTCAAATGAGCATAATAACCTTTTTTAATAATGCAATAAAATATTATAAGTACAATAAGAACGGGAAAGTAATGTTAAAGTCAAACAACGGCCAGAAAACTTTGACTTGCAATTCTGGAAACCTTAGACGTGTGAGAATTGATTGGTTGGGTCACACTTTTGGAGATAATTGTTTATTTGGACTAATAAGTTTAATATAATAATTGTCTCGATCCATATCAAAAATATTTGGGGGTTTGGTTAGTTATGACGAACTAAGGTCATTGCTTTTTCATTGGTTTGGTTGGTGACCTTCCTTTTACCAAAGAAGTAATTATATATTTCAATGACTGTATTGTAGATATTAAAAATAATAGGAAGTACAATAATGATTTCTTCGTCTCTAAAACTTTCAAAAACATCACAACTCTACACACACAACACACATACAATTATCAAAGAAGCCAATTATGTTTCATGTCTCATCTATTTACAAAGAGGTGCGGCTTCAGTATTATATATAACATCTCAATTCGTTCAGTATTGAATATATATAATAGCTAAGCTCTAAGATTCTTTGATCACAATTACAAGTTATTCAATAAATAGAAAATTGCTATTGAAAGAAAGTTATGATTCTTATGTGACTCTGAGGTTAGGTTGAACAACTCCTTGTAGTTACTGCATGCAAACGTTTGCATATAATCTCACGAACTTCGAATCCGTAAGTGCCACGTGGGCAGTACGCATAGGTGTCGTAGATTGAGGTAGCTGAGTTAGATAATCCAACACTGCATGCAATATTTATTATATGTTCGAAATCTATATGGTATTTTACCAAGAAGATTCATCTATACCAATGTAAGAGTTCGGGCAAATCAAAGATAGGCCTAAATTAAATGGAGCTTCCGTCCAATTAGGTACGTTATTGTTGATCATACATCATATTTTGTAGAAATTACTAATTATATGTTGTTTCTTCGGTTGCGTCTGGTCGGCGGCAGAGAGTTGTGTCTTCAACCGCAAGTGCAGTTCGCAAGTACCCAGATGATGATGAGGGCGTATGTGATAACTATTATACACAGCATGAAGAATAAATACGCCTGGAGTTGATGAAGACTATCCATAACAGTATACGTAGTCGAGGCGTGTGTTGGACACACTGTCCGTAAGACGAAATCGCCCCGATATTAAGTGCTTTCGGTTAGCAGCGATCGTCCCCAAGATACAACGACATTTTCTTAACTCATAATCGCAGCACAACGACTAGAGTTTTACGACGAATCGTACTCGAAACTGAATTTTTCTTGCTTCGGGAAACTGGGAAGTATTAGAGTGAAATATGCAAATTCGTGGGTTGAAGTGAATGAATTTTTCCAACTCATGAGGGGTCTATTTATAGACTTTTTCACGCAGGGACTTATTAGCAAATTCCAGAACTTACTGGACTGCTTCTGTCATTTACCAGGGGTCAGAATGAGATACTTCGAAACTTATGGACTGTCGGTTTATTTACTGGCCCGCGACAGGCCCGATTCTCGGGCCGACAGCCCGAATCTTTGGCATGTCCCACCGGCGGCGGCCCGATTCTCCAACCGACGGCCCGAGGCGGCTACCGACGCCTCTCCTTGGGCCGACCGACAATTCTAGTTGGGCCTGATCAGCCCAACAACCTACTGCTTCCATTTGATCCAATGGATCATACCTCTGGGCTGCCCAATCAGCTTCACCTCGACTGCCATGTCACCGGCTCCGTCGCCGTCGCCGCCCACCGGAGGAAAAATTTAAATAAGCTCCTCAATGCTCCTCGCTCCGATGCGTCGTGCGCGCCTCAAAGCGCCCATTGCGCACTTTGGCACGGCTCGGGCTCGGGCTCGGTGCTCGTCGGTGCGAGGCACCGACTCGCACCCGGGCTATTATTTGGGTCAAAACTCACTTAAGTTTCTCGAGCCCACTAAGCCCACTTAAAGCCCACTTAAGCCCATTTAAACCCATACACATGGCAAGCCCTTTTGAATAAACCCACATGGGTTTCTATATTTATAGTGAAGATTTCCTTGGTGTCTAACCAATGTGGGACACTAAAATCCCACACTCAAACACTATCAACCATTTTAATGATTATTGGGCCAACTTCGAAAATTAATTTCTCATTCACCCGATATCGGTTTTGAGTGTATTAATATTCGTTAGATTCCCCGTGAAACATAGATTCGTAATCTTTCAACGATTTCTCGTTTCGACATTCGATGGCTTCCCAATTTAATAAAAACCAAAACGGATTTTATTAATGGGTTAATACCCATTTGGGCCCAAAGCCCAATTAGCTTAATAAAATCCAACATTATACACGTACACAAGCATGAATCTAAGTTTGTCGTGATGTCAGTACCTTCTTTGGTCTCTCCTACCATCTTTTTATTTTACTTTACGTTATATTTATCTTTGTCGTATTTGACTACTCTCGTATCTATTTAAACGTTATTTACAATGTTGAGAAAAAGCCAAACTATGAACCTTGGAATATAACGAGAGCGAAAACCGTATAATTACAACATTCAAGCTATTCACAAAGCCCACAACAAAAAACTATACTATAATATAAAATTACATAAAAAATTAAATAATGTTTCCAATAGCGAAGGCATCAAAATATCACATCCTCCATTCAGCGGCTCGTGGCAATCTTTTCCACCAGCAAGCAAATATCATCAGATAAAAATCTTACACACAAAGTTCCAAAAACAAATCTCTCAACGTTAAAAAAAAATAGAACAAGCTCGCTCAGTGATTCCCAAAAGCAGCCCATTTGATCCATAGCTAGTAAATTCAAGAAATGCTTCGGGTTATATACCCCAGCCACTATATAATGGTTCTATAAGCTAAGTGTTCCTTTTATTCATATATACGTACGCACGCTCCATGGTATTCCTATTTATAAATTGTAGCCAAAAAGATTCAAATGGGAGGCAAGAGAAGATGGCTTACAATCTTATTTTCATATCCTGCTACAATGTAATAACGATCCACGGAAGTCGAAGTCAACGTCTACATATATATGTTGTATATGTATTTATTTTTTTTCCTAGGTTCTCCATCGGTTTTCTTGAGCCGTACATTCGTAGAATACTGTATATTGGGTTGGGACAATCTTCCTCGTACTTTACTAATGTACGCCGCGAACGTCGTTCTGCCCCAAGAAATCTATTTCCAGTCGGTCAACTCAAATCTGAGGTAGTACGCCTGGGAGGACGACGATGACCCGCCGGAGATGGAGCCCCGTTTTGTTGGCGGGTCGGACTACTACAAAGAGATGGCGCGGAGCGGGGCGGCCTTTGCGGGGCGATTTCGAGTAGGAGACGACGATGGCGTCCTCGACTTGATCGATCGAAGATCCTCAATAGGACACGTTATGGGGTCGTGCCCGGCACGTGGTGCACGGGTCGGGCGGGTTGGTTTTCCGACGCGTGTTCGGAATGGGGCGACGTGAACGTGGTTACAGTGGGAAATCGATCTGAGAGGTTCGAGGAGGTGATGAGTGAGCGTATCGATGATTGGAAATCGGAGTCAAATGCGTGCCCCGATTGTAATATTGCCAACAAAATTCGATACTTTCGCTAAAGATCACCAATTACGAGAAATAAATCACCAATTCGAAACCTTGGCTAAATCGAGTCACGAAGCTGAAGCCATCTGAAAGTTGCTCATGTTCGAGAATTTAGCGATACTGGTCTTGGTTCGTGTGCAATCTTTGATCGAAGCTCGAAATTTAATTCTTCGGGCATTGAAGAAGCTCACTAATCGCCAGCGCTTGATCACTATATTTTCCTGGTGGTCGAGAGAAAGGAAATGTTTTTCTCTGGTGGGTCGGACCAAACACACATACATTCCTAGTACTCCTGTAAAAGCTTCAGAAAACAGAGGAGGCTTATGATCTTTTCAGAGAAAGCGCGGCGCGAGTTAGGTTGTAAACCAACTTTTAGTACATATGAGATTTATACCGGGGACGTTCTGTAATGAGGGAGACAATAAAGTTTAACTAGAATAAGAATCTGGGATCAGATGAAGACTAAGGGCGGGGCATATTTCCAGGAATTATTTCAAAATTTAGTTTGTAGTCCTTGTGATGATAACAAGTTAGATGAGAACTGCAGCTATATATCTCCTAGAAAGGACTTTACCATTATATTTCCGTTACAGATTGATAATAGTATCCTTGGTGAACTAAAGAAAAGAGCAAAAACACTCTAAAGCTCTTTATGATCAAGATCAGCTTTACTACCAGTTGAAACTCTAGTATCATTGTCTTGCATTTCCTTCATAACATAATCTCCAATATCATCATTGTCAGGCAATGCAATGACACCATTGATCCAATGCACCACCATCCAATCACTCTCATACATCTGTGGGGCAGTGACTTCAATCCCATTCACCATAATTACCTCATCGTACTCATCTTTACTAACCAACAGGTGAAACCCATCCAAATTCTTCGAAGAAAGCAAAGTCCCATTCTTCATGTTGTCGAGATCGACCCAACTCACCTTACAGGGAAGCACATGCCTCGTAAAGAGTGAGAAGTACTGAAGAAAATCGCCCGAATACTTCACCAGGTGCTCGTCAAAAGGCGCAAAAACAGTCCACTTTGCGAAAGATAAGTTGGTCCCAAGAAAACCCACGAGCTGTATATCAAGAAAAGATGCAATAACAGAGTAGCCTCGAGATTTCAGTACCCCTGACGCCTCGTCGAAGATCGAAACCATCTCCAACTCAGAACACTGTAAGTCCGCTGTAGGTTTGTCGTCGTCCCTTTTCTTCGATTGTGTTTCGTTGTTCTGAGCGACGTCGAAGAAGGCATCTACTGCATAAACCACCACGACCCCATCGTCAAAGATTGGATTTTGCGACGAGAGATTCACGTTGTTGATGGAGATGGGTTCTTTAGAGGTGATGGTGAGTTGTTCTGAGGCGGAGAGAGATGGGAAAGAGGAGGAGAGAGGGAGAGACGAGAGAGATGCTGAGGAGAGAGAGATTGGGGAGAAGTGGAGGAGGAGCTGGGAGAGGGTGGGCTGGCCGGCGGCTGAGAAGGCTGAGTCAGGCGGAGAGAAGATTGTGAGTGACGTGGCGTGGAGGTTTAGGTTTGGGGCTATGAGCTCTAGGGTTAGGGACATTGAGCTGTAGCCTGAGTTTTCGAGGGCATTTGCTGCGTTTTGGAGGGATGGTGGTGCCGGCGGCGGAAGGCTCCGGTCGGTGGCGTTGGCGTCGGCGGCGGCGGTGGTGGTGAAGAAGATGATGACGGTTAGGATGAGGAACGTGGGAGAAGTTGACGGCATTATTTTTGTCGCGTTTCGTTTGGTGAGAGTCTGTGTGCGTGTGTTGGAGGGTGGATTTCAACTGTAACGGTTTTGTGAGTTGATATATTTCGCCGTCAATGATTTCAAATGAATATGTTGTTTTATATAGGTTTGTTTTGAACCTCGACAAATTTAACATTTAAAAAACGGAAAGATTTTAACACGGGGGGTATTTTTCCGAAGATATTTTTTAATCTAAATAATTCGTAAAATAAATATCTTAAATGTGATAGCTATTTCCTACTTGGGCGTTTTTAGTGTAATTCATCGTTATTCACAAAACATTAGCCAAATTTAGGGCCGACTGATGAGCTGAGTCGAGCTAGTAACTCGTCCAAAGTTCACTGAGCCATTTTAATATTTTCCTAATCGAAACAAAAAAAAAAATAATCAAACCATTTTAATTATTTTTCGTGGTGCTTTATCCACACGAAATTCCGCATTCCAAAACTAGAGATGACAACGGGCGGTCTGAAGCGGGTTTGGTAGGACCTGAGACATGCCCCGCCCCGCCCCGCCCCGAACCCTGGTTAAACAGGCCTAGCGGGTCAGACCCGGTTATTTTAATTTTTTTTATTTTCTAAGCTTTAAATTTATTTAATTTATATGGTTAAATATTTATATAATATAAAAAAATTAGGTAAAATATTTTATTAAATATATTCAATATAATTATCTATTCTTTATTATATATATGTTCCTATATGTTTAAATAATTATATACCTCACCCACTAAAGGAGGGTTTTGGCGGGTCTGGTCTGGACCGCCCCATTGCCATCCATATCCAAAACGCAGCCTTATTAATTAATTTGTTCACTGCAAATCCTAATATTTCGCCCCAACTATCATAAAATGAACAATCAATTCACAACGATTACTATTGGATATACTATGTAGTGCCCAACTTGTTTGTTACTCTACAATATAATAACTTGATGAATAAATACATCAGATTACGTGAATTACTACTTCAGCATAATAATTAGTGCGGCTGAGCTGATCTCATTTACGTGGGAAGGATTAGAAGAAAACACTGCTTGTGACTTGTGAGACGGAAAGTTTTAGAAATTTTATATATTTAAGGCAGTAACACCGAAATGAACTCAAAAAGTTCAAAATATGTAATTATTAGGAAATTCGAATGAACGTTGGAAACTTTAACAGGAAAAAAAAAAAAAAAACACTACGGGGATGATACTTTTCCATGTAGGTTTTCATTTAACGTTTATTGGATCGAATGATGAGAGCTAATTTAACCTAATTAATTCGGTGTACGATTATTGAGAATTTGATGTACATATAAGATTGATGACGAAAGCTAGAGGGTTATCGACCACAAGTTGGATTCTCGTACTTATCATATAGTATATAGCGAATTAAATGATATTCATATCGATACCAAAACTTGAATTCTTATTTTAGCCAATTTTGGGAGTCCGAATCAACTTTATACGAAGAGTAAGCACTTTAGAGTAACTGCTATCAAATTAACTAGTATAACAATTTTACTCTTGATTTTAAATATATTCCAATTACCTCTAAAATATAATTGTTTATGTATTTAAATATAATATAGAATTAAACTTAATATTATATTTCATTCATTAAAAAAGTCAAAACATAAATTATATAAATATAATCTATGTAGGCGCAAACACATGTTAAATTGCATTAAGGGTAGAATTGTAAATAACCATTTATCAAATTGATACACCAATTTAACAGTTTTTATCCACCATGCACTCTTTGTACTAGTATATGAAGCACACTCCGATGCGTGTGCTCCAATACGTAATCTATGCAATATTATTTTATTCGGCAAAATTGCATATTACCCCCTTGTGGTTCTATGAAAATTCACCATACTACCCCATGAGTTTTTTATTACCCGAAACACCCTTGTACTTTTGTAAACTCGGCGCGTTACCCCCGGGCTCCACTTTGGCCCGAGATTGTGTGACACGCGCTCAAAATGCGTATGTTATTCGCTCTTGTCACGGGTTCCATTGCTAAATGTCGAAAATAACCTCAAACTTCGTCTTCTTAAACTTTCCTAAATTGTTAAATTAGGGTTGTTATATTTTGGGTGTTACGATTCAATATTGAGATTGGGTGCTGCGTTCGGTGTGCACTGGGTCGTCGAGGTAAGTAAGAAGCTTAGTCTGATTTGGGTTAACGTCGAACTATCTGATTTGGGTTAAAGTCGAACTGATTGGGTCGTCGAGGCTTATTCTGTTGTGCTTGATTGTGTGTTGCGATTCGCTGTTGAGATTGGGTGTTGTGTTAGGTTTCGAAAAATCGCCCTAATGTGAGTTGGGTTAAATCTTGACCTATTCTGATATCCCATTACGTGAATCGCAAGATGCTTCTTCCACCCATTATATTTGGATTAATGTAACATGTAGGATGTCTTCTGCATCGACGACTTCTGTCAGAAAGGAATTGAGGGACTTGAGATACAAACTCCCCAAGTGCAAATGTGGTAGACCTTGTGAGATTAAAGTTGTTGGTCCTACGAAAGCCACTGAAGGTAAATTATTTTGTATTTGCAAGGGTAATTCTTGCGATTTTTTCACGTGGTTCAATCCGACCGGTAGCAATGTTCAAGATGACACCCCTGTATACGATGCTTACACGGCGCATCAGCCCGTCCGTAGTTGTGGGATGCACGCAGAGCATATCGGTGACTTGATTTCTACATGTGACGACTTCGAGAAGAGAATTGAGTCGATCGAAAAAACGGAGAAGCTTTTGAAGCTTAGCTTGGCCATTGTTGTGATGCTAGTTTGTGTTTTGTTCTTCAAGTAGTAACTGTATGTGGTCAAGTATCTTAGTCCTACTTATGTATTATGTTGGATTATTGTATTGGTGAATTATGTAGTACTTTTGAAGTGTTTTGGAACAGGTTGCATAATTCAACTTGATTGTTTTCAAGCATTGTCTTTATGTCATAACAGGCTGCATACAATCAACAACAAACAATAACAGGCTGCGTACAATCAAAAACCAAAATCATAACAGCATGCGTACAATCAAAGACCAAAGTCATAACAGGCTGCGTACAATGAAAAACTAAACAATAACATGTTCAAAAGACCAAAAGTACCACAAACACATCACAAGTACCAAACCGTATCATAACAAAACAGTCCAAAAGAAGTACCAAAATATGTCATAACACTACTTTTCCTTGTCTTTTGGTGGTTTTTGTGCTTTAGTTCTTGGCTTGCTAGACACTTGCACACCTCTTAACATGCTTGAAGCTGTCGGAGCACACAACCTTTTGAACGCCCTAGTGCCACCTTCTGTCACCTCTCCCTTTCTTTTTGTCACATTTCCAGAATTTGAAGCTGTTGTCTTTTTCTTTCTTGTTGCAGTGGGACGTGCAGTTGGATTGGTACTAGAATCCTATACAATGTGAAATATCAAATCTTTAATCCTCAGAATTTATCAAGCCAATTATTTGCTATCATACCTGTGTTGGAATTTCTGCATGAAGAACGGGCTCTGGAGCTGGTTGTGAAGCAGTTCTTGGAGCAGTTGATGGACCAACTACTGGTGCGGGCTGTGAACCAGAACTTGGAGCAGTAGATGGACCAACTACTGGTGCGGGCTGTGAACCAGAACTTGGAGCAGTTGATGGACCAACTACTGGTGCAGGCTGTGAACCAGATCTTGGAGCATGTTCAGGTGTAGGTGCTGAAGTTACTCCTTGCCCATCACTTGGATGCTACAAGTGGAAACATAAATAAACATCAATACTTCTGACACTTCAATATTGCTAAAAAACAATGTTTAAGACATTACCTTGTAGTATTTGGAATTGGGGTGTGGCTCTCTTTTGCATCTTCTCTTGTTGTGCCCTGTTTTCAAGCAAATTGCACAAGTCACTGTCAAGCCCTTTCTAGTTGATCTTGTATTTTTGTCATTTCCATCCGGTCTTCTCTTCTTTTTAGGTCTCCCAGTTCTCTGTATTTTTGTCATTTCCATACGATGGGAACACTTATGCTGCCCCTTATGTGATTTAACCATCCACTCAGTGCCCCTCATTACTGGTGAAGCATGCAATCTCCAGTCACATCCATGTTTGCAAGTCACTGTCACTTTCATCCTTTCATTCTTCACAAATTTCAAATCTAGCCCTTTTCTAACTGCCCAATCCTTCAAGCCTGCCTTAAAGGCTTCTCTGTTTGGAAAACGAAGCCCCACTTCTAACTCACTCTCAGCCATGTCTGTTGTCTCATCCCATTCTGGATGAGTTCTGGCATGTTCACCATCTGACTGTGTGTCTTTCTCCAACTCTTCATAAACATCTTCATCATTATCAGTGTACCAAGCATCTTGAAGATTTTCTTCCTCATCTGACATGTCTTGATTTCTTACCTCATCTTCAGAATCATCTTCTTCTATGCCATCTTCACAAATGAAATCTTCATCCTCAGAATCAGTTGCTGATGATAGTAACCCCTCAGCATCACCCCCTTCCTCTGACTCATCTTCAGACACAAAATCACCATCTTGAACCTCATAATCATCTGCAGCCTCTGTGTCAACCTCTGCATCAGCCTCATGATCCCTCTCTCTCTCAACCTCTGCATCAGGCACAGTTTCCCCCACTCTCTCATCTTCTGCATTAGGCTCACGGTCCCCCTCTCTCTCAAAATCTGCATCAGCCTCAGGCTCAATATCATTCTCAGGCCCACAATAACCCCCACCATCGGCCTGCTCATTATCAGACCCACAATTTCCCGCAGCATCAGCCCCAGTTTCTGCACCAATATCTTCACCACCTACAGTATTACCATCTCCAAATGTATCAACACCCTCTGGTAATGGAAAAGTAATGAGGGGCACCTCTAAAGTTGGATCAGAAACCGGCCTACCTTCACTATCAAAAGCTTCAATAAAACCAGCCAATTCTTCAACGAAAATATGAATGACCTTCTCATCCCTATATTCTTTGAGAAGGTCCCTGACATCGTCATCGTTTTTTATAGCCCTAAGACCACAATCCATCGACTGCCCAGGTATGCAATAATAATACTGTACATTACTGCATTTCCCCCCCGCATGTGTGTAGAAATTGTCTAAGGTGCCCAAAAAAAACCTATCCTTGTCAACTCCCTGAAACAAGACCTTCAATCCCCCAAAATACCGCGCATGTGGTAGCCATTCGAACCGTCCTTGGACCCATAAGTAGATGTTAAAGTATGAACACACCATTGTTCAGCGACGAAGGATTCAACAGTTGAGCGACGAATTTCTGGGTGTGAATGTTGTGATAATGATTTCAAGGGTTGCGAAAAGGATTTCTGAGTTGAGAACGATTTCGTGAGCGATGCTAGATTTGGATTTTACATAAAGGATTTTCATCTGCCCTAGACTGTAATTAACAGGGGCAAAATTGGAATTATAATTTTTATTTGACTGTTACGCCCAAAAAGGCCCGCTGGGGAGCGTATGCGGAGTTTACAAAAGTACAAGGGTGTTTCGGGTAATAAAAAATTCATGGGGTAGTATGGTGAATTTTCATAGAACCGCGAGGGGGTAATATGCAATTTTGCCATTTTATTCTTATAGAGTCATTTTCAATTTCATATATGATATGATATTCTATTTTAATAAAGAAATATTTTGAATTATATGTAGGGGAAAATGATTTTAGGGTGATTCTGATTAGAATAAAATAAAATGTTAACTGATAAAATCGTAATTAATCATGATAATATTGACATACCAAATCGATTATTTACTCTAATGCCTCTCCAATTAATAATAATAACTAGTACTATCTGCACACTCTATGTGTGTGCTTAAAATATAATTGTTTTAATTTTAGTTATGAAGTTTATAATTTATGTTTAGTAGATGAAATATTAACAAGTATCTGCATACTCTATGCGCGTGCTTAAAAAATAATTGTTTTAATTTGAGTTTTGAAATTTATAATGAACTATAATCTTATATATACAATCAAATGTAGTTTTGTTCTCCATGCGCCACGTGTCCACTTTTAATATATTAAACAAACAAAAAATAAAAATAATCACCCACTAAGAAACTGGAAAATACTATATTGTATTAATTACACATATTTCACACCCGTGAAATGCACGGGCATAAAATTAGTTTTTATATATATAAAAGGAAAATAACGATTATCGATATAATTTGTTGATTTGGGGAGGCGCAAGCAAGTCCAAAGCCCACTTGAACACAGCACAATCGCCGCTTGAATGATTAGAAATTCGATGACGACACAAAACTAACTTTCTTTGTACTATTATATGTATTTAAATCAGCAATTATTAAATTTATATATCGCCTCCATAATTTGCTTATAGAGTACAGCTTGCTTCCATTGTTCGATCCTTGATCCCCCATTCTAGCTAACCCTCTATATATAGGGATCAGATCATGACATATATCCCGAAAAAGTCTCCCATACACAAACACATAATATACTATCAGATAAAATTATTGAAACAATAAAGAAATCATGGGCTTCATAGATCATGTTACGGACATGTTCACAGTTTCAAGCACTAGGAAGAGGAGTAAGAGAAAACCAATGCAGGTAACTTCTTCTTACATAACATAGATTAATATCATTTAGCTTCTGTACTTTTTTCTATATTAATTATATATATTGCAGACGGTTGAAGTCAAAGTGAAAATGGACTGTGATGGATGCGAGAGAAGAGTTAGGCAGGCAGTTTCTTCCATGAAAGGTAGCTCATAAATTAAATTTTCTTTAACAGAGAAAGGAAGATTTTATTCGTATTTCTCTTCTCATTGCAAATAATTTAGGTGCGAGATATGTGGAGGTAAGTAGGAAGCAAAGCAAGGTGACGGTTAAGGGTTTCGTCGATGGTAAGAAAGTGTTGAAGAGGATAGAGAGAATTGGTAAGAAAGCTGAGATATGGCCTTACGTTGAGTACAACTTGACATATTACCCTTATGCCCCTGGAGCCTATGATAAGAAAGCACCTCCAAACTATGTGAGGGACGTTGCTCAGGCTTATCCCACCAATGAAGTTGAGGAGAACTATGCTACTGCTTTCAGCGATGACAATGTTCATGCTTATTGCTCAATCATGTGATAATTCCATCGAATTAATAATTATAAACATGCTAGATTGGCAGTAGATCTTTGTTTGGAAGGGAAAAGAAATAGAGGATGATAAGATTTGTGGGCTAAGAGCTCTGGTTATTTATTTAATGTTCTGCGGAGGAAGTTATCAGTAGTCTGTGTGTAGTAGTATTATGTTACCGTCTTTTATGCGACTTAAATCTTTGTGACATGATCATAATACTATAAGATATATTGATGAAAAATATAACTTCACTTTTTCAATTTGAGAATTTAAACAAGCAAAAAGCAGATTAAGGAAAGATTACACTTAAATAGCCAAAAGCATAAAAATTGTCAGATTAGTCCCTTGTTAGTATTTTTATATATATAGGCACTTAATGTATTTAAAAAAGGTACCCGCTTGACTGAACATATACTATATAAGAAATTTTAGGTATCATATAAAAACGAATTGTGGTACATAATACATTGAAAAAAAGTATATCATTCTTACAGAGATATCATATAATATTTAGAAATTAGGTGCTACACTGATATGGTACGTATTAATAATCATATAATAAGATTCGTAAACGATGGTGAATTGGTACCCTCAACATAAAAAGGGTACCTATTTGTGAAGCTTTTATTCTTATTGGCACTTACATATAAAATTTATCTTGCATGAAACTGAACAGATAATTTTTATACTTAATACCTTTAAAATAATTTACTACATCATGTCCAAATAAATGGGGCGGGCCCTTTGAATGTGCACGCACATTCTATATGAAACCTAGTCTTAACCTATGAAAGGTTGTGAAATTGCTTGTTAGGGATGCGAGGAGAGAGTAGTCTCAAATTTTTTATTTTCAGTCGGCTAAATTTTCTTGAATAATATCTATACATATATATTTTAATAAATATTTCGATAGCGGCTCTCTGTTGCTTATTATGTCAACTTAATCCCTGCAAATCAGGGATCACGAGGGAAAGAATATGGAGAATGACAAATTTAGATAATTATATTTATATATATATATATATTATTCAATACTCGGAATGACGAAGTTTCCCACTTTGCGGACACATACATCTTTATTTAAGCGACATTTCATGTTGGCTTCGATTTTGTCTGTCAAGAAAATCAAAAGCGAAATATCCAAATAAAAAAGCAGTCGAATTATGCAAATTTTATATTACTCAGGCCATATAAATAATTGAATAACATTCTCTAAAAAGTAAAAGCAGCGTTCTCAGTAACTGGTCTTTCGTTTCTTGACAATTAAAATCGTATTAGTGCGCATTTATATTGGGATTCCCACAATAAATAAATTAACACAAAGTCCTAAATCATATGGCGCACTAACGGGGAGTATAAATGATTAATTGCTCAATGCCTATCCAGATAAAGATTAAAAGATTAATCACGTCTAGGAGTCATGATTAAAGTGAAAAGTGATAATATCTATAGTAGGAGTTTAAGTGAAATTTATCCCTATTTTTCCATCAATTATTCAGAAGTTCATCCTATAATTGTGATTGGGACAAGATTTGATAAGCTGATTCGGTTTTGGAGATTTTCAGCTGCTACAATTTAGAGCCCAATAAGAAATTGGGCTATGCTTTTCATTTTTATTTAGCCGAGATTTTGAACTGAGTCGAAGGGTGAAAATGATAGCGCGACATGAGATACTATTGACAAGTAAAAAATAAACGTCATTGTTAGGACTTTTTCTCGTAATTATTGTAGTGGTTGCGACTTTTGTATAAGGTACATTTAAAGTAGTAGATAATATAGATATTACTATTACATGACACGGAAAATCCATCAAGGTCCTAGTCCTACAATCGTAATATGATTTAAACTTGCAGGTGTATAGTAGCTGAAACTTCGAAATCCATCCGACTAAATGTGGACGATAGATGAAAAGAACATGAAAATTATATCAGCAGTGTCTATATTTTCTTAATAGTTGTCTTAGCTTTCATTTTTCTAATTACATATCTAGTACTGCCATCCTCCAGTGGCAGAATGGAGTTAAAGGATAAGGTGATGGATGAACAGCAAATAGATAAAAGTGTATGCATAGAAGATATATTAAGCCTATAGCTGTGTGCAGTTATTGACCTGTGAGTTATAGGCAGAGCTATCAAAACGGGTCGGCCCGTAGCCCGCCAATACCCGCCTCCGGGGGGCGGGGCGGGGCAGGAAAGCCCGCCATATAGAAACAGTACATCATATAACAATCATTAAAGTAGCATATAGAAACGATATATGTATCATATAAACGCGTGATGTGGTACGTAAAACAAAAAGATACGTCAAGACTGGAAAAATAGTACAACAGTCAAACAATAACATGTACTTATATAAAAAAATTTCTGTCATGGATATTGACTTGTAAATTTTTTTATACAAATGGGTATTTTTCTGTAGATTTACCATGCTAAAATGCACAAAAAGGTAGTGTTTATTCACCCTCTATAAAGGCTAACATTTGCTTATGAAAAATTTTGTTTCCTATTCATTGTTATTAATTAGACCTGTCAACTTGGCCGCGGCCCACCAACGATTATTATCATATATTATGTAATATATTATATGTTAAAGATATATTGAATTAATTAGGAAATCTAATTAATAATTCATTAACTATACCATAATTAGTGACACATTTATTAATAAATACATAATTAATTGCACATTTACACCTAATTTTAGGGGTGTTCATTCGGTAAAAACCGAACCGAACCGAACCGAAAATTAACCGAAAAATTAGGTTTTTTATTTTAAGAACCGAAAATCGAACCAAATTTAATCGGTTCGATTTCGCTTAATTAACCGAAAAATTTCAGTTCATTTTAAGAACCGAAAATCGAAAAACCGAAATAAAAAAAATTAATTTTGTGGAAAAAAATAATATTTTAATACCAAAATTGAATTAATTTATATATATATATTAATTAATTAATAGATATAGAAAAATAATATTTAATACAACAAATGAATTAACTTACGTATATTAATTAATATATTAAATATATTATTTTAATTGATTTATTAAAATTCGGTTTTTTCGGTTGACCGAATCACCGAACCGAAAAAACCGAAAATTTAGGTTTTCAATTTTAAGAAATAAATATTAAAATTATTTCTTTAAGAGTGGTGGACTGGCCCTAGTTTTTAAGGCCTGCCATCCGCCCCGCCCCGCCTCGCCAGCTTTGGCGGGCTGTCTGCCGGCCCGCTCCACCCCGCCAAATTGACAGCTCTATTATAAATATGTATGGCACAGTATCATATATTCAAAGTGTGTTCCATTATTTCAACTTACAAAAAATCATTTCACCTTCTTCACCTAGTGTTTAAACACCAATAATATCGTGATACCCATAAATATCATACACCGGGTGTTTCAACACAAAAAAAAATTATATATTGATGAAAATGAAAAACAAAACGCATAATATTGATTTGGAATACCTATGGGACATATTTTGAAACAGAGGATCTCGACACGAATATATACAAGTCTCTCACATTAATTCGACAATTATTTCCAGTTTTTGGCAAAGTAAACGTGCATTAGATGTTGTGTCTGTAGGTATAATGTTCATTCGATCTTGGTTTGATTTTAATCACGGTCCATGTTGTTTTAAAAGAAAAAGAAAATCATCATTAATTACAAGCTCTGTTTACTTGCAAATGAGCACATACATTGCTGGCCAATTAAGTAGTAAATTAATTTATCAATTATACCTTGAGAAAAAAAAGACACCATGCTTAACTAATAGAACAAATCTTGGCCTTTTTGATTGTTGAGGCGGTCAGAACAATTATTGCCATGTACTCTGAAAATAGTATGTACTCTGAAAATAGAGCATTACTGCTCACCAATATTATCATAGAGTATAGAATGTCAATTGAGTAAAGACTTACTTTATCTTCGTGTTGTACACTAAATGGAGTACCCGTCCGAAATGTTCTTACACCGATTCCTTTGGTCCTTTCCGTTGAAATTTGGGTACAATTTCTTTATTAACAGCGGTGCGTGTTAGACTACGAAACTATATTAGGTCTCGGAATTAATTTTGAAGGCCAATAATTATACATAACTCATTTTTCTTTTTGGGCGGCAGGTGATTGATGGAGTTAGATTTCTCACATGGTTTGGTTTGGTGGGGAATGAGTTCGTTTTTGGTAGTTGGAGCTGAACAGAATTCTATTCCGTGTAATAAAAAAAACCCTATTTTGAGAAAGAAATAGAACAAAAGCAAATAAATAAACAAATAAAAGCCGAATAACTTCCATAATATAATGAAACAAAAATAATAAAGTCAAAAGAATGCTTACTGCTGGGGTTCCGTGAATCAAAAAACATAGAACATTGCAAGATGACATAAATGCTAAAAAAAACCTGATGATTGTAACGTTATTTCCTTCATCAAAGTCGAACAGTAGAAGATCTGATGACTGTAACGCTCTTGGGAAAAATTTCACTCATTTACTGCTGTATTATAATACAAAAAAGTTGTCATATATCTCGGAAAACCTGATAACTTGTTTTTGTTCGGTTAACTTCTCTCTACATGAAATCATTTGTGAGTGATATTTTAATTCATTAATATTGCATTTACTTCTCTCTACTGTAATCTGGTACGCGAGCGATCGATTGAACCTGTGGTGCTGACTTCTGTACGATTTAAGGACTCTTTGTTGTAAAACCCGAGATAGGCGGCTAATTAGTCGGTTCTAGTTTTTTGAGAAAAAATTGTAAATACAAATAAAAGTTTTTGTTATTGACGTTATTTGTTTTGCTAAATAAATTTGATATATATTAACTTTGCTATATATATAAATAAAAAAAAATTAAAGAAGAGGTATACTGACTAATTGTTTGCTAAGGTAGGCCACTGTAGGCACTAGGGCTCATTTCGAGCGTCTGACTAGTGCCAGACGAATTTTTCAAAATTGACTAGTTCAATAATAGATGTATTACTTACTTTTGACGCAGTGTGGATTGATTATGGTCAATAAATAATGAAATATTATAGCAGCCATACGTTGTCTTAAAAATGCAAGATTTTTTTCTATAAAAAGCTGCTGACAAGTTACACTGCAAATCACAGAAACCCTTACTTCTCATATTCGATCAATCTTTTGTCGACTTCTTTCTAGCCCTGTTCGATCGAGGAGATACCTTATCTTAATATTCTTTTAAATTCAAGAAAGAAGAGATGATAATCACAATCATCAGGTGAGTGGTTTACGATGCTAGGGTTTGTCAGATGAGCTATTCTGGTTGCAGTTATGACGAAACTTCTGTTTCATTGTCTGTTCGACCTTGAATTTCTTGGAAAAAGTGATAGTTTTATGTGTGGGGTATTCATTCTTTACTTGTTCTTCACTAAAAAGATATATATCTATGTGTGTGTCTGTGTGTGTGTGTCATGTTCGCTTAGTTCTTGGAAATACTTTAAGACCAACAATTAAGGGAGAAATCAATATATGTCTATTCCTTGCATGCAAAAAGGGTGTTGCCTTGCTTCATATTCACAAAAGCAGTTGTCTTTCAGTCTTGGGGTCAAGATCAAGTTCCTAAATCCTTTTGACGATATTCCGTATGTTCTAAGTTTTTTATGATTACATGAGTACTTATTTTTTTACGACTCGCATCAGTTAGGAAACATAAGTCATCCCATCAATATAAGCATAAATATTTTTCTAGCAAATTTTTGAAAATCCAAATGAAAGGATACATTTTGGACAGCATATATCAAGGTCGAACGGATTATGAACCTGAAGTAGAGCAGCCTAGAATTGCTGGTTTGCCAAGACTTTGCACTGAAATCACTCACTAGACCAACACACACACACGAACATACATACAAAGGCTTATTACTTTGTTTAGCAATATAATGCAATTGTTTGCAGTGTGGAGATATTTCACCAGTGAGGTTCACTTTATCATAATTATATATATTTTATTTTCCTCTCTGAAACTTGGCATACCAATTTAAGCAGTATCGTCAAAATCTAGTGAAGGGTAATATTTGTGCGCCGAAGATCTATACTGCCAATGTAAGTTCCCTTGCATCAAGTCTTTTTTCTATGTTTTGGGGTAGACAAGCTTCGTTGTTGTGGTTGTCATATATAGGACGTGACATGTTATCTATTCACATACATATAGTATATTATCTTATAAAGATGTGCGTGTGTGTGTGAGTTTTGGTTTGGACATGATAAATGGAAAATATTTCAGCGGTAACCATTGAAGGTTGATCCTATCCTACACAACCCCCTAAGACACACATGGGACTTGAGCCAATATACGTATGGTAAGTAAATTTAAGTATCCGAAGACATTTACATGAGCGAACAACCGTCGTAGACACTCATGACATATTTACGTACGAGAACATGGGATTCGAATTGTATTCTGTCTATATGTAACCGGTGATATAATATAATAAAAATAATAATGTATCACTCCTACCTCTCATAGGAGGCTCTTATTACATTCTATTCTTCTAAGCTTTAATAGTGGCTTTATTCAAAATCATTGTAATTACATTTTTTACCTTCCCCATACTTACCCCCAAGGCACGAGGCTCCTATTTCATTCTATATTCTTCTAAGCGATTGTTGTAGGTGAGCTTGAGGGGTTAGCTGAGGCACACGTGAAGACGGGCCTAATAAAAAACATGAGTGCCTTTTATTAATATTATTACGTAAAAGAAAACAATAATTATAGTTCTTACCATTCCTGGAATAATCGTTTGGTCGGGGAAGAACCTTTTTCTTTTGTCTGTCCCCCTTTGAGACTTATTCTCATGAAGTCTTTGTATAAGATGTAATCATTTGTCTTATTATTATTGCAGGAATTTTATTGATAATTCCATTATCTCCTCTCCTGCGTAACAATATCTTCTCGTGCTATATGTCACGTAGTTCATCTCTATTCGCCTATACCTATCATTCTCAAATGCAGCATATAATATAATAACTTAAGAATACAATATATCCATCTTTTTTATGAAGTGATGCATAAAGATTGTGAAAAGTGAGCATATCGAGGAGCATTGGTAAGATGGATTTTAAAGGTTTTCTTGTATTAAGCTTTTATATTAATTAATTTTCTCCTTATGTTTGGAAGTGTGGTTAGAATTCCCTAAAGGTGAATTAAGTGCTAACAAAATGATATTGTTGTCTTTTAATCAATGGCACAAAAGATAAAAAAATCAAAATTCACGAGTAGCTAAAGGGAGTTTGAATGTTGAATGAATCAAGGTGTTATAAGTTATTATTATGTAAAGGATCAAATCTCTCACCGGTCAGTCAAAGTATTCTTCCTCACGTGCGAGCCATTTTTTTCCTACAATTACTTCACACGAGCCAAACGATCGATTCCTCCAAGTTTTCGTAGGAATTTGGGCTACATATTTTAGGGCAAGCTTCAAAGAAAATTTCCAAACGAGAATTCAGACAGTCCCTCTAAACTAGTAATAAGTCTCTGAGATATTAGATTATTGAGTACAATTGCAATTGGTTATTAGCTGGCTGATTATGGTAAGAGCTTTCAATGCTGTTCTTGTCAAGCTTAGCCATCTTTGCCGTAGTTAACCTTTGCTTCATTGTCTGTTCGACCTTTAACTACTCCTAATAAAACCCTAGATTTGTTTGCTTTTTTATTAGTTTAAATCCTTTTTCATATCATGCATCAACTCATGCGAAATACGTAGTTATGAATTTCCTCAAATTGATCTGAAAATAAATCTTTATAACCGTAAAAAGCCATTTTTTTTTCTCATCCATTAAGAAGAAAACACATTTGACAAAAGTGTGGAGTTTTATTGAGTTGTTAAGGGTGAAGACAACGTATCTACGGTACGATGAGCAATGTATTGCTCGCTTTGCCAAGACTTTGCATGGAAACCTCTACACTTTTATTTGGAGAAATACTATACTATATTTTGCGCAAGCACAACATATGGACATGGAGAAGAGCTCAAGTTTTTGCAAGATTCTTTTTCTTTTTCTATGTCGATCATCTCTCGTTTTGATATAATTAACATGTGGGTGTGTTGTGGTGTGAACTTCATTGTCATTTGCTATGCACTAATGTACCCTACAATGACAAGCTATTATTTTAATCAAAGTGATCATCTTTATATGATGTTAGTTATATATCTATATTCTAAATGGTGGTGGTTATACATAACTACTTCCAATAGCATGTCTAGTTTTACAATTTTTTAGCATTAATCCATTTATGTATTCTAGTTATATTCTTACAGTCACTCTTTATATACTTCAATCTAATATGCAATTTAAAATTGAATTATATTTATATGGTTTTGTCTTTTCTATCCAATTAAGTATAATCCAACTTCAGTTAGCAAATGACACGTAACACATTACACCCTACCATGTTAGATGAACATGACACATGCCATATTTTAATGAGAGTTAAGGCAATACCCAATGCCAATTGGGTATAGGTAAGTCAAGAGCCTATTTACATATATAGACTAAATTTGCCAATTCTTAAATTTAGTGGGCTTTACGAGCTCAAAAAGGGCCTATTATTAGGCCGACACGTTATAACAAGACCAAATTCCAATAAGATACAAATAGTAAGATCTTGAAGATAAGATAGTGATACATGTCATTATGCAATCATCTCATCCCAATTCCCAGGCAAAGGACACGTTTTCTTCTTCTAGACTGTAGCTTCCATGACACGTCTTTTGAAGGACGATCAATATTATTTATAGACCCTCCCAATGGACTTCAAATATTATTCGTTCTTTACCATTACCGAACTCAGATAATCAACGCTCGCCGGAATATGTCGATGTCCGCCGTCAAACCAGTGTCTTGCCTTGCCGCGCCGGCGAACCCAGCAAATGGGTCTAACCCGAGACTCCATATGTTGAGCAGCACAAAGTCTCTTCCTCCCCTTCAGGTCAATCTCTTACACACTTATTTTGTTTATTTCAGTCAGTAGTACCATCTCTTGATTATGTCCGTACTTTTTCATAGACATGGAAAGAAAGTTCCCTTTTATCATTTGGTTTAAACTGAAATGAATTTGATTCTCACCTTTATTTGTAGCAGAAGAAAGAAACGGAGAAGCTCTCATTGCAAGAAAACTCCATGTCGTCGTCCACTACGTCTAGGCGAGGAATGATTCAGTTAACAGCTGTATCGCTAGCTGGGCTCGCCGCAGCTCTAATCTCGTCGCCTTTAGAAGCAGAAGCTGGCCCTCAAGATGCCGCCGTGAAGGGTAAGGAGAAGGTGACGAATAAACTCGATGAACTCAAGGGCAAGGCAAAGGATAGTCTGTCTATGTCCAAAGACATAATACAAGACAAGACGCCTACGCCTAAGGACCTAACCGACGAGATGAAAAAGAAGAACAGAGATGATCGCGATAGAGATATGAGGGTTGAACCGAGGGACGATGCAGCTATTTCCTTGCCTCAAACTTCGTCGCAAGATCGTCCTTTGGTCCCAACTCTTCCTAACATCATAAAGGATAAGGTTGAAGAGACAATTAAAACTCCTCGTACTTGATGTTTTTCAAGACAGAAGGAAGAGTAGTTCGCTGTTTTCTCATCCTTTCTTGTCTTTTCTTTTTTTTTTTTTTCAACTTTGTTGTACGTTTTTTCGTTGTATGCTGAGGATTCGGTCATCGAATAAATGACTTCACGTGCTGGGATCTAGACAATCTCCTTTCAACGTTAAAACAATAAATCATAATACGAAACTATTGGGCGTCAAATTCAAGTCCCCCATCTGATCAATCTTGGAAGAAGTTGGACTTGCATAAATCGAAGAAGTTGGATTAGTATATAAGCTTATGAGCTAACTCCTTCTATTAACAATTCGTTTTAGAAAGGAACCACAAGTCTCCTCTATTATCAATTCGTTTTAGAAAGAAATGCCACAATTGAATTAGTATATAAGCATGTGGACTACCGTCTATTATCAATTCACTTTAGAAAGGGAATCCCACATATATGGGCTTGAAATCCCATTAGTTTATAAGGGCTTGGGTTTAGACTGGAATTGTGACGGAAAAATTTCTACAGAAAAAGGAGAGGGGCTATGGTTGGTTTGAAACTTTCTGTGATTTGGTCACGGTATTCCTTTTTCTTTTGTGTGTGTGTGGTAAATATTACATGCAGATGTAATATTGTCATCGAAAGGAGTTTAAGTTTGTTGAGAATCGAGAACGGATACGCTCATTAGCTTTCTATGTTCAATTTATTGCCCAAGTTGTGGTGGCATGATAACATTTGAAGTAGTCATAGGAGAGAAAAAGGTGGGTATTGCATCATTAGTATAATATATAATTAAACAATTAAATAAACTACTTACATATTGCTAACTGAAATATGCTTCCCCCTACTCAGTCGAAGGTCCATATCTACATGAATTAACTGCACAAAACCCTTTTGTTAGCAATTATTAAAGAACAGCCACAGAGCTTTGTCTCGTTTATTGGTATAATTCTAAGGGTAACCACAATGGTGGTTTATAGGTGTGTTATATTTGCTTATTTGGCACTTTATATGACACACCACCATTGTGGATGTGTCATGAGTATGACATTGTGTCATATTTATGACACAGTGTTATAGGAATTAGAAGGAGAGAGAAGGTGAGAGAAAGAACAAAAAATTATTTATTTATAGTTGTGGGTCCCTGTTATAGTAGTGTTATTATTGTGAAAAAAGTAAAATAAAAGTGTTATAGAATAAAATATAAAAAAAATATAATGAAAAGCTGATGTGGCAGTATTATGGGTGTGTTATTGTTGTGGACACCCTAATAATGCCTCTTTTTCTTTTATTGGTACTCTACCTATTTGTCTCATTTACTTTTTAATTCTTTTTTTTATTATTATAATAGTTTCCTACTTGTGACAAATATAACAAACACGTGATATGCTTTAACAAACCTCATATACGAACCACCACCCTACCTACACTACATATATGCATATCATCAATCTCCTTCCAAAATAAGTTGAAAAAAAAAAGAAACTATGGGATCAACGCTTCACTCTTTCTCATCATCATCATCACTCATATTCATCTCAACGTTGATCTTCAACCTCGTACCCAACGCATCGTCTCAAATAATGGAGTGTCCATATCCGTGTTATCCACCGCCCATCGGGCCCGTAAATGACGAAAATAACCCTACGCCGACGACTAACGATCAGCCTCCTCCTACATTTTCGAGCTATGGTCCGCCATCATCGGCTTTGGGTTATTATTTCTCTTTTACCCCACCGTCTTTGCCCTATTTCTTTGGAACCCCTCCTCCACATGAAGCTGCAGCAGTCCCTTGGTTTCCGTACTATTTCAGAAACACCCCTCGCCAATATTATAAATATTATTCTTCGTCAAGTGGTGTTAGAGACTCAATTGCTTCTGTAATAATAACCCTCTGTATTTCAAGTGCTATTGTTTTGCCACCCGTTTATTTGTTTTAGTGTATGTAATCGATATGTGTGCATGGTGTGTGTGCATTATGATAAAGATATATGCGGAATATTGTCGAAGAGTCGTCTACGATTGATTGTTGAAGATGAGATTATTTATGCTAATTTAAATTAGTTTTCGTGACTAAAAGAAGAGACTATTTGTGCAATTTTAATTTGTAAATATGTATTATTTAATAACTAAGAATAAACTCGTACTAAATTAAAGGGTAAAAGTATAATAAATCGATTAAGAGTAATTTCTATTCTATTATAGTAAGGCTAAGTGGCTAGGATAATCCGTCAACTGGTTTGTTTCAATTGACCAATCAAATTTATTCTACATCTATAAAAATAAAAAAAAAGACTTATTTAAGCCATGTACATTCTATAACCTTATAATTAACTACAAATTTTATTTTTAGTATATTACTTTTTAAAACTATTAATAATGATTAACTTTTTATTGCACACAAATAGGGTGTGCCAGAAACACTAGTTGTAAGTAACCATGATAGACCAATCTGACATTTTTTACCCATAAGTTAAAATAAGCTCTTTACATAAGATCGCTAAATACATTATAAAAATTTCTGGAGGAGTAATCATTATTGTATTTATACAAGTAACTATATGAATTGTAATTATGTATAACATTCCTTTCCTTTAAGCATAAAAAATGGGAAAAGCGAAAAGCTAGTTTGAACTTCCGTAACACGACGGAATCATTTAAAAGGTGAGAACACTAAGCAAAGCAAACTTTTCATTTCCTTTTCCTTATTTAAACGAGCATTCAAATATTTTTCATTTTCAGATTGAAATTCCTGGAAATAATATTGACTCGGTTGTTACATTGTCAAATCCACATCTACAGTAGTGTGCCAAGAAAATTATGCAGCTGAAAATAGAATAATTTCTGTTATGATATTTCAGGGCGAAAAGAAATAGTAATAGAAAAGTGTCACAAGCCTTACTTTACCATGCATGACACGATAAATTATTTCCGAATTTGGAATATGAATTCAATGATTGCTGTTTACTTAGCTTCAAAAGCATGGAAGCCGACAAAAATTCAAGCAAACTCATTTTGTACGATTATAATAAAATAATTAAATCACTCTTGTTTTCCTAAGGACCTAGTTGTTTGGTTGGCACGAGATAGTTCATGTGTAAGATCTCGGATTTTTTAAGCGTGTATAATATATGGTATTAGGATGTAATTTTAATTTTGTAGTATGCTGCAGATCTTATAATGGCAACGATAGGGCCCATATACATATCGATGTTCGTTTATCTTCTTAAGCTTTCGTAACACGATAAGAGAAATAAATAAAGTGAGAATAAAAAGAGGTTACTATCAAGAAGAAGCTTATATAAACCGCAAACATACGTTTAGATTGTTAATATGTGTTGCTCCTTCGGACAGTAATGCTAAGCTGACTGTCAAGAAAACGTCGAATAAAAGAGATCCAAGCTTGCTTTCATGAAAAATTATATATAGAGTTTAATTTATACATATACAATAAATATACTTTCTTGGATCTTGCGTTTGGCTTAATTTACTTGGTTAAGATTCATCGAGATCAATTATATTTCCCAATAGTAAATCCATGAAAGAATCGGACAAGAAGGATCGAGACCGTCACCTTGGATTTAATCTCCAATATACACAACTGAATGTAAATATGAAAAATGTCCTGTTCCATAAGTTTTCAGGGTGAATAATGGAAAAGTGATATACGTGCAAAACTTACATTATTATTACCGGATTTGGAATACGAACTCAATGATGAAAAGTGCAGTTTGTTGAAATTCAGTGGCATATATTGCAAGCTAACCAAAATAATTCCACTAAATACCAACCCACAAATGCAGCCACTGTCGATCATCACAATGCTGTTGGTTATTTATTTAGAGCTTGTGTTGTATTTAAAAATATGAGTAGATGGAGCATTTTTTTGTATAAAGTAGGATAATTTTTTGGTTACACCTTTTCTAGGTCGGGGAACATTTTTGTAGAAATCAGCATCTTTAGTTTATTCTCTTTTATTAAGCATCGGAGTTAGGATAAGTTGCATTAGTCAGAGGTCTTTACACATAAATATTCATTTGGAAAAAATCTTGTAATGTAGTACCTTGTCAGATTCTTTTTTATATGTAGGTACCTAGTAGAATAAATTTTTTACAGATAGGTACTCGATCCGCCGCAGGTACGCCATACAACACATTTAGGTACCCTATGTCAACGTATTGTGGTATGGCATACGTTGAGAAAATGGTACGCCATATTAGCACATTTAGGTACGTCATCTTTAACACATAATGTACGCCGTACAAACACATTTAGGTAACATATATCAACGTGTTATGCCATACACACAAGAAAGGTACGCTGTGACTGAAGAAACTGGTAAACAGTAAATCGGGTACCTATCTATAAAAATTTCTGACATGAGTACCTATCTATGTGTAGATGTCACGCATTAGTCTGTCAACTTTAGTTAAATTAAAAAAAATATTAAATAGTTTAAAAAGCACCACTACATGAATTTTTATATTCTCAATTTATTCTTCTATTTTTTGTTAATTAATTTTAAAATATAATAACATTTATTATATAGCATAGTACAGTGTGCAAATAAATTAGTCTCTGTTGAAGTTACAATTTGGATCATACATGAGTGTTGCGGTAGTTTTGATATAGATCGCTATAATTGACAATTAAAAAAAATAACTACCTCTATGTGGCAAATTTTTAGGTCAATAATCGTTTTCAAACAAAATAACTTAAAAAATCCTACGTTATAAATTTGCATATTTTTTCACTCACTTGATATGGAATATAGTGACATTTCAAACTTATTTTAAACAAGCTGATATCCAAATTTTTTAGGACCATATATATTAAACATAGGGGAAATCCCCTTTTAGTACCCTTAAGCTTTTAAAATTCTGTTAAATACTCCTCGAATTATTTCTTCATGTTCAGTACAACTTGACAATTTCATTATGTTCAACATCTTTTTGGCGGTGAAAAGACGAAAATAACCATGCTTTATGTGTTTGAAAAAGCCGACAAGTCATAATCGCACGAATTATACCAATAAAACTCGTTATTATACCAAAAACTAGAAATTATACCAGAATGGTTGGATTTATAACAACTGTTTCCGTTATTATACCAAGCCAATCAAAAGATTGTTACATCAATTAATTAATGTTATTATGATTTTATACTAACAAAACATGACATTATACCAACTGTTGTCGCTATTATACCAAATGTTGACCCCAACAAATAACACTATTCCAATTTTATACAAAACAAAATTGGATACCAATTATTTCGCTATTATTCCAACAAATAACGTTAGAGTAATTTTACGGAAATAAAATTGGACATAATACCGACCGTTGTCTCTATTTTACGAAATGTTATCACTAGCAAATAGCGTTGTTCAGTTCTATTATTGACGAAATTGGAAATTATGTAGTTGTTGTCGTTATTATACCAACAGAATTAAATAATATACCAGTTGTTATTGTTCAATCTTATTGGTATAATAATGATAAGAGTTGTATAATATTGAATTTAATAATGAGTTGGTATAACGTTCAATTTCGCAGGAATAAAATTATAGTCGCGTTATTTATCGGTATAATTACAATGCAGTTGGTATATAATAAAAGAACAGTTGGTATAATGCTAATTTCAATTCGAAAGGGTATTTTCGTCCTTCACTACTTGGTTGTATTAAGCACATTAATTTTTCATAAATTGATACTTAACATGAAGAAATAACTTGATGGGTCCCGAACAGGAATTTGAAACTTCAAAGGCAATGGAATTTCCCCATATAAATATAAAATGAATATAGGGTTAATTTCAATTCAGACTCCGTCAGAAGTTTAATTTAAAATTCAGCCCCTGTCAGAAAAAACTTTAGTATAAATGACCGAATTTGTGTAAATTTTAGAGAAAAAGACTTAACTAGAAAAAGTGGTATAAAAAGTATACAAACTGGTATATGATGATCGTTTGTGTTACAAACTTTCAACATATTGTTATTTCAGGACAATGAAGTGTTACTGCATAAATGAACTGGTGTCGGCTTAACTGGTACCGGATGATCATTTTGTATCATAAAATCAAACATATTGTTATTTCAGGACCTATGTAGTGCAACGTAGAAACGGAGTCCTCAAACCTAAATTTTTTGTTGAGGGAGACCGGATCTGAATGAACATTCTGACATCTGACAAGGGCATTCAATGAAAATTGCCCCATGAATAATGAACTCGATTGAAACCTGACAAAATCTGATATTACAGTGAAATGACAAATATGAATTCGATTTGGAAAGCAGATTTATAGAAGCTTCTTAATTGTTTCACTTTATCTTTCTTGTTTTTTTTTTTCCTCTTTTATTTTTGATTTTTATTTGGGAAAGAGGTGGCTATCGATAAACTTTATGCATCTTGATTATTTTACCGTTGAAATTGTACTAAAATTACTAAAAGTGCGATTGGATGGGACATATTTTAGTTGTTAAACACGTACTAGTCGCAAGCAAGAATATTAGCGGATGTGGAGTAGGCATAATCCCAAGAAAAAATTTACAGTTTTCAGTTAATTATATTTATCATATTTAAGTATTATCTAGTTTTTGGATATAATAATTCGAATATGATCACCTCGATATGAGCTGTATAGGTAGTGCTGATATATAAACGAATGCGAACTTGAACCATTAGATAGAGTTTAGAGGGCTCAGCTCAAATGTGTTTTTCCCAAAAATAAGCGTATAAGCCATCGTGTATTTCCATATACCGTAGAGAAGAATCCAACGAAGATGAATATAAGGAAAGAAAAGAGTAATAGGAAAATGATTAATTAAATAAATATACAATATCAAACTAGATCCGTCTAAAATCAGTAAATACTTAAATATGTTAAAGCAGCGACACAATGGAGGATATTACGTAGCTTTCATTCCCAATATATAAATAGATATGAATTGTTTCTTAATAAGTATATATCTCATTTAACTGAACTTTCATGTAAGATGGGGCAAATGAAAAAAAAGAAAAGAAAACTTTACCTAACCAAAGGGAAAAAATTTCGAACATTATATGTAATTATTATTCACTTACACCAAAGGGTTCACATTGATCGATGCCAAGGTTGAAAACGATGATCAATGGCTGATACAAATATTAATCTTCCAAACCGAAACCTATTAACTAGCTAGAATTAAATTTTATGTTTTTATATCGTTTTTGGCGATATATATTATTTGAATTCATACCTTCATCGTCATATATGCGATCATCTTTTCATCTTCTACCACAATAACTCCGCCGCCCCTAAGACAACAGTAATTAACAATAATGGCAACAAACCCTCAGAAAACTTCCGCCGACCCGAACCCGAATAATACGGATCGACAGGATATAAATTTCCAGGAGGACCATTTATATAGATATACGGTGGGCTCGGTGGGTAGTATTGCCCTCCACCGCCGCCGCCGCCGCAGCCGCCTCCACCGCTAGGCGGTGGCGGACATAAGGTAGCCGGGGGAGGCGAGGGTGGCGGTGGGCAGTTGCTGCTTGGCGGTGGTTGCACTGGAGGAGGAGGAGAAGGCGGCGGCGGAGACGGAGAAGGTGGAGGCGGCGACGGAGAAGGAGGCGGCGGAGACGGCGGTGGGTTGCAAGGTTGGTCACAAGGGCAGCTTCCGCACTTGTTCTCTACGTTGCCTTCTTGAAGCTTCCTTGATTTTTGACCATGGACAATAACGAGGAGAAACCATATTGTGCATAGAATCATTTTGATCTTAGCCATCTTTCTTATGAAGATGGGATAGAAATTCGAAGCTTTTTTTTTTTTTTTTCTTTTCTGCGTGTATGGGTTTTGGGTGTTTATTGCAGAGATGAGTAGTGTAGTAATAAATGTGGAGATGGAAGGAAGCTTACGCTATGGTCTGTGACTTTCTTTATCGTTGTGGAAAATGGGTGTTGGCGCCGACGTTTTCCTTGAAACGTTAATTTCTATTTTGTTATTCTTTTAACGGTTACTTCATATTTGGCTTGATCTCTAAGGAGAGTCGTCACTATTACATGTGGGCGGTCGCTTTTTGGGCCCCACGTTTAGGTTGCTTATAATTTTTTTTTTTTTTATAAGGAATTGTAATAATAAAGTAGTTACTATAATGTATATATGCACATGGATACGGCTGCATGTTATTCAATTTATGCAAATTTATTGATTTTTCCATTTTACCAAAATATGGTATGATTTAGTTGAGATAAAGGTGTTGCCTTCCTAAACGCTTGCATGTAAAATAATGAGCCTTCCAAACTATTATTTTTATTTTTCATATAAGAAAATTAGTGTGCATATATATAAGTATAATCGAAAATAATTTAACAAGTCAAAGGGGCAGTCGTGAGTGCCATGTGGTGGATGTGCCCTTACTTTGATCCTTAAACAACGGTAGAATAATAATGAAAATAATGTTTTTTTTTTTTCATGTCATGGAAATTCGCATTTACGTCAACTTCATTTCGATCATTGAGAATTCTACAATCGAAAGACGTTAAAATATTTATTCATAATATGACAATTCAACTCAATTTTATCGAGTTAAAAAGTATGCAACTTTCCTTGATAAAAAAATCACGACGCGGGATAATATAATTAGGTCACAATTGAACAAATTTAATCAAGATCCACCGCATCGATAGCTGTCGTCAGCTATTCATGAACAAAACCAACAGATTCTCATTGATGAATGCTTCGTATTAGTTCCATATGGTTCTACGAAACCGATATTCTTATATCATTTGGTAAATTGGTAATCAATAGTTAAAGTCTTGCTCCATTACCAAGTACTTTCTGTCCATCAAATGTGTCCGTTATAATAAATGTATTTTATTAAATTTATTTTAGAGAAATATTTAATAGAAAAACTTCAACTTAAATTTAATTATGTAATATTTCTAAATATATATAAATAAAAACTTGAGGTAATTAATTAACTAAAATAGTAAATAAAGATAGTGATTTTTCATTATCTTTCCGTTTTATTAAGATAAGACTCAAAATCAATTGATGTGTCAATTTTTATATCAGAGAATAGAATTAAAATTAAACATAACATCACACGAGGTGTGTTACCTCATAAAAGCTGTCAATATCTATTTTTAGTATATTGTTTATTTTAATAAATATTAAATTATTAGTACTAAATCACACACTATTATTAGTTTGTATTTTATGCACAATAGAGTGTGATAAGTATGCTAGTATTAGTTAATTCTTTTCAAACTTAGTTGACTTATCTGACAATTTATAATCATCCCTTACCCTTATATAACAGAATACTTGTATATAATATATCATATTAACTATATTTTAATATAAATTAAATTATAAATTTTAGTTATATATAATTATAAGTATAAAGGAGAAAATTCAGTTATTATAAAATTGAAGGTGGAACAACTAAATAGTAAGTAAAGGTTGTGAGTGGTTTCCTTTAATTTTATTAATAATTTTTTAAATAAATCTTAATTTGACATACTAGTTTGACAGTTTATCATGCTTAATTAAATAGTATAGATTAATGTATCATATACTCTTACATTAATTGTGAGAGTGGGTTAAGAACTGTTTTTTGGTGTATCTATTAACCAATCAAAAATTTTCTCAAATTAAAAATTGACTTAAAATAAAAAATAAATATTAGACCACGTTCTTTAGCCTATGAAACCTCCTATTCTATTTTAGTAAAATGCTTATTCTTCTAACTAAATATTAAAATCAAAACTAAAATAAAAACCTCTCATCAATTTTTATTTTCATGTATACAGGGTGTGCTAACATATATGAGTTGGTATTATTATTCTCTCTAGCGACTAATGATTACAGTGAACTCAAGGTTCTTTCTTGGATCAGCTCATCTCAATTTTAAGAAATACCATTTGGGCCGTTGGGCTTTTGCAAATCTTTCATATATTTCAATCTTGTATATTTTGGGCAATAATAATAAAATTTTAAAAACGGAATAAATAAAAATTAAAATAACCGAGATCGGCAGGATTCGACAATAATCGGTAATACAACTTCACATAAAAAGATCATTTCTTTTTTCCTTGCAGCGGCAACCCAAAGATTGTCATTTCAAACATTTCTTCCCTCTCCCTCTCTCCCAACTATTTGCAATAGACATCACAGAGGCGGAGACACACATAGAGTATGGAAATAGAACAGATATATTTGATTTTCGACGAATTGATTTTATGGGACTTACAATAGCTTATTACAAGTCCCGACCCCAACAGCAGCAGCGAGATGCCAGCCCGCGTGGAGGAACGGCGTCTCGGGAAAGAGATCGTCTGCAATGAAAAGGGCACCTCCCAATATCGAAGACATTTTGTGAACGTTGTGGGCCATCTGTAGATCTCTGTCTTTAGACGCTCTCTTTGCAAACGAAACCTAAGACGAAACGAAAACATTTAGCGCTTGTGGCAACAGAGTTTACAAGGAAATAGATTCAAGTAAGTATACCTCCATCAATCCCGTGTGAACTGCTGAGACCATCAGAGGCTGCAATGGCAGAAAGAAAGCTGATGCGCCCATTAGCAGCCTCGAGTTCTCGTTCCTTATGGCTCTTGAAAGGCACTGTTTCGAGGATTTAAATCGAGTCCCATAAACTATTTAGCAGAAAAAAAAAGGAAAAATGTTTTGTTATGATTTAGTACTACTCACCACTGTTGATGTGGCGATCATTGTGTAATCGGCCCATCTCAGATACTTTCTTACTTTGCCCCTCGAAGCATGGTAAAGGCTGGACGCGACTCCTACTCCGATTAATGAGTTGGCATATATCTTGCAATTAAGGTTCTTTCTGGAAGTTAAAGAAAACAGAAATTATAATTCGATTGATGGTCATTAAACTCAGATGCAAGGACAAAAGATGCATAGACCATCCATCACCTTGGGGCTAAAATCCCGAGAGCAATAAAAGGAAGGGATGTAAGAACGTTGGCAACTGTTTCGGCAGTAGTTCGATCGCCTGCAACAAGGAATATACAGTCGTAAATCCCAAGAAACAGCATAATTAAATCAATAAGTAGATAGAGGTTTTCTTTTTATGATGATGAATATGAATCCTGCAAGAGATACCGTTGAGGCTACAATGAATGGGCTTCAGACAAGGAGGCCTCTGTTGCCAAATTTTCCTGACAAGTAACGACATGTAAGAATGTGAAATCCATGTAAAGTATAAGCTCTAATATGATACAATCGAAGAGATGAAAACAAACAGAATATGAGACTCACTGAACGATTAGCCTTCTGTTTTGCACAGCGTTAGAAGGCACGTATGACGATGGAAGATTAAAATCTCCATGTTGTTTTATCTCCTGAATTACAAAAGGTGAATGGGGCAAAAGATGAACTCCGTGTACTCCATCTAAGGCTTTACTAGGCCTTAATGAACCCTCGGGTGTCATAAGACTAAATTGGCAATCGATCAACGCAGATTAAACAGACTGCCAATAGTATAAAGCCTCGAGATGGAGTAGTGCTTTTTCGATCAACCAATTACGCCACTGCAATACATATGGACACAAAAAGATTAAACGACCCGTAACGCCGAAAAATCAAAGGATTCACATGATGTTTTCAGGTGGAATCAACATATGAAGCCGCCCAATTAGTCAAAAACTCAATAAACGAAGTGATCACGAGCCCATAAAAGCAGAGCCAACAAGTTCGAATCCAACACAAGCCTAATTGCAGAGCGGGCCAATGTTAATTGAACAGGGCAAAATGGCGCACAATGAAAACATTAAAAACCAAACTTCTTTCAACACAGGCATCAGTTTACCAATCTTCGTACAATCCATAAAGAAAAAGCAACACATTAACGCGTTTAATACATGTAAAGGCGATGGACTTACCAAAGAAAGGTTAATCTTTGCGGCAGAAGTTGATCAGAAACCAAGGTAATGAAAAGAGTGGTGCGGGGAAATCAAATAAGGGCGAGGATTGGCCCCAATTTGATTGATAAAGAGAAATGCCAATAACATTCAGGGGAATCTTCCCAAGAATGCGTGGCATATTCGCGTGCTGCTGGTGTTTGACGGTCTTACGCAAATACTTGCGTGTAGCAATTTTTTTGTTTTAACCTTTTGCCGTAATTAATTGGAGATGTTATATGTACAAACATTCTATCTACACTTGTAAAAATATTAGTAATATCTTTTGTTTGTGAACTTAATCTAGTAGCTATTTGGCAGTCAGCATAGATTAGGGGTGTAAACGAACCGTTCGCGAACAGCTCGGTCAAAGCTCGGCTCGAGCTCGGTCAAAATCGAGCTCGAGCTGGCTCGATAAGCTATCGAACCGAGCTCGAGCTGATTATATGTGGGCTCGATAGCTCGTCGAGCTTATCGAGCCCCACTAGCTATTTATATTATTTAATATATTTTTTTATGTGGCTTAATATTATTATAGTATAACAATTAAAAATCTAAATTAATCTATTAAACAAACCCTAACACTAACCTAAAATGAACCCAGCTCGTAGCCGCCACACCCACACACTTCTCAAACTTCACCTCTCAAACTTCACCTGCAAAAGAGATGGACTAAAACCCTTTCCCCTACCAGAAGAACCGATTCTTTTGCTTGTTACAGTGGGTTGCTTTTGCTTCGTCGCTGTAAAGATTCGCCTCTAGTAATTTCACGCAGAGGCCGCACACCATCAACGCACCCACGCAAAAATCAGTTCCACTTGCCTATATTCTGGTAATTCCATGTCGATTTAACTTCTAGAAAGTATTATCTATGGTCAACAGTTTCAAATTGAAATACTTCGTAAGTAGAAGTCGCCAGCCTTCTATTGGTCGCAATCATCAACATTTCATTCACGCTAGTATACATTCGGGCTCATTTGTTTTTTTGCCATCCTTTGTTTTTATCTAATTTGTCCTCTTTTTTACCCTGGGGCAATTAATTTTTCTTGAGTATTTATCAGACAGGCTTCATTGTTCTGATTTTTTATGTTGGTTCCTATGATTTTTTGTGGTTCTGATTTTATTATGCAGGCCCCCAATTGTTTGAATATCATCTGCAATGGATCAATCATCTACTCCACTTACTATTGGAAGCGATGTTGCTGAAAGCAATCAAGTCGATAATGAGCTACAAGGACAAAGTGAAGCAATGGAAAGAATGGATTTAAATTCTGTTGGGGCAAATACTACACAAACACAAGATAACCCACAAGCAGAACAAGAAAAGTTTCAGACAAATAAAAGAAAAAAAACTTCAGATGCTTGGAACGATTTTGAAATTCCGTTGGGAACTTGGGAGTTGCAACATGTGATTTTGGTTGATTTGGATTGTGGGATTTCATTTCTTTATTTGGTTGGAATTCTATTGGGAGCTGCATGTGTATTTTTTATGTATTATTTATTCAAAAAAATTAGGAGATGTGGTTCGAGCCTAAACGAGCCGAGCTCAAGCATTTTAAATTATTTAATTTGATGTGGTTCGAGCCTTAACAAGCCGAGCTCGAGCAGCTCGATAAATTGTCGAGCCGAGCTCGAGCCTTGATTTTTAATGTTCGATCGAGCTCGAGCCCTACCACATTTTTTATCGAGCCGAGCTCGAGCTGGGCCATGTTTGGGCTCGGCTTGTTTACAGCCCTAGCATAGATACAAATACAACGAAGTGTTCCATTTTTAGATTTAAATAGAAAAACACAGTGAAATCAAATTTTGCAAGACTAATTTGGTAAAGAAGAAGGTATTGTCCAGTCCGCGTGACCAAACCCATTAGTTTTTACATTTATTTAGTAAATGGGAAAAATGGTGCTTGAACTATACTATAGTCAGCACCGTTGGTGGTACTTTTAAATGTACTTTTTTGCTCCGAACTTTGTAAAACTGTCATTTTGGTTCTTTTGACCTAAAGAACAGGTAAACGAACCAAATAGAACAATTTTTAGAGTTCAGGAATCAAAACGACACATTTAGAAGTTTTAGTACCAATAATTTAAATTTCTAATTTACGCAGACGTTGTAGAATTTCTGAAAGTTTACAAGAACAATTAAATTTCCTTTTACATCTTCAGATGGCATACATGATTACTGTGTAATTGTGTTGAAATATTTTTAAATAAAAAGGTTAGAAAAATTTTATGGAAATCGAATAAGAATTTTATATCAAATTTACACATACATGTATATAAAAACATTCTAAATGCTAGTACTTTTTAATGTGTTTTGATTCCACAACTTTGCAAAAATGTTCCCCTTTGGTTCTTTTACCTGATTTTTAGGTCAAAAGAAAAAGAAAGATAGGTTTTGCAAAGTTCAGGAACCAAAGACACATCTAAAAGTTTGAGCACCAACAGTGAGAATAGTTCAAGCACCATTGTTGCCATTTTTAGTTCCTAATGTTTGGGAGATGGGCGTTTTGGTCCCCTTGTTTCGATGCCACTTAAATCCTCAGTGTTACCGATTTTCGACCGTTTTGGTCCACATATTTACTTAATCGCTAATTTAGACGGAACTTAACAGGTGATAGCACATTATCTCTTTTTACTCGACTTAACATCTCATAATTCATCCTGTTCTTTGACTTAAACGCACGTGAGAATCATTAGGTATCACATTTAACTCTGACTCAAGGTCATCAATCATTCCCTAATTTACATATAAAACGTATCATGCAATACAAATGCTCCAAAATAATCTTGACACGGAATAGAAGGTTATTACCCCATGTAAGCTATGCTCAGTGTTTTTTTCTTCTCCTCTGTGAGAAGTACCACAAATGCACCATATTCTTACCCTCCAACTAGCTCTATCTAAATTCAGTCTCAAATAAATAAGAATCTGATTGCGTGAGAATTTTTTCATATGTCCGATGTTCCACACGAATATTCTCATATTGAGTTCTTCTTGGTCAGAGAAATCAAAGCTTCCATTGGCATTTAAACCAAGTAAAATAGTCTATCAATTAGGTTGAGTTCTTACGCACGGTTTGTTTTCAAATTTTAAGGTCATTAAGTGTGATTGCATTTAATACGGTTTATTGCTGCTTGTAAAAAAGTCCTTTATATACTCCAAGTATATATGTACGTTTTCATCTTGTAGCAGCAAGTATTTTATTGTCGTTGGACCAATAATTTATATTACACATTTCCGTTTCTTGCATACTCGTCTATCTGAGAAATATCCACGATCTTGTTCATCCCACCTGCTAAAAGAAACCTGGGGGGGAGTGCAAAGTCAATTTGATAAGAATCAAAGTCGTAAATTTGATAAGAGAGAGAGAGAGAGAGAGAGAGAGAGAGAGAGAGAGAGAGATTACAACTATATTGCACATACTTATCTCTGAAGTCTCTCGCCATTGATTGACAACCTCCTTCAATAGTTGACTGCAGATTCACAGCTATGTTAGGGTTGTGAATACTCTGCCTAACGTGCACCCAACCATGCTCTCCATTTTCTACATCAGAGACTTTAGCCCTATAACAATTACATAATTCATGAAAGAGAAAATGATATATATATATATATATATATAGAAATATATATGTGGGATAATTCTATATCAGTATAATACATATACCTGTACATGTAAGCATCGATTTCAAAGGGATTGTCGTTTGAATCCACGAGGCAACCATCACTTACCCAGCAATCGCCACATGAATCTAACTTCCACCCTTGTAACAATCCTTCCTGCCCAAGAAAAAACAATAGGATACGGTG
The DNA here is from genome assembly GCA_027422505.1 of Craterostigma plantagineum. NCBI lineage: Eukaryota > Viridiplantae > Streptophyta > Magnoliopsida > Lamiales > Linderniaceae > Craterostigma > Craterostigma plantagineum. The sequence goes on from JAPQWV010000145.1 coordinate 1,107,660, forward strand.
AGTTGCCCTTTTTGTTCGGATTTTAAGTTCATAATACTTCGAATTACTATCTTAAAAACCTCAATGTAACGCCTGAATCCCTCTACAACTTCGATAGCTTTCGCCTTCGCGAATTTTGGCTCGGAGACGACGTTCATCCTCAGCTCCGTCGACTCCAATGGCTCCTCGAGATCTCGGATCAAGCTCCCGATCCCTTCCTTTGAGCCTTTGAGCCTCATCCTCACCATTTCGATGATAATCTTCACGACCATGTACGCACCTGCAAAAGTGCATTAAATCACGCCACAAGTATACACGAATCGAACTTTACTTTGTACGTCAAGCTGCACGCTGCAGATGCATATGGGATAATTCACTCATCTCTCTTATATCGTCCTCGCTACGAGTACACACGTAGAAGCTAATTAATGATTATTGTTGGAACTATAATATTTAATACTAAGAAACGACACACTCCATAAAAGCTTAAGTTCTTATGTAAAGTGACCATCTAATCATGGTACCCGACCACCCATTTAAAAAAATTATGCGTATAAGACTAGATAATAAAGAAATCAGCCTAGACGTCATGGGACGTGTGGAATATAATATATAAAAATGGCGCACTCTCTTTTAAGCTTAAGCTTTTAAATGAAGTGATCGTTCATCAATTACAGCACATTACCGTCGTCGAGAAAGTAGTTCTCCTTAAGAGCGCCATGCCCGGTCGTCTCCATCATAAGGTGTGTTTCGACCCCGTCGCGGTTGAGTTGAACTCCCTTGTCGATAACGTTTCTGTACCCGACCCTATACATGCAGTGCTTCCCTCCCCTCTCGGTAATAAACCTAGTCAACGCCGTGCTGGTCCTCGCGTCGGTCACGACGGTCGTGCCGGGATGCTCTTTCAGTACTATGGCGGACATGAGCGCGATGAGCCTATCCCCATTTATAGGGTTTCCCTCTTCGTCCACAACGCCGCTTCGGTCCACGTCCGTGTCGAAGACGATGCCCAAGTCGGCTTCGTTTTCGAGCACCGCGGCTCGTGTTAGGGCCATCGCGGTCTTGTCCTCTGGGTTCGGTATGTGGTTCGGGAACATCCCGTCGGGGTGGAGGTGGAGCGAGCCGAACGTGTCGGCCCCGAGCCTGTCGAGGACTTCGTACGTGAAGAAACCGCCCGATCCGTTTCCCGCGTTTACGATTATCTGCATTGCAGACATAGGCAGGGCCAGAATATATAACTTTTTAAACTTAGGGGGTACCAAAAATATATTTGTAATTGTATATATATAATTTTTTCGTAAAGAAAAAGTACTATTTAATTAAGCTACAAATTAATGGTACAAAAGAACCTGGAATCCTTTAAGAGGCTGATCGTAGTGGTGGGGATGGTTCACTCTTTGCTTTATGATGCCGCGGAGATGCTCGGCGTAAGCGCTCATAAAGTCGACTTTCGTCGGCGGGATCCGTAGCACGGTCGACACTTTAGCATTTCGGTTTGCGTATTTTCGAGCCGCTTTGTCGCAGATCATCTCTACTTCCGGCGACGTGAGGCCGCCTTTTTTCGTGAAGAATTTCAGTCCGTTGCGCGTGTAAGGCAGATGGGAAGCCGTCATCTGTCGCGCCGTGTCAAAAAGATATAGAAATTCCGGCCACAAATTAATAGAGATTCACCTAAAAACTCAAGTCTGAAGTTAGTGTATTATATATTTTAGTTATATAAAACAGCCCCTCAAGCACAGCCTGATTTGAATATGCCTTCTTGTTCACGTGCTTGAGCTCTAATATCATGTTAACTCATTCAACTAAAAGCTTAACTTGGAGGCATTTTATCGCATTTAAATGCTATATTTCCATTTTAGCTCATCATAAAATCAAACGTCAAGGCAAATCGCATATTAAACTCGAAATTACTTACCATTATCGAGGCGTCGTACCCAAACGGAGGCAACACCGTACTCATGAAGCAAGCGGGCGTAGTCGCAAGTCCCATGTCGAACGCCGCACAACCCGCACGCGCAAGCCCCGCAAATACAGCCACGCTCAGCGTCCCTCCCGAAACCCTCGGGTCCCGTCCTAAGGAAACGCGGACAACTCCGCTCGCCGACGTTCCGTTTGTTTCTTCTTCTTTGTCCGAACGACTAAGTCTTCCCTTATTAACTTCGCTCGCCACCCATTCTCCGAAGCTCTCCGCTATGGCCTCGACGGCCGGCGCGGTTAAATTTACCTCTCTACCCTTTTCGCCTTCCAAGGCCACGCCTCGAACGTCCGACCCGTTTTGGAGCCTCTTGATCTTGCCCATTTCTTCGTCGATTAGGGTTTCACCTTCGTACTTTGTGGGCAAAGAGTAAGAGCGTACTCCTCTTAGACGATTAGGGTTTGTCGAAAAGAATTTTAATGAAATCGACAACTTCAATGGGAAGGTGAGGCTATTATTAGGGTTATTTTTTGCGTAGTTAAACGGTCGTGTGGGTCGGAGAAGGGGCGAAGGAAGGTTCGATTTCGAGGAAATTTTGCTGCCGCCGAGAGCTGAAGAAGCCATTGCTGAAATTGAGTTTCGAGTTTGTACGGAAGAATTGGGCAAGTTTTTGAAGGAAGATAAGAGATATTTATAAGTGAATGTGAACCTTACGTTACTATATTTGAAGATGAGTTCCTGCATGGGATTGAGTAGTAATAATATCTTTGAACTGAGCTAGCTTCCAAAATCATGCATGAAGATATTCTTTTTTCTTAATCTTTGTTTTATTTGCGAAGCTCGTGTCACGTGTTAGCATTGGATTTAATTTTATTGGTAGATATTTTATTTGGATGTTTAAACACGTTATGTAACAAGCCAAACGCCTATCAAATTGATTTAGTGTATGTGCTAAAGCAATTGTTATGGCAGCCCTACCATGAAAATTATTACGTTTTGAGTGGTCCTAGAGTCAACACCTGGCTTGGACGAATGGACTAAAAATCGATAATAATTAGTAACGCGTTTTAAACCAGTTTACCAAATTGAATTAAGGTAAGAGTAAATGTTGACAAAGTTAGATATTGTTACTTTAGTATGGTAGATGAATTATATAGTTATAAATGGTTGATGCAATATTTTTTTATATGGATATAATTTGAAAGGTTTGCTTATGAATATGTGCTTTTTTTAAGTTTTGTAAAACTGTATAAAAAATATTGAACACAAAGGAGTATTTACCTCTAATTTTTATATAGTCTTACTACAATACTTAATATAGTTATAATATTTGATAACGTAATAATAATTGTTATAATTTTTGAAGTATAGTGGAGCGATGAGTCAAGCCCATTAGTGGCCCAATTGACCCCATCACTACTTCGAGTCCACAACCACCTCAGCACAGTGTCGTTCCACTTCGATGTCTAAGTTCAACGAACAGTCGGCATTTCTAATTCTATCTCAACCTTCATATATAATCAGACTCCCTCTGATTTCGCCATTTTCACCAATTAACAAAATAAAAAATATATTTAGGATACTCTTTCACAATCGAAACAATGGAAGACGATAAATCAATCTCCGGCGGACACAACGCCACCACTGTTTCCTCCGGCGACAGCGACCACGGGTGGCAGAAAGTCACATACGCCAAGAAGCAACGCAAGAAGGCCCAAACGACGTCTTCCGATCCATATCAGAAGTTCGGACCCAATGGATCGGCGGCTGTGGCCAACGGTAGCAGCGTCTTCAGTGGCTTAGAGAAGCACGCGGAGGAGAGAAGACGCAGGTACGAGGCTCAGCGTGTCGCATCAGCTGCTTACGACGATGAAGATGATGAATTTGCCCTCAGATCGAGGAGGAGAGGCAAGCACGAGGAGTCTGATGATGAGGACAGCAGCGACGGAGAGGTTAGGGTTGGTAGTGATGATGGGGAGAAGAAGGCGAAACAGAAGAAGGTGAAGAAGCCGAAGGTTACGGTAGCAGAGGCCGCGTCCAAGATTGACGCTGATGATCTTGCCGCTTTTCTCTCAAATATTTCGGTATATATATATATATATATATATATATATATATATATATATATATATATTTGTGGTCGTCATTTTTACGAATGCGCCATGGTGAGATTTGCGATTAGGAGTTCTGATTTCTGTGATAGGGTTTAGAATCCAAACTTGCGATGCTAGGATAAATTATGGAATATACAACTTTATAATCCAAATAGTAAGTTCCCTTGAATTTAAGATGTTCAGGTTTAATGTGAAATTAGAATGAGCTGACCGTACTGAGTAATCTGATCAGTCTTGAAAGAATGTTGTTTTTTAGCCAGAGGTAGTAGATGTCTTGGTTATGCTTCAGTAACGAAATAATGACATTTGTAACAATATTAATGCTTTGGGGTTTATTTCTAGTCTGTTAGATATAACTCATATTTGATAATGTAAGTAGCTATCTTTCAGAGTTGATTGTCGTGAAATGACTTTCAATTATTCGTTTTTTGTTTCATTCCTCTTGTTGATGTTGGGAAATTTATTGTTTTTATGGTGGCAGGAATCGTACCAAGGGCAGCAAGATATACAGTTAATGAGGTTTGCTGATTACTTCGGGCGTGCCTTTTCTGGTGTCAGCGCATCACAGTTTCCATGGGTTAAAATGTTCAGGGAATCTGCAGTGGCAAAGATTGCTGATGTAAGTCAGACAGTGATTTATTGCACTAACCATCATTAAGTTTGTTAGCATATTTAAGTCAGGGGCAGTGATGGCGTCTAGCCCTGCATTTTGAGTACAAAATTTAGTTTGGTGCCTTACACACTTATTCTAAGGCACTTGTTAGGAAGACTAGATAAAATGGGTATGTAGTAGGAAGCGACTTACTGGGTTTATCACGAAGTACTTACGGAAATAAGACCACAAAATAATTGTAGGCATTGTATAAAAGGAAGTATGCATCGACTGATCCACCATCAGTACCTCGGTATCTGGAAATGTATATGTGCTATTTTCTGTTTGGCGTAAGATTGTGCATATTGTAGTTTAGTGATTTTAGTGTTTTTTTAATCGATGTGTCTGACATCAGGTGCCTCTTTCATATATCTCTGAACCTGTTTACAAAATCTCGGTTGAGTGGATCAGTCAGCAATCTCCGGAAGCCTTGGAGAATTTTGTTATCTGGTCACTGGATAGCATTCTTACAAGCATGGCAACCCAACAACCAGGTTCAAAAGGTTCAAAGAAGGGAGTACAGCCACCATCTTCGAAGTCTCAGGCAGGCTAATCATTCATTCCTATTTATTGTAGTTAGAATGCCAACCTTTATGTTTATTAATCTCAATTCCGTCGCACGCTCCCTGTCTTACTTCAATTCTCAGTGAAGTAGGTAATGATTTAACGGTTACTTTTGGATTGGGTTGGTTTTCAGCTTGGATCCTATATTTTATCACCATCCTGGCCTTTTCTTCTGTACAACTCAGTTTGAACACAAATCAAACTTCTATTTGAATTTTCTCTTTTATATGGGATGGGACATATATTCGAAAATCCTTTTCTGCTTTAGTGGTTGATATGGTATATACTTATTTGTGTTACATATTTCACTTCACGTTTCATTAGATAACATCAGCACTCTCAATGAGAATTGTCTCTCCTGGGTTGGTTATTCATGTCTTTAACCTCCTGTTAACCCATTGAAGCTGAGTGCAAACTTTTTCATCGGTTGTGTTTGCACCTACTTGTACTGAATGTTGATTTTTCAGGTTGCAATTTTTTTGGTTTTGGCGATGACATTACGTCGGAAGCCTGATGTACTGATCGGTATCTTGCCAACATTAAGGGAAAATTCAAAGTATCAAGGACTAGAAAGGCTTCCGGTGGTGATATGGATGGTAGTACAGGTTGGTTTTCACACAACGATTTAGCAATGTTATTAATTATAACTTTTATATGTCGAGCTGCAGCTGAACCTTCTTTTATAGGCATGTCAAGGTGATCTACCTGTGGGATTGCATGCGTGGTCACATTATGTCTTGCCAATGCTTGGTGGAAAATCAGGGTCTAATCCACAACTAAGAGACTTGGTTTTGCAGCTAGTGGAAAGGTTTTGGTTGCCTTAATATTTATTTGTTTATTTACGTCTATCACTATTTACTGTGTGATATCATTGCTGAACTTGTAAAATCCATTATTCAATATGCTAGAATTCTGTCTGCTCCGAGAGCCCGTGGTATATTAGTAAGTAATGCTGTCAGGAGAGGGGAGAGGCTTATTCCACCTACGTCTCTTGATATTCTCTTGCATGTTACATTTCCAGCAACCTCTGCGCGGGTTAAGGTAAGAAAACCTCTACTCAATCGCATGATTAAATAGTACGAACAAAGAAAGTTCTTTCTTTGCAAATGTTATTGCTCTTTTACACGTTTTCTCTTATGGTTGAGTTTGGTATGATAGGCAACCGAAAGGTTTGAGGCGATTTATCCAACTCTAAAAGATGTTGCACTTGCTGGTTCCCCTGGAAGCAAAGCAATGAAGCAAGTGGCTCAGCACATACAGATCATAGCGATCAATGCAGCTCGTGAAGGTATGTGAAGCAAGTACTCGTTGAAGAAATTTGAAGTGTAAATAAGAAAACACAAAAGAAAAGAAGAAAAAAGCAACAAACAATTTGCAGGGATTGAGGCCCTCTCTGAAGAAGCTATCGACATCTTCTTATGGAGTTTGAGCCAGAACCCAGAATGCTACAAGCAATGGGCAAGTCATATGCTTTGCTATGCTTAATATTTACAGATCATACACAATTTGGGTATGCTTTCAACGTGTTCTTACTCTTTTCTGTAGGATCGGATATACATGGATAATATTGATGCTAGCGTTGCTGCCTTGAGGAAGCTTGCAGATAACTGGAAAGAACTCTCGCCAAAGCAATCCTCTCTCCAAGCGCTCACCGAGGCTCTCGGGAGTTTCAGACTAAAGGTAAACGTAGTCAGATACAGTTGTGGCCTCAAACTCTTGGCGTTGCTAGCTTCTCATATATGGTTTCCTCGTTCTATTTTCTTTTCTAATTATACCTCGATACGTAGAACGAGAAAGCATATAGCAGTGGAGTCGATGTTTCTCGCCAAGCACTTGTGAAAGAGGCAGATAAACATTGCAAGTCGCTGCTGTCCAAGCTTTCGAGCGGCCATAGCTGCATGAGAACGGTGGTCTTAGCTATTGCGGTCTTGGCCTTTGGAGCTGCTGCATTTGTCTCGCCAAACGTGGATTCGTTGGATTGGAATCAGATTAGGGGTTTATTCAGTGCCCAGAAATCATCCTTCTGATACAACACACAATATATCTGAAAAAAGAGAGAAGAAGCCAAAAGCGTCACAACGAGCTTTTAATCTATAATCTTGTTTCCTATAGTTTGACTTTGTTTTGCTTGAAAATGGGATGTCTAAATTTATGAGATGAGGACATTGACTACTCACGATTGTTTTCGGAACGTTCTCATTAAATGGACCCAAAGAAAAAAAGAAAGAAATAGCGAAAGTATGTAATAGTAAATGTCGGTTTTCATCAACGTAATACGGTAAACTTCCCGCATTTTACAATTCTGCCCAACTTCTGGTCAGAGAGAAGAGAGAGAGATACGTTTTTCAGTTTTTCTAATATTGTATATAATAATAATTAATGAAAAAATAAGTTTTATTTTATCTAAGAGGCGAATCGAAAGAGGCTGCGCTCTGACCGGAGAAGAGGATGGGAACGCTACAGACGTGGAGGAAAGCTTTTGGTGCTCTCAAAGATCGCACTGAAGTTGGACTTGCTCATGTTAATTCCGATTTCAAGGTCTCGATTCTTCGTTCCTTTTTCTTAGTTAGACTCGTCTTGATTTCAGAGATTTATGGGGATCTGATTGTCTGGCGGGATTTGTTTGCGTGATTATGCAAGTAGTGTGCGATTGTAGAGAGATGAGCATGGAATTTAGAAAACGATTTAGTTCTCGTCTCCTTTATTTATGGGTGGTTACAATGTTATTTTGAAGTTTTGGGTGTTATCTAAATATAGGATTTGGATGTGGCGATCGTTAAGGCTACGAATCATGTGGAGGCTCCACCCAAAGAAAGACACCTCAGAAGTGAGTTTTTTGTTTATCTCCCCTTATTTCACTCATGACGATTTCTTTTCTTCTATATTTGTTCTTCATCCCGCTAGATCTGGTTAATCAGTGGCGTTGGTCTGCTTAATTTCATTTACTTATGTCTCTTTTCGGTGTAGTTTTTCCGTTTTTTTTTTTATCTTCAAAGAGTCTTTGATCTGGGAGTTTAACTGTTCTGTAGTATGGAGTGTTGGGAGTTGTTCTAATTCTAGATAAAACACTTCAAATGTATGTTCAGAAAAAAACGTTAATGGAGAATTCAATAAGGAATTAGGTTCCAATTCTTTCTTAGGTTAGAAGATGAGTACACTCGCGATAATTCTATTAGTTTTTGGATGCTTAATGCAGAAATTCTGGCGGCCACATCGGCGATCCGGCCTCGAGCTGATGTTGCGTACTGCATACACGCAATTTCAAGACGATTGGCGAAGACACATAACTGGACGGTAGGTGCTGAAACTTCATATGCTTATCGATAACATCACCTTTTATCACAAGTTCTCAACTAAGTTCTTGGTTTGGATTTGATTTTGATCTTCTGTTGATTTGGCTTGCTGTATCTAGGATCAGTTTTTGAGATGCTTAGATTAGAACCATATTTGTTTTCGTGGATAATCTTTCTCTTGCAATATAGTTGTAAGATCCGTTTCTGATTTCAACTTCCATACCTTAACAGGTTGCACTGAAAACACTCATAGTTATTCATCGAGCTTTAAGGGATGGTGATCCGACATTTAGGGAAGAACTTCTAAATTTCCAACAGAGAGGACGGGTCCTTCAAATGTCCAATTTTAAGGATAACTCAAGCCCCATTGGTAAAACACCATATCGAATTGATTTTTCTTCTCATTGAATCCGATCAACGCCAGCTTTTGTTCATGCTTACAGAGTCTTTCTTACTCAGTGAATCAAGTTCAAGTGTTAACTTATGTAAGAATAACTGTGTGATCATTGTTTTAAGTTTTTTATTTTTCTTTTCCAGCTTGGGACTGTTCTGCTTGGGTGCGAGCATATGGATTTTTCTTGGAAGAACGATTAGAGTGTTTTAGGACACTTAAGTATGACATTGAAGCGGAACGTCTTCCAAGACCTGCACAAGGGCAAGATAAGGTTTCTTTTTGCATGAACGAATATATACATATTTTGAAACTGACTACTTATCAAATGAAGATCAACAGAATATTTGTTTTTTGTGTAACGATCATCTGATTATTCCTTTGGAGTATTAATCTAGCTTGTGAATTCTGAACGTTAAATTTCTCCAGGGATATAGTAGAACTAGAGAACTGGACAGTGAGGAACTCTTAGAGCAGTTGCCTGCTCTGCAGCAACTTCTTTATCGTCTTATAGGTTGCCGGGTATGCATTCAACACTTTAGTACTCTGTCTTGCACAGATAACATTTTGAGTTTAAATTGTTTTTATTTATTCGTAATATATAACAAAAGATAACATTATTTCTTCAATCACCCGTTAAATATTTTTAGCCTGAAGGAGCCGCTGCGAGGAATTATGTAATCCAATATGCGCTTGCCTTGGTACGTTTTAATACTTGTTAAAGATTTTTTTTTTAGTATATTCTCCATTGGATTTTGAAGCAAGGGAAAATTGAATTGTTCTCAGGTGCTCAAAGAGAGTTTTAAAATATACTGCGCCATCAATGATGGAATTATTAATCTTGTCGACAAGGTAAATGGAATTTCACACATACCGTAATGTTTCAATAATAGTAAGTGCAATTATTTCTCTCATACACATGATTATTTATCAATAACTTTTTTTGTTATATTAAGTTTTTTGAGATGCCAAGACATGAAGCCATTAAAGCCCTTGATATCTATAAAAGAGCTGGACAGCAGGTTAATTCTTACAAAATTATCTTCATTTTCTCATTGGTTAGTTTTACCAATTACCGTTTGTGCATATTGTTATACTGGCGAATTTTCTTGCAGGCTATTGGTCTCTCTGAGTTCTATGAAGATTGCAAAGGGCTCGAACTTGCAAGAAATTTCCAGTTCCCAGTGTTGAGAGAGGTAAACTTCAACAAAGAATTAACTTTAGGTTACCTATCCATCATAGTAGTTTCCAAATCTTATCTCTCTTGCGAGAAGAGCGACATTTTCAAAATTTTTTCCAGCCTCCACAATCCTTCATAGCAACAATGGATGAATACATAAGAGAAGCCCCGAGGATGGTTCCTGTCCCCTCTGTAGCCTTGGTGAGTCTTACATGCCTATGATTATTAAACTCATATGTGGAAGTGATAACTTGCACTGATATATATCCGAACAATATTGGACAGGAATATCCCGAAAGATTGATGCTGACCTACAAGGTAGCAGACGATACTGCACCCACCCCCGAGACAAATGAACCTTTAGAGGAATCTATAACACCGCCACCACCCACGGATGAGGTTGCCATCTCAACTCCTGTAACTCCCGTCCCTCAACCTCTTCCTCCTCTCTTGGACACTGATGATCTTTTGGTAATAATTTTATTAACTTATATCCATGTATCGTTTAAAGTCATCGGGTGTGGTACATGATCAATTTTAAACATTTAAATTCGGATAAGTTGATTGTTCACTCACATTACGTTAAAAAAGAGGAGAGAAGAGAAGTTGTAACTCGCATTCTTGGTCATGAAACCTTTTCAACAGGGTTTGAATGTGAACGATGCAACTGCACACGGAGCATCTGCTATAGAGGAAAGCAATGCATTGGCTTTGGCCATTGTTCCATCTGGTTAGCATTCGTATAAATAAATTTCCGTAAATATTTATCATGTACTTCAAATCTTGGAACCGAAAACTATTTCAGGCTCAGAAGCACCGCGGGCACACAGTTTTGATCCCACGGGATGGGAGCTTGCCCTTGTTACCACTCCAAGCACCGACATCTCAGCTGCTCAAGATAGGCAATTGGTATGTTCAATGTTCGAACGTTATTCATTTATTGTAATTTAGTGTTGATAACACAAGAAAACATCTTATAATATATATCATTGTTGACATTGTTTGTAAGGCTGGTGGATTAGATTCGCTCACCCTCAACAGTTTGTACGAAGAAGGTGCCTTCAGAGCATCACAGCGACCCGTATACGGGTCGCCTGCCCCGAATCCATTTGAAGCTGCTGACCCGTTTGCCATGCCCAACAACGTTCCGAGCCCACCGATGGCTACGAATATGCCACCTCATCATCATCAGAACAACATGTTCGACCCGTTCCAACCCGTCTACCCTCAAACCCAAACCCAACCGAATTTATACATGAACCCGCGGAGCAACCCGTTTGGCGATTCAGGCTTCGTAGCATTTCCTATGTCGTCAGGCGCTCATACTTCGGATAGTACGAATCCATTTCGTAGCACTGGTCTTATATAATGAATTATATAAGAGGTATGCATGCACAAATCTTAGGATATGGTTTCTTTTTGTCGTGTTTGAATTCTGAATGTTTATGTGAAGATGATGATGCGTGGTCGTTTTGGCATCGGTGCATATCATATGATGTATCGTTAACTGCAATTAAATTTGTGACTTTTTGTGTAATATCTATATTATATATAAAGGGGATAATACCCTATTCATTTGATTTGCCATGCGAACCATTTTTTAATTCGTTTTCTCGTCATACTCTTGCATAAAAGAGCTTATTGTCAAACTGGTTAATAGTTCTCTTTATAATTTTATGTTTAATTGCTTAACTACAATTTTATCCTTAATATTTAATTTGTTACAAGTTTATTAAATTTTATTAATTAATAACAGTAAAATGTTTAAAATAAAAAATAATTTGATATATTTGCACACATTGGTGAGCTGAATATAGTTTAAGTATATCATCACAAATTAAGTTTCCTTTTTTAAATACTCATCAGTTACAAAAACATTATAATTGTATATATTGAACATTTTTAATTTTAGAAAAAAAAAACATTTTTAATGAAAAATTATCTTCTAAATAAGCATGGTGTATGCTCAAAATGTTAGTTTTTGAGAACGTTTTAGTTCAACATTCTTTGTTTTGGAATATTGATAAAATAGATAATGTGACAATACGTCCTCCAAATTTCTATCCGCTTAAAACTAGAACCAACTCCACTCCCCGTTCCTTCATTAGTAGTGACGATTGAGGGGGCTCTTTTCCTTTGATTTTCTTGCATCGTTCTCCCTTGTTTTTTCGCGGTTGAAATCGTCTGTCCCACAATTTCTGTCTCACTTCCTGTCCCACTTTATCAAAATAATTCTTATGAATATCGAAAAATATATGATATGTATATCAAATTGATCATCATAAAACAAGGAATAAATTGGTTGTATTTATTTATTTTTATCTTATATATCACATGAAATAATAACGATTTTATGATTTGGTGGAATATATAATTAAAGGAATTAATAAACAAAAAAGAAAATTTTTGAACCGCAGGATTTAAAATTCAACGGATCAGATTATTTGGGACATAGAGGGGGCAGGAATTCTGGGACAGATGATTTCATGCGGTTTTTTTCGCTTTGTTTCCCCTTGTAGCACTTCTCACTTCCCTTCCATGGGATTCCCAGTTCGAGGGTTTTGCCGATTTTTGTGACGATTGAATCTGAATTTTATATCAAATATGCACAAATATCATATATGCAACTTTTAAACGTGCTATTTTGGTTCATGAACTTGCAGAACCGTTTCCTTGTGGTTCTTTTACCGGTTCTTTATGTAAAATCAATTAAAATGGAGATGTGCAATAGGAATCAAAACAACAAAATTTTAAATTTTGAGCACCAACCATAATACTTGCATAATCTAAACAACAAATATGCGTTTCTCTCTTGATATATAATAGAAGAAAAATACAATTATAGACAGACATCAACCAATTAGTTTTATTCGCTTTCCTTTAAATAACTGAATATCAGAATAATGAACATTGCATAAAGAAAGTGGCAATCGTATTACTTAGGTCTACCATTTTTCCCAAACAATAAAAGAATCAAGTCTTTCGATAACCCTTCTTCTTCTTCATCGTCATTAGTTAATGGCAGCACAAGTTCGCCTAACGATTCCCCCGTTACTATTCACTTGAATCTCACTCATCTTCACCATAGCGCTCGCAAAATCAGCAGCGAAAGCCCTCGGACTGTTAGCGTACTCATTCACTATGCTCACAGTCGCGGCATCGTTGAATATCACCTGATCGGATTGAAGGAGGCCTTTCCTCTGCCTCAAATTCTTATAATAATTGTTGTCGAAAGAATTTGGGGTCACCAAATCGAGCGGAGACAAATTACCGTTTCCGCCCCCACTCTGAGGAGGACACTGTCTTCTCCGAGTGCTCGCAAATCCACCGTCTATATCCGTCTGATTGCTGTATATTCGTGAACGGAACAAAAAGCACTGCGCTTGACCCAACGTGTGCGCTCCTATTCATACAAAGTTGAAAAATAATAAAAGCTCAAGTTAGGGTTTTCTTTCTTTCTTTCTTTCTAACATTGCATGCCACAAGATTATCATCATCAGTTATTATTTATTACCTGATAAGGCAACCATGTCCCTTGTGTTGAGCCCTTTCTTCGAGAAGGCGGAAATTAGTCTACTGACGTCATCAAATGGTCCGGGCAAGTCCGTGTTTGCCTCCGCCTGATTAGCGGTGCTCGAATCTCTTCTTCCAAGCCTAACCTCCCATGATGGCCCACCAACCTATTTATAATTATTCATCATACAATATAATTAAATACTTTCCATCTAAATTTCCTTATAATATATATATATATATATATATATATATATATGCTTACGGCGACGGAGGAGTCTCTAGCAGCTAAGGTGAGTATGTCCGCGCAAGAGACGATCCCTGGACATGCGCGTTCGACTTCGCGCTTAACGGATTCTATTACGTCGAATCCTCTCACGGAATTGGCGTTCGGGAATGCTAATTTCTCGCTCTGAATGGTATCCGTCTGGTCGAGAAGAATTGAAGCGTCGCAGCCTTGAACGAAGCAGTCGTGGAAATGTAAACGTATCAAAGAAGCAGCCATTCTTCGCTCGGACGATATTGCCCTCCTGATGGCCGTTCGAATTAGGGTCGTTGCGTTTGGGCAAGTTTGGTCGTAGAACGTCGTCGATAGTTGTTGAGCTTCTGAGACGCCGACGATAATTAGGGTTAATGTGGAGAAAATGGTAATAAGGGGGATTGAATTTCTGCCCATTGAGTTAAGACTTTATATTTGTAGGAGTGAAATGGTGTATAGTTGATATGTATCAGAGAGACTATTTGCAAGTAAAATTGTGATGATGGGAAGAAGGGTTTTCATGCAAGTGTGTATTTATAGGGACAAAAAATGGTTACAATCTCTTTCAAGTGGGTCACCGTTGGATGGCTGGCTATGGTATGGCTGCTATGCATTACAAGCGCGTTGCTTTATAATGTGATTAAACTAATGGAATTAAGAAAGACACTTCTTTACATTTGTTCCTTTATTGATTAATATTCTTTTATCATTGTGAGCTTGTGTTTAATATGGCCGTCCATAGTGGCTTTTGACTATGACCGTTCTTTGTGCTATAATATTATAATATATTGATTTTAAGTCACTTCTTCGATGTTTCGTAATTTGAAAAAGGTTATTAATGGTAAAAATAGTTTGCATGCAAATATAAGAGAATGTGCTCACGACTGGCTATCATAGAAATATGACAAATTCTCCTGTAGTTTATTTATTATTTTATTGGACGCGGGGACGTTGATATGAAGGTTTGGTGACAGACAGCTATTGCAATATTCAAAGCATATAATAGTCTATATATCAAAATCCAAATGTCAAAAGCATTCATAATACATATTATAATATCGGTGTGTACGTAAAGCACTACTTTTTTTTTTACCTATTCAAATGACAAACGAAATAATTCTTTATTGATATGATAAAGATTGATTCATTCTGATAGTGAATGGATCAACGCGGCTATCGTACAAATTTATTCATATATTTAACGTATGGTGAACTATTCTATTGGTTCAATTATTTAATGTGCACTGACATACATGCATGTTTCATCAAATAAACTATACATCATCACCGATAAAATTCAGAAATTGCCTATTGGAATACTGCATAATATTTGATATATGAAAAAGCGACATGAAAATATGATTCTCTGCTAGTTGAAGGTTCAACGTGTGCAAAGGCCAATTAAACATAGTTGTTTGGAAGCAGCGATTAACTATTTAAAAATAACAAGCGTTGAACAGTATTAATAGTTTGACCTTGCCCCGTTTACAAAAAATATTAGTACAGGACAATGCATGTGGTGAAAGACGTTCAACAATTGTCTGGTGATGAAGTAGATATAGGCTTTTAGGCAAGTTATATTAGAGGATAACGTTGAATCTTCTTTAGCAGATGAAAATTATATGATAATTCTATTCTACTATTTGTCTAAAATTTGTTTTGAAAATCTTGTCGATTAGACGGGCAGGAACATGAGCGGGCTAATGAAAAGTTCAGGGAACATATTTTTAAATTTTTTTGTCGCACTTGTTTTTAATCCACAATAATCTTGGGAAATGGTTCTGTCCGAGTTATCATACCATATATAAATGTGTCTAATTTCAATATCTATTGGTATATATAAAGATTTCAGTTGATAAAAAGAGATGTAGGTCGTTCAACCGAAAATGATGAAATTTGCCAAACGTTATAGAAACAACTTTTCCCCAAGACTTAAAACAATAATTGCACATACCAAAGGCATTATTACAAGCACATCTCTAGTTGAAATTTTGTCAATCAAAGAACCAACTAAAAAGAAAGAGAAACTGAAATGCATAACCTTAACCAAACAATGTCATAATTATAAAAAGAATTCGATTAAGTTCCTTGATACAGAAAGGGAAAGAAATTCTACAATAAAAAGAACTCTAATTGAACCAACTAATTAACCTAGATATTGTGGTTCCTTGCAATCTTTTTTCATCACAATATACACACTTCCAAGAAATTAAGCACCTTGTTCTCTTATAGCGCACGCAGTTTCCACGCTTGGCAGCCCTTTACCACATTCTTGCATCTTATAAAATTAGCATTTCTAGCCTTAGTAGAAATCAAGTATGAGAGATGCTCCCATTCTCAGATTGCTCCAAAATGCCTGTCCGGATGCAGTTCAAACTAGGGTTTGCACATTGGGGCATGTTATTAGAAAGTGAGGGGTATTCCTAAAACCAATTGGTGATAGGAGGAGAAGACCTATTATATATATACTTATATATATATATACTAGTTTATTACCCGTGCAACCCGGGTTAACTATCTATAATTATTTTATATTAATAAATAACTATATATAGTAGATAGTGTGATAGTGGTAGTTTCTCATGTTTTTATTTTATTTTAATCAAATATAATAATTATCATGAGACACGTGGCACCATTTAAGGACACCTACATTTCCTTAGTTATATAAGATATACATATATATATATATATATATTGACTGAAGAGCTTGAATTATTCGTTGTGGGACAAGCCAAGATTTAATCCTAACACATGTTGGGGAGCGTAATGTTGTTAACAATTGAGCATTGTTGCAAAGAGGCCTTAACAAGGGGCAAGAAGTGAAATGGCCCGTTGTAGCACAAATGCCTTACTTATTTTTCAATCCGATTTGAACCACATATAAAAAATAGTACGTCTTTACTAAATGAGTGCGATCATCCTAGCAAAAAAATTTACGATGTTTGTTTGTCGAATTATCGGAATCAGCTCATTCTTCATAACGCATCCTAAGGTTTCTATCACATATCATAATTATTAGGCCGAATTATTAAAATAGGTCGCTAACTATGCCTCTCGTGTTTTTTAGGTCACTAAGTTTCGTAATTGCAAACTTAGGTCACTAAGTATCGTGATCGATTTTTTTTAGGTCATTAAGTTTCGCAATTGCAAACTTAGGTCACTAAGTATCGTTATTGATTTTTTTTAGGTCACTAAGTTTCGTATTAGGTCACTAAGTTTAGGCCAAAAAAAATCGATAACGATACTTAGTGACCTAAATTTGCAATTATGAAACTTAGTGACCTAAAAAAAATCTATAAAGATACTTAGTGACCTAAGTTTGCAATTGCGAAACTTAGTGACCTAAGTTTGCAATTACGAAACTTAGTGACCTAAAAAACACGAGAGGCATAGTTAGCGACCTATTTTAATAATTTGGCCTAATTATTATATAAGAACTAACTGATCAACCAATTTTAAATGCATACCAATCTTTGCAATAGTATAAAGGTAGAAATAAAGAAAAGAATATGCAGATATATTTTCCATATCCGTTTGCGACGATATATATCTATGCGGATATAATTAGGAGCGTAATGACAGATATCGTTAATTAATTTAATATGACCGATGCTGTAATTGACCAAAAGCCCAAAGGCAAGTGTTTTTAAGCTGAGCCCATTTCGACACACATCATTCCTATTTAGAATTTGAGCCTCGTCATCTATTCTATGTTTTGAGATAAACAAATTATAGTTTTGGAAAATTCCGTATGAGCATCTCCGATCGACACTAAAAAATCCAAATCATACACCGAAATTTCCCAGATTGTACGCAAACTCCAAATCATACCCAAATATGCATTTTTCATCACATTTCTCATGTTTTTAAACTCAATGTGTTTGGGGAATGAGATACCCTAAAACATGAGTTTAATGTTTTAAATTTTACAATACATACCCTTTTATTACTTTAATTATAAAAATGAAATCACGTGATAAATATTTTTTATATTCTTGTATGAAATATATTGAGTTTATTATTAACTTTATGAATTTATTTTTGGATCGAATTTAAAATAATATTGTGGTCTAATTTGTAAAATTGTAAGTTACGTGGGTAATAGAAAAACATCGGGTAGAAGAGAATATTACAAAAATCGTTTTTGAGTTTGAGAATTGGTTTATCAGTTGGTGAAGAATAACTGCATTTTGAGTTTGAGTTTGGCAAGAGTTTCTCGTTGTAGTAATCTATAATTAATTATCAAATCTAATTCTATCTAATATAAAAGTTACGATAATATTCTTGTTTTTATGTATAATTAGGTGGAGGAGATCTCATTTCAAAGCAATATAGTTGTTATATAATCCCTTTATTAAACTAAACTAGTATTCTTGCACACTCAGTTACATGTGCTATTAAAAAAGAAAATTGTATTAATATCTAAATTAAAGGTAAAATTATAATTAATTAAATCAATAACTTAGTAATTAATTAAAAATAATAAGTAAATGTAGTGGTGGTTTGCTTTTTATTTTATTTAATAAATTTTTTATAAAACTCAATTGGCAGATTAATTGGACAATTTAAAGCAGGTCTGCTTAATAAAATAGTATAGAATGGTATATATATATATATGTCTCATGGTCATGATACGATAAATGAGGAAATAAATGAACAAAAGATTTCGTGGCACCAAACTCAAACTCAAACACGGTATCGTAAAGACTAAAATACCCTTGACAAGACCCACCATTTTATGAAAACACAAAAAGCCTTCTCTTTCTCCTTCCCGGCGATTTTCCATTACACCACAGCCACCACAAAATAGAAGGGAAAAAAAAAATCACAGCAAAACAAACCCTTTCTTCTTCTTCTCCGATCAACAACTCTCTTCAGATCATCTCTTCCACACAATCAAGCGCTCTTACAGAGGATAGCTCTGTGCAAGGAATAAGGTCTTCTGAGTTCATAAGATTCGCGACTGCATTGAATTTGTTCTCTTCTTCTTTTATGGCTATGGGTACAGAAAGATCAAAGGCGTTGCACAATTTCACGTTGCCCTGCGACCTCCGATGGGGAAATCAGAAGTCATTCCGATGCATGACGGCCAACTCAAACGGCCAAATCCCAGCCGACGGCCGCTCGAACCGAGGAGGAAATTCCGATCCATCCGATCAGCGTCGCAGAGGCGTCTCTTCCGAGCTGGAGAGGGGGGAGATTCCGACGAAGGGTTCTCCTTCTTCGTCGGGCGGCGGGCGCCTAGGGAAGGCGGAAGTGGGCGGCTCCGTCGCGGAAGCTGAGAATGTGGGCTTCGATCTCCAGGCGGCGGCGGCGGCCGGGGAGAAGACGATAGAGTCGATTTTGAAGGAAGGGCTCGAAGAGGGGCAAAAAGCAGCCCCACCTCCTCCGCTGCCAGTGGCGGCGGCGGTTCCCTCTGATGTGCGTCCTTGGAATCTGAGGACACGAAGATCGTCGGTGAGATTCTCGGAGGGCGTCGATGGGGGAAGTGTCCGCCTCGCCGTGGAGGGCGGCGGCGGAAATAGGCACAGCTCGGGTGTTGCCCAGCCGCGCGCCGCCGCGTCGGTTGTGGCGAGATTTCCGCTGACTGGAAACATGGATGATTACGGCGTCGGAACTAGCGGCGGCGAGAAACGTGAGAGGAAGAAATTCTCCGTGGCTTTGTCGAAGAAAGAGATTGAAGAGGACTTCTTTTCCTTTGTCGGCCATAGACCACCTCGGAGGCCTAAGAAGAGAACAAGAGCTGTTCAGAAACAGATGGACGTGAGTAAACATACTCTCTTAAACTAGCAAATATTCATACAAACATTATCTTTTTCTGTATGAATAATTGTTTCTTTTTTAACTTATGGAATCTTTTTGTATATTTTCTTGCAGACTATGTTTCCTGGGCTGTGGTTGACTGAAGTTACTACGGACATGTATAAGGTTCCTGATGCTGTAGCAACCTAGCTAAGTTATAGTACTAAAGGTTGCTTCGTCATCTCAATTTTTTCCAATTTTATATGTGGAAACTTATCAATTTCTGATCAATGGTTGAACACTTGCAGGTTTTAGAAAGGAAAGGAAGATGGGATTCTTTTAGCTTTGTTGACAAAGGCCAGTTTTTGGAGGATGTAGTTTGATTTCTGGGATGTGAGAAAAGAGAACTGCTGTTAAAGCTTTCATGGGGTAAGGTAAGTTAAGATGAGATGTAGAAGAAAAGTTTCAGCTGAATAGGGAGTGAAGATAAATGTTGTATTAGGTTTCTCTTGTTTCAAAAGCCCAACTGATCATACATTCTATCGTTATTTTGTTTCACATGAATAAATGTTAAGGATTTGTATTCCTCCGTTTATATTGTTTAATGCAAAGATTAAACATAATGAAGAACATGATATAATGTCTCTGCATAACTTGTAAGCTTTTTGCTTTGCTGCTACTGAGGATGGTGGTGATATATATATTTGTCTATGTTAGGAGAATGAGTATTTGTTGGTTTCTTGATTCATCAATGATATTCGAGTTTAAAAATATGAATCTTGTGGAGATGCAACAATCAAAAAGTTTGGCCTTGAAGTTTATGTTCTTATCTGGCTTTTCTGATCTGCTTCATTCTGGTTTGTTTATTGACAAAAAATAGGGCAGGGACTTGCAGGTTTGAAATCTTTTACCTAAAATTTATTGGTTTAATTTTTGGAAGATCAAAGGTGAAGATAATTTTGACATTTTGACCTAGCTATAGCATCTAGAGAAAATAAAACAGGTCGATGTTCAAACTTCGCTAGAACGGAATTATTGACCTATTAAATAATATTTCATTGACGGGTTTGGCCCATAAAACGTATCCTCAAATGTCATGAAGCATCGCGGAAAATGTAGCAACACGATCTCTCTTTTTTATACTTAAAAAAAAGTATTATGTCTCACTTTGTACGGAAAAAAAAATAGAATAGATTACAATTTACAATAGATACCATGTAATAAGTCACAATATGGAGTAAGAACATTGTTTAGCTTCACACCGCTGCACTTTAGTAGCTTAATATTGTAATAAGTTTGAATTACTGCATGTTGAATGTCGTTGAATATTGACCACCTAACAATAATAATTGTCCTAATAATCCAAGAGAAAGTGCATATGAAAATTCAGATTCAGCATACAGCTACAGTGTTTAATTACCAGACATGGAGAAAGATAACAGATGATTCTGTCTTAGTCCATCGAACACATTTCCACTGGAATTTTTATTGGTTTCAGTGCTAGCTATCATTACATTTCTAGTCGTCGACACATATAATCATACTTAAAAATCTAGCTAATATTTCAAATGAGTCGATTTTTGCTTTTCATAAATACAAATATGACAATATTCAATTCCAACAGTATATCTAGTACTCATTTTGAATAATCCAATTTATATTCAACGCGTAGGGCTATTTGTTTGAGGTGATCCGACGTTACGGTGATACTCACATCATCATGATATGAATGTCATCACCGAAATTTGTATCAAGGTGATATGTCACCACTGTGTTTGTTTTGGGATGATATTTTATTTTGCAGATCAAGGTGATATTGAAATATTATGTTTGTTTAGTCAATGTGGTACGTAGGGCGATATTGCGTAAATGTTGTATTTAACCCTATTTAGAGAGGAGATGAACGCGGTGTTATTAAGAGTTAATAAGAAATCCGACATACGTGGCTCATTGTAACATAAGAACTATGCAAAAAAGAAATATACACGCCTGTAAGGTTTCCTATATTTTCAACAATATTCAGTCGAGGTCCTTTAATCTTTGATCATCAATCAAATTGCCGTGATTTAAACTCCTGAAATAGCCAAAGATCAAAGCCTTCGCCGAACCAATTCGATAAATAATTCATTCATGGCACTCATTGATAACTATATGAATGATTATCCTCATCAAAGTGCGTCGGATGAAGACTGGGCTCAGACGAAGAATCTTAAATCCAATTTGTGTTTATCGAGCCTTCTAACATCTAAGGGACCATAAAGAAATCGAGCTTGGCTTTCACCTTTCTAAGGGCTTTTCCGAGATGGGTCTAATCTCTGCGCAAATGGGTCGGAAATATTTTAGCTGATGAATGATTTGGTGCTGTAAAGATTCTATCTTTGGAGTCAGTTGAGCCTAATTAAGCGTCGTGGTCCAAGTACTTTGAGTCCATTATATGGATCATTGGAGTGACGAATAACTAAAGTTAAATTAAATATACATGTGTGTATAGTACACTGCCATCATCAAGTAACAGATAGACATGATATGATGATAATATAAGTACAAGTCTATCGGAAAGTGATGTTAGAATATGGTATACGATCCAAGCAATATATTAAATATTGATAGAGGAGTTTGGATGCTATTCAACACTCATGTTATAACTTTCCATGCTCTTCTTGTCATCGATGAGAGGTGAAGAGTCACTTTCGTATTGAATTTTGGATCTGAGTCTCCACGTTTTCGACCATCAAACTTGGGTCCTTTTGTCTACACCAACATTCATACACTACTACTATTACTATTACATATTTATCGGTAGTTTCTTCTTACATATTCACACACTAACTTACATATCCATGTTCTGATGCATAAAAAAGTACATGTTTTGCTCACTCTACTTAGTGTTGAGAGTAAGAATCTACAGCAATCTTGCATATTACATCCAAATGAAGGTGAAATTTCACCGACACAACAAAATTTAAAAAAGTAAATTTCCAAGGCAACAACGACGCTCTATATTTTATCATCCAATAAATTTGACACGAAGTTTGGGTTTGCAGCATCTTTGTGCTTTCTGTTATCGTTATAATCAATAATGATAATTATTATTACATAGATTTATGTTGTATAATATAATAAAAAGGTCAATTTTTTTGTTTATATTTACTTAAACTGTTAGTAATTCTTTGTGTCTTTATAGGTTTTTAATCCAAATAAATATTTCACATGAAGTTTGTTGTATATTCTTAAATTAAAATATAATTTCATATTTAATTAAGAATTAAAACTGCGCAAAAAACAGCACAAAGCAAAGATCACAAATGAATTCCTAACAGTATTAGAGCAGCTTTAAACAAACAAAACAAAATACAGCCACCACACTCTATAATATATTAACAGTCTACAACGAATAGGGATTTCGACTTTTGCTGTCGTATTGTATTTTATATATCATACGACTATAATATAAACTATAAAAGAAACCATTCAACTAAAATCCTAACAATTAATGATATACATGTATATCATTAATTGTTAGGATTTTAGTTGAATGGTTTCTTTTATAGTTTATATTATAGTGGTATGATCTGCATGCATTTAGAGAACAACAAATCATGCTGCAGTAAAATATCCACTTCGAAAACCCTAACTTCTGTTTTTCTGCTTTTAATATAATAAAGTTTTCATTTTGGTTTCTTTAGCTCGCGTCTTATTAAAAAGGACACTAAAACAAGTGTCTTGTGCCTTTCGTATATAAAACATTTGAATTATTTAATTTCGTGCTTGTCTGTCTCCGGCCGTAAGAATTCAGGCACGTCCTACTTCTCTCTGGTTCCATTTTGTAGTGAAACAGATTAGAAATGTTTGTTTGCCTGGTGATGAAATTTTTTCACAATCAAGATATCTTTTATTGCAATAATAATTCAACAACGAACCCATTGAAAGAAAATTCATAATTTTGAAATTTTGACCTTCAAACGATTACTTTTGTGAGGATATATAAAATGGTAATTTTATGAGGACGAAACTAACTTTTGACAGAACTTTGTCCGTAAGGATTTTCTTTTAGTTTACAGTCTAGATACAAAGTCAAATTTAAAATAAGATTCGATTGATAGAAGACTAGGGCTAAGCAGGCTTAAACCTAATCAGTCAGTCTCTAATAGCCAAATATAAGGCTAAGTTGACCTGCCAATTAAAGCGTGTATATGTCCATTGATCGACATTCTATTTTTGAACTCATTTTGCAGCTTTTGGCTGTAGCTCTTCTTTTTATTTTCAGCAAAATTATATTACTATTTTTTTTCCTTTTGTCGTTTTTCTGAATCCTTAATTTAAGACATAATTTGAAGATCCAGACAATGAATGTCTGGCAAATCTCTTGTACCACGATCGGCATTCCACTATCTTATTCTCGACGTATTTTTTCTTCTAATATTTATCTTCTTATATATAGCGGTTTGTATAAGAATTGACATTGTATTTCTGGGTGATGTAACTCCAACTAGTAGATATCTCAAAAGTGAAGGTAGAAAATAATGTGAATTTTTCATGGCAAACAAAGTGGGAATGGCATAATCGCGGTATTACGATTTGCCAAATTCTTTTACATGTGACTTAAAAAATACTCCAAGTTGCGAGGCAAAAGAGCATTATTCGATTATTTGGCTCTCGAATGATCTTTGAACAATAAATAGGCTCAACTATTTTTTGTTCGGTGGAGAATAGTATAAATAACCACACCACAAGTGAGATGCTTACCGTTTAGATATCGGGTATAGTATAGTGATCAAGAATTGATTTAGAATAGAAATAAAAAAAAAACACCATAGTACAAGTCGGCAAATAGGTTTGGCTACTTTATTACTCAAATCTAACAACTCCTTATCATCATATACTTGTGTAACGGCATTTCCAACTCATAGTATAAAAAGTAAATTTAAACCATAATACATTTGCTATGATGCTTTTACTCAATTGCATAAAATCTATGTTGTACACTAATTTTTACTATAACCCATAAACTCTATTTTTTTACACTAAATCAAATGCCTAAATATTACTATTATAATTGACTTATTAAGTTTTATACTATAATGATTAAAATGTCAAAATAAAATAATTATAATATTAAATAATTATAAAATTATCATATATTTAAGTAATTTATTAAATTAAAAGGAAATATCAATAAATAAAAGAAAAATAATATTATTTTTACTTTTATTACTATAAGAAAATATCAAATACTTTAGATATAACATAATGTATTTTATTAAATATAATATAAATAAATACACTACAATTCTACTTTTGTACTGAAAATTGCGTAACCACTACAACTAGAGTATCCCTGCTAATCGACACAACATTAATGTTAAATATAGGGTACCTAGTTCATACTCTATTTGTGCGTTTTGCACAAAAATGAAGTACCCATTGTAGATACTCTAATAATGACATCCATCGCGTTAATCGACACAATATTAATGTTAAATATAGAGTACCTAGTTCATACTCTATTTGTGACGTTTTGCACAAAAGTAAAGTAACCCTCTAATAATGACACCCATCGCGTAAATTAGACAGTACAGTTGATATCACAAACCAGTGAAAAGATCCAAGAAAATCCAGCTCTTGCATCTTCTTGTTTGGATTCATTAACACACTTCCACTCATGCATCGCCATCAAGTAAAAAAAGCAAGAAAGAAAAAATGACAGATTCGTACGGAAAACTGAGACCCATCATAATACAAACAACAAACACATTGTATCCCATTAGTCTTCTTCTCTATTATTGTGTGGATCGATCGATCTATCTTCTAATACCCCACTTCAGACCCTCTTCTCTAACACCAGCATTTTTATCATTATTGGCCGGCGAAGAACCAAAGAACATGTAATTATTATGGTCAACATCGTTGACCTGCGGCGGTGTTTGGTACTGAGACGATGGGTAAGAAAGAATATGCGGTGGATGAGTTGAGTATATGAACGGTATGTTGTTGGGTAACAGTCTTGCTGTGTAAATTGACCTAAATCGGTTGAACAAAAGCCCTAATTGTGAGTATATTTGTCTAGACAACAATGAGCATTTACATGGGAAGGAAATAATAGCTTAGTCCACTGATTAAAAGGTTTTAGTACCTTGGCATATAACTCAAGTGAGCATTAGGTGCCATATCGTTAGTGAAGACAAGTTGGCGAGCCTTGTTCAAGGTTTCTGTCTCCCTCTCTGTGAAAGAAATAGGAAACATGAAAATATATAATCAATCAATCCCTTATTAGCTGGATAACTAAGTATGCTAAAAATCCATGAGAAACATGCATGCAACATAGTTGGTTATTTATTACACAGTTATTTGATTTATGAAAAGACAAGAAGACATGACTACTACCTTGGCGATGGCGATTCATGTGTCCGCCAAGTGCTTGAGATTTGCAGAACTTTAGGGAACAAAACCTGCACTCGTAGGCCTTATTATCCTCATCAGCAATATCTTCTTCTTTAGCAGATTCCTTTGATGATGAGCCGTTTTTCTTTCTTCTGCTGTTGTAGCCTACTGTGACTGTTTGTTTCACCAATTAATGCATCTTTTTTCTGAGACCCTTTTTCTGCTTTTCATTATTTTTTTAAGGCAATAAACCCTAACCCTAAAAATAAAATAACCTCAACCTCAAGTTCATAGTGGGTTTTCTCATATTGTTAAATCGAGAAAATCTTTTAAAAATGCTGCCAGAGACAACTTGGGATGGCTTGAAAGAAAATGTCGTAAAAAAAAGAAGCTCTGAAACGTGTGATCACCAAAATGCAACAACAGTGAAAATCTTGACGCTATCCTTACACATGTTCTTAACCTAAGGATCCAAGAGATCAATATATATATAATCGTTCAGCACCAACTACCAAGTTAAATAAGCATATATACCAGCAGAAGAAGAGCTATCATCTGAGGCTTCTTTACCATCTCTGCTATAATCTTCTGGTAATATATTAAGGTCTAACGGATTCCCTTCACTTCTCCTGAAATTAAAAGAAAAAGAAAAGGACTTCATTATAATTCAATCAAGAACGTTAGGGAATCAGCTATGTTTAAATATCAGTAAGAGTGGGGATGTTCATTGTAAGATTTTTTGTGGGGTGAGGTCTAAGGAACGTACATGGAATTGACAATTAGAGAGAGCAAATATTTATGTGGGGAGGCGATGGATTTGTAGTGGAAGATGACCAAAGGCTGGAATTGGAAGTGTCGTTTCTTTGATATATAGATAGTTGAGTTTCGGAGTTAGGTTCAAAGTTTAGTTTTTATTATTTTTTTCAGTTTTTCATTTTATTAATTTATGAATCTTTTTCATTTCTTTATTTCTCTAACTCTAGCATTGAAAAAAAAAAAGATAGAAGTCTCGTGACTATATTAAACTTGAAAAGTACATGCTTTACAAGAAGTGTTTTGTGTTGTGAGAGGAACGTTGTTGTTTTTTATATATATCTTTGTTTTTTCTCGACGGCTATATTATATAGGTGTTAAAATAGGGTTTTCATTACCTTACACCTAGCAGAGGCCCTATATTTGTTATTGCATCTACGCAAGTACAAAAATGTTGATGACTTTTCAATCTTGTTGACGCAGTTTATGCAGAAATGTAGTTGATTTCTTTGAGGTAATACTGTGTACTATTAACCAAGCAATTACCAACTCTGAATATCATGTAGAGGACTGGCCCATGTGACAATTAATGGGTTGTGGTTTCAATTTTTCCGTTGGGCCAATTTTTATTAGCCTATAAGAGCATCTTCAACACAACGAATTAAAATACTGGTAATACAGTTGCTACAGTGCTTTTACTCCAACCCATAAATTCTATTTTCTACACTAGTTTTCACTCCAACCCATTAACTCTATTTTTACACTAAAAATCAAATTCCTATCATTTAAAAATTAGAAAGTACCCGTTGGAGATGCTCTAACTGTCATGTATAATTATTTATGGGCACTAATGAGCATAACGGTGTCGGAGAGCCAAAGAATCGAATTATTATGGAGAGAGTATAGTTCATGTTCAACAATCTATCTAAGTCATATAAAGATGAAGCTATCAACACTGCATTATATCCTATCAATCAACTAATTTCATCATTTGGATTATACAAGGTATAGGAAAACGAAGTTTGGAAAAATACACTCCAAGATATCACAAAGAAGTTCGGACGATTCGAATACCCGAGGAAGCTCCGGGTAATCGTAAACATGTCGCGAGCTAAGCTAAGAATTTATCAACACGAAAAGAAGCATAAAACACTGCTCATATATTTTAGTATATTTCTATTACTGGTGGAAAGGAAAACATGAATGTGGCTAGAGTCTATACTCGTAGATAATAGTGAATAATATCTCGAGGTTCAGAGGTTATTGCAGGACATAATGCACGAGAAGACAGTTCCAAACCTTACTTAGTATAATGGCGTCGCATAGCGAATAAACCGAATAATTATGGTGAGAGTATATTTGATGCTCAAACTGAATAATCTATCTAAGCCGTTTAGGGGCGAAATTGTCAATATTGCAGTATATCTTATCAGTTGACTACCTTGCAGCATTTGGATTCTTCAAATTGTAAGAAAACGAAGTTTGGAAAAAAGCATTCCAATATATCACATAGAAGCCTCTTTGATTGAAAAAGCTTGGAGTAATAGTTAACATGTCACGAGCTAAGCTATGACCATCTTCAATCGAAAAACTCATTCTCAAACTCAAACTCGCTCTCAAACTGAAAATGCATTACTTCTTCTCAAACTATCAAACCAGTTCTAACTCAAAAGACAATTACGTAATTGTCTCTTTCACCCAACTTTTTGATATTATCCGCATATATTTTACAACTTTTCACGTTTACCACGCTATTATTTTAAATTCGACTAAAAAAACACTTTTATAAAATTAATAATAAATCAATAGTGTGGTGTTAGCTTATAAGAACGGAGTAAAAAAGGCCTTAAAATGACTTCAACACATAAACACGTTAACTTTGATGCCCGAAATTCACAAAAAATAAATTGCGTACCACATCACGCGTGTACCACATTTGACTGTGTGTACCATTTGTCCAGTCTTGATGTACCCTTTTATATGTGTATTACGTACCACATCAC
The DNA here is from genome assembly GCA_027422505.1 of Craterostigma plantagineum. Taxonomy (NCBI): domain Eukaryota; kingdom Viridiplantae; phylum Streptophyta; class Magnoliopsida; order Lamiales; family Linderniaceae; genus Craterostigma; species Craterostigma plantagineum. The sequence goes on from JAPQWV010000145.1 coordinate 1,136,402, forward strand.
GCGTTTATATGGTACCTATGTCGTTTCTATACGCCATCTTAATGTGTTATATGATGCAGCATTTCTCACTGTATTATGTACAACAATACGTTTTTCTATGGTACCTAAATGTGTTATATGACGTACCTTGCGGCAAGATGGCTACCAATGTGCAGAAAGCTTATTCTAATAGGTACCTACATATAAAACTGACACAGTAGTGACTTGAAAAGTTTTATATAATTAGGTACTTTATAGTTAATTTCCAAATTTATACAGTAAAAATTCACACGCTCCATCAATTAATATAGAAGTATCAGTTGGCGGCTTGGCGCTATGGAAGAAAGAAAATAAGTACAAGGACACAATTGAAAATTAGACAACATGGAACGCCTTTAGGACATGATTCAGAGTTCGCCTTTCTTCCACTTTTATGGCTCTTTCGTCCGACATGTGACACGTAGCGCACCTACATATTGAAATTAATATTTGATTATTGGTTATGAACTTGACCTTGAAACCATGTCTAATTAATTTGCAGCAGAGATATATCCTTAGATGCAAGTATATTATAAAATTGTTATATGTACAATCAAGTCTCTTTACCAATAATGTGACGACGAATAGATTCCAATTGAAAATATCTTAAGTTTGTTTAACAAAAAGTAAATAAAGTTCTTCCCTTTCTGCATGAGAATTTGACACAATTCAACACTCTATCTCTCTCTAAATTATGGTATATACTCAGTACATAATAACTTGTATTAGACATAAAATTAAAAATATAACACCATCTTTATTATAAGCTAAGTTTTTAGACGAGATAATTGTTAAACATAACATACTTCTCAAATCAAGATGCCATATATACGAATCTTGCATTATATTTCTGAACGTTATTAAATCGTCTACTGAACACTGTATATAAACTAATTTAATAAACATCTTTAATAACTCTTTGTAAATTTTGTTTCTAATTCAGTTTACCTTAGATCTATTCTATGTTATTTATTTGGATATAACCCAACTCATTAGAGTTTTTGATACGTTAAATTCGTTGCTGAAATGTCGAAAATTAACGGAGATGTTATTCAAAAAACTTATCATAATTGGACTATGCGCTAGCCAATAGAAGACAATGTGATGGGCCCCACCCACATTTTTATCATATATAAATCCTCTCTCTCTCTTTCTATCTTTACGCTCACTCTCAAGCTCCTTGTTTCTACTATATCGTCTGCTCCAAGTTTCATCCTCCAACTATCCTTTCGTTCGCTGCAAATCTGTGTAGCAATGGAGATTTCGTACGGTAGTAGCGATTGTGGCGGCGACAGTAGCAGTAATCATAGCAACAGCAACGCAGTTATAGCGCCGTTCGTGATGAAAACTTACCAAATGGTGAACGATCCGACGACCAACGACCTACTCGCTTGGGGGAAATCAAACAACAGCTTCGTCGTTTTGGATCCCTTGGATTTCTCCGATAGGATCTTGCCCGTCTACTTCAAGCACCACAATTTCTCTAGCTTCGTCCGTCAGCTCAATACTTACGTAAGAATGAACGAGCAAATCCGTTAGTTTTCAGACCTCGTTCTCAATTTATTGCTTTTTTCCAATGCTGATAATGTTTCGCGCGGTGGAAGTGGGGTTTTCTGCTATTCACGGTGCATTTTGGTTTAATTTCCGTCTTCCTCTGTTTTCCCCCTTTTCTCTCTGTTTTGTTTCAATTTAGGGGAAATCTTCAAAATGCTCTTCTCTTTCCTAATTAGTATGTTTTGGCTTTAATGCTTTTTGGAGAGAAATAGCATAGTTTTTTCTGTGCAACTGTGTAGTTTCCTCTGTTTGAACAACTCTGTTTCTTGTAATTGAATTTTTCTTGTGAATGATTTTTGGCTGAACACTCAATTTGCTTTCAGGGATTCCGAAAAGTCGACCCAGACAACTGGGAATTTGCAAACGTATGGTTCTTGCGTGGGCAAACTCACCTCCTCTCAAACATCGTAAGGCGAAAGCATCACCACCAAAATCACTCAGACAAATCCCATCATCGTTCGAATCATCGCCTCAAAGAAGACGACAACGACGAGGAAGAAGAAGACGAGCTCTTCAACGAAATCATGAAGCTAAAACAAGAACAGAAGAGCTTGGAGCAAAACCTCGAGTGCATGAACAAGAGGCTCGAAGCCACCGAAAGAAGGCCCCAACAAATGGTTACCCTCCTCTGCAAAGTCGCCCAAGATCCCGAAATTTTGCCCCAACTGCTCACGCAGAGGGGGAGATCGAAGCTCCTAAAAACGCCCGTCGGCGAAGATGCTGCAAACAACGGAGAGCAGAAGAGAAGGAAGCTTTCGATTGTTAAGAGCGAAGGCGATGCCCTAACGCCAGTTTCCTCGCCCGAGTTGAATTTGGACATGGACCGCCCTTTTTACAGTCCCCTTGAGGTGCCATCTGTGCCTTTGATCGTGCGAGGAAATCCCGACTACGGAAAGGAGGTCGGCGGTCTTTCGCCGATCAACAGCGACATGAATTATTACAGCAATCTAATTATCGATGGGAATAGTAGCGATGATAATCGAACCGTTGTCCCTTATCCATTTTCGCTGTTTGATGGCGGGTTTTAGGTTGTTGATTGTGCGGTTAGTAGTTTGTGTTTTGGCTGTGTATTAACGCAGTTTGCTATGTTAATCAATCTTAATGTGGGGGCGTTGATATAAAATTGTAAAGGTTACACCTTTTAGCGTATAATTACTAAATTTCTTTTATCAATCTTGCAAGTTCGAAGAAAGAAAAATGATGATTAATTTCCAAATATAGCATCACAATGGGGGATTTATCTATTATCGTCCGCGCAACGTGGCAGCACCTTTTGAGTCCGAGCCATGAAATATCATGTGAGGAAGGAAAAAGTGAGATTTCGTGCCTAATACATACATTTCGCTATAATTTCACGAAAAAAGGCACCATCTCTTATACGTCCCTTTCGATTTATTTGTTATTGCTATCGAAGGGGCATGTTTTCATTTCTTGATTGGGCGAGGCTGAAGTCACGTAGTTCTTGTAATTAATCGAGGGGACTTGTGTTTTCGCTTGCTGATTGGGCGAAGCAAGTCCACGAAGTGCATGTAGTTAGTGATGGGTCGAGTGAGCGTTGTAAGATGCTCATTTGATGGCTTGTCATGGGTTTTGTTTGATGCTAATTGGTTCGTGGAATTATTTAAAATCTTTTTGCCCGAGATTTCTTGTGGAGTCGATGATATTTCACGTACTTAATATATGTTATTATTTTAAGTGCAGATTCCATTTTTCCTCCACTAGAGATTCGTGTTGAAAATATCTAATCAAGCGTCACTATGTATGTCACCTGTTTTGTTAGGATGAAAATATCTTTGGTCCGCTTTATTATTCACGGTATATTTTAGTTGCATGATATCACTCACTAATTATGATATAATTAGAGGCGGATCCAGGATTATCGATCTGTTGGTTCCGGTGTTGGCGTCCGGTCGGTGGCGCTCGTAAAACTCGGACAGAGTTTCGGCTTATTACGTCGAAGTCGAGGCACGTACGTCGTACGCTTTCCGTAAGACGTTATTGCCCCGTATTTCAGTGCCTCGGGTTGTCGCAATACGTCCCGAAGATACAACGACTTCAGGAATTTCGAAACGTCGCACACCGTAACGAAATTATCGGGCGAATCTACTAAAGACTCGAGCCTTTCTTGCTTTATTATTAACTTGGACTAGTATGCACTAACTCTAGAATGCTTTGGTGTTATGTGAATTTCCTATGCAGTGGGGAACCTATTTATAGATGTAGGAACATTATCAAAGGGTATGAGTCCAAAGGATACCTCTTATGGGTGTATCTCTTAACATGGAGAGACATGCCTTTTAGACTTAACCCTTCAATTGTACCTCTTTATTTAATTCATTCAAAATTTCCAACAATCCCCCACATGAATGACATTAATGCACATTGACTCTGGCAAGAAAGCCCCGACGACCCATCATTGCATCGAGATAGGTAGCTTGTGGCTTTGAACCTTCCCTAGTGAAATGCTATCGGATTTACTCGCTGCTCAGTGAACGTGATGTCTTGAACTGGCGGCTTTTTGTGTAAACCAAGACAACAGCATACACACAATGATGAATCTGATCTCTTTTCGATTCTCACGTTGTGTCCATTTCGGCCGTGGACCATATCTCCGTTTCATAAGTGTTTTCCATTGAAGCGGCCCCACTTCACACTTATATAGGTGACCGACTATTAGGACTTAATCCTGGAGTAGCCCGAAATACTCCACCAATTTGGTATAGTCATCATTAAAAGCATAAGTGCTTACCCTAACCACACGTCATCGGGAAATTACTTGGGCAGCTGTCGAGAATGGACTTTATTAGTTTCCAAGTGTACTACTGAACTAATCACAGCTTAGTTGTCTCATTGAACCAAGTTCGTGGGATCTCCACTCATCGAGGTTGAGTTACCACTGTTTTTGTTCTTTGCTGTGTGGATTTTTAGTCCCATTCCCCTTACTGCGTTTTCTAACTGATCTCTAGCTATGCCTTTTGTCAGCGGATCCGCAATATTTTCCTTTGACTTTACATAGTCGGTGGAAATTATTCCGCTAGAGATAAGCTGTCTTACAGTGTTATGTCTCCGACGAATGTGCCGAGACTTACCGTTATACATACAATTCTGTGCCCTGCCGATAGCCGCCATGCTATCGCAGTGAATCATAATTGGTGGCACAGGTTTGTTCCAACACGGAATATCCTCCAGAAAATTTCGAAGCCATTCTGCTTCTTCGCCGGCTTTATCTAGTGCGATGAACTCCGACTCCATCGTGGATCGAGCTATGCACGTTTGTTTGGAGGACTTCCAAGAAACTGCTCCTCCACCGATGGTAAATATATAACCACTCGTGGATTTAGAGTCTTTACTATCAGATATCCAATTCGCATCGCAATACCCTTCTAGTACTGCGGGATATCTTGAGTATAGTATGCCGTGATTAATAATGTGCTTTAGATATCTCAGCACTCTTCTTAGTGCTACCCAATGGCTACTACCCGGGTTACTCGTAAACCTACTCAGTTTACTAATTGAGTACGCTATGTCAGGTCGAGTGCAGTTAGACAAATACATCAGACTGCCAATCACCCGAGCGTATTCGAGTTGCGACACAGGCTCTCCTCTGTTTTTGGCTAAGTGTATATTAGTATCCACAGGAGTCTTAGCCGGAGGATCATCGAAGGTGTTAAATTTCTTTAACACGCTCTCAACATAGTGAGATTGTGTAACCACAATTCCTTCGGACGTCTTAGAGACATTTATTCCCAAAATGACGTCAGCCAAGCCCATATCTTTCATACTGACATGATTTTTCAGCATATTCTTTGTATTCACGATTATTTTGTGACTGCTTCCCATGATTAACATGTCGTCTACGTAAAGACAGACAATCACAAACTCATCGGGTGTGCCTTTTATATAAACGCATTTATCACACTCATTAATCTTGAACCCATTCGACAACATCGTCATGTCGAACTTCTCGTGCCATTGTTTTGGCGCTTGCTTAAGCCCGTAAAGTGACTTCACGAGTCGGCACACTTTATTTTCCTGCCCGGGTACAATAAACCCTTCGGGCTGTCTCATGTATATTTCTTCCTCAAGTTCCCCATTTAGAAAGGCCGTTTTCACGTCCATCTGGTGTATCTCGAGGTCATACAACGCTGCTATAGCAATCAAGACCCGTATAGATGTAATCCTTGTCACGGGTGAGTAGGTATCGAAGAAATCGTACCCCTCCTTTTGGTTAAACCCTTTAGCTACTAAACGAGCTTTATATTTTTCGATTGATCCATTGGTCTTAAGCTTCCTTTTAAGGACCCATTTGCATCCTAAAGGCTTGCACCCCTTTGGGAGATCTACCAGCTCCCACGTATGGTTTTGCATTATGGACTCAATCTCGCTATTCACAGCTTCTTTCCAGAACGGAGCTTCTGGACTGGACAATGCCTCTTGCAAAGTCCGTGGTTCATCATCTAACATATAAGTTAGGAAATCAGGCCCAAAGGACTTGGCCACCCTTTTGCGTTTGCTTTGCCGTGGTTCCTCGTATTCTTGAGGTGAACTCTCAACGGCATCGTGAGTTCGCTTATTATAGCTTATTTCTTTCTTTTCCTTATTTGGAAAAATATTCTCGAAGAATACAGCGTTCCTCGACTCAAATATCATCCCTGCATTCATTTCAGGGTTTTCTGATTTGTGCACTAGAAATCTATATGCACTACTGTTATTAGCATATCCGATGTAAATGCAATCAACAGTCTTGGGTCCTATCTTAACCTGTTTGGGTTTAGGTATTTCGACCTTTGCTAGGCACCCCCACACTTTCAGGTAATTGTAGGATGGAGCCCTACCTTTCCATAGTTCGTATGGAGTCTTTTCTTTCTTTTTGTGTGGCACCATATTCAGAATGCGATTTGCCGAGAGGATTGCTTCCCCCCACAAGTTCTGAGGTTGCCCAGAACTGATCAACATAGCATTCATCATCTCCTTAAGAGACCTATTTTTGCGTTCAGCAACGCCGTTTGATTGAGGTGAATAGGGCGCGGTTGTTTGATGAATAATGCCGTGCTCTTGGCAAAATTCTTCGAACGGCGCCACGTATTCTCCTCCTCTATCACTTCGAATTATTTTAATTCTTGAGTTTAGTTGATTTTCAACTTCACTCTTATATCTTTTGAAGGCATCAAGAGCCTCGTCCTTGCCACTTAACAGATATACGTAGCAAAATCTCGTGCAATCATCGATAAAAGTAATAAAGTACTTTTTCCCACCTCTAGTCTGCACGAACTTCAAATCACATATATCAGTATGGATCAATTCTAGAGGCGCACTACTTCTCTCAACAGAGAAGAACGGTGCTTTGGCCATTTTTGCCTCGACACAGACTTCACACTTTTGTTGTGTGTCGACTTCCATTTGTGGAAGCAGGTTTAAACTTATTAATTTCTTTATTTTATTTAAACCCACGTGTCCTAATCTATGATGCCATATATTGGAACATTCAACCAAGTAAGATGAATTTTCTTTATTATTATTAGCGAGCTCAATCTCGCGTATTACAGGCATTACATTCATCTTAAAGAGCCCCTTCTCGAGGTAGCCCTTTCCTACGAAATGACCGTTTTTGGTCAGTACATACTTATCGCTTTCAAACACCTGCCTAAATCCGGCTTTGCTCAACAGGGAGCCGGACACCAAGTTCTTGCGGATGTCTGGCACATGCAGCACGTCCACAAGAGTGAGTTCCTTGCCCGAGGTCATCTTCAGCACTACCCTCCCTAATCCGACGATGTCAGAGGTGGCTGCGTTGCCCATAAATAGCTTCCTACCTGAGATAGGGATGTAGGTTGAAAACATCTCCTTATCAGAGCAGATGTGGCGAGTCGCTCCAGAGTTGATATACCACGACCTAGGATTGTCTACCACGTTGGCCTCGTATACGACGGCGGCTAGGTCCATCTCCGGTAGATCTGTCCCCGGCTTTGCCTCGGTCAAGTGAGCTTGGTTCTTCTTGCTCTTTTTCTTCAGCCGACAGTCCTTGGCCATATGCCCAGGTTTGTCGCAGTTGTAGCAGTTGCCCCTTATTTTGTTCGGCTTCTGCTGCGTCGTATTAGGCCTCTTGCGCTTTTTGCCGGTGCTCGATTCGGCCAGGTTCGCACGTACCTCCACGCTGCCCCTTTTGTTATTGCCCTCGATTCTTCGATTATCTTCTTCAATTCGAAGCCTCACAATCAGGTCCTCAAGCCCCATTTCCTTACGCTTGTGCTTGAGGTAGTTCTTGAAGTCCTTCCACAGGGGCGGCAGCTTCTCTATTATAGCAGCTACCTGGAAGGATTCGCTGACCTGCATATTCTCCGCGTGTATATCGTGGATTATCAATTGCAGATCACGGACCTGGTCCAACACTGGTTTGGAGTCGGTCATCTTATAGTCCAAGAATCTGCCGACTATGAACTTCTTCAGTCCGGCGTCATCGGTTTTGTACTTTTTGTCCAACGAGTCCCACAACTCTTTAGCAGTTTTAGCGACCGCGTAGACGTTGTATAGGGAGTCGTCCAAGGCGTTCAAAATATAATTACGACACATGAAATCATTATGATTCCACGTGTCCAACGCCGCCTGTTGTTGTCCGTCCACTTCGAGTGCGTCGTCGTCTGCGGCGCCATCGGCGTTCACCTGGGGCGGGAGCTCTTTCAGAAAGCGCACCAGGTTCAAAGTCGTCAGATAAAATAGCAATTTTTGTTGCCATCTCTTGAAGTCCGCCCCGTCGAATTTCGCCGGCCTTTCGGCGTGGTTGCTACCAGTCAGCGGTACGGCGGTGGGAATATTCGCTATTGTCGCCATCGATCAGACGGAATAACGTCTTACGATTGTTGGTTCCGGTGTTGGCGTCCGGTCGGTGGCGCTCGTAAAACTCGGACAGAGTTTCGGCTTATTACGTCGAAGTCGAGGCACGTACGTCGTACGCTTTCCGTAAGACGTTATTGCCCCGTATTTCAGTGCCTCGGGTTGTCGCAATACGTCCCGAAGATACAACGACTTTAGGAATTTCGAAACGTCGCACACCGTAACGAAATTATCGGGCGAATCTACTAAAGACTCGAGCCTTTCTTGCTTTATTATTAACTTGGACTAGTATGCACTAACTCTAGAATGCTTTGGTGTTATGTGAATTTCCTATGCAGTGGGGAACCTATTTATAGATGTAGGAACATTATCAAAGGGTATGAGTCCAAAGGATACCTCTTATGGGTGTATCTCTTAACATGGAGAGACATGCCTTTTAGACTTAACCCTTCAATTGTACCTCTTTATTTAATTCATTCAAAATTTCCAACACGATCTTCGTTAGGTCAAGCGTTATTTGGCAGAGATGTATCAACTTGAGAAGACGATTTTGAATTCATTTTTTCTGTAGTAACTCATTGATAAACGCATTTTAGTGCGTTTATCGTAGTACTTTATTGGGGCATAATATAATTTTAGCGATCACTTTGTGCATAAATTCAACATATTTACACTTATTTTGATGTTAAAGGAGCTTGGGACGAGTTTCGGGCGAAAAGGAGCGAAAACGGAGCAAAACGGAGCAAAAAGGGACACACTGCCCTCGGTCACGGTCAGACGCATCAAGCGTCACGGCCGTGACGAGGGACAGCGCGCAAAGGAGTGCAACACTGCTGATGGTCACGGCCGTGACATTCAATGCACGTGGCCGTGACCGAGGACAGAGAGCTAGCCAGGCGACGGTCACGGCCGTGACGTGTGATGCACTTGGCCGTGACTGTGGACAGAAAGCAACGATGAACTCACTGCCAAGGGTCACGGCCGTGACACCCTATGCACTTGACCGTGACGCGTATTTAGCGAGATCTTTGCGTAGATTCGGCGATGGTCACGGCCGTGACGCCTCATGTCCCAGGCCGTGACCTGTACGAAATTTCTTATAAAAAGCCCGATTTCGACACAGAAAAGGGGGACTTCGACCAGATACAATCCCTAACCCCTCTAGAGACGAAAAAGAGCACAAAAGAACGTAGAATCACGTCCCGGAGCGCAAGAGACGGAATTCCACGCAGAAGTGAACGAAGAACGAAGATCATCCGCGCTTTCAACGATTATGAGTTCTTTTCTCTTAATTTCTATTTCCCTGATTGTTTTTCCTTCAATAATGCGTAGCTAATTCCCTTTGTGTTTGGGATTAGATGAACGCTAGGATTTATCGTAGTTAAGACTTGATTATCGTGACTATGTGTTATGACTATTTATCGTTCTATGAAATTGCTTCGTTACTTTAATATGTCTATGTGTTAAAGTAATCGTTTGGAAAATCGTTTAGGGCGACAGCTAAATAACGATTAGGCCATTCGTAGAAGATAGGATTCGATTATAGGGCGACAGCAAATAATCGATCCTCGCCGTTAGTAATCAATGAATTTTAGATCCCTGCGAGCGTTTAGGGCGACAGCAAACTCGCGAGCAGGCAGGAAAATTACTGCGATCTAGTCAGAATCACGTAGGAGCGATAGTTCATTATCTTAGCCGATAGCATCTAGCGGGATTCGAATCCCGAGCACGTTTTTATTATCTGAAAGCTTCGTACCAGTTTTAACGTGTTCTTCGAATCTCTAGTCGATTTAGGAGAAAGTATTAGGTTAAGTCATCATCAACTTGCGTATTTTCTTTAGGTTAAATATCGAATCGATTAGGTTATTACTAGTACTTGATCTGTTCCTTGTGTTCGATACTCGTTTACTCACTTTACTGCACTACAAACGATAGGTCCACTGCCTATCGCACGCCGGTGTTAGTAATTAGGTATTCGTTTTAATTATTACTTGTCGCACTTTCATACACTCACCACGTGTCGATCAAGTTTTTGGCGCCGTTGCCGGGGAATAGATTGATATTAGGAACACCGTAGTTCGGTAATTTAGCCATTTTTATTTGAAGTTTTCCTTTTTTTCTTTATTACTATTTGCGTTATTTGTTCTTTTAGTCATTGTTATTTTCGTTATTTCTTTTACGGGTCGATTTCTTTTAGTCCAGATACAGAAGTAGATATGGCGGACCACAGAGTGTCCGTCCACGAGGAGGAGCCATCACTACAAGATCTCCTCAAGAATGCCGCGCTAGGCGGTACTGAGTCGGCAATTATCATCCCGCCGATCGAGAACAACAATTTCGAGCTGAAGCACTCTTGGCTTCAGATGATCTTCCAGACGGCTCAGTTTGAAGGCAATCCCGACGACGATCCCTACTCCCATCTGAAGGCCTTTCTGACGGTGACCGACACCATCAAGATCAACGGTGTCTCGGGCGATGCGATCAAGCTGATGCTATTCCCGTTCTCCCTGAAGTTTAGAGCGAAGGACTGGCTGGAGATGTTGCCACCTCGCTCAATCACTACATGGGAGGAGCTGCGAGCCGCGTTTATCGGCCACTATTTCCCGTTGACGAAGGTGCTAAGGTTAAAGACAGAGATCTCCCTATTCCACCAGAAGGACTCAGAAAACCTCTACGAGGTGTGGGAGCGATATAAGGCGCTACTGAAGAGGTGCCCGCAGCACGGGATGTCGAAGGCAGCCCAGATCAACCGATTTCACGAGGGGCTCAATGACCACACTGTCCATATGCTAGACGGAGCCGCAGGAGGAGGACTCGTGAAGCTCAATGCTACCGAGGCTTGGAATCTGATCGAGGACTACTCGAGGAACAGCTTCATGAGGGGCAATACCAGGATGAAGACACCCGGTGTGTTCGGAGTGAGCGAGGAGACGGCCACTAACACTAAAATTGAGGCACTTCAGCAACAAATTGCCTCGACGAACTCCCAGTTGCAGACGGTGATTGGCGCATTACTTCCCAAGTCCGGGCAAACTCAGCCCGTGAACGCCGTGGCCACCATCGCACCGACGCAGCACACGTCTTACGTGCCACTGTGCGGAATTTGTGGCGCAGCCCACGAGACATCAGAATGCCAACTTGGGCAGCCGCTGGAGCACGTAGACTATATGGGCAATTACCAAGGTGGCCAGCGAAGCTTCCAGCCTCGGGCACATCCAAACCTGGCGTACGGGAATCAGAACCATCAGGGCCAAGGACCGCCAGGATTTCAGCCCCGACCGTCCGGATTCCAAAATGGGCCACCACGACAGTACCAGAACGCGCCCGCAGGAGGATCCGACGACATGAGGGAGATGAAGGACATGATGAAGGCACTTCTCACAAATTTCAGTAGCACCACCGCAGCCCACGAAAGTCGGATGGCAAAGATGGAGGAGTACATGGAGGCAAACGACTTGCGTGCTCAGAATACAGATGCCTCGATCAAGAGGTTGGAGCAGCAAGTGGGGCAATTAGCAAAGCAAATGGCGGGGCGAAATCAAGGATCACTCCCGAGCTACACCGAGACAAACCCCAAGGAGTATTGCAATGCGGTGACCCTGAGGAGTGGGAGAGGATTACAAGAAGCTCCCACCAAGCAGAATTTAAAGGAGGAAGTCGATTTCGAGGGCCACGACGAGCCAGAGATGGAGGAAAGCAAGGGCGACGGAGTCGAGAAGGTCAAGGATAACGAGAGAAAGACGCGACCATTCGTGAAGCCCTATCAACCAAAGATCCCGTACCCAGCTCGGTTGAGGGAAGCTGCACCTGAAAAAGAGAAGGTTCAATCTAAAAAGGAGGAGGCTGCACCCGAAATAGAAAAAGCGAGGGAGAATGAGCGGCCACCAGTGATGCCATACCAGCCGAAGATTCCCTATCCAGCACGGTTGAAGAAGGACAAAGACGAGGCGCTAATTGGCAGATTCATGGGTATGTGCAAAGATTTACATATTAACTTACCGTTTGTTGAAGCTATTGCGCAGATGCCCAGTTTCATTAAGTTCCTGAAGGACTTGCTGACAAATCGACGGAAGCTCGAACACGTCTCCACGGTATACCTACGAGGAGAGTGTTCGGCGATAATCCAGAGCAAGATACCGAAAAAGCTCAAGGACCCAGGGAGTTTTACTATTCCTTGTCTGATAGGTGATTTAGTGGTTGAGCATGCTTTAGCTGATTTAGGCGCTAGTATAAATTTAATGCCGTACTCCATGTTTAAGTGCTTAGGATTAGGTGCACCACGACCCACTAGAATGAGTATTCAACTGGCCGATAGATCGTTAAAATACCCTCTAGGTGTTATTGAGGATGTTCTAGTTAAGGTCGATAAGTTCGTTATCCCTGCTGATTTTGTGATCTTAGACATGGACGAGCATGAAAATGTTCCATTAATTCTAGGTAGACCATTCTTAGCTACAGGCGAGACCATGATAGATGTTAGGAATGGAACATTAACATTGACAGTAGATGGTGAAAAAGTTACATTCAATATGGCTGATTCGATGAAAAAGAGCAACGAGCAAGATAATAAATGCTATTTTTTAGATGTCTTTGAGCGCGATTTTCTCTTTCCCGTGCAAGGTTTGTCACAGGTCAGTGAGCATGATAGACACACGATTATGGCAATCGATAAGTGTGGGGAGGAGATCGACGAACCCATCATAGCCATCGACGGGAGCAGCGAAGAAGTTAAGAATAAGAGCCCAGTCGAGGAGCGACCGCCACTAGAGCTGAAACCGCTGCCCGGCGAAAGGCGACACCTCCAAAGTATGGATGTAGGCGAGGGAGACGTAATCGGAAAAGAGGTGTTGTACCTCGACTTCCAGCCACCCTAAGCGAACGGAAGCACGTCCGGCTGAAGACGGTAAACGAAGCGCTACTTGGGAGGCAACCCATGTGTTATCTATCTAGTACTTTCTTTTATTTATTTATCTATGACTATGATGCATATGAAATATATTATTATTTTTATTATCTATGTCTAGTTCCTTTTTACGTTTCATTTCTTTTAAGTTATGTCAGGATATCATGAGTCACGATCCACGACCTGCACGCGTTCAGTCACGACTACTTCACTACCACGTCATCTATTTGTCAGGGGAGTCACGCTCTTTTTAAACTCTTTTTCTCTTCCTTTTATTTTTTTTTACGTTGAGGACAACGTCAGGTTTAAGTGTGGGGAGGGGATTCTAGTTTGAAAACTTACGTGAAAATTTTTAAATTTTTTATGACGTATCTCTGAGCTAAAATTTTCGTTAGAAAGGCATGAATTCTTGAACGCTGGCACGAGTTTTGGCGTTTATTTCGAGTTAGTCTGCATTATTATGAATCTTTGTGAGCAATTAGGATATGCATGACTGACCGAATCATGTTTGCCTGAATAGATATAGCACTGTTTTGAGAGTTTCGTACACATAACCCCATTTCATTGTGAGAGTTTGAGCCTGACGAGCTTATGCTCATTTTTTTTCTTGGTTGTGTGACGTGCCTAGTCTATATCTCTCTAGAACTTGCCTGTCTAATGCGTGTTGAACTGTTTTTGGTGTGTTAGTGTAGAAATGACGAGGGCATTAGGAATTAAGTCCAGAGCCAAAACTTCCCACCATGACTAACCCAATAGTTAGCCCCTTTGAGCCTGAGCCTATTCGTTGCGTACCTCATATGATGCCCCTGACTCATATAAGCCTCCAGAAATTATATGAACCCGAATTCGTTAGAATAGAGCAGAAGTCGAACTTGAGAGTTACTGTTCAGTGTATGGTTTGGTGTTCTTCTCTGTTATTTGTGAAATGACTCGCCCCTGATTTGACCGTTTTCTGAAATGACCTGATCCCTTTTCATAAGCATACCCATAAACCTTTTGGCAAGATATAGGTTTTGGTAATAAGTATCCCTAGGTACACGGCATTCGCTGTGACGATGTATTCTTTGCGACAAAAGCCGAACCTTGATGTTTTGAGGGAATAAGGGTAGTGCACTAGAGCGTAATTAAGGGGAAAGGGCAGAAAATGAAAGAGAACTGAGTTGACAGGGGTCGGGCAGAAAAGTCTAGGATTTCGGAGTAAGAATGTCGAATCATGTGCTGGAACGTGTGACTTTTTGTTCGATCATGCTATGTTCTTTGAAATTTCTCGCTTACGTACCCCTAGCTTAAAGATCACATGCACACTGTATATACGCACTATTATTATTTGATCCATGTTCTCCCGAGAAGACCCCCAGATCTATGCTTGCCACTCTCAGCGGTAGATATGCGATTTGCCTGCAAGCCTATGGTAGGGATTGAACTAGCGCACGAGTTTGAGTGATTCACTATAAATTCAGCCTATACACTGAGCGACTTGAGCGAATCCTTGTGAGAGTGTGAGTCTCGATTAGCAGTGGGAAGGAAGTTTAGGTCAATAAGTGCAAGTCATTAGTGTAGCGTCCATGATTGTTTGCTTGATTCTTTTGGTGCTGTCTAGCTTTGATGATAAATTGCGAACGATCGTGCCGTTATCCTGATTTATGTTTTATCTAATTCCTACTTTACTTGAGGACAAGCAAAGGCTTAAGTGTGGGGAGGTTTGATAAACGCATTTTAGTGCGTTTATCGTAGTACTTTATTGGGGCATAATATAATTTTAGCGATCACTTTGTGCATAAATTCAACATATTTACACTTATTTTGATGTTAAAGGAGCTTGGGACGAGTTTCGGGCGAAAAGGAGCGAAAACGGAGCAAAACGGAGCAAAAAGGGACACACTGCCCTCGGTCACGGTCAGACGCATCAAGCGTCACGGCCGTGACGAGGGACAGCGCGCAAAGGAGTGCAACACTGCTGATGGTCACGGCCGTGACATTCAATGCACGTGGCCGTGACCGAGGACAGAGAGCTAGCCAGGCGACGGTCACGGCCGTGACGTGTGATGCACTTGGCCGTGACTGTGGACAGAAAGCAACGATGAACTCACTGCCAAGGGTCACGGCCGTGACACCCTATGCACTTGACCGTGACGCGTATTTAGCGAGATCTTTGCGTAGATTCGGCGATGGTCACGGCCGTGACGCCTCATGTCCCAGGCCGTGACCTGTACGAAATTTCTTATAAAAAGCCCGATTTCGACACAGAAAAGGGGGACTTCGACCAGATACAATCCCTAACCCCTCTAGAGACGAAAAAGAGCACAAAAGAACGTAGAATCACGTCCCGGAGCGCAAGAGACGGAATTCCACGCAGAAGTGAACGAAGAACGAAGATCATCCGCGCTTTCAACGATTATGAGTTCTTTTCTCTTAATTTCTATTTCCCTGATTGTTTTTCCTTCAATAATGCGTAGCTAATTCCCTTTGTGTTTGGGATTAGATGAACGCTAGGATTTATCGTAGTTAAGACTTGGTTATCGTGACTATGTGTTATGACTATTTATCGTTCTATGAAATTGCTTCGTTACTTTAATATGTCTATGTGTTAAAGTAATCGTTTGGAAAATCGTTTAGGGCGACAGCTAAATAACGATTAGGCCATTCGTAGAAGATAGGATTCGATTATAGGGCGACAGCAAATAATCGATCCTCGCCGTTAGTAATCAATGAATTTTAGATCCCTGCGAGCGTTTAGGGCGACAGCAAACTCGCGAGCAGGCAGGAAAATTACTGCGATCTAGTCAGAATCACGTAGGAGCGATAGTTCATTATCTTAGCCGATAGCATCTAGCGGGATTCGAATCCCGAGCACGTTTTTATTATCTGAAAGCTTCGTACCAGTTTTAACGTGTTCTTCGAATCTCTAGTCGATTTAGGAGAAAGTATTAGGTTAAGTCATCATCAACTTGCGTATTTTCTTTAGGTTAAATATCGAATCGATTAGGTTATTACTAGTACTTGATCTGTTCTTGATCTGTTCGTTGTGTTCGATACTCGTTTACTCACTTTACTGCACTACAAACGATAGGTCCACTGCCTATCGCACGCCGGTGTTAGTAATTAGGTATTCGTTTTAATTATTACTTGTCGCACTTTCATACACGCACCACGTGTCGATCACTCATTTATCTCAAAATCCGTATCATTAAGAAAAAAGTGAATATAGAAGTCAGTCAAACACCATAATCATCCTAAATAGTGTGTAATCTACCAATATTAAAACAACACGAGAACCTAACTACATGAAAGTATGACTATCGTAACACATAAATTAATAATCAACGAAATAACTAGATTGTAGATAAACAAGCCTTTCAAAAAATAGCTACATAACAAATTTGAAAATTTTTGGAAAAAAAAAAAACCTTCAATGAAATGGCAATGGTACGGTGAGTTCTGTAGTGGACTCGTGGTATGCTTCCGTGGTTTTATGTGCTTTTTGTGTTTAGTTTTATTTTTATTATTAACTTTACCTAACTTCTATTAATTACAAAGTATTGAGCTTCCTAATTTTCGCGCCAACTAATTGCTTCTTGCTAAGAAATGGGTCAAATGAGTAAAAAGCCCAATATATGATCAAATTATTAAGAAATATAGTAGGTGGATGCATCTTACATGGATGAAATAAATAGTAGATTGATGGAATAAATAGTAGATGTATATATTTACATTGGTGGTTAAATAAGGATGTATAAGATGAGAATATAAATTAAATGCGATAATATTATGTAATATTTTTATTTTGTGGTTGTAATTTAATAAATTTGCCTATAAATAGACACATTGAGTTATATTGTAAAAAATATAAAAGTATTGAAATTAGTCATATTTCCGCTCACTAATTTTTTCTCTCTATAATTATATTCATAATGATCATAATATATATATATATATTAATCACAATAACATTTTTATAACACAATAAAATAATTAAAGAATGTGGCATAATCTCCACTCTTCTTCCTCACGAGTCACGACACCTGATAGAACAGTCAATGGGCCGGGGCAAGGCGGGCTGGCCCGCCGCCGCCAAAGCCCGCTGTTTGGCGGTCAAGGCCCGCGCGCCTTGATATATTTTTTTTAAAATTTTTTATTTAAACTTTTTAATATTATTTATATAATTATGATATTTAAATATACATTAATTATGTATTAATTAAGAAATATATCAGTAATTATTTAATTATATTATTTAAATATACATTAATTACGTATTAATTAATAAATGCATCATTAATTATAATAAAATCATTAATTAATTATCTAAATAAATATATATTTAATATATAAAATAAATTAATTAAAATATATTGCGGGCCAGCCCGCCACCACCCTCTTGGCCCGCGGCCCGCACGGGCTAGCTCGGGCGGGCCTTACAAATCCCAGCCCAGCCCGCCCCATAGCGGGCAGGCCCACGTGTCGCGGGCCATTTTGACAGGTCTAGTGTTGAAGCTATGAGCACACACACACACACATATATATATATATGTATATATATATGCCCATTTGTCCTGGCGGTCGGGGGGTCATGGACCCCCCGAGCCCTATGCATGTCCGTCCCTAGATGTAGCTTAAAGAAAGAACAGAGAGATAAAAGTATTAATTTACGATACAACTCCAAATTATATATCGTATTAAAATTTCATTATTAGAGCTAATTATATTAAATTTTTCCTCATAATAAACCAATCAAAATTTGGTGTGTGCAACTATTTTAAGAAGCCGCCCACATAGTTCACGAGGGAATGACGCAAATAGTATTATTTTGAATAGTGCTATTACAAAAGTAGATAACTCCCTCGCCCTTCCGACAAAAGGTCACGGGTTCGCTATGAATAACATCCAACATCGTCTTTTCAATGGACTAAATAAAGAAATTCAAATGCTTAAACTTGTATTCGAAGGAATAGATTGCAATGCGATTAGATAATGCTAAAAAATACGGCGTAGATCGTAACAGTCAACGTTAATGGGCTAAACTGTGGAAGTCTGAATTTTCGCCGGCTTAGCTGTCACTCGTAAGTTTGCAAGAAATAAATCCCATCCCACGTCAGCCATTTGCGCACTGCTTAATCACTTTATTTTAACCATCAAAGTAATTATTCATTAACCCCTCATATTAGCAATGTATAATGCTAGCACCCACAAAACTTGTAAGAACTAGTTTCGAACCCCAATTCAGCCTGACATGTTCACGTAGAATTTATTACTTACCGTCACCTCTATTATTTCAATTTCGTAATTATTAGAAAATAATTGAGCATCGAGATAATTTGCTCACAGTGAAGAAACATGGAGTGAAAAAAAAAAATTTTAGGACGATTCGCATGTAATAAAACCTAAAAACAAAAGTATAAGGACCTTTGTCTAAATAAAGAAAAGGAGGAGCAGAAACTTCGAGGAAATTTCCATCGTTTCGAATCTCAACCAATCTCGACCGTCCATTTCACGAGATCTGAAACCCTAAGGTCCACCTTGCGTCATATTATTTCATCCTTTTTGACAAGTCAAGAAAATTTCCCTGCCACGAAATCACGGCGAAATTGGCTCTCAAGAAGAGGATAATTGAACAGTCTATCGATCTCTGTATCGACATTTGCTCTTCATAGTTCCACCAATTTTGATATCCGAGTTCGACGACCGATGGGGGATTTTGATACGGCGAAATACGTTGGCTGGGAAGAGGTGTTTGCGTCGGGCGAGGAGGGGAAGCGCGAGGTTCGGTATTTTTTGAGGGATGCCTATGGGAAAGACGATTTGGTTATTGTCGGAAAGGAGAATAGTTGGAGGCACATGTCTTATCGCTTTGTGATGAAGGGGTTACCTAATTGTCATAAGAAGCTGAAGTGTCGTGGAGATGTTGTCGATTGGATTTATTCGGTTGTTTCAGGTAACTTTAGGATTCTGTGATGTAGCTTTTTCTTCTCTTTCTTCGCGGGGAAAGGATTTGATAATCTTATAGGCTTAAAATCGATTTGTTTTGTTCTTCCTCAATTCCTTCTCTGTGGATTCATGTTGGAATTCTTTGCTTTGGAGTCTAATTATCCTGTCTCTCTATTGCTTGTGCTTGTCTTTGTCTATTATTCCTCAGAAATTTGAGTTATGTTGGTGAATTTTTTTTTTTTCAAGATTGGTTCCAGAATTCGAAGCTGGGACGTGCTTTCTGAATTGGTTATCAGATCTCTTTTAATTTTTTGTTGGTAAAATTTCGTCTTTTAATTTTTTTTTGCATCAATGATATGCCAAGTAATTCTTTCCTATTGAGAACTTGCTTTATTTTCCCCTTCTGATAATACCTTACGGAAAAATAACTGCAGACGTGATTAATTCTTACCGGTCAAATTTCTTTGCGTACGTCTGTAGCTGGTGATATATTGATAAATATTTTATATATTGTTTAACAATACACGGGTGCGTTTTCTAGTAAATTATTTCCCTCTCGTGTTTGCCAGGAAATCAACCCAGTGGATCCGTTGGGGACAAATTAAAAATATACCGCAGTAAGGTTAGCTCAAAGCAATTTTTTTTCCCTATGTTCTATGCATTTGAGGTGCTGAAGTTTATCTTTCTTAAGAAAGTGTCTTACTCAATCATAGGATGTCAAATGCAGAACGTAGGTCGGTGCATCGATGACATCCGGTGGTTAGGTTCACCATGGGCTCGCCGAAAGAAACAAAGACATTATAAGTCGTTCTGTCGCAATGGAGTTGTAATATCTGTAAGTATTTGCCTGCATTGCACTATATAACTGTTTCCGGTGATATTAAGCTTACAATTTTTGTTCGATTAGATGCTCATATAGCGTCATCATTTCCCTGCCTCGCAGACGCAAGATTTTGTATATGTTTTGGCTGAAGGAGGCGAAAGGCTTGTTGCATACATAGAGGACTTGTACGAAGATTCCCGAGGAAACAAAATGGTTGTTGTACGATGGTTTCACAAATCTGATGAGGTTGGCTTTATATCATCTCATAAATCAAGTGATAGAGAGATTTTCTATTCTCTTTGTCTTCAAGATCTCAAGGTCGAATGCATTGATGGACTGGCAACTATCCTCAGTCCGGAGCATTATGAAAAGTACTTCAGCAAAGCAGCAACGATGGGGTTAATGCCTCTTGTATGCTTAAGAATGTTCGATAATGATGAAGTCAAGCAATTTGACATCACAACTATCAAGGGATACTGGAAACAAGAGATTTTGAGGAAAGCTTCTTCATCAGTAAATGAATCCTCCGATGACGATTTAATGGTGAATGGAACCATTAGTGATGCAGTTGGAGATAGACGGAAGAAAAGGATTCGATGCGAGTCATACCCTAACCATATTGTTAGAGTTGTTAGTCCCGATAACACAGAAGAAGGCCTTCAGGTTCAAAGTTGTAAAGAAAATTTTCTGAATTTTCCCTCTGCTTTGCCAGATGATACTTCATCATCGTCCTCATTTCAATGTTTAACTATTGGTTGCCAAGTTGAGGTCCTCTCTCAAGATAGTGGCATTAGGGGTTGTTGGTTTAGGGGACTGATTGTTAAGAGGATAAAAAACAAGGTGAAAGTACGCTATCAAGATCTCAGAGATGCAATTGACAGTACAAAGTATGTAGAGGTAAAATGACAGTTCCTTTTTCATTCGTCGTTCTGGTGCATTTTTTGTATATAAACCATACTCATTTTACACTTTAGGAGTGGATCTCAGCATTTCGTGTGGCATTACCTGATGAACATGGAATACGGGTCCTTGGAAGAAGAGTGGTCAGACCCTGTCGATTATCAGACAAGGTCAAAGGTTCGTACGAGGTTGATGCTGGTAGCATAATTGATGCTTGGTGGCATGATGGTTGGTGGGAAGGAATCGTCGTGAAGAAAGAATGTGACAAGAGGCTAATTGTCTATTTCCCAGGTGTGTTTTTGTGTTTGCTTGATTAGAATATGTTAATTTTTGCATGTATATACAGCTACTTTCAACTTTTTTTGGCATAAACTATCTGCTCAGTATGATTTTCCATTTATTTGCAGGGGAAAGGCAAGAGGCGATATTCAGTTACGGTGATTTGAGACACTCAATGGAATGGGTTGACAACAGTTGGCAAAATTTCAAGAAAAGGCCAGAACTTGTCCTGAAGCTATCTGGGCATGGAGCAGATGCTGAAGCAAACAAAAGTTCAAACTCCAATCCTGAGAATGCTGAAAAAGATCCATTTTCTCTAAAACGGCCTCGAAATGTGATTAAAATACGTCTCTCCAAAGATGGCATTAGCAACTTACTGAAAGTAAATGTCATGAGAGATCTTCGAAACGACGAGCTTCTCTCTCGTCTGAGATGGAGATCTTCTGGGAAGAAGAGAACGAATCGAAGGCCTGTCCACACATTGCAAGGTGAAGCTAATAGTGCGAGTCAGTGTCAAGAAAAGGGATTGTCAATGAAATTTTACGTTGACTCATCTGTAATGTTTGACACAGACAATTGCAAATACGCTGGTGATCCTCGCTTTGCTGTCACAAACTTGGTGATGTCTCAGTGATGTTTCTTTTTGTCTTCTTTCTTATCTCTCTCTTTGTAAGTATATCTTTAAGTTAATGAATGAGTAGGTAATAGTTATCTTTCCTTTTCTCATCTGACTTGAGTTTTAGGAGAAGAGCCTAGCTTGAGAAGTGAACCATGTCTCATTGTATTATTGTATGTGTTGTATAAAATCATCCAAAATTCAAATTGATATATAAAGTCAACGTGAGGTGCTATCAGAAATAGAGAATTGTGGATAAAAGGAGAAAAATAATAGCTGATTGTTTACATGATAAATTGAAATTTGAAAGCCTTTCATATTTATTTTATCAATAACAGTTTTGTTTGGTCATTCTAAATTCAGTTATTACAAAAATAAGGCCAAGGGGGAATTGGGTCCGAACTGGGCTCGCGCTTTTCCATTTTGCTTTTTCAATTTTCTGATTTCCACTCTTTATATAGCTCTATAATCTATTCCTTTCCATGTTGCATACGTAATATACTTTTTTTTTCCTGCCCCCGACTTCGAATCTGAGGAGAGCCGACGTGAACACTTATTCTACGGTAAACCGTTTTGTCTTCTTTGCTTCGTTTTCTGTAATCGCACTTCGATCTTTCAAATCTGTTCAGATTTGGCGCTTTTTGGGCGCTCAGGTGATCGCTATTTCGCGGATCTATTTTTTCTTTTTGTTGGAGTTTGAAATAATAGTTAAGCTCGATTCGGTTCTGTCTGCGGTCTAACATGCGATTTGTAACTATGTAGTTAACACATTCAAGGTTGGTTAATAGATCTTTCTTCGGATGCTATGGCACAATTATATTTGAAAATATAGGGTAACTTTTGTGGTGTGAGGGGTCTTTTTCTTGTTTTCTGGTCTATTTATGTGCCAGCCTTATAATGAAATGCAGTTTAATATGCAGTCCTTTGTGTGAGATCGAAGTATCAGATCAGTGTGGGTCATAACTTTTTTCCTTGCTGAACTTGAAAAAAAGCAGTTTTTATTGTTCGCACAAGTGTTCTTGATGAAATTTTGATTTACAGGGTTAGTGGCTTACTGATTTTGTCTGCAAAATGGCGATGGTGGACGAGCCACTCTATCCTATTGCTGTACTAATAGACGAGTTAAAGAACGATGACATTCAACTACGGTTGAATTCCATACGGCGACTTTCCACCATCGCTCGTGCTCTTGGTGAGGAGAGGACTAGGAAAGAATTGATCCCATTCCTTAGTGAGAACAATGATGACGATGATGAGGTGTTGCTTGCTATGGCTGAAGAGTTGGGAGTGTTCATTCCATATGTAGGAGGGGTGGAGCATGCTCATGTGTTGCTTCCTCCACTTGAAACCCTTTGTACTGTGGAAGAGACCTGTGTGAGGGACAAAGCCGTGGAGGCTTTGTGCAGAGTTGGATCACAGATGAGGGAAAGTGACTTAGTTGACTCGTTTATTCCTCTTGTCAAGGTGTGGCATCATCTTGATTGCAACTTCAAAATTTCTCTCTAGTAATTCCGTTGCATGCTAAAATAATGGATGTCTTCATTTCAATAAATAGAAGGTGCTGGTGCTTCTTCATCAAAGCACTAGCTCACGGTTTTTAAGTTTGATATCTCCTATTTATATAATTGTAGAGGCTGGCAGCTGGTGAATGGTTTACAGCTCGAGTTTCAGCCTGTGGACTTTTCCATATTGCTTATCCAAGTGCCCCGGACATGCTTAAGACAGAACTGAGGTCAATCTATGGACAATTGTGTCAAGACGATATGCCAATGGTTAGAAGAGCTGCTGGTACCAATTTGGGGAAATTTGCTGCAACTGTGGAATCTACTTTTCTTAGGGCTGACATCATGGCTGTGTTTGAGGATCTTACACAAGATGGTAGGTGCATTGCTGATATTTTGCTATGATTGTGTAATTTGTCCACAAAGAAAGGCAATGAAGAGATATAACTAGAAAATGTGAGGCGGGATACTGTAATCGCAAATTATCGAGTTGGCAATGCATTACAATTAGAAAACTTAATTTGTATATACTAGGAAGGAGTTTTGGAGAAGCCTTATAAGGCAGGAAACTTACATGAGGTCGTAAATTGCAAGCTAAAATCAATCTGATTTATTTCCCTTCGCAGATCAGGATTCTGTTCGCTTACTAGCTGTTGAGAGCTGTGCTACTCTTGGAAAGTTGTTGGAGCCTCAAGATTGTGTTACACATATTCTTCCTGTAGTTGTCAGCTTCTCTCAGGTACGATCTCTATCTCATTTTTATCTGATATTTCTTCCTGAACGTGCTACAACATCGATATTGTTTGATTGGCTTGCTATTTGCGTCTTGTATTAAAAGGATAAGTCTTGGCGTGTTCGCCACATGGTTGCCAACCAGTTGTACGAGCTGTGTGAAGCTGTGGGACCTGAACCTACTAGGTACCTTTCGTGGACCGAGCTATTAACTATTTCTTTGTAGATTATAAGCTGGTTTGTCTTTCTTTGTTGAGCTTGTGTAGTTACGAAGAATTTGGGAATCTATGATTTTCTGATCTGTTTGATGTCAGTAATGCCCAAAGTATGATGATATCAATTTCCGTGGATGTGTTAATTGGCTGAATTTCAACCTGGGTATCCTAGCTATTGCCTCCTTTATCTCATTGTTAAATGATTGTTCGTGGTAGACTGATTGAAGTACAAACTACTAATGTGATTCTACGACTCTCCAGTTCATTCCAACTGAAGTTTTGTGTGATTATGTTCTTGAAGGACGGACTTGGTACCTGCTTATGTGCGCCTACTTCGCGACAATGAAGCAGAAGTGCGAATAGCAGCTGCAGGAAAAGTCACGAAATTTTACCGGATTCTTAGTCTTGAGCTTGCTGTTCAGAATATCCTTCCCTGTGTTAAGGTAGCATCCGTTCCGTTTAAAATTAAGCTTCAGCTTATCAGGAATATATAGTTTTGTAAGAACTACTTAATCCTTCAGTGGGCACCCTAACAAAACCCTTCTTGTATTGATTGCTTCCAGGAATTGTCTTCTGATTCTTCTCAGCATGTGAGATCTGCTTTGGCCTCGGTGATCATGGGAATGGCTCCAATTTTGGGGAAGGTAAGTTCATAATTTTCCTGCAACAGATTGAAATTAGTACTGTTATGCAAATATTTATAATAAGAATGCATATTTATACAAGTGGTATGAAAATATCTCCCTGACTCGATCATCATTAATTATAATCGAATATGTTGGACCAGTTGATATAGTTCAATTTTTTTCTTGCCTTTTCTTTCTTGTAATTCTACATCCCAATCACTGCCTAACACAGAATTTTCCCTCCACTTTATAATGTAGGATTTAACCATTGAACAACTTCTCCCAATATTCCTTTCCCTTTTGAAAGACGAATTCCCTGATGTTCGCCTCAATATTATTAGCAAGCTGGATCAAGTCAACCAGGTCTGAGGCGTTTCATTCGATTGATACTGTTTTATCAGTGCTTGAATTCTAATCTATGCAAACTGATTCCATCTTTGGTCAACATGCAGGTTATTGGGATTGATTTGCTCTCTCAATCTTTATTGCCAGCTATTGTTGAATTGGCAGAGGATAAGCATTGGAGGGTTCGCCTTGCAATCATAGAATATATTCCTCTCTTGGCTAGTCAACTTGGCGTTGGATTTTTTGATGATAAGCTTGGCGCTCTTTGCATGCAGTGGCTACAAGACAAAGCAAGTATTTGTTTATGGACTCACCTCATATAATATTTGAAAGAAATTTTACAACTTTTCTCTGGATTTTTTTTTTGACTGGGATGGGAAATTTCCGTATGAATCAAACCCTTTGTACAGGTTTACTCTATCCGAGACGCGGCGGCTACCAACTTGAAAAGACTTGCTGAAGAATTTGGACCAGACTGGGCAATGCAACATATAGCTGATCAGGTTTGTCGTATAAATTAAGAATTTATTAATTTTTATAACAGTTGATACGATACCATGAGGTCTTTATTCCTCCGTACATTTTCTTTGCAGGTCCTGGATATGGTAAACAATCCACACTATCTGTATAGAATGACTGTTCTTCGTGCCATTTCACTACTGGCTCCTGTAATGGGCTCAGAGATAACATGCTCTAAACTATTGCCTGTGATTATTACTGCATCAAAGGACAAGTAAACTCTCTCTCCCTCTCTCTTTCTCTCCATCCCCCTCTCCCTCTCTCTCACGCACACAAATGCGAAAGTGCTTAAGCAAAATAAAATCTGAAGATGTTTGTTTAAGTGCATGTATTGTTTGCATTTTTTTTTCTCCAGGGTGCCCAATATCAAGTTTAATGTGGCTAAGGTGTTGCAATCCATGATCCCCATTGTTGATCAATCCGTGAGTATATAATATATTTATATATAGCTAAAATATCTACTCATTCTTCTCCCTCTTTTCTTGTTTTTTTAACCTCTAATGTATATAGGTTGTGGAGAACACAATTAGGCCGAGTTTGGTAGACCTTGCGGAAGACCCCGACGTTGATGTTCGTTTTTTTGCCAATGAGGCCCTTCAATCCATTGATCACGCGACGATGATGTCGAGTTAAGCAAATTTTTTTTTCCCTTCTAATTTGTCAATGAGGCGCTTCAATCCATTGCTCGTAAAGCAGACTCTACTGAATCCTCCTAATGATCTAATGTTGTAGCTACTCATCTCACAGTTTGAATCTTGAGTGATTTTTATTTTGGTTTATTTATCATTTAAATTTATATGAGCAAGCAAATACCAGCATGTTGGTTCATTTCAAACGTTTTGTTGATATTTAGGTAACCTGGATAATTTAGTTCAATGGATGCCGTTACTATGTCAAACTTAACAGGTAATGATTAATTTATGCCCCGTGAAAGTCAATATATTCTGAAAAGAAGAAAAACTGAACTCTCGTAGAAAGTCTTATCACAAGGTGCATTCCATGTTAGTGCCTATCTATCTATTATATAAAAGGTCTAGAGTGGCTTACATACGTCGATTTGATCTGTCATTTTATTTGCAGTTTAATCCATTTATTTGTAATTTAATTTGATAACAGTATTTATGCTCCAACACATTAGTTTTTATTTTATATGTTTAAATAGTTCATCTATCAAATATTAAATTTTATAATATCAAAATTGAAGTAGCATAAGTATATTTTTCAAAGAACATGCATAAAGCGAAGTACTAGTATAATAATTAATTAACAAAAGCTATGACTTTGTTTTACGCAAGACCAGCCTTTCACGGTTTAAAATTAGAATATAAATATCTAGAGAGAATGGCTTTAATTCAGAGACCAAACGTACAAAACAACTGCAAATATGTTTAATCTGTCAATCGGGTGTTCACCGACGAAGAGCACGAGGCTTTCTCCCGTGAACGTAGATATGACTAATCGTAAGTTTGAAGGGTTTGGTTTCAAAATCAAACTCTATGATATAGCATACTGTGTTGAGTGAGCTCGTGACATCTTCACATATAAGGTATGTAAATGGATGGATTACACTTTTGAAATTCTTCATTATCGAATTTCGTAGTATGTGTAGACTTACATGCAGTCAAAATTTAGCCTCATTGGTAGCCAAAGTCGCCTCATCATCAACCATGAGTACAAGATTCGACCCACACTCTCGGATTTAATGGGTGCAAATTAGGGGAATTAACTCTTCAAACATACAAAAGAATAATATCGTTTGACTGTGCTAGAGCATTCAAGAGCCATCGTCTGAAACTTAATAGGGATTTAAATTAGATTCATACTCCCAACAACATTACATGATTTCAATCAATTACAACCACTTGTTGTAGGCTCTTCAAATTTAAAACTCAACTACTATACATACTACAACAATACCAACACTTGTCAAATTCGCATTAACTCGGCGCACTCAATCAACACAACACACAAACACAACCCATGTGTAGTAGTGGGACCCAACCAAATTCACGAGACAAGCACACAACAAATACACTTAACCTAACAACCTTCGTCTGTCTCTTCACCCACTCAATTCAAGTCCCCCCACAACAAACCACATGCATAACACCCCAAACAAGGACCTAAAAAGAAACCCTCAACAATCATTGGGCCAAAACGAAATTACCCCATTCTTCAGGTCGTACCCGACCCTCGTCCCCTGCTGCTGGACGTTCCCGATGATCCCCAATCCCGACGAAGTCGGCGCAAACGCGAAGCAGAACGTCCCCTTATCGTCCACGGGAATCAAATAATTCTTCGCCGGGAGCGCCAATTCCGAGCTCCCGTTCCCGAACCTAAACGCCACCGTCGGCACCTCCACGCTCCTCCGCCCGCTCAAATCGTAGCACGTGTCGAACAGCGCCACGCCGTCCGCACGCCCCAGCGATCCCGTCCCCCTCTTAAAGGCGTCCCGCAAAGGCTCGTACGCCTCCGTCGGCAGCCTCGTCACCGCCGTCCCCGAGTCCAGAATCACCCCTCCCTCCCCGTTCTCCCCGACAGCAAACACCGAGGGCAAAATCGTCAATTCCACTCCCCCGACCCTGATCCCCCTCAGGTCCACGTAGTAGAACGTGTCCAGTTTAGGGTTCTTCACCATGCCAGCCACTGTCGCCGGCCGGCCCGAGCCCGGACCGCGGGCCGGGCTCGGGCCGAAGTCGAGGGTGGACGCGGCGTCGGAGTCGCGGTCGACGAGGCAGTAGGAGAAGGAGTTGGCCCCGACCTGGCGTTTGGACATAATCACGTTCAACATAGTGGATGATTTAGTCAAATTCTATTTTAGTAGGGAAAAGAAAATGAAACCGAAAAGGAAAAGTATTGTCATGTTTGATTGATTGAAGAATCCCTAAGGAAAAGAAAAGAAAACAAAATATAGTTAAGTCTAGACCTAAAATTAAGGAAAACCAATTTCCTCACCAAATGGCGAGAGAAAAAACTTACTAAAATCACTTTCTCTCATATTTTCTTTTCCACACTACTTTTTCTTCGAACCAAGCAACAGAGTTAGTGGTCTAATTAGGGGTTACTGTCTAAGTTAGTCTCTTAGTGGAGCAATGGGTAGTTAATTTTCTATTCCTATAAATATTGATGTAATGGTCAAGCAAGCAATCAAAATTTACTTCCCCAAACACTATCACCTGACGGGGGAAGGAGAGCGGGCCACCGCCGAGCCCGAGTAGGCCCGCGGCGCCGACGAATAGGCCCTCGTTGTTGTGGCCGCAGCCGATGGCGACTCCGGCGACTTTTCCGGCGGGGTCGCCGGAGCCGGCACCGGAGAAGGTGATGGTCTCTCGGACGAAGTCGCCGACGGTGTAGGAGCCGTCGCCGTAGGAGACCTCGTAGAGGCACGTGTCGTTTCGGCACTCGGAGACGTCGAGCGACTGGCACTCGCGGGTCCCGCACCCGAGTGGGGAGAAGGTGGCGGACTTGAGCGGGTCGAAGATGGGGTCCACCTGCTGATAGCAGTCGGCGCACGGCGAGCACTGAACCCAGCTCACGTCGCTGCCCGTGTCGAGGACCATGTACGACTGCTGGGCCGACGGCTGCCCTATCCCGATTCGCGTGAAGTACTCTCCGCTTCCCTGGCTTGTACCTTTGAAATTGATGATGGGAATCGAATCACAGTTTGAGTCGAGGAGATAACAAGAAAAAAAGGACAACTCAAACCTAAGAATTAAGCAAATTAGGGACATTATACGTCGGAAACCTTGCGCTTGGTATGCGAAATTCGGTGTGGAAAAGAAAAGAAAATGTGTTATGGTACGACATGAAAAGCTTAATGCATGATGATACGATGCGCATTATTACATATTCCTTTTCTGTTCTGCTTTGGATTCCGCATACCAAACGGATATTAGATTTTTTCACAAAATTGCTTAATTTTACAAGTTATTGTTCGTATAATATCGCTCATGAGCCATGTATTGTAGGTCAGAACACTAGAATTTGGAGCAAAATTAAAGAGGCGATGTTTAATGTCCCTAAATTACTTAATTTTAAAATTGTCGGTATAATACTAACCTTAAAATTTGCTGTGCATCAAATTATAGATGCAAAAACCATGTCAAAGTGAACTTCACACACACGCACAAACCTTGAGCTAAATTCTGTGTTGAAGGGACGGACATAAAACAAATTTCAGGCATTCAAGATTCCTTTTTAATCCCCAAAATTTAGTGACAACTTGGTTAGTGCTAGAAGATGGAGGAGACAAAAATCCTCTCAGCTCAAACGAACTCTCAAGCATAGAGCTCAACTTTAGTGAACAAGCCCACATAAAATTCAGACGCTATTGATTATTATTATTACCTGAAATGACGGGCACTTGTAATTTTTCATCGTCCAATTCAGCTTCGACGGGTTTCAGATCTGCCCTTCTGATGCCGAACGTTTTCAGATCTATCCGAGTTTGGATCGATTCGACCCGAGCCGAGTCGCGGGCTAAGCGGGTCAATGTGAGGGCTTTGTAGTCTTTTTCTTCGGGCCCGCCGTGTACGGACACGCGGGAATGCAGCTGAAAGGCGAAAGGTTTCGGCGAGGTCTGGCGTTGTACCTTTTGCTTCGAGGGTAGTACGTTCTGGGCTGAGCTCTTGGAGAACAAAGCCCGCGTTTTTGAGATTGTGGAGGAAACTTCGAGGACGGTGGTTCTTGAAAGTACTTGAGTGTTGCAGAAAATGGAGATGAATGCGAAGAGAGTGTAGAGGTTTGCGATAAATTTCGCCATTTTTCTTTGATCTTTCTTGGGAAGGAAAAGGACTGATATCTGTGAATTGAATTGAATCTCCTTGTGATGTGTGGTGGTGTTAAATAGATGGAGGAGGAGATTGAATTATTTTACTTACCCAAAGAGAAAGGACGAAAATAATAAAAGATAGATAGATAGATGGGGTTGTATTGTAATGAAGGGAGCTTTGAATGATGGGATGGTGTGACAAAATTTAATGTTTTTCTTTTTTTTTTTTGTATTTAGTTAAGATACTTTGTTCTTAGATTTGCAGTAAGATTTTGATGGGAGTGTATCGAGTGTTGTAATAAATGGTTTCACTCGCTTTGCATGAGTTTTTTTTGGGTGGATTAGTGTCGCTCTCATGTAAAGAGAGTCTTGTCCGAGTCATATTATTGTTTTGTGAAAATAATTATTCTAGTTGGATTGTAAAAGTATGTGATTTCATTGGCTTGTTGCTTTCTCTTTTGTCTATTATTTTTATTTTTACGAGTGTTGAAGGAAAAATTTGATGTAAAGCAATATCTTATACGAAGTCCTGCTTTATACGGATGGTTAGACATTGAATGAGTGAGTTTCGAAGACCAAGTATGATTATAGTATGAGCTTTTTGGGCAACTCGTTATTATTATTTGTCATCATTTTATTTATATATTTTTTTATTTCTTCAATCCATTGTGCAAGAACTTGTGCAACTTGCGAAATCATTGCCGTTGTCAATGGCTTGAATACCATAAAGTTGTTGAAGCTCAAGGAGTCGTTTCTTTAGAGTAGATGACATAACTCAAGGGAAGTTGCTATTAATAAAACGTCATTTGGTACGATTATTATTAGTAGTACTATAATAAAGGAAAGTTTAGGGTTAAATACCAAAAATATGTATAAAAAAGTATCAAATCATTCCATTGTCAATATTTTTATATGTAGGTACATAGTATAATAAATTTTTACAGATATGTACTCGATTAGCTAGATACATCATCTATACATACCATAAAGAAATGTATTGCTTTACATAATACATTGAGAAAGGTATGTAATGCTTAAAGAGATACCACACAACATAATTAGGTATTAGGTACCTCACAAACAAGTAACATGGTACGTAATACGCATACAAAGATATTAAATGATAGTAAAATGGCTTTGTATTTGTCATCAATCAATACTAAATTAGTACGTACATATTGTCATATCCTCACAAGGATATCCGCATTTTAAAATTATTTCATCGAAAAAAATTTAAAAAATTTAAGGACCGTAGCCAAGAACCGAAGGAGCAAGCTTGACCAAAACCCTAAGTGAGCTAGGAACAAACTTCCTAGCAAATAAATAGCACAAATTCGTCACATTCCCATTGTAAACGCACTCCGACCCGAACCGTATATAATTCAGAAGCTCGACGTTTACGTCTATCCACCCGAACCTCCTGGGGTGGGGCCCACCGCGCGACCAATCGACCCAAGTGACGCTCCGATTCGAGTTATCGCTCGGGGAAACGATATTCACCAAAGTCGGGAAATAATGCTCGTCGTTGTAGCAAGGCATGTGGCAAAATTCTCGAAAAATTCCGTAATATTTCGAGTCGGATGTAATTGTTAATGCAATATTGCGATCGATTTCGAACCACTGTGACCCTTTCCTCCACTGCTCGATCGTTACGTTGGGCCACATTTTCCCATTGTATCGGCCCCGCCCGAGCTTCCGCGGGTCGTCGAACGAGCCCAAGAAGCTTTGCTTGGAGTTCGTAAGGTATTCGTAGATTGTGGTGAAGTTGAAGACGGGGAAGCACGAATCGGAGAGAAGAATGAACCTTTGGTTCGACGGGTCGTCTAAGAGCGCTTTCGCTAAAAGCCGTCTTTCGGCGTCGATCATCGACATCGTGCCCCAGTAGACGGGCTGAATTTTAATATGACAAGTTAAAATAAGCGGAAATTATTTATTTATTTTTTTCACGAGGCTACAAAAAGATTTCAATGTGTGTTGGTCATATGCATTGCTGTAAAAATTGCCTAGACAGCCAATTAATCTGTAGAATTGATTAATCGACGACTAATCCATTTAGTGCACCGATTAAATGGATTAATCGACGATCAGTTCATTTTGTTTAAAAAATATTAAATATCCATATTCTTATAAAGAGCCTGATAAAACTGTAAAATTTATCTGTCAATTTGATAGATTTAGATACCATTTACCCTCTATATTTTTATGTTAGTACGATTTATCCTTAAATTAAAATTAATAAGTAACTTAACTATTATTTTAAAATGTTTAAAATATAAAATAATTTTTGCACAAACACGTGTTTGCTAGGAATGAATGTACTAATGTTGCATCGTTGGGGTTGATATTACTTATTTAGAATATTCAGATAAATTCGATACACCTTTACCTTGGTCGAATATTTGCATATTTAATACTACGGAAAACAAAAATAATGAAAAAGAAAGGTACACTATTTAATTTTCATCTAGAAACCACCCGAGCCGTCCCGGGCGCCCAACTAGTGGCTAGAGCGAATTTTTTACAACATTGACATATGATACTGAAACTGCTTGAATTATTATACCTTTGTTTGTTACATTGAATTGTAACATGATTTTTTGGATTGAATCACAATTAATCGATCAAACGACATGGCTATGTTAAACGTACCTAAGAACGAAGTTCAAATAGTTAAGCGTAAAAAGTCGTAAGGAGTCGAGGAAAAACTCACCTGGCTTGGAATCCTCCGTCCATAAAAAGCAGAGGTGGGAGGAATCTCAGACGAATCGTTGTAAGAAGGATGAGTATGGACGTAAATCGAATACTTTCCTTCGTTCCCTTTGAAAAACATATCCCAAAGAGGATAAAGAGGCAATGGGCCCGGCGTTAAGAACAAAAAGGCCAACTTGGGCACATTATTCTTCTTCTCGGTTTTTATAACTTGGGACGACGATGATGCTCTCATTAACAATTCATCGTCGCTCATATTGTAGTTTCGTACTGATATTATCGTCTTATTCGGCGTTGCAATGGAGTAACCTGTTGCTGAAGAAGACAACGTGGTGGTGGTGAAAATTGTCTTGAAAAATGTGGTCAGAAAAAAGCCAACTGATATCCCTGTAATGAAAAGTAGTAAATAGAACAAACTGAAGTTGGAGTTTGGCATTGTTTTTGAGGGTTTTGTGAGCTCATGAAAATGAGAGTTTTCTTGGCATTAAATTTAATTGCGTGAGAGGAGAACTCAGGCCTAGGTTTTATGTAAGGAAGGAGAGAAGTTTTCAAATAAATTAGAACGTACGTTTTCGTGCATGCATGTGCTGGATTGAAACTATCATAAATATAAATCATGTTTGACAAAGTCAAATAGAAAAAGAAATGGGTGGAGTGTTTTATTAGATCATCTTATAATGTTCCATGCCCATATAGTATAGACCTTATTGCCTGGTGGTCAAAATTGGGCTGTATTAATTTCTTTTGAATTAAAATATGTCTCACGTGCCAACTCATACAATAATCCTTCCGTGTGAGATAATTGTTGTGCCCCTTTTTATTACGAAAGTTCGAACTCCATATTATGCCTCTCTTAAAGCCATGTTTGTCCTGAAGAAAGCTTATACATAGTAAACCAATTCAACTATTTGAATGTCCAAATTAACTGAAACTGAAATATCAAGAGGTGGAGCCTAATGCTATGATGATAACGAGCTTCATGATCAAACTGTTGGCGTTCTTTTCAATCACTTTTGTGGGAAGTTGACGTTTCTCATCATTTGTTTGTCGTACTAGAAAGATTTCGGACAATAGTGCGTGAATTATGTCCGAATATTACATGCAAGTCAAGTCAATGGATTAATTAATACATCAAGTTTAGGGAAGTCAATAAGTATCTAACCTTGATACATTATATTTTTGCTAAAATTAAAATTGAAGATAGGTTGGCTTTTTGAGTATTTGGCGCATATAAACTTGTCCTAGGACTGTCTCGATGTCGTAGTTTGTAGGCTATTGTATCAGCCTTCAAGTAGTACAAAACGCCAATCGGTTAAAAGATTGTTTTGCTGATATTTAATTGTGAGGTATTACAAGGGACAATAACATCATCACATACATAATCGAAAATAAACAAATATAATGCATGTAGAATAATCTCAACATAATTTGAATATATTTCGCTTCTCGGGGTTCATTTTCAACCTTCCTCTCAGTCACTCTGCCATCTGAGCACTTTCCACATGATAAATAAACCGTCTAAACCATGGGTTAATTTAAATTATCAAATGTACCGTAAAAACGGTGTGTAACTTTTTTTATTGGACATTCAGGCACTCATTAAGTTATAGCAATGACCAGTTGACATAGATAAGTAAGAAGTAGGAAGACTGGTATTATTCCACTTATAATCTAATCAATTCAGAGATTATTTTGCAGCAGCTTGCCATGCACCTTACATTCTTCCCCATAACTTCTTTTTTTTTTAAACTATTTTTTTTCTGAACCTGCCAAGTGCCACCAGCTTTCTCCTAAAAAAAAAGTGTTCATCCAGTTACTGCTACAATTCACGTTTGACCCGCCGGTTTATGTTTAGTAAAAATCTCTAACCATATCCGAATCGTGGTAATCATGATTACAGTTACGATTTGAAACTGGCCGAGCTAGTTACAGTTTTGAACCGGTTATAAACCGTCGGTTTACGATTAGGAAAATGAACAACTGTAACCGAACCTTCGTAACTGAGGGTTTTGGTTACAGTTTTTCAAATCTTATGAACACCTCTACTTACAAATACAAATTGCCACCATAATCTCATCAGGTTAAATTCACCCTTCATTCAGAACTAATAGTCGAAACTGTTCAAAGCCACAGCAAAGATCAATAGTCAATCAAGGGAACAAAGCAGAATCGAACAACGTACACATGCTTCCAGAGATGATATCATGAACCAATTCACTGAACCCAACTGGAAAAAACCCACAGTTAAATCATAATAATGTGAAAGAGGAAATAAATAAACGAAAGAAAACAATCCAATACTTCACTTAACCATATGCTACTGTTCTTTAGTAGTTTGAACAACCAAAGTAACGGTGCAAGGACAGAGTAACTAAGAATATCCATGTAATGTAATCTTTCCAACTGCTATTTCTCCTTGGTATGGGGTCAAAACTAACACTAAACGCTCACAACTCGCCGCGCATGAACCTAATCGCAATCCACCAGAAATAAATAAACCAAAGTGACTACATAAACAAAGCAGGAAAACGTAACTGTAATCAGCAAGCTAGCTCATAAAACCTCCACCACCATAATTTCCAGACGTATTAGGTTGAGTATGAGACGAAACCTGTCCGAGATGAGGATGCCCTTGCATGTACGCCGCGGGTTGCTGACTCATAGCGGGGCCCACCGCCATCTGTTGCTGCTGAGGTTGTTGTGGTGGTGGAATCTGAAGCATTTGTTGTTGTTGATGAATCTGCATCATCTGAGGCTTTTCATTCTGCTGAGGTTGTTGTAGTTGGCCCTGAACAAGATGTTGGTCGGGTTGCGGCTTAAACACGACCATGTCCTGGAGATCGAAGGCGGTTACGTTCGTGGACGGATAACAAGAATTTCTAACCAATCTATTGCAATAAAACACATCAAATCTATCTGTGCACCCAATACGCATGCCGAACAAACATGAAGTTCCACGACCGAGGACGATGAAAGTAGCAAAAAGAAATCCAATGACTCAAAAGTTATGACATGAATTAGTAACATAGGCGGTTCCGTTTACCCATAAAGATCCAATATTCAGATTTTTTTGTAGCGTAACTCCAAAATTACAGTAACATATCGGAACATTCATTACAAAAAACAAATTACGACAAACTACGATAAAGAAGCATTAATAATACGATAAAGTTACTACAAAATATGATATGAGAATTTACGAAAAATGCTCTGCGGCGTATATGATGGATATGCTTCCAACTTCAAAGGTTTTTCTTTTACATAATGTTGCATTACATATTATGCGCACATTTATATTAATAGATATAATTACGGAATAGGTCAACTACCCATACCCATGCTGATGGAATTTCCCGCCCCAATAACTTTGGAATCCAACAGAATGGTTCATCACGAGAATTATGCCACTACATATAAATGTTATAACGTACAAACATTCTATACATCAACCATAGTTCTTTAGGGAGCCTCAAAATGAGACACGTTTATAACTTTACGTTTTATATCTTGCAAATATGTTGAAAGTTATCTAATATATAATGATTGTTTTGATGTAAACTGAAACAACTTATTTTCGGAGTAACATTTTCGAAGAGCCCTTCACCAGCTGATATTAATGAGAATGACTTGTTTCTGAAACTAATACTTTTCAAATGCGCCTTACTGAAGGAATCAAAATCGCTAATGCTACGAAGATGCTTAAAAATGTTTGCTAGCAATACAAGTTCAGTAGCAAGTGCAAAGAGAAGTTCCTCAAAGTCGAATTTGGTCAAAACGTCGATGTAACGATAAATAACGACTGAATGTACTCTATATTTATATGTTATCAAATTATATTATCGACGAACTTTACCTTTCGATGAAACGGATTTTAAAAATGTATTTGAATCCATCAAATTTGATCAGCCATCAACGAGTAGTTCTAGTGTGGGAAGCTAAAGTAGCTCCTAATAAAAGTGCGATCAAGTGGTTATTCTAGTTTAGCTAATGAAGAACTTGTTATTCTTAGATCTTGGGCTCTGAAATTAGCAGATTATACATTCAATTGGTGAAGAAAGTCCCTCCCCATCAGAACCAAGATGTTTAGCTAAGTGATTCGTGACATTATAGAAATGCCGCTTACCCGAGGAAAATCTAATTGGTTGAAGATAAGTGGCAAGCTTCAAAAAATCATCAACGGCCCCTCAACACATAAGATTCTCCGCATTTACTGTGTTTTAATGATAACTTTGCCGCCAAAACTGCTAGGGAAGGCAATCTACTAATTTAATAGCTATTTTCGATATTTCTTTAAATAATTGTTCGCTATATTGTTTGCTATTATCTTGAATATTGCACAACGTATTTCTAAGCACATAATCTTTAAGTTTCATGATTTTAATTTGAGAATTGCTTATGAAGTAATATTATGTGTAGAGGCCATTTATCAAAGTTCAACTCAAGCCAAAAATCTAATAGGATCACGAATTCATATTGGAAAAACAGCATGGAGATCATAGCTTCCATATGTTTATTCCTATATGTTCCAATTTTATAAGTTATAGTATAAAAAAACAAACTTCCAATTTTAATAGCAACTGTTGTAGTAAGAACAAACAAGTATTACGGGTACCAGATCTTACCCCAGGAAAAAGCATTCCGATTAAACGATGGGCCTTGTCAGAAACTGAGAGCAGCAAAGTTTGGGATGGTAACTGTATAACTGCACACTGATATTTTCCGTATATTAGAATAATTACCAAATCGATGGTTTAGGATCTGAAAAAAGATTTTTTTTTTTTTGCAAGACTAATATATCTACTATATAATGCTACCGGACTCAATAGGTTAATGTATTAAGAAATATTCTAACAAAATCAACAGTTGTTTTACTAGCAATATATTGGCTCAATAAAGTTTCTGATAGATGCTGAAAAGAATCGAAAAACACTTACAAGCTTCTTTTCTTGTAGTTGTACAAGAAAACCATGATGATTCATTGCCCGGAAAACAAGAAAATCTGCTTTGCCAACATATTGCCTGTCATAAATGCATATACCAATACATAAATGATATCTTTAGTGAAGGCGAGAAATAGATCAGTGTGTGCGTGCGTGCGTGCGTATGATTATGCATCACAGTTTAAAGAACTTACTTGTTATTCATGTGATCTTGGGATATGAGACGAACTATCTGCATATTCTGAGGCCAATTTGCCGCCAACCTTAAAAAATGATTTTCAAAAAGTGCAGAAAAAAAGTTAAACCAGGGTCTGTGTAATGAGACAAGCATGCCAAATATAGACTAATAAGAAGTTTCGATATGCTACTTCACAAGAGTTCAAGATCGTGATTATAGGTACGGCATAAAATTAAAGTAAATAGCTACATGGGAAGATAAAAATAACTGCCCATGTAAGTGAGATAAAATCAATGCAATAAAAGAAATATTCTTACGATTCAGATGCAGATGCACTCCTGTATCCCTGCAACGTGCATGAAAAAAACTAGATATTAGTAATGAGTAAGTGCGTGAAAGGAGAGACAATTAGTATACTGTCTAAAGCAAAATTGCTAAAGGGTTAAGCACCATGCAAACCGAGACATGTTCCTATTTTAATATCAAAACAAATAAAGTAACGCTGTTAACCATAAACTTCAGTTTAGAAAATGTAAAACTTTACCTCAAGCTTCGCGATGAAACAGGCTGGCCTTGTCTCTGTCCAGATAAGCTTCCCTAACATCATCGTATCATCAAGAACGGAAGTAAGTCAATATTCCCGACGAAAATAGACATTAACAAAAGACTTCCAAGGCTTTCTAAATAAATGGAGGAAATTACCTCCCAGACTTTCATGTATTTCGGTTGTGCAGACTGCAGTGAACCTGCACCCGGCGTCTGCTGAGACAGGGGCATATTCGTCATTTGGTTGTTGCCATTTATACCAACAGTCTGCATCCCAGGTTGTCCTTGCTGAGACATTCCTGGAGTTGACATCACAGGGCCCCCACTTGCAGAAGCCATAGCAGAAGCATCAGCGTTCATCATGTTCTGATTCATAGTCATCCCATTATGCACCATTTGCAAGGCGGGAACATTCCCGCTCATGTTAGGGTGGGTTTGGTCCATGGCAGAACTTCCTAGGATATGCGTCATAGGTGGAGACATGCCCATACTAGGATTAACCGAACCATTATCGTTTGTGGAAATAAAGGAAGCAGTAGCAGAGTTTTGAATGGCTGCATTCAACGGCCCAGAAAGTGGGGCTGATGTTATTACAGCTTGACTTTGAGGGTTAGAAGAAGCCATTCCACTGGATATCATATTCGAGAGCATTGGAGGAACACCCATGGAAGGTAGTCCGATAGAAGTTCCACCAGACAGGGCTTGACGGGCAACGTCGTTCAAAATTCTTACGTTAGCCGCTGCACTACCAGGTTGTCTCGACGAGGATGGAACCGATGGTTTCATATCTTGAAAGGTTTCGTTACTTGGGTTATCGTCCTGATGAGATGTTGACAAAGGCGAAGAAACTTGCAAGGCTGGGAAGGGCTGAGATGCAGCTTGAGGAACGGATGGTATTTGAGGAAATGTAGAACCAGCCACGGAGGCAAACGTAGTTGGCTCCTAATTAAGAATCATTTATGAGATTATTATGGAACTCAAACGAAAGTACTTTTCAAGTTTTTTCTCTACCAATGAATCAATAGACTAACAAACATTTTCCTTACCACTTCAACAGTACCAGGAGGGACGATCGTTGGAGGGATAGGTCCCACAGAAATTGACGGCCGGACCAAGGCAGATCCATTAGCTGAAGAAGATAATGTAATAAAAGCTTAAGCAAAGATAGTGAAAGTAATCTAAGAAGTTCTCAATCCCATACCAAATATTTCGAATAGTGTAAAAAGGAAATAAATCAAAAACGTCTTCAGACCTGGTGTGATAGGAGCAGGAGATGGCCCAGAAATAGAAGGAACGTGTATAGCATCTGTCTTAACAGGGCTTTGATTTGATGGTAGATTTGCCATCCCAGTTCGACTTAACGAAGCTCGTGCCTCCGTAAAATTGTCCGAGATTAGGACAAGAAAATGAGGATTCTTAACACCGTCTACTAATGGATCTGCAGCACGAGGATCTTCTTTTCCCTTCATTGGAAATGATGAAATTAGCACAGATGTCTTGTAAGATACGGAAAAAGAAGCCAAGTACTTGGAAATCATGCTATCCACTTGCCCTTCCAAAGTCAAGAAAATTGCAACGATTTTTAACATTCTTCAATGAGAAAAGATTCAGTACCGAATTATATATCCCTCTAAGTTTTGGGAGCTGCTTTGGGCAAATAACTGAGAGAGAAACACCACGCTGCAAAGGAGCAAACCTAGTCAAAGCATATAAAAGGAAAATGAAAAATAAATTCTAAAGACGAAACCTGCGGAAAAAACTTTGCTAGTGTCTCCGCATCATCATGTAAACGATTATCGGCCTGTGCTTCAGCGCCATCGCTCTTGTCTAGATTTTCGATCTGTGGTCTATAGACAGGCGTAGGAAATGGGTAAGGATTACTTGCAGCAATGAGAACGCAATGT
Organism: Craterostigma plantagineum; assembly: GCA_027422505.1. Taxonomy (NCBI): domain Eukaryota; kingdom Viridiplantae; phylum Streptophyta; class Magnoliopsida; order Lamiales; family Linderniaceae; genus Craterostigma; species Craterostigma plantagineum. The sequence continues at coordinate 1,177,238 of JAPQWV010000145.1, forward strand.
CTTTGTACGTCCCCTTTTTGATTCTTGTTTCCTTGTGCTTTGGAGAACATCTAATGTATGACACGTATTATATCAACAGATTAACCATGCTTTATTCACCAGATATATAAGGATACTAAATGCCTCTACTTAACGAAATCGGATACATTAACAGACCATTAAAGCTTCGGAAAGTCCTTCAGCAATCGCAGCATCGGCGAAGCCACCGCCGCCAAATGTTAAGGCCAAAAGCCACTGAAAGAATACGTCAATATTTGTAGTCCAACCGCTTCGTCGCACAAGGCAAGCTGTTTTTGCAATATAATAGTAAGAGTAGAACAAATTGTTTATGCGATCCTTCTCAGACATGGTGTAGTGTAATAAACCATAGCCACCTACCACTGTAAGAACCGTGAGTATCGAACATAATTAGTGACAGCTGGGGGAGATCCTTAGGTTGCGTCTGAAAAGACACACACACACACACACACATGCATATATATATAGTAGCAAATGAAGATGAACATCGTCTTCTGTTCTAAAGCAGAAGTTTGAATGATCAAAGGGAAAGAGACGGACAAAATGAGTGACTCACGCACCTCACCAATTGGATTATTCCCACAGAAGGATCTGTACATAGGAAATCTAAAGTCATCAACAGCCAAGATAACATCTTCCGCAAGAAATGGACAGACTCACATAAAACAAGAATGATACGGCAGAGTTATGGAGGGATTGTCGCAAAATACAACCTAAAGTCTACTGTCGGAAAATGTTAAACTTCACCGTCATCATTGCCCAATTAAAGTCAATTAAACGAAATCCACACGTCAAGTTCGTATCTTTCAATCGGCTCCTAACAAAACAAACATGTATGCAATGAATTCGTTATTCGCCGGAGAGAGAGAGAGAGACCATACCTGACGATCTTTTCGAGGTAATCGGAGAAAATAGTTTGCCAGTATGGTCCAACGGCGGCGGTGCCCTCGACGGCGACGATCAGCTGTTTCCGTGCCATTTCACTTTCACTGCTTTCCATTATTTTTTTATTATTTTCTTCTTTGTAACAAATCAGACACAGTCGATCAACAGCGACGTTTAGACAATAAATTAATTATTTCTCGACCTATTCTATTACCGAAAGCCTGTTAACTTTTATGCAACATAACCAACATCCATTTGCAAAAAAAAACTTATAATTTATTAACATGTTAGATTTATTTTACATGTAGGTACCTATTAGAATAAAATTTTTGCAATAGATACCCGATCCGCCGCTGGTACGCCATACAACACATTTAGGTACCATATATCAACGTGTTGTGGTACGTCATACGTTGAGAAAACGGTACGCCATATTAGCACATTTAGTATGTATTATATAATATATATAGATGAATTTTATGGCGCTTCCCTTATGTGATATGAGCACCTTATGGGCACCTGTCGATGTGACACTGATTCGTGTCATGTCAACATGCCACATCAACATTAGATGATATGTAACACTAATTAACACTTTATAGGTGTCATTGTCTCATTGACGATATCTCGGACGATGATGTGACATGTTTATGCACATAGATCAATGCCGCATAACAGGTGTCACAATAACGTATTCCTATATTGCACACAAGGTAACTATCATATTATTGCCCAAAATGATGATATAATAAAAAAGACGAAAATAAAATTGGACAGTGAACACAAGAATTTACGTTGTTCGATCAGAATGACCTACGTCCACGGACCGGAGGTAGAACTTCTTTATTGTGTGGATATATTACACGCAATTAAACCTGTAAGGATAAAGTGTAAAAAAGCAACTACAACGACCGTGAGTAAAAACAAACAAACGGTTATTTCTACTTCGAAACTATCTATAGACTAAGAAAATAACTGGAGAGAACCGAAGATCTGTATTGTGGTGGTTTCATTTCCTCCTCCTTCGAATGGTATCTGTGTATAGGCGAATGTCTTCCTTGATCAATCATGTGAACATGGCAAAAAATTATGTCCACCCTTAGAATGTTGAATATGGCTGCCGAAAGAAAGAAGAGAAGTTTTTCTTCTCTTCATTTATTGCCTTCACTCGCATGTTATATCATATACAGTCTTTTCAAAGATCACATGTGTAAGAAAGTTTCACATTTAGCGAGGCCACATCACATTCCACCTTGAGTGAGATGCTGGCCTTTGGTTTATTTAACTTTCGTAAACCTTTCAGAAGAAAATTGTCTAAATTCACGCAGTATCATGTCCCCATGAATCCTCTCGATAATAATAACCTTATTATTGACCTCGTCTACTCGTCCAAAATAAATTAATACATTTATACTAACGAAGTATCATTATCAAGATTCATTCATCTTCAAGTTGTTTTCCCTGATTGATCTCGCTGTGGCAAAATCCGGTCAATCAAGAACTATGTATAGACATTGGCGTTCTATTTTCCATATATTTCAAGAACATGTGAAGAACGAAGACATAAAAATGGTGCATGTAGCGAGCATGTATCAACTCGAGGTTTGAAGCCATTACCAACCTTCATAAATTTCAAGAAAATATTTGGGATGAAAGATGGAATGGCAATGAGCTTATCTGCTTTGAATGGTTGAATTTATTGATCACTAAACTAACGAGAAATGTTATCTATTATATAAAGGCTTTAGGCCTCTTAAAAACTGCCATAAATCTGATTTGGTACGTCAATTTGTAATTATATTTTTTCAAAACAATTATTATTAATATAAAAAATTAACCAACGTATCTAAACTGTCGATTTGTTCTCTAAATTGTTTAGCTTTATTAAAAAAATTATTAATAAAATTAAAGAAAACCACTCACTATCTTAAATTACTATTGTTATTTATTTTAACTTTAAATTAATAATAATTAACAATTTGTATACTTATAAATATATATAGTTAATTTAATTTATAATTCTACTAAATATTTAAATTAAAATAAATTTAATATGATATGTACTATATAGCACACACCACATTGAATGTACAGAGTACTAGTATATAATGTGAGTACATTATAGGACCACATAAGCCCACAGATGGCGACCTCATCTGTATTTTTGTTGACCGTTTATAGTTGATAGTTATGGATATTATAGGACCACATATTTGCGACATGCTTATTAATTAAAAGAAAAGGTTGAAAATATAAAATTGTCACCTTACCAGTTTTTTAGTGCGTCTCTTCGGTGATCAGAAAGAGCAAATTAAGACCAAGATACGGTTTACATATTTTATGACTTAATTTGTGTGCAGAGTAGTGTAAACTAGTCTAGCTATGGACCTGTTTTTTAGGCTCGAGCTTGAACTTCTATACTTATAATTTGAAGATATATATACTTCTATGAATTTTGTAGACTTTGATTGGGTATATTTACTAGAAATTACTAGAAATAAATCAGTAAAAATTCAACACTTTTATTGCTCAAGCTCGATAGCGATCGAGCGGAGTTTAAATTGATTTGCTCATTGACCTTGAATCTACTCAATAAGTCATAATTGAAAACAGATTTTTTCTACAACGACAATATCCTTAAAAAAAGCCAACACATATAATTTCCGAAGAAAGAAAACTGTAGTAACTTCATGTAGGTAGGTTCACAAGGAGATCGATTCTTTCCATTAAGAATGAGGAATCTACGATGAATATGCCGTTTTCTTTAACTGTTGCCATTTAGTGGTTGCCTACTCTTCAACGTTCAATTGGACAGAAACATGTAGATGCTGACTAAATATTTAATTTTAATTTCTAAAGTCGATTTGTCATCTTCCCATTTCGCTTCCAACTATAGAAAATGATAAGAAAATCGTTATTATTAAATTGGTGATAGACACAGCTTACAAACTGCAAAGGGACAAGTCCCACCAGTGCTGTCGTACAAAGCAGTGAAGTCCACACAACCAAACAAAACGACAAAAGAACATCACGAGAAAATCTCCGCGGATACCGCCACGTGTCGCAATCTTGTGGCCCCACCTATTCATCTCAAACCAATTAAACACACAACACATTGAATACACACACAGCGAAGCACACACAACACAAATACTGTGCTTGAGCTTTCCTTTTTTTTTTTTTTCAGTATCTTGCTATAGCTCCAAGTATTTTCGATCTCCCTAGTTAGGCGAAGATGACGGACATTACAGATGATATAGCTGAGGAAATCTCTTTTCAAGGTTTTGAAGACGACTGCAGGCTCCTCGGGAACTTGCTCAACGATGTCTTGCAGAGAGAAGTTGGCAGCAAGTTCATGGAGAAAGTTGAGAAAATCAAAGTCCTTGCTCAGGTTTGGTTATTCGAATCGGATGTTGTTTGCCTTTTATCTCTGCTTGTTCGAATTTCTAGTCGAAAATGGTGTTTAGGCTTGGCCTGCTGTTAACAGTTGCTTGTGGTTAGTAAGTAATGGATGGATCGATCATCGGATTGTGAAACGGAACTGCAGATGAGATAGTTATCGCTTTTCCCTAAGTTGTAGAAATTGGACCAACGCTTGTTTCAGCGTCGAGTCTGGACTATCTTGATCAAACTAGAGGTCAACGAGGTTCAGATTGCGGTCTTGAGATGAACGTAGGGAAATTTAGGTTTTGAGATGACAGTAATTAAACGATGGTGGAAAGAGTGATCACTGCCATAAATATTCTATGCCAGACAAAAATCTGAGATGCTTAGTGTTTGTTCTATTTTTAGCAGTCTGAAAAGGTTATATATTTGTCTGTTAGCTGTACATGGATTGTCTTCTTGAAAATAAAGTGCTGATATTAAACAATTCTTTTGAGTGGTAGAGTGCGTGCAACATAAGGATGGCCGGATTTGAGGACACAGCAGAGCAGCTTGAGAAGCAACTGGCCACAGAATTGTCGAAAATGAGTCTTGAAGAAGCATTACCTGTGGCGCGAGCATTCAGTCACTATCTGAACCTTACAGGAATTGCAGAGACTCACCACAGGTAGGTCTGAGTAAGTATTGGGGTGTGTAGGCTAGTAGTTATTATATACTTATCATGTATAGTAGTTAAGATATGTTTGTTCTGTGTGGTAAATGTAATGGTTGAACTACTGAAACACTTAAGTTGCTCTCTCCATATTTTGGATTGCTGGTCATGCTTGGAATTCGTAAACTTTTATAATGAAATCTAGAATTGTGTAACTGTCTCAAAATATAATTGGATTTCACTTAGGGTTTCGTAATGTTGGACATTGCAGGGTGACCACAGCCAAGAGCTCTGCACTGTCAAAGTCTTGTGATGATACTTTCTCTCAGCTCTTGCAGAGTGGTGTTACTCCAGATGAGCTCTATGATACTGTTTGCAATCAGGTGTGTAGTTCACTCTTGGTTTATGCTATGCACCAGGCAGTTGATGGATTTTTTTCTTTTCTTTTTTTTTTTTTGGTGACCGGAGTATATGCTTCTGAGCAGGTGGTCGAAATCGTCCTTACAGCACACCCCACACAAATAAATCGAAGGACTTTGCAGTACAAGCATATCAGAGTTGCGGTATGTTAATTTATTAAGATATATGCATATATATAATATTTTGGAAAGATTTATCAAAAAAACACGAGAATCAGTTATTTCCAAGGTTTTAGTTTTTGCATCGAATGGGTGTTACGTAATTACATTGCAGCATCTGCTAGAATATAATGCTCGACAAGACCTTGAGGATGAAGATCGAGAGATGGTGATTGAGGATCTGGTACCTTCTGAAAAGCAAACTTTCGACCCGTGAAAGAAATAAACCAAAATCTGTTTGTATTGCCCATGCTTGCTAATAACTGTTTTTGGTCTGATAGGTGAGAGAAATAGCTTCAATATGGCAAACAGATGAGCTTAGACGCCACAAACCCACTCCAGTGGATGAAGCAAGGGCTGGTAAATTTCAGTTTGGATGTTCAATAACCTATGCTTTTTAATCATACGCACTCTGAAAGTTCATTACTCTTTTCAGGATTAAATATTGTCGAACAGTCACTGTGGCGTGCTGTACCTCATTATTTGCGACGTGTGAGCAATGCTTTGAAGAAGGTAATTATACTAGTGCAAAATTTCCCCTTTTTTTAGGTTTTTCATTTGAGGTTTTCATTATTTTATTACCATCACAGCATACGGGAAAGTCTCTGCCTTTGACATGCACGCCCATAAAATTTGGATCATGGATGGGGGGTGATCGTGATGGAAATCCTAATGTTACTGCAAAGGTAATAAAATTCAGATGCTTTAAACTTGCTTTCACTTTTCATTGATGGACAGGTAGTTATCTCTGTTTAAAAACAGATGAAAAAGCTCACAGTGCTTATATATCACACTAGGTTTAGTTCTTCACCTTTGTAATGCTAATGACTTTATCCTGTCGTTTCAGGTCACTCGAAATGTGTCTCTACTCTCTAGGTGGATGGCCGTTGATCTCTATCTTCGCGAAGTTGATAACCTCAGATTTGAGCTCTCCATGAACCGGTGCAATGAGCAGTTTGCTAGACTCGCGCACGAAATTTTGGAAAAAGGTCTCACTGAAAGCTCGTTTCTTTCACGAGGAGTTTAATCTCTTAATGTTTTGCTCATCCTAATCCTAACGTCAATTGTCTTTCAGCAAACTCACAAGAAGATAGGCATGAAAGTTGGAATCAGCCATCACATTGGACTCCGTTTAAGAATCAAAATATTCACGCACCTCTTCCCACAACACTTCCAGCTGGAGCAGACTTACCCTCCTTTGCAGGTTAATTTCGTCTGCTTTATTGTTTGATTGGTCTTTTGATTGATTGAGGCTTCTATTCATCACTTCTGATTTACTTGAGTTCTGTGCATTTGTGCAGATCACAATGAAGTGGATTCTCATTATCCTTCTCTAGATGTTCCCGGGATAGAATATGTATCTTTCAATCGTCAGGTTAGTTTATATCAGGAGCCTCTAATGTTTTTTGGTTTTTTTTTATCTGATATTAATATTATGTAACCCCTCGTTTCAGGATAGTAAAGCTTCCGTCAAAACCCAAAATCCTGTCGTAGATGGTTTTAAACTATCTGTTAAAACACACGAAAATGGCAATTTGAGTACTGGGAGTACTTCGTCGCCTGTGACGCCAAGAGGTTCATCTCAGAGGAGACAGTTTGCTGAGTCCCAGACCGGCTTCCAGAAGCTACTAGAGCCAAGTTCTTCACTTGTACCGGGAATAGCTCCTTACAGAGTTGTTCTCGGTGATGTGAAAGAGAAGGTTCTATTTTCTGTTTCATTTCAACCAGTTGAAATCGAGTTCTGAATGATATCAGCCTTACTAAAAACCACCTTCTCTGCAAAGCAGTTTATCTCCATGTGATTATGTGTTTAGATATGGCTTGCCTAATGGATGGAGATTTTCTCCTTACCATTGATGTGGACAGAGTGTATTTTTAATTTTTGTTTACAGAGATTTAATGACTAATATACGTAATTGTCATTGATCCGTTCTCAGCTTGCCAAGACGCGGAAACGTTTGGAACTTCTTCTTGAGGACCTCCCTTGTGATTATGATTCAGGGGATTATTATGAAACACCCGCACAACTTTTGGAACCTTTACTACTATGCTACAATTCTCTGGTATATTTATTACCTGTTAAATGTGCTCCAGAGACCGAGTAGTATCCTTTCCAAATTCAGACGCAGGATCTCAATTGATTTAATATTTGCAGCAATCTTGTGGTTCTGGGGTCTTAGCTGATGGCAGGCTGGGAGATTTGATAAGACGTGTTGCATGTTTCGGTATGGTTCTAATGAAACTCGACCTTCGTCAGGTAATTTTGCTTATTTCTCGTTGAAAAGTGGAAACCAAAAAAAATCCTGATCTCGCACATACTAACTATATTGCACTCGATGCACCAGGAATCTGGTAGGCATTCAGAAACACTGGATGCTATAACCAATTATTTGGATATGGGTTCGTATAGTGAATGGGACGAAGATAAGAAAGTCGATTTTTTAGTAAGAGAGCTTAAAGGGAAGAGACCTCTTGTGCCTCCAAACATAGAGGTACATAGAACAGTGCGATCTATTCATTTTATATTACTAAATTGCAAACCCTTTCTATGTCAAGCGTACTGCAACTTTTATTCTACATATCTTTCGTTAGGTTGCTCCCGACGTCAAAGAAGTATTAGATACCTTCCGAGTTGCAGCTGAATTGGGAGGTGACTCTCTTGGAGCATATGTGATATCCATGGCCTCCAACGTAATGACCAGAATGATTCTCAGCCAACTTATATAGATTTTAACGAGACTCAAATCGTATTGCTCAAGAGTTATTGAACAAACCTTATCTATTCTCACCATTTCCTGCATGAACTGACAGGCTAGTGACGTGCTTGCCGTGGAGCTTCTACAGAAGGACGCTCGCCTTGCTGTTGCTGGAGAACTAGGGAAACCATGTCCCGGCGGCACGTAGTATTCTTACCCTCTAAATTTTCTTTTATATTTCTTTCCTTGAGGGAAATATGTATTTAATTTTCTCTAAGCAAATGATTTGACCTCCCAATAGGCTTCGGGTCGTCCCTCTCTTTGAAACTGTGGCAGACTTGAGAAATGCCGGTTCTGTGATAAGGACGCTACTGTCCATTGACTGGTACCGCGATCATGTCGTCAAGAACCACTCTGGACATCAAGAGGTAGTAGCACAGCATTACTTAAGATACTGTCATCTCAATTCTCTTCAACTGCCAATCACTGATTTATTTATTTACAGGTTATGGTTGGTTACTCAGACTCGGGCAAGGATGCAGGTCGCTTCACAGCAGCGTGGGAGCTCTACAAAGCCCAAGAAGACGTCGTAGCTGCTTGCAACGAATACGGAATAAAAATCACCCTATTCCATGGCCGTGGTGGCAGTATCGGACGTGGTGGTGGCCCCACACATATCGCCATCCAATCTCAACCTCCCGGCTCAGTAATGGTAACAACTTTGAGCTCCCAATTGAAAGTTCCCATTTCAATATTCCCAGTCACATTTTCGCCTTTTCTCAGTATATATACATAAAATCGAACAGGGGACACTAAGATCGACAGAGCAAGGAGAAATGGTCCAAGCAAAGTTCGGCCTCCCTCAAATGGCGATCCGCCAGCTGGAAATCTACACGACGGCTGTCCTCCTCTCGACCCTCCGCCCGCCTCAGCCACCCAAGGAGCAGAAGTGGCGATCCCTAATGGACGAAATCTCCAACATAAGCTGCACCGCCTACCGAACGACCGTCTACGAAAACCCAAACTTCATCTCCTACTTCCACGAGGCCACCCCGCAGGCCGAGCTCGGCTCCCTCAACATAGGCTCCCGCCCCGCCCGTCGAAAGAGCACGAGCCAGATCGGCCACCTCCGAGCCATCCCTTGGGTCTTCGCATGGACCCAGACTCGATCGGTCTTGCCCGCATGGCTCGGGGTCGGGGCGGGGCTCAAGGGGGTTTGTGAGAAGGGTTACGCCAAGGACCTACGCGCCATGTACAAGGAGTGGCCTTTTTTCCAGTCGACGATCGATCTCATAGAGATGATTCTCGGGAAGACGGATATACACATAGCGAAGCACTACGACGATGCTTTGGTCGGGTCCGAGGAGAGGCGTGAGCTCGGGGAGGAGCTGAGGAGGGAGCTGATGAGCGCGGAGAAGTTTGTGCTTTTGGTGGCTGGGCATGAGAAGCTGCTGGAGAATAATAAGAGCCTTAGGAGGCTGATAGAGAGTAGGCTGCCTTATTTGAATCCCATGAATATGTTGCAGGTGGAGATACTGAAGAGGCTGAGGGGCGACGAGGACAATAATAAGCTGAGGGATGCGCTGCTCATTACCATCAACGGGATTGCCGCCGGGATGAGGAACACTGGGTAGTGAAAATTTCGACTGCTTATGTTTGAGTCTTAATGTTGATATTACCGTCGCAGAATTTCTATAGTTGTGTGAGCAGTAACTCTCTACTATACTCTACTGCGATGTTGTTTTATGTTCTCGGATATTTACGTGAATATTATCACAACTGGTAAATTGAGAAATATTGGTGTTCGTTATTTTCTTCGGTGGGGGGAATTTTGATGTTGCTAAAATTCTCGAGACACAGACTCAGAATAATTCTGTTAGGGGCAACAACATCAATAGTTGCAGATGGGATTTGATTATATGCTCCTCATCCTCGACAAGAGCATTAAGTTTCTAATTCCGTGCATCCGATGCATCAAGCACCATCTCAGACTGTCATTTGTTTCTTATTCCATCACACACATACACACACATACGTGTGAAAACTGTTGTATTCTATAAATACTCACCATTATTTATGTTCACAAACTTAAGTGTACACAAACGAGAAGTAGAAAGAAACGTTGAGCCTTCCTTATTAACAACAAACGATGGCATCACTGAAAGCCGAGAAACCGGGACCTCAAACTAAAGCACCCGTTAAAGCTCCGGCAACCAAGCAAAATCCTCCTCCAAAGGCGAAGAGCGAGCAGAAGCCTCGTGAGCCGAGGAAAAAGGTTTGCAAGAATTCTTTTTCTTTTTGCCCCTTGTAGATGGTTCGCCATTGCTGCTTGCCATATATTATGGTAAAATATTACAGCTCTCTTATTTATTAGTTTCTTTTTTTCTTTTTTAAATTACAGATGTCAGCTCCCAAAGCAGCTGGTAAGAAATGAAGGAATAGTTGAAGTGAAGAATGTTTGTTATTGCATCTCTGCTTGGCATTAGACAAAGCACTAGTAACATTCTTGCTGAAATGTTACTTGTGTTGGCTTGCAACTATCATATATGTATGTAGTCGTTATCCTTTAAAAGGCTTCATATTGGAATAATAAAACGATGTGATAATTAACTAGTGTTATACTATGGTTTAATCACAAAAAAAAAAAAAGAAAAAAGAAAGAAAAAAAAAGCATTAAGGAGGATTGGATCATCTACTATAAAACAATCACTAATGTAAACCTTTCTTTGTACTTACAATTTATCAATCATCACACTATATTCAACAATACAATCCTAAAGAATATCCTCCTAAAAGTAATATTTGAGGCCAATCTAACGTTTCTATATTCAGAAGGGACTGACGGTACGAGCGAGCTTCAACATGAATTCGGGTACCATACGTTTTCTCGGTGGAGCAGACGAATCTCTCGCCAAAGCCTCAGAGTCCCCAGCGTGAATCATTGCAACCAAATCTTCGAACATATCGTCTTTTCCACCTCTCATTGGGTCCTAAAAGAAAAAATGATCGCTTCTCTCGTCAGCTTATGACGTTGAGGAAAAGCCATATAGTACTACATATTTGTGTAGAGATTACTAAGACCAATTTAATCACCTGTAGGAACAGATCTGTGTGAGTCTTGCCTTCATAAAGTATTGATTCGGCTTGTACTCCCAAGCTTCGTAGAGTCTCCGCAAATGTTTTACTGCGCGGAGAAAATTAAGGGATCGATCATATATACATGTGTGTGTGTGTGTGTTCAACTGAAGTTTCGTATATTTCATATGTCAAATTTTAATCTCAATGCATGTAAAGAACAAACCTTGATTCTGAGGGTATTGAATAATCTGCAGTTCCATGGAAAAGGATTATAGGAGGTAATAGAGAAACTGCATTTCTGTTGTTTGGGTCCTGCACCACAATTTCCGGCGAATATTTCGCCAAAGATTCTTCGCCTTCCATTATGCTGAAAAGAGGAAAAAAAGGAAAATGTTTATGCTTCGCATCGAAGACAATCTCCAGTAAATAAATACAAGGTTGTAAAGGCAAAATGCGTACGGTACCTTAGAAAGATTGAGCGGTATAAGCCTCGGCCATGGAAGTGATCGACCAGATTTAGGAAATTGTACCTATATATTCGTACAGAGAAATCAACAGCTCAAGAAGAATGAATGAATCTCTTCAAACTATTGCACTTTTGTGTTTCGCAAAGAGGAAAAAAAGAAAAGCAATCCAAGTTTGTAAGAAAAAGTCACCCTCCCGATAAACCGAAATAAGCTTTGATCTGAGACACGCTCCAAGAAACCTCTTCCTTCTTAGCTTCTTTCACTGCCTGCTGTAACAGAGCACAAGCAGCTATATGTGCACCAGCTGATTGACCCATAAGATATATTCTGAAAAAATATGACATTTTGTCGATTCGGTTCATATAATGGATGCCATTTTGCTTAAAATACGAAAAGATGGAAGAAAAGATGACCTGTTAGGGTCTCCTCCGTATTCTTGAATATTGTTGCATATGAATGAGATACCTTGAGAAGCATCCTTGATCATATCACCAATAGTTGCTTGAGGAAAGTTTCTATATTTGAAAAATGGTTATACATAGTACTTTATGTCATATGTCAGCATATCCTTATTAGCAGACAGATAATTACCTGTAATCTATGCAAGCCACTATAATATCTCTTTCTGATAGCTGTTGTCCTAAAAGAGAACCCCATGCTTTGTACCTGTAATAGAATTAAGGCCAGTCAGAATTTATAAAAGAACAAATCTGGGAAATACTCATCAAGGTAATATGAAATTTTAACTTCTGTTTATAAAAATAAGTAGTCGCACGCATACCCGATAATCCAAGCACCACCTGTCACAAATGCTATAACAGGTTTCCTTCCTGTATTATTCTTAGGTAAGTAAAGATCAAGCCTGCATATTTCAAGCAGTACTAGAAGATTCAGAAAGAAGAAGAACCAATATTTTCCAAGTGGAAATTTTAGACAACAAAACTATGAGGTAAATGCCTACTTTTTTTTTGCAGTTGGAACGTAATCTATTATACAGAGTATCAAACGACGCCTCACCTATTTCGGGGCTGGTTTCCGTAAACTACACCCCTTTGTATCTGATTCGAAAAGAAGTAATAATATCCAACTGAACAAGAGAGGAAAAAAAAAATTAACTTGTAAAGCAACTAGCATATCACCTTTCAACAGAAGCAGAGAGAGAATGCTAGAATCAAATCTAAGCATTGTGTAAAGAAAGATACTATAATCTGAGACAAAAAGAAAAAACCTTGAATGAAACCAGGAATTAGCAGAACAGAATAGAAGCCAAGGGCAAGAAATCTCGTAATCCATCGATAGCCTACCCTGAACAAAATCCGAGAGGTTAGAATCTTGCGATAATGTAACTTGGCATGTATTCTATTAAAAAAAACTTCCATATGTGACAAAAGGCTCTCCAAATGAAACCAAACACAGCTGCTAAACTCAGTTTAACTGCATATACAAATCTTCAAGTCTGTCATTAAGTTAGTGAAGCATTTGCAGAAAGCCTTGTCAATGTAATAACCAAATCACACACACACACGTATTACATCGAAAACTATACGATAAAAATACCGAATTTTCCCAGTTATTACCCAAGGTATCTCAATAGCTTCAAGCTCATCCTCGTAATAAAGAAGGTGTCCGAAGCAGCCCTACCCACATCTCTCTCAATGGACCCCCTTTTCGAATTGGGGAGCTTCAACAACGTCCCTCCACTCGCCACGCGCTTCCTCCTCTTCTGCTCAACACCACCATTTCCGTTCTTACTACTACTATCAGTATAGCTCATGGATCTTGGAATGATTAAAGGACTTATCTCGTCGCCATCATCACAGGTCTGAGAAGGCATAGAAACCCTTATATCCGATTTCGACGGTGACGATGATGTCTTAAGATCAGTCCAATCACGCGATCTAATCAGCATTGGTGTTGATGCTGAGGATTTAAGCATTTGCTGAGCTGAAGGTGAAGATGACGATGATGAGCTGTTAGGATCCGTTAGGGGAAGTACGTGGGATTTCATATTTATATATATAGATACAAACACAAAACACTCAACGTTGGCGTGTACGTAGTGAGTTGGGATTCTTACAGCTGAGGGAGATAATAGAGTAAACGATAAGGTTTGGTTTGGGTAAATTTATGATCAAGGAATGAAATCTCAATCGCCGGAAAGAAGAACTCAGAAGACGAAAACAGAGGAGAGAGAGAGAGCGAAACTCCGAAGTAATTAGTCGTTAGACGTTATTTCGTGTGTGTACGTTATCAGTGGACCCCACTACGGGCTGGGCCACGTGTCATACCTTATCAAACTGGAAAATTACACACACGAAATCGGGCATATGTATATGTGGTCCAATGTTAGGTGTTGTCCGAAGTTATCTTAATTTCTTTTTTTTTTTTTTTATACAGTACAACGACAGTACTTGGCTTGTACTCCGACTAAATTGGGTATGATGACATCTAAACCCGCAAAATGTTGTGAGGTTTAGACGAACTTTAACGATGGGCGGATGATGCGATATGTGTAGTTGCATACTGGCATGGCATTCTACTTTAGATTCATGTTATAGCGATGCAGTTTAGGAACTGATGTTTACGTTACATGATTTGGCAAGGGGTTTTTTTTTTAATTATTGTACTTGGAGTTTGTATGCGGAAAACTAAGGCTCACGAGAGTTTTTATTCATTTACTACATAGTGTTATTTTGAGAATCAAATACAAAAATAGTTGAGTTTTTACGAAACTAATCAAACTTTTATTCTAACTATCATCATTATTTTCATTTCTACAACAAAAAATATGTAAAACTACGAAATTTCAGTAATATTATCTTAAACTGACATAAAACTTGTTAATAATTATCTTTTACTACAAAATTTCAGTAATATTATCCTAAACCGACATAAAACTTGTAAACAATTATATTTTACCAAACTCATTTTTTTATTTTTATTTATCAAAATATATTAATTAATTATATAAATAAAATAAAAATTAACCAAATGTTACACTCCCACGTGATTAAATAAAACAATAATTATTATTATAAACATGCTTTTACTGTAAAGAAATGCGAATTGATTGTGAAAACAAGATTTATCGTGGTTCGGATTAAATCAATCCTACATCCACGGTGCGAAAATGTAATCACTATTGACGATCGTCTGATTACAGATCAAGAAGATGAAGATCAATCTTCTGAAGAACAAGAAACAAGATCACTACTGATCGAGTGAATTGAAAAATGATCTAACTAACTAACTCAGCTTCACAGCTCTCTGTTATGTGTTTGAAAAATGGCGGCAGTGAGCTTTATATTGAAACGTCCCTGTCATCAGCAATTCTATTAGTTGCCTTATTAACCCGCACAAATAGGAATCGCGCTTCTCTTATATAAACACGTTCTTCAAACTTCAGCCTCTTTATATAAGACATTTCTCCAGCAACATCGAGCTCTGCTTATGTGATCTTCTCATTATTATAGCAAGCTTGCTTATGGTCTTCATGCTCATTTCCTAATATTTACTATTGTTTATTAGTTAATTAATTCAACGAAAACAAAAAATCGAACAATCTCACAGTTACTTGGACAACGAATGTTCTTATTCCTTGTAGCCATGCCGTCCCCTCAAGTTAATCATGCCAGTCAAATATATTATTATTATTTTTAGGTTTGCAAGTATTTCAAAGTTCATCGATGTTAATATGTTCCAAATGATTTTAAATTGAAATAATGGAGACAGCATATTCTTACAAGTTTGACTTTTCATTAATGGATCCTGATGGAAACCTCTTTTTCATTTGATACACAATCCTTATTTATGTAAAGACAAAAACTGGACGTAATCGAGCAGGATAACATTAAATAATATAGATCGAAAGACTCACAAGAAACGTTCAAGGATAATGTTGATAGTTGTCAAATCTTTCCGGAAATTTAATCTTTATTAGATTACGAATATTTGAATATTTTGAGGATTATGATTTTTATTTATGCGTTAATACTACTTTTGTTATTAAAGTAAAATAATAATTATCGTAATAACAATAATATAGTTCAGTGAAAGTGGTATCTTTTGTTCATGTAGAAACTTAGTCTATACATGCTAAGTTTTTTGTGTTAAAAAATGAAGTGTGGTGAATTATATAATTATTAGTAATTATGTTACCAACCTAAACTAATAATTGTAAAATGAAAAGAATAATAGTTAAAAATCACACTATTTACGTAGTTCTCTCGCATCCTCACCTTATTAATTCATAATCTTAATAATTTCATAAAAATATCCACATTCATTACTTATATCATAGAAAGATAAATATTTCCCGAATTCTAAAGAAAAGTCAGAAGTAACTATTTGGAAATTAATTAAACAATTACCATCTTGGTCAAAGATCTCCTGAATTACCCAAAACATTTTTGACTTCTGCACTATAGCAATCTCATCCAACAATAATCTTTTATCCAGAAAACAAAATAACCTTAAAGACGACGATTTTCATTAATTTAATAGCATATTAACAACACAACACTCTCTCCTTCACTATATCATCTCATCTCCAAAGGCGATTGCTTCATTTCTTCTTGAGCAAAGACACGATGACGATCCTATTTGCAATAATTCTATCTCTTGTATTAGCTTGTTTGAGCTACGCTATCTACAAGCTATGGTGGTTGCCATTTCACGTCCAACATATCCTTAGTTCTCAAGGAATCAAAGGTCCTTCTTACAAGTTCTTCTATGGGAACGTTAAGCAGATCATGACAATGAAAGAAGAAATGATGAAAAAACCAATGGAGTTGTCTCATGACATATTTCCCGTACTTGAGCCTCACTTATATGCTTGGATGAAGTTATACGGTAACTTCTGTGTACTAATATATCAATCTCTTTCGTTCCTTCTGTAAATTTGTATCAATACCTATCTAGTTTCACTTCTTATTTTCCCATCATGATGTTTTCATGATATAAATAATTGCTTTGCAGGTAATAATTTTCTGTGTTGGACTGGAACTCAGCCCGTACTTTTTATTACCGAACCCGAATTGGTTAAAGAAATACTTTTCAATAAAGAAGGGTTTTACCCTAAAGTTAGGGTAGATGGTTTCATTACAAGGTTATTGGGAGATTCCATTGTTTTAACCGAAGGCGAAAAGTGGCTCAAGCTTAGGAAAATACATACCTACGCTTTTCACAGAGAGAGCTTAAAGGTGTGTGTGGACGACGATTTTAATTGCCATTTGTACTCTTTGTTTGATTGTCTCTAATTAATCTTCTGACATGTTAGGATATGATCCCTACAATGGTTGCCAGCGTCGAGGAGATGCTCGAAAAGTGGAGATCTCACGAGGGCAAAGAGATCGATGTTTGCAACTACTTTAGGTTTCTTACCGCGGATGTCATTTCAAGAACTGCATTTGGTAGTAATTACTTGGAGGGGAGGAAGATATTTGATTTGCTCACAAAGTTCAGCATTGTAATTGCAAGAAACTCCTCGAAGATAAGCGTACTTGGGTAATTTCACTTTTTTGCTTACCATAGCTTTCTTTGTCAACCTATGAGGGCCTCACCTCTATTTTTTTTGATAGAAAACTTTTAAGAACAGAAGACGAAGCTGAGGCAGACGACCTCGAACGAGAGCTTAAAGACATGATTGTTAAGGTTGTCGATAAACGAGAACTCGATGTTAAAAATGGGCAAGCTAATGACTTTGGCAGCGATTTTCTCGGGTCACTTCTTAAATCTCGCCACGACGTCGATCCCAAAAATCGACTATCGGCCGCGGAAATCATCGACGAGTGCAAAACAATTTATTTAGCTGGGCAAGAAACGACCCACTCTCTCCTCTCTTGGACAATGTTTTTGCTCTCTATTCACACAGATTGGCAAGAGAAAGCTAGGGATGAGGTCCTCCAAGTGTTCGGAAGAGAAAAACCCTACCCAGAAGGCCTTTCCAAGTTGAAAATTGTGAGTATAACCTCTCTGCTGAATGATACAGGCTAAAAGATTAACCTTGAAGGGAGTGAGTCACTTTAATATTTATATAAGTTATTTACATCACGCCCCCTCATATCTAGGATGATTTCTTTCTTATCTATCCTTAGACGTGTTAAACTTATCAAATGTGTGGTCGTAAGGGTTCTATCCAGAACCTTAGTCCTTAAGCTCCGATATCATGTTGAATGGATTACCTCACCTAAAAGATTAACCTTAAAGTGAGTGAGTCACCTGTAGTTTTTATTTATTTCCAACAGGTCCTCTCATTAGCCTTATTTTTTTTCTTATCTAGTGTTAGACGTGTAACTTTATTAAATAAGTGGGTCACAAGTATTCGTATCATTGACCTCTGATCCACCTAACAAGATTAATCTTGAAGGCCACAAGTCGCTTTTTAAACAATCTATTTCCAACAGAAGCGCCCCGACTTCATACGACTGATGTTATCTCTTCTTTTTTCTCGATAATTTTTCGCTAGGTACAAATGATCTTATACGAAACCCTCCGACTCTATAGTCCCGCGACTGTCATAGCACGGAGGGTTGACAGAAGCACGAAGCTTGGAAAGTACAAAATCCCTAAAGGCATCGATATCTCTATCCCTACTCATGGGGTTCACCACAGTCAAGATATATGGGGAAAAGATGCTCAGCTCTTCAATCCCGAGAGATTTGCCGATGGGTTGGCTAACGCCACTAATGGAAACCCCGCAGTTTTGCTAGGGTTTGGTTTCGGGCCTCGAATGTGCGCGGGCATGAATTTCGCTACGAACGAGGGTAAAGTTGCGCTCTCGATGATTCTCCAGCGCTACAAGTTCACGCTATCGAAGAATTACGTCCACTCGCCCCATATCGTGCTCATTGTTCTGCCCAAACAAGGAGTTCAGATCATGCTTCGGCCTATATGAGCTGATGAAGAAAGTGTTTGAAGGGAGAAGAGGTTTGAAGAAAAGAAGTTGGGTTTATTTGTCATGATATATATAGGCTAAGGAATAAATCTGATTAGTAGTTACTTCTATATGAATCAGTAACATAGTTCAGTCAAAAACTAAATCTAAGTGTCAGTGTTTTGTTAGTAAATCACAACTAAGGAAACACTGGTTGTATGGTACTATTAGATTCATCAACAGTACCGATTTTATCTATGCATGGTGGTTTAGTTATATCTGCATCGATGATCAAATAGCTGAAATTAAGGTGGATAATTCTTTTTTTTTTTTAATCTGGTAACCGGGGAACCCTGGCTGGCCAACCCGGGGCCGACCCACTACCTGCAAAGCAGGCCGACCAGGTCAAACACACATGTCTCTGATAAAATCGAGACCCTAAACCGAGAACCCAAGGAGGAATACGCTCGTCGCTCATCGTCCAGCACCCACGAGCGGAAGGCGATCGTCAATTGCAAAGATGGAGCTCGAAATTTCGTCAGGCGTGGAGCTCGAAATTGCATGTGAAATGAAATTGTAAAATCAAAGGGTCAATTGAGGGTATCTTACCTATCTAAAAAATTTTTACTGAAAGAGGTACCTAACTTAAAAATTGTTCTGACATTGGACTGAATTGGCTTTTAACTTTCTCAATAGGTATTTATGCGTAGAAAGCCAAAAAAGGGAAATACAACAGTCAGTACTATTGATTCAAATAAAAGAGGACTAAATGTGTAATACATATAACTACCAGGGGGCAACGTGTACTTTCATGCGACAAATCTGGAAAAAAAGTGAAGAACTAAGAAATTCTTGTCATCTCCAATTTTCGAAGTGGATTTCAGAGATCGATCAAAGGTGCGATCTCGGTCCCTCATTTTTCTTTGTATATCTCCGATTTTTAGCTTTCAAAGCTCAAACGTTTCCCTCATTTGTTATTATCTTCGTCAAACGCATCTGCTATTTCCCAAGTGAAAATGTCATTTTATCTCGTTACAATTACACCTTTCAGATGAGGTGGGCGACAATTGAGTTCTGCGAGGCACTACATTGATGGGTTATGTTAAGTATAAGGAATCTTTAGCCGATCGAAGAGGGAAGAGGATTGGTAGCTGGATTTTCAGACAGAGATTGCTGTTCTCTCTGTTTCTGCTCACGCTCGTCTTCTTCTTGGTCTATTCTGCTTATTTTGGTGTAAAGATTCATTTTCATGGTGAGTGATGCCCTCCTTCTGAATCTGTAAGCTTGGCTCTTCAAATAATTTGCTGTCGATTTTCTGCATATCTGTCCACTTGTTGATGTGTGTTTTTTTTTCATCTCTGCATAATGTTAAAGGGAGTGTTTCATCATCATTCAAAACATTAAAGGAAGAACACACTGTAGATATTGTATCAGAGCAACCAAAGAAGAAGCCTCGAAGGCCACGTAAGAGCATCACAAAACCAACTCCTATACTATTTAAGATCCTTATTTGCTTGAACTTAAATTTATTACGTCATCTTCCTCTACTTGTGCACTAGGCTTCTTACCTTGTGAGGTACCATTCGTCCATTCTGTTACGCATATCCTAAATCCCCAGGAGAATGCTGAGTTCGCTCGTTTCTCGCTGGGCTACGTCCAAACCGAGGCGAATATATTGCCTGAGAAAGCTCGATTCGGTGGACATCAGACTCTTCAGGAAAGAGAGCGGTCCTTCCAAGCAACGAATCAAACGATTCACTGTGGTTTTGTAAGAGGATCTGATCATCTACACAGCAGTGGGTTCGAATTGGATGAAAAGGATGAAGAATTCATGAAAAAATGTGGGATTGTTGTTGCTTCGTGCATCTTTGGAAGCTCAGATTTCTTGAGAAGGCCAGCTAGCAAAATGGTAAGTTATTACACAATTTGTATACCCGTTTTTGCCATTTATGTCTTGCAATGAGAATTGAGAAGTAACCTATCGAAATTACAGATCAGTGAGTACTCCAAGAAAAACGTCTGCTTTGTGATGTTTCTCGACGAGCAGAGCAAATATAAGCTCTCCATTGAAGGAAACATCCCAGACGAGAACGGAAACATAGGACTTTGGAGAATAGTTGTTGTAAAAAACTTACCGTACGAGGACCTGAGAAAGACGGGAAAGGTGCCCAAATTTTTATCGCATCGCCTTTTCCCTTCTTCTAGGTGATTGATCCCTCCCTACAAAGCATACAAATTCATTCCATTTTCTTGGATTACAAATAACCATGTTAATCCTTATTAGGTACTCTATATGGCTTGATAGCAAGCTGAGGCTCAATGCTGATCCCATGTTGATTATTGAGTATTTCTTATGGAGAAGCAAATCGGAGTATGCGATTTCGAATCATTACGCTCGTCACTGTGTTTGGGATGAGGTGATTCAGAATAAACGGTTGAATAAATATAATCACACGGCTATCGACGAGCAGTTCCATTATTACCAGTCTGATGGTCTTACTAAGTACGATTCGTCAGACCCGAGAGTCCCTCTGCCCAGCTGTGAGTATAAATAAATAAAGAAGTACATATGCAATTTTGATGGAATTAATAGTGTTCGTACGTAAGTATATAGGAGCGTATTCGTGAAGACGTTTTTTTTTTTTTGGCGCTTTTCTTTTTCTTGGTGGTAGTTGTGCCAGAAGGGTCGGTTATAGTGAGGGCTCATACGCCGATGTCGAACTTATTTTCGTGCCTATGGTTCAACGAAGTCGATCGATTTACGTCGAGAGATCAGCTGAGCTTTGCGTATACGTATTTGAAGCTGGCGAGGATGAATACAGATAAAAGATTCTATTTGAATATGTTCAAGGTGAGTTTTTTTTTTTTGAACCGATTTGCGTTTTAAATGTTTGGCAGTTCTATTACGAATGAATGATATGCATTCTGTATGTTTATTTACAGGACTGTGAACGACGAGCTATCACAAAATTATTTCATCATAGAATAGATACGTAGTAGATACACATTATTCATTGTAATAAGACATTTTGCTAGGTGTGAGCTTCTGTTTATTTGTCAAAAAGAAGAGCTATATTTTCAACACTAGAAAAGCAAAATGTGGATAAGGTTTTAACAATCAAAATTATATATAACGCTTTGTAAAAAAAAATCAGACGATGAAGAACGGTGGTGAAAGTCAAGTGCAGTTAGAAATTAGAATCTATCTACAGATCAACCATTGAGTTTTTTTTATATATTATTGAGTTAGAAGAGTTATTTTTTGCCCATTCAATACAACTTCTATTCTGTTGACATGTTTGTTTAATGGAACACACTAAATAAATACGTAAAGAAATGCTTTTGAAGTTATTGGCCATCATTCCATACAACTTCTATTCTGATTCACAAGAAATTAGATATGTTTGATGTTCAGGTATACTTAGTTATCTAAATTAGGGAGATAACATTCCAAGTTAAAAACAGCACTTGTAGTCTTGGCATTCAGATTTCAAGACATGATTCCCAACAATTCATTCTCAAGTCACGACTAACAACAAATTATTGGTCAATTTAGAAAACATTAGAGAATTATTGGTCAAGTTGAGAGATAACCGAAATTCGAGTCCGTTCGGTACGGTTTGTACTGAACGAACACCCCTACTTGGATCATCAATATTGTTTTCATTCATATATTCATATACTTCAACCTTGTATCATCTGATGTATAAGATTTGATGGAAATTGTGGTTTTGAGCAACAATACTATGTCATGGTCTTTAAGATGTATGAGAAATTGCTTGGGCTAATTTAATAGAATAGTTGGAAATGTGTAATTTACAATATATCGATATGTTTGGTACTAATTGATGGCTCAATATTTGTAACTGTCTAAAGTTCTTCAAGCCAGTTAGGTGTGCACTTCTTGAGCATTTGATGACTATGTCATTGTCTTGATTGCTTTCAAGTTTCCCTGGACTTAACATAAGTAAAAGGGGCAGTATGACACGCTTATCGCCACCATGGTGTAATTAATCATGTTGCTATCATAATTGGTCATGTTAATGGCAATTGTTAGGTGAGAATCTTTCTATTTTTATTAACTTAGAGACCCACATAGTAATCGTTTCAAATCAATTGGTGTGTCTAACTTTTATATTAAAAATATTACTTATAAAAGGGGAGACATACCCCTTTATTTATTATGAGTTTTATCAATAAAAATTTATTAGTAAGAAAGTTCGATCCCAACAAGGAACCATCTTGCCGAGATCTTCGACAAGGAACCAGCCTTGTCGAAGTCTTTTCTCTTTTTATCGGATTTACCTTCTACCATTCTCGCTTAGATTCTAGTCTAAGACGAACTCCAATACCATTTATGTTGGTCATACCATTGCCAATATACCTGTCGTCTTGTAAGAGTGAAAGAGAAGATAATGAAGAGAATTCCCATAATTTCACTTCTTTCATATACCCTTTTTAGCCTTCTCCACAATTTATCAGATGTAAACAATTATCTATACCTACTCGGGGACGCCACGGATCAAGTTCACAACACAAATATGATCTGAACATCATTATCATTACCTAATTAAACTGCTACCATGTTCTGCATAATTTTCGACAACACAAAAACCATTCAAAAGGGAAAAGAAAAAAGGGTTCTAACTGATATGAGATATCATTACACCATCACTACTGACCACTGAGAGAATCTCTTGCGCAGCGAATCCAAAGTAATCGTCGAAGAAATTAGGCGGCTCGGTGGTAAAGCAAGAGATCACATCTCTCAGCGTAACGACGCCCACAACCTCACAGCTCTCACTTCCTTCGACCACATAGATTCTGTGAACAGACTTCGAAGCCAGCGTGTCTATTACATTCCCGAGGGTCGCGTCCGCCTTGCAAGTGATCGGCGTAACGACCTTCTTCCTCGTTTCCTCGTCGTTCGCCGAAGCCACAGTTGCTATGAAGTCCCCCACATTCAGCTCCCTTAAATCAAATAGACGGACGAGCATTAATTAGTTCTTATGGATATGACACAACGACGACGACGACGTGCTGTTTGCTTTTCTGGTATTACCTGAAATTCGCAAACAGGTCGGGTTTGAGCAGCAAGAACCGAATGTCCCTAATGCTTACACTTCCCACGATTTTCCTTGTCTGCCCCTCGGTGACTGGGAGTCCACCGATTTGATGGTCTTTCATCTTCTTGAATGCTTCGAGGATCAGTTCGTTGTCTCGAACGCTCACCACCTTAATTATATTTACAATCAGTAAAGTAGAATTTAAAAAGAAAGATTCAAGCATACTGATTTTTGGATAGGACGGCATTATACTGTTAATAAACTTTCAAAATCTAGCAATTTGTGATAAAAAAAAAATATAGGGTTCTGACGCATAATATTCCTAAGTTGCTTAGGAGGAGAAAGCCTCGTAAATATATAGTGGTTTGACGAGCTTGAATTATCCGATGTGGGACAAAACCCGATTTCTAAAACCTAAACACCCCCTAAATTCCATTTCCCTATGACTCGAATATAAGAGAAAGATTCGAGTCAAATCAATTTATCATTATTACCTGGTCTCGAGGCATGAAAGGGAGGCCGAGCTCGGAGATGGGATGAGAGGAGATGCAGTCGAACCAGTCTCTTCCTTTGCATCCTTGCAGGCCTTGCACGACTGCGGATTGGGTGATGAAATTTTTTATCGTTGGCTTCCCCGTCTCTATCACGGGGACGTTCCTTAGCCTGTACTTTGATAGGAGGAGGAGCACGCTCAGCATTGGACTGTCCGTTGAGACGGGGACGAAAGGTGCGTATCGGTAGGACTTCAAGATCGACCTCACCTTCGAAACACATTAAAAAGATTCATATCAACTTATATTGCATCGCAAGGAAGATTATGTTCAAATTCGATTGTGAACTTGCCCCAGTCCCGATTAGTACGACTCAATCTTTTTCGACGACCTGAAGTATCCCCACTCAATCGACTATGGACTATACGGATCAATTAGTAAAAAATACCACCGAGAAACATTAAACCACACATATTAACTCATACCGCACTGCAGGGAAGAACACGTTCAAATTCGATTGCGTGCTTGTCCCTTTTTCAATCAGTACGGCTCAAGTTTTTTTTTTTAAACGACCAGAAGCAACCTCACTCAATCAGCTATGTGCTATACGGCACAATTAGTAAAAAGAAGACCATTGAAAAGTATCGCGACTTATATTGCATCGCAAGGAATTCGCTCGTCTACTTCTCCATCAACCAATACGACTCAACTAGTATCCCAACTCGGTCAGCTACGAACTACACGACTCAATCGCCGAAAAAAATAAACACGTACCGTGGTGGACTTAAAGGGCTCCTGGTGGAGTATGACCTTGTAGAAATCCTCCCCGAGGCTATCCGCCGCCGTGGGTGCGTCCCTCCCAATACCTCGCTCCGCCACCAATCCTCCGGCGACCGCCGCCCCCACTGCGGCGGCGGTGAGCCCGGCCACGGCAAAGGGACCGGTGGCCCCCACCGCCAGGGCTCCGACGGCTCCGGCGGCTCCCGCCCCGACTCCGGCGGCGGCGGCGTTGGTGGCCGACAGGGCCGCGGCGGCGATCTCCGCGTTTTGGAGAACCAAAGAACTATGGCGGAGTAATCGACGATCCCTAAATATCGCTTGCGCCAGTCGGGGCTGGTTTTGCACTCGGGATCGACGACGGGTGCCGAGAGGATGTTGGATTCGGACAAGATCTTAACGGCGTCGCCGATCGACGTGTCTGCTAGGATCTCTATGACTGATCAGAGAAGGAAAAATGGAACCCAACAAGTTAATTGTCGATTAATGCTTGTTTATGCGATTTTTTTGATGGATTATTGTTGTTATTTTTCACCTTTGCCTCCTGGGACTTGAGGGAAGGAAGAAACTGGGATCCTTGCGAATGCCGAGGTTAGGGATTCTTGCAATGAATTGGGAAGCTTTTTTCTTGTTTGGACCATTGAGAAGTAAGCGTCGTATGTCTCCTTGCTGAGATTAATATTGCTCGGTCGAGATTCTTCTTGTGCCATCTGATTGAGCATAAACTCACTCAACGCAGACCTTATAATCGATGAGAATAAAAAATCCTTTCAAGAACTGTGAGAAAGAAACAGAATTACCTTAAGGTGATGATCAAAAATCCTAGTTATACCTTCGCGAGCTGTATATTGCCTTGTTTGCAGTGTTGTAGATTGAGATTTTCCTGTTCGGTGGATCAGAAGAAAGTGGATCATGGCCGATTTTGGCTTTTATTGAGATGTGAAAATAGACACGTGTTATGACACGTAGCGTATTTGTGCTCTGCTCTGTACCTTATTTTAGACCATGTTCCAAGAAAATGTAATTTGTCCCTTGTCCCTTATTTATGCTTATGATAAATTTTTATACTTCATTACCCTATCAGAATTCAGAATTTTCAGTTTTTGAGCTGTCCGTTTTGAAATATATTTTACCCAAGTATATATTTGATTAAGAAGACACGTTAGTTTCGTTATGCTCCTCCTACGCTGGTAAGTAAACCAAGTGGAACCAAGTGTGGAACTTGAGAAATGTAAGTTTTTTTTTAAAATGGTAATTCATTAATACAAATAGTTTACAGGGGCTAAAGAGTCGATGCATGAACAATCAGATGAAAGAAAGTTCTCAAATAGAGAGAATCAATAGTACACAAATCGAACAAAATTAAAAAGACAAACAAGCCAAAAAAATTAAGTGCAAACTAAATAACCTACTCCAAATAAACCTAATATCGAAGTTTGAGATATCTTTTTCTGGTACAAAGGTTAAACTTTGTTGGGTACATATATGATATCGAAAGTTAGTCGCCTTTTTTCGAGTGAACACTCATATAGTACACGAGTCCAAAAAAATCAAATTGAAATCAAACATCACATAACGCAACGGACAAACGATATGTTAAAAACATTACACCAAGTCCTTATTTTTTCCACCATATCAACACAAACACTTCAACGACGCAGAAACATAAAAGCAATACACGGAAAACAAACGAAAAGCAAATAAGATTCAATGCTCCCATCTCCCATCATTATCAACCTCACGTAAAAAAACGACACCCATCATGACCAAAACCGACCCGACCCATCACCATCAGCAGTAAGTCCGCACGCTGCATCTTATAGCGCCCGCATTCCGAGTGAGCCGACCGACTTCCGAGCCGAGCCTAAAATTGATGGGATCGTTGCCCAACAACGGGTTCCTCACGTGGTTGAACGGCGGGCCCGACTCGACGAAGAACGCCCCGTTCTGAAATCGGTCGCCCTCGGAGCGCCACTGCCACTTCTTCCACTCGCTCGGGGCGGCGTAGTCGCGCTTGGTCACCTCCTTCGTGTACCGATAGTTCGAGGCTCGGAATCGGTTTCCCTGGCTTATGATGGTCGGGTGTGCGCTCCCGCCGATGGCGTAGAGCTCCCAGTGCGAGTAGTCGTTGTTCACGACGTGGAAGAATCCCCAACGGCACCTCGGCATCCTTTGTATCAAACCGTGGCCGAAGAGGTTGAACGCGATCGTCACCTGCATGATCTTGTCCTTCGAGGTGGCGTCGTTCGCGCCGAGTAGCATGACCTAATGTGGCGGCGGGAAATCGAAGGTTTAGATGCTTTTGCTTCCCGTTAAATTGGGGGGTTGGGATATAAGAAAAATAAATTTCGAAATTGAAGCAAGTTGAGAATGTAGTGCATCAGAAATCTAATTTGTGGCCGGAGGTTTGGCATGTGGTACTCACGTGGCAAATAATTTGCAGATAAATCGTATGTAGCGTCGGAGTGGGTAAGATCATGGGTGGCAGTTTCAAGACGCCCAACTTTTGATGTTGCAATTTAAAGGCAGCCGTTTTTAAAACTGAAGCAATTTGAGGTCATAATTGGATGCACGATGAATTATGCCCTGATGTTGCTTCAATTAAAAAAAATTGGTGTCTTTCAAAAACCCAAAGTTGGGTGGCCAGAAACTCACACCCTCTAAATTACATAACCGAAGAATAATTAACCCCCAACTTCTTCAATTTTCGAAAACTGATATCTTTAAATTGCAACCCCTAGGTTGTGGCTTCAAAGTCACGCCCGCTATAAGCATTTCCAAGGAGTATTACGTCTCTACACCAAAGGGGTCTATATTCAACAATAATATTGTGTTGTTGAGCAGACTACTCTAGCTAGTTGTAGAACACATACAATGTTCAACACATAATAGATATATAATTTCTATTTATTTATATTTTATTTGGTAAGAATATTTGTTGGAATATTTGATATTCTTATAATAATAAATTAAAAAATAATATTAATTTTCTTTTACTTATTGACATTTTCCATTTAATCTAATAAATTATATTTAATAATATGCTACTTTTATTATTTATTTAGTTTTTAATTATTAATAATTATAATATAATGACTTTTTAATCTTTATAATATAATGTTTAGTACGTCGATTATGATAGTCACAAATAGGAATTTGGCTTCGTGTAAAAATAAAGTTAATTAGTTAGAGTAAATATTAAGGTTGAGATAAAATTTATAGGTTGGAGGAAAAGCATTATATAAACTGTATTATTGTGTAAAATTAACTGTATTATTATGTTACGAGTTGGAGATGCTCTATATTACATAACACACAAATAGTTAATCGGCAAATTGAAAATGTTTTAAAAGAATAATTTTCCAAGGCAATTGCCAAAATCTTGTCGCAAAAAAGGAGCAAAATTCAGTTATTTTACCACAAATAATTTTTTTCCATCATGACGTGAAAGATGAAGGGAATAATGTATTATTTAAACTCACATCGTTGTGGTTGTTGAACTTGCAGTTGGAGATGGTAATAGCAGTGGAACCCTCGACGACGTCGATGAGCCCATCCGTACCCTTAGCCAGAGAGACATGGTCGATCCAAACATGACTCGACCCGAAAACGTTAATCCCGTCCCCGTCGCTCCTCGTGCGAAACCCTAGGTGGTTCACGCTGTCCCTTATAAGGCCGCCGCCCGTGGGCACAACGTTGTGTATCCATATGTTGTGAATGATGACGTTCCTCACGAACTGTATCGTCAGGCCCGCCCCATATGCGATGTGCACTTGAACTCCTCGACCGTCGATGGTCTTATGGCTCGTCATGATGAGCTCCTGCTTCAAGCTTATGACCATGCTATGGGAGAATATGATCCACAATGGCCTCTTTCGGGTCACTGCATGCCTTAGGGTTCCTGGCTTAGGGTTCGCCACGTCTCTGTCAGACGGGTCTGTTACGACGTAGAAACGCCCCTTAGCCCCGCCCGTCGTCCCGTGACCGAACCCGCGGGCGCACTCGGCTAACTTCTTGCGGTTCTTGGCCCACTTTGGGTCGCACCGCCAGCACCGATCGATTGGGTTCATGCCGGCACATCTGCTTTCTATTAGGTTTCTCCTTGTGCCATTGTGCTCTTTTGTCAAGATCCTGTAATTTTAGGTGTAATAAGATCAATGTTATCCTATCCATGTTGGACTTGGCACAACACCAATCGAACATTTTAGATTTTCGACGGCTCGTTGAAATTTTATATTTTCGGCGAAGTGTTATCAATTGGTGGTACACCAACCTAACTAATTTAGATTTTCGGCACGTCATTGAAAATTCGACCACGCGTCAAAAATCCAAAGAAGTTGGGTTAAGCTAATAATAATAATAGGCTCATGTGATGCAACTAATTCATTTCTTAGGGACGGCTAACTAATTAAACATTAACAGAACACATGCTGATAGCTAGCTTAAATCAATAAAGCATTCGAAGATATTCATACTCGCCAACTTCTCCGATAAAATTATCGGTTATTGCTTCAGGATTAGGGTTATATGCTTTCAAGGATTCGTTGTACGATTCTTGAGCTCGCTTCTGCAGATACTCGTCGAAGTGTCCGATGTTGGCGCTTGTTCGTCGTGCACTTATGGAGAATGATGCTATTACGTAGAATAAGATCAACGACGATGTTCTGTAATAACCAAACGCCATTGCAAAACCACTGGGATTTTTTCGTACCAGCGGTTTCGCTTTTGTTTCTTTTCTTTTCTAGTGCTTTTTATTCTTCGTTTCCTTTTGTGCATAAATGAAGGAATGGACGTGGGATATGGAAGCCAAGTAAATGATGGAAGCTTTTGAGTTGTATTCGGACGAGTGATTGTATTAAGACCGAGGAAATGTTATTTCTCAACAATGATAAGGCGGAAAAAGTGAAGAACCGTGCATGTCATTTGACTATATATATCTGAACGATCACAATATTGGTAAGGAATCGAACATCATAACTCATATTGTTAATATGTCTTTAATCAGCATTTAATCCAATTTATATATAAAAACATATTTAAATTCTAGATATACAAGGACTTTTATGGTGCTTCCAGGTGAGCACCTTATGTAGGCACATGTTGATGTGGCAATGATTCATGCCATTTCAACATTCCACATCGACATCTAATGTCATCATCTCAATTAACACACCCTAGGTGTCATTAATTGACATTTGGATGCTGATGTGGCATATTGGCGCGGTATATTCCATTGGCATGTAAAATATTATGTAAGGCGTGTCAATATATCAGCATATGAAATGTCGATTAATGACACCTAGAACGTGTTAACTAAGACGACATAACCTTAAAGGTCGACATGAGATGTTAAAATGGCACGAATTGCACATCAAAAGGTGCTCACCTAAGGTGCTCACCTTTCCTACTAGATATACATATGCAAAGTTAAACTTGTTACAGTCAAACTCAAAGTCGCAAAATATTTATTCCATATCTTTTATTGCGATTTTTACATAAAGCTCGAGCGCAAATGAATGGGCTCGAGCAGTTCGATATCGGGTTGCTTACAGCCCTAATTCAATCAAATCTGGTTCCCAGTTATAAATGGCTGATCTTTATTTTAGAGATCCAAGGAACTATAACCAAGCCGTCCGTCAAATAGACAGTTTGGTTTCGATTATGATACCAACCGTTTGTCCTGTTCGAACCGGTATTCTTATTTTTTAAAGAATATATTGAAATTTTAAAGAAAATATTTATAGGAAATATTGCCGGTTCAACAATGCCACAAAAGACCGAATGAATGTGCCAGCAATGTCGATGATTGAAAAAAAAATTATCTGACATCTAAATTATGCAAATTTAATCAATATTTTTGCCTCTAAATTAAAACGTCTAGACTGAGTAATGGTTACATAATTAGTTTAAATATTTATTTAACATTCAATTACAAAATATATTTTTTTTAAGTTACATTTACGTTTAAATTTACGTTGTACTAGATATAATATTTGAAAAAAAAAATTAAGAATGGTCCAAAGCTCGAATTGAGTTTAGCTTCAGGTTCCGACTTCATCAGCTACGAGCCTGCTAGTGATCATTATGGCCAGCGAGAAAGGCTTTACAGCGAGTGGATATTAAAACCATCGTCGAAAAATACAATGAAACACAATCCCGACGCCCGCTACTGTCGTCCCCTTCCTAACTTAACCCGAAAAGAAAAACCAAGAAAGCGCAATATTCCTACGCCTTACCCATTCTGCTTAGGCGAATCAGCGATTACGCTTTTGCTGTGGTACGGCGAAGCGTGAGAACTGCTCAACGCCGAAAGGCTTCTCTGGCTCTGCTGCGGCGTCCCGTTCCTCGAGAACGACCCGTGGGCCCGAAGCCCGCTCCGTCCCGACCCACCACCGACCCGATCGTTTTGCATGGTCTGAAAGTAGTAGTTCGAAGAGCTCGCCATGTCTTTGAGGTTGGGCAAGGGCTTCAAATCTTCGACCACCTCGCTCATTAGGGGCCGGGCCTTCGGGTCCCGCAGAAGGCATCGGGCCGCTAAATGGGCCGCCTTTTGGGCCCCTTTGATTGAGAAGTGGCCCTCGAGCCTCGGGTCTATGAGTCGATAGAACCTCTTTCTTTCTCTGAGGTGGGGTCGGGCCCACTCCACGAGGTTGTGCTGGCCGTTGGGACGGGTCTTGTCCATCGACCTTCGGCCCGTGAGCATTTCTAATAAGACCACTCCGAAGCTGTACACGTCGCTCTTCGAAGTTAGGTGTCCTAAACAAACAAGATTGACCGAAAATGTAAGAAATTCCGGTGGATGTCTAAGAAAATAAAAAACTTATCATTTCGGATTCGATTGAAGTTCGATCACTAATACAAGTGTAAGAATATCAAATTATTGAAAACCGAAAAAACTAATAGCTCACGCAATCAGAGCGATTTCCTTGATTGGATTAGTTCAGAACCCTTAAGCAGCGTTTTGATCGCGGAGAGTGGTGAGAAAAATAAATCTTAAGAGACAATGGTTTACTAGTTTTTCTTTCCTTTTCCTAATCATTTAGTGAAGAAAATAATTTTCCAAAATTTTAGCTTTAAACATAGTTCAAATATTCTTTTCTTTACCATGTCTCTAACCGACCAAACATAACAATTAGTTTTCCTTCTTCATTTCTTTTCCTTACCTTACTAAATTCCTTAATCCAATCACACTCTTTCGTCACTAAATTCTTTTTATGGTAACAAATCAAGAAAGAGTCGTTACCCGTCATTACATATTCGGGAGCCGCATAACCATAAGTCCCCATTACACGGGTGGAAACGTGTGTTTTCCCTTCATCGGGGGCATCTTTGGCCAGCCCGAAATCCGAAAGCTTTGCGTTATATTCCTGAAAATATGTAAAATATAAATGAGGGGATGATTCAATGTGGATGTGATGCAATAAAATGGCGAATATAGCGTCGGTTTAGCAAAAATATGCTTACGGCGTCTAAGAGTATGTTAGAAGTCTTAAAATCACGGTAAATGACGGGTCTCTCTGCTTCTTCATGAAGAAAAGCGAGACCCTTTGCAGCGCCTAGCGCTATCTTCATCCTCACCGACCATGGAAGTGGCAAAGATCCTACAAATTTTACGAAAAGAAAAACACAGATTTTCGTCATATTTTTCTTTTTTTTTTTCTTTCGCGGAATGTTTTAACATCACACACCACGCAAGAACGAACTCAGGCAAAACGTAATAGCATGTAACATCCAACATTCAGTCATTTGTTATCAACATTCAATAGATCATAGACAATGATTTGATCCCATGAGCTGAGGTAAGCTGAAAATTGAGAAACACACAGAGCAGGGAAGAGATTTACTTTTCTAAATAGAAAGAGGAGAAGAAAGAAAAGGTACGAACTTCGGAAGAGATGATTCTCCAAGCTTCCACGCGGCATAAATTCGTAGACCAGTAACCTCTGATCATCTTCGATGCAATAACCGATCAACTTCACTAAATTAGGATGAATAAGGTCTCCCAAGAAATTCACTTCAGCCTGCCAAAACAAAGCAAACAAAAAAATGACTAAAAAGAGAAGAAAATAACGATGAAAGAAGAAGAAGGATTTGATTTAGACCAGCCACTCCTTATGCCCCTGAAGCCCATCGTGGTTTAAGGTTTTAACAGCTACGGTCAATCCCGTCCCAGGTTTAACTGGTGCTGTCCCATTCTCTTCGATCCATCCCTTAAACACACAGCCAAAACCACCTTCCCCGAGCAGAGACTCGGGCCTGAAGTTCCTCGTTGCCATCTTTAGGTCGACGAAGGTGAACTTGCGAAGGCGAGAGGAGATTTTGAGCTCTTCCTCGAGTTTTGCGGTCGAAGAATTGCTCTCAGCATTGCTTACGGTAGTCGATTGGATTGCAGGCGATGATGATGATGGGACTTCGACGGGTTTGTCTTTGCATGAATCATCTGCAGATTTTCGAAGATTTTGTTCTCTAATAGCACAATAGATTCAAGGATACGCACATCCTTGAAACACATAGATCAAAGTTCTCTTCTTACAAGTTGGGTAAGAACAAGAATCAAGCAGAAGGATAAACAGAGATTTGACATGCAGTAAGAAAATTAAAGGGTAAGCATCTAATAAGTTACCATTGATGGTGGTGCGTGTAATAGAGGTATCAACCTTAGATCTTGAAGAGATACAGCTGGTAACAAACTTGAATTTAATCCAGCAACCACTGTCCTCCATAACATTATCATCATCTTCGTTAAGAATGTCTTTTTTCTTTCTAACATTGGATTTCTTAGCATCATTGGACTCCAACTTTAAGCCACCATCGATTAGTCCCATATTTGAAACTCGAGAAAAATCATCCAAGGATTTAATAGAAGAAATCCCCAATTTCCAACTAAACAGAAATTTGGAAAGAAATTACAACAAATAGCCCCTCAATTTGGGACAGAGAATTTATGTAAAGCTCCTAATCTGGGAAGCACATAAAAACAGCAAAGGAACCTATTTGAAATTCAAAAGCGAAAACAGAAAAATGGGGTAAGGGAGCTCAAAAGATCTGCTCTCTCAAAATACTACAAGTTTTTTTTTTTCCTTTTTCTCTTTGATAAAATCAGTGAAATAGCTTAGACCAAGATGAAAAAATCGCTTGAAAAAAAAAATCAAATCAAGACTCCGCAAATTGAACCCAGTAGTTGCAGATCAGAAACTCGCCATTCAAAGCCGAGAGGAAAAAACTTCTAACCCCTTTGAGCAAGTGAACAAGCAAGCTGATGGTGAGTTGACGACAAATAATATTTCAGGTAATTTTCTCAGTTAACGAAAACAAAAAAAAAAAGTAAAATTATTGCTACTTGTCGCGATAGAGAGAAATGAAGATAGAAGACCAATTGCGATGATGTCGCGATAGAGAGAGAAGATAGAAGACCAGTTGCGATGAGAGAGCTATTTGGAAAATCTGTATTCTGTGTTTTCAATTGACGTGTTTCTCACTTATATACAGCAATTCCTAACTAATGCTAACAAACTAATTACAAGGAATAAAATAATACTTAATCAATCAAACTGCAAAACAGAGCAAGTAGTCTTCAGTGAATCAATTCAAGGTGGTTTATATCGATACTCCTTCAGCCCCCCCTCAAGGTGAGCAGGGCTGGAAGACATGCTCATCTTGGACAAAAGTCGTACAAAGAGAGGAGAAGATAGCGCCTTAGTGAATAGATCAGCGATGTTTGCAGCCGAGGAGACGTGCTGAGGTATAATGAAGCCGTTACGAAATTGATCACGGACTACATGGCAATCAATCTCAATATGCTTTGTCCGCTCATGAAAAATGGGATTAGAAGTAATGTGGATGGCAGCGTTGTTGTCGCAGTGTAAGGGAATGGGAGTAGCAACCGTAATGTCCAAACACGATAGTATGTAAGAGATCCATTGCAGCTCTTTAACGGTCGAAGCCATGGATCTGTATTCCGATTCTGCCGTGGAACACGAGATGGTGGTTTGTTTCTTCGTTTTCCATGAAATAAGGCTGCGTCCGAGAAGAATGCAATAGCCTGTAAGCGAGTGACGAGAAGCTTTGCAAGCTCCCCAATCAGCATCGCAATAAGCCACAAGATCCAAAGGTGAGCTGCTAGAATAGAAAAGGCCCGCAGATTTAGTACCAGCGAGGTAGCGCAAGACATGCTGAGCGGCTTGCCAATGGGAGAGGTGTGGTTTGTGAACAAATTGGCTGAGTTGTTGAACCGCATAGGTAATGTCTGGTCGAGTAAAATTGAGATATAATAGACGCCCGATTAACCTGCGAAATTGAGAAGGATCAGAAAGCTGTGGTGTGTTATCTCTGTCGATGGCAGCAAACTGAAAACCTCCTGGCAGTGGCGATGAGGCAGTAGAGCAGTCTAACATGTGTGTGTCACGAAGGATGTCAGTAATATATTTATTCTGACATATGTGGATGCCCTGAGAAGTTCTGCTGATCTCCATTCCTAGGAAAAACTTAGCATGACCAAGATCCTTGATAGTGAAAGTCTGGTCAAGAAAGTCTTTCACACGCTGTATCAGGGAGTCATCTGAGCCTGTAAGAAGAACGTCGTCCACATAAACAAGTAGGAATACCTGAGATGTTTCACCCAACAATGTAAAAAGACAATGATCATGCGCCGATTGTGAGAATCCGAAGTCCTTGAGCTTAGAAGTGAATTCCTCATTCCATTGGCGCGAGGCCTGCTTCAACCCATATAGAGATCTCTTGAGCTTACAAACCTGACCTGGTTGTGCTTGTAGATAGCCTGGAGGTGGTTTCATGTAAACGTCTTCATCAAGATGTCCGTGAAGAAACGCGTTATTTACATCAAGCTGGTGCAAATTCCAGCTTTTCATCGCAGCAATGGCAAGGATTATTCGGACTGTTACTACCTTAGCCACAGGTGAGAAGACCTCAGAGTAATCCTCACCTTCGACCTGAGTAAAACCCTTCGCAACTAGACGTGCTTTGTAGCGATTTATAGAGCCATCTGCATTACATTTAACTCTATAAACCCACTTGCAGCCAACTAATCTTTTACCTTCTGGCAGCGGAGTTAATTCCCAAGTGTTATTGTCTTCTAGGGCTTGAATTTCAGCATTCATGGCTTCGATCCATTTGTGATCCGTTCGAGCCTGGTTATAGGTAAGTGGTTCCTGAAAAGTAGACAAATTTGCTACAAAACCAATATGTGCAGTTGGGTCTGAAGTGGTTTGGTTAAAGGTGTTAGGAAAAGGATTATGTGCACATGTATTGGATGTGATGAAATCTTGCAGCCAAGCAGGTTTATGCTTGGAGCGAGTACTTCTTCTTGTAACAGTGGGAATAGAAGATGGTAAGTCACTCATAGAGGAAATGGGCATATCTGAGATCTCAGGGGAAGTATGGTCATTTGTATGGTGGCTAGGTAACTCTGTGGGTTGTATTGGCTGGCATGCATCATTATTGGCTGTGGGAGAGCTGTCAAATGGGTCGCCAACATAGATATTAGGGAGAACAATATCAATATCAGACATAGAAATTGAGGGGAAAACAGATTCATGAAATATAACATCACGAGACACAATGGTTTTCTTTAGGTCTGGGCAATATATTTTATATCCTTTTTGACCCATAGGATATCCCACAAAGACCCCATTAATTGATCTAGGATCAAACTTACCCCGGGAAGGGGTGTTGTTGACTGCGAAAGCAAGACAACCAAAGGTTCGAAAATAGGAGTAAATGGGCGTTCTCTGTTTCAGCAATTGAAAGGGTGACTTCCAATGAAGGATTTTTGATGGTAGACGGTTTATAATATGGACAGAGGTGAGGACAGCATCTCCCCAAAATGGTTTAGGCAATTTGGACTGTATAAGGATAGAACGGGCAATTTGAAGTATATGTTTATGTTTTCTCTCGACAACCCCGTTTTGTTGAGGGCTATATGGGCAAGTTTTTTGATGAAGTATCCCTTTGGACAAGAAAAGATCCTGACAAGTTGAGCTTAGAAATTCTGCGCCATTGTCCGTCCGAATGATCTTGACAAGGCTATGGTATTGAGTGTGGGCATATGCAATGAAGTATTTGAGGGTGCTCAAAACTTGACATTTATGCTTCATCAAAAATATCCAGGTGAACCTACTAAAATCATCCACCACTGTCAGAAAATAGTTACAGCCATGATGTGTGGGAGTCTTGTAAGGACCCCAAATGTCAATATGCAAAAGCTCAAAGATGGATTTGCTCTGTATGAAGCTTTTGGGAAAAGAGCTTCTATGCTGTTTGGCCAAGGGACAAATATGACAATCATCAACATTATTGTCATTGTTAATATTGATAACAGACTCAGGCAAATGTTTCATGACAAGCAAAGAAGGGTGACCAAGTCTTATGTGCCATACATTGGCAGTGACAACAGTAAAAGAATTATTAATGACATGACTTGGGAACTTGACTTGGGGCTGTCTGAGAGATAACATATATGAGGCATATAGGTGTTGAGAGCTGTGTATGGCTTCTTGGCTGAAAGATGAACTATCTATGATATAGAGATTATTGATGATCTTGCCCACAGCAATGATTTTGCTATTCTGCAAGTCATGCAAAAGACAAAAATTAGCAAAGAACTCAAATCGAATCTTGCTGTCGTAGGCTAATTTTCTGACTGAGAGAAGGTTGTGTTTGAAACTTGGTATGTATAGGCAGTCTGTAAGGGTCAGATCTTTAGATAGCAACACAGTTCCAATATGAGTGACAGGTTTCAAGGATCCATCAGGGAGGTAAACGGGTGTGAAAAGGTCAACTGGTTTATGTTTTCTCATGATGGTTAATTTTCTGCACATATGGCATGTTGCGCCAGTATCTACGAACCAGGAATTATCACCCATAATACCAGACTGAATGAAATCAAGTTTAGGGAGGATAGAGCTACCTGCGAAGTCCTCGAAATGGGCGAAATTGACAGAGTTTTGGCGCCCCTCATGTGAGACATGTTTCTCCTGTAGCAGCTTAGCCATCTCTTGCCTCATCATGCTTGCCATCATCGACTTCATGGATTGCATGTTCTTCTCTTCAAATTTATCATCATCGCCCTGAAGAGTGGGGTCTTCAAATACTGCATTTGCCTTGAAAGCGACACGATCAGATCCCTTCCTACTGGTATACCACTCAGGAAATCCGTTCAGTTTGAAACAATCTTCCTTTAGGTGCCCAGTTCTCTTGCAATGGTTACACAAAAGCTGTGTTTTATCCGTGTTCCTTTTAAAACAATTTTCCTTGAGATGTCCTGTCTTCTTGCAGTAGTTACACACTAGCATGCTCTTATCAGATCTTCCTGAAACGATACCACTTGCATCTCTTCTTGGATAAACGTTTCGTACGAGCATAGCTGAATTTTCAGGTGAAGGATTCATTTGAACAGTAACCTCTCTATGTTTCTCAGCCTTCACTATCATAGCATAGATCTTATTGACTGCAGGTAACTTATCAAGAAACAACAGTTGACTCCTTTCAGCTTCATACATTTCATTTAATCCCATCAAAAATTGCATTGATCGGTCCTCGGCCTCCCTCTCCTCAATTCTGACTTTGACAGCACTTGGAGCCGCAATTGGAGGTCTCAGTTGATCCAACTGATCCCAAAGATTGTGAATGCTATTGTAATAGTCAACAACAGACATACTTCCTTGCTTCAGTAAAGACATTTCTCGCTTAATCTCAAAAACCAGTGATAAATTCGAAACTCCATATCGTTCTTCAATTTCATTCCACAGCTGCTCGGCGTCATGAATAAACATGAAACTGTTGACGATCTCTTTCGAAATTGAGCTCTTAATCCAGCCGGTTATCATGCTATTTACCTTTCTCCACTTGCGATACATCGGTGAATCACTAGCTGGCCTTTTGTATGTTCCGTCGATAAATCGCAGCTTCATTTTTGCCTCAAGAGCTTCTATCATAGCGCTCCTCCATATTAGATAGTTTCGAGATGTCAATGGTGTGGATACAATCATCATCCCTGGATTATCCGATCCATGGAGCTGATAATCTTCCTCTTGCGCAGCAGCTTCAATCTGATTTTGTTCATCTTCAGGAATCTCTGTTTGTGAACTCATCGATTATCGATGCGATTAAGCTAAAATTGTAGTGTGAACTGTGATGGAAAATGAATCAAAATTTCTTCTGCTCTGATACCATGTCGCGATAGAGAGAAATGAAGATAGAAGACCAATTGCGATGATGTCGCGATAGAGAGAGAAGATAGAAGACCAGTTGCGATGAGAGAGCTATTTGGAAAATCTGTATTCTGTGTTTTCAATTGACGTGTTTCTCACTTATATACAGCAATTCCTAACTAATGCTAACAAACTAATTACAAGGAATAAAATAATACTTAATCAATCAAACTGCAAAACAGAGCAAGTAGTCTTCAGTGAATCAATTCAAGGTGGTTTATATCGATACTCCTTCACTACTCAGTACCCACCCAGAAAATGCCTACCCTTGAGAGAGATTCGAAAGACAACCTCAGCAAATTACACGAAGTATGCTGACCAGTTCAATGCGCAATAAAAGTGAAAAAGAGAAAGAAAAAAGAAGCAATGTGGAAATGTTTTGTTTTGTTTTATATTTTTCCGCATCGAAATTGTAGTCTTCTTGATGGACTTGTGTATTTTAATTTGCATTTCCAAGCTTTAAATGTATGTAATTAATGTTTATTGTATATGAGTGGTAGGGCTTTGCCGTGTACTTACAAACGACGAAAACATTAGTAGCATTTCAAAGTAATTTTTGCTTTTTTTAATAATAATAACCTAATAAAAAGCCT
The DNA here is from genome assembly GCA_027422505.1 of Craterostigma plantagineum. Lineage (NCBI taxonomy): Eukaryota > Viridiplantae > Streptophyta > Magnoliopsida > Lamiales > Linderniaceae > Craterostigma > Craterostigma plantagineum. Next base: position 1,217,025 of record JAPQWV010000145.1, read on the forward strand.
GCCCTGACTGACGGGATAAAACAATTTATTTTTTATATACTTTCGTCGGGTTCGATTTTCCTATACGAATTATTATGAGAATTTCTTTAATACTACTCCCTCCGTCCCATCAACTTTATAATAAGTCGTTTATTATTAATATAGTATAACGAAAATGTAAAAAAGTATATATTTTAATACGTTTTTTAAAAATATTTAATATTATTATATTGATTGTTTGTGATAAGTTTTTGCTAAATAAGGAAATTGGGACGAAATTAGCGGGACGAAGGTAGTATCAAATTTAATGATAACATCATAGTTACAAAACATCATATAATAAGACGATCTTCAATGGTATTCGAAATTCCAAAAGAATTGCTAAAATCACTGCAACCGAATCCTAAAATCAATCCCAATCTCTCCTCCAATAAAATGCATTTGAACCATAAGATGTGTTCTATATTTAGTAAATACATTTAAAGTCCTTTCAATAAAAAGCATCCTTATAAAAAACTAAAAAATAACTACCTATATATATATTACTAAATAGTTCTTTCTTTAAATTATAAATTTATTAGGAATACTTTTTTATTTAATTTAGATGTAATATAATATCAAAATGTTACTTATTTTTGATGTTATAAATGTGCCGACATTATTGAAAACTTGTTAAAGTTGGTATAGAGTGAATATTTCGAATATTATTTCTTTTAGTTTGAGAATGAATTTATCGATTCGAAAGAATTACTGTACTTGAAATGAGTTGGGTTTGAGAATGCATTCTTGAGTTTGGAGATGGTTAAGGACCTAATCTTAAATACATGGTATTCGCTAATCTTAATACATTGTACTGAACTAGTTTTTTTTTTAAAAAAAAAAAACAAGGGCAGTTCGTTCGGGCAGGAGAGTGGGACCCGTACAAGATGATGTGTACGTGCGTTCGTCACGCGCGAGACAATAATGGCAGTGTTCATGCACTTCCCAATATATTTTAATTAAACTCTAATTTGTTTACATAATAGTCTAACGACGATATATTATATTTATATGTAATTGTTTGGAGAATGATAGTGGTTCACCCTCTGATTTTTTCCATCTGTGCAAATATTTAAATTATTAAAATTCTGAATATGACAGCAGACATGCTTCTGCCTTCTTCGAGTATTAATTTTTTTTTATGACGGTCAATTTGCTCTCACGATATTTTTCTTTAAATAGTTAAATTAGGTTTTTTATAATAAATTTAAACCGATGGCTATTAGAATAGACCAACAAACCGATGAGATGGGTCATTGAAAACCCACAAAAATTATTTTGCAGTGTTATTCCTCAAATATCACTCGCGTACGTCAAACTCGTTCAACCTCATTCATCCCTCAATTCTCACATTGGTCTTTTTGTGATTTTTTTGTGTTCCACTGAGAGAATTGCAGCTTTCAAATTTCCATCAAGTCGTCAAGCAAGGTAATAAATAAAAGAGATCGAAATTCAATTCTTAACGTGGTTCAGATATAATCGATCCTACGTCAACAAAGCAAAAAAGTTTTTTATTGGTGTGCTCTTTTACAACAGTGAAAAGAATCACCACACTCAGCAAGAATCTAAAAGCACACTGATGAAGAACACACACTTAATGATGAAACTACACACAAAGCTGAGATAACACGCGCAATCTAATATTGACGCCAAAAGGGTTAGTTTAAAACTAACGCTGATCCCTTAAGACAGAAATAGTCGCTAGCTCTGACGTTCTGTAAGTGGCCTGTTTGGTTAAAAAGAACCTGCACATACAAAAGCGTCCACGCTTCTTCTTCTCATACTTCAAAAGAAAAGCCTCCAAGAATTAAGCTCTAAGATGTGAGCTGATGACTCCTTGGCTTGATTTCAACACAAGGTGTTAACAAATCATCTCTTTATTGTAGTTGAGTTAATTTTCTCGCGTTCTCTTCTATTATAGTTATACGATTTCAAAAGCTTTTGCAATTCCCATTATTTTAACTTATCTTGTTTAACATGACATCTGGTATTTGGGTTGCATTCGATGGTTTTCTTAGTTGATGCTAACCATGCTCAAATACGACGGTTAGCCTAGGGGTGTTCATTCCGTTATAAACGAATCGAACCGACCGAGGATTTTATAAACCGTTAACCAACCGAAAAACCCAATTTAATTAAAAAAAATATATATAAACATGTTTATTTTATAAAATACACTACCATATATAGAATTGTATAAATTTTAATTTACCTTGTATTTCCATATTTTATTTAATATGTTAATATGATTTAAATTATAAAAAATATATTATCATATACATCTATATATGTTTGTAGAAAATTTTGATGCAAGTAATATTTTCATATTTTATAACATATGGTGGATATATTATATATAATTATACATTTTATATAATAATATATGTATAGAAAACTAAAAAAAATAATAATTTGATTTTTCGGTTTGGTTCGGTTACCGAAGTTATAACCAAAACCGAAACGAATTATTTTCGGTTATCAAAATGAAGACCGAATACGGAACCGAAAAATTTCACAGTCTTCGCTCGCCGCCTCCATCGCCTATGCCTCCTCCACAGCGTCCGCAGTCCACTGCCTCTTCCTCCGCCGCCGCCGCTACACGTCATTGCCTTCTGCCACCTTTCATCGTTCTCCATTGGGTGTCCCGAGTTGGGAGTTCGGGTCTCCCGACCCACTGGATCGGGAGTTCTTTTTCTCCCTTAGTGGAGCCTACTCCGATGAAAGCGAATTCCGATAGTCAGCGAACGAAGAAAATTATGAACATCGTAGATTTAGCTTAATAACTATTTTGTGGTAGGTTCTTTAGTTCTTCGTGTCTAAGATCGTGTATCTTGTTTTCTGTCGATTTTTAATTTTATTTGGTTGTTTTATGCTCCGTGTGAGCTTTCCTTTCTCTTCCGGATTGATATTACCGGAGAAACCTCTTGGGCTATTTAGCCCCCATACTTTTCTAATGAAATTTAAGCTATCTTTTCCCGAAAAAAAAAATAGCTTTATATAAACTTGAATGATTTAAACTCTCTAAAAAGATAGCGACGTATGGACTATGGACCCATTGGATAAGTTTTACAAGAAAGTAAACAAATCTAAAGCCCATATTTGTAGCAAACGAAACCAAGGTATCGGTAAATTCGACTTTCAACATACTATTGGATCAGACAATATATTGCGATGCATTTTCCTTGTCGATTGAAAGAACTGTAGCCCCAACCCAAGTTTACATATTGTAAATTAAATTTTGTACAGAAAAATAAAACCCACATTCATAGGCAAATTAAAATAACATCACAAATATCGTAAAAATATACATGCATACTTGAATAATAAATGTTATCATTCAACTTTTTTCTTACACGACACCAAAGCCACCACCTATGGCTGGGTTGGCCCAAGCCAAGGACAATTCTGTCCTTTGACTTTTTACAAGTTTCATCTCCTCACGGAACATTAGCTCTTCTTATAATCCCTTTCCCTCTCAATCTCCTCCCGTCTGCTCTCTCTCTCTCTCTCTCTCTCTCTCTAGGAAAATGGTTCTGAGAAACTCGTATCGGCCCACGTCATCGTCATGCTAAACAAAGAGTTCTAAGAAAATCTCATTTTCTTTCGTCTTCTTCTTCCCCTAATAGACTGATTTCTGCACTAGTAAGAGAGTAGCAGCTCCAAGAAAATCTGTCCGAATATATGAATATGGAGCCCATCTGCGGCGCATACGATGAAGACGATGATTTCCTTATAAAGAACGAAGATGACGATGATCCTCTGTGGCTTTCTCCTCAAGATTCTTCTTCTCCTACTTCCTTCCACTGCCTTCAAGGAGGTTCTTCTTCATCCTCGTCCATGGCGAACTTACCCTTATTACCCAAAGCTGGTAAAGTCAGAATTAGCTCCGAAGACATCTCATCCGCGTCGGCGGCGAAGAAGATCAGGCGGCTCAGCGCAGATCAAGTCCGTTACTTGGAGAAAACCTTCGACCAGGACAACAAGCTCGAGCCAGAAAGGAAGGCCAAGCTAGCCAAAGAGCTCGGACTTCAGCCCAGGCAAGTGGCCATATGGTTCCAAAACAGACGAGCAAGGTACAAGACAAAGCTTCTGCAGAAAGACTGCGATGTCCTAAAGTCAAGCTACGATAGGCTGAAGCAAGACTACGACGCACTCTACTCACAGAACGAGAAACTCAAAATTGAGGTTCGTGTCTGTTTCTTTCTAACAATCGTCCCTCCCTTTGCTGTTTCTTTGTTGCAGATAACTAAACCTGGGCCGTTTTTTTTCTTTTCGACAGATTGATACGCTCATGGGGAAATTACAGGGGAAAGAAAAGGGCCGATCTGATGGGCAGATAATAACGAAGGATTTAGAACCACTTGGTGGTGATGTGAAGAAGCAATCTAAGACGAGCTCGGCGAAAAGTGACGTTGTTGATTATTCAGACAGCAGCCCACGCCATGGAGATTCGTCGCATGATGTGTTTGAAGCAGCAGCAGATGCGATCTCCGACTACTACTACTGCGAAGAAGAAGACAACGACGAAAGCTTAGGGAAGAGCAGCTTGCTCTTACAGGCGCCGTCGTCGTGCTTCCCAAAGATCGAAGTGGGTGATGATGATGAGTCGTCGTGTTATGAGGAGAATGATTATTATTGCCTTCAGCCTAATTCTTGCAGCAACTTGTTAGGCTTCCCAGTTCAGGACCATGGAACTTGGTTCTGGCAAATCTGAGATCCCATTAAGATTCCATTGTTGTATCTTTACTTCGCGCTTAAATCGTCGAGCTTGTCTTCTGTTTGTTAATATAGTTTGAGCTCTGAGTTAAGCCCTTTTGAAATAGTGATGCTGCTGATGCGATGATCAGTTGAGTAGACTTTAGAGAAGAACGAGAGAATTCAATTGAATAATAAGCAGCAACCAAAGCAAACACACTCCCCATGAGCGAACATGAAACTTCGAGTTGAATTTCAATAGTTGAATGCTGTTATCTAAAAAAAATTGTTGGATGAATGGGTTTTATTTAGTCAAGCCATTTGAGCTTCTGAACTACAAGATTCGTCCTTAATTAATTTAATGACTTCTTATTAAGTACAACACAACATAGAATACAAATTACATCCTAACCTTAGGAGACTTGCATTGGTAAATTGAATGGGGATTGGTGAATTTACTAGGTTTTCCTTACTACTATTCTAAATTTTTAATCTCATCTTTTACATCTCTTCCTTGCCTATATCTTACTTAGCCTTAACTTACATATTGGGGTGGGCTGAGAATTCTCCGGTAGGTGCACGTGGGGGTGGGGGAATGCCAAGCCTAATCTAAATACAATTAAAAACATAGTTGATGCGACAATTTTTATATTTTAATTTACAAACTCCATCTATGTGAACGCTTATATATTTTAATTCTACGATGGAGCCCAAGTTTTGACGTGAAATGTCTTTGCTAGTGTAAGTTAAAGTTTCTTGTGTTACATGTGTTGAAAGGTATGTGGTCCTCTATGATACCTTACATATATCTTAAAGGATATATGTAATTTAAATAATTCACTTGGCTTATAGGATATCGACACACTTTCAGCCATTATGATGCTTCCAAGCATCTGATTATAACGTGTGTTTCGAAGTTTGTGTCGTGAAATTTTCTTTGTTTAAAGGGAACTACTATTTGCATCCCTTGAGGGGTGTAAAAAACCTTGAGAATGTAAACCGCAAAACTAAAAGTATGTGCATATATTGAATTCAACAACCATAAATTAACCATATTCTACTATTTACCCATATTAATTACTTCTATGATATATCTTTGAAGCAATTATAATATATATAATCGTGATTGAGAACGTGCGTGTAAGGAAAACTTTACATGACAAAATATATTTGGACACAAACATAATGTATACTCGCACATACACATAATATAACTAAGAAAAATAAAATTGACTCGAGCGTATAATATTGTTGCGTTTAGTGGAAGAAATAATTTCTATTATTTGATCGAACATATAGTCCAGTTAATAATTGTCCATACACGCACACGCACATATATATAGAGAGGAATTTATGGTGCTTACCAACCTATTGATGAGCACCAATTCATGCCATTTCAACATCAGACATCGACATCTAAGATTATATCGTATTGATTAACACCTTCTAGGTGCCATTAATCGACATTTCGGATGTTAATGTGGCATATCGACGCCTTACATAATATTTTACGTGTCAATGAAATATATCGCGTCAATATGCCACATCAACATCTGAAACGTCGATTAATGGCACTAAGAAGGTGTTAATTAAGACAACATAACTTTAGATACCGGTGTGGGACGTTGATACCTGTGTTTGATATTCATGTGTGCGGCTTGTGCGGAAGCTGACCGGTCGGTTTTGACCAAACACGGATGTGAGATGTGATGTGTGTGTTTGCGAAAGACAGATTCGTTCTGGAAGTTCGGAGCAAAATCTCCTACGTCTCCCCTTCTTCCTCGCAAGAAATGTACCACTAGAAGCCTCGGTTTCCAACCTAATTGTACAACCTCCTTAGCTAGACTCACACAATACAACCCTCGCGGTTATACTCTGCTAACTAAATTCCTAGACACCACTTAGACAGCTTTTTACAGTCCGTCTACTTTTAAGAGCTTTTTTCAGTTCCTTGAGAACAAATCAATTACTAACCTGTTTGATTTAGTGCAGTGATGACAATACCTAATTCTTTTCTCGCTAAAGAACTTAAGGTTTTGAAAGCTTGAGCTAATTCTCTCATTCTAAAATTCGTAGTTGGTGAAGTAGTTGTCTTCAGCTTGCATCCCTTCTTTTCATCGTTGAGGTTTGAAGTTGAAGTCGTGAGATAGCTCTTGTGTACCGGTCAGCGCATTGATTGCTTTACTGTAACGACCCTCACTTTCAAATAAATAGTTTGGCGGATTTTCGCAACGAAAGCCGCGAAAGCCCATTTTATAAAATATTTTCCTCAGTTTAAAATATTAAACACTCGAAAGTCGGTTACGGAATCCACATAATATAAAAGTCTGGTCTCAAATCATTAAAACAAACAACATTGAAATTATATAACACAAACTACGACATTCCACAGGTCGCATCCATGTACCGCCCTGCTCTCAAAAGTCCATGGAGTCACCGCCGTCAGCCCGCCTAGTCACAACGCACTCCAAAGTCGGACTCGGATGTACCTACAACACGTAAACTGAGCTCCTTGCCCAGTAGGTAAAACATGCATGAATGCAGCGTGCGCTTACTCCCAAACCCGAATACCTGACAATAAATGCACGCTCTACTTTTTCCACTCTTCCCAATCCTATCATAATCCAACACAACAGGGCCCTAGGCTAGACTAGGCACCTCGCGCAACCCATTTAAGGAAGGAGTCAGGAGATCGGCTCTCGGGCAGCCCCCGGCTCTCTCCCGAGACGTCTACCTGCCCCGGCGATGCCTACACTGGTAGCGTCCTCCCCGAGCAAACTCTACCAGGTCGCCTCTTCCGCCAAAAGACTCTCTTAAGAGAAGCCTCGACAGTATAACTGTCAGGTGCACTAGACTATCCTCAAACTCTACCACGAGTCAAATGCCAATATCGGCACAACCTACCCCACTCACGAACACCATAAGGTGCCACCACGTTACCACGGTCAATCCGCTTACCATGCAAACGTAAAATGCAAATGATAATGTATGCTAAACTCACATATAAAAATACTTAGAATTCACATAAAACACATAGTCATCAAAGCACACAATCACGTAAATATCACATAATAATTCACATAACGTTTACGTGCCGTAGGTGAGTTTCACCTACCTGCCCTCCTGATAAAATTAATCAAGAAATCTGGGAAATTCTCTACGCTTCGAACCTCTGAGCATGAAAATATTATCACATAAGTATACATACTAAGTCATGTAAATCTAGAATTTCTCAACCCTAAACATCGAAAACCCTAGAAATAGTGAAACCCTATAAAATAATGAAAACCCTAAGAATGTCGGAAAGTTCACAATCGAGATTCACATGTGCTTTATAACATTATAATTTATTTCAAAGTCTAAAACACACACAAACCGAAAACATTATTTTATTACTTAAAGTGTTCCATATATTCAGACATACAACCATCGAATTTATCATGTAATTAACGAAATCATTTCAACGTCATCTCACACAACACAACCTTTCACACATATACAAACATATGAATATGATTCCAACATTTGTACTTTAATACTTGGGTAATATATTTACGAAAGTTTCCCATAATTTATACTCATAACTGTATCCCTCCAGTACTCATCAAACACTCATATTCATCATTTACGGTTTATGAATCTATCTGCACCCCAAAAGTCACATACAATTTACGTCTTACATAAATCATATAAAACATCAATCAAATTATTAAACACTAAGCACAAAAGCGTTCTTCACAGATATTTTTGAAACTTTGGAACATAGCTCCAACATATAAATCATGGAATTCCCATATGATTCACCCTAATACATAAAGTTATGCAATCTACATAGACTTCCAAAGCTTCCCAAAATTAATCGATATTTGCATATAAAATATATGATATTTACGTGTTAATCACATAATTAAAACCAAAAATCTGAGTTTCTAAATACATATAGCATTTTGAAATTTAGATCAACCATCTTCTATCACACAAACTGTATTTCTCATGACATAAATCGTATAACACTAAAACATGTTATAGCCATTTTATTAACGTGTTGTAGATAATATATTTCACCTACCTCACGTCCGGAGATCGGTTATAAAATTTTCCTATCTTTAATCGAATCCATTCTTGGTCGAAACCTTGTGTTTCTCTTTCGGTTGCTATTCCGTTCTTGTTCCTCCTTTTTCCAACGTTTTCTTTTCCTTAAGGGATATATATTGAACTCATGTAATTCGACATTCAGCTAGATGACAAATCTTACCTCATGGAGCAAGTAATGTTCGTCTTCTCACCAATATGCAAGTATGTAACTATATTATATATGTATAACAAATACTACACGTTAACTTCCCACACAACATGTGGAGGCCACGAAAACTTCTACCTTTCTTATCATTTATGTGTAATCGTTATACTCAAGCAAGATACAACGAAACATTTTGGTTAAGAGTAAGTAAATGTCATTCTCAAAGTTTAATATTTTGTTGGTTTCTCTTTAACCCCTTTGTCTCTATACTTTAGCTTTTCAAAACTTTTTGATGAATATTTTAATTGTTATATATGTGTGTGGAAATAAGTATAGAGTAGGTAAACCGAATCATTTACATGTGATATTGTTATCGAAAACTTTAGGCTTTACAATGCAATTTATTTTATTTATTTCTCACAACCCTCCCTATCACCTAGCTATTACTAACATCATATATAAATATCTATATATATATATATATATATCATAATATCCACGAAAAGTTTGGGATTTCCACACTATTAAATTATATCAACATTTCTATGTTGTATATGTATTTCTTCTAACTACACTGTAATCCTGTATTAAACTTTTACGGGTATTACATTCTCCCCCCCTTAAAAAGAATTTCGCCCCCGAAATTCGCCGGCTGTAATAACTCGGGTTTTTACTCTTCCTACACTCTCATGGAGGTTCGGAAATTTTTTTTTTTTTTTTTTTACAAACTACGTATTTAGTTACGCGATTGAATTTTCGTCTCTCTCTAACGAGGTAGAATTTATTCCCACCACGCTTCCACTGCGCTATTTTCTTAAGCTTTCTCAGATTCTAAATGAGATAGGATATTTCCTATCTCTGCACGTAAATGGAAGGACATCTGAATGTGGGTCATGATTTTCCTAAATAAATTTGCAAATACTTCAAGATTTATGTACCTGTGTTCATTACAGGATCTGCTTCCTCAGCTGTTAGAGTGAATACTCTCCCAGTAGCCGGTGGAAGTTGTGCTGGCTGTTGGGCTAGTGCAGAGTGTGGATTCACTTGACAGTCTCGAGCGAAATGGCCCGGTTTGCCACATCGAAAGCATTGTATTATTGTTCTCGGTCCTGGACCATAACAAACACCCGTGTGATAGCGTCCACACTGTTGACATCGTGGCACGATGTTTTGAGGTTGGACATGATTGTTGTTGAGTCCCTGAATTGGCCTAGGTTGCCCATCACGTTGCCCCAGGCGGTTATTCTGATTATTGTTTGGACCTTTCTCAAAAACCTGACGCTTTCTATTAGCCTCTCGTTCCAGCTGGCTCTCCGCTTTTCTCTTTTCCTCGTGAGACTTTGCGATCCGAGCCTCTGCCTGCTCCGCGATAAGTGCTTGTTCTGCCACTTGAGCAAACGCCACTTCTCGTGTTCCGGCCATACTTACATCTCGATAGATCTCAGGTTTGAGACCTACTTGGAATCGCTCCACCTTTAATTCGTTTGTCGCCACCATATGCGGGGCAAAACGTGACAGCTCCTCAAACTTACGGATATATTCCGCGATAGTTTGCTCACCTTGCTTTAGGTTTATGAACTCGTTCATTTTTCGAGTTCGGTCATGGGTGGTGAAATATTTCTCACGGAATAATTCTCTAAATCTCTCCCACGGCATAGTCAATGGGTCCTCCAAGATTTTGATGGTGTCCCACCAAAACCTTGCATTACCTCGAAGCATAGAGATGGCACACAACACCTGTTCATTCTCCGGGACCCGACCATATAGGAACATATCCTCTATGGTGCGCAACCAGTCATCAGCCAGTGTAGGATCGATGGCATCCTCAAAGGTCGGAGGGTTAAATTTCCGAAACCGTTCCCCTATTATTTCTACACGTTCGGGTGGCGGGGTAGGATGTTGCGCAGATGAGTTACGGTGATTAATCAACTCATTGATTTGATCCGACTGACGTTGGATCAGTTCAGTAAGGCGCAAGATCGTGGAGTCTCGTTCGGTTGTAGGTGACTCAGATGCAACCCTACGACTCGTCTCTCCATTGTTTTCTCTACGTCCTCTCGTCATTTTAGCGTACTATCTACAACATTCATGCAAACAAGTATATTTATCTAATCAAGCAAAAACATAAAAACTTACAGGCTAGGCTGATCCTCCAGGCTTTTGAGCGGCAGTACATGGACAGTCTACAGAACCTCTAACCTAAGCTCTGATACCACCTGTAACGACCCTCACTTTCAAATAAATAGTTTGGCGGATTTTCGCAACGAAAGCCGCGAAAGCCCATTTTATAAAATATTTTCCTCAGTTTAAAATATTAAACACTCGAAAGTCGGTTACGGAATCCACATAATATAAAAGTCTGGTCTCAAATCATTAAAACAAACAACATTGAAATTATATAACACAAACTACGACATTCCACAGGTCGCATCCATGTACCGCCCTGCTCTCAAAAGTCCATGGAGTCACCGCCGTCAGCCCGCCTAGTCACAACGCACTCCAAAGTCGGACTCGGATGTACCTACAACACGTAAACTGAGCTCCTTGCCCAGTAGGTAAAACATGCATGAATGCAGCGTGCGCTTACTCCCAAACCCGAATACCTGACAATAAATGCACGCTCTACTTTTTCCACTCTTCCCAATCCTATCATAATCCAACACAACAGGGCCCTAGGCTAGACTAGGCACCTCGCGCAACCCATTTAAGGAAGGAGTCAGGAGATCGGCTCTCGGGCAGCCCCCGGCTCTCTCCCGAGACGTCTACCTGCCCCGGCGATGCCTACACTGGTAGCGTCCTCCCCGAGCAAACTCTACCAGGTCGCCTCTTCCGCCAAAAGACTCTCTTAAGAGAAGCCTCGACAGTATAACTGTCAGGTGCACTAGACTATCCTCAAACTCTACCACGAGTCAAATGCCAATATCGGCACAACCTACCCCACTCACGAACACCATAAGGTGCCACCACGTTACCACGGTCAATCCGCTTACCATGCAAACGTAAAATGCAAATGATAATGTATGCTAAACTCACATATAAAAATACTTAGAATTCACATAAAACACATAGTCATCAAAGCACACAATCACGTAAATATCACATAATAATTCACATAACGTTTACGTGCCGTAGGTGAGTTTCACCTACCTGCCCTCCTGATAAAATTAATCAAGAAATCTGGGAAATTCTCTACGCTTCGAACCTCTGAGCATGAAAATATTATCACATAAGTATACATACTAAGTCATGTAAATCTAGAATTTCTCAACCCTAAACATCGAAAACCCTAGAAATAGTGAAACCCTATAAAATAATGAAAACCCTAAGAATGTCGGAAAGTTCACAATCGAGATTCACATGTGCTTTATAACATTATAATTTATTTCAAAGTCTAAAACACACACAAACCGAAAACATTATTTTATTACTTAAAGTGTTCCATATATTCAGACATACAACCATCGAATTTATCATGTAATTAACGAAATCATTTCAACGTCATCTCACACAACACAACCTTTCACACATATACAAACATATGAATATGATTCCAACATTTGTACTTTAATACTTGGGTAATATATTTACGAAAGTTTCCCATAATTTATACTCATAACTGTATCCCTCCAGTACTCATCAAACACTCATATTCATCATTTACGGTTTATGAATCTATCTGCACCCCAAAAGTCACATACAATTTACGTCTTACATAAATCATATAAAACATCAATCAAATTATTAAACACTAAGCACAAAAGCGTTCTTCACAGATATTTTTGAAACTTTGGAACATAGCTCCAACATATAAATCATGGAATTCCCATATGATTCACCCTAATACATAAAGTTATGCAATCTACATAGACTTCCAAAGCTTCCCAAAATTAATCGATATTTGCATATAAAATATATGATATTTACGTGTTAATCACATAATTAAAACCAAAAATCTGAGTTTCTAAATACATATAGCATTTTGAAATTTAGATCAACCATCTTCTATCACACAAACTGTATTTCTCATGACATAAATCGTATAACACTAAAACATGTTATAGCCATTTTATTAACGTGTTGTAGATAATATATTTCACCTACCTCACGTCCGGAGATCGGTTATAAAATTTTCCTATCTTTAATCGAATCCATTCTTGGTCGAAACCTTGTGTTTCTCTTTCGGTTGCTATTCCGTTCTTGTTCCTCCTTTTTCCAACGTTTTCTTTTCCTTAAGGGATATATATTGAACTCATGTAATTCGACATTCAGCTAGATGACAAATCTTACCTCATGGAGCAAGTAATGTTCGTCTTCTCACCAATATGCAAGTATGTAACTATATTATATATGTATAACAAATACTACACGTTAACTTCCCACACAACATGTGGAGGCCACGAAAACTTCTACCTTTCTTATCATTTATGTGTAATCGTTATACTCAAGCAAGATACAACGAAACATTTTGGTTAAGAGTAAGTAAATGTCATTCTCAAAGTTTAATATTTTGTTGGTTTCTCTTTAACCCCTTTGTCTCTATACTTTAGCTTTTCAAAACTTTTTGATGAATATTTTAATTGTTATATATGTGTGTGGAAATAAGTATAGAGTAGGTAAACCGAATCATTTACATGTGATATTGTTATCGAAAACTTTAGGCTTTACAATGCAATTTATTTTATTTATTTCTCACAACCCTCCCTATCACCTAGCTATTACTAACATCATATATAAATATCTATATATATATATATATATATATCATAATATCCACGAAAAGTTTGGGATTTCCACACTATTAAATTATATCAACATTTCTATGTTGTATATGTATTTCTTCTAACTACACTGTAATCCTGTATTAAACTTTTACGGGTATTACATTTACCCGAACTGGGTCTGTCCGGTCTTCGCCCCAGTCGCACTGTGCCATTTGCTTTATTCCTTATTCAGCTTGGCTTGACTTCATTTGGCTCTAGCTGGCAGCCTTGTATTAACTGATTGTCAAAAGTCTTCAACTTGCCGCGCCTCAAATGTGTTTGAATCTTGTCCAGTGTGGCACGTTCGGTATCATGCAGTCCGGTCTTCAATGTAGTTCTGGTATGCAGTCTTGATCCTGTTTCAGGTAGCGCTATTGTTCTGATGTTTGTTTTCGATTTCTCCTAGGTCTAACCAGGTGTACTTATTAAGTTAGTTCAATCACTAAAACTGTTAATCTGAATATTTACATTTTCGATTTATAACAATTTATATTAGTCACAGTAAATACCATTCAACCGTCTACAAATGTTTAGGCAAAGACGTATTCTATTTAGTTAAATTTGGTCAAAAAAGGTACAATTATTTTGTTCTAAATAATGTGGGGGTCTAAATAGAATCAAGGGATGTGCATATAGAATTTCCTCTTTAACTATTCGGTGATTATTGAAATAATTATTTGTTTTAGTAGGTTATCCTTTATCGTAAATTACTTTTAATTCAAATTGTAATCATAATACTATTAAAAGTAGAGTTTGGATGATCATGTAACAATAGTTTGGTTCTCGAAGAGTATTACATTTGATAGTCTGATCGTGATTAAAGTGATATTTTGGGTATGAGTTTTATATATAAATATAAAAGATGAAAAAAGAGATTATGTGTTAATTAGTGAATTGTAGTAAGATTTAGGTCTCTTTCATTATAATAAATGATAAAATTTGTGCAGCAGTAGCAGCTAATCCAGTAGTGATAAATGATAATATAGGCTTCCCCGAGATCGTAACATCTATCACTTAGAAATCAAAGGTAGGTTACTTTAGTTATCTAACTTAAACACATGTTGCATATTTGGAATTGCAGTAATAGTGACAAATCTTCGTCCTCTATCAAACTCGATATTTCTTTTCAACACAATTCTTCAATTCCACGTAATATTTTCTTGCAGTAATGCTAGACTAATGTGTAAATCGGTTTGAATTACTACACAGTACACACTTGTGTACAACTTAAATCCTAGCAGATTAAGTACTCTTAATAATTAAACTCACTGTATGGAACGACAAAATGTTGAAATGTAAGTGGAATTGGATTATTACCCAAACGACTAAGTCCAATAAAACAGCTCATGAAATTAGCGTTGATACATGCTAAAGCTAGTTTATTTTTTTAGTAATTTTATAAGATCATGGGTTATTTTTTCTTACAAAAAAGACATCACCGCCGTATTTAAGTACGAAAGAGCGAATATTAATTAACTAATACCGATAATAAAATAAGGGTGTAATGATAATTATCCTGTAAAATTGAAACTTACAATTAAAAGACTCCGAGCGTTGATAAAACAGAAAGATGGTTAAAATTAGTGAAAATTTCGAAATGGCTAAAACTTCCAACTAATTCAATTAAAGCTCTTGAATATCGTTATATATATGAATTTGGGACAAGAGCATGGCATAAGAAAGCATCCAAAGATCGTTTGTAAGTGATAATATTCAATTCAAACTAAAACAAGCTTAATTAATAGAAACAGTAACATGTTTGCTATTATAAGTCATTCACTAGATTATTACCGAAAAAGAAAACGAAACTTAAATCAGTTATATTCTTTCTACGTGGGCACTCGACATTACCAATTAGGCAATTAATCGCTTTCACTAACACGTATATAAGTCAACAAAGTCAACGTCAAATATTGCCACGAAGGCCCGGCAAGAGTATGCGTGTGAAAGTGTAAGAAACTCACGGGTCCCACCGATAGCGATGGGGCCTTCAACGTGTCATAAAGAGTAAGGTTAATGTGATGGAACGTACATCTGCTTTGATATTTTGTTTTGTTTTAAAAAATTTTTATTAATAATTTAATTCTTATAAAGATAAGAACGTTAGATGTAGGAGAGGTCGCTGTTCTACATTTGTTATGGTGGTGACCCATTGCTTTTTCTTTTTTATGTGAAGGGTTGATTTGACTCATCACCACTTTGGAGATATGTTGAATTTAAATGAGAAAAAAAAATTTGTATATTGAAGTGAAGTTTAATTAAAAAAATTTGGATAAATGGATTTGATGTATGATGTAGTTGAGTTTTCCACGTTAAGGGGAGAAAAAAAAATTTGCTTTGAATATAATGTGTGTTTGTCATCTCGAATATTGTAATGGGGTGTGAAGTGAACTCATTTTCAAATGGGCACACACCGACCACGCTATGGGTGTCTGATCAAAAATTTTTATTGGCCATTTTTCATTTAAGAATCAACGTTTTGCTATGTTATTTCATAATATTCTACATCAGCTATGGCTTCTTTAGTATTTTGTCTACCTTGATCATGCAATTATCAAAGTCGAACTTGAAATAGAGGAGCATATGTATATTATCTCATTTTGTACAATTTACATTTAAAAAAAATGATTCTTATGATATAAAACATGTAAAACACATATAAGATATCGATATCAATTTGCTCGTTATAAAACAAAATAAAATAGATCTGCTTTTTTTTTCATATAAATAAGATATGATTGTATGAGTTGGTGCATATAGATTAAATGGTTTAAAAATAAAAAGAAAATATATGGTGATATATGAATTGTGGTACATATGATTTTCATGCGAGATTATTGGGCTTGAACTCATACACGAACGAGCCGTAGAGACCGAGCTTTTCGAAATCCTTATATTAGCTCACTTCTGTTCTATATTACAAATTAAATAGAATTAAGAAAAATCTCATGAACGCTTTGGAACAGTCGTGATCAATATTATTCGTTGATGGAAGCTCGAGATTGAGTTAAATGATCGGTCCGAGTTGAGCTTCATTCACTAAGCCGACTCAACTTATTTTGTACCCCAGTTTCGACATCAACATGTGTTACATATACTTTGGAATAGATACAATATTTGTTTACGGGACATTTTGTAATCTTACTTCGTTTGCGAAAAATTACTTAATTTAAATTTGGAATAGATTTTTTGTTTTACTAACAGAAATTTTATAGTACAACGTTTCTAAAGAATTTTATATTTTTATGTAACGATTAACGATTTTATTTTGTATTAGTTGATTGTTCATCTAGCCTCTAAACTCCTAATCGTGTATTGGGTTTCCCAAAACAATTGGGTTTAAAGATGAAACCACAGATTCAGTCCAACCCACGAATGACGATGGCCCTAAAAATTTAGTTGCTTGATTTATTGTTGCCTCTTGGAGATTTCACCGTATCTATTTTGGCAATTCTATTATATTAACTAGTGCTTTCGGCACACCCTATGTGCCAAACTATAAATTAATTAGCAAATGAATTTAATAAACTATATCTAAAAATAGAATTATGTAGTTATTATGAGTTTTAAAGCGATGTGGCTTAATAAGTTTTTTATTTATTGATATACTATGGAGTTCTTGCGGTACGTCGGGATGAGCTGCATGACGCGAGATTTGCCTTCACGAAAATCAGCGGTCCCGTGGTTATCACATCTATCATCTCATCGTCCTATGCGCGAAGATGAGTTATAATCATAATCTTCCACTCAATTAAGTTTTCCCTGCTAAACATAGGAAGTCATGGTTAGTAGAATGTGAAAAACTATTATTTTATAACATATGTACGCAATTGCGACCCGCAAAATCACTTTTTACATGCAACCCAATTGCTTACTAACTAACTCGAGCACGATTAGTGCTGTTTCAAAAGTAAAAGCACATCAATAAAAAAATTAATTCTAAATCATCTGCGATCGGCTGATAAATGTCAATAATTATTGCATTGTTGTTCCTAAGCTTCAACCAAAAGACATCCATCATTATCTTAAATTAATAAAGACTTAACGGCCGCATTATTTCAAGAGAACTTAACCTCACATTCATCAAAATGGTTGCAAGTACAATTAGTACAAGTTGTATAAGTCAACCATATAAAAATCAAACCTATTATAAATAGCGGCACATAAAACCAAAACAAACCATCTCTCCTCACATACTATACTATAAACATCATAAGCAAGGATTCATTTAGTTTCCATGGCGAACTTTAAGCTCATTGTTTCTTATATTGCTACTATTGCCCTAATTCTTGCATCATTTGTTGCTGCACATGAAGGCCACGACCATAGTAAAATGGGTCCCACCCCGAGCCCTTCAAATATGAAGCCAGGGTCAGCCTCGGCTCCACCGCCTAAGTCGCCGGGCTCGTATGCTTCTACACCATCAATGGTGGTGGGATTCTTAGCATTTACCGTTTCTTTCATGGGATTAATTGGAAGAAAGATTTAAGAAATTTATTAAAATGTTGTCTTCTATGATTTCTTTACTTTTCGTTCTATGTCCTTCATACATGCGTGTTGTGTCGGAAATTCTACTTTAAATCTAGTTTGTTGTTGATCGTCACTTACAGTGTGTGATTAATGCCGGACTATAGTTGAATAGAATGTTCGCCTATCATTTTTCTTTTTCTTTTGTAATGTTCTTCGCTTTCACTTTTGATATGTTCTTGTACATCGTGCTACGTTTGTTACTTTGGTGGTATAAAATAATTAATTCGTTCAAGATTTATAAGTTATTCGATAGTGGTTTTGCCATTTGGTCATTGTTTGGCTTAGTAAGACATTGACTTATTTAATTAAGGATTGATTATATAATGACTCTTCTGATATGAGATTTTTTACTATTATTAAGTTAGCCTAAAACTTAATCAAGTTCTTTCACTTTTCATTGGTTACGTGTGATGTATTTGTTACATATTTGATACGAGTCATAGTTCCAATATGTAAGATAAAGTAACCGCGTTAAAAAAAAAAAGCCATACAAGTGTAGTCAAATTCTTCCATTCTTCATTTTCTTGGTTTTGTTGATGTATTTAATATATTTTATTGGATTCATAGTTTCAATATACATCATAGATAAAGTAATTTTGCTTCACAGTAAACCAAATATAAAATTAAAAAGACAAACCATATACGTTTACTACATGTCCGTGCTCGTAAAATATGTACAATGTCATAATGGGTGATGTAACTCTCTCTGGATGTAGTAGTTAAATTAATTGTCATAATGATATATTTTAATTGTCGTCGATGATAACATTAAATTAGAGAAATGAGTTGATATTTATGTGGGAGGACTTTTTAACGAGCACGTTTACTTTCTAATTTTCCATTGATATGCTAACACGAGAACCAGTATCATAAATAGAAATTAGAAAAATGTTGAGCCCTTTTTTTCACTTTTTCTAGAAAAGACTAGCAGATTTATATGGTAGGTATGATTTGGAGACGAATAACTTAGATCATCCTCAGCCTATCTTCAACCCAAAAATGAATTCTCAAGCTCAAACTCAAACTAAAAAATGCATTAATTCTTCTTCAACCGGCAAACCAATTTTCAAACTCAAGAGACCATTATTATAGAACACTCTTCTACCTGATTTTTAATATTACCCATGAAATTTACAATTTTACAAATTAGACTACAATATATTTTGAACTCGATTGAAAAAAGTTATTTCACAAAATAAATAATAAACTCAATATTGTTTAACATAAAAACGTAGAAAAAATAATTATCAATAACAAGTGTCCTTTTTATATATTTTTTATTTTTTATATGTGTACTTTAATAATTAAAATAAAAAATGTTAACATTTTTAAAACATCAAACCCATCTTTCGGGATATCTCATACTCAAAAGCATATATGCGTTTACAACATGAGAGAATATGAAAACGCATTTTCATGAGTTTCTGTTTGGCATATGGTTGGAGAACTTTAGTGCTCGTTTGGTTGACAAGTTTATATTGGAGGGTTAAATAAGGGTTTATATAAAACAAATTAATGAGTTACAAATAAAATGTGTGTTTGGTAGTGGGTCTAAATAAACACATGTGAGGGGGCGTGTTTATCTAAACCTGTCTGCAGGGGTTTAGAGTGGTTCTATATAAACCCAAGGTTTAGATAAACATGCCAATTACCAAACACAAGATATCATAAACTCAACTTTAAGATACTTAAATCCTCCAACCAAACGAGCACTTAGTATAAATTTTGAGTTTTAGGTATCAATTGGAGATGGTTTTATATTAATTAATTAGAGATAGTGCTTTTAGTTAACTTCGTTTTTCTGTCCCCAGAAGTTACAACTTACATCTCGCCGATTCTCATGATCTCTTTTTCAATTTTATACGGTTGATTTTTCTGTAGATTCAGAGTCATTATGCTTCAACTCAACATGAGTAATTGTGTTCTTTTATATCGTCGATCTTAGTTCTGTCGTGTACAAGCAAAACCTTAATACCAATCAATCTTCCTTATTTCTGTATTGACTTCCGAGATATTTCGGACTAATTCGTTTTGCCTATTCCATCCATATAGTAACCAAATTTAACCCTAGTATTATGTAACGGTTTTCCAACCACAATACACACAAGAGGGAATGATTAAACCAATTTCCAAAAGAGTAAGAAATCCCACCACAATTCCCAGTTAAACAAAAAAAAAACCAACTATACACACAAAAGCATTTAAAAAAAAAAGAAAGAAAAGAAAGAAAACCTCACCAACAACGTTATCATAAATCCAAAACTAAGATCATAGCTCTAATCTAAACCCAAAATTCCCAAACCCTAACATCAAAATCCAAACTCCCACTATAGACAACATAACACTTCCCCCTATCATCACCATCTTCTTCTTCACTAAGATTCATCAAACTAGAAGCAGACAAACACTTGATCGGACCATTATGCCCCTCCAACACAGCCAAACAACAATGACGACTAACATCTTCCCTTCTCCAAACCCTAACCGTCCTATCGGCTGACCCACTAAACAACAGATCACCCACTACAGCCAAACAAAGTATAGCCTTCTTATGTCCCCTTAAAGCTCCAATCACAGCAATATTATTATTACACCCTTCTGCTTTCTCTAAACCTCCCCACACTATAATCGACCTATCGCACGCCCCCGAATAAAGAAAAGACCCATCGCTGCTAAAAGCCAATGCGTTCACCGCAGACTTGTGCTTCTCTAGCGTGAATATCAAAGTGTGCTTCGTTTTATTACTACCGCCATTTTCGACGCAATTCTTTCTCCATGCTTTGATGGTCTTATCAGCCGAGGCAGTTAATACGGTCACTATTCCATTTTTGGACAGCACGATAACTGAGTTTATCGCATCTTCGTGGGCGTTCCATATGGATTCTAAGCACTTGAAGTCCGAAGTTCGCCATATTTTTAGTGTTCGATCCCACGAAACTGAGTAGAGAAAAGCGCCGTCGGGCGATAGGGTTAGGGAGGAGACGGCGTCGACGTGGTGGACCCACGTGCTTGTCTTGTGCCTTCTTATTTGGACATAGTTGTCGGCTGAGAAGAGGCTTGTGCAACGGTCGTTTAAGGTTGGGAGGGTTGTGATTAGCTTGTAATGATGGTTGTGCCTTTCGTGTGCTAACGATGAGGAGTTTTGCTGCAAATTGAAGATAAGATAGAAGAAGTTAATGATGTATATTTATTGAGTTATGTAGGCGAAAAATGCTTCAGAGCACGAAATTGAACACTAAAGCTAAGAGGATATTTTCTTGTTATCGTCCTTATATCATCTTATTCAACAGATTATAGATTCAAATGAAAGAATATATAAATTTTTTAACAAAGGGTTGATCATTCATCATGCATGATTTACCCAAGATGACATCATATATAAAGAAAAAGAAATAAATATTGTCTGCCCACTTACGATTTTATCACTTGTATCAGTCTCACACTAATAATTTCATGATCATGATGCGCGGTAATAAGCTACTTCCAAATTAAATATATCAAATAAAATTCAAAAGAGTGAAATGAAAGAATATTTTTTTACCATAAGGTTCATTCATGATGCATGATTTACCAAACCCCAAACAATAAAGATGAATAAAAATTTAAAGAAAATGAAATTAATAATATCCGCCTTCCACTTACAATTTTATCACTTGCATCAATCTTCCACACACGAATCTTATGATCATGGTGCGCTGTAATAAGCTTATTATCCTCTTCCAAAACCACCATCGACTTCACGGCGCTGTGCCCTTCAACCACCGTGGTTGAAGAAATCATATTCATCCGACGGCTACAATCTAATATCATCCTTGGGTCCCACGCAAGAATCTCACCGTTGGATCCACCGCTGAAGAGGAATTTTCCGGCGAGGGCGAGCGAAAATACCTGAGAACTGTGGCCTTTGAGGGTAGCTAAGGTTTGATATCGGAGGGTAGTTTGGGAATTTGACGACGATGGCGTAGTTAGAGAAGGTATGAAAGGGAGGCTTCTCTGCGAAGAGAAGGACGAGTTCGTGGAAGAATCTGTTGCTGAGTTTATGCTGTTGTTGTAATAATTGGTCTTTTGTGATGTTAACGATGATGAATCGTTATCGTCTTCAATGATGATTGAGTGGTCGTCTTTGGTTGTGCTGTTTAAGGGCAAAGGACATGGGCAAGGAAGAAATTTGCAGCTTCCCATCTTTTATTTTCACTTTTTTTTTTTTAAATCTTTGTATTTTTTTTTAAGATGAGATATTTAGATCGATCGTTTATTATTTATAAGCAATTCAAGTGCCCCATGAGTCGGCGAAGTTTAGTGTATTTGTATACAGTAGATGCGCCATTTAGCGTGAGTATGACGTGATTCGTGTCTCTGTGTGTGTGTGTATGATAAAAGGTGGGTTTATAGGTGTGCTCACCTTATTTATTCTCAAAATATGCTTTATTTTTCGATATCGAAGTAATCAAATTGGATTTGTAATTAAAAGGGATGTTGCTATGATTCGTATAGGTTCGGTTTAATGATTCGGGTGACTTGGATCAAGATTCAATTTTAACTACGGATAGTCTATGAGGCAAAATTATAAACTTAGGGTCAGTAATCGTATCATTTTTTATTGAGTTACTATATAAACAAATGCGAAAAGTTCACATAACTTCGTCGTAACAAATTTGAGTCTTTCAAGTTTGATACCAATTATGAAGATATCAACAATTGAGGACAAAAGCTTCCAACATCTCTTTTAATGTGTCTAACCAACATATATCAAAGTTTGGAATAAATGATATTTGATTTGTACTTACTTTGCCAAATGGCGATAGAATCTCCATATTTTACTTGACACATATTTAAGGGCCTATCTATCTATTCTACTCCCTCCATCCCAGTAACTTTTGTACAAGTTACTAAATTGGGCGTCCCACTAACTTTTGTACATTTCCATATTTAGCAAAAAACTATCACACACAATCAATATAATAATATTAAATATTCTTAAAAGACGTGTCATATCCATACACTTTTCTACTACTATATTATTAAAATATTCAATTTCTTAAAAACCGTGCCACTTCTGAAATGTACAAACATACCGGGACGGAGGTAGTATTATATTAAGGGGGTGTTTGTTTATGGTGATCCAGCATCACGTGATACTCGCATCACCATAATATGAGTATCATCGTGATATGGATCAAGGTGATTTATCATCATTGTGTTTGTTTTGGGATGATATTTCATTTCGCATATCAAGGTGATATTGAACTATTATGTTTGATTAATCACGGTGATGTGTGAGGTAATATTGCATAGACACATATTTAACCCTACGTACATCATATAGTAATGTGAATTAATATGTTTATGTTGAGATGATATTTTACGTTAACAATGATCAATGTTTTAGTACCGAGTTTAAATTTTTTTAAGCATTAATTATAAGTCTATTATATAATTATCAATATTATTTTATATTTTAATTATTAAATATGTTTTGATTTAAAATAGTTAGTTATATAAGTTAAAATATGAACATGGGTATATAAGAATAAATGTTAAAATACATCATGGGTAATATTGTCCAAATAAAAATTCCAAATATCACCTCATCACCGTAATGTTGGATCACCTAGCTTTTTGGGGGTGATCCAAAAGTTGGAATATCACCGTACTTTGATCACCTAGGTGATCCTTCACTACGGTGATGACCCATCACTTACGAAAAATAAACACAGTGATGACGAGGTGCTGTGAAGATCACGGTGATGTTTTGGAGGATCACCTCAAAACAAACACCCCATAAGGGTGATGGGTTATGATAAACCGTCAATTGATATATATATCAATTGACCAATCATATTTTTATATATATTAAAAAAAATGAAAAAGACATTAAAGCACAACCTTCCAAAACCTCATAATAACTACCAAAATTCTATGTTAAGTATATTACTTATTAAAATTAATAAATAATAATTAACTTTACTTTTACACACGTATGGTGTACCAGAAATACTAGTTTATATAATCCATCACCCATAGTGATTCAAAAAACGAACATCATTTATTAATGACAAAATTTTTATACTTACCTATTTTTTAATTATTACGTAATATCGTATCCTTTCAAAGTTAGTGTATTCATAATATGTCAAAAAAGTAGAGGAAGGATATTTATCCACTGCGTTTAAAATCATACTATTTATTAATGAAATATTTGATGAACCTTTAATGATGCAGGTGACTATAATGGAGATCAAATACGTAATTTCGGGCCATGGGACCAAAGTAAAAGGGACAATGAGAGTTGCATCACATCGCAATGGGCAAGTATATAATTTTCAACAATTATCTCCATTGTTATTACTTTTTTGTCTATTTGTATTTGTATCTTAGTTATCCTCTTTCCATTTATCTTTTTCCAAAATTTGATTCTTTTCATAAGAACAAGTTGCTCCATAAGATAAAACCAGACTGTTCCATAAATGTGCCAGATAACGTAAAAAAGCTGAACTCAATATATACGTTGTGGAATATTCATCGCTATTCATAATTATGTCCTGATTTGTTATGCTAGCTAGCATTAACTTTTCCCTTCATTTTCCACTTGTGACCCTACCACCAAGTTTCTTACCTGGGACTAATATATATATCCTGCCTACTTTTAAATAGTTAAATGACTATTTATTTAGAAACATACTACAAGATCTCTTAGTAGTACAAGGGCTTATTTAAACTTAAACTAAATGAACTTCAAAAACCTCAACTTAGGTTTGATACCAATCGGAAAACCCTCTCTGATATAGTTATCCCACTAGGGTTTGGAATTATGAAATTTAGGTCACTAACTGTAGTGGTTTTAGACTTTAGTTCATTATATCTGATAATTACAAAAATAGGACAGTGACTTCGTAATCAAATTAAATTTTGCTCTCCGATCATTTTTTCGACTACATAAGTCAACTATCCTTATTGAGAGAATTTCGAATAAACAATTAAAGTGTAGAAATATTTCTAGGTCAGTAGTCAATCAGATTTTTTTTTACTTTATTTTGTTCAATAAATAGTTGGCGGCCAAAATATGTTCTCACACAAAGTTAATGGTCTACATTTTGAAGTTACCATAAATATATTTTACCCAAAATTTATAATTATTCTTTGAATGTCGCCTCACACGAGAGAGCATATTGATATTATCAAAAAATGGTGCGGATTCTAATTTATTCCAACGCATGGAGCATCCTAAGACCAACTAAGTCTTATGTTTTAGAATCCAGCGTATCTACGCCATTGTGTATTCCGGTCAACTGTAAAATGCGACTGAAGTCAGTAGTTAGAAGGTTAGTTGTATAAGATTGTTGTGAACTATAAAGCCTTTTAGGCTCTGTTTGGTTCGTGGATTTTTCTACATGGAAAAGAAAAGAAAAACCATGATTGTACGACACATGAACCGTAATGTACAACGATTCGATGCGTACTAGCACACTTTTCTTTTCTTTTCCGCGTCGATTCCCGCGGACCAAACGCACCCTTAGGGTGAGTTTGGTATGCGGAATTCGGTGCGAAAAAGAAAAGAAAACGTATTATGGTACAACACGTGAGGCGTAATGTATAACGATCCGATGCGTATCATTTCATTTTCCTTTTCTTTTCCGCGTTGGATTCCGGATACCAAACGGATCCTTAGTGAAATCCATCCGAGGACTGGAAACCGAGATATGTCAAGGATTCAAAATTACATAAACAAATCAATTTGGTTTAAAATGAAACTCGATAGGAGTAATTGACAATGGGAAGCAATTTCGCAAAAGGGTTCCATGCCATAATTTGTTACGAGCTTTATTAGTTAACTCAAAAGTATTTGGACGTGTTTCTTTTTATTTTCTCTTTCCCGTCGGTTTTATTTCTCGTGCGGACAAGGTCGGAGTGTTGGACTAAAGATAAGACACTTCTATTTTATATACTTTCTGCAACTAGCTAAAGAAGTGGAATATTTGACATGATCTTTTCTTGAATGTTCCGTCAATCTATTTCAGTATATGCATCCACTGAATATAGACTACTTTATTACATGATGAAACATCTTAGATACATTTTTCTGAAGCCTTACTAAAAGTACTGAAAAAATTGAATCTTGTTGAGATGAATAAAGCCCATCGTTTCGTCTCCGATTTAACTTGGATACGAGATTTGTCGTTTTACTCGACGAATGTATAAATATATTTATGTGAGGTGATTTTTTGTGTTCATATTTAATACAAGAGTTGATGTCGCGCGCGCGCACACACACACACACACATCTATATATATATAGATATATATATATATATATTAATTGCATGTTAAGATTCTAATAACTCGACTAATTCGAACCCCCAGCTCATACATAATTAATATCAATATATATTACTCAATCGGGGCACCAAAGAGTTAAATCCATTTAAATACCCCTCCAGTAGAAAACAAATCATATATGACCCTTTTTCAAATCTATAATTGAAGTTAAGCTTAAAATGCCCAAACATAAATTCTGATATGACATGCATTTTGGTACAAGAACAGAAGATGATATAATTTCTCTGAAGCTTTTGGCCCATGACACAGTTAATCGATCGCTTTCAGTTGCTTAGAATAGGTCAACTAAGACAGGGTAACCATATTTTCCATATTTATGCAATGATTTTCACTTTTATTATTTTCCCCTGTCAGCATGTAAGTAATTTGCGATAGTAAGACTAGGGGTGGCAATGGGCGAGTTCGGAGAGTGATAATCAACACAACAAATTCTCGTTCTTCGTATCACCCCCACTCGCTTATGATGAATTGATTCGGGGATGGGTAATCACCGTTCGGGAATCAGGTTCTCCGTGGAGAATTTTGGTTTCCATATTCATGTATATCCAACAAAATAAATTTTTTGCACCAAAAATATATATTAGGTAATATAGACATATTTAATATTTAAAAAATTGATACAAAACATTTGTGAAACATGCGTGTATTGTGAAGAATCTATATTGAGAATATGTTTTTTTTTTCTAAATAATCTTGAATCTAAAAAAATGGTGTTCTGAAAATATTTGATTTAAATTAGTTTTTTATATTATTTATTAATAAATATAATTGGAGAATGGTGGATCACCATTGACTCAAACGGATCAGGGATTGGGGCCAGGGATGGAAACATGATTCCTGTTCCCGCATTTTCACCGACAGGGCATCCCTGTCAACTCCTCATCCCCGTTTTGACCGGGAATTATTAGGGGTGTGCAACGGTTTTAAAAAACCACCGACCGTACTTTTTCCACACAAAGATACCTAGTTTATTATGATATTATGATTCAAGGTTTCAGCCAAATACTGTAATAGCACTGTATTAAATAATTTAGTTAATAAACCCGAGTTGATATGGGGTCTTTTTAAAAACTAGTCTTTGACTTGAGTCAACTTAAAAAAATAGCCTCCTCGATTGTACCTTTTAAAAAGTAACCTTCAATTTAAGGGCATTTTCGTCTTTTATTAGGGAGTCTTTTTTTTTACACAGTAAAAACTAATATGTTAAGTCGAGACCGCATTAAAGTCATTTTTCATTAAAGTCATTAAAGTCATTTTCATTTGGGGGCTACTTTTTTAACGTTGACCACGTAGAAGGCTATTTTCTTAAATTACCCATTGATATGAGATGTTTGAAAGTACGTAATTCTAAATTGGGCCTGCAACGAGAATATAATGGGCTAGTTATTGGGCTTATAGGTTAAAACACAAATATGATGTCCATTGGTCGTAGTCTCATTCGAGATTTGTTTCGAAAATGTAAGATTCGAATATGAATCCGAATAGAAGTAGTTTTGCTTATAATTTTCGAATACGAATACAGATCAAAATCGATTCGATAATCTATCGAACATTTGATGGGTAATGCAATACATATTTACATATATTATAAATCAAAATATATTTTAAGTATAGCATATTATGATTCAATGTATACCTTCGTATTGAAACAAATCAATAATATATTACAATTCAATATATATTAAATATAGTATTACTCTTTCAAAAACTAGAAAAGATAAATATTTATATTCGCATATTCCATTTGAATACGAGTTCATATCGATTTCATGATTCGAAAAGTAGTCGTGTTTGGTTATAATAAGTTATACTAGGCCCAATACATAATATTATTTATAAGGCCCGTTTCTTAACCCATGGATTTTAGATTGTTTATCAGAGGTTCGTTTTATCTACGGGCTTTTGTTTAATATCGGGCTGCCAAAAGTAAGATCAAACACTTAAAATGATTATTATTTATGTTATCGGGCCTTTTCTTGGAAAGCAAACAGGGCCTAATTAAGAATATGAATATTTGAATCGTCGATGAAATTCAGATAGAATATTTTGATATTCGACGGGATTCGATTCAGCTGCATTCCTAATAGTCTCACAGTACGAGTAAGTTTAATATGAAGCGTCTGAACCTTACCATATTGATATGTGACCATCCCTCTTTCTTACAGGGCTAATCTATATCGCTTATATATGTTGTCCCAAGTTCACATAGATTATGATAATCAATAAATTCATGTGTATTCAAGACTTCCATTGGAGATGTTATAACCCAACCACTTGACTTATTATTTAGGAATTAGGATTCACATTTATTTTCTCCAACTAACACAAATTTTAGGTATTGCTCCCTTTCCCTACATATTTAATAGTCCTTATATAAATCTGTTATTGCTTCACGATTTACTATAATGACGCCGTATAATAAAGATATCGAGTAGGCGCATGTTAATTAGTAATTACCCTCGAATATCAATGAAAGAACCTCACGCATGTTAGTAGGCCCCTTAAGTGATAAAATTTAATTCAATTTTTTAAATGATGGTCAACAAATTAAGACGACGACCATGTTCTTGATTCCCCTAATTATTGTTTTATTTCTCTCGTTTGTATAATCATGCAATTATATGGACTACATTGTTTATAATAATGTCGTGAGAAGAAAAAAATATACATCTGGTTTTGGTCATAGGATTCGTATTCTCTATGATCCGATCTACATCAAGCCAATCAGAAGCTTTTTGAACTATCATATATCCTATCAACAAATTAATGAGGTATAACAATTTATATTTGATTAAAATATATATAATTGAAATTGTATTCACTTTCTATTTTAAGATTCAGGATTTTAGGTGAGGTGTTATTCAACTTAGAGGTTATATAAGTAAACACATGAACTGTAAATAATATCCCTTTTTCTCTAAGTTTGCACTGTAAGGCTTGGAACATAAAATTCTTCGAACTCTGAGTCCGTATTAGAAAACAATAAAACAAAAAACAAAAACAAAACGACACATACATGTATTATGAAGATGTATACATATTAAGACATTCATAAATTAATACTCTATGAATTAGTAAACTCTTTAAAATTACAAAATCTTTTGATCCCGACTTGGGGCTTTGTAAAAGTCATCAAACTCGATAAGATAATAAGTTTCCGGAGAATCTTTTGGTTAAAACTTTAAATTAATAATTCATAAATATTAGAATATAAATATTATGGTTATTTGCTAAAATATTACAATTATAAACTATTCATGAGCTTTACTATGGCCACCATGTCACATATGTAAAAAGATAATTATAACAGATAAAATGATCAGTATTGGAGATGATATAATTATATATGAAGATTGAAGATATGTACTCGTTCATGTTCTAATTTGATTCCGTCCGTCATTGAAATGGACTAAGAGCTAATCGATTTAAAAAAGACTCGTTTAATTAATAAATTATTAATTTATCGATATTAATATCGATCTGAATTAAGAAAATTTAATGCGTATCAATGTTATTGGTTTAGAGATGTGTTGATGTACATGTGTATATTTATTTTCCACTTTCAGCACATTCCATTACATTGAAAAGATAAAGCATTTATCCAAAAAGAAAAGATAAAGCATTAAAAATAAACTCACATACATTTACACATTAATCATTGTCACACAAACTATACACATCACATCTTTATTATATAGTATAGATATGTACAAATTCATTAACTCATTTGTCTTTATATGTATCACTATTCACTACACTCGGGAAAGGAGTCAATAAGACAATAACTCTCAAAACGTGGTGCTCTCTCTCTCTCTCTCTCTCTCTCTCTCTCTCTCTCTCTCTCTCTCTCTCTCTCTCTCTCTCTCTCTCTCTCTCTCTCTCTCTCTCTCACACACACACACAGACACACACACACACACACATATATATATATATTCATATAAGCCTAAGTTGATCGATATCTTTACATGTCTTGGACACCATGGTAATACCATGGGTGGTCTGTTTCCAAGTCCCACTGATCACACCTTATACTAACAAAATGGGCGATCGTCAAAAGCTGCTTTTGAACGATGAGTGGAGACGGCGACCATAACTTGAGATAATGCCCACAATTTCGCAGCTTCTAATGAGTTGGAACCCATTTTCGAACTTGAGATCTCATTGCAATCTGAAAAATACTTCCCACTTAAGTCCCTAAGCTTAGGGTTTGTCGCCACGTAACACGTCGTAGCAGCTGCCTGCATTATATCATATATATTTGATTAAATATATTATCCATAAATTCTTATTAGAAAGAACAAAATATGTAATACCTGAGGTATTGTCTTCAAGAGCTTTGAAGCCAGAAAGAATACTAAATCTGCACCGATGCAGTGATAAATATGAGAAGAATGATTGCACGCGTGATATATATTGGACAACATGAATTGAATATCGTATGAATATATATATGTTCGAAGACACAAAAAGATACAGAGATGATGATGTTAACTACACATTTTTCCACCTACCTGTAATCAGGCCTTCGCGGTCTCTAGTTAGCCTCGTCCTTACAATCCCAGGATGAACACAGTTCACCGTCACGTTTGCATTCATTTCCTGTAAAATTCTTTTCAACTTAGTATTACAATCTTTAGGTTAAAAAAAAAAATACGGCAATTAAAAAGATAAATTAATTAAACCTCTAGTCTCCGCGCAAGTTCCTTGGTGTGCAAAACGTTGGCTAGCTTCGAAAGAGCATACGCACGCGTCCCATCGTACTCACTAATGCTCAAATCATTAATAATCCACGCATTTTTAATACCGTGTAATGATCATTATTAAGGTACGCAAGTGATGCTTATGCAGTAATAATAAACTTACAGATTATTATTCTTTGTAATGGATCCAAGGCAACTACTGATGATATCCCCAGAAAACCAAGTATGAATGCTCGAAGAAACGTTGACTATTCTTCCTTGAACGTTGCTCTCCTTCGCTGTCTCCACCATCTTCTTCAGAAGCAACTTCGTCAGCAAAAAATGACCCAAATAATTCGTAGCAAAAGTCAACTCCACGCCGTCGGTGGAAACGCCATGGACGCTTGAGAATTTTCCAGCGTTGTTTCTATATTGAAAGCGTATAATATTAACTAATTTAAGATCATAGTAATATACACATATATAATGAGATGGGGAGACTGAATTTGTTCTAGAATTATATTGTTACATGAGAAGGTTGAGAGGTAGGCCAAGAGATTCAAACTCTCCCACGAATTTTCTAACAGAGTCGAGAGAGCTGAGATCGAGCGACATGACTATGATTTTCGAGCCTGGAAATTCTGATTTTATCCGAGCCTTAGTTTCCTCGGCGGCTTTGAGGTTCCGAGCCGGCAATACGAGCCTAGCTCCTCGCTTGGCTAAGACCCGAGCCGTTTCGGCTCCAATACCTGACGTGGCTCCTTTTGGAAAAATTAACCGTATATATATAATATAACAATCAGAACAGAAAGAAAGAGCAATAAAGAAAGAAAACAAAAGGGTTAATTCTTATTTATTAGAAACAAGATTTGCATAAACCAAGAAATTTATAGAGATTTAATTACAATGCTGAAACTTCTTCTCCTCTTATTGAAATTCCACACTAGTTTTTTCTTTCCCAAGTATAGTAGGGGTGAAAACGACTCGAGCCGCTCGCGAGTTGCTCGGTCAAAGCTTGATTCGAGATCGGTCAGCGAGCTCATGCGGTCAAAATCGAGCGCCAACCGAGCTCGAGATGGCTTGTTGGCAATCGAGGCAAGCTTCGAGCCCATTATATCTGGGCTTGTAGCTCGTCGAACCCTTATCGAGCCGACAATTTTATTTTAATATATAAAATATTTAATATTTTATATTAAAGTGATTATTTTATTTAATAATATATTCCAAATTCGAGCCCGAATTTGAGTGCAAATACCTTACTGACACTAAGCTTATCGAGTCAAGCCGATCTTTAACGTTTTTAACCGAGCCGAACTCGAGCCAAAATTTTTCGAGCTCGAGCCCAGTAAGCCTAATCGTGCCGAGCTCGAGCTGGGCCATGTTCGAGCTCAGCTCGGCTCGTTTACACCCGCTAAAGTACTAGACGCAACTAAATCTAAATGGGTAATATGAAAACATTTCGATAGCTATTTGTGTCACATGCATTCATCATATATATTACTCTTTTTTTTAAAAAAAATTATTTTTTCGCTCATCAACAAGCTTCCTTAACTATATTTCGTCCCTTTTCCCAATCATTACCGAATGAAAGTGGCGTTTTAGTTTTAGTTAATTAAACTAATTAATTACCCGAGATAAGGGAGAAACCAAATAGAAAAAATAAATAGTTACCTGTGATTATCGCCGTGACGGAGGTGAGATCGGAGCACACGGCGGTGACTTCCTCCGCCGTCGTTTTCGAACCAAACCCACTCGGCCCAGTTGAACCGATAAGGTACTTCACAGTTTCAAACATCTTCTCTCTCTCTCTCTCTCTCTCTCTCTCTCTCTCTCTTTCTCTCTCTGAAATAGGTTTTTCTTTTGCTTCAGAAAGATGGAAGAAAGAAGAAATATGAGTTAATGGAAAAGAAGATAAGGAAGTACGCATAAACATGCACTTTGAAAGAAGAATTAAAGTCTCTCAACAGTTGGCTTTATATATATACTATGTATGTATGTGTGTGTGTGTGTTTGTACGTGTAAAGTGATGGATTGTAATGAGGAGCGAGGTGGTGAGATTTATACTTATTAAAGAGATAGAGGCGAAAGGACAAAAGGTTGGGATTATTTATTACGTATGGTGATTATGGTGGGGTTAATCGAATCAATTATGATGAGGATTGGATATTTGTCATGACCATTAAGGTTTAATTTCTTTAATACATCTTTTTTAGTCTTCTTTGTTCGGAGAATCTAATACCTCGATTTCTTTGACCATTGTGCTATTATTACAATAATCTCAATATTTCCTGCTTTTAAATATATATAGCTAGCTGTTATTATTACGAAAAGCTAATCTCATATAATCACTTTCAATTGTTGTCATTTATTGTGGAATTTCTTTTCTGTAAACCTAGACACTTAGTACACAGAACTTTGATTTTGATCATTTTTATTGTTTTTTTTTTAAATCATACATAGAAAGTCGTGGGAACATGAACGAACCCATGTGGCTCTTCAGTTAACATTTACAAAATGGGATTTCAAATTTAATAGCATGCAGTAGCATCATACTTTGACCCTTAGGTTACATTGGTGATCTGATTTTGAATCATACAGATGCTTTTCGACTGAAAAATAACAGAAAAATAAAATCAAAGGTGATAATGAGACTCATCGTACACTATTCTTATTAAATTTTGAAGACAAAAGGGGGAAACTAGTATGGATACTTTATTTTCCTTCTCAATTATTTCACGGGTACTACTATTGGCACCCCCTTTGGGGGGTGAAAATAACTTTGGAATCAGTAAAAGTTATTAAATTTAACACTTCTCTTACCTTGTATTCAACAATATTTAATTTTTATTTATTATTATTTTTTTTGTATTACTCGTTGGATATAAAGCATTAATTATTATTTATTACTAATTTTTTCCCTAACTTGATTATTAATTCTTATTAAATTTTAAACTATAAAAATGTACACGTAACTGAAAATTTTAATATATTCAAAGTTTTCAATATTAATATGAATAAACATACAAATAGAAATCATTGGAAATTATTCAAATATAACATTATCGTTAGCAAAGTTGTTAATACAATCCATATAACATACACCAATCTGTAGTAATCAAATTTTTACGTAGTAATCAACTCTAATAAATATGTAATGTTGCCATATTTACATTTTTACAAAAACTATAAATAAAATATTTATGAGAAGTTGAGATAATATTGACATTATTCTTTCCAATTTAAATATTACAGTTACATAAAAGAACATATTTAACAAAGAACTTGCACCGTAACATCGTTACTAATTAAACAGGGGGTAAAAATGGTGACTAGAGGGGTGCCAAAATTCCCCATGGTTATTTTGCCAACTCATTTTACCTCCAAATATTTATGACGAGGATGTTTAGATGAGAGTAATTTTATAATAATAATAGCCATCATATTTTCTTGTGATGATATAATTACAATAATAAAAGTTAAGAATAAAGAGTTGATTATAGACGTTCAAATGGAAAAATTCCTCAAATTTTTAGTTAATTAATATCTGGTCAAAAACATCATTATTAATGCTACAATTAATTGTGTGATAATTAATAGGGGGTCTAAATAGAATCTAAGGGGGTCTAAATAGAATTACCCTTATTTCACTTTTTATCTGGTTAGGGGATCTGTAAATATTACATAAAAAGTGGTGGCACAGTAGCCTATGTGTATTTACTGCGTCGGATAAAACGCTACGTATACTTCATTAAAATTAAATTAAATACAGTTCGTTGCACGTGAGGTTTGACTTTTCAGTCAAAATAAAAGATTTGAGTAATTTTCTTTCGTTGGGATATGAGCTCAAAATTACTTTGTACACAATAGTCGCAAGTGAGTGCATAAATAAACAGTCAACAATAAGTTGAGTTATATTCAACTTGAAGTCGTTATTTATCTGTTAAAGAGATTGTCAAATAAAGATCAACTACGACAAAAATTAAATAAATTAATAAGGATCTATATAGTATAAGAATATATAAATCATGTTAGGAAGAATGAGTGTTGATTTATTTTAGTAGTGAGGATTTTGTATGTAAGTTTTGTGTATATTAGCTAGTTTCTGTATTTTATAACTCATTTGTAACACACACCGTAATTAATGAATAAATGATTTAACTTTCTTCTTCAAGAAACCGTCAAATAAGTCTTAAAATTGAGTCAAATTGACACACCAAATTAATTAAAAAATGACAGTTTTTAAAAGCCCCTCACATTAATATAAGAGTATAGATACTAGTAAAATCCGCACACTCGAATGTCCGTGCAAAAAAAAAAAAATACTATATTAAGCATTATTACTGTAAATAACTGCTGTTAGTGGGTGGATATTTTAGTAATAATTTCACTTAAATTAAGGATTCATACCGACCAAATTAAGTTCAAATAGAGCAGTTTAACCAAGCCCCTCTCCTTAAAGAGAATAGAAGATTAGATATATAAATAACGATCATTTCTATGTAATTAGTGGGATGCTTATGTGTGTCCCAATTATTTGTATTCGCATGATTTGTTTTCCATCGCCAAACAAACTGCTTTTGAATAAGCCAACCTTAATTGACTGTTGTCAACATTATAACCTAATTATTATTTAATTATGCAAAAGGTAATATTGTTGTATGGGTGTAATTTTAAAGTAGTTGTTTTCGTCAATGATTGCCACTATTTATATCTGCTTTGAGCACCGAAATCTCATAGGGACCCATCCTCCTCATTGTTAGGATTATTAGTGCTGTTAGAGTACTGACTAATTTTTTATTTTATCAAACCTAATTATTAATACGATTGAAATGAGTTATGAGAGTAGAGTCTGAAGAAATAATTTAATGCTTTTTAAATAAAATCCGAAAAGTCGAACATAGAAGGATGGGTTTATTGTGATGCAGATCTCTCGTCCCACTTTTTTGTGTCACTTTTCAAAAACATCATTAAACATTGTGCCGATTAGCGTTAAAACACGCGTAAATGACATTATGTCATAAATACTATTTTACTAAATACTAAAACACAAAAGTAATTATATAACACCTATAATTATGATATAGAAAATATATGATATATTGAAAAGTACGATAGAAAAATATACATTATATAGATATTTTTTTTTGTGTTTTAGCATTTGGTAAAATAGTATTTATGATATAATGTCATTTACGGGTATTTTAACACTAATGGACACAATGTTTAATGATGTTTTTGAAAAATGGCACAAAAAAAAGTGGGACAGTAGATCCGGGTCCGTTTATTGTCAAGTACACCTTCAAACGAAAATATATAAATTCAAAAGATATGAACTTGTGACTAATGTGCAATTCTTTTTTGCACTTGTAGCTAAGCAGTGAACCCACCATTACGAAAAGAGAAACGAATATACATATATATATATATATATCAAATACATGCTATAGTCGTACAATATGATATGATCTAGTTCAGAACCATCGAACCATGGTATATCAAATCAACCAACGTGGGTTGACCCAAGTGGTAAGCGGCTTGGTATCGCTTAAGCAATGTCTCGAGTTCGAATCCTTGTGTATGCAGCACCCCCTGTGGGAGCCTCACCTGTCGTTACCAGGTACGCGATGCGGGGCGAACCGGATCACAATTAGTGTTTTTAAGCAAAATCATAAGGGTTTTTTGCAGTAATTAACCAGCAAATAAATAATAATGCTTCAGCCCAGTTCTATTTGACTTAGCCCAGCCAATCACGAGCAAGTCCGGCCCAGACATCAAGGCCGTTACCACGTATGCTTCTAGACTTGTAGAACCCCATCCACGCATCTTCATTCGGACATCCTAGCCAAGCTTCTCTTCCTTACATGCAGCACCTTTAATTGCAGCTGGGTTCATGAGAAAATAAAGGGTTCGCTCGGCGTAAAAAGCCCCCAGTTGTTTTGCTATTCCGTACTCCTACCAATTCGAAAACAGTAATTAAGGGGGAAAGGGGAAGACAAAGGAATGAGCAGCGGCAGCTTGGGAGTGGCAGGTGCCACGTCACCATCTTCGGCGACTGAGGACGAGCACCTTCATCTTCATCACGATTTGGCTTTGGCCGCTTCCGATTTGAGCATAGCATCGATTCAAGAGCGCAGGGACCAGGCTCTTCGCGGTTAGTACTATGCGTTTGATTGATATGCGTAACGCCAATTTCTGTGTAAACCTAAATTCGTTTTTGGGTGATGTTGAATCGTTTTATATGGTCTTATTATTGAATTGTGGATACACTGGGCTCGTTTTGGTACAACGAGACTTTGACCGACTCGGTTTTGAATGGTCTATTTCTTGGTTTTGATTACGGTTTCAAGCTTAAATTCTGTTAGTGTCTAGTAGTTTCCTGTCCCAGTTTGTTCTATTGGGTGCCTCATTTGGGAAGTTCTGAGAAGAAAAAGAAATAAAAATGGAATTTATGCTTCGCTGAAAGACTAATCCTTTTTTTTTTTTTTGTGGCAGTCCTCAAGACAGATTTGATGGAGAAACTAAATAAAGTGGTGAAATCTCTGGATGAAGATTGTTGGATGTTTGATGGCCCTCGATCTTGCATTCACAGGATTTCAAGAAAAGGTAAACAATAGCGTAATCTCGCAGTATGCGGTTTCTGTGTGCCCTATTAATGCATTTTGTGCTAATATTAAAAAAATATCCATCCTCACCATTATTGGTGAAAAGAAGGGTTTGGGATCTCAGGAGAAAATTAAGATAGGAAGGGGATATAAGGAAATGCAAAATAACCTGAAGTGAGTCTTCAAACACCACTTTTGTAATTATTGTTTCAAACATTGGTTTCGAATCTCTCAATTTCAAACATATGTGTTCAATCCAACCTTCTCCATGTTAATTCGTTGAGTTTTATGAGAGGCAGAAAGCTAGTGTTCAATCCAACCTTCTCCAACCTTTTGCACAGGAATGTTAAAGAATGTTCGATCTGAGGCATATGGTGTTGATTGTGAAGATAGAGATTTATTACGTTTATTTTGTTTTCTATCTAAGAGCTTCTCCTTATGTCCTCTCATCTGAGCTATATTTAGTTTAGACACTTCTGCTTGTGAATTTCTTGGGTAACAATTGACATGTTACAATAGCTTCACTATGTAAAAATATTATACAACTCACCTAGCTTAGTTTAAGTTTTTATTTATTAATATGTGTGCAGGATTTTTGCAACTCAGTCGTACAGAAATATCAAAGGATTACAACATATCAACTTCCAGGAAGTGAAATCTCTGGCCAAGAGAATGCCTACGAATTCCAATCAGAGCTTACAAACATTACATGCGCGATGATTCGTATTTTTTTTTTCGTTTCATTATTCGATGTTGAAGTTTTGATATCCCAACATTTGATGAACAAAATCCATAATTTTAAATCACCCGATTCAGTTCAAATACGCCAATCCAAACGCACTCTTAAGAAGTTGGCAACATCAATGACAACACGATACTTGACATTCTTCTTTATCGAGAGAATAACGTAAGTAGTGATGTTTTAAATCTTCAAAACTAGTTAACTTTTTTAACACTATTACAAAACTAATCAACTTTTCAATTTTAATTATTTTTGTTTTCTCCCTAAAACTGTTTAAATTCCATTTTATAGGCATAATTCTCTTACATTGGCATGCAAATTCCTAATAGTTATATTTTCATTCCAATTCCAACCCTCAAAATATGTAAGTGTGGGTAGACATGTTCAACCGGTTCCAATTCTGATTATAGTATGGAACAAGCACTGTAGAACCAAAACTTCAAACCTTCGGCGACTATGGAGGAAAGATGTCAACATGCAACTTGGGGTACGATGACAGAGAAGCCGCACAACGGGCGGCCACATCATGTAGTGTCACAACAAAGCAACAATATGCAAGTGGTGTGTTTCCCATATTATTGCCTCGACATCCATTATCCAAATCTCAACTCTTGCTTGAGATGTTATCTATTACCATCTAGGGCTCTCAAAAAAAAAAGTAAACAACTATCCTCCATATAATTACCATTTTATATATATACTTAATTTAATCAACATACTCTCACAAAGTTTTTTTTTTCATTTAATTAAATCAATACATATATAATTTCATATATCAAATATTTGAATTATAAATAACTTAAAATATAACGTGATGTGTAAAAAGATTTCTATACCTTTACATAAAGAGCCTAGGAGTCTATAACCTGTCGATTTTGGTCGGTCAATTTAACATGTCCCTTAACTGTTTAATTACAATTTTACCCTTATATAATTTACATTATACAAATTTATCCTTAAATTAAAATTATTTTAAATAACTTAATTTATAATGAAAGATGTTAAAAATATAAAATAATATAATATGTTTGCACACACATAGGCGCGCTAAAGCATCACTAGTGCTTTATGTTCAAGGAAATTGTAACACGGGAAACACATGTGGATACATCGTACTTCATTTCATTGCACACTTTTTTCCACACTTACAGTCGGAAAATAAGGGATTTATCTTAACAAAAACTACTACAAAGCAACATACATCATGTTAGTACATATCCCAACTGTTAGGGTGCAGTTTTACACTAGAAAACTTCCACAACCTTCACATTATTACCATCTTTCTCCATTTCTTGATCAACATTGTCTTCAGAATCCTCTGCTTCCCACAAGAAATTAGCATACGATCCCAAAACCATGCTAATACACCAAAGCATAAAACAAAATAAAAAAAAAAAATTGTTAATCTCACACATATGGGATTATATATATGTGTATGGAGAAAATTTCACCTTGTGAACACTTGATGATGTGGCAACATTTCGTGCCATATCAATGACATATGAATCTATGTCGTTTTAATTGACACTAATTAGGTATCGACGTTTCGGATATTGTAGTATATTGAGTTGTATTGCAACATTTTATTGACACATAACATCTGTTATGTAAGGCGTCAATACGCATCAGCATCGAGGTGCCGTTCAATGGCACCTAGAACGTATCAATCTCAAATATTGTGGCAGCATTAATATGCATCAGAATTGGAAATGTCGTTCAATAGCACCTAGACACCTAGAACGTGTCAATTAAAACAAGCAGAACTTCGAAGGTCGATGTCAGGTGTTGATATGTCACGAATCGGCGCTGGCATAATAAAATTCCTCGTAAGTCGTTAAGCTATACTTACGAATCTTTGGGAGAAGCTTTAATGGCTTGCTGAAAGTAAACGCTTGCTCTGGTATGATCTCTTTGCGTCTCCCATATAAGCGTCCCATACAGCGAAAGCAACTGCCCATCTCCTCCGGGGCTTGCAAGTATCGCTCTACTGTAATACTCCTCAGCTTTCCCATAATCTTTTTCCACCTATATATATAACACTCAAATAAATAAAAACACATGTTTTCAATTCCATTTATTGGATTTCAATTTCACCATCATAATAATAAATACCTTGTGCAGGTACTTGGCATAATTCCCCAAGAGCAAAGGGTTCATTGGATCCGTCTTAATCATCTCCACGTAATAATCTCCCATTTCGTAGAATCCATGACGATCACGATGATCGCCGCCGCCGAAATTACCACCACCGCCGCCGCCGTGCTTGTTCGTTCCTCCGCCTGCGGCGCCTGATAAACCCGCCAATTCTTCGGACTCTTCGCGTATCTTATGAACGGAGAACGACTTCGGCGCGAACTTGCCGCCGGCCGCATTTAACTCCGATCGCACGAACCTAATGTCCGATTCAGACAAGGATCTCCGCACGGAGAAGCTCGAGGATGTTCTCGGGGAAGAAGGGAGTCTTTGCGGGTTGTGGGTCGGGTTGAATTTGCCCGAATTTGTGCGGAAAAGCTGCAGGGATTTCATAGCTTTTGTTTTGGGCTATTTTTTTTGGAAGTTTATCAGTCGATCATCGGATAAGTACGCAGTGCAAATGGTGGTCGGCGTTTTCTTATAATGGTGAGTGTGTGTGGCGTTGGGTTGTTGGGATTGAAGGCGGCGAGTGGAAGACACGTGTTGATGGCTGCACGTGTGATAGATCTGAGGAAACGGCGTGAAACGAGGTGCGGCGAAGTTCACGGAGAAAGCGATGATGGGAAGAGTCGTTGGACACGTGGTGCGCTTCTGGACAAAATTGTACTTGGGAAGATCTAATTCATAGAATCTAGATTATAATATCAACGATATTCTGTAATTTTATGTGCGTATTTAGGTATCGTACCAAAATAAAAAAGTGAGATGAGAGCCCATGGGACTTCACGTGATCAAGAACGAAATCAAGAGACAACCTCTTCGGAGCATTCGGATAATGTTCTTTTTGAAATAAAATAAACCATTACTGATATTTTATTTAGGAAAAAGGTTCTTTCTTACCATAGGAAAATATCACATGAAGACGATCGGTGGCGTCGACAGAGTAGACCGATCGACGGTGACAAATGTGACAGTTTTTCGCCGATTAAGCTTATTTGACAATTTGAGTTTATTGTTTGTGATGTTGTTGTTGTTCGTAGACAATGGAGGACGTTAATTTACTGTCTGATAGATTATTTGACGTCGATGATAGCAATCGAATTATCGTTCTCTAAGGATGTATTGCTAAGACTTTGATAATTTTGATAAACATCGTCATTGGTCGTCTATCTGTT
Source organism: Craterostigma plantagineum (assembly GCA_027422505.1). Lineage (NCBI taxonomy): Eukaryota > Viridiplantae > Streptophyta > Magnoliopsida > Lamiales > Linderniaceae > Craterostigma > Craterostigma plantagineum. The sequence continues at coordinate 1,258,939 of JAPQWV010000145.1, forward strand.
GTCGCTGGTGGATTGTTTTCTTTATTTTCTTGCATGTGATGCATAACTTGTAGCCGATACGAGTGTTACGTGGTCAAAGTCAATTGCGCATCTTATATCAACTAGACATGTTTATGCCTTTAATATGTACTCTCTGAACTTACATTATAAATATCATAATAGAAAAACCTTAAATAATTAAAAATAAGGCTTTAGTTTCTCTCAATTATGTCTTTAATTACTCTTTTATGTAGTAACAGTTTTATCCTTTAACTTCTGAAATTATTCTCATTTCTAAATCAATTTTTTAATATATTTACTTATCAATAATAAATATAAATTCATTTAAAATAAAGGGATGCTTTTTCACTTTGATACACATAGTCATGAAAAAAGTTCAGTCTCTTAGCAGCACTTGTGTATATGTAATAAACATGTTAAGATATAGGTACTCGTTTGGCAGAAAATACATCATATAAAAAATTTAGGGATCATAGAGAAACATATTATGGTAAGTAATACATTGAAAAAAGGTACATCATGTTTACATATATATCATAAAATAGGTACCACACAACACGTGATTACGTAATATACATAAAAAAGATACGTAAGCCATGATAAATGGTAAATTCAACCAAAAGTGATACCTACCTATGTGTAAAAACTTTGTTCTAGTATTTAGATATAAATTCATCTGACAACGGACTGAAGTGATAGTTATTTATACTGTTGGGTATTTGAATATAGATAAACCAAAAAAATAACACTTAAAAATGTAAAAAAAATATATACTCCCTCTGTCCCAAACGGTTTTGGACATTGGGAGTTGGCACGGGAATTAAGAAAATGAATATTTTAATAATATAGTGTGATGAAAAGGTAAAAAAGTGTATATTTTGGCACGTCTTTTAAAAATATATTATTATATTGATTGGTTGTGATAGTTTTTTTGCTAAATGAAGAAATGTCCAAAAGATGTGGGACGCCCGATTTAGTAAAATGTCCAAAATGGTTTGGGACGGAGGTAGTATAATTTATATATTGCATGATGATCAAGCGTGCTTAAAATATTAGTATATTATATGCAACGTGGGTTACACTACAAAAATTAGACCATATTTGGAAGGAACTGAAAATTTTGATCATATATACGTATTTAAATATCAAAGTGATCTAATCTTATATTTATTGGAAAATATAAAATGACAAGGCAATTCCCATCAAAGTTGTTTCAAATCACTAAAAACTATCAAAAATAATAAACGCATGCAATAAATCGAGGAAAAAAGAAGAAAAAACTCCGGGGAAAAAAAATACTTCTGGTTTGCTCTTGTTTTCGAAAACTTCACCAAGCTTATCGTTCCTAATTAACTTATAAGTCGTATACTTCCTATCAAGGATTCGAAAACTAGGTGCATTAACATATGACCTGTATATACAGAATATGTATAATTAATCCCCATCTAAAAACTAAACAAGATTATGCAATTAATCCCCATCCAAAGGAATCTATCCCACAACAACATCTACTAACATCCAACTTATGATGTAAGTCTATGTGCCATTAGGAGTCTTATACAATACATTACTTACCGTTAGAGTTAGGAGTCCACACCTTCTAGTCGAAGGGTCAACGAACCCCAACGTAGGTTCGTCCCTGCCTACACTACAGTACTCTCACCAAACGTCGTACGACTATGATGATGCCCCAAACTAAACCTTCCTTCATGTTCTCCGTCTTCTAACCCTAATCCCCTATTAATCGAACGCCCCGTCGAATGACACCTCGAAAACTTACAACCCGAAGACCCCTCATCGCAAACCCTAATACGCACTTCACAATCAACCCTTCTCTCCATTTCCATGCGGTCAAGTTCCCGCCCGTCGAAACAATTTTCTTCGCCAACCCTAATACGAACACCATCTTCGAAGGCGGCCTCGTTCTCAATAATCCTTTGCACAACCCTACTTCGACGATCCTCGTTATTACTATCGATCGAATTCAAGTCCATCCTGCATACGGGGCAAGTCCTGTGGGACGCGAGCCACAGGTCGACGCACTCTCGGTGAAAAACGTGGAAGCACGACGTCATTAGGCGAAGGATGGCGCTCTCGTCGAACTCCACGAGGCATATGGCGCATTCCGACTTCGAATTTGTGCGGCTCTTCACCACGCTAGAGTAGGCGAAGGTGGGGAATGATTGGATCTTAATAGGGTCGAGCCCGGCCGAGGGGTTTGTGGGGCCCACGGTCGCGCGGGCGGAGGTGGAATTATTATTATTATTCCAAGCGTAGATTACTACGTTGTGAATGATGCATCTGCAGAAGTACATGTATAGGAAGCCGACAAATAGGAATATGAGGACGACGATTGTGAGGGCGACCGTTACGGTGGGGTATGAATAGGGGAGGTCTTTTGAAGGTGGTGGTGGTGATGGCGAGGCCGAGGATGAGGTTAGTGTAAGCTCGGAAATAATGGTGATTATTGAAATGGAGGTGGTGAGTAGTAGTTTGTGATCATTGATTCTATGACGATGATGTTGCATGGTAGTGAGAATAACTGGTGGGTATTACTTTCTTTGCCATAAAATTTTTTGAAAAAAAAAAAGTGTAATAGAAGTTTTGGTATTGGGTAATTAGGGAGGGGAGAGTTTAAACAGCTAAGGGGGAGGAAATTAAGGAGGAGCAATAATTGGTTTCATGGATATAAATAATGCAGAATAGAGACACGTGTTCATATAACTAAGTATTACGCCACATTTATAACATAATTCGTATGGAAGAGGAGTCACCCATGCATTTTATTTCTGTTTAAAACGAAAATTCTATACCTCATCCTTTTGGAGATCAAACAACGCCAGAAACTCAGACATCAGAGAATTCTGTCGTGAAGTTGGATGCAAGAGAGCTGAGCTATTCTCCAGTTTCTCCTGCCGTGTTCTTCAGAGAGGATAGGATATGTCTTGCTGTGCATAACGGGCAAACTAAAATAAATTTTGAAATTGGAAAAGGGAGTAAGATTAATTTTTGATATTTCAACTCCTCAAGAAATAATTTTAATCTGCATTTTTTTTCACCTGGAACGACAGCTTATTGTCAGATCACTAGCCGTGAAGTCCGTAGAACTTGAATCATGGCCAAATAGATCATCAGCGCCAGAGATTTACGTTGACCTCTAAAAAAATCAAAGGCGAGCATGAATATGTTACACTAGTAAACTGAACACATGAAGTGAATACGATATGGATGATAGTTATGTAACAATATGCGTTTCTCTGGATGAAAAAGGAATATTAGTTGAAAATGTGAAGAGGAATGATATATAATTGCATACAGCAAAATATCTGCAGCGTGATTGCAGCTATTTGCTGCATCTTCAACGCTGAAATATTGAGCTGACGACATGGACTTTGCATTGGAGAATTTCTTTGTGGCTTCATCAGTTTCCTCAACCTGCATTTCGATTGAATGTCAATGGTATAATCTCAAGGAGACATCATAGTACACCGATCCCTTACAAATCGCTACGTGGAGCACTTTTGATGAGTTCAAGCTACTGTTCCTCGAGAAGCCACCGTTCCTTCATACTCAGCATAAAAATTGGAGGACTTTCGTGATGATACATGGAAACTGACCCGAAAATGGTAAACCACCATTTTAAAAACTTCTTTGCATGTAATTGCTTGTATAGGCCAGCAACTCTTGAGGGGTACTTGGTGTCAATCTTCACACCATCATTCCAGCCATGTTGTTTGAAGAAAACTTGAGCGCAGTTACTACCACATAAAAGACATTGTGTTCAATTGCTCTGAAGTACATGAATCTAAGTCCCTGGATCTGAGATTTCGAAGTATCATTATGAATCGGAACAAATGAGGAACAAAAGTACAGATGCCAACGATCATTTGGATCATTTGTATGAACGAAATCTCCGAGCGAAAAGCTAAAGTATGTGTTCAAATTTAAGCATTTCTAACTGAACATAGAGTCATGTAACTGTAAAATCTCTTTGATGCACATATTAATTTGAACTTGTATGTCTGCTGTTCCAGATATGGGAAGATATTAACCAACATGATAGTGCGCTGCCCCTTATTTGCCCAAACTTTAATGTAAACACATAAGCAAATACAAGGAAGAATTTTATGGCAACAATTCTAGACTCAAAAAACAGCTCCTAAATGTCCATACGCCCAAAAGTCAATCTCCAGTTCGCACGTACCCCATTAACCAACAATAGCAAGTGGAGTGTGTGAAGTCTGAAACATATCATTTTAGTTCACCGACCATATTATAAAAAAAATGATACTTCGGCGAACAGTTCAATGACATTTTTAAAGATCTATAAGCAAGCCCTCGCAACCCTACCAAATCATCGAACTAGACGTAAGCTTGGATAAGCACATAAGGACCACAATACAACCTTCAAAATTGACTTACGTGATGAAGCTTACGTGCACGCCGAGGTTCCGATGAGCAGTAGAGAAACCGATAAAGGAAAATCCCATACATCGCCGATTCCCAGCTAGGCTTCTTCCCATTGCAATCGAAACACACCTGAATCCATTCGAACATTCCAAATTAAGAATAAACGTCAATCAGATCCCATAAGCCCGACAACGATTTTCAATCCGAAACTGAGGATCGGAATCGAACCTTATTCCCGAATTTGGCCAGTAGTTTTTGCGGAAAACTGCGTTTCTATTGCTGTAATTCTCTCGAAGCCAAAGCCATGGCAAAATTGCTGGAGCTTAAAGTAAAGCAGCGATGGGCAGTGATTCACCGATTTCGATTTGTATGGTGCTGTGCGCGCGCGATGCCACGTCAGATAATTGACTCAGTAATGTGGGCTTCAAATGGGCTGGGCTTTAAGCTATTCTCCTGAGCGGCCCAACTATATTCATCTTCCCTACATTATTATTTTTAGTATATAATTTATTTAAATAACAGAAAATTTCGTTAATCGTTTCAGATTCTCTTCGACACCTCACCTCCTTTTCTTTCATTGACCAAACACTGAAAGCTTTACCAATTTACAGCTTGAAGGCAGAGATAGATGTTCCTGCGCATGGCATCAAAGTCTTTGCTAATCAAATTCAACCACTGAAGCCCCCTCAAGCACTGCTTACATGTAAGTTGATCTTAATTTCAGATCATCTCTTTAGTTGGGGTTCGCTTTGAAAAGAGGCGAAGCTATTGAAATAGAATCTCGTTTTTTTAGGTGAAAGGTAAACTAGATTCGAGTATGTTTAATCTGTTCAGTTTTGCTTTCTTCGTCTCCTTTTCTCGTCGTTGAATCAGCTGCACAGTGTTTTGTTTATTTGCTTCTTGCTAGCCGTAATCTCTTTTGAATCTCAAATTCAATCTGTTTTTCATCTTTCTCCTTTTTGTGGTAAACGAAGGAACGATAAGGCATGGATTCAAATCAAGCCCCTACGAACAAGCAAAGCGATCACTTGGGCATCAGCAAAGTCAGCAAGAACATAAAGAAAAGCCCTCTGCACCAACCCAATTTCCCAATCCCAATCCCAAACCCTAATCAACCCCAGCCCCAAGTCTACAATGTGAACAAGAACGATTTTCGAAACATCGTTCAGCAATTAACAGGTTCACCTCTCCGTGAACCCCTGCCAAGATCACCGCAGAGCCACCCCAAGCCGCCAAATAATAGGCTACTTAGGGTTCGACCGCCGCCCTTAGCAGCCACACCTCGACCCCGTGTGCCCATATATCCTCAAGCACCCATTGCTTCTCAGCCAAGGTCTTTAAATAACATCCCTCCTTCAAATAATGTTGTTCGAGCCCCTCATCATTCTCATTTCAGTCAGTTATCTCCTAATATGCCTTTCCCTCCAACTCCTAACGATGTCTGGTCGAACACCAACGAGTCACCCGTGTCTGCTTACATGCGTTATCTTCAGAGCTCGGTCATGGATTTGGGCCCTCGACAGGGACAACCTCAAAGTCAAACTATGCCTCAGCCTCAAGTTCGACCTCCTTATTCTGTACAAGGTATGCCTCCACCTCCGTTTCAGCCACCTTATCCCGTGCAAAATGTGCCTCAGCCTCGGGTTGGACCTCATTATCCCACACAAAATGTGCCTCAACCACAACCGCCTCAAAGGCAACCTGGGTTAGTACCTAACCATGGGGGGCCTTCAGTATTGGGCCAACCAAGAGTTAACAGACCATATGATATGCCTCCCCCATCTCCTCGTGGGGCAAATCTTGCCTCACCTAGGGCTGGTGGTAATATTCAACCGCCTTTATTGTCTCCCACTTCACAATTTCTGTTGCCTTCACCGACTGGATTTGGGAACCTACTTTCGCCTCGGTCGCCCTACCCTCTACTTTCTCCAGGCTATCAGAACACGCCTCCTAGGTCGCCTAACTTCTTGTTTAATCCAACTGGGCAATCGGGCAATTTTGGGCTTGACCCAAATCAACCACAACCACCACCTCTTTCACCTGGTTATGGATTTCCCTTGTCTCCTTCGGGTTTTTTCCCATTGGTGAGTCCAAGGTGGAGAGGTTAGTGAATGTGCAGATATCGTTGTTGACTTAGATGGCTCTATTGGAGAATTGGTGGTGCTTCTATGGAGCTGCAAGAGTGAACCATGGATTGGCACGTTTATGCCTTGGGGGAAAAGGAAAATGAGGTCTTGGTTTACTGTCTTTTTTTACTTCTCGAGAAAATTTAGGTGAATTATGTATGTTGGTTGGTGTATCATATATTCTAACTTGCGAATAGCTCGTTTAGTTTATGGATACCTATTTGTTTTAGCAGTTGTAGTGACAGGCGATGGATAAAGCTGATTTTGGTACATAGGATTTTATTAAGTTTACAGACTCTTGTAGGATGTTCCTACTGTGTATTGTATGCGTTTGATATATGTAGTCGAACCTATGAATTTTCTTGTATGTCCTGAAATTCAATCTGCCAATAACTTGCTGTGGTGTTTGGATTTGTAGAAGTCGTTGTAGTTGTAGTATTAGGAATAAAAGGATTGTTATGACCGTACACATTCGTACAGAAGAACTAGATTTTTACGGTGTAATGCACTGTATTAACTATTTATAATTATTGCATAGTAATAAAATCAATAATTTTTATGTATGTGGATGTTGACAAATTAACATGTAATAGTGGGTATTTTTAATATTTTTTATGTTTTCAATTTAAAATAAGTAACAATTATTGGACAAGTGTCGGCATTTTAAATCACCTACATTTCTATAATATATACTAGTTTAGTATCTGTGCATTTGATGGTTAACTATCTACAATTATTTTATATTAATAAGATAACTATTTATAATGGTGGTATGATAGTGGGTAGTTTTCATGTTTTTATTATATTTTAATCTATTATAATTAATTATTAGGGGACACGTGGCGGTATACGAAAGACACCTACATTTCCTTTGTAATAGTTGCTGATCTTGATGCATTTTTCGATTCATCGTTATTAGCGCATTCATAGCATGCCATGCTATGAAGTATGACTGAGTCTTCTTGCCATTGCCACATAAAACGTTTTCAGACAACCGATAAAAAGTAAATTTTTTATGATTTGACGTTTGTTTGGAGACTAAAAGCTTCTATCTTGAAATTATGAGAATACAGTGATGTATATGATGGATTCATGATCTTAGCTCAATTTGAGCATTTGATTGTTTGAGCACTCGAAGAGAGGAAAAAGGCAAAAACGAAGCGGGTGAGATTTTTAATGGAAAGTGCTCAAGTGTTAAGTGAGACTTGAGAGTCAAAGTGGATCTATACAAATAACTACGAGAAAATGTAAGTAGGAGAAGCGACTCTACTAACAGAACATAACAGAAATAGAGAAAAGAATAATATAACAGAGCCTTCGTTCGTTCAGCATAACATGTCAAGTATAAAAAAATGATGTCGGCTTAACTAACATTAATCAAATCATAAGATACTTCAAACAGCTTTTAACCGCTCAAAATCATAATAAGGAACTAAAAGCACTCTCAACAGAGATCGTAATATGGAATGGGACATACCTAAAAAAACCAAACCCAAATCCCAGCAATTACGAGAAATTTTTAGTTCTTCCCGCTACAGTTCAGGCGGGTATAACACATTGGGTCAGGCCCACATTGGGTGCACGAATAAGTACTTGACCCGAACCGATTGGTCTGGTCCAAAGGCGAACGGGTGACCCGCCCGCCCGTTCCATGTCTTCATGTCTAATCCACCAAAAAATCCCCATTTTGCTTGCTTCACTTTCATTCATTCTTCTAGGAAGTCTTGGTTAAGCTGCGACCATGTCTTCACACGTGTTTCCAACGACAAGAGTTGCTTTCAGCTCCAATCCTCTCATGCCATGTTCGTCTGCCACGTCAACCCGTACTAGGGCTTCGCTGTCCTCGAATTTTCTCTCTCCTTTCGTCGGGGGTAGCATCGCCGGCGACTTCTCGGGTCAGAGGATACGTCCTGCTTCTGCCGCCACTCCCTCGAATTCGAAGCCCAAGCGCGGCGCTGTTACGATGGTAACTACTCGCAGCTCCTTCACTCTGTGTGGTCTGTTGGATTTTAGTTATGGTTAATAGCTTGAGCTCCAACTCTTAAAACTAGATTAGAGCGCAGTCAGTGTGGCCTGTACCTTATGTCAGCATCCTTAAGGGAAAAAGGAAGTTTCTTAACGTATTGCTATTAAGTTGTTGTGGTTGATGATCTGTGAATGCCTAAATTGGTTGAATTGTGTTTCTGCAATGTGACGTATGTATATGTAAATGGCGGGATCAACTTCCTAATTACACTGCTTTGTTATGCAATGATTGGAAATGAACAGTGTGCTAAGTTTGTGTGGATCAGTGAGGTAGCCTTATGATTTCCCCCTTGACATCTGCATTATGGAATGTTTATGTGTTTTATGTTCTTGCCAGATGTCTATTTTAATCAATTTGCAATTATTAAATAATCTGTTTGGTCATTGCAAGTAATACATTGAAGTAACTTTTCCCAGAAAATATCTCTACTATATACCAGATTCAAGAAATAGTGTTCTTGTTTACCAGTGGAATGATCTTTTGATGGATGTGCATTACAAGTGTGGTAATGTGCAGATATGTTATAACTATAATCGACATACATCTTTATGATTGAACACGGGTGGGTTGCTTTTCCAGTTTCCTTAGTGACTTTGCCGAAGTCATCCTAATTAAAGGCTCTGTTGAAGAATGAAATTGTGCTTAATTTCATGACATGCCTATGTTATAACAGGTTATGCCAATTGGATTTGACTTTATATGTATGTTATAACAGGTTATTCCATTCTCAAGGGGAAGTGCCTGGGAGCAACCACCACCTGATCTGGCGTCATACTTATACAAGAACCGAATTGTCTATCTGGGGATGTCTTTAGTTCCTTCTGTCACTGAATTGATACTTGCTGAATTTCTTTACCTTCAATATGAGGACGAGGAGAAGCCTATTTATCTTTATATAAATTCCACTGGAACAACGAAGGTTAGATTTATTATCTGTGTGCCTGTAGCTTATATCTTGATGTTGCTAGCAATGCTCACTTTTGGATAAGAAAGTTGTCGCAATTTCTTCTTTTTAAATCGTTCGCCCCCAAATCATCCTCTCAGATTTTCGTGCATTCATGCGGATTGCAAGCACATGAGTGTTTTGAAATTCCAACTGGAACTATGAAATAGGCAATCTCGTCGCCCCAAAATTGCTTTGCTGGTCAACTATTTATCTGATTAACGCATACCTAGGTTTGGATCGATCTTCCATGAGTAAAATGCTATATGTCGAGTCACTTAATGGGTTTTTGTAATATGTATTCCTTTGACAGGGTGGAGAGAAACTGGGCTATGAGACAGAAGCTTTTGCAATTTATGATGTCATGAGGTTATCTATCTCAATCCCATCATATTCTGTGCTTTAACTCATGGAAAAAGGAATTCAAATGGAATCCCTGCTTCAGTTATACTTGTCGTTGATATCCCTCTTTTTAAGTTTTATTTTATCTCTTGCTAGTACCATCAATCTTGAACGCCCATGAAGGATACCTTATATCAGAGAACTGTTGCATATGATATCCCTTTTCGCTGAAGGCGTACTTTATATTGTATGATATGAAAATATTTGATTAATGTTTCAGGTATGTGAAACCACCAATTTTTACACTCTGTGTTGGCAATGCTTGGGGAGAAGCAGCACTTCTCTTGGCTGCTGGTGCAAAGGGTAATCGTTCTGCTTTACCATCGTCAACGATCATGATTAAGCAGGTTCGTGTTGGCGAAATCTTACTTTTGTGTTTTCTTGATCATTGATTTCTTCTGAAAAGTTTCGGTAATTTACGGGGAACAACACTGCAATTGAACTTGATCACTATTGGATCTGTTTTTCCTGATTCTGCTAAGCTGTGTAATTCTGATGCAATATACATTCGCTTGCAGCCAATTGCTAGATTTCAAGGTCAAGCCACTGATGTAGAGCTAATGAGGAAAGAAGTTAGGAATGTGAAGGCTGAGTTGGTAATAAGATAGATTGTTCTATATTAATATATATACTACTTCGTTTACCTTTAAAATTTGTAGTCCACATGGTAGATCCATGATATACTGCTGTTTTCTTTATCTTTGTTATTCTTTATGGTACCCAAATTTTTAATGCTTTCCCACTGGGTCACTGTTGTCTGAAGTAATTTTCCTTCATGTGGATCTGAATTCTCATGTTCCATTTTCATGCATTTCTTCCTTGTGTATTAGGTAATTTTCAATTCTCCACCTGATTATTACCATTGATGCTGATTATGTCCAAAGTCATTTGGTTGCAAAGCACTAATCAGTTGATCAAGGCTGCAATGTGTTAATGAATTTTCTTGTTAGGTTAAACTCTATTCAAAACATATTGGCAAGTCGCCTGAGGAGATTGAAGCAGACATAAGGCGTCCGAAATATTTCAGCCCCAGTGAGGCTGTTGAATATGGAATTATTGACAAGGTACTAAATCTGACTCTAGTTATGTCATTTTATCTTATCTGATCGTTCGTTTAATTTTCTTTTTCGTTTTGGTTTGTAGGTTATATATAATGAAAGGGGCAGTGAAGATAGAGGAGTTATGTCAGACCTGAAAAAGGCACAACTTATCTGACCAGAGCAGAAAATGAGCTTGAAAAGATAAGTGAATTGTTGAACTGCTCATTTAGGACTGTTCTTAAAAACGATCACAAACATAAGACAAACAGTGTTTATTGTAAAATTAGCTCGAATCATCTATAAGTCGAAGCCCATCTGTTTTTGCTTTTGGTATCCGATGATGTTCTTAGGTTCTCAATTCGATATCAATCAAGTGTACTATGACGCATACAAAAGAAAGTGTTTCGACCTCATTCAGTGCTCCATGTTAACCATTATTGCTTATTCTTTTCTTATAATGGCTTTGCTTCCATTTCTATGATGAACAATGTCCTTTGTTTCTAACCTTTTTCGTGGCGAAAGGTAATGAAAATCACACTACTGTAATTACTTTCTGGTGCCGTTGTTTTCTGATAGTATTAATATTCTTTACTCAATCCTTGACATATTTGTTTTGTTACCCACTTTACTAGTTATTGCATGCACACAATCTGATGAAGACTTCAACTGCTATAGTGACATCAAAAGCTTTTACCAATTTCTGGAATAAGAGAAACCCTTTTTTTCTTCTATACCTTTTTCTTGGTATTTATTTATCATGACATGACAGACCTCTAGCTAGCTTTGATTAAATTATCCTAAAGTCAATTTATTGGCTGTTCATCAATTAAAAGGGGTTTTGTACACTTTATTTCTTTCTTTCTTTTTTCTTTTATTAAAAAAATGGTATATTTATGTAGTTTTAGCTTGGGTATATTTCTCTCTGAAATACTCTAATTAATTTTATGGTAAATTCTTTATCAGTACCTTTTGAGAATTAAACTTCCTCTTAAATACCCCTTATTATTTATTCCTGATCAGTACCCATCTGTGAAAAGTTTCCGATTAAATACCCCAAACCTTGAAATGACGAAAATAACCTTTCACACGATTATTATACAGACAAAAATGTTATCATACCACTAAAGAAATATATGATTCTATTAGTAGACATATTTACTATACCAACAACGGACATTATTATAATAGTTAGATTTTCATATTATTGTACCATCAGACGAGATTATTATAACAAGCAAAGATGTTATTAACCACAAAGAGGTACACGATTCTACTAGTAGATATAATTATTATATCGACTACAGACATTATTATATACCTAGTTAACTTTTAGTATTATTGTGCCATCAGACGCAACTATTATACTGAAAAAAGATGTTATCATACCATTAAAGAAAATACATGATTCTACTGGTAGACATATTTATTATACCGACATCGGATATTATTATACCTAGTTAAATTTCATACTATTATACCAACAAAGAGCTTAATTGTACCAACTATTTCGAGTATCGTACCAATATTTTAGCAATATAATTATACCAACCGACATGTTTATTATACCACCCGTTCTAATTGGCCCATAAATTTACCAATGAACGATTTGACTAACAGTTGCGCACGTTATATCCAAAAATATTGTCGATTTTTTTATAGTTTGAAACCAACAAAAGAGCTTAATTGTACCAAATATTTACAGAATCGTACCAATATTTCAGCAACAAAACTGTACCAACTGAGATGTTTATTATACCACCAATTCAAATTCGCCCATAAATTTACCAGTAGACGATTCGATTTAACAGATGCGCACATTATACCAAATAATATTGTCGATTTTTTTACAGTTTTATACCAACAAAGAGCTTAATTGTACAAACTATTTCGGGTATCATACCAATATTTCAACAAAATTGTACCAGCCGACATGTTTATTATACCACTAGTTATAAGTTGCCCCTAAATTTACCAATAAACGATTTGATTATACCAAGAGTTGCCCGCATTATACACAAAAAATTTGTCGATTTTTTTTCAGCTTGATACCAACAAAGAGCTTAATTGTACCAAATATTTCCAGAATCGTACCAATATTTTAGCAACAGAATTGTACCAACTGAGATTTTTATTATAGCACCAATTCAAATTTGTCCATAAATTTATTTAAGAGGAAGTTTAATATTCAAAAGGTATTACCCTAAATAATTCGCTCATTGTTATTCAATGTCCATTCGTGTTACGCAAGCACAACGTGGCAATTGGCAGCAGAAAGAAGGAAGCTTCACGATTGTCAATTTTCCCTCAATCTCTCACTACGATTCGTCGCTCTCAGTTTTCTTCTCCAAGCAAACTCGTAATCGGATTGTGAGCGCGTACTGATTGGTTTGCTTTTGCTTCTATGTAGGAAAACCGAAGACAGACTTCAGTCCAATGCGTGTGTACGTGCGTAGTAGTGGCAATTGATTCAAGGTTTATTGATTGTGGAAACATAAGAAAATGTTGGAGGATCAAGTTGCCTACCTCTTACAGAGGTATTTGGGCAACTACGTTAGAGGACTCAACAAAGAAGCCCTCAAGATCAGTGTTTGGCAAGGTCTCACCCTTTTTCTCATACTTTTCCTGTTAATCTGAGAGTTATGCTGGATATTTCTCGTGCAAATGATCGCGTTTAACTGTAATACTTCTCGAATTATGGTCTTACTTTGTTTTTTGTCATTGTTTGTCTTATGTATCTTCTGTGTTTGAATTCCAGCTCATGTCGAAAAGAACAAATATATCATTTGCAGCTGTGACAAGTTTTTATGAGGTTTAGGTTGTCTTTGCAATGGTCAGCTAGAATTTGTGGTACTTCTTTTGATGTATCTGGGACAAGACTGATGGATTAATTTTTTTTTTCATTTTTAGAATGTGGCTCGTACCAAATTTCACATTGAGATTTTCACATGTTATTAAACTTGTCAAAGATATCATAGTTGCACACTCTTCATTTTCATCGTCTTCACTGAGATAGGGTACGGACGAATTCGTTCATGTCATTTAACCAAACCGTTGCTTTCGCCTGTTCTTTATTAATTCACCAGGTGATGTTGAGTTAACAAATATGCAACTGAAACCTGAGGCCTTGAATGCGCTAAAGTTACCTGTGAAGGTTAAGGCGGGATTTCTTGGGTCCGTGAAACTTAAGGTTTGTTGCTTCGTTGGTCTATTAGTTAATTTATTATCTAATTGCAGGTGACTTAATCTTCTTGTATCTGCTTTCATACGACTTCTCTACCTTAGCTAGAACATGTAATCCAATGAATTTCATTAACCTAAAATCTCCTTTATTTAATGGTATTGAGAAAACATGACTTTGATCCCTTCTAATGTGATTATGCGCTGGATCTGGATGATATGCTGAAAGATGACAACACTATTTGCAACAATCTGTCTAACTAGTTGGTTTATTGATGACGTATTTCATGCGAGAGACCTTTTACTGTTATGAGATGCTGCTGGACTTATCTATATCTTTAATTGTCTAATATATTATATATACTTGCATTCATGTTTCTGCAGTATGGTTTCATTGTATGTTGATCTCTTGTAACTTTTTCTTCTGTGAGGCAGGTTCCATGGAGCAGGCTTGGCCAAGATCCTGTTTTAGTCCACCTAGATCATATCTTTTTATTGGCTGAGCCTGCAACTCAGGTTGAAGGATCTAGTGAGGATGCCATTCAAGAAGTTAAGAGAAATCGAATACGAGTATGACGGTCTTATATTTTCTTTTTGGTTAATTATCATCGTTATTGCATTTTATTAATCAAAACTATCCCTTTACAGGAAATCGAAACAAAGCTGGTAGAGAGTCGGCAAATGGTGAAAACAGAAATAGTACGTGTTGTAATATATGATCAAAATGCCTATTGCATTGATTTTAAATTATGTATGCATATCTCAACGACCACTAAAAAACTTAAGTACTTAGAAACTCTTATGATGTAGTAATATACTTCATTTCTTTATATGTTGAATGATACAACTGCAGCTCAAGTGATCTGTACTGTGTGGGTTTTCGTATGATATGTATTTTGGTTACAAGGTCTTGGATTGTTACAAGTAGTTCCCCTGACATTTTGTTTAAAGATTCCAACAAATAAGGCCAGGTGAAGGTATATATATGTAAGCTATATCTGGTTCATCGGTTTATCTTAACTTCTCAATTGGCTTGATGATGTGGTCTGCCTTCCTTTACCAGATTTTCTTCATTAGATGACTGTTGTTGTGCATGAAAACTACGACGTAAGAATGCTACTCCTTGCCAAGTGCTTTAATCACCTTTTACTGTCTTTTCTTCTTTAAGAATAAGTCTTGGATTGGATCGCTAATCAATACGGTGATCGGGAATCTGAGGCTTTCTATATCAAACATTCACATTAGATATGAAGATATTGAGAGGTAAGATTCTCTTGTGTCACTTCTCTTGAGTCTCCCATTCATTTATCTTCTTACTTTGCCGTATCCAGTTCATGCTATTACTTTTCTCTAGCAACCCGGGCCATCCATTTGCAGCAGGCGTGACCCTAGATAACCTCTCTGCATTCACTGTTGATGATAAAGGAGAAGAGGCTTTTGTAACTGGCGGTGCCCTGGAACGAATTCAAAAGGTTGTCTTCTTTGTTCTCTAAGTGAAAATGTGATAATACTCCCACCAGATTCTAGATTATCGTTCTCCTTGAGGTATATGTAGTTCTAAGCACCTGCACGTATGCTTGTTGATATAGTTATGTCAGCTATAGTGATAACTTTTCTGTTACAATCCTACAAAAGAATATTTTTAGTCATGTCAAGTTTATATTTTGTCATAAGCCATAAAATGTGGGCAAATCAACAAGCAATGATGAGTAGATCCTGCTATTGTCATCGTGGATTCATTGGTTGGTTGTTTTGTGCGTAATAATCTGATTTAAATATTCTATGGTCACAGTTAAATGCGTTAAACATTGCTGAGTTGGGTGTTAGCTCATGTTCTCGAGTTATTTGCTGACATGCTTGTAAGTTGAGCAGTAGGCAATCATAATTCATGGATGAAGCATTTCTCTATAGGTTTCAGCCTAGTGTTTTTGGCTGTTGATGTCATCTCTTGAAGACTTGCGTTCTTTACGATTTGCTCTTGTCATTTGTACACCATGTTTCTTTGAATATTTAGCGTGTGGAGCTGGAACGCATGGCTATTTATTTGGATTCTGATATTAGTCCGTGGCATGTTTCAAAACCATGGGAGGACTTGCTGCCATCTGAATGGAGCCAGGTATCCAATCTTGATACAATGGATCTGTATTAAGTGTTCACTACTCATCGAAGCTAATCAACAAATTCTAGATCTTCAAATTCGGCACGGTGGATGGAAAACCCGCGAGTGGCACGATGGAGCACACATATATACTTCAACCAGTTAGTGGGAATGCCATGTATTCGAAGCTTCGTCCAGATAGCTCCAAAAGAAAAGTCCAACCAGTGCAAACCGCTGTGGTAAATCTTGATGATGTGACCTTATGTCTTTCAAAGGTTGGTGCTTAGTCTTTGTTGGATCTTTCTTTGCCCATTTCCTCAGCTGGAAAATTTATCCCACCTTTCATCTCTTGGTCAATCTTTGTGTCTACAGAATGGTTATCGTGATGTGTTGAAGTTGGCTGATAATTTTGCAGCCTTCAATCAGAGGCTTAAATTCGCTCACTATAGGCCTCGTGTTTCTGTGAAAGCTGATCCAAGATCGTGGTGGAAGTATGCCACCAAAGCTGTATCAGATCAGCAGAAGAAGGCCAGGTCTGTTAAGCTTTTTTTTGATAATGATTCTTTCTCTTTCTTTCTTCTGATTTGAGATTGGTAGGTTGAAGATGTTTTGTATTCTCATACTTTTGTTGTCTTTGTTCTCAGTGGAAAAATGTCATGGGAACAGGTCCTTAGGCATGCAAACTTACGTAAAAAATACATCTCTCTTTATGCTGGGTTGCTGAAATCAGACCTTGAACGTGTTGTGGTCGAGGACAATAAAGACATACAAGAACTGGACCGTGGGCTTGATATTGACGTCATTCTCCAATGGAGGTTATGTCAAATTACCGGGATTATGATTTTCAAAACTAGATAGTTTTTGTTTTCAGCTGTTTTAGTAACACAATTCATGTTCTTCAAACAACTGTATGTGGCATCGTCAGCATTGATCTCTTTACATAAGTAGACATCTTTGACTGCTACAAAATATGGAATTTACATAAGCTTATAACATCATTACTTTGAATTAATCTGAACAATTCCTAGAATGCATGTTAGGTGATAGGGTGTGTGCGACAACGTGCTCGATATCCATTGCCTGTTGCTGCTTAAGAAAAAAAAGCTTTATCTGCCACATACCTGCTGGATGTTTTTCTGCATTAATATTAATGAACGATGAGATGATTGATATCTGTATAATCTCTTCCCCGTGGAGCTCCCATCGCGCCTTGATGTGGCTTTCGTGCTTCAGCAGTTTCTGTTATTGCTAAAGTAGTTTCTAGACTATCAGACTAATGGTAGCAACCTACTGTTTTCATATTTCTAGTATATGACAGACATGTTTCTGTTAATTCATTGTTCGTGTGGTTTTGTTACTCTATAGTTAAGTGATACATGTCATAATTGCTGATTTTATATGTTTAATCACTTGTTTACTTTTAAACAGGATGTTGGCCCATAAATTTGTGGAACAAAAAGCAGGTGCAGATTGCCTGCAGAAGCCGAAGACTAAGAAATCATGGTTTTCGTTTGGATGGTAAATGCCTCAAATCAGTAAATTGCACAGATATTTTAGGGAATTAATTTTCTTACTCCATATACTTTTTCATGTTCTTGCAGGTCCAGTCAACCTGCAAAAGATGAAAATGAGCCAGGAACTCTGACCGAGGAAGATTGGAATAGATTGAATAGTATCATAGGATACAAGGAAGGTGGAGATGAGGATTTGCTGTCTCTTGACAAAGGGGATTATGTTTTGCTGAAGCTTCACATGAGACATAATGCTACTAAACTTATGGACTCTCACAGCTTTCTTGCCGACTTGTCCTGTGATAACCTTGCATGCTGCATAAAGCTTTACTCCGAAGCTAAAGTTGTCGACATAAACTTGGGTTCATACAGGTTGCTGTCTCCAAATGGTATTCTTGCTGAGGTATCCTTCGCCAATTTCATCCGTGTTTGTTTGTTGGGAACTATGTAGCAGTTGTAAGACGATGCGGTTCGATGTATCTTTTCAGAGTGAGAGCGCTTCTGACTCCTTGGTTGGTGTCTTCTGCTATAAACCTCTTGATGTGGATGTAGATTGGAGTGTGGTTGCCAGAGCCTCTCCTTGTTATGTGACTGTAAGACAGTAGTTTTCTCTGATATCTGAGATTAAACCCAAGATATTAATCAATTGATTTATTGGTCCAGTATTTGAAGGATTCTGTCAATGATATCATCAACTTCTTTCAAAGCAGTGGTGCTGTTAGTCAAACTCTGGCGCGCGAAACTGCTTCTGCTGTGCAGGTTCTTTTTCGTTTGCTTACAATATGATTTCATTCGATTATAATTAGTTTTTTCTTTGTTGATGATCTTTATCATTCCACTTAATTATATGGATTGTTGAAGAAAAACATTCTTATTTCAAAAGTGGATGACACTGAGTTTCTTATAGCTAAGCTGGTCGTAACAAGGAAATATTAATGCACGCCAGAAATCTTCTAAATTAAATACTAAGGTCAAAGAAAATCATAAATCTCATCAATCAAGATTAAATCCCGTCAATATTTCTTGAGGTAATTTTTTATAAAGAATGTTCAGTATTCCCCGCGGGTCAAGATGTTAAGCATACCCAATTTTTAAGATATTTGGTAAGCTTAGTAGCCATTACTGATAACTTCTCTGTGTATAGTGAAATTATGACGTACATCTCAATCTGTTAAAAGAATAAGAAAAATGTCCTTGATTCTGTGGCAAAAATCTCTAAAGCAAATTAAATTAAATACATGAAAGTTCCGCTAGTTAGTCAGTTCTACCATAATTTTTCACAGACTTTTCGAACTGTATTTCCGGACGTGTAGCTCATTGCATGTTACGGTTGTTTCTGAACTTCAAATTTATTGATGTGAAAACCGTAAAAAATTGATGCAGACTTGTCCCAATGAAATTTTGTTCAACCTTTGCACTCTTGAGCGCCTAATTTGTTTGTTTATGTGTTGCGAAGTAATCCGGTTATGTAAATTTTTGTTACACTTTCAGACGACAATTGATGAAGTCAAGCGCACAGCAGCCAAGCAAATGAACAGGGCGTTGAAGGAGCGTACAAGGTTTATTTGTTGTTTCAAAGTCGTTGCCTCCTATTAAGATGATTTGAGCGTTGGAATGTTCCCCAACTTTACTATAGAATTTCATAGATTTGTGATTTATTACCATTTTGCTATTCCGAGATTGGTTAGGGAAAAGCACCATGATTTAACAAGGCTATCTCTTGTTAAAATGTTATTATGATGGTTACTCTCAAATACAGCATTGTCTAATTTTATTATCATTTGTACTTCCAGCGACGGGACATTTGAGAAATCGAGCTATGAGTGTTCCCTTTGTGATGCTAATGTTTTTGCGTTTGCCTTGCATGGAGATGCTACCTCACTTTTTCTATGCTTACTTGACCACTCACATTTCCTTCAGGTTTCTATTGGATCTTGACATCGCAGCACCAAAAATAACCATTCCAACCGACTTCTATCCGGATGGAGTCCACCCTACAAAGCTTCTTATCGACTTGGGAAACTTGGTCATCCGTTCTCAGGTTAGCATTTGAGAAGAGAAATATAGTTATTTGACAGGCATTAAGGTATTTTTATGGGTAAGTGACATGTGGCATGCTCTGTTGATTCTTCCTCTTCCTTTTTCGTTTTGTCCTCTTTTTTTTTTTCTTCCTTTTGTGGGTGTGTGTGTGTGTGTGCATTTTATAGATGCATAATACTGTAACATACATTATAGTAGCGTGTCTTGTTTAACAAGAGCATATCTTGGCTTGTGCTTCACCCTAGTAGGGCAAAGAACCACCCGTTTTTACGCCTCAATAACTGCGTGAAATAAAATTTCTTCTTTTGTTACGTCATATTAGCTTGAAATGTTTGTGTGCAGGATGATCCTGACTATGATTCACCTGAGGAGATGAACATTTACTCTCAGTTTGATCTGATTCTGAGAGATGTATTTGCATTCTTGGTTGATGGTGAATATAGCTGGAGCAATACTTTTACCAATAAAGCAAAGGGACCATCAGGCAGTAGTTTTATTAGTTTCTTACCTGTTATTGACAAGTGTGGAGCTTATCTCAAGCTTCAGCAGGTGATGCCCATAAAGAGTTTATTCTCACAGTTGACTGTCTTTTGAAGTGTCTGATAACCATAAATCTTGTGAATCTTCAGATTAGATCACCCGTAGCTTCACTACCCTCGACACGACTTGCAATGAGGTTGCCCTCCTTGAATTTTCACTTTTCTCCATCTCGTTATCATCGTCTGCTTCAGATAGCTAATATTTTCCAAGGGAATGATGTCAACGAAACTGATCTTGCCTGTCCTTGGGACCAAGCTGATTTTTCTGGCTGGTTATATATCCTGACACGGAAGGTTAGTTTCGATCCATTTTTTGTTGCTATTGATGTGGTTTTGAAAAGTGATGGTGTTTCGGTGTCTTGTCTTCTCTGATTGTTTTCCTTGTGTTAATGGTTTAGGGCGTGGGGGGTAGAGAAGCTATATGGCAGCGCAGATACTTTTGTATAGTTGGACAGTATATTTACGTCCTAGTGAATCCTGAGTCAAAAAATTACAAGGACTACTACAGGTATGGATGTGATTCTCTTTTCCCGGTAATTTTGGCATTTACTCATATGCACTGAGCAAGTATGTATTCAAAATATATACAAAAATGTTTATCCTTATACTTCTTGCATTACCGATATTTTCTTGTGTCATCAATTGCAATAAGTTCTTGTGCAAAGAAATGTGTTGTTCCTGAGCGATTGATGCCTGGTACTTACTCTTTTTTTTTGTGTGTAAGAAATGCACAACAGTGAATCTTAGTCGAGTTCTTCAAAAAATTAAACCATTCACCTGAAATTAATCACCTGATTGCCATCTTTGTTTAAAAAATGTCTTGTCATTCTAGCCTGAGAGGGAAGCAGCTGTATCAAGTTCCATCCAGTCTTCTCGGTGATGCAGATAACGTACTCGCTGTTTATGATGCTGAGCGCTCCTCTTCAAAGGTAGGTCTGCACCATTTGTTTTTGGAGGTTGTAGTATATGGATTTCATACGAGTGCATTCATTCGTAGGTTCTGGAAGATGCCAATGCTCTTCTTTTGCGCTTTGATTCTGAAGATTCAAGGAAGACTTGGCAAAGCTACCTTCAGGGAGCCATCTATTTTTCGTCGGTATATTTCTCTCTCCCTTACTCCGTCCCTCTTGTGTGTGTCTTACTAGTACATTGCCAGAGCGAGTATGTATCAGTTCTTATTGCATCTTCTGTTGTAATCCCAGTGCTGATCGAGAGGTATTTTGCACCAGTCCATGGAAGTGGGTCTATTTTGTATCAGTATAGCCTGCAAATCTTACTTTCATAGAGATACTTGTGGGTCTTTTCTCTGATGTTAAATGATCAACGTTGGACCTGCATTTGCAACTTTTAGGATTCTCTAACTATCCTAGTTTTTGGGTTGCCAACGTTATCTTGTAGACTTGATTTGATCTACATCCATTCACAATGGACTTACATAGAGAAGGAGTTGAGAAATGTAATAAAATTGGCTGCTTGTTAAATGAGTGCTTAAAAATCTCATTCCCGGCTGTAGAGATTGACAAAATCTTGTTGATTATAGTAGTGTTCACCGAAGAAATCTTTTCTGGCTTTCTTTTGACTTTCTTGAGTTTCCCTAAATATATGTTTTTTTGAGGAGAAGTCCCTTAATCAATTTGCAGGCGACTGCCCCTCTAACTGGTCTAACAGAATCGTCGTCAGATTCAGAAGATTCTGAAATAGAAAATCATGATAAAGAGGGTATACCAATGATGGAGGACATTTATTTAACTGGCGTACTTGATGAGTTAAAGATATCTTTCAGTTACAGTGTCCTTGACAAGGTACTCAACGTTGAACCCTACTGTCATTTTGGGATTCGCACTTACACTCCAGTGAACTTGGTACATTTTAAACGTTTTTAGCATGGACAAAGTCTTATGAAACTGCTTCTTGCTGAAGAGAGGCCTTTGCTTGAGTTCCGAGCAATTGGAGGACAGGTAAGGATAAGATGTTGCGAGAAGCCTTATTATTTTTCACCAATATTATGTTTTTTAAACTTTAATCAATTGATGCAGGTTGAACTGTCAATTAGAGCTAGTGATATTTTCGTTGGCACAATCATTAAGGCTTTGGAGATAGAAGATCTAATTCTCCGTAATAGTGCATCTCAAATACGCTATCTAGCAAGATCTTTTCTACGAAATGCTGATGCACCTTTATTACTGGATTCTTCTGATAATCTAAATCGAAATAGTTATGATTTGAGTCAATCTGAAGGAGATGACGAGTTTTATGAGGCTCCTGAGAATCTTAACGACCTAGGGAGCAGTCCCATGTCAGCTGGGCAGGAGCATATGTCCTCAAAAAGTATATTCCGATCAGACAGTTCGGACTTCAAATCCCTGAGCTTCAAACGTATTTCCAGGCTTTTGCCGCTTGAGGGTGTTGATCTGGAAGCTGACCAGATGATAAATACTGATGCCTTGGACAGTTTCGTCAAAGCTCAGATTGTTATCCTCAACCAGAATTCATCGATTTATTCCAACGTTGATATAAAAGTAAGCTACTAGTTAATGTTCAAATACCTCACTTATTGAAATAGGATCACTGTTGAAAACTTGATAAGTTCTAGATCACTATAGCCATACCTTTATATGATGCTAAATTGTTCCTTGACGTGTCACATAACAGTACTGGTCGGTAGCAGTTCAATATGAGCCTAAATTTGTGAAGGGGCCCTATACAGTAGCGTATTGTGTAGTAATTCTTGTCACTCTTGTCCCCTATCAAGATTCAGGCATTTGAAATCAATTTGAATAAAATAAAAAGAATAGATCAGTTAGTTGATCTAGTATTTTATGAACACCTCCAAATCTTAACTCTTAGCAGATCTCACGACTGCAATTTTGACTACTGTGAGCATAATTGAGTATCTTCCTGAGTACGTTGATGGATAAAATTCACAGTTCATGTTCTAGTTGTCATACGGATTGGATTTTGGGATTTCTTGGGTGTTGAATAGCAACGCTATGTTGTGAGGAATGATGATGTTCGTCCATATTTCTTGTCGACGGTTCTTTTCGGCTGAGTTCCTTGTATCGCCCTCCTATGTGATTGAAAGTTGGAACTCCTTGTCTACATTCAAACTTAATGTAATTTCGAATTTGGGACAAGATAATAGTTTAGAATCAAATAACAATGCATTTGATTGCAATTTACGCTTATGCATAGCTGATCTTTGAGTTTTTTCCCCCCTCACGTTTCAGGTGGCAGTCACACTATCTACATTGTCATTTTACTGCCGCAGACCATCTATACTTGCCATTATGGAATTTGTAAGTGCTATTAATGCTAAGGAGGAACATAGCAGTGAAGTTTTTACCGATGCTACTTCAGCTGATGATGCAACACGAAATACATCGGGAGAAATTACGAGTGGCGATCCGCCTGCCTCTCCACTTGAAGAGCCTGTTGCTAAATCTCTTCTTGGGAAGGGAAAATCAAGGGTTATCTTCCATCTACTGTTGAACATGGATCGTGCCGAGATCTTCCTAATGAAGGAAGATGATTCTAAAATTAGCACTCTGGCTCAAAATAACTTCCTTACGGATATTAAGGTTCATTTCCCTTAATTTTCTCTGTACGCCACATTTCTCTCCTTATGCATACAATCAGGTATCTGAAATTGTCTTCACCCATGCAACAGGTCTTCCCTTCGTCTTTTGGCATAAAGGCTTCACTAGGAAATCTTAAAATTAGTGATGACAGTCTGCACAGCAGTCATATGTATTACTGGGTTTGCGACATGAGGAATGCGGGTGGAAATTCATTTATAGAGGTGGTTCTAAATTAATCATTTTATTTGGTCTTGTATTTGACACGGTCTTTATATGGGAGTTGTTTTTAGTTTGTTTGCAGTTTTACGTATTTCTTGACTAATTTGGTTTTGGAATTCGAGGCAAGTAATCAAGAATATTTGTTTTGGTTGTGCCTTGCCTTACTTTTGTTATGTTCTATTCTGAATCTCTTTTCCTTTTTGTCATTTTATCAAGTGTTATATATTCATGTGGACGACCTCACCTCAACAAAACCTTTTCTGGCTATTAATAGGCTGATGGAAAGTAACTGCTTTTTTACATTAATGTCTTGTACTGTGCTAATGTGATGCACTTGCAGTTATGCTTCGGAGATAATATCGTAGACTGCACCTTTCTTCCTAAGAAAACTATTTTTGTCATGTGTACTCTTTTAGATTTGGAACTGCTTATCTGTTCTACTTAGTTGGAAGCTGAAATCACAACTTCTCCTTTTACTAGAATCTTCACTTGAGACATTGATGGAAGATTCTTGTATTATTCATTAACATGAAAAATTTGTGAATGTGAATGCAGTTGGAATTTTGTTCATATAGTGCTGACGATGAAGACTACAAGGGGTACGATTATAGCCTTGTTGGTCAGCTTTCAGAAGTCCAAATTGTTTATTTGAACCGGTTTATCCAAGAGGTCTGTATTACTAATTTTATAAAACTTGTGATATTTTGGCTTTTGGTTGGTACTGATTGTGAACGGTCAAAATAATTTCAGATTGTTAGTTACTTTATGGGTCTTGTTCCTAGCAATCCCAAGGATTTTATCCAAATTAAAGATCAAATGACAAACACAGAGAAGTGGCTGACAACAAGCGAGATTGAAGGATCTCCAGCTATAAAATTTGACCTTTCATTCGAAAAGCCAATTATACTGATGCCACAGAGAACTTCCAGCACCAAGTGAGTTGATAGATTTTAAATCTAGATGATGGCTCTACTACCTTATTCATGATAATTTGTTGCCGTGGACTTATCACTCATTATGTTAATTCCTTTGCAGTTATTTGAAGCTTGATGTTGTGCAGATTGCTGTCAGAAACAGTTTTAGATGGTTTGGGGGAGACAGAAGTGATATACATGCAGTGCATGTTGACATACTAGATATACTTGTAAGATGCTCTTCCCCTTGTGTATTTTAATTTAATCGCTATATCATAGAAGTTTGAGGTTTGAGGTCTCCCTATATATGCTCTCTAAAGTTTTTTTACTTTCAGACAAATAAATTAAGGGTCGAGTCTTGATGTTTTGGACTCACATTTATCTACAGACTACTAAAATTTGAATGTACTGTTGATAAGTAAGATGCAACAATGTGAGTTTGGCTATTTGTGAGGTGATTGTTTCTTTGATAATATATTACTTTTCAGGTTGACAGTATCAACTTGAACATTGGTTCTGAAACGGACTTGGGTGAGAACATAATTCAAGACATCAAGGGTGTTTCTATTGTTTTATGTAGGTCACTTCGTGATTTGTCACATCAAATCCCGAGCATCGAAGTTTCTGTTACGGTATTGTGATCTAACTTGATACTTTTTCAGACTATCAGTTTGCTCTTAACATGTGCAAACATTTCCATCCAATCTCCTTTTCCATCCTGAGATCTATGGTAACCTGATGGTCCGTTTATAAGATTTGAGGATTCTGATTAGCGATGACTCCTCTCCGGTTTAATCAGCCTCATATATATATTTTTTTTCATTTTATCCGATCCAAATCTCCATGTTTTACATTTCAGATTGAAGAGTTGAAAGCAGCTTTATCGAATAAAGAATATGAGATAATCACAGAATGTGCCCAATCCAATATTTCAGAGACTCCGAATATAGTGCCTCCTCTAGGGGATGGAAACTTGCCCCTCTCGACAGATGTGGTAGAAGAAAGTTCTCAAAGTTTCGTTCCTGCAAGATCTGAAAACCAGGGCTCTGAAATTTGGCAGCAAACCAAGGTTTCTCTGCGCATTAATATGGTTGAACTTTCTCTTCACTATGGCGTATCAAGGGATTCACCTCTTGCTACCCTACAGGTGATCAGTTGAACTTACTTTATGTGAATTGACTGGCTAAAGAGGTTGAGAGGTTGATTGCTAGTTATGTTTACATACACTTGCCATGGATCAATATTTGACTCCAGATATGGTGCAAATGTGGGTGATCATGCTTACGCAGTTACGCACAACCGTGACATAAAATCTCAATCTGGAGAGTGACTTCCCCTAGAATCTTCATGGTTGCTTGAATTGTCCTGAATTCTATCAAGAACAAGGAATGTAAAAACACTGGCCCTATCCACTCATAGCATTGTGCCTATAGTTGCTTTTCAACAGATCCTTGGTAATAAAAACGCTTTATACCGGACGAACACTTCAGATTATGTGTGAAATCTTAATTTGGGATTTTGGTATATCATGAATCATAGTTTGAAGTGAGCTTGGGGAGGCCGGCCTGATAATAGTTCGTTGTTGTCATAGATGAAATTCTAGCGGCCTGAGAGTCTTTATGTTGTTTGCCTTTATAGATTAATTTCATCTCCTGATCAACTGAAGCTTGTAGTTTTCATTTTGTAATTTAGTTATATATCTGCAGCTAGACAACAACATCATCAGAATCCAACTTCTTAAGATCATTTTTAGTGTATTTTTTTCTGGTCATAAGTTGGTCATTGATGTTCCATGGTCAGCCGATCTGCTTTACGTTTATTTGCTTATTGAGCATGTTGGTTAATTTTTTTTTTTTCATTTATAAGTTGATTTCCTCTTTCAGGTCAGTGGAGTGTGGCTGTTGTACAAGTCTAACTCCATTAGTGAAGGTTTTCTCTCAGCTACACTGAAGGGTTTGATTGTTGTTGATGATCGTGAAGGTACAGAAAAGGAGCTGAGGTTGGCAATTGGGAAACCCGATATTTACGGACCCGATCTCCCAGAGTCAGTTTCGGAAATCACAGACAATGATATTATTAAGAAATGTCATTCTGGCGACAATGTTGGAAAATATGATCTGCCTATTCTGATTCTAGACGCCAACTTTCGTGGTGATTCAACGTTTGTCTCTTTACGTATCCAAAGGCCTCAATTGCTTGTCGCTCTTGATTTTTTGATTGCCATTGCTGAGTTCTTTGTCCCAACAGTTCGTGATAACTTTTCGAATGAGGGTAATCTTAATTCTTCACCTTTCCTTGAAGCGCTCATACTTGACCAGCCAGTTTTTCGTCAACCTAATGCTGAATTCTCACTATCTCCTCAAAAACCTTTGGTTGCGGATGATGAGAGGTTCGATCATTTTGTTTATGATGGACAAGGTGGCAGTTTGTATCTGAAAGACAGACAGGGATTAACTCTGTCAAGTCCAAGCAGCGAAGCATTGGTTTATGTGGGGAATGGGAAGACTCTTCAGTTCAAAAATGTCACTTTTATGGTATTTTCGAGCATCTTGTAGTTCGTAACATCTTCATTAAAACATACCGTAGTACAATTGAATTTCTCTTGAGCTCCCTATTCGTGGTATTTTTCCAGGGTGGATCGTACTTAGATTCATGTGTTTCTCTTGGCGCAAACGGTTCTTACTCGGCCAATGAGAATGATAGCGTGTTCCTAACTGGGGAAGATGATAGTGACTCAGATACCTCGTCAGGAAGAAACAACGCAACTATTCCGTCAAGAAGTTCTGGTCCTGGAAGATCCTCAGAATTGGTTTTCGAACTGCAGGTGTATTACTTAGTACATAGGCTTGTTTCATACCCATGGAGTTAAGTTGCTCGTGTTTTGTTAATGATGGAGATATCGCATGGAATTTTATGTCTCATGTATATGTTCCCCTTAACCTCTGAGACATTGAACTGTACGGGAACATGGAGCGATCCATGCTCGCAATGCGATCCTTACAATTTGTCTATGTTCGTGTATTTATGTATATATGATTACTTGTTGAATTTTTATAATGGAAAAGGCTGTTTGACGCTGTTGGAGGTGAATGACACTAATATTTGCATAGTTATGTTTTACTTGATTACTGCCTGAATGTTATGACTGTTGACAGGCTATAAGCCCTGAGCTTACCTTCTACAACACATCACGACATGCTGGCCAGGCTTTTCTAGCTAACAAACTGTTGCATGCACAGATGGATGCATTTTGCAGGTCAAATTTAATGTTGCGTTCACCGATTGGATATTTTTTCTTCAATTTATTATGCAGATTCAGAAACCTGTCATAATTTAGTTTCATTAAAATGTCTTTTGGTTTTTTCCCCTTGAAATGTGTAGAGTACGATATGTGAACTTAATCTTATCATCCGGACAGCAAATAATGGTAATGGTGACAAGTCGTTGAAATTATCTGCATCAACGAATTTTGTTCTATCACTCACTGTCATCCTATGCCTTTTCATACAAATTCATTTGCATGTTAGTGTTTTCACATTGAAGCTTCATAATCAGTATTCACACCATCATTTATTGTATAATTAAAATATTGAGAAGCATGTGCTTGTAACTGTGTTCTATGCACTGCCATTTCGATAACAGTCGAAGTTTATCATGCAGGTTTGTATCAAAAGGAAGTAGTATTGAAATGAGTGCTGAAACTCTGGGGTTTATGGTGGAAAGTAACGGAATCAAAATTTTGGAGCCGTTCGATGCATCAGCTACTCTCTCGAAAAGTTCTGATAAAATAAGCATACAATTTTCTGTCTCGGATATATTCATGAATTTCTCTTTCAGCATCTTGAGACTTTTTTTGTCTGTTGAAGAAGACATCTTGTCTTTTTTAAGAATGAGATCCCAAACAACAACCGTCTCCTGTTATGAATTTGACAAAGTTGCCACTATTAAAAGTAAGCATATCAATTTCGTACACGCTGATCCATTTGACATGGGCCTGATTTGTTCTCATAACTCTTACAGATACAATCAGTGGCCAAGTATATTCATTTTGGAGGCCTCGTGCACCAACTGGGTTTGCCGTGCTCGGTGACTATCTAACACCACTGTAAGTAGAACTGTTAGCTGCAGCTGTTTTTCAGTGAAATCGTTTATCTATTGGTATAATTCCGATCTTCATTTTACAGTGATAAGCCACCAACCAAAGGTGTAATTGCCGCCAATTCAAGCTTGATTCGAGTGAAAAGGCCAAAATCTTTTACTCTTGTGTGGCCTCTCTCTTCAAATGATGGCGTAGTGACTGCAGATGATAAATCTGAGGGAGACGTGGCTTGCTCAATTTGGTTTCCTGAAGCACCAAAAGGTTATGTAGCATTGGGATGTGTGGCTTCTCCTGGAAAGTCACCGCCACCAGTTTCTTCTGTTTTCTGCATCTTAGCATCTTTGGTTTCTCCATGTGGCTTGAGAGATTGTATCAGCCTTGACTCATCTTCCAGGTATGGAAGTTTGTGTTTTCAATCGTATCTCCATAATACCTTAGTTGTGCGGGTTATGACTTCCTTCTCTCCTTTTCAGTTGTATTTAATCCTTTGTTTGATCTGCTATTGTTTCTTTAGAAATTCAAATGTGACATTTTGGCGGGTTGATAACGCCTCTGGTACGTTCCTACCGGCTGATCTGGTTACCTTGACCCCGTCTCAGAAAGCATATGAGCTGCGGCATTTGTATTTTGGATTTCGGGAAGTTGCTTCCGGAGACTTTAAGGCCTCGGAGAACAAATCTTCATCTTTTAATTGTAATGATACAGTCGAATCAGAAAGGAATTCAGCTGTAAGTTCGAGGCGTAGGGTTGGGATGGTTGCTACTTTCAGATTAATATGGTGGAATCAAGGTTCTGGGTCGAGGAAGAAGATATCTATCTGGCGTCCCATAGTTCCTGAAGGAATGGCTTATTTTGGTGACATTGCAGTTCAAGGGTAGGACCGCCTTTTTATATCCAGCTACTGTGTGAATCGTATCCTGCTTTGAAAAAATATTTTACAGGTGTTTAAACCCTGTTTTATGCCTCCACTTCTTTTATCTAAATTATGTCACGCGATAGGGAGCATTGAGAATGTTATTCCTCATCGAAAATTATATGAAAGCATCCTCAATATATATGTTAAAGAGTGTTCCATCTACAATGCGATTTGGTTCTTGGATGGAGCCGGTACATATAATATGCGGTGATATTTCGTTTTATACAGCATGATGCCAACAGATAACTTATTTACTATTCGTCTTTTCAGGTACGAACCACCAAACACATGCATGGCTATTCAAGATTCAGAAGATCTGTTCCGAGCACCTTCAGATTTTCAGCTCGTTGGCCATATAAAAAGACATAGAAAAACAGATTATATGTCTTTTTGGATGCCTCAGGCACCACCAGGATTTGTTTCACTAGGATGTATTG
Organism: Craterostigma plantagineum; assembly: GCA_027422505.1. NCBI lineage: Eukaryota > Viridiplantae > Streptophyta > Magnoliopsida > Lamiales > Linderniaceae > Craterostigma > Craterostigma plantagineum. The sequence continues at coordinate 1,289,414 of JAPQWV010000145.1, forward strand.
CATCAAAAGGATCTCCCAAACAATCTGATTTCATCTCCCTAAGATGCATTCGCAGCGATATGGTTTCCACTGACCAATTCTTGGATGAAAGTATATGGGATACGTCTGAGACGAGGTTTATAAAAGATCCGTTTAGTGTATGGGTAGTTGGTAATGAATTGGGCACATTTATCGTGTGGAATGGTTACAAGAAACCTCCTAGAAGGTTTGCTTTCAAATTTATAGGCCCAGACACATCGAACGGTTCAGATGATACTTTGGTTGATGCAGAAATTAGGACCTTTTCTGCTACACTTTTTGATGACTACGGCGGCTTGGTAATTTGTTGAACTGTTAGAGTTCTGAAATTCCATTTCTTTTGCCGTATGCAAGCTTCTTAGCTTATCAGGCTTTAGTGTTCTGAATGTATGGTGTTTTCTCTAACTTATGGTAAGAGTATCAATGAAGGTGATATGACCCAATGAAAATAATTACATTCATGCTGCTTTCCCATTTTCATATGCATTCATATCATAGTCAGGAGGGTATGTAGTATCTGAATGAGTAATGGCAGAAAACAGATTTGAATATCAACAAAGGAGAACCTT